>CM065805.1:166746357-169158643 GCA_033398695.1 Orobanche coerulescens | reverse complement strand
AAGACAACAAGTGACTATCACTTGTGGTAAATGTGGTCAAATTGGCCATAATATCTTGACATGTGAAAATCCACAGGTTAGTCTACTCTCTTTTGGGGTATTTAATTTTATTGTAATATTTTTTTCAGATGGATTGGTATTAAATTTTGTTGTTTTGATACAACAGGTGGATGATGTTCAATTAAATGAAGTCCCTGAAGATAATGGAACTGGAGCCGAAGTTAATGTGGTGAGAAAATTATAGTTTCTTCATTCAGAAATTTTGTAGCATTTCATTTACTTATATGGTCTATTTTCTCTATTTTTGAAAAAGGCTACTATGCAAAAAGCCAAAAGAGGGAGGCCCCCGAAAAAGAACAAAACGAGGGTGTCACAAACTGGTGAAAATCAGGCCTTAGGAAATTCTGAAGAAATTCATGTAAGTGTTAATTTACATAACATGAATTTTTTGTGCTCATAATTTGATTTTGTTCAAAAAAATTGTAATTTGAAATTCAGGTTGGTCCTCCAAACTTTGAACAACCGGAGCAAATTGACAACGCCGAAGATATTTCACTTGACATTGCAACTCAACAGAGTGAAGCTATTACCCAAAATTGGTGCCAACAAATCCCAGTTGAGAGAGTGTCGGGGCCTTCAATGTATGATCAGTTAAGGATGGGCCAAACCTCGGTCCAACCTAGGGTGCAGATAAGAGCTCCACCTCCTAGTTTTCCTACGTGTCTCCAGCCAATTTTTCAAAAGGAAACCCATAAAAGAATAATTAGGGATGATGGCAAGAAATACTTGGATTTGTCAGCACAACCGTGCGGGAAGGATGCTAAAGGGAAGAGAAAGGAGAATCCTTTTGTGTAGACAAATGTTTTGTTATTTCATAACAATGTTTGAAACCAATGTTTGTTATTTCATAACAATGTTGTAGGATAATCTTTTGGAACCAATGTTTGGTATTTCATAACAATGTTTGGAACCAATGTTTGGTATTTCATAACAATGTTGTAGGATAATCTTTTGTATGGGTATCAATGTTTGGTATCAATGTTTGGTATCAACATTCTCTTAATATTGTGTGTGTTTGGTATCTTCACATTCTGTTTATATGATTATCATATAATTTACATAGACAAAATACGAAAAAGACAATTCACTATAATTCACTATGAAGAAAAATACATAGACTTGAAAGATTACATTAACTCTTGAAAGATAAGTTACATAGACTTGATTCCACAACTGAGCAATGCATACTCTACAATTCACTATAAAGAACCAAAATGTACCTAACAAAAAAAAAGCATACTTGAAAGATTACATTAACTCTTGAAAGATAAGTTACATAGACTTAATTCCACAACTGAGCAATGCATATTCTACAATTCACTATGAAGAACCAAAATATACCTAACAAAAAAAAGCATTTTCAACTAATCATCTTGAATCCACTGTCCTCACCATCCCCAATCATCATCATGTACATCATTTGTTTCAACACACACAAAACAACAACGAGAAGTAGTACAGTGCAACCCAAATGCCTAAATCCTATTCCCTTCTCATTTTTCAGATTCTTGGCTTTGGTATTCTCAATTGTATTGGCTGCCATTTGAGTGTGTTTCTTCAAACCTTCCTCAAGCCTTTCAACTTCACCCTGCAGTATAAGGACACTTTCCTCCAACTTCTGTACAGTAGCAACCAAATTGCAATTCTCTCCTCTGAGTTGATTCGTTCTACGCAAAAGTCCTCGGATAATCACCCTACTTCTCTCACACAGTGGGGGATCAATCCATCGGAAGTATTTGCAACACCCAACATCCTGCATACACAAATTAACAAATAATTATCTACTGGGTAGATTAACAGTTACCCCATTAAGATCAATAGAAAGAAAGCAAACCGGGTAATTAGGGCATACATAAAATCTGCGCTCGATATTATCTTCCTTCCAAGAAGTGACTACAGGGGCAAGGACCCTGCACTTGCATAACAATGGTGATATTTGGCTTCCACTCGACTCGGACATGGCATTATCGAAGTAGCTGCTTCAAGGGGATGAGAAATTAGGGTTTTTTTGGGTTCTTCTTTCTGCGGCTGAAATAGGAATGGTGTCGCCCGATATTTTTGTTTTTATTTTATTTTATTTCCTAGACTTGTAATTTTATTCAATTTTATTTTTTATTTTTTTTATTTGGAAATAAGAGAACAGGTCAGCAAAAATGCCACTTCATTTACTATTGCCGGAATCCGCCAATATTTTGTGATCACGTGCGTGTCACGTGCATTTTCCGATGACTTAATTGGTTTCCGGCGAAAATTAGCCTTAAATTGGACAATTTTCGCACATATGGGACGAAATTGAAAAAGTGAGAATCAATGGGACCAAAATCGTAAAAGCAAATATTTATGGGACAAAATGTGATTTTTGGCCTATTTATTATAGTCTCGAGTTTGCACCAAATAGTTAATAAGATTATTAACGAAAAATATTTTCAAAATCTTAAATATACATATGTGTGTGTGTGTGTATATATATATATATATATTCATTTAAGGTAAAAATAATAATAAAATATAAAAGAAGATCATAAATATTTTTTTATTATACTTATTTACGGCATGCGTAGTGTGCCGCAGAAAAATAATATTTACTGCTTACGGATGTGAGCCATGAATAAACATTCTATGGCTTTCACAAGAGAGCCGTAGAAGACCTTAAGCCAATTCTCGCGAGTACAGTTTATGGCCTGCCCATGCGAGCCGTGGGAACAATATAACGACACACAAGGACGCGCCGTCAAAAGTTATTCCACGGCGCGCAATGCGTGCCATTAAAACCTGTTGTTACGGCTCGCTCTATAGACGAGCCGTAAAAAAGTACTCAGAAATGCTTTTTGCGGCCTATTTTAAGAAGCACGCCATGAAAGTTAGTATTTACGGCGCGCAGAGTCCCCGCGCCGTAAAAATTAAGTCATAAAAAGTTGATTTTTTGTAGTGACAATACATTTCTTATTTGGAGATTTAACATTGTTTTTTTTTTCTTTTATCACCAAGAAGAGGTGTTACATTGTTAAATGAATATGTGACATCATTATTGTTTGTTGCACTGTGCTTATACTATATACCTTTGCGGCTATGTGCTAGTTTTGGAAATATTTTGAAAAAGTATTTTTGTGCCTTGATATAAATTTTTATATGATCTTGTACCTGCATTCGCGGTTTTACGCTAACTTCTGCAGAGAGACACATTTTATGTTCAGATACAGATGATGATGAGGAGTCTTCCTAGGAGCAGTACAGTGGTGGCTGTCATCAGATACCATAAGGGTGGTGGCAATGGCCAACGGTTTGGGCAGCGGTATGGCCATACCGCCGGTGAACACCGCCGCCACCTCGGCGGTATGGCCAGCGGCAACCCTTGGACGGGATTGAATGCTTCGGAGGTATGGGGAGCGGGGTTGGGAAAAAAACAAAAAAAACAAAATAAAAAAAGGAAAGAGACGTTGGGTGAGGGAGACGTTGGGTGAGGAAAAAAAAGAAAGAGCCGTTGCCAACGGATCTTTTTGCAAAAAAAAAAAAAAAAAAAAATTCCTATATATACAAACTAAACACAAACAAATTCACATACAAATTCTAAACATTTCTTTAACATATATTTTCACATAAGCATATATTATCAAACACATATCATGGATCCTAGCAAATCAAAAAGCGTTTCATCGTCACAAAAAAGTCGTGAACGTGGCAATCGTGGTCGTGTTCGTCCGCAAGCTCAACCCCCGAACTACCCACAATATCCTCAATCCGGCTATTATCCTCAACCTCCACCACCACAACCGATGCATCAACAATACCATCAATCCGGCTATTATTCTCAACCTCCACCACCACCACCGATGAATCCAACCCAATATAACATAACAATGACGAGTGAGTTCAACCCGTTTATGGACTACCGTGAACGTCCTTCGCGTCGTGAACCAAGTGTGGAACGCGAACTACCTATACATGATGAAGACGATGATGATGTTGAGGTTGTACCCGAAACGCAACCACAAACTCAAATTGGTATATATTTTTTTTATACGTTATTTTGTTTTTATATACTTTTATATACTTTTAATTTTTTTACACGTTATTTTTTTTTTATTTTAAATAAAATTTTTATACGTTTTATTTTTTTTAGATGACGATGTTCTAGTCGTTATAGAGAAAACTAGAGCGGATAAAAAGCCTTGGACGTCGATTGAAGAGGTTGCTTTGGCTAAAGCGTGGATTCATATCTCGACATGTAGAAAAGTCGAATGAACAAGGTCGAGATAAGTTTTGGGAAAGAATTTTGGAACATTTCAAGGCCACCATACAAGGAAGTAAGCGAACTCGTCATAGCTTGAACACAAAGTGGAAAAATATGAATCAAGCAATGGGTGTTTTCAACGGGCTATACATCCAACAAGTAAATTTTAAACTATATACTTTTATTAATTTATATGCTTATTTATATACTTTTATTAATTTATATACTTGTGTTAATTTGTAGACTCGCATTCGTAAGAGTGGGTGTGACGATGTCAACGTCATGCAAATGCCATGGCCGATTATGATCCGAAAACTAATGGCCATTCATTTACTCATATTGATGCGTGGAATTTTGTTAAGGGAGAACCGAAATGGTGTGAACAACCATGTTTTGAAAATTTATTTTCGACATCTCATTCCGACAAACGAAGAAAGTCGTTTAATGCTTCTATGAGTCCTAAGCAATGACGGTGTTCTTAGGATCTAAATGACGACACAACTCCAGTTTCAAAAAGAAAAGGGAAAAAGCCCGCTAGCGAGTCGTCACAAAGAATAATGTTCTGAGTTTATTGAGAACTATACGTCAAAGAAAGCACTAGCTTTGGATGAGGCGATGGAAGAAAAGCGTGAAAAGGATGCATTGGCCAAAAAGTTGATGGCCCAACAACTCGAAAATGCTAACGAAAAGGCTATGATTCGGCATTCAAGTTCTATAACGAGCCGCATGAACACATAGCCAATCCGTTATGCGAGATTTCGCTATTGCAAAAACGCGACGCTGGAGAAATATGGATGGCCCATGGATTTTTAGATATAATTATGTATTTGTTTTTTAAGAATAATGTAATTTTCTTTCAATTATGTTTTTTTTAGGTATTATGTAATTTTCTTTTAGTCATTAATGAAATATTAATGTTTTTATTAAATTGTTTAATATAATTTATGAAAAAAAAAAAGTTGGGAGGTATGAAAAAGGCATGGTTGCCACTAAAAAGGTGTTGGGAGGTATGAAAAAAGTATGGATGAGGTGGAATGAGATGGAATGATATTATTGGCGGATTTGGGAGGTATGGATGATTTCGGGAGCATGACTGCCACCATCCTAATAAGCTTATGTGACGCTGTAATTCTCCATGATTTTTGGAGTTGTTACAACAGTTTTTAAATATAAATAACAGTGTCCATAATTTTAGAACTATATATATCGGTGTTCTTCAACGTCTAATATCAAATTATGGTATCATGCTTATATGGCTCCTGCATGGCAGTAACATGTCCGTCACGCCAGTGTCATATGAATGGCACTAAAATATTACCCAAAAAAGGCAAAAATGAACAAAATGATTAACAAAAAATAATAAAACAAGTGAAAAATGCAATTATTAATTAAAAAAAATCTGAGAAAATGCACAAAATAATGTAATAATGGTCACTATAAGTTATAATTGTTAATATATAATTTGTAAATATCTAAAAACTAAAAATTTGAAAAAACTGAAAAATACAAAAAAATAAAAAAAAGTAAAAGAATTACAATAATCGTTCTTTGTAGGTTATAATCGTCTATCTGTAACTCGAAAATAATAGAAATAAAAAAGAATGGGAACCCTCCCCCGTCTATCTGTAACTCGAAAATAATAGAAATAAAAAAGAATGGGAACAATGATAATTGCTCATTGTAGGTTATAATCATTAATTTGTAAGTTATAATTTAATCTGGCAAATCAACCTAGACTACATATATATTAGCTTTTATCAAACACTACTTCATAAACTAATTTTATTAGTTGGGATAGGCGTATTATGGTATGTAAACCACGAAAAGTTGAGATATCAATTTTATCCGTATTCGATCCCATTCATTGAATAAACCCAAAATAGAATTGGGTATTAGTCGAACCCCCAAGAAATTATAATCGGGTACGGTTTGGTAGATAGAATATTATGCTCAAATATCTGACCCAATTATCCGACCTGCATACTCGTTTGAATATATATCGTGTTACCGATTTTATAATATTTTATATACTTGTTATACCAAATTTTATTATTAAATGCATTATGTATATACATTATATATTAAAAATATTTATCATCTTATATATAGGCTATGCGGTACTCGAATATCCACTGGTTACCCAATCAGTGGCGGAGCCAGAATTTCTTGGTACGGGGGCGAAATTATAATTTTTTTCGACATAATGACATTAATTTTTTTAGATGAGTTATTAACAATAAAAATCACATTAAATTGACAATCAATCAAGGATTTGTCGTATATAGTGACGCCTATACTGACACTTCTAGAAGTAACCCAAGGATTTGTCGTACATCGGGAAGGACGAGGGTGCGACGCATCGGTCAGAGTTGTGTAATAGAACTCAGAAAAATACATTCGTTTATAAAATTTGACCGACTACTTTTCTTACTTTGGAGCTAATATTTTTTAAATAACAAAAATACAATAATAATAAAAAAATACTAGGAGAATTTTTTTTGGGAGGGGGGCCACAGCCCCTACCTGCCACCCCCCTCCCTTCGTCCCTGTACCCAGTTATCATGCTGAACTCGATCTGAATCAAATTGAATATATATAGTATGAGGAAGATATATCCATATCTTACCCGACCTATTGACATCCCTAAAAAAAATACCCACTAGATCTTGTACGTAGCCCGATTTATTAACTTGAGTAATCGAAAAAAATCGATCTGGACCGGCCTGTTAATAGTTGGGGGGTGTATTTCGAACAGAACGTTCGTGAAAATTTTGTGAAAATATTCGGTCAACGCTCGCCGCGGTCCGGTCGTCAAATTTGAGCGATTCGCGAACATGTTCGTTATATACACGAATCGAACACGAACAAAATAATATATGTTCGTTAGTTCGCGAACAGTTCACGAACAAAGGGTTCTTTATATATTTATTAATAATTTTACAATAATTAATAAATATAATTAATAATCTTACAATAATTAATAAATATATTTAATAATTTTACAATAAGTAATAAATATATATACAAAATAAAACCTACCATTCCAAAACCCTTAATTCCTAAATATACCATCTTTTTTTTTATTTTTTTAATTATTATTGCTTGTACTTTAGTCTTTTTATTTATATTTTAGAAAATAAACGAACAAACGAACGATCAAAACGAACCGAACAATCGAATGCTAACGAACGAACACGAAATATGTGAAATTTTAACGAACCGAACACGAACAAGTGATTTGCAATTTTATCGAACACG
The DNA here is from genome assembly GCA_033398695.1 of Orobanche coerulescens. Taxonomy (NCBI): domain Eukaryota; kingdom Viridiplantae; phylum Streptophyta; class Magnoliopsida; order Lamiales; family Orobanchaceae; genus Orobanche; species Orobanche coerulescens. Next base: position 169,151,094 of record CM065805.1, on the reverse strand, counting down.
AACACGAACCGAACGAACCGAATCCTTAACGAACGAACGTTCGTTAAAGTCACTTTTCAGTTCGTTCGGTTCGGAATAAACCCTGGGGTAATGATATATGGAGGGAGAATTTTGGAGAAGTTTAGAAGAAAAGACATTTATATATTACTCGGAGAAACAAAGTTATCTAATCCCATAACTATTATATTATTCAATTTTTTGTCCTACGTTTTAGATCTTGGTCACTAATTATTCAATTGTCCAATTTTAGTTTTGTAAATATAAAAATTATTCAATTTTTAGACTGATTTTGGCTGGAGTATATGAAAAAGATACAAGACCAACCACAAAAACCTTCAAAATTCAAAAACTGAAACTATGAAATTTTTAGAAAATATGTAAGAAACAACTGAAAACTGTAAAAAACAAATAGAAAAATTAGGAAATATTAAAAATAATAAACAATTGAAAATTATATAAATATATAACCAACCACAAAAAATTTAAAAAAATGGAAATATAAGAAAGTCTAAAAAATTAGAAACAAAAAACAAAATTAAAAGGTGTGAAAATATAAGAAAGTGTGAAAATTTGGAAATATAAGAAAGTCTGAAAAATTAAAAAAAATGAAAAAATCTAAAATTTTTAGAAAACATATAACCAACCACAAGAAACTTGAAAAGTTTAAGAAGTATAAAAAATTAGGAATAATTAAAAAATGAAAACTTGAAAGTCCTAGAAAATATATATTCAACCACAAAATATCATTTTCTAAAACTTTTAGTCTTTTTCATCGTATTTTATATTGTTTTTAATTTTTTCTTACATTTTTGTGGTACTTTGTATAACTTAATATTTTTATTTTATATTTATTATACTTTATTTTTGATACTTTCAGTTTTTTCTTGTAGTTTTTAGTTTTAATTTTTTTAGCCGAGAACCTCATTTTGGCCGGCACATGCGCCACACATGCCTCGAAACGACCTTATTTCATGTGCTCCGGTCAAAATTGATGTAAAATTGAACATTAACCAAATAGTTAGTGAGACCGAAACTATAAAGTTAAAGTTAATCGACAAAGGAATAGATATTACAATGAATATGGGACTAAATAATTTTTTTCTCATATTATTTATATGTCATGACTTCAAATAATAATATGATTGCGCTTTTTCTTGAATTTCTGTTAACTTTCTCCCTTCCCATTTTACTAATTAATGTGAAATTGGAAAATATTGATTTTACTTCAATATGTTTATCTCGTAACTTCATATCAAGGATTTAGATACACAATATCTTAATGAATATATAACATAAATTATTTACATTATTGTAAATTTTAAAAGTAAGTAAGAAATAAAGTAGGTATACTAAAGTGAAAGATTCAAAGCGATGAGATCTATTACCTAATAAAGAATAACGCGTAGTATTTCATGGCTTTAGATTTTATAACTTGATGAACAAGATAAAGACCCATTTGGTAAATAGTTTTTTGAGTTAAAATTAGAAGTTTGAAATAAATTAAATGTTTGACTTTACAAATTTTTAATTTGATGTTTGGTTGTGTTAAACTTTATAATTAGACTCAATCCTCAATTTTCAAAAAGCTCATTTTAGGAGTTTTTCAATTAGCTTATTCAATAAATAGGTCGAAAAGATTTATTTATCCCTACATATTTATAAAATTACAATATTATCCTTAATCATAATCTCAAACCAAAATTATAATTAATAAAGTATAACGCGAATATGATTATATGATGGGGATACATTTCTATCTCAATTTTATAGAGTTATATTATTACAATAAATTAGTAAGTATTTTATTATTACTACATAAAAAAGTAGATATTAGGAATAAATTTATGTCACTGAAAAATAAAATAATATTTAAATTTTTTTAGTCCAATTATATTTCGTCCAATTGAATGAATTTTTTTCTATTCCCCTAAAGTTTCCAATTTTAAGAAATAATTTAATTTTAATAAAATATGTAATTAGATTTATACAATAGTTTTAAATTATTGTCTTATGGTAAATATGAGTTTATTGAAATAATATTTTTTTTATTAGTGAGAGATCGTCAAAATAATGAATTGAGTGAACTTCTTTGTTTGTTATTGTATACATTAAGTAGCTATCATCTATTAGTTATTTATCAAATATTTTATACAACTCGCTAATATAAAGCGCTAGTCAAACCAATTAATATAATCAGCTAGTCAGAACAATTAATCAATTAGCTAACCGCATATTACCAAACAAAGCCCAAAAATATTTTATGATCATTGTAAAGTTGGAAATGTGTAATCCCTGCATTCCGTAAATACAAATTGCATGCACAAGTACGGATTAAGCTTCTATTTGTTCATTAATTTTATTATGGGAATATCAAATAATAATTAAAAAATTATTTTAAAAAGCAAATTTAATGATACAATATTTACATTTATCCTTACACTATAATAAAAAAATGGTAAAGTTTAATTTCGAAAAAATAAAAAAATATTAAATGTATGTGGCGGAAGTACTAAAGATTAAAAAAAAAACGGAAATGACGAAATATGTGACGGATTTGGAAGAGAAGATAACAAATTAACAATCAGTCAAAGGCCAGCAAGTGAAGGAGGAAAAGAAGAAGATGATTTTGATCCTCGGGATTCGGGAATTTTTCTTTATTCTTTTTCAATAATCAATTTGCTGGTAATTTTTTTTTTTTTGGTGGGGGCTACATAATTGCAGTGGTTATGAGAACATGTTTCGACAGCATGCAGAAAGATGTTTTCTTTTCTTTTCTTTTTTTTTTTTGTTGAAAAGACATGACTCACTATACGGCGGAATTGTATATTTTATTTTTACAAAATAATTAATTCACAAGTCGAGATCAGGTCACAAATTTATTAAACTAGTCATTCAGACACGTGCGTTGCACACGGGCTCTATCTAATTGGTCATAATGTAATGTGTGGTATTTATTTTAGTCATTAGGTTTGTAAGTTGTGACAGATTACGCCTTTTATAAACATCGCGTGAGTTTAAGGGTGTGTTTGTTATGGGGGTGTGAGATTTGAGGAAAGAAATCAAAGAAAAAATGTTTGTTTTAGGCCATGGGTGTTGACATGCATGATTTCCATAGACGTGGGTGTCACTATTCCGAGGGTGATACGTGATTTTGATGATAGACTTCTTAACTTTTTGTCTTTTTCTTTATTTTCATTAGGGATGGCAAAAACCCGTGAATCCGGTACGGCGGATTTTACCCATTCGGTCCAATTCAGTCTTCAATTTGGCTCGGTCCGGGTCCGACCGTAGACAAAAAAATTGGTTTTCACAGGTCGGGTCCGGGTAGTATAATATCCAGGCCCGTAGGACCCGGACCCGCAATATTAATATAAATAATTATATATATATATATATATATATTGAAATCTTATTTCATTACGTAACATAATATGTAATATTATATAATTATATTATATAATTATATACTATATAATATTATATATTATATAATTATATATTATATAATTATATAATTATATAATTATATACTATATAATTATATATTTCATTACATTACATAATATTATATAATATATAATTATATACTATATAATATTTTAATATATAATTATAAATATATATAATTATTTTTAGTTTTAATGTTAATTTTCGGGTACCCGGTGGGTACCCAGACCCGGCCCTGGGCGGGTCTGGATCTACCCGATCTGTAAATATCCTGGTCTGGGTCCGGGTCCGGGTCCAGTTTTAAATTTCGGGTCCGGGTCCAGATACCTATGAATCCGGACCCGCCCCGCCCCGTTGTCATCCCTAATTTTCATGTACTTACACCACTATTGTCTGCATTCCATTGCTTTGAATATTTTTGTTGGGCACATAAAAACAATTCTCAACTTTTATTTTTATTATTATTATAATAATACAATATTACTAAAATTCAAATCCAATACCTATAACATTTATAAAACAAACAACATTTTATATAATCATTTATTTTCTCTCTCCTCCATTTCTTTCCATCTATACCAAATCCAAATCCTATTCTAACCCATAATCATACCAAACGCACCTAAGATGAATGAGTTTAATTAGTTGTTTGGTGATTTTTATATTTAGACCGAGTCATTGAGACCCGTGCGATGCAAATGGGCTTAATCTAAATGTTCATAGTGTATTGTTCAACACTAATTTTCGTCATCTATAAGTGTTCATAGCGTAATCTTTGGCGCTTATTTTCGTCATTATATATCTAAGTTGTGATAGTATCACACATTTTCTAAGCATGACACACATTTAAAATAGTTTATTGACATTAAAAGAGTATATGTGAAGAGACTTTTTTCAAGATGCTACATTTAAAAGAGTCTTTTCCCATGTAATTTTTTAATATGTATAAGTTACATACTAAATGTCAAAGGGAGGTTAAACACATACGGTTCTTTCAAAATAAATATAACCCTTATATAAAATCGTAACAAAGTGGATATTCTCTATATTTTGAGATCTAGCTTGTGACAATTAATTATCCTTTTGGTTTATCATATCAAATACGGTAGCTCCACATTACTACGCTCAATTACTCGAATTTTATTTTATGCACAAAAACCATTTAAGTTTCAATATTTTTTATTGTTGTGAAAATCGGTCCAATATTGTTAGTATATTTAATTTGTACCATATTGCATATATAAATATATTTGAAGACATCAATCTCAACATGTAATTTTTCTAGTCTTAATAACTAATATAACAATTTCATTTTGCCAAATTTGTTTGTCATTCTACAAATGAAACTAAAATCATATTAAGATAATCAATTAATCTCCATAGTGATATTACTAATTGAGTAAGATTTAAATTTAATTTATAATAGATTATCTAAATGGTATATCTATATTGTTTAAACTACATAAATCGCCAAAATGATATTACTTATTATGTAAGATTTAAACTACAGTAAAATTATATAAATGATAAATTCTCAAAATGACATAATCGCTTAATTGCCGATACTAATTGTGGATATGATTACCCGAATCATTAATATGTATTTGTTTTATCTATAGTATATTGCTTTGCACCATTTATGGATAAAGATGATAGTGTGAAAATATTTTTATTATATACTACCATTTTCAATATGTAACATCGACATAACTTACACAGTCATATCAAGTATCAAAGTCACGCAATATTTCAATTATTTTGATCATGATGAGAACAGTTTACTGCCCAGCAGTAAACTGCCATGCATAGATAGCGCACGCTAAGCTATGAAGATTAACGTGCGCTATCGAACACGAGTTAGCGTACGCTACGTTTGGTACGTAACGTACGCTAAGACATCATACGAGTCAGTCGACTGATCAGTGAAGTACTGACCATGCATAGTTAGCGTACGCTAGGCTTTGTTGTTTGCGTGCGCTATCGAGCAGACTTAACGCACGCTACACAGAGTACTTAGCGTGCGCTAAGCAGTTCAGGCAGATTTCATTTTATGAACTTTTGGCCGTAAATCAAATTGTTAAACATTCGTACGACGTGAGATAAATCCTATATCATTTCTTTTGTTAAGGTTTGATCTTGTTGTGTGATTGATTGAGGAGGACGACCTTCGAGTGTTCGTTTTCGTGGAAGTATTGTTCTTGTCTTCAAATCGAGGCAAGTACCTTAATTGTTTTATATATTGTTGTTATACATATTGTCGTGCATGTATGTCGTTATTGTATGTCCACCTCGTGTTGGTCCGACGGGATCATCGGGGGATCTATGCTAGCGTGTGCTGGATCATCGGACGGGTTTTTCCACCACGGGTTGGTCTGGCGGGATCATCGTGGGTTCTAGGCAGTGAATGCTGGATCGACGGAATTACCATGTGTATGTTATGATATCATGTTGTGATTATCAGTTGTGTATGTCATTTATGAGTTTCTCGTAGGAGAAGACTCGTTGGTATTTTGTCGTTTACGTTATTATTCTTCGTGAGATATGAATAATATGTTGTGGTACTTGTACTAGCATCGTTGTGCTAACCCTTCGGGGTGAACATTTTGTTTATGTTCGTGATCCAGAGAGCGGGAAAACAACCACTGGAGCCGCATGACGACGAGGTGCAGAGTGATGTTTTGGCCGTTCATTTGTCATTGTTTATTGGTTATTTCAATAAGTACTGAGTACGAAGTCATTTATGCTGAATTTGAATTTGGTGATGTATTATTAAGTTCCTTTGAACAACCGTATTTCGATTTGGTCGAACCGTTGTATCTTAATTCCGTTATTCCATTCGTTAGTACCTTTTAATGTCTCTGCTCAATTCTTGACCTTGTAAATCCTTATGTAAAGGATTTACTACTACTGTAATATTCTGAATATATCGGGGTGCTACGAATATCGTATCGAGCTAAGATTATGGATATCTTGGCCGTTGGGTTAAAATAGGGTCATTTATGTCTTTTGAGGTAACCGGCCGTGAATGACATCACCGCACCGCCTACATCTTCATGCGAACGGTGGTTGTAAGTTCCTAAACTCTATCTCGTTCTTTACATGTTGTGTCTCTTTATACTCGAATATTAGAACGATGTTGTTTCCTGTATATTGAGTATTTATGCTTACGTATGTTGAGAGGCGGACGTGGACGTGGTCGCGGTCGTGGACGCGGACGAAGAAATGCCGAAAGGGAAGCGTCACCTTCTAATCAAAGGCCATAGCTCAAAGTAGCCGCAACAATCTATTAATAACGAACTGATCCTCGTGCAGAGATCCTTCGTCAAGTGGTGAACCAGATGACCTGGCCGCCCAAGTCGTGGACCGAATGCAAGTGGCGGTGGGACTACGGCAGGAGAGAGACAAAGAAGGGATCCCAGACATGGGAAATCGAGGTGATCGGTGGTCGCAAGAGGTGGCGAAGATGCAACCACCCAAATTCGACGGTATTTCGAGACTCCCACCGGGATCATTGGTTGAAAGAACTGGAGAAAATCTTTGCCGAATTAATCGCCTGCATTAGGAGAGCCTCTATTGCTCAATATTTTCTGATAGGGGAAGTGTCCGAATGGTGGGAAGCCATCCGGCCTGTAGACCATGGTGCCGATTGGACAGAGTTTAGATTGATGATGGAAGCTCAGTATTGCCCTCGTCCTATGAGGGAAGCCAAAATTCGGGAGTTTTTCTGCGCTCAGCCTTCTGATGTGCCAGTATCCCAGGCAATTAAGACTTTTAACCAACAACTGGCATTTGTTCGACATTTGGTCAGAACAGATGCAGAAATGATGATCCATTTCGATATGAGGATGAAACCAGAAATCCAGAGGTACATGTCCGGATTTGAATGTACCACACTCCGTCAATACCAGGATAAGGCGTTGGCGTATGAGATCAAGGAAGCAGCTATGGAGAAATTTTCTAATCCAAGAAAAGAAAGTCTCTGGTACTTTTACAGAGCTCAAGAACAGGGCCCCGTAAGGCCCAGTCATCCTTTCACACTATCAAGAAACCTCCGCACCCAGCTAGGAGTGGAAAGAACTTGAGCGACATCAACTATTACCGATGTTACCAGAAATGCTTTAGCCGCGCCAGACGGGCACTATCGACTAATTGCCCCTTCCTGCCGTGACTTGTTTTGATTGTGGACGAGAGGGACATCGGGCAGTGTTTTGTGAAGAGGCTGCAAAGTCTTTTAGAGCCCGTACACCACAGCCAGTCCAGAAGGAAGCCAGTATCCAACAGACGCAGCAAAGTGTTCAGATGCCTCATAATTTTGGCCGCGGACGAGGCAGAGGACAATGGGACCGAAAGGGGACATCGAGTGCCGGATCTGCTCCCCCACGTCTGTACGAGATGAGGAGGACAGACGATCAGGATGTCTTTGCCGCTGTCGCGTGCAATCGGCCCGCATCCTTTCCCAGCCAGTTAGCGTTTTATTCGATACAGGAGCTACACATTCTTTTATATCTTTGTCTTGTGTAAATCGTTTGAATATTTCCGGTTTTCATACTTGTGAACCTTATGTTGTTGGTTTACCGAGTGGAGAGAGAATTGTCGGAAACTTAGAAACTATAAATTTCCCTATATCATTTGGAGGCAGAGAGTGGCTCTCAAATCTGATCGTGATAGAAATGCAAGGAGACGACCTGATACTCGGAGACGATTGGTTTAATCGATATGGAGCAATTGTGAACTACCGAAGGAGGAATATCTCGCTGATCGATGACGATGGTTCCGAAATATTGTTCGAGGGGTGGAAATCGGGAAGCTCAGGAAAATTGATCAAAGCGATGAAAGCTGTCAGATTGTTGAAACAGTAAGATCGGTAATCGGTGTTATGCAATGAAGAAAGAAGACGAAATTGCGGGACTTTCATCCATTCTGTTGTGAACGAATTTCCAAATGTATTTCTGACGAGTTACTGGACTACCTCTACGAAGGGATGTGGAATTTACCATTGAGTGGAACCGGAGCTACACCAATTTCTAAGGCGCCGTATCGTATGGCACCTACCGAGATGTACGAATCAAGAAGCGGTGGAGGAGTTCTTGGACAAGGGCTATATTCACCAAGCGTTTCACCCCGGGAGCGCCGCTTCTTTTGTCCGAAAGAAGGATGGATCGCCCGATCGTATTGACTATCGAGAGCTGAACAAGATGACGATTAAGAACAAGTATCCATTGCCACGGATTGGTGATCTATTTGACCAGCTGCAAGGGGCAACAGTATTTTCTAAAATCGATCTGAGATCAGGATATCATCAGCTGAGGATTAAGGAATCTGATGTTCCGAAATCAGCGTTCAGAACTCGCTACGGACATTATGAGTTTGTAGTAATGCCGTTTGGTCTCACTAACGCACTCCGTATTTATGCAATTGATGAACCGTGTGTTCATTGAATTTTTGGATAAATTTGTGGTCGTGTTCATTGATGACATTCTGGTGTATTCTAAGAGCCCGGAAGAACATGCGCAGCATTTGCGGATTGTATTGGAACTTTTGAGAAACGAGCATTTGTACGCCAAACTTTCTAAGTGTGAATTCTGGCTAAAGGAAGTAATGTTCCTCGGCCATGTGGTGTCAGCTAAATGGGTCCGAGTAGATCCTCAGAAGATCGAAGCAATTATGGAATGGAAGCCTCCAAAGAACGTGAAAGAAGTCCGAAGCTTCTTGGGACTTGCTGGATATTATCGACGATTCGTGGAAGGATTTTCTAAAATTTTCCGCCCACTTACTCGACTCCTGCAGAAAACTCAAAAGTTTGAGTGGAATGAGTTGTGTCAGGTTAGCTTTGATGAATTAAAGAAGAGATTGACGACGGCACCGATTCTATCACTTCCACAGGGAACTGGAGGATTTATAGTTTACAGTGATGCTTCGAACCAAGGACTCGGGTGCGTATTGATGCAGAATGATAAGGTGATCGCTTATGCGTCATGACAGCTGAAACCTTATGAAGTAAATTACCCAACACATGATTTGGAGCTAGCGGATGGGTTTTTGCTTTGAAGATCCGAGGCATTATCAGACGGACTCACCGCCGATCTTTACGGATCACAAGAGTCTCAAGTACATATTCAGTCAGAAAGAATTAAACATGCGGAAAAGAAGATGGTTAGAACTGATTAAGGACTATGACTTGGAGATTTTATATCATCCAGGCAAAGCGAATGTAGTGGCCGATGCACTTAGCCGCAAGCCTGTTTCTATTCAGATGATGGAGACGCTGACCTCCCAACTTAGCCTTCAACGAGAGATGATTCGTGAAGGAATTGAAGTGTGGTTACAAAGAGTCCAAGGACAACTGTGCGTGATGGAGATAACTTCATCATTAACCGAAGGAATCAAATCTAGACAGGCAGATGATCCTCTGATGATTCGGTTACGTGATGAAGTGATCAAAGGAAAGGCCCCCGGATTCATAATTCATGATGATGGAGTTTGAGATTTCAGAACCGACTCTGCATCCCCGATGATGATGTTCTGAAACAGACAATTATGAAGGAAGCTCACGGTCGCCTCTATTCTATCCACCCGGCACCAAGAAATGTATAAGGACTTGAAGCGAGAATTCGTGGGGCAACATGAAGAAAGATGTAGCGGACTATGTTTCTAAATGCTTGACGTGTCAGCAGGTTAAGATCGAGCATCAGCGGCCTGCTGGAATGTTGAAGCCGCTCCCAATTCCTGAATGGAAGTGGGAGGACATATCGATGGATTTTATCACTAATATGCCGAGAACCAGGACAGGAATGAACATGATTTGGGTGATAGTTGATCGTTTAACCAAATCAGCTCATTTTCTAGGCATTAAGGATACGTGGGGACCAGAGAGGTTGGCACGAGTATTTATTTCGGAGATAGTTCGATTGCATGGTACACCGAAGACCATTGCTTCTGATCGAGACGACCGTTTTGTGTCTCACTTTTGGAAAGCAGCTCATAAGGCCTTGGGGACCGAATTGAACTTCAGTACAGCTTATCACCCGCAGACTGACGGACAATCTGAGAGAACTATACAAACGGTGGAAGACATGCTAAGGGCCTGTGCCTTAGATTGGTCAAACGATTGGGAAGTTCATCTACCGTTGATTGAATTTACCTACAACAATAGTTGGCATGCTTCCATTAAGATGGCACCGTTTGAGGCATTATACGGAAGGAGATGCAGATCGCCCTATCTTTGGGGACGATTCATCGGACTTGATCGAACAGAACGAGTTGATCGTGCGGACTCGAGAGAAGATAGCCTTGATTCGTAAAGGTCATTGACCGCCGTAGTCGCCATAAATCCTACGCGGACGTACGCCGTCGCCCATTGGAGTTCAATACTGGAGACCATGTACTTTTGAAGGTTTCTCCTACTCGGGGAATCTTTCGTTTCGGAAGGAAAGGAAAGTTGAGTCCGATATATATCGGACCATTTGAGATCCTCGAGAGAGTTGGGGAGTTGGCATACAGATTGGCATTGCCGCCGTCATTGTGCCATGTTCATAACGTATTCCACGTATCCCAGTTACGGAGGTATATACCATATCCCAGTCATATCATTGATTTCGGCGAGATCGAAATCGAGCAGGATGGGACGTTTGAAGAAAGACCGGTCAAGATACTCGAGAGTCGAGTTAAACAGCTGAGGAACAAACCAATCGTTTTGGTCAAAGTTCAATGGTCACGTCACGGAATGGAAGAAGCCACCTGGGAAACGGAAGCTGATATGAAGTCTAGATATCCCGAATTATTTTCATCTTGAGTTTCGGGACGAAACTCCTTTTTAGTAGGAGAGTATGTAATATCCGGATTTATTACGGTGTATTTCATCTGTATTCAAACCCTGTATTATTCGGATTTGTGGTTTTGATTATTGGAGTATGATGTTTCTTGCATTGATATCTTTGTACATAAGTATAGAAACATGCAAAATTTCTCATGCAAACTCGTGATAGCGCACGCTAAGAATGTAGCTTAACGCGCGCTATCGGGCTACTACTAGCGCACGTTATGCAGGTAGGAGTTGCGTGCGCTAAGAACTCAATTATTGAGCGGGACGGCTAGCACATGTGCCAGCCGGGACATGGGCCCGGATAAGATTCCCGCGGACGAACCTGGACAGTTCTGAAGTCAACTCTTATTAGCGCACGCTAAGGAAAGCTTAGTAGCGTGCGCTAACTTGTTAAAATGCAGAATATTATAAATGGGACAACAACCCGTTTTGGCTTACATTTTACTCGTCCATTCTGCATTCTTGAGAGGCCAGAGAGCTGAAATAATCCTCCTACACACTTAGAACTCATCTTGTTGGTGTTTATATATTGGTTATCACTTGGGAGTAATCATTGAAGCGGAATAGCACCTTGGAGTGGCATACAACCAACCAGATTCGGATTCTACCTTACGGTTCAGTGATTTTCATCATATTAAGGTATGTTCAATCTATCTCCAGACTTAGAGTTGGATTCTAAAGAATTGGATGATCATAGTAACGAGATATTGATTTTCATAAGTGAATTATCTAAAGTACATCATGTTTGGAATATTGAGATGAATAAGCCTTAAGTACCTTGATTATGATCATCATGATTCGAATCTTATTACATTGAATATGTAAAGGAAGCTTCTATCATTGGTAATCCGAATCTAGTAGATGTAATACCCGAGATTTCTGTTATGTAATTGGAACTTGTGATATTGTAATGATTGTACTTTTGTCTGAGTACTATTCTCCGTATTTCATAATCCGATGTTGTCGAGCGTATAATTTCGTATATGTGATATATAGATTGAAATTCTGTGCATGTAGCGCACGCTACAGGCTGCGTGTAGCGTACGCTAACAGTGATTCATAGCGCACGCTACAGGGGATCATTAGCGCACGATATGCGTGGTCAAATTGATTGAGACGTGCGGTAGGTGAGATCTGGCCGGGGACCCCTGTCGTATCGTGTCGGGATGAACCTGGACGGCTTTCGGGAAAAGCCAAGTCAACGCCTTAGCGCACGCTACAGGCATATGCGTAGCGCACGCTAAGTGCTGACTTGATTAAGTCGACCGTTAGCGCACGCTACGAGCAGGACTAGCGCGCTAATAGCCATTTATTATAAATAGGACAGCATCCTATTCGTGATTTCAGTTCTTTCTCCTCCCATAACCCGAACTCTTACACTTAGAACATAACTCCCTTCGTCCTAAACACTTCGTATCAACCTCCTAGTTCGAGATTGAAGATCGTATATCATTGGAGATTGGTGTTCAAGCCTTCGGTGTTGGATTGCTTCATTTTCCTCCGTGTTCTTCACTACTTTGAGGTAGGTGATTCTTCACCGATGTTAGTAATGTTCCTAAGGAAGTTTGAATCATGTTTGGATAGCAAGTATTTCGTTATAATCGGTCATCACATGTTAGAAGGATACTTTTGACGTATCGGCACTATATATCGTATGAACCTTTGAACCATCTTATTATAAGGACTCCTAAGCATGTTCAAATCGATTTATGATCAGTAATCGGATATTACCGGTTGCTACGTTGTACACGTTGGAATCATGTGTTTTGGAACGTAAGACGATCGGAACTTAGATTATTTCTTGAAGATCGTAGATGGATTATGATATTGAGATGACTATCCGTATATTTGTATTTCATAATCATAAAACTTCCACAAACCTTATTAGCATGATATGCCCGAGGATAACTTGTATTATCACGGTAGAATTCATGAGTTCTTCACCATTCAACCCGCTTTTGGTTTGCGATTCGCCATGCAAGATTAGCGCACGCTAACATGTGTGAGTTAACGTGCGCTATCGGGTTCGATTAACGCACGAAACGACGTAGCGACGTTATGAGACCAGCCAGTCGATCGCAAATCGTGGCTAGCGCACACTAGTCTTATACGATAGCGCACGCTATCAGCCGCTTAGCGCACGTTACGTAGAGTACGTAGCGCGCGCTAAGCAATCCAGACAGATTGTTTATTTTGAGCTTTTCGGCCGTAGGCCGAATTGTTAGGCCATTGTTCGACTTGAGATGATTTGTATATCATTCCTTTTGTTAAGGTTCAAGCTTGCTACGTTGATCGATGGAGGCGACTTTCGAAAGTGTGGAGATCATTGAAGTATATCGTTCTTGCCATCTTCGAGGCAAGTATCGTGATATGTTAATATCGGTATTTTTGGAGCATGCGTATGATTATTCATGTTGTTGAACATGATATTTACTTCGTTGATTTGCCATGATATTCGTTATATAGTGTTTATATGTTCATGTTGATGAACATAATGATTTGGCATATGTGTATGCATGAATTGTGTCAGATACGTTGTACGATCTATGCCGAGGGCGCTGGATCGGATGTCCACCTCGTTGGTCCGACGGATCATCTTGGGATCTAGGCTGAGGGCGCTAGATCATTGGACGGGTTATTTCCACCTCGTGTTGGTCCGACGGGATCATCTTGGGATCTATGCTGAGGGCGCTGGATCATTGGAATACCCATGCTGTGTAATGGAATCTTGTAGATTCGCATTGTCGGATTCCGGTAGCGGAAGTCCGTGTGGTGTATCTTGTTATGTATTGTTGATGCATATTCGAATTGTTTAACATGATACTTGTACTAGCATCGTTTTGCTAACCCCTTCGGGGGTGGACATTTGTTTTGATGTTCAGGTAGCCGAGGAGCAGAGAAACAGCCACAGTACCGACGTGACGACGAAGGGGTTCAGCGATGTTTAGTGTTACTGGAGATTTGTTTTCTTGGTTTGGTTTCTGTACTCGAGTACGCGTGTCTTATTGATATTAATTCGATATGGTTGTATTAATTACTCGTTGAACCAGTTGTACGTTTTCACAAACTTGAATTTCCGCAGTATTAATGTCTTAGATTTACTTTTTTTTTTAATTAGCCTTGTAAATCCTTACTTAAAGGGTTTACGACGCTGTAATTATTCCGAATATCTCGGGGTGTTACAGAATATAGTATCGGAGCTAAGATTCATGGATATCTTGGCAGTCGGGTTTTAGTTGGGTCTGTTTACGTTATTTGATTTACGGGTCGTTTGTAACATCACTGTTCAGCCGAAGTCGTCATGTGGACCGTGGTTGTAAGTCTCTTAATCTCTTATACTACCGTTTTACTTAATTACTGTTTTGTGAGTATTGACGGACTTTATTTCGAAAAATTTTGTTCTGGATATTGAGAAATTGCGTTTACAGTATGTTGAGAGGAGGACGTGGACGCGGACGCGGTCGTGGACGCGGACGTGGTAACATGAGACATGAGGATTCCGCAACTACCCCCAAAATATCGGCTAGTCGAACCGATTCCCATTCGGAGGGCGCAAGGATCAGCGAATGATGACGCAAATCCTAACATGCCGGAGTGCTTCAAAGGTGGTGGCGCAGATAAACCGATTCGGCCATTGTGTCGTTGATCGCATGCAGACGGCGATGGGACAGCAGCACCACGAGGATAACCGGGGAGACAGATGGCTTGCCGAGGTGGTTAAATTGCACCCGCCAAAATTTGACGGATCTGTGAGGCACTTACTTGGGATCACCGGCTCAAGGAGTTGGAGAAGATATTCGCGGGTCTTAAGCGTCCCGAGGACCGGAAGGTTCCCATTGCCCAAGATTTTCTCGACCGGGAGGCCTTTGATTGGTGGGAAGCTATTCGACCCGAGAATCATAATGCGGATTGGACGGAATTCAAACTAATGATGGAAGCACGATTGTCCTCGTCCGCTTAGAGAGGCAAAATCCGAGAGTTTTTCTCACCACAGAGTTCGGAGGCATCTGTGATGATGTAATTAAAACTTTTAATCATCACCGACTTGTGTGCGACACTTGGTCGAACGGAGGCGTAAAAGATTTTTCATTTTGATATGCGGATGAAGCGGAGATTCAAAAGACATGTCCGGATTCGAGTGTACTACGTTGCGACAGTATCAAGACAAAGCGCTGGCCTACGACATGAAAGAGGCGGCGGTGGAGAAATCAGTAGAGGCAAAGAAGCAGAAGGTGACCGGCAGCTTTGCAGAAAACAAGAGCGGTGGGGCCCGCAAGGGCCAGTCTTCCTTTTATTCGGCTAGGAAACCTCCACATCCTTCTAAAGGCGGAAAGAAGTTCCGGACAACATCAGCAGTTTCGGACGCATCAAAGAAATGCTACAATTGTGGTCAAGCAGGGCATATTCGACGTGATTGCCCCGCATCTTGTGTGACTTGTTACGATTGTGGGCAAGAAGGACACCGTGCGGCCTTCTGTGGAGCCGCTACTAGATCTTTTGGTACCCGCACTCCAGCACCAGTTCCTAAGGAGATAAGTGTGAACCAGACACAGCAGAGTGGATTTCAGCAGCAGAACGTTGGGAAGAGAGAGACATCCAAAGGCCGGGTCCGTTCCTCCGCGCTGCATTTAAAATGAGGAGATCGATGATCGAACACATTGTTGCATCAGGTACGATTCAGATCCTTTTGCAAGCAGTTAGTGTTTTATTCGATTCCGGAGCTACACATTCTTTTGTATCATTGAACTGTGTAAATCATTTAAAAATCTCGTGCTTAATTGATTGTGAACCGTACGTTGTGGGATTGCCGAGTGGAGAGAGAATTGTGGGAACCCTAGAGGCTAGAGATTTTCCAGTATCTATAGGAGGGAAAGATTGGCCGTCGAATCTCATTGTTGTTGACATCTACGGTGACGATTTAATTCTCGGAGACGATTGGCTCAACCGTTATGGAGCTATCCTGAATTACCGAGAGAGAGTCATTTCTATCATTGCTGATGACGGGTCTGAACACTTATTCCGAGGATGGAGACCGGGAAGCTCGGGAAAATTGATCAAAGCAATGAAAGCCGTAAAATTACTGAAACAGGGATGTCATGGACTTTGGTGTTATGCCATGAGGAAAGAGGAAGGAGTAGAGCTCTCGTCTATTTCGATTGTGAATGAGTTCTCGATGTATTTCTGACGAACTACCAGGGTTACCTCCGCAAAGAGAAGTGGAATTCACCATCGAATTAGAGCCTGGAGCAGCCCCTATTTCCAGGGCACCATACCGCATGGCGCCAACCGAGATGTATGAACTCATGAAGCAACTGGAGGAATTGTTACAGAAGGGCTATATTCAACCTAGCGTTTCTCCTTGGGGAGCGCCCGTTCTCTTTGTCCGGAAGAAAGACGGGTCCCTCCGACTGTGTATTGATTACAGGGAGCTTAACAAAATGACGATCAAGAATAAGTATCCTATACCTCGGATCGACGACTTGTTCGATCAACTGCAAAGGGCAAGGGTATTCTCGAAGATTGACTTGCGATCAGGATACCATCAGTTGAGAATTAAGGGATCAGATATACCGAAATCTGCTTTCAGATCCCGGTACGGGCATTATGAATTTGTAGTGATGCCATTTGGACTTACCAATGCTCCTGCGGTATTCATGCAATTGATGAATCGGGTATTCTTGGAGTACTTGGATAAATTTGTGGTCGTTTTCATTGACGACATTTTGATATATTCGAGGGACGCAGAGGAACATGCTGAACATTTACGTGTGGTTTTGAGCATCTTGAGAAAGGAACAGCTGTATGCTAAGCTTTCTAAATGCGAATTCTGGCTTAAGGAAGTAACCTTCCTTGGGCATGTGATATCATCCGACGGAGTTCAGGTGGACCCGAAGAAAGTCGAAGCAATCTTGGAGTGGGAAGCTCCTAAAAACGTGAAAGAAGTCCGAAGCTTCTTAGGACTTGCTGGATATTATCGCCGCTTTGTAGAGGGATTTTCCAAAATTGCTCGTCCGCTCACTCACCAAGGGTAAAACTCAAAAGTTCACGTGGAATGAGAAATGCCAGGCTGGTTTTGACGAACTTAAGAGGAGACTGACGACAGCACCAATATTAGCACTGCCAGAGGGAACTGATGGATTCATGGTATACAGCGACGCTTCAAATCAGGGTTTGGGTTGTGTGTTGATGCAGAAGGATAAAGTAATTGCTTATGCTTCTCGGCAATTGAAACCGTACGAAGTTAATTATCCGACTCATGATCTGGAGCTAGCAGCTGTGGTCTTTGCCTTGAAAATTTGGCGACATTATTTGTACGGCACTCATTGTCAGATCTTTACAGATCATAAGAGCCTCAAATACATTTTCAGTCAGAAAGAATTAAACATGAGGCAGAGAAGGTGGTTGGAATTGATCAAGGATTACGACTTGGAGATTCTCTATCATCCGGGGAAAGCAAATGTAGTAGCCGATGCTTTGAGCCGTAAACCTGTTTCTCTTCGAGTGTTGGAAGCTCTCACGTCCCAAACCAGTATTCAACGAGAACTGATCCGCGAGGGGATTGAAGTATGGGCACCAGGAATCCAAGGGCAACTGTATGTGATGGAACTGACTTCATCACTAGTCGAGGAGATCAAATCTAAGCAGTTGGACGATTCTTTAATCCTTCGATTATGTGATGAAGTAAAGAAAGGAAAAGCCCCAGGATTCGTGATACAAGATGATGGAGTTTTGAGATTTCAGAGTCGACTTTGCGTTCCCGAGGATGATGATTTGAGGCGGACAATTTTGAAGGAAGCTCATAGCACGCCCTATTCTATTCACCCAGGCAGCAGTAAGATGTATAAGGATTTAAAGCAAAACTTCTGGTGGGGTAATATTAAGAAGGACGTAGCGGAGTACGATTCGAAGTGTTTGACTTGTCAGCAGGTTAAGATTGAACATCAGCGACCTGTCGGGATGTTAAAGCCGCTTTCGATCCCTGAATGGAAGTGGGAGGACATTTCGATGGATTTCATCACCA
Organism: Orobanche coerulescens; assembly: GCA_033398695.1. NCBI lineage: Eukaryota > Viridiplantae > Streptophyta > Magnoliopsida > Lamiales > Orobanchaceae > Orobanche > Orobanche coerulescens. The sequence goes on along the minus strand of CM065805.1, from coordinate 169,132,804 downwards.
ATATGCCAAGGACTAGAACAGGAATGAACACGATTTGGGTTGTAGTTGATCGACTAACCAAGTCGGCTCATTTCCTAGGGATGAAAGATACATGGGGACCCGAGAGATTGGCGCGAGTATTTATTGCGGAGATAGTCAGATTGCATGGGACGCCGAAGACCATTATTTCGGATCGAGATGGTCGTTTTGTGTCGCACTGAAAGCACCACAAGGCTTTGGGGACTAAGCTCAACTTTAGCACAGCTTATCATCCCCAAACAGACGGTCAGTCCGAAAGGACTATTCAAACTGTAGAAGACATGCTTAGAGCCTGTGCTTTGGATTGGTCAACTGATTGGGAAGTTCATTTGCCATTAGTTGAATTCACCTACAATAATAGTTGGCATGCTTCAATTAAGATGGCACCATTTGAAGCTTTGTACGGGAGAAGATGCCGATCACCCCGAGTTGGGATGATTCTTCTGATTTGATCGGACGGAACCGGAATTGATTATTCAGACTCAAGAAAAGATAGCTTCGATTCGAGAGAGACTGTTGATCGCCAGTCGACGAAGTCTTATGTCGATATACGTCGCCGCCCTCTAGAGTTCGACGCTGGGGACCACGTACTATTGAAGGTGTCTCCTACACGAGGGATTTTCCGTTTTGGGAGAAGAGGCAAGCTTAGTCCGAGATATATCGGACCATTTGAGATCCTAGAGAGAGTTGGGGATTTAGCATACAGTTGGCCTTACCGCCATCGCCGAGTCATGTTCACAATGTGTTTCACGTATCCCAATGCGGAAGTATGTACCGGACCCGATCCACGTCATTGATTTCGATGAGATCGAGATAGCTAATGATGGCACCTTCAAGAGAGACCAATCAAGATACTTGAGAGCCGGATCAAACAATTGAGGAATAAACCAATACATTTGGTTAAAGTACAATGGTCACGACATGGAGTCGAAGAGGCCACTTGGGAAACGGAGGACGGTATGAAGGCTAAATATCCGGAGTTGTTTTCATCCTAAGTTTCGGGACGAAACTTCTTTTTAGGGAGGAAGGATGTAATACCCGAGATTTCTGTTATGTAATTGGAACTTGTGATATTGTAATGATTGTACTTTTGTCTGAGTACTATTCTCCGTATTTCATAATCCGATGTTGTCGAGCGTATAATTTCGTATATGTGATATAGAGATTGAAATTCTGTGCATGTAGCGCACGCTACAGGCTGCGTGTAGCGTACGCTAACAGGGATTCATAGCGCACGCTACAGGGGATCATTAGCGCACGCTATGCGTGGTCAAATTGATTGAGACGTGCGGTAGGTGAGATCTGGCCGGGGACCCCTGTCGGATCGTGTCGGGATGAACCTGGACGGCTTTCGGGAAAAGCCAAGTCAACGCCTTAGCGCACGCTACAGGCATATGCGTAGCGCATGCTAAGTGATGACTTCAGTTAAGTCAGACAGCCGTTAGCGCACGCTAATAGCCATTTATTATAAATAGGACAGCATCCTATTCGTGATTTCAGTTCTTTCTCCTCCCATAACCCGAACTCTTACACTTAGAACATAACTCCCTTCATCCTAAACACTTCGTATCAACCTCCTAGTTCGAGATTGAAGATCGTATTGTTGTGTCACGATTTATTCATCCCGACAGGCGATCGACTATAAGGCCGAGCGACCAAGTCAACTCCAGTCAAACTATGGCTAGCTCGCCAAGTTGAAGATATCGAACCACCATCAGTTACCTAGCGATCGACTCCCAAGGCGATCGCCCTTTGGCAGCTGGCGATCTACTCTACTAACCGGCTAAGGGCAATCGACCTCCGCCCCGAGCAGAGACGATCGCCCGTCAAAACCATCAAGGACTGGATCTCAGGAAAGCACCCACGTGCAGATCCACCAAAGGCGCTGACAAGATCTTCGCAGCAGACAAGATCTTTTGCTGACAGACAAGACCTTTGACCACAGCCTGCCACCTACTTCACCTACCAGCATGCGCGCCGAAAGTTGTCAGTGGGACCACCCGTGACAGCAACTCAGGACGCGTGTAAGCTCCCCATTGGACCGCACACTGATCGCCAAAGAACTCCCCGCAGACTTTGAGGGGACAGGCCCATGTGCCAAAAGACGATCGCCCGATTATTATATTGCAGAAAAGGCGATCGCCCGGCGTATCCAAGCCCTATAAATAGAGAACCTCCTCCTACTGGAAAAAGGTTCTGAATTCATTTTAACCAACGGTTCGGAATTCACTCAACAGTTCCCAGTTCACATTCTCTCACATTCCGATACATTCACTAAATCTCGAAGAACATACATATCATCAAGCTCCGGCTATCTCACCGGAATCCATCTCAGACTTCTCTCTCCAAATCTCGTCCGTAAGACGATCGGCGAAAGCAAGTCTCCACTAGACAGATTCCAAGGGATTCATAAGCCCAGAAGCCCAAGCATCCAGCTAAATACTCGCCGTGAGAGACGGACGATCTCTCACCGTCGCGACTGTTCATCACCTTTGTTACAAGAACTCACAGAGCATCAAATCTGGTTCTTCCGGCAATCTACACGCTCACTAGCTAAGATAACAAGAATCTTTACACTTATTGTAATTGTATTCTTACATTAGTACTTGTATCCCCGAATATTGGTATTAATAATATCTCGCGAGAGCATTCAAGCCCGGGACTAACAACCCCGGCAAATCTTGTGTTATTTATCTTTCTCTCGGAAGTGCTCTTGCATTTGTTTGCTATCCCATCCATTCCAGCAATATCTATCTCCGGATAATATTTTGGGTAGCAACAATTGGCGCTAGAAGAAGGGCACTTGAACCTTCGAACTTTTATTTCTACCGTCCCGAAGAACACTCACTGTTCTCGGGGCATATACTTGAAGTGACACTCACTGCACTTCAAAGAAAACCTTCAGAATCATGGCATCCGCCGGTACATCGAAGAAAGCCGCTCTCCGAACCGCCGGACACCATTTCCCGGCTAAGTCCGAACCCCAGCCGACGACAGGTGGAGGCCGCAGCAACGCGAGACTCTCGATCCCGCATCCGAGAGATGGCCCCAACCTCTCACTCGATCAGTTCCAAACCGAGGAACAGATCGAGGAGGCTATGGCCATCCTGGAGGAGCGACGGAGAGCATGTGCGTCGCCTGCAATAACTCCCTCGATCATCCGCCGCATGGGAAAACGGAAATTCAATGGGCTACTGAACGAGCGATCGTCAAAAAGCCCCAATTCGCGAGGAAAGGCTCTCGCACGACCGGACGGATCCATATTCGATCGCTTGGGGCGCGACCCATCCCGGCGATCGGGCACTTGCCAACCTTGAAAAGACGGAATCCGAACCGTCACCGTGAGTTCGGCCTACTCACCTCACGCCCAACGCATATCGCCATCCGACTCCCGCCCGATCGCTGTGGACTCAAGACTCAACCGCCTCGGCCTCGCCTCCGATCGCGAGCCGCTAACAAAGCACGGCGATGGCCGCCATGCAACGCCACTGACGAGATGAGAGCACTTGGACACCGGGCAAGCACCAAGAAGAAGATCGCCGGCCGACCGAGCCACTCGCGGTCCACATCGAGCTTGCCCCCATACAACCAACGATCGCTCCTCCTAAAACACCTCGTATAAGGGGAGATCGGACCAAACCCACCCGAGTAAATTCCGAATTTACATGATCGGGTGTGGGGCATCCGATGCAACCAAGTGCCGGATCTTCCCACGACATTGGGCTTAGCCGCCCATAAGTGGTACGTCTCACTACCACCACGATCGGTCACCTCTTTTAAGAAACTGGCGAATGACTTCACGTCATACTTCGCCAAAGAAGGTCGCCAGACCAGAAGGCCCCCACCGCATGATAAAAATCAAGCAGGGGAAGGACGAACTGACGCAGATTACATCGACCGGGTAGACGAAATCATCCTCACCGGCGAACCCGTCAGTGATGAGCTCGCTCTCTATTCGATCATGGGGGGATTCCACAGTCACTCTCCCATGTTCAGACATCTCTCCAAGGATATTCCCCCAACTTACGCGACCTTCCGCGCTAAAGCTGCCAACTTCCTGGCCAGGCAAAGGCTACTCACCCTCCGCTTAGACGAGGAAACGCCACCTCTTGCCCAGAAGATAGCGATCGCCAAAGCAAAGAAGGCGATCGCCAAGACACCCGGAGATCTCAAGGCTTTCGAGGACATGGAAGCCCATCTCCTCCATACGTTCAACAGAACTCCGGCACGTATTTTCTATGCCATCAAGGGGCACGAAGAGCTCAAAAAGCCAAAGGCGATAAGGGACCACGGTCACCTGGACAACAATTAATATTGTGCCTACCACAAGAGTCCCGGCCACAGCACCAACCAATGCCGCGACCTCCTCAAACAGCTCTGGAGATTGTTCGAGGAGGGCAAGTTGGACAGCTTATTGGTTTAGCCGAAGCCCCTGCCTATCTCTATAGACGATCGTCCGAGTCGAACACAAAACAGGCTGGAAAGCTCATACGAGCCGACCCCTGGATCAACCTCGACGACCGTCTCTACATGCTTCAATCAAGAGAAGGAGACAACAGAAGTCACCCCGATCTCCCTCCTTATTTAGAAACCGGAGGACTCGATCGCCATCTACAGTTCACCATCTAACATGATGAACTAAGGCACGAGATTGCCTCACCCGCACAACGTACACCGTCGAAGGTCGGCATCTACATAGCGATCCAAGGTGGAAGAGTGCATCCATGGTCCTGGTGGTCGATGGAACCAACTGCTTAGGCCATGCAAGGTCCATTTAGGCCAAGATCGCCCGCCCTTCGTTTAAATACGAGGCCGGCGTAGTCTGAGGGCCCTCCAAAGTTAATCGGTGGACACGATCGCTCGCCCTCAAAGGTTCATCATCTAACATGGTGAACCCGGACAATGCGACGTGCCACAACCCCGTCTCAACGTACACCGTCGAGGTCGGCCATCTCCATGGCTGGCCGAGGTGGAAGCAGAGCTAACAAGCCGCGGGCGCGGAGTTGATTCATCCGACGCTGCCCCGCGCAAGGACTCCTCTAGACCGAGACCGCACGCCCTTCGTTTAAATACGAGGCGAGGCGCAGCCTAACAGAGGACCCTCATAATAAAGTGAGTCACGAGACACTCAATGTCTTCGCGCATCAAGACATGATCAAGGAGTCGGTCCATCGAACTCCACGATCATGCACGGTTCCTCAAGATGGACGACCGTCCCCGAGGATTCGACAAAGTTGAAGACCGCTCACTCAAGGAATTATTTTCATCCCCTTACTTCCACTAAGTGAATAAAAACAAGGGGCAATAAGAGTGCGGACTACCTGCACGACGATCGTCGCTATTCAACCACATACGGAGATCGTCATTTTTTCAGATGTAGTGCAGCGATCGATTTTGTTGTAAAAAGTTATCTTTATGAGTTTATCAATTCATTTGGAACTACCCTCGCAACGATCTCTCCTCACACATTTGTACAAAGTCAAACAAAGACTTAAAAATAACCATTCATTCGAGTGATAAGTCAGAAAGACAAATGCTCATTTCATTACTTGAAAAATCGGGGTACATGATCGCCCGAAGGCCTAAGTGCTACAAAAAGAAGCTACAAAACTACAAGTAAGCAAGCTAAAAAACGTCAAAAATGAAGCGCCTCAGGCCCCTGCCTGGCCTTCGCCATCAACATTCGGCGCGGTCCCCTCATCTTCCGAGCGTGGATGAGCAAGATTGGCCGGAGACGGATACTACCAAATCCACGCCGATGTCCGCTGTGTCCAAGATCGGCAAGGAGAAAGCCGAATGGAGAGGATGCTCCAATGCATATGACTTGAACTTCTCGGCAAGAGGACCGACCTCCAAGCCTCCCTTCTTCGCCGCTCGGATCGAGTCGGCGAACGCCAAATAATAGGCGAACTCGCTGACATACTCCAAGTTTTGGAAGGGATCGGCCTTGGTCGCCTCAACCTCTCCTCTCAGCTCGGCCATCGCTGCTGCGATCCCCGGAGCTCGGCCTCCCTCGCAAGAACCTTCTCTTTCGCCTCCGCCACATTGCTCGGCCGAGCGATCGTCACCTTCCGCGATCGGCCTCCTCTCTTCAAGAAGATTCCGCGCCTGGACGGCACTCTGCATCTGGTCCCGAAATCGGCCGACCGCCATTCGATATTTCTCAGTCTCCTTCTTCTCCAGCTCAAGCTCATGGCTCGCCCGCTTGGCCGCCTCCAGAGCGTCCTTCTCCATCGCCGCGATCTTGTCAGCAAACTCGGCGTTCTCTTTCCGAGCCGCCTCGAGATCCTCCTGCAGTGAATGGTGGAGGGCCGCCTCAAACTCCCGAGCACTGGACGGCCATGGTCGCCGTCTCGAAGAGAAAAGGGCGAGAACAGATGCATCGAACTCGACGATCGCGCCGGGCGATCGCATCCAGATCGGGCCGTCACGCCTGGCAAAGCGTATGCCTTTGCTAACATATGGAGGAATATCACAGAATGGCGAGGAGATCGGCTCGCCAGAAATCCACGACCATCGGTGGATAAGAAGGATCTCGCGCGACGGATCCCGCATCAAAACTAAGTTAGTACAACTCCTACGCAGATGCAATTGTCAACACGTAAATGCTATCTACCTCTCACCTTCTCGATCCCGATCAAAACAGTTTCCCTCGAGGGGTCTCAGCATCCGCGATCGCCGTCTCCCGCAGAAAAGCCGCAGAGGGTGGCTCGCTCTCCGGAGCAACGATAGTGATCGGAGGCGCGGCGATCGGCACTTCATCGCCCGGGGCAGGAAACGAAGTTCCTTCCGGCCTCGGCCTCTTGCGATTCGCCCGAAGCCCCTCCTCCGGAATTTCCTCCTCAACCGCGACCTGCTCCACGCGAGGCTCCGGCTCCACGCGAGGCTCCGCCTCCGGAACTATAGGCAATGCAACGGGTGGAACCCGAGTCGACCTCTTAGCGCGAAGACGGCCTAGGACTCCTGGGTTCGACATAGCGATCTCCGTCGGAGGCTCCAAAAAGCGAGGGAAACGAACCTCTGCAGTTAAAGACGATCGACTAACGGTCAGACACTTTCCTCAAGTAAGGCGATCGTCTCTAAAGTGAAGGTCGCATAAACGCATACCTGGCACCGCGAGGTGTCTTGGGAAGCGGAATAGTCGAGCCGACAACCAGCGACTCTCCTTGTTTATCCGAGTGGCGTCTAGGTCGTCGTCCGACAAGCTCCTAATTCGCTCCCAAACAACGAGAAAGTCGAAAGGCAGCTCCTCGATCGCCGAATATGAAAGCCTCGCAAAATGTAAATCAAATTAGATCACCCAAAACGCATCCAAGCGAAGGGAGAGTCTAAACCCTTACCGGGATTCCTCTCCCGAAATTCTGGGGATCTCCATTCGCCAGGATTGTCGCCGCCGAAGCTCTCCACTTGCTGCCGACCTGTAACCACTTCGTCTGATCGCCCCGTATCTTATTCGGAACTCCATGAATCACCCGACCAGATCGGCCTTGAATATGGTAACCGCCGACCAACCCTCTATGAGCCGTCAATTTAAACACATGATTCATCTCCAACGGCGATGGGAGGCGGTACAGCGGTGACCGCCGAAAAGGGTGAGAGTGCAGATGATTTGGAGCCGTGCGTTCGGCGTCACCGAAGTGGCGCCACATTCCAAGCGGCCAACAGATGAGAGACCGCAAAGGATAGAGGGAAGCGCAACCCGGCCTCCATAGCGGCCTCACTCATCGCGACCATACCCATCGGAGGCTGGTCGGCTCTTTCGTTCTCCGCAGCGCGAACATGTCCACATCTCAAGGAACATGGAATCTTGTCCTCCAGACGGCCAGATCTCTCCCGGACGCCGAGCTCCGTATTTGGCCGAGCGACCACAACGACACGCGCTGCACGACATCGCGACCGCTTTGGAAGCACATATGGATAAGCGACCGAGTATCCCCGAAATCGAATCTCGGAGTAGGACCGCCAATCTCTCCATTATTTCAAAGAAAGGCCCTATAGCCCGTCCAAAATCGCTATGTTGCTCCCAAGAAGCCCCGATCGCGATCTCTCTCGACCGCGATCGTCTCTTCAAGCACTCGACTCTAGCAACATCGGCCTCATTGAACAAAGCCTCAACTTCAGCCGGCCGATTCCGCCCGAATAGCTTCCGCCGCCGTCTCTGTGGAAGACGGAGAAGTTTCTCCTGGGCAGACGACGTCCCGCAGCAGAATCGGGTTCCCGCTCCAAATGATGATGAGGTTCCGCCATTTTCGAGATAGAAAAGAAGAAAAGGATTTTTCTTACCCTAAAGTGAAATCGAACGACGATCGGCGCTAAGATCTTCGTAAAAATCGGCAGCAGTCCTTCTTTCTCCAAATAAGTACGCGTGAGTGAAGTCGCAGGCCCGCGCCCTTTTATAGGAGAAGGCGGGACCCGATTGCAATAAGGGAAAACCTCGGGGGTCGGATCTCAAACGACGCCCTAGTTGACCCTCGAGACTCCGCGCACGCGTCTTTTCGAGGACGCGCGCCCGAGGAGTCATTAATGACCGTTGGCGTCCTCCAACAAGCCCGACACGTGCGCGGAGACTTTTCAACGCCCGTTGCTTTTTCCCGCAGCTTCGGCCAACCAGTGTCGTCCAAACTCGTGGATATATCACTCAAAGACGATCGCGCCTAATAAAACACTTAGTCGCCGTCAAAAGTTCAATGATCGCTAAGAAAGCCACCTCACCCCACGTTTCCAACGTATGAGCGAGCTGGGGGGCAATTGTTGTGTCACGATTTATTCATCCCGACAGGCGATCGACTATAAGGCCGAGCGACCAAGTCAACTCCAGTCAAACTATGGCTAGCTCGCCAAGTTGAAGATATCGAACCACCATCAGTTACCTAGCGATCGACTCCCAAGGCGATCGCCCTTTGGCAGCTGGCGATCTACTCTACTAACCGGCTAAGGGCAATCGACCTCCGCCCCGAGCAGAGACGATCGCCCGTCAAAACCATCAAGGACTGGATCTCAGGAAAGCACCCACGTGCAGATCCACCAAAGGCGCTGACAAGATCTTCGCAGCAGACAAGATCTTTTGCTGACAGACAAGACCTTTGACCACAGCCTGCCACCTACCTCACCTACCAAAGATGCGCGCCGAAAGTTGTCTGGGACCACCCGTGACAAAGAACTCAGACGCGTGTAAGCTCCCCATCGACCGCACACTGATCGCCAAAGAACTCCTGCAGACTTTGAGGGGACAGGCCCATGTGCCAAAAGACGATCGCCCGATTATTATATTGCATAAAAGGCGATCGCCCGGCGTATCCAAGCCCTATAAATAGAGAACCTCCTCCTACTGGAAAAAGGTTCTGAATTCATTTTAACCAACGGTTCGGAATTCACTCAACAGTTCCCAGTTCACATTCTCTCACATTCCGATACATTCACGGAAATACTGAAGAACATACATATCATCAAGCTCCCGGCTATCTCACCGGAATCCATCTCAGGACTTCTCTCTCCAAATCTCTCGTCCAGAAGACGATCGGCAGAAGCAGCAAGTCTCCACTAGACAGATTCCAAGGGATTCATAAGCCCAGAAGCCCAAGCATCCAGCTAAATACTCGCCGTGAGAGACGGACGATCTCTCACCGTCGCGACTGTTCATCACCTTTGTTACAAGAACTCACAGAGCATCAAATCTGGTTCTTCCGGCAATCTACACGCTCACTAGCTAAGATAACAAGAATCTTTACACTTATTGTAATTGTATTCTTACATTAGTACTTGTATCCCCGAATATTGGTATTAATAATATCTCGCGAGAGCATTCAAGCCCGGGACTAACAACCCCGGCAAATCTTGTGTTATTTATCTTTCTCTCGGAAGTGCTCTTGCATTTGTTTGCTATCCCATCCATTCCAGCAATATCTATCTCCGGATAATATTTTGGGTAGCAACACGTATATCATTGGAGATTGGTGTTCAAGCCTTCGGTGTTGGATTGCTTCATTTTCCTCCGTGTTCTTCACTACTTTGAGGTAGGTGATTCTTCACCGATGTTAGTAATGTTCCTAAGGAAGTTTGAATCATGTTTGGATAGCAAGTATTTCGTTATAATCGGTCATCACATGTTAGAAGGATACTTTTGACGTATCGGCACTATATATCGTATGAACCTTTGAACCATCTTATTATAAGGACTCCTAAGCATGTTCAAATCGATTTATGATCAGTAATCGGATATTACCCAGTTGCTACGTTGTACACGTTGGAATCATGTGTTTTGGAACGTAAGACGATCGGAACTTAGATTATTTCTTGAAGATCGTAGATGGATTATGATATTGAGATGACTATCCGTATATTTGTATTTCATAATCATAAAACTTCCACAAACCTTATTAGCATGATATGCCCGAGGATAACTTGTATTATCACGGTAGAATTCATGAGTTCTTCACCATTCAACCCAGGCGGTTTGCGTGATTCGCCATGCAAGATTAGCGCACGCTAACATGTGTGAGTTAACGTGCGCTATCGGGGTTCGATTAACGCACGAAACGCACGTAGCGTACGTTATGAGACCAAATGAGCCGATCGCCAAATTGCGGGCTAGTGCACGCTAGTCTTATACGATAGCGTACGCTAACAGTCCGGCTTAGCGCACGTTACGTAGAGTACGTAGCGCGCGCTAAGCAATCCAAACAGATTGTTTATTTTGAGCTTTTCGGCCGTAGGCCGAATTGTTAGGCCATTGTTCGACTTGAGATGATTTGTATATCATTCCTTTTGTTAAGGTTCAAGCTTGCTACGTTGATCGAAGGAGGCGACTTTCGAAAGTGTTGAGATCATTGAAGTATATCGTTCTTGCCATCTTCGAGGCAAGTATCGTGATATGTTAATATCGGTATTTTTGGAGCATGCGTATGATTATTCATGTTGTTGAACATGATATTTACTTCGTTGATTTGCCATGATATTCATTATATAGTGTTTATATGTTCATGTTGATGAACATAATGATTTGGCATATGTGTATGCATGAATTGTGTTTGTATACGTTGTACGATCTATGCTGAGGGCGCTGGATCGGATGTCCACCTCGTGTTGGTCCGACGGGATCATCTTGGGATCTAGGCTGAGGGCGCTGGATCATTGGACGGGTTATTTCCACCTCGTGTTGGTCCGACGGGATCATCTTGGGATCTATGCTGAGGGCGCTGGATCATTGGAATACCCATGCTGTGTAATGGAATCTTGTAGATTCGCATTGTCGGATTCCGGTAGCGAAAGTCCGTGTGGTGTATCTTGTTATGTATTGTTGATGCATATTCGAATTGTTTAACATGATACTTGTACTAGCATCGTTTTGCTAACCCCTTCGGGGGTGGACATTTGTTTTGATGTTCAGGTAGCCGAGGAGCAGAGAAACAGCCACAGTACCGACGTGACGACGAAGGGGTTCAGTGATGTTTAGTGTTATTGGAGATTTGTTTTCTTGGTTTGGTTTCTGTACTCGAGTACGCGTGTCTTATTGATATTAATTCGATATGGTTGTATTAATTACTCGTTGAACCAGTTGTACGTTTTCACAAACTTGAATTTCCGCAGTATTGATGTCTTAGATTTACTTTTTTTTTAATTAGCCTTGTAAATCCTTACTTAAAGGGTTTACGGCGCTGTAATTATTCCGAATATCTCGGGGTGTTACAGTAGATGACTTCATAGCAATCTTGGACTTGACTTTAACATCATTATTGTTAGATAAATCTAAAGGATTGATCATGGAAGGATTTATCTAGTATAGATGGGACGTTTAACAACTTCAGCATGATAATATTGATTGATATAAAGGTGTTGATATCAACCGTTAAGCCTTTCGAATTGTCTTATGAAGATTTGTAGTCGAAATGGAATATGGTTTTATAATGGTATGCATATCCTCGAGTCCGAAGTTGTTGCTATCCGTAAGATCATTCATAATCGTATGAACATGATATTCATGGAGGTAACATGAATTATCACGGAAGATTTCATTGTTTTGATCATGATGAGAACAGTTTACTGCCACTACACCATATATGGGTTTCAGCAACACCTGAAAAACTGTGTTCAAAAGTCCAAAAAGTGTTGCTGAAGGTAGAAAAACAAGCTATGGCTACACTTTGACCAAATTCGAAAGTGTTACAAAAACGGCCGCAACCATAGGGGTCTAAGGTAACACTTTTCTTTTTTTTGGTAACATGTTAAAAAAGTGTAGCAACAGACCCCTATGCCAACACTTTTATTGTCTGTGGCTACACTAGATTTTGTGTTGCTGTAGACTTAAGGCCACACTTTTATATATTTAGTGACACAAAGATTTGTGTAGCCGTAGACCTATGCCAACACTCATGAGGTCTAATGTAACATTAAATTGTGAAACACTTTGACATCTTTACCAACAACTTTAACACTATGGCTACACTTATATATGACCAGTTCTAACTTTTGCCAACACACTTTTAATCTTTGCCAACACAATTTTTATATTTTGCCAACATAAAGAATTATAAATTATAGTCTATGGCTACATTTTTGTGTTTTACCAACATTTTTCATGCTAAAAGCAAAATTTTATATTGGAAAATAAATATTACCGTAAAATAGTCAATAGCATTAAAACAATGTCAACCATAACAACATCCAAAATACATGACGCTAATATTCAATCCATAATAGCTAAGAACAAGTTACAATCGCAATCCACAAATATAACAAAACTACTAGAGTCACTTAGCTAGCATAATATAAAATGATGAGATCACCAAGGAGTGACATTGTCACCGCCATAGACTCCTCGACCGATTTCGAGAGTCATCAATCTTTAAGTTTAAATCGATTCTTCTCGCCAACATTTTCATCATTTATCTTCAAGTTTTTCATCCATCTCTTGTTGAAGTTGAGCCCGATCTTAGCAGCTAGGTCCGCCACATACCGATCCAGATAGTTTAAGAAGAAAATAAACAAGGCCCGTGATCAAGCAACAACAATCTCATGTAGGCCCAATCGATTGCTGAAAATACATGTAATTTATCAAAAATTGATGCACACAAGGCAGATTTATAAATACATAAATGCACTGATTGCCCCGCTTCTTATTTGTACATATTTTGATCGATTTCAAGTACATAAGGTAGTACTTGGTCAAAACTCAAAAAGGATTTTGGTTTAAGAAGTGTTAAGGATCATTTCGCATGTGTGTGCAAATGGAGGAAGGGAAGGCGCGGTGGGGCGACACCGCGGCGGACGAGCTGAGATGAGCTGGGCTTCTTATTATTATTGCGTTAATATTTATTTCTTAAAGTGTAACAATTCTAATTAATTGCTATTTCAATGGGGCTTGTGGCTCGTAGGGATACATTATATCTAGGTAGCATATTATCTTAGGATAGAGATTATCTTGGCAATAATGTTATCGGCTTGACTTGGGTGGGGATTTATTCCGAGGAGAACGTTGTTGTTAATAGTTTGCTTAATATTATTATTATTTGCATTCACCCCGTGCCCTTGACTCTATCAAGCGGGATCTAATTTAAAGATAAAAATGACTCCATTATCCTAGGCGTGAAGGTTCCTACAGCTTGCATGAATTTATAGTATCAACTAACTTTAGATTATTAATTGACATAATAATCTTAATGCTACCTACCCCAACGTAGTCGATTAAGGTGGCGGATGATGATGATCAAATATGACTCTATTAGTGGATATAAATGAAATACCAATTGGTTGAAAAATAACTTAAAATGGGTCTTGAGAGATTTGAACCCGTTGTAAAATTGAAACCGAATGCATAAGTTTATCGGATTTTGTAAATTCGAAATTCTTAGTTTCTAAATAACTTGATCCAAACACAATGAAGTATTCCAATTATGAACACTAGTAAGCTAGCATTTGTAAGAATAGTGGTGCAAAACATTTAATAGGTCAAGCTATTGCACGTTCTCGGAGGAAACAAGATGAGCAATAAAGTTTCCACCGTGCCCGAAGAATTTCTTTGTACGTTCCGACTTCTCTCAAAGCAATTGCGAACTTTGCCATATCGTGGCCTACGCATGTAAGTAGAATAAATCGGCATCTTCAATAAAATCTTTTTAACAAGTTAAATATAACATATTGTAGGATAACAAAGATTCTTTTTGTTTTCTCGTCCGTAGCTTTGTGCAAGCTCTTTTGCAGCTCATGCTTGAAGAAATCTTCGAATAGCCAAGTGTCCGTTAGTTTCGTGATATCTAGGAAAAAGACAGAACAACTCTTATTCAATGTAAAACTAACTAGAAGTGCCTGTTCTTGTTTTTGGCTTCGAATTCTTTGCATGAGCATAAGCAAGTTACCCTAAACCTTACGTCAAATCAAAGGGTTGGGAATTGAAGAGGCAGAGGATACTCAGAGATCATGTTGTCCACTGGACATAAATAACTAGGTTAATCAAATGCATATAGATTAGACATTATACGGTGCCAATGCATATAGTTTCTGAGAGAGAACTAAAGCACCATGAAGAATATTATCCTTCATTCTTCAAGTCCATTAGTTAGCGAAGACTGACAAAACTTCGAACATATTGCGAGACAATGCAAGTATGTTTCTTGTGTCGCCACCTTTGCGCAAGACTTTACAACTATAGCGGAAGATATGAACTTTACTAGTCACGCTCCCCAAAATTATGTTAGAAGATAAACATGTATTCAGATAATTTATACCTCCAAATGCTATAGATATAGGATCATGATGTCCTCCAAAGAAAAGTTTCAAGTGCACTTGCAAAAGCAATATCCCTATCATATGCTTCTCCAAGCCCATCTCTCGTGGATCCAAACAAAGTATAAAGAGAGTGATAATGACGAAAATCGCTATTAGAATTTTGTCATTGTTAACTTGTAAAATGAAGTTTAAAATTCCCAAGAATGCATAATTGTGTGTAAATACACACACCACACCACACACACACACACCTATATATCTATAACCATTATCAAGAAACAAAGTCGTAAGGTATAAACCTTATTTTGTTAGTCCGCAACACTCGTCATTAAGCAACATTTAGTATGTTAATTTGTGGTACATTTATATTCTATCCATGAGCAAGAAATGAGTAATAGAAATAGGAGAAATTGCAAAGATACCGTCCGATGGTTAATGCACAATCTCTTGCTAGTAATAAATTAGTTAAACTCGAGGAACCCCAAAATGGAAGGTGGCAAAGCGATGAAGGTAGATAGCACTCATAATATGCCATCGCATACAAATCATGGACATTTAATCCTAAGACCTTATGATCTTGTGCTTATGTGGCTCCGGCCTCTGCGATATGCACTCACAAAGACAAGGCCTAGTATCCAAAGAAGATGTTCACACACCAAAAGCGCATTTCTCATGTTCGGTGAGGAAACAAGTGTAAAATATACAACATACTCACGAGCCGCCTCCACTCTCCACCTCCCGTAATATGAGATTCAACTTAACTATGACTTTCCCATAGTTGAAAATGCACTCCGCATCCCCGCAACCGAAGTGCAAACTCCTTGCACAGTGCATGAGAAAATGCCGAGTCCGAGATCGAGTAAGAGTTACCGAAAGGAACTCTCAAGCATAAAAATTGTTAATTTTACAATGGACCACTAACATCATTTAGGTTCCCGAACCTCACACCCCAGCTTACTTCAAAGATCAATGGGCTTACTTTCCTTCAAAAAGCCAAAAACAGCAAAGTTCCAATGCGGAAATATAATAGAAGCAAGAATGATAAAAACGACAATTTGGCGAGATGAGATATTTGCAGACAACATCTACCTGCATGGTTTGCCATTTCTTCAATAAATTGGTAGTATGAAGTGACACTAATATGATCACAAGAGTTAGGTGATATAAGATTAAGATTACAAATTGAATCATTATCATAAGTTACTTCCAGAGCAACAATTTTCACGTCAAGCAAATTCTGTTAAACTCTTCAATGGATAATAAGTATAAAGTGGACCAATAAAAGGGCCAAACCATGTAGAAAGAAAGATGTCATTTAGACTCGAAACCGCATTTTGTTTCAAACAGTTAGATCCATTTGCATGGGACTAGCTAAACATTATGATGATTTAATAGAAACATATCATCTTAATTTACATCATGTTTACCCCCCACGCACACACAGAGCAAGTAGGAGCTTGAGGCTACCTACACACAAATAAGAAACTAGGGCTTCCATTTACAAACTTATTGAGGACAGGACAAATCAGGTACTTCCTACTCACCTGAATTAGTCCAACCAGTCTCGTATCTATCCCTCTACTAAAGTTCCACAGTATCTATCCAGTTTTCAATCCAAAATCCTTCTGAAGAGACTCCTGGAAACATCAAATAACAACAAAGTCAATTAAAAAAAATAGTTTCTTCATCATATATCATATTAAGCACACTCAAAGGATATTAATTACATGACTAAACGTAGCCAACAGACATGATAGTGGAGGTAATGATGTTGTGAATAACAGAAATTGGCACAGAAGCAACACATTTCAGTTGCATGATGACTAACTAAATACGTCATGAATCACGAGTCACTTCAGACCTCACACTAGATAAATCTGGCACCATATTTTGAACGACACACCAAATACTTCCTAATCGATCTTGTAAAACCTAATAATAAATCAAGATCATAAAATTCCAAATCAAATCAAAAGGCATCAGAGAACAAAAGGCATCAAATCAAAATCGAAAATAAACACACAAAACACCAATTCGTCAAATCAAAATCGAAAATAAACAAAAACTAATTCATCAAATCGGAACACACACTTCATTAAACCCACTATTTCCAGAATTCACACATGAAACCCTATTTATTTAGAATTAAAACCGAATAGCAAGAAAACGAACACGAAATTTTCTTTCGGTCGCGACTCCGACCCTCGGTCGATCGTCGCGAATCGCGCTCGTCTCGTCGCTCCAAACCCCATCTCGAAGCCCGACTCCTTTACCTTTCCGTCGGAAGTCCGAATCCGAAACTAGTGGAAGCCCGACCGGATGATTCACGGTGAGCGTACGCCGTCCGCTGAGCGATAACACCATCGACACCGTGTTGCTCCGTCCTCGGTCCCGCTAATCACCAGAGAGTTTCCACAAGAGAAGAGGAAAGGGGATTCCCGGTGGGGAGAGACTCATACGAGTTACGAGAGAAGAGATTGAGATGAGGAATCGAGATTCTAATTCTAGTCAAATTTTAATTTTAATTTTACCTAGATTTTAATTTTAGTCCCTAAGTTTCTAATTCTTTCTGGCCACCTCACCAAATTTTACCTTCGTAATTCTAATGAAAAGAACGGATTGCAGAGCGCACCAATATATGATAAAAATATTTAATGTTACGTATTTGTTTTATATTCCGCTCAAGTTAATATGAAACAATTAACCTTGTTTTTGACAATTATTTTACTTTGGATTTTACTATTGTCTTGGAGATTTGAAATCATTTTAAATTCCGCAAAATATTTTATAAAATGTATGTTTCAGAACGACTTGAGATTACTACAAGTTTTTCTTATTATAAAAAAAATATATTCATAAAATACCTTAGAAAAATCGGGTCATTACAGTTGAAAATAATTTATTTGCACCGCCTAAAATATTTTAGCAAGCCCGGCTATTTCTTTTAGTATTTAGTTACCATTTTTTGAAATAGCAACGGCTACACCAAATTTTGTGTTAGCGTAGATGCTCAATTTAGTCTATGGTAACACTAATTTGTATCAATAATAACGTTAGAAAAATGTGTAGCCTTAAATCAAATTTGACCAATTTTAAGGCATCTAAGGCTACACTTTTGCTTGTAACATCAAAAAAAATGTTGTTGAAAGCCATATATGGTGTAGTGTGCCCAGCAGTAAATTGCCATGCATAGATAGCGCACGCTAAGCTATGAAGATTAACGTGCGCTATCGAACACGAGTTAGCGTACGCTACGTTTGGTACGTAACGTACGCTAAGACATCAGACGAGTCAGTCGACTGATCAGTGAAGTACTGACCATGCATAGTTAGCGTATGCTAGGATTTGTTGTTTGTGTGCGCTATCGAGCAGACTTAACGCACACTACACAGAGTACTTAGCGTGCGCTAAGCAGTTCAGGCAGATTTCATTTTATGAACTTTTGGCCGTAAATCAAATTGTTAAACATTCGTACGATGTGAGATAAATTCTATATCATTTCTTTTGTTAAGGTTTGATCTTGTTGCGTGATTGATTGAGGAGGACGACCTTCGAGTGTTCGTTTTTGTGGAAGTATTGTTCTTGTCTTCAAATCGAGGCAAGTACCTTAATTGTTTTATGTATTGTTGTTATACATATTGTCGTGCATGTATGTCGTTATTGTATGTCCACCTCATGTTGGTCCGACGGGATCATCGGGGGATCTATGCTAGCGTGCGCTGGATCATCGGACGGGTTTTTCCACCACGGGTTGGTCTGACGGGATCATCGTGGGTTCTAGGCAGTGAACGCTGGATCGACGGAATTACCATGTGTATGTTATGATATCATGTTGTGATTATCAGTTGTGTATGTCATTTATGAGTTTCTCGTAGGAGAAGACTCGTTGGTATTTTGTCGTTTACGTTATTATTCTTCGTGAGATATGAATAATATGTTGTGGTACTTGTAGTAGCATCGTTGTGCTAACCCCTTCAGGGGTGAACATTTTGTTTATGTTCAGGATCCAGGAGAGCGGGAAAACAACCACTGGAGCTGCATGACGACGAGGGTGCAGAGTGATGTTTTGGCCGGGTTCATTTGTCTGTTGTTTATTGGTTATTTCAATAAGTACTCGAGTATGAAGTCATTTATGCTGAATTTGAATTTGGTGATGTATTATTAAGTTCCTGCTGAACAACTGTACTTTCAGTATTTGGTCAGAACCGTTGTATCTTAATTCCGTTATTCCATTCGTTAGTACCTTTTAATGTCTGTTCAATTCTTCAGCCTTGTAAATCCTTATGTAAAGGATTTACGGCGCTGTAATATTCCTGAATATATCGGGGGTGTTACAAAAGTCATCATCGATCTCCCAATTTTCTTCAATCACACGCTCAAACTAATTAGCCCTCAACCAGATGGATTCAAAGTGGAATGACGTTTTAGTGAATCTGCGATGGGTACGAGTGGTGGGTAGATGGCTAAATTTGGCAAGGACTCGTAGATGATCCGATTTGCGTGAAGTGAGATGAAGAATTTGGGTGAAGGGGAAAATCGTGTTCCAGCTGGGTGTGGATAAGGCTCTGTCCAGTCTTAGTTTTGTATTATTAGGTGCGGGCCTCTTACTGTTCCAAGTGAATTTATAACCAGAAAATCGAAGATCCACTAAATCGTTGTGAGTAAGCGTTTACCGAAAGGCCCGTAGTCTCCATTCGGGTGTCAAAGGTCCACCTAATTTCTCATCATGGCTGAGAATTTCATTAAAATCGCCCATAATCAGCCATTCCCGTCCCGAACAAGTACCCAACTGTCTCAACAAACGCCCTGCGCCCCTTGTTGCTGAGTTACCATAGGAGAAAGGATGACGTGGTGTTCGGCCAAAGTTACGGGCCAGGCTACCATTGACGTACCTTGGTTGGGCTGCGGTGATATGCGTACGCAACCAATCTCCGTACTCCAAATTATTCTCAGGAGCAATACCATTTTCATCCGCAAGCTCCAAACAATCATGACAATCACGCACCAAATGACCTAATGTTCCACAAAAATAACAGAAGTTGGCTAATCTTTCATATGTAAGATTAACTTGAACATCCTGCCCATCCGGTCCCATAAGTTGGATCATACGTCGCAAAGGCTTGGTGACATTAATTTCCACTCGAAACCGAAGGGTGGTTATGAGAAAACCCTTATCATGGGTATTGTAAATGGATTTGAATTTACCAATTGCATTACCTAGCACCTCAGCCATCTTTTGGTGGGTAACCATTACCGGCAACCCCGAAGCATGAACATAAAATTCACACTCATCCAACGGCACCATCAACGGATCGTCATTCACCACAAGTTTACGAAGGATCACCAAGTTCTTATCAAATGCCCACGGACATCTTGCCATGACCTTATTTTTACCCACAACATGATCAAATTGAACAAGAATTCGATCATCTCCAATTTTCTGCATACGAGCCGAACGGTGCAAATCCCACGCTGCCAACATGGTGCGCTCAAATGCTTCCAAATTAATGGATTTGCGAGTCAAAACCCTTCCCACTAAGCACACTTCATGATCTACTGCCGACGTATTCCAAATCGCAGCCGGAATAGCAACTTTCTCAGATTCGGACTCAGTAAGGCTCAGTTTCCGACCCAACCCATTCAACAATTGCTCCATGAGAATGAAACCAGGACCCTGGATGGCCGTATTGACTAAAAGTGAAAGAGACCGAAATATCAACCAAGATGATCCTGATAACACAACAAAGAAGCAGAGAAACAAACACCAGAGAAAAGAAAGCGAGGAAATGGAGGAAGAAAAGGGAAAGTAAATCACTGCAGCGTATCGGAATCTCTGTTAAATCAATTTGGAATAATTTGTTGGTGATTTTAGTGTCACCATTCATTTTGTGTAATTGGAACTATATGTGAGCTAAGAGGTTTTATAATTTGTATTCTAATATATGATCGGGTATGTGCGGAGTACACACATGTATAAGATCGAATTATAAGCCGGTACGATTATGTCAGGGTCCGGGGGCAGAGCTCCCGGCGTCTAGGGGCGGAGCCCCTAGCGGGGTCGAGGGGCAGAGCCCCTGCGGGGTTTGGGGCAGCGCCCCAAAAGGTCTTTGGAAATTTAGATTGGTAACTTAGTGATATTTCCGAATTTTAGAGTGAGATTATGGTAAAATTGACTAATGTCGTCAATTTGGAAAGCCATCCGTCTAACCCTAATTTCGGATCACTAATTAAGACATAATGACGGCGCCGCCTCAAGTAACCCTAAAAATCGACCTAATATAACCCTAATCCGACATGTATAAATAAGACTCTCCTATTGAGTCTTATACACGCTTTTTCTTAGCTCTCTGTCTTTCTAACAAACCTGCACTTTCTAAGAATTTATGCCTTACGTTTCTGTGCCTAGATTCGTAAGTGTCCCTTTGGATTATCCTAGGCTGAATTTCTTATAACCCGGTCATAAGGTAGAAATATCAGTTCGAAAAGTGTTTACACGATCCATTGAGAATCCGGATCTCCATCTTAAACCCTATAACCCCAACATAATTGAAAAATTTTAAAAAGCAAAATGTACCGAAAAAAGAGCAGACTTCCCAAACCGAATTTCCTGGGCCAACCAAGAATCACACGGAAAACAATATATGTGCTCATTTAAACCCTCGGAAAGTATGGGCGGTGATTACACAAGTTTGGGTTAAGAAAAGCAAAAGATGTTAACTGAGCCTTGCACAACACAAGATCTCAATCTCCGGCCAGAGAGTAGAGCTCTCAAAGAGTATAAATATCTTTATAATTGAAATTAACTTCTTCAATCTCTTGGACCAAAAGATCGTCCCTTACGTCATCTTTAACTGACACGTCAAAGTTATCAATTGAGAGTTCCACATCCACACCATTTCGATTAATTGTTTTAGGTTTCTTCTTAATGCTAAACTCATTTGTAAAGTTTATATTTTATTTGTCCAAGTATACTCAGATTTTAAAAATAAGATACATCGATCTGAAATAATTAATAGTCTAACTAAATAATTATAGTTTTGAAAATAATAAATAATTTAAAATTTTACAAAATAACAATGCAAATTAACAAAAGGGCATGCCATCCAAATAGTATTAAAAACTGAAAAAGATGTTGGAAATATTGGAAAAATAGAGGAAATGGGCTGTTTTGAGCAGCCGATTTTGAGTGGGCTCGACTACGAGTTAAAATCAGGACTTAATTGGAATACGTAGTACTCCGTACGAGGTTTTCAAAATATATAAGAACACTTAAAATGATTGAGGTATGAATGAGATATAATGTTCCAAAGTGAACCCTTTGGAAATGGATTTGGGATGTTATCCCATATTGAAAAAAGAAGGGAAAAATTGTGAGTATGTAAGGAGATGTGGACAAACTCTTGTTCAAAAGTGAGACATGAGTGGATGTGTGACTAGGTGCCCCTCGCGCACACACACACGCGCGCGCCACCGCCGTCCGGCCAGCCGGCTCGGTCGAAGGGCGATTTGGGCGAAATATCTCGGCGTCTCGAAGTTATCTTTTTACTGTAATTTTATTCGGAAAAATTTTATTTTGCTGAAACACCTCAATTATAAATTCCGAATTTTTCGGATCCGGATAAATATCAATTTATCCGTATGAATTTTTCGATACCAATCCTAAATTCTAGTTCGCCAAGGGATCATCGATTCAGTGCATCAGACTATTGTTTTATCCTGGGAGGCAGACGTCACACACCGTGGTGAGGGAGAATTTGCTTTAAGAAGACAGATATTCTGGACTCAACAACGACTTACGTTCGTTTTCGTGATCAACAAATTTCTCGTTCGGCTAACAGTTTTTTTGCAGGGCATAAATAAATTATATCTTCGATATATAATGTATTTGTTTTTCAAGTATTCGTTTTTCTAAAAGTATTCAATAATCTTAAAGCAAAGTTTTTTTGGTTTACTTGATTAAAACATATCTATTTTCAAAAGATTAAGATAATGGATTCTCAAAACCCAACACTATCTACGGACGTTTCTGGAGGTGCGCCTCAGAAAATTGGATTGGGTTCAGCGATTGGAGGTGCGCCTCTGATAACTGGATCGGGTCCAGCCAACCACTCAGCTTCGATTCCGATTAGTAATTCGGTTCCGGTCAACCATGCGGACAAACCAGAGAAATTCAACGGGCAAAATTTCAAGAGATGGTAGCAGAAGATGATGTTCTATCTGACCACTCTAGGCTTGTCTCGATTCCTCAAGGAATACGCGCCAAAATATGATGAAGACAGTGATCAACAGACTTTGATGGCCATTGACGCTTGGAAAACTTCTGACTACCTGTGTCGGAACTATGTTATGAATGACCTTTTCGATTCAATGTACAACGTGTACAGCAGTGCTAAATCAGCCAAGGCATTATGGGACTCACTAGATCATAAGTACAAAATTGAGGCTGCCGGTGCCAAGAAGTGGATTGTTGGGCGGTTTCTCGACTAGAAGATGGTGGATTCCAAGACTGTAGTCACTCAGGTACAAGAGCTACAAGTGATCATTCATGAAATCCATGATGAAGAAATGATCATTAGCAAATCTTTCCAAGTGGCCGTTGTGATTGAAAAACTTCCCTCGACTTGGAAAGACTTCAAGAATTATCTCAAGCACAAGCGCAAGGAGATGCATGAAAGATCTGATCGTTAGACTTCGGATAGAGGAAGACAACAGAGGATTAAAGAAGAAGGTAAATGCTGCTATGGCAAAGGCCAATGTTGTGGAAACTGGACAGACATCTAAGAAAGGCAACAATGGAAAGGGAACCAAGTTGGGACCTAAAGGAGGAATTGGTAAAAAGAAAGAGAAATTCCTTGGTAAATGCTATAATTGTGAAAAGATGGGACATAGGGCGGCTGACTGCAGGCTGCCAAAGAAACTAAAGAAAAAGGATGGTAATGCAGCATATCTCATTACCGAACAAGTGAAAAATCTTGACTTATTTGCTATGATCTCCGAAGTAAACTTAGTTGGCTCAAATACCAAGGAGTGGTGGATTGACACTGGAGCAACTAGGCATATATGTGCCAACAAGTCAATGTTCTCCTTATTGGTAGAAACTGATGTCGGTGAAATACTGTATATGCGAAATTCTGCAACCTCAACTATCTTGGGTGAAGGCACGATGATCTTGAAGATGACGTCTGAAAAGGAAGTGACTCTTAAACGTGTTTTAAAGGTGCCTGATATTCGTAGGAATCTTATTTCTGGTTCCTTGTTGATGAAGCATGACTTTAGATTAGTTTTTGAGTCTGATAAAGTTATTTTGTCAAAAAGTGGTGTGTTTATAGGCAAGGGCTATGAGTGTGATGGGCTGGTTAAGCTCAATATAACGACTGTAAAAAATAATGAAATGAAGAATTCTTCTGCTTACGTGCTTGAGTCTCCTAATTTAAGGCATGCTAGATTAGGACACGTTAATTTTAATGCAATGCGTAGACTAATTGCATTAGATCACATACCAAAGTTTAAAATTGATTTAAACCACAAGTGTGAAACTTGTGTAGAGGCAAAATTAACTCGATCTCCATTCCGACAAGTGGAAGGAAACACCAAACCTTTGGAATTAATACATAGCGACCTATGTGATTTGAAGTTTGTTCAAACTAGAGTTGGAAACAAATATTTTATTACTTTCGTGGATGATTGTACTAAATATTGCTATGTATATTTGCTTAAAAGTAAAGACGAAACTATAGAGAAGTTCATTCTTCATAAAACGGAAGTTGAGAATCAATTGAATGCAAAGATAAAAGTTTTGAGGAGTGACCGTGGAGGTGAATACGTGGAACCTTTTCGGCGAATATTGTTCGCAACATGGGATTATTCATGAAGTCACTGCCCCATATGCACCACGGTTAAATGGCATGGCGGAACGTAAGAATCGCACTCTGCAAGAGATGATGAATGCGATATTCTGCCGCAAAATATGTGGGGAGAAGCCATCTTAACGGCGAATTATCTCTTAAACAAGATATGCCGTAAGAACAGGGACAAAACTCCGTATGAATTGTGCAAATGAGTCAAGCCTTCCTACAATTACATGAAAGTGTGGGGGTGTCTAGCAAAGGTGCTAATACATACTCCTAAGAAAGTCAAAATAGGCCCAAAAATGGTTGACTGCATTTTCATTGGATATGCACACAACAACAATGCTTACCGGTTTCTTGTGCATGAATCCAAAGTGCCTGAGATTCACAAGAATACAATTATGGAAACAAGAAAATGCGTCATTCTTTGAGAATATCTTTCCTTGTAAGACTGCAAGTGAACCCTTTATCTCATCCGAACAGACTTCTGAATTAATGGATGAAGATAATGAAGACCAAAGAATGGATAATGAGGACGAACCTATAAGGAGCAAGCGACAAAGGATGGAGAAATATTATGGACCAGCTTTCATCACCTACTTGCTCGAAAGGGCACCTCAGATTTACAAATAAGCTGTAAGCTCGACGGATGGACCTCTACGGAAGGAGGCTATCAAAGAAGAGATTGATTCTATATTACAGAATCATACTTGGGAACTAGTGGAATTACCTCCTAAGTGTAAAACATTAGGAAATAAGTGGATTTTCAAGAAGAAATTGAAAGATGGAGCAGTTGATAAATATAAGGCTAGGCTTGTAGTGAAGGGATATAACCAACGTGAAGGCCAAGACTACTTTGATACTTACTCTCCTGTGATGAGAATAACCTCCATCAGGATGATACTTACTATCGCCGCATTACGAGGTTTAGAAGTTCATCAAATGGATGTTAAGACTGCCTTTCTTAATGGGGACTTAGAAGAGGAAATCTATATGGAACAACCCGAGGGGTTCTCTGCTCCTAGACAAGAAAGGAAAGTCTGTAAGATGGTAAAATAATTGTACGGATTGAAGAAGGCACCAAAACAGTGGCATGAAAAATTTGATCATGTTATGTTAAGTGGAGGTAGAGCTGTTATCGGACTGGTTCGGACCGGTTTTCTCTAGATTCGGATCCGGTCCGATAGGTTACCGGTAGATCCGGTCCGGACCGATAACGGTTCTTGTAATACCCGTCATTTTTATAATGCAATATTATTATTTTATAATAATATTGTAATGCATTTCATGTTATTTAATTCAATTTAAAGAATCATGAACATTTATTTCGACGTATCACAAAACCTAGCCCAAGTCAATTTCTCAAGTTGATTTCAGAACATTTAATATTAGTCATTTTTTTTATATGATGATTAAAGGTATTATTATTATTAATAATATTTATAATAGGAACAATATTAATATTGACAGTATTAATATTTCATTCTTCATTATTTCAATATTTTCGGAATTATTATTATTAGTATCAAAATTATTAATTATTACCACCGTTATTATTATTATTTCAATTTTTATCATTATTGTTATTATTATTATTATTATTTTTAGCATTATTATTATTTTTATCATTGACCCAAATACACATTGTGCTGACCCATAATAATATTACAAGCCCAGAAAATTAATGCAAGCCCAGAATAATTAAAATTAACCCTAACCCTAATCCAGGCAGTATAAATATACAGCCTCTACTGTACAAATACACAACACAGTACCCAGAATACACTTTCTCTTCTTACCAGCGCCGTTCATCAAAAAAAAAAAAAATCAATACACAAGTGCCTCGGCAGTAATACAAGGAGGAGAAGAAAAAAATTAAAATACAGAAATCTGCTGCAATCTACGGAGCAGATAACGAGAGGACCCAATCCAACTCGTTGTTCGATCAATTTCCAGTCGCGCTTCAATATCGTTTTCCATTCAATCTTCGAGGTAAAAAACTTAGCTTCTCCATATCTCGTGTTTTATCATCCTTTTTGTCGGTTCACAATTTATCTGCAAACCACACCAAATTCTATATCAAATATACATTATCAAATTATCAATCAAACCAAAGATACAGAAATCACAAATCAGAATAAATCCGGGTCGAGCCGAATCCGGAAATTTCACAAATCCGAAAAATCAAATTCGGAAACCAAAACTTCAACCCAGATTTCACAATCAAAACACAAACGGAAATCATACCTATACCAAATCAAAACTCAACTGAGTTCATTCGCTCGGAATATGAACTTACAAACCAGAATTTCAACATCAAGACAGATATACCTTTCAAACCCGAATTTGCCCGAATTCATCAACCCAAATCCGGGCCAAGCCCGAACACTCATATTCTTCCGACCTTTCGACCTTTCCCAAAACCCGAAACAAATCCTTCAAACCATTCAAACCCAGAAATTTAACCAACAATAATCACAAAAATAAAATAAAAATCGACCCGGTTTCTGTTGGAATCAAATCCAGAAATTTAACACCCTTACCTGACCCACCTTCCGCCGCTCGCCATTTTCTAGTCGGGACTGTCATCGGCCATCGATGGAGAAATAGGGTCGACGCCCTTCCGACGGAATCATCACCCACAATGATTTTCACCCGCCGTGAATCGGTGTGTGTGTGTGTGTTTCGGTCGGTGTGTGTGTGTGATTTGCGGTGTGTATGTGTTCTTCCCGTCAGTGTGTATGTGTTCTTCCCGTCAGTGTGTGTGTGTGTGTGTTATACGGTGTGTGTGTGTGTGCTTTTCTTATCGGCCGAGAGTGAGATGAGCAGAGAGACTGCTGGAGAGAGAAAGGGGGCGACGGGTGAAGTAGAAGTGAAAAGAATGACCTTGAGTCGGCTAGGGTTAGATTAGGGGTATTTATACCCCCGAATTTTTAGGACTTTTCAATTTAGTCCTCCCAATTTTCAGGAGTTTTCAATTCAGCCCCATCTAATTTAAATTAATCCAATTTTTAACCCATTCAGTTTTTCAAGTCTTACAATTTGACCCCAGTCAACTTCAAACTTCAATTTAATCCAAATTTTGACCGAGACAATTAAAATATTAACTTCCAATTAATATTAATAATTAATCTGAATTATTGCATAAACGTTTTAATTTCAGTCATTAATAATGTTAACTCTTCAGTTAATATTAATTAGCAATTATGATTTATTTTCAGTTATTATATAGTGATATTCGTATCCTTTCATTTATTATATAAATAATAAGTTGTAAGGATTTTAATTATTATTATTATATGTAGACCTTGTCAAGGATTTACGGTCTTAGGACTGTGAGTCGAGCACATTCATTTCAGTCAAACATCATCATCATTTATTCAGGTGGGAATCTTCACTATCACTTTAATTGCTTTGATTGGACTGCATATGTGATATTCATTTCATGTTTATAAATTATGATACACGTTGTAAATCAGGCTCACCTGTATTCGTGAAAGAGGTTATCATGTTGTGTGGGGACACCTGCACAACCCAGTATTCACATATGAACTCGTTTCATGTTATATGTGGTATTGCGTGTATGTTTCATGTTGTGTGGGGACACCTGCTCAACCCAGTACTCACGTTATATGTGGTATTGCGTGTATGTTTCATGTTGTGTGGGGACACCTGCTCAACCCAGTACTCACGTTATATGTGGTATTGCGTGTATGTTTTATGTTGTTGCGAGGGCACCTGCGCAACCTCAATATTCATGTTATGCGTGCTCGATTCATGCTGTATGTAATATTGTGAGTATGCATTCATGTTGAGGAAAAATGTGATAATTTATTCATGTTATGTTTTCCATGAGATTGTATATTACTGTGATCAGTGAGATTTCCACGAGCTGAAGGAAGCTCACCCCCACCTTTATTGATCCCGCAGGTTGAACCGAGCCGGAGGGACTGAAGAGCGAGCCGAGGGGGCATATGAGAAGGAAATTATTTTAATGATGCTTTTTTTTCTTTTTTCAAACTATGTTGAAACTTATTTGGGGAAACTTAGGTTTGAAATTTATAAATTATGAATTATTCTTCCGCCGCAAATTTTTACCTCGCATTTATGATGTAATGTCACCTTATTTAAAGGTATTTATGTTTATGTCAGTGTAGCGACTCGACTTTGTAGGCGAGAATTTTTATATTCTCAAGAAAATTATTTTTCTCAAAATTTACCTTTTATTTATTTTCCCCAATATTTACCCTAGAAAGTCGGGGCGTTACAGTTCCGGTTCAATTTTTAGAACTCGAATCCGAACTCGTTAGTTTCCGGATGAGTTTCGGTCCTGGGTATTTCGGTCCGGTTCATGATCGGGTTTCGGGTTCACTCGGACCGCTAATAGCCCTATGTGGGATGAATCTTTACTAGGAAAATGAAGGAGGAGCAGCAAAATAAATCACATAAATGGGGTTACATGATTCGAACTCCAGACCTTTTGTTCGAAGGTATAGCGTCTTAACTACTTGACCAGCATGCTATTTGTGTTTAAAACACGCAAAACGTATTAATAATATATGTATAAAATATATAAATTATAAAATACATATAAACTTTTTTTAATTTATTACCGGGTTTATTTCCGGTTTTATCGGTCCGGGTCTTATCGGTTTCGGTTCAATGTTTAGAACTCGAATCCGAACTCGTTAGTTTTTGGGTGAGTTTCGATCCTGGGTATTTCGGTCCGGTTCATGACCGGGTTTCGAGTTCACTCGGACCGCTAACAGCCCTAAGTGGAGGCTTCAAAATTAATGAATCTGATAAGTGTGTCTATGTGAAAGACACAGAAGATGGATATATCATCTTGTGTCTATATGTAGATGACTTGCTAATTACTGGAAGTAATGAAAGGATAATCAAATCTACCAAAGACATGCTAAGGTCGAGATTCGACATGAAAGATATGGGACTCGCAGATGTAATTTTAGGTATTAACATCACACGAACATCGAAAGGTCTCATACTGAGTCAAGCCCACTATGTGGATAAAATCCTTGAAAGATTTAATAAGATGGCTCTGGCACAGCCAAAACCCCGGTGGATATGACGTTAATACTATCCAAGGATAATGGTGAATGAGTATCTCAACTTGAGTATTCTCGCATAATAGGAAGTCTGATGTACTTGATGAGCTGTACAAGACCAGATATAGCCTACTCAGTTAGTAGACTGAGTAGATACACAAGCAATCCCGAAAAGGATCACTGGAAGGCGATCATAATGGTACTAAGATATTTAAGGGGTACTCATGAGTATGGGCTGCACTATACCAAATATCTAGCAGTACTTGAAGGATATAGTGATGCAAATTATTGATCTGATATAAAAGACTCCAAGTCAACAAGTGGATATGTATTCACACCAGCTGGTGCAGCAGTGGCATGGAAATCTTCGAAACAGACACTTATATCTCGGTCAACAATGGGGTCCGAGTTTATAGCCTTAGATAAATGTGTAGAAGGAGAATGTCTACACCATTTTCTAGAAGATATTCCAAGATTGGCAAAGCCTTGACCGCAATATGCATTCATTGTGATAGTCAATCTGCGATTGGCAGGGCACAAAGCATAATGTACAATGATAACTCTCGCAGTATAAGGAGGATACATAATGCCATTAGACAATTGATATCAACAGGAGTTATCTCTATTGATTATGAGTCATCAAATGATAACATTACGGATCCGCTAACCATGGGTTATCAAGAGACCTTGTTGATAAATCATCAAGAGGAATGGGTCTATTGCCTTGAGCTAATGGTTTTATGGAGGATACCCAATCTAAGCTGACTGGAGATCCCAAGATCTAGGTTCACTAGGACAACCAATTCATAAAACTGGGCACGATCACTGTGGGAATTACCCCGAACCGACCATTCCTAGGACGAAAATAGTGATACCCGTAGGGAGACGTGAAGCTTATGCATTTAATGATTCTTAAGTTGACAACATATTGTCGGGTGGAGTAAAATATGGGTTTACTCAAAAAACATAAAGAGAATCACCTATGTTGGAGAGAAGAGGGTCGCTTCAAAGGAGAATTGCAAAGGCACAATTCTTTAGAAACTCTCGCAGAACCAGGACGGTGTCCACGGCCAAAACGGGCACAATAATGAGAACAGAATAAATCAGGGATGGCACTTGTGAAGGATATACGATCACTTACACAAGCGGTCAGATACTTCAAAGGCATCTAATCACACTGTCTAGCCAGTAAGGAGAATATATCCTTTCGAGGGAAGGTTCAATGAGCATACTCTGGCTATCCTATGCAAAGCCAGTGACCGCAATATGCATTCATTGCGATAGTCAATCTGTGATTGGCAGGGCACAAAGCGTAATGTACAATGGCAAGTCTCACCATATAAGGAGGAGACATAATACCATTAGACAATTGATATCAATAGTTGTTATCTCTATTGATTATGTGTCATCAAAGAATAACATTGCGGATCTGCTAACCAAAGGGTTATCAAGAGACCTTGTTGATAAATCATCAAGAGGAATGAGTCTATTGCCTTGAGCTAATGGTTTTCTGGAGGATACCCAACCTAAGCTGACTGGAGATCCCAAGATCTAGGTTCACTGGGACAACCAATTCATAAAACTGGGCACGATCATTCCTAGGATGAAAACAGTGATACCCATAGGGAGAGGTTAAGCTTATGCTTTTAATAATTCTTAAGTTGACAATGTATAGTTGGGTGGAGTAAAATTGGGGTTTACTCAAAACACTTAAAGAGAATCACCTATGATGGAGAGAAGCGGGCCGCTTCAAAGAAGAATTGCAAAGACACAATTCTTTAGAAACTCTCGCAGAACCAGGACGGTGTCCACGGCCAAATTAGGCATAATAATGAGAACAGAATAAATCCGGGAGCGCACCTGTGAAGGATATACGATCACTTACATAAGCGGTCGGACAGTTCAAAGGCATCTAGTCACACTGTCTAGCCAGTAAGGAGAATACATCCTTTCGAGGGAAGGTTCAAGGAGCATACTCTACCTATCCTATGCAATGCCTAAGCGCAGTAACTATCACCAAGTCAAACTCCATGTTTGACGTGTGCTGCTGGAACATCAATCTCATTCATGTGGGGGAATGTTGGAAATATTGATAAAAATAGAGGAAATGGGCTGTTTTGAGCAGCCCACTTGAGAGGCGATTTTGAGTGGTCTTGACTACGAGTTAAAGTCGGGACTTAATTGGAATACGTAGTACTCCGTACGAGATTTCCAAAACATGTAAGAACACTCAAAATGATTGAGGTCTGAATGAGATATATAATGTTCCAAAGTGCACCATTTGGAAATGGGTTTGGGATGTTATCTCACATTGGAAAAAGAAAGGAAAAATTGTCAATATATAAGGAGATGTGGACAAACTCTTGTCAAAAGTGAGACATGAGTGGATGTGTGACTAGGCGCCCCTCACGCATAAACATACACACGCGCGCACCACCCCCACCGTCCGTCCGGCTTGGCTTGGCTCGGCTCGGCTCGGTTCGGCTCGGTTGAAGGCCGATTTGGGCGAAATATCTCGACGTCTTAAAGTTATCTTTTTACTGCAATTTTATTAGGAAAGATTTCATTTCGCTGAAACACCTCAATTATAAATTTGGATTTTTTCGGATCCGAATAAATATCAATTTAATTGATAATTATCGAATTAAACAGATTAGAATAAGTATCAAGATACTAATCCTAATCGGTTTAGAGTTCCTCCAGCACACATCCTCCTCCATCCTTCACCTATAAATACCCGGCTTGAGGGGTTCGATATTTTCACTTCAAACGTACGATTTTCGAGAGTTTTTTTTTACGGTCAGATTTTTCTTCTTTGTTTCTCTTCTATTCCGGTTCGGTAATAGTATACAAATCTATTCTAGTTCGCTGAGGGTGCAAGGGATCATCGATTCAGTACATCAGACTGTTGTTTTATCCTGGGAGGTAGACGTCACACACCGTGGTGAGGGCGAATTTGCCTTAAGGAGACAGATATTATGGACTCAACCGCGACTTCCGTTCGTTTTCGTGATCAGAAATTTCTCGTTCAGCTTAACAGTTTTTTTGCAGGTCATTAATAAATTATATCTTCGATATATATTGTATTTGTTTTTCAAGTATTCGTTTTTTCAAAAAGCATTCAACAAAAGAAGTTGACTTATACCGGTAATTAAACAAAAAGAAAAACACTGGCCCAATCCCTCTCCATTTAAATAGTGGTAAAAGAATGAAAATAAATATTGTTATTTTAGAGATTATGGTTTCCGTCCTTCTCGATGTGACTTATTATGATACTAATAAGAGTTCCTAGATAATTGTAGAAACTATTGGATTCCACTTGTACTTACCATAAAAGGAGTTCTAAGTTCTGAAAGACTCCTTTTGTAATGTGTTGGTCACAATATACCATAAGTTATTCGTTTAGAGGGGTGAATAAACCATACCGGCTTTCTTCAAAATATTTCGTCATTGACTTAAGTGTTTTATTGTAAGGAGTCAAAATGATAAAATACAACAAAATATTAGCGGAACTATAGGTTCGGTACTTTCAACAAAAAGGCATTTATGTAAATTTACATAAAATATGCAATCACTGTAAGTATATATAAAAACCATACATGCTGTCTATAATTACAGAATTAGATTAGGTCCGGGAAGGCGGGTACTAGCAACCTATCAATCACAAAAAACACATGTGAGAGCGCAACGAAAGAGCAACAGTGGGGGTATCCGACGAAGGACCTCCAATGCTCAAGTCAGTAAGCAATACAGGAGAAGTAATAGAAATGAAATGAATAGATGAATAAAAATAGTGGATCATGCTATTCTCATGTGTACGGAACGTCTGGGAGATAGCAGTGGACCACAGTGATGATATGGAGTGTTCGAGGGTGTATTACATCGGGATAGTAGTTGTTGGGAAAACAAAAACCCTGTATCGAATCAGCCGGGATAATCAATCCCTGTATCGAATAGTATTGATAAGAGGTTTTGACATATATGCCAATCCTCAATACAGTAAGGAAACTGTATCGAAGAATTAAGGCATCAACCTGTACCGAAAGCCTGTCTCGAATCCAGCATATAGTGGAACCCTTCAGTACAGCAAAGAAGTCTTATAAAGACCAAGTATGGAAACTGTCTCGAATCACCAATACAGTGATCTTCTATACAACTCTCAACAGGACAAAGAAGGAATCTTCAGAAGTCAAGTCCCATTGAATAAAAAGTATTTAAATACTCAAGGATAAAGTATTTAAATACTGTCAGTCAACAGATCTTCAAATCCCGCTAAATCCGGATCGTGCTTTTCATCCCGTTGGAACGGAATCTTGCTCAACGGATACATCTCAACGGATATATATTTCAGAGACTATATATATCTCATGAAGGCATTGAAGATCAGTTACAACAAAAAGAAAACCGAAATCAATCAAAGCTATCAATATATTCATCAGAGCAAAATATATCTCCAAAGCTTACTGCAACTCAGATAAAAGAGATATACAATGCTCATCATCTTGAACAACACTTCATCAGCTAGAAGCTCATAAAGTCAAAGCTGTTGTTCACACTCTGTTCTATACTTTGAACAAACCCAGATCAGCCCTGTGTGGACTGAGGAAGATGAAGCTTCAGAACTCTGTGTGAAGAAGTCAGTCATGCTTTAGCTCAAACCAATCTTTGTGAACGGTTGAAGCTAAGATCTTTATATCAATCTGTGTGAACAATATATTGATTGTATACTGTTATAATTATGTAGTTGTGTACGTAGTAATTATAATAAATATTTTACTCCTGTGTGGAGGACCAGTGGACGTAGAGGGGTTTACCTCGAACCACTTTAAATACTCTGTTATTTACCTTCAGTTTTTACTGTTTTATTTACTGTGATTATTTAAGTATACACTACACACCAATTTGCTGTATCCACAGCAACTTACTGTATCTAAGACTTCCGCTACACAATCAGATTTAAAATCAGTACAGCTTGTTGTTTAAACTACTTCCCAAGCTGTATCCAGTATACTTAGTGGTCAACAAGTGGTATCGGAGCGGTTGATTCTAAAAAGAATCAGTCGTATTTTTAACCGAATCATATCCAAAATCACTTACTCTTTAAAACAGTCTCTTTCATTTCTTTACCTTCACATGGATACATCAATGATCAACAAAGTGCCTATGTTCTCTATTAACGAATTTGATGATTGGAGAATTAGGATGGAGGCTCATCTTGCAGCAATGCACAAAGAGATAATTTTTGTGATACAGGATGGCCCTATCAAGATCATGAAGGTAAACACGGCCGCAAGGATTGAAGGCCAAGCCCATGCTGAGATGCTCGAGAAGGATCGCGAGCAATGGACGACAGATGAAAGAAAGCAAGCCAATCTCGACAATATGGCTAAGAACGCGTTATTTGTCACCCTTGACAAAGGCACGTTCTCAAAGGTAAAGAGCTGCAAAACAGCCAAGGAAATCTGGGATAAACTCAAGTTGAATTGTGAGGGAACTGAGCTCTCAAAATAAAACAAGATTTCAAAACTGACTCAGCAATTTGAATCTTTCGAAATGAAACCAACTGAGACACTACTACAAAACTGGCTTTTAACAGCGGTTAAAATGCCCAATTAACGGCGGTTCCGGAACTGCCGTTATATGTACCGCTGTTAATATCAACGGCGGTTTTGAAAACCGCCGTTGGATTTGCCAAATAACGGCGGTTCTTATTACCCGCTGTTAAACTTGATCTTAACGGCGGTTCTAGAACCGCCGTTGAATTTTACCATATGTTACGGCGGTTTCATGAAACCGCTGTTAAATGTGAAATTTAATAAATGCACCCAGAATTGGCAACTCGATACTCCACAGCGGGTATCGAACCGCCTTTAAGATCAAGTTTAACAGCGGTTTCGAGGAACCGCTGTTGAAATATTAATCATTTTATCCCGTTTTTCCCCTATTTTGCACAATCTAGTACCTGAATCGGATCAAACTAATCAATAAACCACCAATTCATCGAATCCAAACACACCGAAAAGAACTAACCAACACCAAATTCATTGAACCACCAATACATTGAAAAAGATAATACAAAAATCCCAATTCATCCAAAAATAATTCATACAAATATCCAATAACTAACACCAAATTCATTGAACCACCAATACATTGAAAAAGATAATACAAAAATCCCAATTCATCCAAAATAATTCATACAAATATCCAATGTATTCACACAAAAACACCAAAATCATGTCGCGAGACGATTTCGCACCTCCAAGAAATAAAGTCCCCAATCAACTCGAATTTTATCAAAAACATCTTCAGACAGTGCTCCAACATCATCAAACATCTGTACATATAAACGTATAATAAACAAACTTTAAATGTAAAAGAGTAAACAGCTTTTATCACCACTTCAAGTAAAAATATACTACCTCCATCCAACCATCCAAAATACGCTACGGCGATAGTCGACATCCAAAGTGCATAACATAATAACCACACTCCCAACCTCCATTTTGTTTATTACACTAAAACAAAATAAGACACAATTATATGAGTCGCTTTCAGTAAATAAAATCAACACGTACACAACATACACAGTTAAAAAACACACACTGACACAAACACACAATGCACAAAAAAAAAAAACACAGACAGCACACACACACTGCACAAACAGAAAAAAAAAGAAAAACAACAACACAAACACACACACACTGCACACAGCATAAACACAATACACACACAAACATAAAAAAAAAAAACATAAACACACACAACACACACACTGCACAAACAGAAAAAAGAAAAAAAAAACAACCCAAACACACACACACACACACTGCACAACAGGCCGTTTTTGCTCTCCTGGACTGATACATGTCAATGTGAGTCGTTTGAGGTTCTGATTAAAAACATCGAACTTGACACAAACCCTACTGAAAACACATCCATATAGCACCAAATCTTCAAGCACTGGGCAACTTGAAAAAACCCCTTTTTTCAGTGCCATCATTCGGAAAAACAATAGCGTGAAAGTGAAGAACCTTAACATGTTGACTCAAATTCTTCTTCACACTCCAAATTCTATGGAATTAGAAGCAATGGACTCCAAAGTTCGCACTCGATCAGTCCACTAAAATACGCCATGATATATCTGGTAAACGAGATTTCAAGCCAAATGACACTTGACAAGGCAATATTAGAACGTCACAAGAACAAGACAAGGTGCCTTTTTGTATAAATTTGTCCACCATATGCATCATAGGTGCTTTATGCATTAAATGTGACTAAAAATCCTAAGGATGTTCCACGGACGGGAAAGGTACAATATGGCATAGTTGTTAATCGCATATAGCACCTTATAGAGATAAGGTCCCTCATCGATACAAATGATCGCTAAACTGATGGCTATTTGAAATTTTAGCGCCACAAGTACAGAAATACATAATATATGAAGCATATTATTAAATCTAATTCAAGAGTTCATGCATAAATTGAAAAATAACACAAACAAAAGTTCAAAGAACACGGAACATCAGTTCTAGCAATAGAAAAACATAATCTAAAATTCACCTTATTTAAAAACACATTTCAGATTTTGGTTTGTTTTTAGGAAAGCAAGGTTCTTGGTGGAATAGAAAACGGAACTCACAAAAACATCACCGAAACCAATAAAAGAAAAAAATGAAAAACCTGGAACACATAACGAAAGAGTGCTGCTATTCGACGCTGTAGCAATCGGCACTATCGTTTTTATGGGAACATGCAAGCAGAACTAGTTGCAAGAACAATGGAGACAGTAAAACTTTAACAAACAAGATCACTGAAAAAGACACAGGCATAATTTGTATGCGGATAAATATACTGATAGAATCTCATTACAGTGAAGAAGGGCCATAGATTGGTACTATGGAGCGTAGATTAACCAGTGCATACCGATCTTATGATGCTATTCCTTGCAAGGGAAAGCAAAAAAATGGAAATTCATGATGGGAAAGGTACTGTGAAACAAGAGTTGGTCGATGCTTAAAGATATAACCTTCCATTTATAAGCTATAACCATATCAATAACTTCTACTCTGCCTCATGTCCTCTCCAGTTTATCAACTGCAAGTAATATAGAAATGCAAATAATGATTGAGAAGTTGAGCTTCATCCCTTTTTCCGAGGAACCCCCCTTTGTAGTAGGGAACTGACTCAAATTCTTCTTCACCTTGAGAATTACAAGATTCTCACAGGAAAACAAACTTAGCAGTCATCGATATCTTGTCATGAGTGTTATACCCTCTCGCTAAAGGGGCAAGACATATCCATAAACTAACAGGTCCTTGAGGATCACTAGTTTGTTGACGAACACACACAAACACAAACACACAAAGACAAAGACACACACCGCCACCGCACACACACACACACCGCATAGAAAAAAACCAACACAAACAAACGGACACTTCATACACGATATGTTGGGAGAAGATCCTTAAGACGAAAGTTAACATCTATCCCAAAGGGAGAAGATCCTTACGACGTTAACCACGTCTATCCCAAAATAATTCGTGTTTCCAAAAACAATATTGTCGTACACACTCAAATATTCATACACACAAACACACATATTTACACTCATGTAATTAAATGTATTACCTTGGGATATATCCAACTAACCTTTGCTTTGATTTACTTGTATGCATACCATCCATGGTCTTGAATGCGGTCACGACACTGCTTAAAAGTAACAATAATATATTGAGTCGTTGATATAAAATTTTAAAGCAAATATATTATAAATAAAATCTTACTTTTGGAGTATGGCCTTAATGCGAGAGTCGCCTACTATGTAGTGAGCAAAACCATATAATAGTTCCTCTTGGCCGCACAATGACCTAAGTTGCCAATGATGCCTACATAGATAAATGCATTTGAAAGAAAGAACATATTACTACAAGATGTTGTAAAAAAGGAAATAGTTTTGTTAGAAAGAAAATATTTTGAAATTTACAATCTTTTATCTTACTTATGATGGTAAGCTCCCATGTATATTTGCTTCTTCGACTCAAGCATACGCGTCGATATATATCTCGAGATCTCCTCTCCCCTCTGTCCCATATTTTGTATGGATTGAGGATCAAAATATCCATACAAAACCTCGTCCATCGTGCTCACATTCATAGTAGACAAATACCTAATTTGTTAAGCAAAATATTAATATAAAAAAAACACTCCACACACTGCACACAAACACACACAAACACACTTTTCACACACACACACACACTGCCACACAATAAAAACACACACACACTGCACATACGCACACACACTGCACACACAAACACTGCACACACACAGCACATACAAACACACACACACACACACACACACACACACACACACACACACACACTGCACACACACACATACTACGAATGTAGAAAGATTCCATAAAAAAATTACTCACATAGTCCAAAGCTGTAAAACTGATAAACTAAGCCACTCCTTTCCTTGAACGATCTCTAAAATATCAGTGTGAGCGATGTACAATGGAACATCATCACCACCACAGCCAAAGATAGCTGTATCCCACGACACTGATATCGGACTATTGTACATACTCGACGCAGCCATAAGTAAGTCTCTCATGATGTCATCTTTGGTCCTCGACCCGTCATTCTGACGAGCCTGCTTCTTTGGTCGCTGAATATCCTATTTCATATAGTATAGTGTAAAATACAAGTAAATTTGAAATAATTTATTTTGTTTTCTTTCCATTGTAACTTCAGAAAGGATGAAGGATAAACGTATCTATTGAATACTATATAAACTCATTAATAATGACCCGAACCTATATCTATTTTTGAATATTAAAAGAGTAGAATTGGTGCGAATTTCTTCTATATTGAATAAAGAATATTCATTCATCAAATCATTCACTCCATAGTCTGATAAATCTTTTAAAGAACTGATTAATCAAACGAAAATAAAGAGAGTCCCATTCTACATGTCAATACATGTCAGGGGTTAAAATATTTATATATATATACTATCTAAATATATACTCCAATAAAGTCAATAAAACAAAAAAAGAATAGGGCTTATTATTTTTATTTATTATTATTCCTACATGTTTCCATTCCTTTGGGATGTTACTACGCATTTTGGTTGCGTTTAATCTTTTCCATATTAGAACTCATAATCAATTTATATTGGATTGATTTTGCAATAATGTTTGGTAGTTACTAAAAAGAAAAAGAAAATTTTTACCTTTGAAAAATCGGAGAAAATAAAATCTCGTGGCCATGCAATAAATCCACCTAAAGCTTCCCCACGACTCACCTCATCGGTCGCCACAGGACTTGGCTACTGCATCTACGGCCTCCTCAACCACTACCTTAACCAAATGAGTCGGTAAAGGAGCACAATGTAGGGTCGAATCGCCCGAATAACCCTACCGATAGCAACTAGACGGGGAGGATGCTCGTCCATATAAAATCCAACTCGATGAGTGTCTCCACCACAGCCTCTCTCCTAAGGGCCGAAATAGCATCAAGACAACTCCCCTTCGTGCTAACACGAGTAACCTCATCCGGTGTATGAATATCAACAAAGCCGGGAACTAGCACCCATTGTTTGGCCGAACTCTTTCCTCAAATTCTTTGTGACATCAAGGGTGATCTCTTTCCTTAACTGCTCCAACACATCTTTAATTACGGAAGACGTCAATCCACATGATCG
Organism: Orobanche coerulescens; assembly: GCA_033398695.1. NCBI lineage: Eukaryota > Viridiplantae > Streptophyta > Magnoliopsida > Lamiales > Orobanchaceae > Orobanche > Orobanche coerulescens. The sequence goes on along the minus strand of CM065805.1, from coordinate 169,092,426 downwards.
TCCAAAGTAATCACGAATACCCACACCAAAACCAATGCCACGAACACGACCAGGGTGCTCGGGTCTCCCAATGGCAGCCGCCAATATATCCCCGCTGCTCCTCAGAATGAAGGTACCTTGTGTATACTGCTTCTCCAAATCATCCTACAAAAATTTAATTTGGCACCATATTACAAAATTTTGAAATTTGCAAACAACTGATACAAGTTGATGAAGGAGAAAAAACAATACAAGAATGTAGATAAAAATAATTGGGTAGAAAAGTGGTTATTTACATTTAATAAAGCAAATAATTTACCTCAAATTTTTAATGTTTGCTAACACTTAGCAACAAAAAAGGGTAGCTTTTTCTTTTTCTTACAAGAAAAAATAATTCTTAAAAAAGAACTTACAATCCTCTCGACAATCTCCCGTGCAGCATCGGATGACGTACCCTCCCGTCTTTTTGTATGACCAAGCTTCCACCTTTGATGACGCGTAGGTGGAGACGGAGGATCAATAACAATATCTTCTTCAGATTTGGATACTTCTCGACGCTCCTTCATCTTCCTCTCCATCTCCCGTATATCCACCAAGTCGTACCCTCCTCGAGCCATATAATGCGGAATGTTCATTTTGGCTAATTCTTATTTCTTACTTCTTTGTTCCTGATACAAGTATCAAATAATCCATAAACAATTTTATAAATATTTTCAAATTCAAAACATTTTTTTTCATATTTTATGTTCTTAATTAGAAATAGGTTCTTAATTAGAAATTGTTTTATTTGATTCTTGTAAAATTATTCAGATTTTATGTTATTAATTAGAAATTATTTTATTTGATTGTGCTCATTATTTTCAAGATTGAACTTAAAAAAAAATTAAAACATTTTTTATTTCGATTTTATGTTATTAATTAGAAATTATTTTATTTGATTGTGCTCATTATTTTCAACATTGAACTTAAAAAAAAAATTAAAAAATTTTTTTTTTTGATATTTTATGTTATTAATTATAAATTATTTTATTTGATTGTGCGTTCATTATTTTCAAGATTGAACTTTAAAAAAACTTAAAACATTTTTTATTTGATTTTATGTTATTAATTAGAAATTATTTTATTTGATTGTGCGTTCATTATTTTCAAGATTGAACTTTAAAAAAACTTAAAACATTTTTTTATTTGATTTTATGTTATTAATTAGAAATTATTTTATTTGATTATGCGTTCATTATTTTCAGCATTGAACTTTAAAAAAAAACTTAAAACATTGTATTCGGTTTTACCTCCCAAGCGGAGTCCTCACGAATCCGTTTGAAATCTCTCCAGTCCTCCTCGGAGATACCATACTTGTCACAAGGAGATTTTTCTTTGCTTGGACCATATATGTACTCACCGGTCAAATCAGACTTAAACTGCCTCCATTTTACGCCAATGGACTGTAAACACGTCTTTTGAAAATGACCAAGATTGCTAATCTGGCTAACATCAAAATTGGCCTACATATTGACAATTAAAACTAGAGTTAGCCACACAATGAGTGATGTAAAAAAACGAATGCTGCCACAATGAGTTGGCCTACATCAGACAAAGGAATGTGTGATGCTGCCCTTGATACTTGATTCCCAATTTTTATCCTAATACCAAAGGTCACAACAAAATATACAATACTAGTCTCGTTTTTCTTTTCATCCGTCCTAAATAAACCCCATTCTTTTTTATATAGTAAAAACTTTTCATTTTCAACTATATTTGTATCGAATTTTTTATTATGTGCGCATTGACACATAATAAGAAGTAGTTAATGTGCTTTGGAACATGATACGAAGCATTTAATATGCTTTATTTATCAAAATTATTTTATCAAAATCACAATTACATAATTATATTATATTAAATACTAGTATAATAATTGTGAAATAGAGAAAGAAATTGTGATTTTCAATAAAATAATTTGTGATTTTCAGTAAATTAAAGTATATTAATTCAATTTGAAGCATGGTTGCAAAAAGAGAGTCATGTACCAATATATCCTGCCACAACATTTCTTTATCCGGTTTGTCAGGTACTTGCTTCCAACTCTTGTACAAGATTCGAGACATGATCTTTGGCAAGTTTTCCCAAGTACGTACTTAACTTCAATTTGTGTTCGTATTTGATCTTTCCCGCATCGGATCAATGTGAAGAGGTAATTTTTTCCGTCAACACGGCGTTTGACATACTTCTACATCGCGTGTGATTTCTCGATGTAGAAGTACTACGTGTATGAGCATCGGAGACCGGGAGGAATGAGGAGAACGAGCGGGAGGAGTGTGAGGGGAACGAGAAGGAGACGCCATGTGCTCGCATTAATGAAACAGAATGCCGACATAAGAAAGCAACCATAAGATAACGGGACTCATAAACAAGTAGCAAACCTAACATCACCATCAATAACGAGAAACAGGATAAATGATAAAGGGAGTACTCCGGCTTGAATATGAAAATTATCAAATTTTGTTTCATATTTCAAAGCAACCAATTCGATGGGTGGGGTGGGGCGGGGGTTGAAGTTCAAAGATAATTGATGTCTCCAAAGAAATCTGAAAGTTCGATCCTTATGTCCAATTCCAAGAATTCCAGTGACAGATAAGGAAGATGGCTGCACATAGATGGTTTGGCTATCACCAAATATTTTTTATCCTCTTTTATATTATAGTCCTTAAAGTCAACCAGCTAACATTTATTTTTATATTAGTAAAAAGACGTACAATCGAGGGTTAGTATATGGATACTGTAAAATAGTTGAACACAGGAAGTGTATGACACATCAGTTTTGGTTTCAAGAAAGACAAGCCAGAAATTACCAGGCAAAGAGGCTTTCTAATCTGAATATTGGATGTGCGGTGAATCCCTCCTGCTGCAATCAAATAGCCCTCGCTATTCGCTATAGCGATAGGGGACCTCAAGCAACTGTAGTGGTGGGAAGGTAAATTCTGAAGATGTCTTTAGCAGTTATTCTTCTCCTGCAGGTAGGACATTTGGTCTGTGCAGCTATCGCAACTTTAATACACGCCTTGCAGAAAATGTGGCCACACTTTGTAGATGTCTCCTCAACTAATGCACCCATGCAGACTGGACAGCTGAATGTGGGCTCTTTTGGTGGCGGCGTGGTGTGGGAGGCAATGTCTGTACATTTTCTCTCTGAAATGCAAACACCATATCCTTAGTCAACCATGCATACCAATAACCCTCCAACAAATCAAAACAAAAACAGGAGGTACACTAATATAGGAAACAAGCGAGACTATCATCTGAAGATAAATAAATAAATAAGTAAAAATAAAGCTTCACCAAACTTGAATCATATTTGAAGAAATGTAACAGCCTAAAATATTTAAGGATGGCCATGTGTTATTATCAGGAGAAACATTCAGCAATACAACCAGTTTGAAGGGCTTAATTAGGAAAACAAACCCTGAAGTTTTCTTTAAAATTTGCAATACCCCTTAATAATTGTTTTTCTCTTTTTACAAATTGCATCTCAGGTGATAGCTGTTGTGGAAATTCACTCAAGGTGGTGCTTGTAACACTTTACGAAGGTACTTGTAATTTTAAAAGATAAATGGAGTTTTCTATAAATATATTAACCTTAAGGGGTAGTTCTGTAATCAGTCATTACAATTAAGCAAGGATAACAATAGAGAAGCATGACTCTAACTACCTGAGGTATTACAATGGCAAGATTTAGGACTCCGATCGCCAGTCCTGAACAAAAACAAAGCATTTAGGATGAAACCAAAAAATAAAAATAAAAAAGAGAAAAAAAAATTGAAGTAGCACAGAAAATAAAAGTACAGTTTACACACCTTGACCACCTCCTGAATCAGCAGTCAGCTCAGCAGTAACAGAAAACGGTACACTATAAGTGATCTACAACGTGTAATATCCGGGGATAATTTTTTTTTTCGTGTTACTGTTGAGTTGTACATATTCATTTGGAATTGTACAAGTGTTGTTGTTTTGGACTGATACAATGTATATTGTATTGGAATATTTCGGGATCGAAATATTATACTTGTCGTCGGGTTAGTTTCGTCGTTTGAATGATGGTTGGAGAGTTTGGATTTTTGGCTAAGTACACTAGCCTTAACGTACGCTACATGGGTAGACTTACGTACGTTATGGGCTGAGTATTACGTACGTTATGCCTGTAAGGTTACGTACGTAATGCTTGGTAGGTGACAGAACCTTCCTCGTAGTCACTTTCGGCCGGTCCCGAGCATCTTCCGATCGGATCTCACTATTGCGATCAACGGACCCTTACGCACGTTAAGAGGTGAGCTCTACGACGTAATGTAGGTCTTGTTAACGCACGTAATAAGTTCTTGTTTACGACGTTAAGGCCTTCGTATTTTAGTCGATTAGTTCGGATTTTTCATTACGACGTTAATGTCTTAGTATAGCATACGTAATGCCTCTTACGACGTTAACCATAGTGTATAACGACGTAATGAATTGGTCGATCTATTTATCTTGGTTTCGTCTTTCATTTCCTCACGAACCAAAACACTTTTTCTCTCTAGAACCGTCCGTTTGACTTGTTATTGATGTTTAGCCTCTTCCAACTCGATCTTGATCATCCTAGCTTGGATTGAAGCTTGAAGTTGGAAGCTTGTTGGTGCCCCTTTGGTGTTTGGAGGCTTCTTCTTGTTCTTCTTTGGTAAGTTCCCTCAATCTCTTGTTCTTCAAGTGATTTTCGAGTTGTTGTTGTTGTTTTCTTCGGGTATTGTTTGATTCATGGAGTATATCATGATTCTTCATGGTTTTGATAATATTGATAATATTATCATTGTAGGAGGATCAATTTGATGATATTGGTGATATTATCACTTTGAGATGTTTGTTTTGATGATTGTTCTTAAATGAATCTTGTTGAATGGATTTCACAAGTGTTAAGAACGTAATGATCATGTTAATTGATCATCGAGGTGTTGGAGAATGTTAGAATTCATAGTTGAGGACTATGATATTCGTCGTATGTGTGATCGATTCGTGTTTGAATCGGGCTTTGTCCTTGTCGTTGTTTTCCATTGATTTTGTGTTTTTGAATTAATCGTTTTCATTCAAGGTTGTTCGAGTGTTTGTGATCGTCGGGAGTCGCCGTTCATCGCTTCGCCGTGACGTTGATCGTGGAAGGACTTTCTCGCCTTCGGTTTGAGGCAAGTTTTATACTTGTACTGGTCAATGAGATTAATGTTATCATATATGTGTATGAATGTGTTGTATCATTTCGAGACATAGTCTCTTCGTGATTTATTGATATTTGGGGATTGTTTGATACAATACCCTTCGGTGATTTTACCAGTTGTGATTGTTATTCGTTAACGGCCGGTTTAAGGCATTGAGATTCTTGTTGTCGATAGCCGGTTCGCGGTATCGATGTATCGATTATTATTGTTGACGCTAATGTCATTCTGAGGCATCGTTGAATCGTTATTATCGAATTGGAACTATTACTATGATGTCGCATTGGCCGATTGAAGGCGTTTGATATATTCGTTATCATATCTGTTTCGGTGGTCGGTTTAAAACGCCGAGATATCTATTCTACCGTATCATTGGTTATCGATTCACCGTTCTAAGGTAATCGATGTATTTAATTGGGATTATCGAAGATAATTCCCATCCGTTGTATCATTGGTTATCGATTAACCGTTCTAAGTTAATCGATGTATTTAATTGGGATTATCGAAGATAATTCCCATCCGTTATATCATTGGTTACCGATTAACCGTTCTAAGGTAATAGATGTATTTAATTGGGATTATCAAAGATAATTCCCATCCGTTGTATCATTGGTTATCGGTTGACCATTCTAAGGCAATCGATGTATTTATCTGGGATTATCGAAGATAATTCCCATCCGTTGTATCATTGGTTATCGGTTGACCGTTCTAAGGCAATCGACATATTTAATTGGGATTATCGAAGATAATTCCCATCCGTTGTGTCATCGTAATCGATTGACCGTTCTAAAGGTAATCGATGTATTGAATTGGGACTGTCAAGGATAGTTTCCATCTATTGAGTTGTTGTGATCGATTGGCCATTCCAAGGCAGTCGAGGTATTTGAATTGGGACCGCCGTGGACGGAGCCCATCCGTGAGTTATTGTTGTCGTGTTGGCCGACTCAAGGCAGCATGCTGTTATTCTTGTGAGTTTGGTAATCTTGGGATTGTTACTGTTGTGATTAATTATGTTTTGGAGACTAGTCTCGGCTAGTGCTCGATGGGTAAGCTTGGGGTTTGAACCTTCGCGGTTGGTTTCCCAACACCTACAATTCAGTAGGTCACGGTCATGTTAATGATCTCATTATGGGTAAGCTTGGGGCTTGAACCTTCGCGGTTGGTTTCCCAACACCTACAATTCAGTAGGTCACGGTCATGTTAATGATCTCATTATAGGTAAGCTTGGGGCTTGAACCTTCGCGGTTGGTTTCCCAACACCTACAGTTCAGTAGGTCACGGTCACTGGGTGATCTCATTATGGGTAAGTCTGGGGCTTGAACCCTCGCAGTTGGTTTCCCAGCACCTGCAATTCAGCAGGTCACGGTCATTGGATGATCTCATTGTGATACGGCTTCGTGTCGTGGCTTCGGCCCTCATTGGTACAACTTCGGGCTGTTTTGGCTTCGGGCCATTGTGGTGATTGACAGCTTCGGCTGAGTGACATTCAGGGTATTATGATGATAAACAGCTTCGGGCTGTTCGGCTGTTAAGGCCATTGTGATGTATCGGTATTCCTGTCGGAGCCTTCGGGCATTGTGATTCGTATCTATTTCAGTGTTTGGCTTGGGTTACCTTCGGGTGATGTATTGTTGTGTTCTGTATTGATGATTCGCCGTTGGGCACTTGTGTTCTAACCTGTTGAGCAGGTATTGATCGGATGCCGTGGGCATAGTATTCCACGAATGCTCGATTCTTACATTGGTTTGTGAGCATCTCGTATTACCATTACTATACTATTCATTCTGCCCTTTGGATGCATATCATGTTGTACATGTATTTGATAATCATTATCTGGATGACTGACCCCGTGGGGGCGGAACATGTTTTCATGTTTTAGGTGTTTGCGAGGAGAGAGTTGAGACACAGGGGCATGACGGTGGCGACGAGGCATTCAAGCGATACTAGTCCGAGATGTTTTGGTGTTCATGTCACCAGCGGTTGGAGTACTCAGCTTTGTCGATTATTGTCATTTTGTATCCGAGCAAGGCTCGTGGATGTCGTCAGATTGTATTTGGGACATGTAGTCACACTGTTGTCATTGAAATTCCATATCGGAATATTATGTTGGATGTCAGTGTAGGGATTGTGATTCCCCTTTTGGTCAGTTAGTTGTATTTTTGGTCGTGTTAGCCTGGTGGATCTCCTGGTGTGGGGTCCACGGCACTGTAATAACCCAATAGGATTTGGGGGTGTTACAGAAGATGGTATCAGAGAATTGGGTTGTGATATACCCTGATATGTGAGTTATGTGGTTCTACCGACGCGGTAGTAGTGGACTGTCAGGTTATGACAATCTGGACAGTCAGGCATTGTGAGTCGTGGTAGTTGAACGACTGTATGAGTCATTCTTTCATCGAGTCGTCGTCGATGAAGACTAGTATCGCAAGACCTCGAAGATTCGTATGACCTATGTAAGGACTCGATTCTCTTGTATGTTCATACATTCAATATGCCATTGATTATGCATGTTTTGTTGAAATCTGTATGTAACATTGTGTTACGACACATTCATGATTAATTGCTTTGGAGTGTGTCGGCCCAGTATTGGCTATAATTAGCATATATGAAGTGATTGTTTATTTGTTGAGTATGTATATTCATGTTTGGCTAATGACTTAGCATTGTGGATTGGCCGTTGAGGCATATTTGAGCTTTGTTCATGATCGAACGTTATTCTTTCAGTATGGAAAGAGGAATCCGAGGACGTAGCAGAGGGGGTAAAGGCTGCAGAGCAGGCCGAAACCCAGAACCTCATGTTTATACGCGTACGGGTGCCGATATGGATCAGAATTCAGCCGGAGATGTGACTTATGCGACCGGTTCCCCTTCGGAACGTCATACTCGAGGAGTCGATCAGACTGACATCGACCCTTTCTTGCTTATGAAGGGCATGATGACCCAGATGACTCAGATGATGCAGATAATGGAAACCATGCAGACCTCGATGGTTCGTGGTACACAGCAGCAGGGACTCCAGGTGCCGTTCTATGGACAGGCCAGGAGAGTGAGTCAAATTATCGGCGACATCTCTCGTCAGAGGCCACCTATTTTTGAGGGTTCGTCGGAACCAGCTGATATTGTTCATTGGCTTGAACATTTTGATAAACTCTTCGACATGGTTCAGTGTCCGGGAGAGAGTAAGGTGGCAGTAGCGGCTTATTATTTGAGTAAAGGCGCTTATTCTTGGTGGCTTTCTGTAAAACCCACCGATCGTGATTGTGCTTGGAGTGAGTTTAAGACTCTCATGTTAGAGAGGTATTATCCAAATTTCACTCCGTGAAGCCAAGTTGTCGGAGGTTTTGAACCCGAACTGGCCGAGGACGAGGGTGTCATTGTTATTGCGGAGAAGTTTCGTGGGACTCCTTGATTTGCTTCATCCATTATCCGTACCGAGGCGGATAAGATCAAGTATTTTAGCAAGAGGCTGAACCCGCGATTGAGGATGCGATTGTTCAACCATGATTGCAATTCACTTGGTGAATTCATCGAGAAGGCTCTTGGAGCAGAGCTTTTGATCAAGGAGCTTGCTCGGAAGAACCCTTCGTTTCTTAGGAGAGAGGACTAGGATGCCGGTTCATCTGCAGGGACATCGGGCTCCGACGTCTAGGAGGTCGTTTTCTAGTCGTCCTCGTGCTGGGAAAGCATCTTCTTCTCAGGCGACGGGTTCGACCGTTGTTTGCTTTAACTGTGATACAATAGAACATCGCAGTACTCGGTGCTCGATGCGGTCTATTGCTTGTTTTCTGTGTGGGAGGCAGGGACACCTTCAGAAATACTGCAGGGGTTCTAATGCCAGTAGATCTCAAGGAAGCTCACGGGCCTCGAGAGATTTTGTTGCTTCAGTCCGTACTCCATCCAAGGGGTCGTATCGGGCTTCGGGAGTCAGAAGTATGGACACTCGAGGAGGAGCGGCGAGCTCAGATTTGGATCTTCCTCGAGTCGATCAAATCGAGGAGTTCGATGACCTGGAGGATGTTGATTTTGGATACATTTGAGATGTAGCCTTAATTTCTTTCTTTATTTTTCGGATTGATGTTTGACTCGGTCTGTACTTTAGTACTGTGGTTGCGAACCATTTATGGTTGATCTATCTTGTAATGATTGTATCTGAGAATCTTGAGATTTGAGGTCGTGTGATGTGTTTTTCCTTCCTTTTTGGTGTTATACCCGAGATTTTGTAATAATCTGGGTAATTGTTCATTTCAATACGAGACGCCGAGTCGTGAGGACTTGGGTGTGCAGTTGATATGGTCCCGAGGACCACATATGCGTTGTTATTTTCCTTTTGTGGCATGAGTCAGTGTTTGCTTGAGCGTTTAATGCCGATGAGAACTGGGGAGTGTACACCGATGATTGTAGACATGTATAATCGTCGGCACCCGCGGGGTGTGTACGCCGGTGTTACGAGTCTTGCGGGTGGTGCGACTTCCTGGCTGGTCTCTGACGGAGGAGTTATGATTCGATTGATCTCGCACTTGATTGAGTATTTTATCCCTTGTTTTTCGACGTGTTCAGGCAGAGGAGACGCGGGAACCCGTGGGGTTGGCCCGATTACTCAGGCGAAGTGGTTCACAGTGAGGAGTATTCCTGGAGATGTTGTTTTCTTATCCTGATGGATAGTTCGTACCCCGTGTTTTTGCACCCTGAGTTTCGGGGACGAAACTCTTTTTAAGGGGGGAGTATGTAATATCCGGGGATAATTTTTTTTTCGTGTTACTGTTGAGTTGTACATATTCATTTAGAATTGTACAAGTGTTGTTGCTTTGACCGATACAATGTATATTGTATTGGAATATTTCGGATCGAAATATTATACTTGTCGTCGGGTTAGTTTCGCTGTTTGAATGATGGTTGGAGAGTTTGGATTTTTGCTAAGTACACTAGCCTTAACGCACGCTACATGGGTAGACTTACGCACGTTATGGGCTGAGTATTACGACGTTATGCCCGTAAGGTTACGACGTAATGCTTGGTAGGTGACAGAACCTTCCTCGTAGTCACTTTCGGCCGGTGGGTCCCGAGCATCTTCCGATCGGATCTCACTATTGCGGTAAGCGGACCTTACGCACGTTAAGAGGTGAGCTCTACGCACGTAATGTAGGTCTTGTTAACGTCGTAATAAGTTCTTGTTTACGACGTTAAGGCCTTCGTATTTTAGTCCATTAGTTCTCGATTTTTCATTACGACGTTAATGTCTTAGTATAGCGTACGTAATGCCTCTTACGTACGTTAACCATAGTGTATAACGCACGTAATGAATTGGTCAGTCTATTTATCTTGGTTTCGTCTTTCATTTCCTCACGAACCAAAACACTTTTTCTCTCCCTAGAACCGTCCGTTTGGACTTGTTATTGATGTTTAGCCTCTTCCAACTCGATCTTGATCATCCTAGCTTGGATTGAAGCTTGAAGTTGGAAGCTTGTTGGTGCCCCTTTGGTGTTTGGAGGCTTCTTCTTGTTCTTCTTTGGTAAGTTCCCTCAATCTCTTGTTCTTCAAGTGATTTTCGAGTTGTTGTTGTTTTCTTCGGGTATTGTTTGATTCATGGAGTATATCATGATTCTTCATGGTTTTGATAAACTTTTGATGAAGAACATGTTGGTATAGCTTGAGTATGATTATGTTCTTGATGTTTTAGATTGTTGGGAGGTTTTTAATCATGTCTAGGAAGGATTATGTTAAGATTGTTATATGATTAACATAAGTCTTGAGATGATTATCATAATTTGGAAATGGTTGAGTGAATCTTGTGGTTTAATCCGAATTCATGAGGTTATGATGAAGGATTTTTATTTCAAACATCATGGTTATTGAGTTGATGATGTTCTTGGGGTGATAATGATAATATTGATAATATTATCATTGTAGGAGGATCAATTTGATGATATTGGTGATATTATCACTTTGAGATGTTTGTTTTGATGATTGTTCTTAAATGAATCTTGTTGAATGGATTTCACAAGTGTTAAGAACGTAATGATCATGTTAATTGATCATCGAGGTGTTGGAGAATGTTAGAATTCATAGTTGAGGACTATGATATTCGTTCGTGCGGTGTGATCGATTCGTGTTTGAATCGGGCTTTGTCCTTGTCGTTGTTTTCCATTGATTTTGTGTTTTTGAATGAATCGTTTTCATTCAAGGTTGTTAGAGTGTTTGTGATCGTCGGGAGGTGCCGTTCGTCGTTTCGTGCCAGGACGTTGATCGTGGAAGGACTTTCTCGCCTTCGGTTTGAGGCAAGTTTTATACTTGTACTGGTCAATGAGATTAATGTTATCATATATGTGTATGAATGTGTTGTATCATTTCGAGACATAGTCTCTTCGTGATTTATTGATATTTGGGGATTGTTTGATACAATACCCTTCGGTGATTTTACCAGTTGTGATTGTTATTCGTTAACGGCCGGTTTAAGGCATTGAGATTCTTGTTGTCGATAGCCGGTTCGCGGTATCGATGTATCGATTATTATTGTTGACGCTAATGTCGTTCTGAGGCATCGTTGAATCGTTATTATCGAATTGGAACTATTACTATGATGTTGCATTGGCCGATTGAAGGCGTTTGATATATTCGTTATCATATCTGTTTCGGTGGTCGGTTTAAAACGCCGGGATATCTATTCTACCGTATCATTGGTTATCGATTCACCGTTCTAAGGTAATCGATGTATTTAATTGGGATTATCGAAGATAATTCCCATCCGTTGTATCATTGGTTATCGATTAATCGTTCTAAGTTAATCGATGTATTTAATTGGGATTATCGAAGATAATTCCCATCCGTTGTATCATTGGTTATCGATTAACCGTTCTAAGGTAATCGATGTATTTAATTGGTATTATCAAAGATAATTCCCATCCGTTGTATCATTGGTTATCGGTTGACCATTCTAAGGCAATCGATGTATTTATCTGGGATTATCGAAGATAATTCCCATCCGTTGTATCATTGGTTATCGGTTGACCGTTCTAAGGCAATCGACATATTTAATTGGGATTATCGAAGATAATTTCCATCCGTTGTGTCATCGTAATCGATTGACCGTTCTAAAGGTAATCGATGTATTGAATTGGGACTGTCAAGGATAGTTTCCATCCGTTGAGTTGTTGTGATCGATTGGCCATTCCAAGGCAGTCGAGGTATTTGAATTGGGACCTCCGTGGACGGAGCCCATCCGTGAGTTATTGTTGTCGTGTTGGCCGACTCAAGGCAGCATGCTGTTATTCTTGTGAGTTTGGTAATCTTGGGATTGTTACTGTTGTGACTAATTATGTTTTGGAGACTAGTCTCGGCTAGTGCTCGATGGGTAAGCTTGGGGCTTGAACCTTCGCGGTTGGTTTCCCAACACCTACAATTGAAGAGTCACGGCCATGTTAATGATCTCATTATGGGTAAGCTTGGGGCTTGAACCTTCGCGGTTGGTTTCCCAACACCTACAATTCAGTAGGTCACGGTCATGTTAATGATCTCATTATAGGTAAGCTTGGGGCTTGAACCTTCGCGGTTGGTTTCCCAACACCTACGATTCGATGGAGTCACGGTCCACCGGGTGATCTCATTATGGGTAAGTCTGGGGCTTGAACCCTCGCGGTTGGTTTCCCAGCACCTGCAATTCAGCAGGTCACGGTCATTGGATGATCTCATTGTGATACGGCTTCGTGCCGTGGCTTCGGCCCTCATTGGTACAACTTCGGGCTGTTTTGGCTTCGGGCCATTGTGGTGATTGACAGCTTCGGCTGAGTGACATTCAGGGTATTATGATGATAAACAGCTTCGTCTTGTTCGGTATTAAGGCCATTGTGATGTATCGGTATTCTGTCTGAGCCTTCGGGCGCTGTGATTCGTATCTATTTCCGTGTTTGGCTTGGGTTCCCTTCGGGTGATGTAGTGTTGTGTTCGGGATTGATGATTCGCCGTTGGGCACTTGTGTTCTACCCTGTTGAGCAGGTATTGATCGGATGCCGTGGGCATAGTATTCCACGAATGCTCGATTCTTACTTTGGTTTGTGAGCATCTCGTATTACCATTACTATACTATTCATTATGCCCTTTGGATGCACATCATGTTGTACATGTATTTAATAATAATTATCTTGATGATCGACCCGTGGGGAACATGTTTTCATGTTTTAGGTGTTTGCGAGGAGAGAGTTGAGACACAGGGGCATGACGGTGGCGACGAGGCATTCAAGCGATACTAGTCCGAGATGTTTTGGTGTTCATGTCAGTCAGGCAGTTGGAGTACTCCAGTTTTGTCAGTTATTGTCATTTTGTATTATCCGAGCAAGGCTCGTGGATGTCGTTGTATTGTATTTGGGCCATGTAGGCCCACTGTTGTCATTGAAATTCCATATCGGAATATTATGTTGGATGTCAGTGTAGGGATTGTGATTCCCCTTTTGGTCAGTTAGTTGTATTTTTGGTCGTGTTAGCCTAGTGGATCTCCTGGTGTGGGGTCCACGACACTGTAATAACCCAATAGGATTTGGGGGTGTTACACAACGTTGGTTAAAAAAGCATCAAAAGACACACCTTGTATAAAGTAATAATGTTTAATATCACAGAATTCCCCACATACGAAAAAACTGAAGACTAGTAACCAATGAATCGTCCTTTGAAACCATCATCGACCGACTACATAAATAAAAAAAGGGAAAAAAGAAGAGAAACATGTTGCAAATAAATAAATAACGAAAACTTGTTGGGTCGACGATATTGGTGACAGATCAAGATAGACCAGTTCTAGATGAGGGTGAGTACTATAACAATGACCTTATTGGAATGAGAGTTATCCTTAAGGTGTGTGATTTTGCAAAACAGAAAAAAATTGCAGAGAAACAACCTTTCCGTTTTCAATCTCCTCCTTGCCAACCACAAATGAGAGTTTATCTTGAGCTTCCTGCACTGCAGCCAAATATATATCAACGACCACATACACAAGTTAACCACAAGATATTCTTGATAGTCACTGCTTGTAAGCAATTGGTTTTCCGTTTAAATATAACGAAAGCCAAATTCTGGCAACGCTTTTGTTAAAGCAGAGTAGATATTGCCCCCATAATTTCATGTAAAACAGTCATCTTTCCAACTTAAACTTCTTAAAGATGTACCTTTATTCCATGATTACTCCAACCCAAGTATAGGTACTTGTAATATATAGATCGACAGGAAGACATGACTAATAAACTTGACGATGATGTATCACATTTTAATACCGTTAATAAATAGTCAACTCATTCTTATGTAACAAACACAGTTTCAAATGGGACTCCTTTTTGTCGAACAAGAGTAATATCTATGTACGTAGTTATATGAAGAACTACAACATGGTATTAAGCACTGGAGCAAAATTTGTATCACCTTCTTGTTCACGGTCTTATCACTTATATCAACATCTACATAATATCCAGCTTCATGAATCTGCTCCTTTACCTATCAAAAGTTACATAGGAGAGATCAGTAATATCTCGATATAATCGAACAGAAAAAAAAACATATTTTTTCTAACAATGATATAATATAAGTCGTTAAATAAGTTATATATTCTGTCACAATTTTGGCACAATTCCGTGCTTCCTCTGTATTGGCATTATTGCAACTCCCAAATTAGACAATACAAATATAGAGAAGTTGCAGGTAAACAATAGAACAGAAAAACACAGTAAGATGAACACAACCTGTACAGCATATGCTTGTGATTTATCAGACACTGAGCAAACAATAGCTTGACGTGGACTAAGCCACAGAGGCCATTTCCCCTTATAGTTCTCAATAAGTATAGATAACATGCGTTCAACCGACACAAGAACAGCTCTATGTATTATGACAGGTGTGTCCCCATTACTTTCATCTTCTGCCGAGTACGTCAAGTTGAAACGAGAAGGAAGTTGAAAGTCTAGCTGTGGAAGGTACAATTGAATTAATATGTAAAATTTTATTAAAAAAATTTTTATTTTGGACCATTTCTCGATTGTCATTAGTTATCTTATGAGCTTTTATTGTGTTATTAATATGTAAGTTTTATTGTACGACTCGCGAGTCGACTAAATTTAGGTGATCGTTTTTAAAACATTGCTATACACACTACACAAAGTGCATATACACACGCACACACACATTTTTTTAATAACAAATAATGAAATAATCTTAATTACTAAAATATAAATACTTGATTCTTCATAGTAACGTTCAACATTAATACTAAAATTCAACAAAAACAACTTTATCATTAACAATGTCACAAAATTGAACATTAATACTACAATTCAACATAATCGACTATGCCTTCATCATCAACTATCTAACTTGACTCTAGATAACAACGTTTTCCCATATGCCTTCATCATGATCATCTCGAATGGCATGTATGTCGTCTGCTACATTTTCTTCAACGATAGTCGGCATCCGTGTTGATAAAGGAATAAACTCACAAATGTCAAAACTTGATTCTTCAGTTTCATTAATATCCAAACTTCTACCCGGAATGACCATCGACAATATTTCATTGCATGGATCCTTGACTTTTATAATCTTTTTAGCTTGATATGCCATGATAAAAGGCTCGTCAGTGTAAGCTATCTTATGAAGATCTACCAATGTAAAGCCCAGTTCATCGATTACCACACCCGTGTTATTATCAACCCACTTACACTTAAAAATAGGCACTCTAAACTTAACATAATCAAGTTCCCATATATCTTCAATAACTCCATAGTAACTTGTCGATGCCATAACTGGATTTTTATCTTTCGAGCTTGAAAAGTGCATGGACTCGGCTTGAAGAGTAACTCCGCTATTTTGAACCGAACTTTTGTCATCTTGTGACTTTGTATAGAATGAGTACTTATTGATATCATATCCATTCCAAGTTACGACATCGGACTTCGGCCCGTAAGCTAGCCATTTTAACATTTCAGATGCGCTATCACTTTCAGAGATTTGTACCTTAAACCACCTCAAAAAAGTCTTATTATGTTCAATCAACAACCATTTCTCGCTCATTCGGGGATTCTTTGTCTTCAAAAGATTCTTGTGAGCATACAAGTACGGAAGAACCTCATCAGTGTTATTCCAAACGTATAAATGTGCTTGAAGCACCTCATCGCGATTCTTGGTTAATATTTTAACACCCCGTGTACCCTTTCCATTAAGTTTCCCATCATGTCGAGACTTCGGAAGCCCTACAGATGGTGTTTGTGACATGTAATCTGTGCAAAACTCGATTGCTTCTTCTGCAATATACCTCTCAACAATAGATGCTTCTGGACGAAATGGGTTTTTACTATACCCTTTAAAAATCTTCATGTATCGCTCAATCGGAAACATCCATCGCAAATAAACGGGGCCACACTCTTCAATCTCTCTAACTACATGGACAAGTAAGTGAACCATAATATCAAAAAAAGAAGGAGGAAAATACATCTCCAATTGGCACAAGATAACAACAGCCTCGTTTTTCCACTCATCCAAAACCAAAGGATCAATCACTTTGCTACATATAGAATTGAAGAAAAAACACAAGCGAGTTATGGCATTTCTCACTTTTTAGGCAAGACGTCACGTATAGCCACAGCTAGAAGTTGTTGCATCAAGACATGACAGTCATGAGACTTTAAGCCGGCCAATGTCAGATTTTGCATCGATACAAGACTCTTAATATTCGACGAATAACCTTGTGGCACGTTAATGCCTTGTAAACAATTACAAAAGCTGATTTTCTCTCTTCTGGATAAAGTATAACATGCCGGGGGAAGATAAGTTCGTTTACCGACTACTTGCGGATGCAACTGAGGACGTATACCCATTTCTTCTAAGTATTGACGAGCCTGGACACCATCCTTTGTTTTGTGTTTAACATTGAGAAGTGTGCCGATCACACTATCGCAAACAATTTTTTCGACATGCATAACATCTATGCAATGTCTAACATCTAGATGTCTCCAGTAAGGAAGATCAAAAAATATTGACCTCTTCTTCCAAATGTTTGTCGTAGCATCCTTCTTTTTAGTTTTTCCAAATATAGTATTTATGTTCTTCACACGATCGTACACTTGCTCACCTGTAAAGGGCATCGGCGCAAGTCCATTTTCTGGGAATCCATTAAAAGCTTTTCGCAATCTACGATACGGGTGATGGCGACTGAGAAACCTCCGATGTTGAGTGTAAATCGCTTTTATTTCCATGTTTCAACTGGATGTAGCTTGTGTTTTCTTCACATATAGGACATGCATGATGTCCCTTCACACTATATCCACTCAAGTTTCCATATGCAGGAAAGTCATTAATCGTACAAAATAACATTGCACGCAACTTGAAACTTTCTTTGGCGGTAACCATCAAACACGTAAATCCCTTCATCCCACATCATTCTCAAGTCATCAATCAACGGACTTAGATAAACATCTATGTCATTTCCTGGTTGTTTTGGTCCTGAAATCATCATTGACAACATAACATACTTCCGTTTCATACATAACCAATGAGGTAGATTATATATCACAAGTAAAACAGGCCAAGAGCTATGCTTGGTGCTTAAGTTACCGAACGGATTCATTCCATCTGTGGAAAGTCCAAGCCTAAGGTTTCTTGCGTCACTCCCGAAATCTGGAAATAAATGATCTATTTTCTTCCATTGTGCAGCATCAGCTGGATGACGAATTAGCCCGTCGCATTTTCTCTCATTTGCGTGCCATGTGAGATTCTTTGCATCATCTGTATTAGCAAACAATCGCTTGAACCTTGGAACAATCGGAAGATACCATAACACCTTCGCGGGAGGTCCTTGTTGTGTGTTCTCTCCATCATTCTTCACTTTGTATCGTGATACCCCACACCTAGGACACTTATGCAATTCTTCAAACTCTTTTCTGTACAATATGCAATCATTGGGACAAGCGTGAATTTTTTTATACTCCATACCCATCGGACACAAAACCTTCTTCGCCTCATAGGTACGCTTAGGCAATGTATTGCCTGTTGGTAGCATCTCATTCATCAACTGGGAGCATTCGGTGAAACTTTTGTCACTCCACCCATTTATTGCCTTCAAATTAACCAGCTTCAACACGGCAGATAGACGTGTGAAATTTTCACACCCCAGATACAATGGAGTCTCTGAATCACTTTTCAACGCATCATAAACATGAGCTCTTTGAAATGATTCTTGTCCGACATCACGAATCATTTCTTCAAATTGATCACCATCTATATCTACATGAGTGTTTCCAGTTGGAACATCTACTATTTCGCCATGCCATATCCACACCGTATAGTTGGTGTTTATCCCCTCACAAACAAGATGTTCACGAATTGTCTCAGCCTCATGTCGTCTCCCATTCATACACTTCACACAAGGGCAAAAGTATCGTTCATCGGGTTCCAAGCGATGTTGTCGAGCAAATTTAAGAAATTGCTCAATTCCATTGTCATACTCCGCACTCGCACGACTTGCATTCATCCAACTTCGATCCATTTCTTCTTTTATATTACACATACTATGTTCATCAATTTTCTATTGTTTTGTATAAAGGGGAAGAATTTCATTTCTATATGATTACTAACTTTTTGAAAATTGTTTTGACAGAGAGAATGACAAAGGTATGGTAGTCCTATAATTGTTGTTTATAATAGAAACATGAACGACGGTTGTCAAAATAGAATTAACTGTATACTACGTCAACTTATGGCTTTGTCAAGATTGCTAACTCTATCTCGCACGAAGCTGGGAGAAGATCCTTAAGACGAAAGTTAACATCTATCCCAAAGGAAGAAGATCCTTAAGAAGTTAACCAAAGCTATCCCAAAATAATTCGTGTTCCACAAAATAGTGTTGTCAAAAGCAACACACATAATTAAACACGCACACTCAACTAAATCGATTAAATTATACGACAAACAAGAAGAAAATAACATGTAAAACTACATTACACACAAACAATACACACAACACAAACAAACACGATACACACACACACACACACTGCCACACACAATACACACACACTGCCACACACACACACAATACACACACACACTGCCACACACAATACACACACACTGCACGCACACACACTGCCACACCTATACATGCACATACACACACAACACACACATTAAACATCACACAACAATCCTTAAAAGACTAGATAAAATTACCAAATAGGAACAAAGAAGAGAGTTCGGAATAATTACCAAATAATTCGCGGTGGTCGATTGCAAAATGCCGAGGAGGTTGCGGGGGTCGCGAGGTCGCCGGAGTTCGCGGGGGTCACGAGGTCGCCGGAGGTCGTGGGGGTCACGAGGTCGCCGGAGGTCGCGGGTCGCCTGTGAAAAGTCGCGGAGTCAAGCGTAGGAAGAAAGAAAGGAAAAAAGAAGAAAGAAAGAAAGAAAGAAAGAAACGAGTGTAATTAAATGGAAGATTAACAGCGGTTTTCAAGTAACCGCTGTTAGAACCCGCCAATTAACGGCGGTTTTAAAGTAACCGCCGTAAAATATGAAAAATTAACGGCGGTTTCTTAATAACCGCCGTTAATTGGCGGGTTTTAACAGCGGTTTGCTAGAAACCGCCGTTAACTGTCTTAATTTAACAGCGGTTTCTGTAATAACCGTTGTTAATTTTTCATAGTATTTACGAACCGTGCCACCGCACAAATTTAACAGCGGGTTTACGATAACCGCTGTTAATTGTCCGTTGTTAAATGGGTATTTTGTAGTAGTGACTTGAGGAACTTGACCTCAGATTCACTGGTATTGTTGGTGAACTTGAAGCGTTGGGCAAAATTTATACCCAAAAGGAGAAGAATTTAAAAATTTTCAGATCTCTCCCAGCCCGATGGGACATTAAGACCATAGCTATGCATGTGTCTTGCAATCTTAATGAAATAACTACTTTTGATCTCTTCTCTGACCTCAAAGCTTTTGAGTATGATATTGACAGAAGAGAGAAAGCTGAAGAATCTCCTTCAAAGGTCACAGCACTAGCCGCTGTATCGAGTCGTCGACACAGCATGCCCAGCTCGTCGAAGACTAGTCACAAGAATGCTGACAGTGAGGACGACATCCTATCTCAAGATGAAATGGCGCTTCTCATGCACAAATTCAAAAAGTTCATCAAGCAAACTCCCTACAGGCCCAAACCTGTCCAAAAGATAAGTACCGAAACTTCATCCGGTAATTCTAACCTGTGCTATAATTGCAGGAAACCAGGGCATTATGCAAATAAATATCCTCATCCCAAAGTTCAAAGGTTGCCGGAGGCCGAGCAACAAGAGAGAGATGAAAGAAGACGTGTTTGGAAAAACAAGCTCAAGGCCCTGATTGGAGAATCAGAACCCTCCCCCACACCATCCAAATCAGAAGAATGTCTTCAGGTGGTCACTGAAAGTGATTCATCTGATGATGAGTTCGATGATAAAGCATATATGTGCTTTATGGCCAAAGACATTCCGGAAGGAGAAGATAGCGATGATGAGGTGAGTTCAACCTCAGCTATTCCATCAAATGCATCTCATACTTATGAAAACATGATGAATGAGTTTAAAAACATTCAAAAGTCCCATGAGACATTGAAAAACGAGAATATACAGCTCCAACTGTCTAACCTAGAGCTAAAAGATGAAAATGACTTGTTGAAGATAAATTATGAAAATATGTCTCTTGACTGTGAAACCAGCAAAGTCGATTTTGAAAAACTCATGGAGAATAATCATCAACTTGCTCATGAACTAAGTGAGATTAAAACTCACAACGAGAGCAAGACAAATGATTTGGTTCTACTTCAAGCCAAAGTCACAACTCTTGAAAAACGAGAAATTGAACTTGAGACCACTCTGAAATCGTTCGAGAAATCGTCCAAAAAAATGGAAGAAATTCTGAGCACTAGGAAACATGCTCATGATAAAAGTGGCTTAGGATACAGCTCATGTTCAAACAAAGGGAAAACTAGTACAATGTTCGTCAAGAGTGTGGAACACATTCCAGTATTGAAAGATACCCCTAGTCTTGTGAAGGAACCTGCTGCACCGCGAAAACTGAAGGCCGCCATTCTGCCCCCGCAATCCTATTCCAGACAGCGGACATAAGCCGTTCCAACCTGTGAGGCGCACTCAATAGCATGCTCCCCGAGCATATCAACAGCGCCAACAGCCGTTCAGAAGGAAGGCTGTATCCAACTACCAAAGGCCCGCATGGCAGTACTATCAGTATAGCACGCCGAGGTATTGGATACAGGAGCCCCGTTATTCCTAGAGATAGCAGTGTCTACTCATTATCAACAACAGCACTGGGAATCCAACTGGGGACCCAGAAGCAAACTGTTAGTCCAAAGAAAATGGCTCCACCTCCAAGACGGAACTCGTACTGGATTAATAATAATAACCCTGAATTTTTCATGCATAATAATTATCATGGTTATAGCGACTACGGATATGCCCCTCGTAGATATCGCAACACTGTACCGAGTATGACCTACAGTAAACCAATTGCTGCTAGGAAAACTTAGGTACCTAGAGGAACTAACAATCATGGACCCAAAAATCAAAGGGGACCTAAATCTACTTAATTTCTTTGCTACAGGACATTCTAGAGGAGGATACCTGGTACTTTGATAGTGGATGCTCTCGGCAAATGACTGGAGATAGAAGTAAGCTATCAGATTTTGTAGAAGGTCACGGTCCAAAAGTTCGTTTTGGTGATAAATCTAAAGGAAGAACAAGAGGGAAAGGAAACCTACTTGTCGGAAAATTCAAAGTCACCGATGCTGCATATGTTGAAGGCTTACAGTACAATCTACTTAGCATTAGCCAGTTCTGTGATAAACAGTTCTCGGTAAAATTTTATATAGATCGCTGTAGAGTGAAGAACATCCAAACCAAGGAAGTTGTGCTTACAGGAAGCAGATCAGGTAACATGTATATTGCTAACTGGAAGCCTATGAGCTCCTCAATTCCATGCTTTGTTGCCAAAGGCACTGCAGATCTTAACTGGTTATGGCACAAGAGGATGTCTCATGTCAACTTCAAGACGATCAACAAGCTCTCAAGACAGGGAATGGTTAGAGGATTGCCAAATGTGTCATTCAAGAAGGACAGCGTCTGCGGACCGTGTCAGAAAGGCAAGCAAATCAAGTCAACCCTGAAGAGCAAATCCTACCTTTCAACCCAAAGAGTGTTGGAGATGCTACACATGGATCTCCACGGTCCCATTGACCCAATAAGTTTGGGAGGTAAGAAATACTGCATGGTTGTTGTTGATGATTATTCCAGGTATGCTTGGACAATTTTCCTTAGCGAGAAGAAGGAAACAACATCAAAGCTGCCCGAGCTCCTGAGAAAGTTGAAAAATGAAAAGGCATTGAGTATCGTGTCCATTCGTTCCGACAGAGGTACAGAATTTACTAACCGCTTTATAGAGCAATACTGTTCGGAAAATGGGATACAACACGAATACTCAGCTGCCCGTACACCTCAACAAAATGGTGTTTCCGAGCGAAAGAATAGGACATTGAAAGAAGTAACAAGGACAATGATCGCCGCAAGCAAGTTGCCACAACGTTTCTGGGGTGAAGCAACCAATACAACATGCTACACTCAAAACTGCTGTATCGTCAACAAGCACCACAACAAAACAGCATATGAGGTATGGAACAACAAAACTCCGTTAGTTTCATATTTCCACATTTTTGGATGCAGGTGTTATGTGTTGAATAATGGGAAGGACCAACTTAGAACCTTTGATGAGAAATCAGATGAAGGAATATTTGTAGGATGCTCCTCCATCAGCAAAGCTTACAGGATCTTTAATAAAAGGAAGCTGACGATCGAAGAATCAGTTCATGTAGTGTTCGACGAACCTCATCATGACCCTACAGGAGTAGATGACATTACTCAGAACATCCAACAACTCTCTATCTTGGATCCACCAACTCCCATGGAACCTGTCGTTGATTTAGAAATCAACCCCGCAGCTGTAAGAATCGACGTGGATGAAGCCGACGCTGTACAAGCTGAAGCTGTATCCACAGAAACTCTCGATACAGTACGAAACCCTGAATTAGAACCCGACCGAAGATGGTTGAGAGATCACCCGCAAGAGCTGATCATTGGAAACATAAATGCTGGTGTTTCTACTCGTAGGAGAATACATTGTACACAAGGAAATGTACTTTGTGCACAAGAAGAACTTGATACTGAGATATCACAGTTTCCTCAATGGAAATCTCAATCCGAGCTTAGAAGACTCAATATGTGCACTATCGCTGTATTCTTAGCACAGTCCGAACCTGTTTTGACCATAGACGCTCTTAATAATTCTCATTGGATAACATCTATGGAAGAAGAGCTTAACGGTTTCGAAAGAAACAATGTATGGTATCTTGTACCCAGACCTACACATCAATCGGTTATAGGAACCAAATGGGTATTTCGAAAAAAAAAAGGATCAAAATGGACTTATTATAAGGAATAAATATAGACTAGTCGCACAAGGCTATAGTCAGGAAGAAGGCATAGACTATGATGAAACCTTCGCTCCTGTAGCCAGACTAGAAGCCATTAGGATATTTTTAGCCTTTGCCGCCCATAAGAGCTTTATTGTATACCAAATGGACATCAAGAGTGCATTCCTGAATGGAGACCTTGCCGAAGAACTTTATGTTGAACAACCACCAGGGTTTGCCAACACAGACGGTATCGACCTAGTATACAGGCTAAGGAAAGCACTGTATGGACTTAAACAAGCCCCTAGAGCATGGTACGAAACCTTGTCCCAGTATCTAACCGACAATGGATTTGAGAAAGGTGTTGTGGACAAGACTTTGTTCAAAATACAGGAAGGTGATGACCTTCTTATGGTGCAAATCTATGTAGATGATATAATTTTGGTTCAACTAACCTTGCTTTGTGTCAAAAGTTCTCTCATATCATGCAAAGTAAATTTGAAATGAGTATGATGGGGGAACTTAGTTATTTCCTAGGTTTGCAGGTAAAGTAGTTGCCTACTGGTATTTTCATCAACCAGGAAAAATACAGCAAGGAGCTTCTCAACAAATTTGGAATGAACACTTCCAAACCATCGTCAACCCCCATGAGCACTTCCGTGCAAATTAGTGCTGATGAAGCCGGAAAGCCATTTGACCAATCACTCTACAGGAAGCTCATTAGTTCGCTCCTGTACCTAATGGCTAGCAGGCCCAATATCCAGTTTGCTGTTGGAGTGTGTGCGAGGTATCAAGTAGCACCTAAGGAATCACACTTCAATACAGCTAAACGAATCTTGAAATACATTAAAGGAACAGTCGATGTAGGACTATGGTATCCTAAAGAAGGCAGATTCGATTTAGTTGGATACAGCGACTCGGATCTCGGAGGCTGCAAGCTATATAGGAAGAGTACAAGTGGAACTTGTCACTTTCTTGGACCTAGACTCGTTTCTTGGTTCAGTAAGAAGCAATTGACTAACTCTCTTTCCACGGCTGAATCAGAATACTATGCTGCTGGTAGTTGCTGTATGCAGATCCTTTGGATGCCGCACCAGTTTTCAGATTATGGAATTGAAGCCAGAGAGACTCCAATCATGTGTGATAGCACGACCAATAACGCACAATCCTGTCCTGCACTCGCGCACTAAGCATATCAACATGAAGCATCATTTTATAAGGAATCATGTCGAGAACAAAGATGTTCGCCTTGAAAAAGTTCATATAGACATTCAGTTGGCCGACATCTTCACCAAGCCTCTCGACACAGCCAGATTCAACATGCTTAGACAAGAATTGGGAATGCTACAGCCAGACTCCCTGTAAGTAATTTACTGTTTTTACTCAACAATTTAGGGGAAATGCTGTAAGACCCAAGAATACATTATCCAACGTTAATTATCTGTACACTCAGAACCATCAATACAGCACTGTAGTGAGCAAAGAAATATGAATCCTACAGCTGACGTGTGCAATAATTAAGGGGGAATACAGTAGGACCCATGAATACAGCATTAATCCAAAAGTTGCTGTATGGAATTTAAAACCTATATGTACCTTTTTAAGGGGGAACGCTGTATCGACGCGGATACAGCACATACTATAGGATTTTGATTCAGTATATATATAATATTATATCATTTCATTTTTAAAATGATTTTTGTCCACGTGCCCTGTTTTTATGTCAAACGTCATTTACATTAAATGCCTTAGACGACATCTGGACAACTGAATCTCAAAAGTCGCGATGTTTTAAATTGTTTAATGTTTTAAAACCGCCGTTTCAGGCATTTAGGGTGACACAAATGTCAGAAGTGAGACCCGCTCATATTTTAATGGATAAGTGTACCAGTTACACTCAGTCCATCTTAACCGTTGATTTCAAAAATTGGTTCCCATACCTTAAGATCTGACCATTCGTACTCTGCAAAACCCTATTTCGCCGCCCACTATAAAAGGACTGATACTGCCATTAGAGACTCTTTACGCTTTCTGCAAAAATTAAGAGTTCTCAAGCAAAAGCACTACCATGACTTTACGCATTTCTTGCCAAATTTCGTGTATTCTCTTTCACTTTTTCTTGAAAAATCATCAATGGCTGGACAAACATCTTCGCCCGCACTCAAGAAAACCGCAAACATCATCGATGGCCGGATATTCTCAAGATTTGTTGTCATTGAACGCATTCTCGCTGAAACCAATGATGTCGAACCTATGGAGTTCATTATCACTCGTCTTCGTCAACAAGGCCTCTATCCCCTTGGAAGTCAAACTGCTGACAAATACGATGTTCATCTGGTTGAGGAATTTTACCTCAACGCTGCCGTATGCTTTTTGTCGCTGGCCCAAGGAGGTCACGTTGCTGACATAACCGCTACCATTCAAGGAGTGGAGATCTGTGTTGATAGCGATCTGCTCCAGAATATCTACAGGCTACCTGCTGATGGCCTCACAATGGATCAACTTGAGACGTTTGGGTCTCAAGAACTGATTACTAAGTGTTATGGGCTGTTCACCGGCTCAACTGTTGTTGACATGGTTCAAACCACATGTCACAAGAAGAATTTTTGCCTGCCTTATGTATATTTACATGATTTTTGCTGCAGGATCATCGAGAATCTAACTGGTGCATTCGAAATGTGTATTAATCTGAGATTCAGGATGACGGTTGCAATTCTGACCTGTGAAAAGGTCAACTGGTGCCAGATAACCCTGAAGCGCTTGCAGGAGGAAGTGTGCAAGCCTGCCACCCAGAAGAAGTCATTTGGTTTAATGTTAAACCATATTTTGACGAAATGCGGACTGTCGCAATCCGCTGATGCAAAGAAGAATAGCTCCAGGATATACCTAGGAGGTGTCAAGCCTACAGCGTATAACCAGAGCACTATAGTCTGCAACCACCCTAAAACCAAAAGTATGCCAGTTTCTGCAGACCCAAGGGATGTGTCTTTGAAGTCCCAGGACGTGGAGTCTTCAAAGAAGAGGAAAAGATCTCACAGCAAGAAACCCATTGCTGGTGAGAAGCCGAAAAAGAAGCTAAGGAGGCTTTCTAAAGCTAAATCCACCAAAACCTCCGAGGATGCTTTTATAGTGGAGCAAACCACTAAGGAACTACCCCAGGGCCCAACCCCTGTGGAAGAGGTGTACACTACTGTATCGACAGTAGATCTTGAGCCTTTGGTGGCTAAGACGGATGATCGGACATCTGCCAACGAAGAAGACTCTAACGAGTCGGCTGCCCCTATGGAGCCAAACGCTACCTCTCCTATGCGGGATTCCACACCCGTACAGGATAAATCTTCCTTCGGGGCACCATCCCCTATAAGGAATCCCACTTTCCTACAGGATCCCACACCTGTAGAGGAATCCCTCGCTACAGCGGATCCAGATGTTGTACGCAGTCCCTCCCCTGACACCATTATCAACAAAACCCTTCTCTCTGTTCAGATCGACCATGCTTATGAAAGATTCTTAAAATGGAAAGGCTACAGGCTACCTCCGTATGACACATTATACAACTGGAGCGAATGGAGCCAAGAAGAAAGATTTGTATCAGAAGTGATGGACTCGACGGAAATTGAGGCCCTGATCCGATGGGACAATCCCTTCTGCAAAGAACGGATTGAAAGCCATCTACTGCAGAAATCTGATGCAAGGATGAAAGGTAAAGATAAGTCAGAGGACTGTCCCCCAAATCCAAAAGATGACGATGACTCAGACGACGATGACGATGCTTTACAAGCTGGTCTGAGAATGAGTCGTGAAGAGGCTCGAGACAGAGATGCCTCTCCACCCAAAGATGATGAAGGGCCATCAAATCAAAGTGAGCCCCCTTCGCCACAGCAAGAAAACATTCCTGACGATGAGGAATCAGTCCCTCAAGTCGAGGAAGAAGAAACAGTTTTGGAACAGACAACCGAGCCTGCCACCGCTCAAGAAGAAGAAGTTGTCACTGAAAGACAACAGGAGGAATCAGTCCCTCCTGTATCCACGTCTACCGACGAACCTTCGCAACAGGAGGACACAGCACCCCCTGCCGCCGAACCAGAACATGCTGCTCCCGCCCCATCAACCATGGAATCCGAGGACGGTAATGTACCTGAGGATGTACAACTCACTTCACGCCCAACCGTGAATCTGAGGAGGTTGAACGGATCCGAGGATTTTGCCCAACCGGATTCTCCAAGCACAGCCGCTAGAAAAGAGCGCCTGCGTGCTCTTGGTCTTCAAACTGTCTTTATCCAGGATGCAGTGATTGCTCTGTCTTCAGTTGAAAAAGCCTTGAATTGGATGCATACTTCTGCCGTGGAAGAGATGACCACCTTACAGTATGAAGTTTCTCGAGTAGTTGAGGTCTTCGTTATATTGCCAGAAGTATTCAAACAAGCACTGAAGATCATGCAAGACAAGCAAGAGCAACTCATGAAAGAAGAGGCAACTAAAATGCGCATTGCTGAAGCCAAGACCGCATGTGATATGATCAAAAACAGTTCTCAATTGCGAGCCCACGACAAATGTATCAAGGATATGCGGGAGTTTCTTTACACCCTTGTCGAGAGAGTAACCAACATTGAGACGAAACAGGATGCCGCACTAGAAATCCTAGGACATCTAGATGACGCCAAAAAGGGGGAAGAAGCAAGAGAAGCTGCAAGGAGAATCAGGTTGAAAGGGAATTTGAGGCTGCTCAAGACAGCATTACTGCTGAATTAAACAAGCTAGCCCCTCCCTCTCAGAGTTTTAAGATTTCAGGCTCCCGACCTGAATTTCATGATCCAAATGTCCTGTGGAAATCCCTAATACAAAGACCTTCTGAAATTCGTCTGCTGACCAACCGCCATCCAACTGCCGATGAGGTGAAGCAATGGAGGAAGAATGAACTGATGAGATACTTTGTTAAACTCATCAGGGAATCCGCCATCTTCAAAAGCTATAAGACTTTAGGGGAGGCCGCAGACAAATTCACAAATATGCTAGAAGAAGGAAAACTCCCTCTCCAGCTAGATATGAAAAGCAAGCACAAAAGAGGAGATCGGATTACCCATCCAGAAGACTGGATTCTTGCCTTTGACAGATCCTATGAAGGAAGAGCTATATACCAAGATCGAGGCAACGATTCCCTACATAACTGGTGGCGTGGAACCAAGAATGATCCAGGAAGAAAGCCGTGGAGACATGCGGACTATAGATAGGAGCTGAAATCCTTGTATATTAGTTTTGTTTTGTAATTTTTCTTTCGAAACAGCAAACCATGTACTCTAATTGTTGGAATACCAATAAAAGTATTTGTTTGTCTTGAAAGATTACAACTCGTAATCTACTGTGTTGATGTATGATTACATAAACTAAATTGTTTGATAACAATCTCAAGTATAGAAACTTGTTTGAAAATTAAGCTGTACGAAGTTGTCTACGAACAGTTCATAATTTCAGTTGTATGCTTAAAATACATTGTAAGATTGTGACTGCGCGCCAATCATAAGCTTAAGTTGTAAAAATTCTTAGCTGTATCAAACTCGCCTGCGAGCAGTTCACTAATTAGACTAAGTTGCTGAAAGACAGACCTTTTGACAAAAGACCAAGAAATCTGCCAGAAGTCATCAAAGAATATTATTTCATGAAGAAGGTTTTGGCATCATCAAGAAGACTTGAAAGTTAGAAAGTTAGTCTTGGCAAATTGTCAAAAGGGGGGAAATTGTTGGGAAAACAAAAACCCTGTATCGAATCAGCCGGGATAATCAATCCCTGTATCGAATAGTATTGATAAGAGGTTTTGACATATATGCCAATCCTCAATACAGTAAGGAAACTGTATCGAAGAATTAAGGCATCAACCTGTATCGAAAGCCTGTCTCAGTTCTATACTTTGAACAAACCCAGATCAGCCCTGTGTGGACTGAGGAAGACGAAGCTTCAGAACTCTGTGTGAAGAAGTCAGTCAAGCTTTAGCTCAAACCAATCTGTGTGAACGGTTGAAGCTAAGATCTTTATATCAATCTGTGTGAATGATATATTGATTGTATACTGTTATAATTACGTAGTTGTGTACGTAGTAATTATAATAAATATTTTACCCCTGTGTGGAGGACCAGTGGACGTAGAGGGCTTTACCTCGAACCACTTTAAATACTGTGTTATTTACCTTCAGTTTTTACTGTTTTATTTACTGTGATTATTTAAGTATACACTACACACCGAGTTGCTGTATCCACAGCAACTTACTGTATCTAAGACTTCCGCTACACACTTAGATTTAAAATCAGTACAGCTTGTTGTTTAAACTACTTTCCATGCTGTATCCAGTATACTTAGTGGCCAACAGTAGTCTATTTGACTAGTCCGACTGTTAGGAATATGCCCCCGAATGCCACTCAGAGGATGAGAGAGAAGGGGCATTGTACTTGTAATTATGGAATTATCAATAAAAAGGCAATATGATTCATTCATTATTTATTGTATTTCAAATGCATTCTTGATTTGGTAAACATTGAAGTGAAACTCATGTAAATAAGAGCGAACATTCCACTCTCGTTATCGGATAAGAGAAAATGCACTGGAATGTTTAAAGATTATTTACGTAAACCGTTCACAAGTCGATAAACTTAATTGGGCATTAAGTTTTGAGTAAGACTTGTATAACTGATGCTGGGACATGTGCATATCTTGATAGCATAGTTATAAGTATATTGGTGGGACCACTGTATTCGAACACGACTCATACTTGATACAGTCACATGGTATTCACTCTTAGAGAGTCGATGACAAATCTAAAGGTTGTGATAGTATACGTGGACCTTTGACTTAAGGGTTCAATAAGAGATGTGCCCGTGATATTTAGTTTGTCATTAGAGTAGTTAGACTCATTTGCTTAATCATTGGGTCAACCTTGAAGTGCGGACTATACGGGGAGGTAGCAATCTTTACTGTACGCCAAGAAATTATTCTCTCTCCAATTAGTGAGCAGGCGAATGTCCTATACGGTTAATGGCAAATAAGATCATAAGTCTTTGGCCAAAGCATTTTGATATAGTCGTATTGGATACACTAGTAATCAGTCGGTCTTGATTTGCATTAACATATATATAGTGTCTAGTAAACAGTAGGGTTTGACTTTACCGTGACCCGAAGACTTGATCGGGACATCTGATGAAGGGTCTATACATATATGGTATTCACGACAAAATGGTTCTGGAATGATCCCTTCATTCATTCTCAGTCGGGATTTACAGTGCGGCCTGCTAGGCTGGCTATGCTGCCCGCACTCATTGGTTCCTCCCAATGCCGGCTGAGACGGACCTACAAAGTCGCGCATCAGGATCGTTTACGGATAAATGTGAATTTATTATCTCTCTATTAATATTAGATATTGGATGTCTAAATTATGATTTATTGGATAAATCAAATAGCGGTCTTATGAATTGAGATTAAGTTACTGGGTAATTAGTTTAATTCATAAATTATATTTCTTAGAGAAGTATATTTGTATTTGATATAATTAATTGATTGGATTAATTAATTATTATAATACATTGGTGATAAAACGGACTGTATTTAACGGAGTCGTTTGACGAAGGTCCAGTACACGAGTCAAGTGACTCGGCCCGTTTTCTAGCACCTTCCTAGTAGGCCGCCCCCCTCCCGCTCTCCACATGTGATTGTCATTTTTGTTGGTGGGTGGTGATTAGTCTTCCACATGCTTCCAAAGTGTCTTGATTTGTTATCCTATCAAATCAAGACTTATTTTTTGTTTTGGCATGTTAGACTTTATATATGTGATATCATTATCACACCACCACCTACAACAACATATCACCATTCGGACGAGAGCTATAGAGGAGAGGGAGAGAATTTTTTTTTTCATCTTTGAGATAAGAAATAAACAAGAAAAATTAGAGAGAAAATTCCTACGATAACTTCCTAGCCGTGTTCTTGAAGAACGGAGTTTCATTGAATTTTTTCGGGCAACATCCGACGCGTGTGAAGTAGAGACATCGTGCTTTTGGTGTTTTGGATGAAGGGATTTCGTGCTCGTGCTCGGGTTCATGATCATCATCATATTGCGAAGATATTATAAAAGGCTTCAAATGTATGGACTTTAATCCTTTATCTTCATCAATTCTTTTTTTGTATATACGTTACTTGATCGATCCTGTCTGGGATTCTTTGTTTTGAGTTTTTTATTCCACTGCATAGTTGGTTTTGTATTCGGAATCCCAACAGTGGTATCGGAGCGAGGTCATTGATACCATATGAATCATTGCATTTGGAATGCTTGATAGTATGGTGAATGATTTGGAATCATTTTTGTTATAATCATGGTATATGTTTATTCGTTTGTTGTTGTTATATTTTTCGTAAATTTATGTCTAAATATAAATCTTTAATTTCTTGGAAATATGATTTATATTGAAGATATGAATGTTGAAAAATATAGAAATTGGATATCTAGTTGGAAATCAAGGCCCGTATGGCCGTTGGACGGCACCCGAAACAGTGCCCGGGGGGCTGCTGTGTGGTCCAACCTTTGGGACCGTGATCTGGGCCTGGTGCTGGCCCTGCCAAGCAGTCCAGGTAGTTCAGTCCGCGATCCAGACTGTTCGGAATGCGGTCCAGCCCTCTTCCGTCTTGTTTCGGGCTCGTTTTTCTCGTGTATTCCTGAAAATTAATTCCCATTTTTAAATTGGATTTAGTATGATTAAAATGATATATGGTATCTCATTTTGCAAGGGAAAAATTAATTAAATGGAATACATGTGATTGACCAAATTACTTTGAACGTTTTTATATTACCAATTGTGAGAATTGATTGGATCAATTCTATTTAATAGTTGATTATATATATATATATATTGATTGGATCATTATATTTAATTTGCAATCCATTTATTTAATATTTGTTGGATGAATGCTTTTGAATGGGGATGTGGTTCATGGACCTAGTTTTGAATCGTTCGGTTTTATTCGATTGAGTTGTAAAGACCGTTCTTGAGCCTATTTATTTTATTAGAAAAATTTGTATAGGATGCAATTTTTAAAATGTAAAATTTATATGTAATGACGAAGACCGGAGGAAGATCCGTTCGAGAAAATGAAGATTCAAGACCGAAGACATGTAATTAGATTACGATGTTTTTGTTTTAGGAACGATCCATGAACTGCATGTTGGTAGTAACTAGGTTTCTATTTATTGTTTTTTCATTTTGAATGTTTTACAAACCCAAACGCGCTTATAATTGAATTAATATGCAAAGTGTAACATTAATCGCGAAATTCTACCGAAAAACAAACAAACTCAGTTTGAAAAGGTTACAGGGTTTCCTACCCTCCATCAAACTCGTAGAAAATTGATACCCGAGCCGGTGTGCTATGATTCCGAGTTATCAGAGTAGTATATTTGGTAGAGGTTGATAAATTCTTGAGTGTGTTAGATGCCTTCGGTTGGTGATAAATTTCGCCCCTAGAAACCTGATAGGTTGCCGGGCGAGATTCAATAGTCAGACTGATAGACGTTGATGGTCAACAATTTAGATAGTCTGGATTGCCAAGAAACTGGATAGGTTGAGGGCATGAAAATTAGGGGTAAAATAAGGTCGAATCATCCGTTGGACGGGTTGGTGTGGGACACCACTTTACAGAAATTAATAGGTAAGAAACCTGATAGGTTGCGTCTGTTAAAATTTGTAAAGAACTCAATCACCACTAAGAAGTTGATCTAACCATGACTTCCGGGTTATAACATGGGAGTGTGTACAATTACAACAACAACACCAACAACATCAACATCAGAGCTTTAGTCCTAAAATGCTTTGGGATCGACTAACATGAATCAATCTCTGAAAACGTCAAGTCATGTCCAATAAAACAGTCATATGAAAAGGCAAAAGTGATAGGTAAAAAGTTTACTACGTGTATATATATATATATATATATATATATATATGTATATATATGCATAAATAAGTAAATAATAAAAAGTAAATAAAAAAATAGTAATAACCATTATGCAAAAAAGAAAAAAAAAACCCCAAACATAATCAACCACCCGATTCTCTTCCTCCATGTCGTCCTATCTAACGCCATAACTTCTTCAATCCCAAGAAACCTCATATCATTCTCAATCACTCTTATCCATGTCTGTTTAGGTCTTCCTCTACCCCTTACCGGCCTATGCGCTCCCCATTCTTCAAGCCTCCGCACCGGTGCATCAATCGGTTTCCGTCTCACATGTTCGAACCATCTTAACTGATTCTCCAACAGCTTATCCTTTATAAGGGCCACTCGTGCTTCTTTCCTAATCACATCATTTCTAAGTCGATCCTTTCTCGTATGGCCACACATCCATCTTATCATACACAATTCCGCCACATTCATCTTATGCACATGACTATACTTTACAGCCCAGAATTCAGTGTCATATAAAAATGCAGGCCTAATTGCTGTTCGCTAAAATTTTCCCTTTAATCTGTAAGGTACGCCTTGATCACATAATAACCCCGTTGCGCTCTTCCATTTCAACCATCCCGTCTTAATCCTATGGGCCACATCACCGTCTAATTCTCCATCCTTTTGAAGAATGGACCCAAGATAATGAAAAAACTCCAATCCTCGTATAATATTCCCATCAAAAGTGATTGTACCCGTCTCTCTACTTCCATTTTCACTAAAGCTACACTCCAAATATTTAGTCTTACTTTTGCTCAGCCTAAAACCACGAGTTTCGAGCGTATGTCTCCAACGTTCCAACTTTCTTTCAACTCCGTATTTCGTTTCATCAACCAATACTATATCATCTGCAAACATCATGCACCAAGGGATATCGTCTTGAATTGACCTTTTCAATTTGCCCATGACTATGGCAAAGATGAAAAGACCAAGAGCCGAGACTTGATGTACCCCAATCATAATAGGAATTCCTCAGTCCTTCCCACGGTAGTACGTACACTTGTACTAGCTCCTTCATACATATCTCTAATAATGTCAATATACTTCTTAGACACGCCCTTTTTGGCTAATGCCCACCAAAGCACCTCTCTTGGTATCTTATCATAAGCCTTCTCTAGATCAATAAAAACCATATGCAAGTCTTTCTTCTTATCACGATAGTGTTGCATCATCTGTCTCATCAGAATATTGCTTCCACAGTCAATCTCCCATGCATAAATCTAAATTGGTTTTCTGATATCTCCACACACTTTCTAAGACGTTGCTCAATCACTCGTTCCCATAATTTCATGGTATGACTCATCAACTTATTCCCCCTATAACTAGAGCACCCTTGGACATCGCCTTTGTTCTTATATAAAGGGACTAAAGTGCTTTTCCTCCATGCCAGTGACATCTTGTTGTATTTCCAAATCTTGTTGAAAAGTATAGTCAAACATTCGATTCCCCTCTCTCCCAAACACCTCCATCCTTCAATAGGTATACCATATGGCCCTTGTGCCTTTTTCGAACCCATTTTCTTTAATACCATCCGTACTTCACCCTTTTGAATTCGTCGCATAAAATCCCGATTAACCAAATTTGAAGCAATACTTACATCCCCAATATCGTCCTCACATTGTCTGTTAAATAGGTTATCAAAGTATGCCCTCCATCTTTCTTTTATCTCCTGATCTCCGACTAAAACCTTATGATCCACATCCTTCACACATTTAACTCTCCCAATATCTCATGTCATCCTATCTCTAATACGAGCAATTTAATAAATATCCCTTTCCCCTTCCTTAGTATCTAATTTCATATATAATTCTTGATTAATCTTTGCCCTAGCATCACAGACGGCTTTCTTGGCTTCTCTTTTAGCCTCCTTATATTTCTCAAAGTTCTCCTCACTCGGGCATTTTCCTAATGCCTTGTAGCATTCACATTTAGTTTTTATCGCCTGCTTTACCTCATCATTCCACCACGATGAGTCCTTACCTGATAGCTTGTGTCCTTTAGATTCCCTAAAAACTTCTTTTGCCGCTTCCTTAATGTTATGTTCCATCATAGCCCAAGTTGAATCTACATCCATCTCCCTGCACTCGAAATCATTACATCTAGCGACAATCTTCTCCACAAAAGTTTGCCGACTCTCCCCTTGAAGCTTCCACCATCTAATTCGAGGGTCCACTTGAGGACTTCTCTTTTTTATAAAATCTCTTACCTTGAAAATCAAGCACAACAAGTCTATGTTGAGTCGCGGTACTCTCTCCGGGTATCACCTTGCAATCCGTGTACCTCTTTCTCCACATGTTTCTCACTAAAAAGAAGTCAATTTGACTTGCATTTCCTCCACATCTATATGTCACTAAGTGAGATTCCCTTTTTTCGAACCACGTGTTCATGATACTCAAGTCATAAGCTTGCGCAAAATCCAATATACCACATCCCGCTTCATTTCGATCCCCAAAACCAAAACCACCATGAACACTTTCGAACCCGTCTCATCCAATCCCCACATGAACATTGAGGTCCCAACCAATTATCAATTTATCCCCAATAGGGACTCGTTCGAAAACCTCCTCTAGGTGCTGCCAAAATTCTTGTCTCACCAATTCACTCAATCCTACTTAAGATGCGTAAGCACTTATGATAGTTAGAATCTTATCCCCCACCACAAGCTTAATACTCATAATCCTATTACTCTTTCTAAACACCTCTACCACGTCATCTATGAAGTCCTTTTCCATGACAATACCCACTCTATTTTTTCCTCTCTCTTTTCCCGAATACCATAGTTTATAACCCCATGGAGCCAGGATGCTAATTATACATGGAAGTGTGTAATTCCTATAAAATTAGTGGGAGCCGTGACAAGAATTATTCAAGCCCTTAAATTTTATACTCGGTCATAATAAAACAAGTCACTAATTCAATCTTGTCTAAATCAATGTAGAGAAATGAAACAATATTTCTCTTAAAATGGCAAATAACTCACTTGCAATACTACTTAAAAAGAATCTCCTAACTGGACCCAACTTCGTTGACTGGTTGCGGAATCTGATGATTGTACTAAGCATGGAGTCTCTGGGATATGTATTGGAGGCGTACATTCCACCGACTCCAATCTGGACTAGGGTAATCAGGATGAAATTGACGTCCATAAAAAATGGGTCAAGGATGATGTAATAGTCCATGGCTTTATGATGGGCTCAACGACTAATGAGCTGCAGAGAGCGCACACGAAAATGACTTCTGCTAGGCAGATTCTCGCACACTTGATCGAGCTTTATGGAGAGCACAGTAGGACTGCTAGATATGAGATATCGAAGCAGTTATTCAGTGCTAGGATAAAGGAAGGGAATAAAGTGGGAGACCACGTCCTCAAGTTGATCTCTATGATTGAGAGGCTCGAGGTCCTCAACTTTCATATGGATTTATCCCTCCAAATTGATCTCATCCTTCAATCTCTACCTGACTCATTTACGCAGTTTGGAATGAATTTCAATTGTAATAAGATTTCATGTACATTAGCTGGGATAATGAACAAACTGGTGACAGTACAGTCTAACATGAAGACTAAGCCGAGGGAGGCTGCTTTTGTGATTTCTTCTGGGCCTCTCAGGTCCAAGAACAAGAAAAAAAGACCTACGAGCAGTATAAACCCAAGAAAGGGGTGCAAAAAGGCAAGGGCAAGGCCCCAAAGGTTCAGAAGGTAGACGATCCCAAACCTATGGACAAATGTCTTGAATGCGGTGAGCTGGGCCACTGGTGTAGGACTTGTCCCAAGATAAATGCAGCATCAGGTACGAAACTTTTTGTTTTTGAAACCAATTGTTCTGCTACTGTATATTCTGCTTCATGGATTCTGGATTCAGGTGCTACCTCTCATATTTGTACTATGAATCAGGATCTGGAACGAAGTAGGCAGCTTGAAGCTGGGGAAGTGATGGTCATGTTAGCAATACTTATTAGATTTTGATGATGTCATTAATATAAATTCAAATGTTTATTACTTGGCAAAATGTAAGGAAGAACCAAATGAGTATCTTCCATAGGCCAAATATGTTAAGTATAAAACTTGGCAAAATGTAAAGAAGAACCAAATGAGTATATTCTATAGGCCAAAAATAAGTTAGGCTAAAAATCGGCTAAGTACTGAAGATCAGCTAAGTTCATCAGAGAGGTACAGCCGAGTCAAGTCAGAGTAGTTCTGGTCAACAAAAATTATCAGGGATGTTTGACCAGACTGCAGCCAAGGTACCTCAAACAAGTCACCTGATCAGACAAATCCTAAACTGGGAACATCAGAGAGGACCAGACTGCAGAGAAGTTAACTGCATATCAGCCTAGTCGAGATCAGCCAAGTACTCCAAGTCCACGTCAGCATGCGTTGAAAAGTCAAGTATTACGGAAAGTCACATGCAACGTGAAGAGACAAATTGGAGTGATTCCCGCAAAAGATATGAATTAAATAAGCTATCCAGACCCACCTTGAAGACTTTAAACGTTTTATATTCAAAAGATTCGGCGCATCACATGCAGAAGTCTTCACAACGGTCGGAAGATAGATTAAAATATGAGAATCCAGCCTTGCAACGTTCAGAAAAGAATAAACAAAGAAGTCTCCCTCCAACGGACTGATTTGTTACAGATTTGCAACGGCTATGAAGGAATGCTCATAGATAAACACCTATATATATCCGAAGATTTGAAGTTGAGCAACTACCGGTGCGAACATACTTTAAAGCGATCAAAGCATTCAAGCAATCAAAAAGCGAAATACAGCATCGTGAAAAGAGCGGTTCTAAAAAGTTCATACTTAAAGAAGCTCTTAGTTGGAGAATACAAAAACTCTTGTCTATAATCCTAAGTTCGGGGTACTACACTGGTTGAAGTTAAGAGACTGTAAAGGAATCCAAGGATCGAGGATCAAGAGGTGCAAGGCAGTCAAGTGTGGTACAACGGCACGAATTTCCACTGGTTGGAAGTTGTTGTAGTTTTGTTTGAATCACTGTAATATTTATCACTGGTTGAGAATTATAGTGAATTCATCTCCAACTGGTTTGGATAAAAGTGGATTAGTAGAGGATTACCCCACCTCTGAGACCACTATAATTGCCTGTGTTCTTTACTGTCTTATAGCATCATATTTTAACTGCTGCATTCATTGTTAAGTGTTTCATTAGTTGCTTTATATTCGTCATCAACTGACTTCCACACATATTAAGAACAAACGACTCCAAGTCATTTGCTTACCTATCAGCTGAAGAAACTCACTCTTTGAGAAAAAGAGTTTAAGAGTTTCAACAAGCCTATTCAGCCCCCCCTCTAGACTTGTTCCTGGACGAATTGTGACCTACAAGTGGTATCGGAGCGGTTGGTTCATTTATTTCACGAACCAGATCTATATCAGAGATATATCTTTACTCTCAGTTTATAATGGAACACATGCATTCTAGACTCCCTGTGTTTTCAGTTGACGAGTATGATCTTTAGAAGATAAGGATGCAGGCATACTTATCTTCAATCCATGATGACATGTGGTGCATCATAGAGGATGGTCCATTCATCTTCGAGAACGACAACACTGCAGAGGAGATCGCAGAAGGGAAGCCATAGAAGATCCCAAAGAAGAGGACAGAGCTGACTCCCGAGGAAACAAAGCTGGCTAATCTTGACAACCGGGCCAGAGATGTGTTATATCAAACTCTGGACAAATCCACCATGGTCAAGATCAAGAACTGCAAGAATGCCAAAGAAATCTGGGACACATTAGCCCTAATGTGTGAAGGAACGGAGCTGATCAAGGAAAATAAGTTGTCAATTGCTATTCAAAAATTTGACAACTTCAAAATGAAGAATGGCGAATCCATAGACCAACTGGACA
Organism: Orobanche coerulescens; assembly: GCA_033398695.1. Lineage (NCBI taxonomy): Eukaryota > Viridiplantae > Streptophyta > Magnoliopsida > Lamiales > Orobanchaceae > Orobanche > Orobanche coerulescens. Next base: position 169,052,888 of record CM065805.1, on the reverse strand, counting down.
CAAGGTTCACTAAAATTATCTATGAAATCAACTCCCTCGGCAAATTTTATGGCAACAGGGAGATGGCGCTGAAAGTACTAAGATCTCTCAATCCTGAATGGAGTATGAAGGCAGTGGCCATGAGAGAGTCCAAGGATCTCAATAAGATAAAGATCCAAGAGCTGTTCTCTGATCTGAAGGCTTATGAGTTCGAGCTTCCAAGTTCATCCTCAACTGAGCCCACAGAGAATGGAATAGCCTTTGCAGCTGAGTCCCCCGCCAAGAGCTTATCTGATGTAAAGCCTCCAAATCCATTAGATTTTGAGGAAGAAATGGCGTTTATAATGCAAAGGTTCAGCAACTTTAGAAATAACTACTCCAAATACAAGAAAAAATATAAGGAGAATCCCAGGAGAAATCAGAAAGCTGGGAGCTGGAAGGTGGAGTGCTACAATTGTCACAAGACAGGACACATCCAAATCGACTATCCTGATCTCAAGAAGGACGAGAGCAAGAAGGAGGTGGGCAGAAAAGAAGATAGAAGAAAGGCCCTCATCGGAGAAGACCAGGAGCATGTAGAATCAAGCAGCGGATTCTTTTCTGATGATGATGAAGAGTATGACTGCCTGATGGCCAACCTAGCTGATGAAGAGGTAACTTCTAAACCCTCTGGTTCAAATAATAGTTCAGCCATGTCACAAGATATGGATCTGCACGAATCTGTAAATCAGCTATTTAAATATTTTGAAGCACTCAAATCTGCACACCAAGCTGTATCAGCCGAGAAGACTCAGATGCAAGATGAGAATAGGCAGCTGAAAAATGATTTCGAAAAACTCAGCCTAGAACTGAATAAGTTTGAGATAACTGCAGCTGACTTTAAAAACCAGGCTGATGTTAATACAGCTGAGATAAATCGATTAACTGTTTTACTTAAAGAAAAATCAGCTGCACTTGCTCATGTCAAAGCCGAATTTACTAAGCTGACTCAGGTAAATAAGACTCAGGCGCAGGAAATAACCTCCCTGAAGGCGTCTTCAACTCTGGAAGGATTGTGTACCAATAAAAGGTCACTATATTCCAAATCAGGCCTTGGATATGATCCTCACACTCCCTCTAGTTCAAAAGAAAGTTTATCAAGGGAGAAACAATTGTCTCGACTGCTGAGCCTATATATAAACCAATATTTAAAAACAGGCAACAGCCAAGTCACAAGTCTAGGCTGCAGCCAGGGTACACAAGGCAGCCACCTAGACAAGCGACTAGGCAATGGCCCAGGCAGAAGCAACAGCCCAGACAACATGCTCACTATTACCAACAACTCCCTAAAAACAGATTTCAAAATGGGAGGGGCAGATGGAAACCTCAAGGTTATCCTAATTTTCAAAATGAACAAGTTTGGAGACCTCAAAGATTTAATAAATGGTCTCAGCCAAGATTTAGAAATGGCCCACACTATCAATATTTTGAGGAATATCCAGTATACAATCTCAACAGGAGATTCAGACCTCGACCTTACACACCTTATGAGGGTTATAATAATAACAACTTTCACAATCCAAAGACAAATCAATTCTCTAGGAAACCAGCTAACCCCAAAGGACCCACACAAATTTGGGTACCTAAATCTCTGCTTGTCTGATTGCAGAAAAGGTGGAAGGACTACAACCACATCTCCACAAATTCAAACTTTGGAGGTGAAGAATGGTTTGTAGATTCTGGATGCTCGAGGAATATGACCGGGAACAAGAAGATGCTGTCCAAATACACCAAAGAAAGAGGTCCTGATGTAACTTTTGGAGATAGCTCTAGAGGACAAACAAAAGGCTTTGGAGAGCTGCACCGAGGAAATATTGTAATATCCAAAGTTCACTATGTCAAAGGGCTCAAGTACAACCTCCTAAGCATAAGCCAGTTTTGCGATGAGAAGAATCTAGTAGTCTTCACCATCTGGAAATGCATGGTAATAGATATCTTATCTGGAGAAGTGAAGCTCCAAGGTTTCAGAAGGAGAGATGTCTATATGATAGATTGGAACACAGGAACACCTAACTCCTGTTTTCTATCCAAGACAGTAGCTGAGAACGGATGGCTGTGGCACAAAATATTATGTCACCTGAACTTCAAAGCCATCAACAAGATTAGTTCTCAGAAGCTGGTCAGAGGACTTCTAGATGAAGCATTCAAGAAGGAAGCTCTTTGTGATGCGTGTCAGAAAGGAAAGCAGACCAGAGCATCATTCAAGCCAGTCCAGCCCTCAACTCTCACAACAAGGATCTTAGATCTACTCCACATGGATCTATTTGGTCCTATCAAGCCAAGTACTCTGAGCGGTCGAAAGCATGCACTTGTTATAGTAGATGATTACTCAAGGTACACTTGGATTATTTTCTTGTATAAGAATAGTGAAACCTTGACCAAGCTACCTGAGCTGCTGAGAAGGATCCAGAATGAGAAATACCTATCCATCATCAAGGTCAGATCAGATAGAGGAGGAGAGTTTCTCAACAAGGCGATCACTGATTACAGTGATCAGAATGGGATCCAGCATGAGCTCTCTGCAGCCAGGACTCCCCAGCAGAATGGTGTTGCTGAAAGAAGGAACAGAACCCTGAAGGAAGCATCAAGGTCCATGATTGCAGAAGCGGACCTGCCCAAGAGGTTTTGGGCTGAAGCTGTCAACACAGCTTGCCATACTCAGAACAGGAGTATGATAGTAGGGAGATATGGCAAAACTCCCTATGAGGTTTGGAATAATAGAACTCCTACTGTTACTTACTTTCACATTTTTGGTTGTAAGTTTTTCATCCACAACAACGGTAAAACACAACTAAATGCCTTTGATGCTAAAACTGATGACGGTCTCTTTATGGGATACTCACAAAGAAGCAAGGCATATAGACTATTTAACAAAAGAACCTTAGTTGTGGAGGAAACACCCCATGTTGTTTTTGATGAATCTACTGTTGAGTACAGGAAGCAAGTTGAGTTAATTGAGAATAAGCTCAAAACAGCAACCCTTGAAGAAGTCATTGTACATGACACTGGAATGGTGGACTCACCTGCAGACCAGCCTGAAGACCCAACTGCAGATCAGACAGGATCACCAAACCTATCTGATCCAGTTGCTGCTGATGAAGACCCAGCTGTAGCTGATAAAGACTCACCTGCAGATCAGACCCAACCTGCAGATGACAAGACGGTAGCTGAAACAGCTGCAGACCAAGGAGACCAGAACCCAGCTGATGCAGAAATCCACCAGAGCAATTCAACAGGGGGAAACCCAGAAGAGGACGATATCCCCAAGTGGCTGAAAGATCATCCAATCCAGCAAATCATCGGGAAGCTGACTGATGGAGTTAAGACAATACAGTCAACTCTACCCGCAGGAATGGCTATGTTCTCATGCTTCATATCACAAATAGAACCTAAAACAACAGAACAAGCCTTAGAAGATTATTCTTGGATAAATGCCATGCAAGAGGAACTGGAGCAGATGGAAAGGAACAAAGTTTGGGAACTAACCGACAGACGAGATCACAAGAGGGTTATTGGCACCAAATGGGTGTACAAAAACAAGAGTGATGAAGATGGAGCTGTTGTTAGGAATAAAGCCAGACTTGTAGCAAAAGGCTATGCACAGTGTGAAGGAATAGATTTTGATGAAACCTATGCACCTGTTGCAATATTAGAGGCCATCAGACTATTCCTCGCATATGCTGCATTCAAAATTTTGAAGTCTATCAGATGGATGTAAAAAGTGCTTTTCTAAATGGCAACCTAGAAGAAGAAGTCTATGTAGAGCAACCCCCAGGTTTTGTCAAAGGAGACAAAGTCTACAAGCTGTTGAAGGCTCTCTATGGACTTAAGCAAGCACCAAGAGCGTGGTATGAAACATTGTCCGTGTTTCTTGAGAAAAATGGTTTTTGCAAAGGGAAGGTGGACAAGACCCTATTCAGAGTGGATCACGAAGGCCACATACTAATAGTCCAGATATATGTGGATGACATCATATTCGGCTCAACCAATCCAGAGTTATGTGAGAAATTCTCTAACCTCATGCAAGGAGAATTTGAGATGAGTATGATGGGAAAGCTTAACTTCTTTCTCGGACTACAAGTTAAGCAGATGGAAAATGGAATTTTCATCAATCAAGCTAAGTATACCAAAGATCTGATCAAGAGATTTGGAATGGAATCAGCCAAGCCAGCAAGAATCCCTATGAGCACAAGTACTCACTTAGATGCAGATGAGGGAGGCATATCAGTGGACTCAACCCACTACAGAGGACTTATTGGATCACTTCTGTACCTCACTGAAAGCAGGCCAGACATATCCTATGCCGTAGGAGTCTGTACGCGATTCCAGTCCAAGCCGAAGCAGTCACACCTAGATGCAGTCAAGAGGATAATAAAATACCTTAAGTCTACAGTCAATGTTGGACTATGGTATCCTAAGGATGACAACTTCGAGTTGTCAGGATATTCAGATGCAGATTTCGCAGGATGCAAAATCAATAGGAAAAGCACTAGTGGAACGTGCCAATTCCTAGGAACCAGACTGATATCATGGTTTAGCAAGAAGCAGGTTTCTAACTCTATCTCCACCACAGAGTCAGAATACCTAGCTGCAGGTCATTTATTGTGCCAGATCTTATGGATCGACAACGGTGAGGATTATAATATCATTGCCAATGAAGTTCCTATCTGGTGTGACAACAATAGTGCTATTGCAATAACCAACAATCCAGTTTTGCATTCGAGGACGAAGCACATTGATGTTAAGCACCACTTCATCAGAGACCATGTGCTTAACAAAAGAGTTAGAGTTGAAAGAGTCAGCACAGACTACCAAATAGCTGACATCTTTACCAAACCTTTGCCAGAAGAAAGGTTTTTGGAGCTGAGCAGAGATCTTGGTCTACTAGATTGGGAATCTATTACAGAATCAAGCTGAAGCATCTCAGAGGGAGGAAGGACCCAGCTGACTAAAGAATTCAGATCCTAGCTGATGCAGAAAAGGGGACGAAGGACGAACAAAAAAAACCTAGCTGATCAGAATCTCAGGCGAGAAGTCCATGAAGTCAACGCACCTGATGCAGAGCGGTCAACAGTCAACAGTCAAACCAGCTAAGTTTTCTAAACTCAACCGACCTCTGAATATTTAATTATTATCTGCCATATGTATAATAATGTTATATTAATTTTGGTCCACAAGTGGCATTTAAATATATTAATGTTTGATTTACAAGTGGCATTTTAAAAACACGTGGCAATCACTTGTTAAATCGACCTCCACGGTGGCCAATTAAAACCAACCGTCAAATTTTAAAATGGACAACCGTTTCAAATTTGAAATTTAAATAGAATCTCAAAAGGCGTACCACCATTTCAAATATATAATAATTTAATCCATACGTCTTTTCATCTTCTTTATAAGGAAAGAAACCTCTTCACTTTACCTTTTACGCCTACCAGAAACCCTAGATTTACAGAGCAAAATTCTTGAACTCCAAATACACTAAAAATCCTTTGTTTGCAGAAATGGAATCGTACTTCGAAGGCGTCAACCTGAAGGCAGTCAAGGACCAGATTATCTTGTCCCTGGTCGTTGATTTCAAAGGTTTATTGGAAGAAAATCTGGAGAATTACGACGTGCTCGACCTAATCCGTACGATGAAGCTCAATGGGATCTACCCATTCCTGGATATCAGCCCTCAACATTTGTACAAGGAAGATGTTATCGCGTTCTACCGCGAAGCGCATTTGATTCAGGATGGAATTCGGACCACTGTTGGTGGAAGACAAGTCGACATATCGCGTGAGTCGATTCGTACAGTGTTTGGTATGAAACACCGTGGTATAGATGTTGAAGCTCTCAAACAGTCCGCAACTGAAACCTGGAAGAAAATCAAGGCGATTGACCAACCGACGAAGCTGAAACTTACTGCTAAAAGGAGCGAGATTAAGAAGGTCTATCGATATGCGTTGGATATAACCAACAAGATCATTATGGGTATGGCCGGCAGTTACGATCAACTGTCATCGGCGAAGTTCATGGTGCTGGGAGCACTGATTCAAGATGAGGAAATTGATTGGGCTGACTATATCTTTAGGCAGCTTGTTCGAGAAGTCAACAAAGCCGAATGGCTTTCTGATGAAAAAAGATTTAAATCCAAGCTGGCGTTTGGAATGCAGCTGAGTTGGATTCTGGAGAAGACAGGTATGGCGAAGGGAAGTATTGACCCCTTCCATACCAACAAGAGACTTGGTCATCTGGACCAAGAAACTTTGAGGAGGTTAGGGAACAACAGGAGAGCAGCCCAGATGTTGAAGGAGCTGCCTGACACAAGGACCTACCCGAGATATCATTCATCAGGCGAGTCGGACCGACCTGCAGCCAACAACCCAACTGCAGCCGAGTCAGACTCCGAGTCAGACAACACTCCAATAGCTATCCGATTTAAGAGAAGGGAACCAGCCCCTGGATAGCCATCTATCATGCAGTCATCCCCAGAACCCTCTCCTAAGAGGCCCAGGCGACTGCAGTTTAGTGAGGAAGAGCATTCAGATCATCATGCCAGCCCTGCATCCAGGTCACCTACTCACCTGGAAGACCAGCCTGTCCCAGGCAGCCTGGAGACTCAGATTGTGGCTGTCCTCACCCCAGCATACATTCCAGAGGAAGAAGAAGCAGGTCTAATCATCTCAATCCCTGAAGCCAATTATATTTTTAACCTGCTGGAAAATAATGTTTTCAATCTGTCCATTGAACAATTACAGCTTGTTAAGCCACAAGCCTTAAAACACTCTTTTGTCAATATTTTTGAAGAGTGGAAGTTTTTAAAATCTCTGTCATTTACAGAATTTCAGGCTTATATTGAAACTAGTGGTTGGGGATATCCCCAAGCCACAGAGGATGTACTGATTCAGTTTTGTAAAGAATCAGACTTAGTTTTGATCCTCCATGAGAACTGGTTCATATCTCATTTTAAAACCAACATGGACCAATTCATCCATTCCATTATGTTTAGTATTTTTGATGGTTCATTTGAAAGAGAAGACGAGGAGGAAGAAGAGAGAGAAATTAGGATTGAAGAGGTAGATGGAGATGAAGAGGTTATTGTTTTAGACGATGAAGAAAAAGAGCAGGAAGAGAGAAGAGAAGAAGAAAAGATTTTAGTTGAAAAATAATCTAAGGAAGTTGAGAAAACAGAAGAGTTGATTGATGAAGAAGAATAAGAAGAAGGGGAAGAAGTAGAACAGGAAGATGATGAAGGAGAGAAGGATAATGCTGAAGGTGAAAAGGATGATGAGGATGAAGGAGAAAAAGATGGGAAAGATGATGATAATAATGATGATGATGAGGATGATGATAAAGATGAAGGAGGATATCAAGGAGCTGAGAAAGAAAATATTGAAGAAGAAAAGGAGGAAGAGCAGGAGAAAGAGCAAGAGAAGGAAGAAGGAGAAAGGGAGCTGGAGCAAGAGCCAACACAAGAGGCAGCAGATAGGACTGGGGCGCCTTCCCGGTACACCAGCCTGGATGCAGAATTGGCTGAGGACTCCAGATCAGGGACCCCAGAAAAGACCCCATCTGGAGTACCAGCTGCAGATAGGAGCCTCGATCGGTGGTTCAATTGCGAAGGCTCAAAGAGCACTCTCCACCGGCTCGCTCACTGCAGGTCGAGCTGATCAGGCAGATAGTGAAGGATACGATTGGAGAGCTGCTGGCATCTCAGGTCACTCCTGACCTCCAAACCATCAATGCAAAGATTGACACTTTGCTGCAGAGAGAAGTACCTCAGCCTCCTCCCCCTACCAACAAGAGAATGCCATTTGGCATGTCTGACTGGATGAGCAGAATAGAGCAGCAGTTGAATACTTTAGTTGATGCTGGCAAAATGGGGGAAGATAGAATACAGGGGGAAGGAAGTAATCAAGGTGAAATAAGGAAAGAGCTAAGATCAAAGAAGAGGCAAGATATTCTCCAAATTGAAGGAGGACCATCAAGTCTGAAAAGAAAGGAGATATCTGCCCCCAGCCAACCTGAAGAGCAGTCTGTGGAAAAGCAGTTTGTGGAGAAGAAGAGAAGAACCAGAGAGAAAGAAGAACAAAGATTCGAATGGGAAGGCAAATAGTTGTGGCATGTTGAAGAATTCTTACCAACTGAATTCATGAACAATTGGGCGAATGCCAAGAAACAATTCTCAGAACAGTTCTACCTCTTGGAGATTCTCCAAGATAAAGAATGCTCGCCCCAGCAGTCATTTATCAACTACATGGAAGCTAGATGGCCTACTCTGTGGAAGATCTTGCTTAAATATGCAGCCAAATGGGATGCTTATCCTATGATTCCTCCATTCAGAGCAGTGGAAGCGCCGACTCGTTTGGATAATGAGCTTGACTAGCTAGAGCTTCAAGGAGAAATTAGAAAGCTATGTGAAGAGCACAAGTTCTCTTCAAAAGAAGACCAAGACTTTGCTGCCCTAGTCATAAGGAGGAAATATGGTCTTGCACACATCAATAACAGACCAATCGGTGCAAAACTATTTAGACCTCCCAAGCAAACTGTTCGCAGAGGAAGGGGCAGATAGTTTTTTTTTGGATGTAACTGTAACTTTTGTAATTGATTAATTTTTCTGTATTCATTCTATTCAAGCCATGTACTTGTAATCAACAGAAAATTAATATATACAGTCTTTTGAATGACAATTTCTAGTTGTCTCAAAAATAAGACTGATTTTAGTTTGTGTCTTGCACTCAAGTGCAGACTTGTTCAGTTGAATATTTCCTTAAGTTTTGCCATCATCAAAATAGGGGGAATTTGTTAGGAATAATTGTTAGATTTTGATGATGTCATTAATATAAATTCAAATGTTTATTACTTGGCAAAATGTAAGGAAGAACCAAATGAGTATCTTCCATAGGCCAAATATGTTAAGTATAAAACTTGGAAAAATGTAAAGAAGAACCAAATGAGTATTTTCTATAGGCTAAAAATAAGTTAGGCTAAAAATCGGCTAAGTACTGAACATCAGCTAAGTTCATCAGAGAGGTACATCCGAGTCAAGTCAGAGTAGTTCTGGTCAACAAAAATTATCAGGGATGTTTGACCAGACTGCAACCAAGGTACCTCAGACAAGTCACCTGATCAGACAAATCCTAAACTGGGAACATAAGAGAAGACCAGACTGCAGAGAAGTTAACTGCATATCAGCCTAGTCGAGATCAGCCAAGTACTCCAAGTCCACGTCAGCATGCGTTGAAAAGTCAAGTATTACGGAAAGTCACATGCAACGTGAAGAGACAAATTGGAGTGATTCCCTCAAAAGATATGAATTAAATAAGCTATCCAGACCCACCTTGAAGACTTTAAATGTTTTATATTCCAAAGATTCGGCGCATCACATGCAGAAGTCTTCACAACGGTCGGAAGATAGATTAAAATATGGGAATCCAGCCTTGCAACGTTCAGAAAAGAATAAACAAAGAAGTCTCCCTCCAACGGACTGATTTGTTACAGATTTGCAACGGCTATGAAGGAATGCTCATGGATAAACACCTATATATCCGAAGATTTGAAGTTGAGCAACTACCGGTGCGAACATACTTTCAAGCGATCAAAGCATTCAAGCAATCAAAAAGCAAAATACAGCATCGTGAAAAGAGCGGTTCTAAAAAGTTCATACTTAAAGAAGCTCTTAGTTGGAGAAGACAAAAACTCTTGTCTATAATCCTGAGTTCGGGGTACTTCACTGGTTGAAGTTAAGAGACTGTAAAGGCATCCAAGGATCAAGGATCAAGAGGTGCAAGAAAGTAGTGTGGTACAACGGCACGAATTTCCACTGGTTGGAAGCTGTTGTAGTTTTGTTTGAATCACTGTAATATTTATCACTGGTTGAGAATTATAGTGAATTCATCTCCAACTGGTTTGGAGAAAAGTGGATTAGTAGAGGATTACCCCACCTCTGAGACCATTATAATTGCCTGCGTTCTTTACTATCTTATAGCATCTTATTTTAACTGCTGCATTCATTGTTAAGTGTTTCATTAGTTGCTTTATATTCGTCATCAGCTGACTTCCGCACATATTAAGAACAAATGACTCCAAGTCATTTGCTTACCTATCAGCTGAAGAAACTCACTCTTTGAGAAAAAGAGTTTAAGAGTTTCAACAAGTCTATTCACTCCCCCTCTAGACTTGTTCCTGGACGACTTGTGACCTACAGGTCACTATCGGAAGTGGACAAAGTGTCGAGGCAACTGATATTGGATCACTCCTACTGGGTTTGGAATCCGGTTTTATTTTAACGTTAGATGAAGTACTTGTTTTGCCCAAGAGGCATAATGTAATATCCGTACCTTTCCATTTTTAGCAGTTTCTATTTTGGTGTATGTCTATTTTTATCGACTTGCTTGTAACCGGTTCGACATTTTGAATCAACGTAATTCTTGGAGTTTTTCCATTTGGCTGAGTTTCAGAGATGTTTTCACATAATTCCATTCTATGTTATGTTTTGCCGTATGTACGTTCGATTCTTGCTAAACTCAATCGTTTTTGTTGTTTCTTTGTTTACATAAGTTCGTATGGTTGAGTTGTTCGTGTTGTGAGTTTCGATTTGCCAATCCGACGTCGTATCATGATTTTCGAGCGTTTGGGCCGCTTTGTAATTTCCTTAAACTTAAGGGAAATTTACTTTCGTCGTCGAATTTCGAACCTTCATGGAATCGGAATTGTGTTTACTTTTAACGCTCAGATTTGTCATCGAGAATACTTTGTAACCATATTTTTGGTTCGATAGCACGTCCGAGTTTCGGAGTCGTCCGGGACAGTTCGGACATCACCTTCTTAGACTGCTGTCCAGTAGGGTGTTACGGCCGTAACACTCCATTCATTACGGCCATAATGTTGGCCTTGTTACGGCCGTAAGGAAGCCCCTGTTACGTCCGTAACAGCCCGCTGTTTTAAGACAGCGGGCAGAGGTCAGAACTCATTCTTTTCATTTACTTTCTTCGTTTTCTTCGTCGGGCGACGCATAGAGGGCGATTCCATCACTTCCAATCCGTATTTTCGTCATCCTTCATCACTGTGAGATCATAGGAGCATATCATCTTCTAAGTAATTATCTTCCACCGTCCAAATCCAAGGTAAATGGCTTAGAACCCTAACTTTGTCAATTTTTTTTCGGGTTTTGCTTGATTAATCTCGAATTGTTCAAGTATGTTGTACTATTCCTTACCAATTGTTGTTATTGGGTGATTCCTAATCCGATTTCATCAAGTTTAATCCACGAATTATCGATTCGTGGAGATTTTGCATAAACCTTCGCCCGTATCGATTGAACGTATATTGTCTTAGCTTGTAATCGAGGTTATGGACGTATTCTATTCAATTATTGTTGTCCGTTAGGACTGAGTTATGTTAATGCATCATTTAGGAACCGTCGTTTTCTATCCGGATCGTTCGTAGTCTTTATTCATTCCCGATTCTTCGAAGATGTCTCAAAGGCAAGTACTTTACATTTGTTTATGCATTCTTATATTTAAATTATGGCTTTTCGTGGTTGTATGGATGGATATGTGTATGTTCACCTAGGGACGGTCCGACGGGGCCTCTAGGGATACGTATTGCCGTGAGTGTGCGTATCACGAACTATGGTTAACCACCCAGGGATGTCCGACGGGGCTCTGCGGGGTACGGTGGCTGTGAGTCTCGTACAAACGGTTAACTTTGAATTGTTTTGTTGGAGAAATGTGTTTTGTGCTTGTGCACCATAAATATTCCGGAATATAAATGTTTTTCTAAAAATGTTTTTGGCGCATATTTCATATGATTAGAATGGTAGTTCAAATGGATTATACTTGCACTAGCAGTTGTCGCTAACCCCTTAAATGGGGGAAATACTTTTGTATTTCAGGTACAGGGCATGGAAGCAAACGAGCATGCGAGCCGTACGAGGATGATGGGCAAGCGTTATTGTGTTCATTGGTTGTCCGTTGGTGTTTTGTTATGGAGTTTATTTATTATGCCATTTGCTTAAGTACTCGAGTACTTCTCTCTTAAGTTTATTAATATTGTGTACCCATTTTGGGAGTGGATTTAATGTCGAATTGTATTGTCAATTTCGGTCTTTGTTTTGAATGTCGTGGATTGAGAAATTGTCTGTGTGTTAATGGTGTTTGTCTTTGTCGAATGTCGTGTTGGTACGTTAGCCTGGTGGATTCCAATGTGTGGGGTCCACGGCACTGTAATATGCCCTGATCGTCTTGGGGGTGTTACAGAATATGGTATCAGAGCTTAGGTTTATGGATACCTAGTCTGTCGGTTATTTGGGTCTAGTTGAGTGTCGTTTTTGAACAGTATCACTGCTACGCCATCATCTCGGTATGCCGGTGCTGTAAGTTTTCCTAACTTGACTCGTTACGTTGTTCTGTTCTATTCCCTTCTTGCTATTTTGTTTCGTTTTGCATTGAACTGTACTTACCCATTACTTCTTCAGAATACCTGCTGGTAGAGGATGCGGACGCGGTCGTGGACGCGGTAGGGGACGTGGTGCAGCCGGTGGGGCGACCACGTCCGATAACTCGGGAACTAATTCGGTAATGCCCTCCTTGTCGAATAGTGTTCCACCTAGTTCCGGAGGCCAGCAGGATTAGTCTGCTACCTCCAGTAATGCTCATGAGAATATCGGAGTGGCGAATATTTTGCAGTAAGTAGCGAACCAGATGACGCTACTGACTCAGACCGTCTTGGTCGGCCAAGCTAATGCTAACCCGGTTCCGCCTACTAGATCTGGCAATGATAAGTTACTTCAGGACGTGATTCGTATGCGTCTTCCGCAGTTTGATGGTACTTACGACCCTTCCGGTTGGGAGAGTTGGTTATTTGAGATGGATAAAGTGTTCGAGGCGGCTGACTGCCCTGAGGAGAGGAAGGTACCCATCGCTCAGTACTTCCTCGCCAAGGAGGCGGCAACGTGGTGGCAAGCGGTGAAACTGCGTGACCGGGCAGCCACATGGGCAGAGTTCCGAGAGGTGATGAAGGACGAATTTTGTCTGTGGACAATTAAAAAGGAGAGGATCCGAGCCTTCTTTGAGGCTAAGCCCCAGGATGTTCAGATTTCGCAGGCAATCAAGGAATACAACCAACAACTTCATTATGTGAAAACTAGGTCCGAGACGAGTTAGACAAGATCCGCCACTTTGACATGCGGATGAAGCTGAGGGTTCGTCACTACATGTCTGGTCTCAGATGTACAACTCTGAAAGATTATTAAAACAAGGCAATGGCTTATGAGATGTCGTTTTCTACGACAGAGACGGCAACCGAGGGAAAGAAACACAAGACCTCCAGTCAGTTTTCGGGAGGCAGGTCTGGTGGGTATCCGAAGGATCAGTCTGGTTCGCGAGTCTTCGGGAATCAGTCCCCGTTATTTGGGTGAGGAAACAGTTGTAAGTCTACTCCTACTGGTTCCGTTCGTGGTCCTACCTATTTTAACTGTGGTTGTCCCAATTCAGTGTCTTGCTTGCGGTCGGATGGGACATCGTGCTAAGTATTGTACGGATGCAGTTCGGGCACCAGTTACTCAGATATCAGCCCTAGCTGCGGGAGAACCGAGCGTGAATCAGGCACCAACAGTTTCTCAGCCACAGTAGAGTTTTGGTAGAGGTCGAGGACGCGGGCAGCCTTCTAGAGGGGGAGCTTCTAGTGCGGGGTCTGTTCCGCCCCGTGTGTATGAGATGAGACGATCTGGAGATCCCGACGGGACGGTGGATACAGGTACCGTTCACATCCTTGACCATCCTGTTTCCGTGTTATTCGATTCTGGTGCTACACATTCTTTCATATCTATGGATTGTGTGCATCGTCTGCATATTGATTGCCTAGTTGCATGTGAACCATTTGTTGTTAAACTGCCTAGTGGGGATAACATCATGGCGGATCATGAGATTAGAGATTTTCCGGTGAGTATCGCGGGGAAGGATTGGCCTTCTAATCTGATTGCGGTATATATTAAAGACGAGGATCTGATTCTTGGTGAGGATTGGCTGGACAGTCAAGGGGCGATCATGAATTATAGAACGAGAATCATTTCGATGTTAGCCTCTAACGATACCGAGCATTCTTTTGTGGGGCATAAGCGGAGTAGCTAGAGATTCCTGATCAGTGCTTTGAAAGCGGTGAGACTTCTTCGAGGAGGTTGCACGGGTTATTGGTGTTATGATTTGAGATCGGAAGAAGGGGGAGTCGAGCTATCATCTATTCCAATAGTGTGTGAGTATCCTGACGTCTTTCCAGACGAGTTGTCGGGTTTGCCGCCAGACCGAGAGGTTGAGTTTACTGTGGATTTAGAGCCGGGTGCAGCACCGATTTCTAAGATGCCATACCGTATGGTGCCTACCGAGATGCTTGAGTTGAAGAAACAGTTGGAAGAGTTGCTAGACATGGGGTATATGTTAGGCGTATTTTTATACGCTTATTCATCTTTATTTTGTAGTGTTTTGGTGAGTGAAATCATCTAAATGAGCTTTTAATGCCTTAATTTTGTATGATTGACAGGAAATTGAAGTCCGGAAGCTAAAACGAGGCAAAACGGGCGAAGACGGCAAAACTGGACTCTGAGCCGCGGCACAAGGAATCTGAGCCGCGGCACAGGAAGACACCAGCCGAAGGGCGAGTAAGTGTACTGCTACGTGCGCGGCACAACACAGTGAGCCGCGGCACGTAAGAATTTATTTACGCCTGTGCATTCGGCTTTTGGCGATGTGCGCGGCACGAGTCTAGTGAGCCGCGGCACACTTGGCGGTAGTGTGTGCCGCGGATTTTTGATTTGAAGCTTGATTTTCGACCGACTAATACGGACGCGATTTGTGGAGGTGCTGAGCTATAAATAGGGTTTAAGACCCTAATTTAATTATCTTGGAATCATTGAATCTAAACCTAGGAGAGCTTAAGCTTGGAGACAGAGAAGAGGAGGAAAGCGAAGAATTCAAGGCGAAGGCGGGAGTCGAAGAACGGAGGAATCGAGCTTCATCTGCGTTTGAATTTTATGCTTTCGTTTATTTATTACGTATTTTCGGTTTTTAGTATGTCGCTAAAGCCCTAATCTAGGGTTTTGATGAAACCTTTGTTTTGACGAATTGATTTAGATTATCCAATTTATTACCTTTTTATTGAGTTTTCCCAATTATGTTTAATGCTTGCAATTATCGGCCAATAGTTGTATTGATTTAATCATTCACTTGAATCGGAGAGGAGATTTGGTGAGGAACTATTGGTGAGGACCGTTTATTACGTGAGATAGGAATATACTCATAGGAACTACGTGGCCTTTAGGAGATTTCATGCTTTTTGCCTATCGACGAGATAATTCACCTAGGGATAGAGTGCGTTAGTCGCCGTTAGATAAATCTATTGACCTCGGGAGAGGCGGTAGAATATATTAGCAATCTCCGCCTTCAGTAAATTGGGAAAATTATTTATTACGGATAATCGAGAGTAAATTCGAATAAACTAAGGTGGATTCAGAACCCTAGACTTATTTATCATTTGATTCCTTTTATTCAAGCTATCGTTTTCTGCTTAGTCTTTTATTAATTCTTGTAGTTATTAATCTCAAAAAAAACCAACTTCGATTGTTCAAATAAAATTGGAATACGAAAACGTCGGTAGTTAGAGATTCAATCCTCGTGGGAACGATACTCTACTTATCACTTTATTACTTGTAAACGATGACGTGCACTTGCGTGTAGGAAATATCGCAACAAGTTTTTGGCGCCGTTGCCGGGGATTGAATTTTTTCTAATATCGATTTAAGTATTTCCAGTCTTAATTTGAACGTTTTATTTTTATTTTTTGTGTATTTGATTTCGTTTATTTGTCTTTCCTTTCAGGACCTTTCGTGTAGTGCATGAGAAGACTCGGTAACGAAGGCCTACTACCTTTGGACACCGAGCTCGAGCGCACTCTAAGAAGGAACAAGAAGGAGAAAAGAGAGTTGCAGACGACGGTCAAGATGGCCGAGAATATTGTAATCCAAGGAGGAGACAACCAAGTGCGGCAAGTTCAACCGGAACTAGCTCTTCGGGATTATGCCATGCCGCAGGTCAACGCTAATTTTTCGGGAATTCGGCGTTCTACTATCCAAGCAAATAATTTTGAGATCAAGCCCGCCATTATTCAGATGGTGCAGGCGAGCCCATTCTGTGGACTGCCGAAGGACGACCCGAATGCCCACATTGCTTCATTCCTTGAGATATGCGATACTTTCAAAACTAATGGTGTCACCGACGATGCCATCCGATTGAGGCTTTTCCCTTTCTCTTTGAGGGATAAAGCAAAGTTTTGGTTAAATTCCTTACCGCCGGGGTCGATTACAACATGGGAGAGGTTGGTGCAAGCCTTCCTTGCAAAATTTTTCCCACCAGCTAAGACGGCGAGGTTGAGAAACGAGATAACCACTTTTGCCCAGTTCGATATGGAATCGCTCCACGAGGCGTGGGAGCGATATAAAGAATTGCTTCGAAGGTGCCCTCATCATGGCATTCCGGATTGGCTTCAGCTTCATACGTTTTATGGTGGTTTGAGTGCTTCTACACGCACTTTAGTGGATGCGGCCTCCGGTGGGACCTTCATGGGAAAATCTATGGCCGAAGCTCACGTGCTTTTGGAAGATATGGCCGAAAACGCATACCAATGGCCATCGGAAAGATTGACACCGAAGAGAGTCATGGAAGTTTCGAGCAATGATCCGATTTCCACCTTGTCAGCTCAAGTTGCCGCTTTGACACAACAGCTCCAGACATTTTCGCACGCACCAGCCCCCGTTACCATAGAGACATGCAATTGGTGTAACGGATCACACCCGAGTGCGGAATGTCAATTTGGAAATCCGTTCGAGCAACATCAGATGGAGCAAGCTCAATTCATAGCCAATGGAAATCGACAAAGCAATTTTTATCCCAGCACTTATAATCAAGGGTGGAGGAATCAACAAAATTTTCCATGGAGAAATGGGCAAGCTATGAAGGATCCACAACCTCACTTCGTGCAACCACCACAGCAGCCCCCTCAATCACCAAAGGTATCTTTGGAGGATGCTCTTGCTCAATTGGCAGCTAACACAAGCCAATTCATGACCCGCACCGAGACGACTCTCCAAAATCATTCGACCTCCATCCGAAATCTAGAAACACAAATGGGGCAGATTGCTAATTTATTGTCTTCTCGGTCCCAAGGTGCAGCCCCCAACGCAGCCGAAGTGAAATCCAAGGAAAATGTGCAAGCGATCGAATTACGAAGCGGAAAGGAGTTGAAAGGGCAGCCTATTAATGACAAAGAGCAGCCGATCGAGCAGAATGAGAAGGGAAAGGATGAGACGCCTAAGCCAAAGGAAGTATCGACTACTCAGCCCACTCCTCAAATTCCATTCCCACAGCGTTTCCAAAAGCAAAAACTGGACAAGCAGTTTTTAAAATTCCTAGACGTCTTCAAGAAATTGCACATAAACATTCCGTTCGCCGACGCATTGGAACAGATGCCGAGTTACGTCAAGTTCATGAAAGAGATCTTATCCAATAAACGAAAGCTCGAGGAATATGAGACGGTCGCTTTAACGGAAGAGTGCAGCGCTATTTTACAAAAGAAACTCCCACCTAAATTGAGAGATCCGGGAAGTTTCACCATTCCTTGCATCATCGGAAATTCATCGTTTGAGAGAGCCCTATGCGATCTCGGGGCCAGTATAAATCTTATGCCCCTTTCTATTTTTAAAAAGTTGGAGATTGGGGAAGCCAAGCCGACGACAGTCTCTCTACAATTGGCCGATAGATCCATCAAATATCCGAGGGGTGTGATAGAGGACGTTTTAGTCAAAGTGGATAAGTGAATCTTTCCGGATGATTTCATCGTACTTGATATGGAAGAAGACCAAGATATCCCAATTATTTTGGGAAGACCATTTTTGGCAACAGGCCGAACGTTGATTGATGTGGAAAAGGGAAAGCTGACTTTGCGTGTTCAAGAGGAACAAGTAACATTCAATATTTTTGGATCCGTAAAATATCCAAGTGACCCTGAAAATTGCTTCCAAGTTGACGTCATTGATTCGTACGTGAGTAGAACTTTTCGAGAAAATTATCCACCCGACCCATTGGAGTCCGTTTTGATTGGGGCTGTTTCCGAACCAAATGGAGAGCATGTCGCCTACGTACGACACATGGATGCTTCTCCGCCAATTTTTATTCGTAAACCATTCGAGGAGCTAGGAAGTTCACTAACTCGACCGACCCCATCGATTGAAAAACCTCCAAAATTGGAACTCAAAAAGCTGCCACCTCATTTGAAATATGCATTCCTGGGGCCCGACAACTCCCTTCCAGTTATTCTCTCGGCCACTTTAGCAGGAGATCAAGAGGCAAAATTATTAAGAGTTTTGAGGGAGTACAAATCTGCTCTTGGATGGTCTATTGCGGATATCAAGGGGATCAGCCCATCGATTTGCATGCACAAGATTTTGATGGAGGAAGACTACAAACCATCCGTGGAGCATCAACGTCGGTTGAATCCTAACATGAAGGAGGTGGTAAAAGTCGAGGTTTTAAAACTCCTCGGCAGTATGATCTTTCCAATTTCTGATAGTAAGTGGGTAAGTCCGGTTCAAGTTGTGTCGAAAAAGGGTGGGATAACAGTTGTTCAAAATGATAATAATGAATTAATTCCCACCAGGATTGTTACGGGGTGGCGTATGTGCATAGATTATAGGAAACTAAATAAGGCCACTAGAAAAGATCATTTTCCCTTGCCTTTTATTGATCAGATGTTAGATAGATTAGCCGGACATGATTTCTATTGCTTTCTCGATGGTTATTCGGGGTATAATCAGATTTACATAGCCCCCGAAGACCAAGAGAAAACGACGTTTACATGTCCTTACGGCATTTTCGCTTATAGGCGCATGCCGTTTGGATTGTGTAATGCGCCGGCGACTTTTCAACGGTGTATGATGGCTATTTTTTCTGACATGGTAGAGCAGTGTATTGAGATTTTCATGGATGATTTTTCTGTTTTTGGAAATTCTTTTGACATTTGTTTGGAAAATTTGCAGAAGGTCTTGCGAAGATGTGAAGAGACCAATTTAGTCTTGAATTGGGAGAAGTGTCATTTTATGGTGCAGGAGGGCATTGTGCTTGGCCATCGAATATCCTCGCATGGAATTGAAGTCGACCGAGCGAAAATTGAGACCATTGAGAAGATGCCTCCACCCACTTCGGTAAAGGGGATTAGGAGTTTTCTGGGACATGCCGGTTTCTATCGCCGATTTATTAAGGATTTTTCAAAGATCACGAAGCCGCTGTGCAATTTTCTCATGAAAGATGTCCCATTTATTTTCGACGAGTCTTGTAAAGAAAGTTTCGAGTTGCTGAAGGAAGCTCTAAGCACGGCACCGGTGATAGTCGCTCCGGATTGGGACCTTCCGTTCGAACTAATGTGCGATGCTAGCGACTTTGCCATTGGGGCTGTTTTGGGGCAGAGACGAGGGAAGGTGTTTCATGTCTTATACTATGCGAGCCGAACGCTCGATGACGCCCAAAGAAATTATGCCACAACGGAGAAGGAATTGTTGGCGGTGATATTTGCATTTGATAAATTTCGGGCTTATCTACTAGGAACGAAGGTTATAGTGTGGACCGATCATTCGGCGATAAAATACCTTTTGGAGAATAAGGATGCCAAACCAAGGTTGATTCGGTGGGTGCTACTCCTTCAAGAATTCAACTTGGAGATTCGGGACAAGAAAGGGACAGAAAATGTAATAGCCGATCACCTTTCACGGTTAGAGGGTTCCCTCGAGAAGGAAGAAAGTCAGCCACAAATTATAGAAACCTTTCCCGACGAGCAGCTCTACAAGTTGGATTCAACACATGCACCTTGGTATGCTGATCTAGTGAACTACTTAGCAAGTAAAACAATTCCGAACGACCTCTCACGTCATCAAAAGAAGAAGCTAATCTCGGACGCTAAGTACTATTTGTGGGACGATCCTTTTCTCTTCAAGCGATGCCCCGATCAAATTATCCGTAGATGCATTCCGGATGAGGAAATCCACAGTGTGCTGAACCATTGCCATGCATCGCCCTACGGTGGACACTTTAGTGGAAATAGAACAGCAGCGAAGGTCTTACAGTCGGGATTTTATTGGCCGTCCTTATTCAAAGATGCTCACTCCTTTGTGTCTACATGTGATCGGTGTCAACGGACAGGAAACATCTCAAGACGACACGAAATGCCGCTGAACACCATACTTGAAGTCGAATTATTTGATGTATGGGGGATCGACTTCATGGGTCCATTTCCCCCATCAAACAAGAATCTCTACATTTTGGTGGCCGTGGATTATGTCTCCAAATGGGTTGAAGCGGTGGCACTACCTACGAATGGGTCCAATGTCGTAATCAAGTTTATTAAACAACATATCTTCTCACGCTTTGGGACTCCACGTGCTATTATAAGTGATGGTGGGTCACACTTCGACAACAAATTTCTTGATGCGGTTTTGAGAAAATACGGAGTCACTCATCGTGTTGCCACAGCATACCATCCGCAAACGAGTGGTCAAGTCGAGATATCAAATCGAGAGCTGAAGTGGATTCTAGAAAAGACGGTCAGCTCGTCTCGAAAAGATTGGGCAATTAAACTCGATGATGCACTTTGGGCGTACCGGACTGCGTATAAAACACCTATCGGAATGTCGCCCTACAGATTGGTCTATGGAAAAGGTTGTCATCTACCCGTAGAGATGGAACACCGTGCTTATTGGGCGATAAAGAAACTAAACTTTGATCTAAAATCCGCGGGGGAAAAGCGTTGTTTGCAGCTGAACGAGTTGGAAGAAATTCGCCACAACTCATACGAAAATGCAAAACTTTATAAGGAGCGGACAAAAATTTGGCATGATAAGCACATCACGCAGAGAGAATTTGTCCCGGGTCAAGAGGTGTTGCTATTCAACTCGCGCTTAAAGTTATTTCCCGGGAAATTGCGTTCACGATGGTCGGGACCGTTCACCGTAGTTCAAGTGTTTCCACATGGTGCAGTAGAAGTTCAAAGAGATGGCCGACAATTCAAAGTTAATGGACAACGGTTGAAGGCATACTTGGGAAATCCAATCGACACGCAAAAAACGAGCGTCACCTTATCCACAGCCGGATGAATGCGAGAAAAGTCCGGCTGAAGACTATAAACTTAGCGCTCCTCGGGAGGCAACCCGAGTATTAGTTGTAGATTCTTTGTTGTTTGCTTGCATTTTTTTGAGTCTCTCTTTGTCTTCTTTCTTCTTTGATCCATCCTTCCCTCTCGTCTTGATGTTTTCATGTTAAAATTCTGTGCAGGAATCAGCAAAGGGGAGGAATTCAATGATGGGCCGCGGCACAGTCCAAGTGAGCCGCGGCACACATCAGCTGATGAAAAAGGGCCGATCAAACTGTACCCTGTGCCGCAGCATGATATTACTGAGCCGCGGCACACCAGGTCTCTGAGCCGCGGCACCCGATAACTGAGCCGTGGCACACTAAATGATCAAGAAACGCCCAGGGAGCCTGTACTTTGTGCCGCGGCACACTAAAGCTGAGCCGAGGCACACGAACACACTGAGCCGCGGCACACATAATATGAGCCGCGGCACCCGACGACATATCAAAACGTCCCAGTCCGACTGTACTTTGGGCCGCGACTCACTTATATTGTGCCGCGGCCCCTGTCGCAAAATAAGAACAGCCAGGTAAGGCTCATTCAGTCGATCGGCCTGCATAGGATACTTCTTCCCTCTCTTCCTTCCTTCCTGCACACGATGAGGTTAGTTGGTTCCATTCTATTAGTCTCCTTCTCAAATTCTCCAGGTAATTTTTGATTTCTAAATCATAAGTGATTATTGATGTGAAAAGATTTGGAGTTTTATACTGTTAGTTGTTCTTCATTATTGTTTCTAAAATGGAGTTGGAATATGGGGAATTTGTTATTGTGATGGAATTGATGTTTATGAACGAATTGTTGATGATGGTTTTGTAATTAAGGTTATAATCGTATTTATTATTTTTGGGATTTGGAATTAACCATAAAAATTCTTGTTCTTCATTTTAACTTGTGCACACAAGGTGTTTGATAAATTGCAGCAATGAAAAATGGGTAAGCTAGGCATTTTCAAACTTATATGCAATGAATCATGTTGTCACATTATCCCCAACCTCTACATCATGTTCAACTTGAGAGCTCGTACTTAACTTCCTTTTTGATGATGCAAGCTCGGTTATTCACATTCCGCATGATGTAGTCAAGAAGCATGCAAGCTCACCGGACGATGCCGGCACCAGCTCCTGAGCAGACTGGAGGGGAGTACTTGACCTTTTACTTTTCTTGCATTTCACTTTTTTGTCCATTGAGGTCAATGTACGTCCTAAGTTTGGGGGGGATACACATTCAGTCTACATTCATTGCTGTACTCTATTTTCTTGCTGTACATTATATTTTGTTGCACTTTTCGTTTCTTTGCGTAATTTTTTTTAGATAGCCTTGCTTGCCGTAGTTTTCCTTATTCGTGAATTTTTGTGCTTCTATTTGTGTGATACTGATGTTACGACCTTTGTCTTTCTCTACGAAGAAAGCAGGCGAGTTCTAGTCGACTTGTAGTCGATTATTTCATTACGCTTAGTATTGATTAGGTCGAAATTTTTCGTGATTGTAGAGGTCTTGGCAGATAAGAGACGATACATACTTGTTTAAAATCCCCATCAATACGTTTGGCTACATTTTCCCGGATAGTGAGTCGTACTGTTTCTTCAGTCGTGTTGGCACTTAGATGGAGTTTAGAGTCGGGCAGTTTTTCCCAAAAGTCGAGATAAAGTGTTCTATGAAGGGAAGTCTAGTAACCGGGGGTATTCGCGTGACCCGTTGTTTACTCTCGCGTAAAACGACGACCCCGATTAGACTAGTGATTTAGTGATTTCACATGTGCCAATGATAGGAAGCCTTGTAACCGGGGGTATTCGCGTGACCCGCTGTTTACTCTCGCGTAAAACGGCAACCTTGATTCGGACATGCGAAATTTATGTATTCGAGTTGTTTCTCCGCTGTAAACGGGAACTTAGTAACTAGAAGCATCCATGTGCCCCATGAGTGTCTTTTACGTCAAACGGTTTCCGAATACATGAGAATGGAAGTTCCACCCTAGGATTATCCCGATGAAACATCCCGAGATCCTAACCTAGTGGTCGACTCGAATCAAATTTTTGAGCACATATATAAGGGGATACTGTCCGAGGTTTATTGTTATGAGACTCGTGAAAATAGTGCTTTTAGACTGTGGAACGCGACGAACTAGCTTGTTTATGTTAGCCTTTTATATTGACGGTCGATTTGACTCATGTTTTGTTAATCTTTGAGTTGAGTTTTCTTCATGAACGAATGATTAGGACTGAACTTGATTACTTTGCGGAATCATTATTCTGAGTGCAACTCGCTTTTATGACACTCGTATTATTTAGAGAGAGTGGCAGGATAGTATTGATTAGGTTGAACACTATGAGTTGCACGATGATTCACGACATTCTTTTATTGACTTTAATTCTTTTTGCTTGAGGACAAGCAAAGGCTTAAGTTTGGGGGTATTTGTTAGGCGTATTTTTATACGCTTATTCATCTTTATTTTGTAGTGTTTTGGTGAGTGAAATCATCTAAATGAGCTTTTAATGCCTTAATTTTGTATGATTGACAGGAAATTGAAGTCCGGAAGCTAAAACGAGGCAAAACGGGCGAAGACGGCAAAACTGGACTCTGAGCCGCGGCACAAGGAATCTGAGCCGCGGCACAGGAAGACACCAGCCGAAGGGCAGAGTAGGCTGTACTCTGTGCCGCGGCACAGCACAGGTGAGCCGCGGCACAGAAGAATTTATTTACGCCCAGGCATTCAGCTTTTGGCGATGTGCCGCGGCACAGGTCTAGTGAGCCGCGGCACACTTGGCGGTTGGTGTGTGCCCGCGCGGATTTTTGAGCTGTTTCGAAGCCAGTTTTCGACCGACTAATACGGACGCGATTTGTGGAGGTGCTGAGCTATAAATAGGGTTTAAGACCCTAATTTAATTATCTTGGAATCATTGAATCTAAACCTAGGAGAGCTTAAGCTTGGAGACAGAGAAGAGGAGGAAAGCAGAAGAATTCAAGGGCAGAAGGCGGGAGATGAAGAACGGAGGAATCCGAGCTTCATCTGCGTTTGAATTTTATGCTTTCGTTTATTTATTCTGTATTTTCAGTTTTTAGTATGTCAGGCTAAAGCCCTAATCTAGGGTTTTGATGAAACCTTTGTTTTGACGAATTGATTTAGATTATCCAATTTATTACCTTTTTATTGAGTTTTCCCAATTATGTTTAATGCTTGCAATTATCTGGCCAATAGTTGTATTGATTTAATCATTCACTTCGAATCGGGAGAGGAGATTTGGTGAGGAACTATTGGTGAGGACCGTTTTATTCTGTGAGATAGGAATATACTCATAGGAACTACGTGGCCTTTAGGAGATTTCATGCTTTTTGCCTATCGACGAGATAATTCACCTAGGGATAGAGTGCGTTAGTCGCCGTTAGATAAATCTATTGACCTCGGGAGAGGCGGTAGAATATATTAGCAATCTCCGCCTTCAGTAAATTGGGAAAATTATTTATTACGGATAATCGAGAGTAAATTCGGATAAACTATGGTGGATTCAGAACCCTAGACTTATTTATCATTTGATTCCTTTTATTCAAGCTATCGTTTTCTGCTTAGTCTTTTATTAATTCTTGTAGTTATTAATCTCAAAAAAAACAAACTTCGATTGTTCAAATAAAATTGGAATACGAAAACTTCGGTAGTTAGAGATTCAATCCTCGTGGGAACGATACTCTACTTATCACTTTATTACTTGTAAACGATGACGTGCACTTGCGTGTAGGAAATATCGCAACAGTATATTCGACCAAATGCTTCGCCTTGGGGCGCACCGGTCCTGTTTGTAAAGAAGAAGGATGGGTCGCTTCGTCTGTGTATCGACTATCGAGAGTTGGACAAGGTGACTATCAAAAAAAAGTATCCGCTCCCGAGGATTGATGACTTTTTTGACCAATTGCAAGGGGCAACCATATTTTCGAAGACTGATTTGAGATCGGGGTATTATCAGCTCCGAGTGAAGGATTCCGACATTTCGAAGACGGCCTTTCGGATGAGATACGGCCACTACGAGTTTGTGGTTATGCCTTTCGGGCTAACCAACGCCCCAGCAGTGTTCATGCAGCTTATGAACAAAGTCTTTATCGAATACCTCGATAAGTGTGTAGTTGTCTTTATTGATGATATCTTGATTTACTCGAGGAGTGAGGAGGAGCATGCACGACATTTACATATCGTGTTGGGAATCTTTAGAACTCAGCATCTCTTTGCGAAGTTCTCAAAGTGTGAGTTTTGGTTGTGGGAGGTTATGTTTCTCGGCTACGTGATCTCGGTCGAGGGTGTTCGTGTGGACCCACATAAGATAGAGGCAGTGTTGGATTGGGCGCCGCCTAAAAACGTGAAGGAGGTTCATAGTTTTCTGGGTTTGGCCGGGTATTATCGTAGATTTGTCGAGGGGTTCTCTAAGCTCGCTCGACCGCTGACTCAGTTGTTACAGAAGTCAGAGAAGTTTGTGTGGACCGACAAGAGACAGAAGAGTTTCGAGGAATTGAAGAAACAGTTGATAACCGCTCCCGTTTTGGCTTTACCGAGTGGTAATGAGGGTTTCTCAGTTTTTAGTGATGCTTCGGGCCAAGGGCTCGGATGTGTACTCATGCAGCACGGGAAGACAATTGCCTATGCTTCCCGTCAGTTGAAACCGTACGAGTTAAATTACCCCACCCATGATCTTAAGTTAGCCGCGGTTGTGTTTGCGCTGAAGATCTGTCGTCACAACTTGTATGGCTCGTCGTGTCGGATTTTCACCAATCACAAGAGCCTGAAGTACATTTTCACGCAGAAAGAGCTAAACATGAGACAGTGGAGATGTTTGGAGTTGATTAAGGATTACGATCTCGAGATCCTTTGCCATCCAGGCAAGGCAAATGTGGTGGCAGAGGCCATAAGCTGTAAATCGGTATCGCTTCGGGTGCTTGAGTTACTTACAGCCCAGCCAGGACTCCAGTGAGAGTTGATGAGGTTGAGCGTTGAGATTGTACTACCATAGAGTTCCGGGCAATTGCGTACTCTTGATATTTCTTCGTCTCTAGTCGACCACATTAAATCGGGACAGTTGGGAGACCCGATGTTTATTCAGCTTCGAGAGAATGTAGGGAAGGGGAAAGCCCCGGGATTCATGATACATGAGGATAGTGTGTTGAGATTCCAAGGTTGCTTTGTGTTCCAAACGACTTGGAATTGAGACAGGGTATTATGCGAGAGGCTCACGCGTCACCTTACTCAATCCATCCAAGCTCGAGTAAAATGTATAAATATTTGAGGAAGAATTTCTGGTGGAATGACATGAAGAATGAAGTAGTTGAGTTTTTGACTAAGTGTTTGACTTTTCAAAAAGTCAAAATCGAGCATCAGCGGCCAGCCGGATTGTTGAAACCACTCCCCATTACGGAATGGAAATGGGAAAATATCTCGATGGATTTTATCACGAATTTGCCGAGGACGAAGACCGGAATGAATATGGTGTGGGTGATCGTAGAATGACTGACTAAGTCGGCACATTTTCTGGGTATCAAGGATACTAGGGGTCCAGAAAAATTGGCTCGTATTTTTATCGCGCAGATAGTGAGACTTCATGGTACGCCGAAGACTATTATTTTGGACAGAGATGGTCGGTTTGTATCGCATTTCTGGCAGGCGGTACATAAGGCATTGGGGACACATTTGCGTTTGAGTGCATTTTTCCACCCTCAGACCGACGGACAATCCGAGCGTACCATTCAGACGTTCGAGGATTTTTTGCGCGTGTGTGCGTTAGACTGGAGTAGTGACTGGGAGGAGCATCTGGCTTGATCGAGTTTATGTATATTAATAGCTAGCACGCGTCGATTAAGATGGCACCGTATGAGGCGCTTTATGGCCGACGTTGCCGATCACCGATATGTTGGGATGATCCGTCCGATCTAGTTGGCACCGAGCCGGATCTTGTGTTAGAGACGAGGGAGAAAGTTGAGTTGATTAGAAAGAGAATGTTGGCAGCTCAGAGTCGACAAAAGTCTTATGCGGATGTTATGCGTCGACCTTTGGAGTTTGAGGTGGGAGATCATGTTTTGTTGAGAGTGTCTCCGTCGAAGGGAGTTTTCCGTTTTGGGAAAAAGGGGAAGCTCAGCCCGAGGTATATTGGACCTTTCGAGATATTAGAGAGAGTTGGCGAATTGGCATACCGCTTGGCATGACCTCCACCGTTGAGTCATGTGCATAGTGTATTTCACGTCTCTCAGCTGAGGAAGTATGTTTCGGACCTGTCCCATGTTATTGATTTTGGGGACATGGAGATCGAGAAGGACATTACATTTGAGGAGAGGCCCATCAGGATTTTGGAGCATCGAGACAAACAATTAAGGCACAAAACCATTCCTTTGATTAAAGTGCAATGGTCGAAGCACGGAGTAGAGGAAGCAACGTTGGAGTTGGAGGAGGATATGTGTTCGAGGCACCCCGAGCTTTTTGATTCTTAAGTTTCGGGATGAAACTTCTTTTTAGAGGGGGAGAATGTAATATCCGTACCTTTCTATTTTTAGCAGTTTCTATTTTTGGTGTATGTCAATTTTTATCGACTCGTTTTAACCGGTTCGACATTTTGAATCTACTTAATTCTTGTAGTTTTTCCATTTGGCCGAGTTTCAGAGATGTTTTCACATAATTCCATTCTATGTTATGTTTTGCCGTATATACATTCGATTCTCGTTAAACTCGTTCGTTTTCATTGCTTCTTTGTTTACATAAGTTCGTATGGTTGAGTTGTTCGTATTGTGAGTTTCAGTTTGTCAATCCGACGTCGTATCATGATTTTCGAGCATTTGGCCCGTTTTGTAATTTCCTTAAACTTAAAGGAAATTTACTTTCATCGTTGAATTCCGAACCTTCGGGGAATTGGAATTGTGTTTACTTTTAATGCTCAGATTCGTCATCGAGAATACTTCGTAACCATATTTTTTGTTCAATAGCAGGTCCGAGTTTCAGAGTCGTCCGGGACAGTTCGGACAGCAGCTTCTTAGACTGCTGTCTAGTAGGGTGTTATGGCCGTAACACCCCATTCATTACGGCCGTAATGTTGGCCTTGTTACGGCCGTAAGGCAGCCCCTATTACGGCCGTAACAACCCGATGATTTAAGACAGCGGGCAGAGGTCAGAACTCATTCTTTTCATTTCCTTTCTTCATTTTCTTCGTCGGGCGATGCATAGAGGGCGATTCCATCACTTCCAATCCGTATTTTCGTCATCCTTCATCACCGTGAGATCGTAGGAGCATATCATCTTCTAAGTAATCATCTTCCACCGTCCAAATCCGAGGTAAATGGCTTAGAACCCTAACTTTGTCAATTTTGGGGTTTTTTCGGGTTTTGCTTGATTAATCTCGAATTGTTAAAGTATGTTGTATTATTCCTTACCAATTGTTGTTATTGGGTGATTCCCAATCCGATTTCATCGATTTTAATCCATGAATTATCGATTCTGGGAGATTTTGCGTAAACCCTCGCCCGTATCGATTGAACATATATTGTCGTAGCTTGTAATCGGGGTTATGGGCGTATTCCATTCGATTATTATTGTCCATTAGGACTGAGTTATGTTAATCCTTCGTTTAGGAACCATCGTTTTCCATTCGGATCGTTCGTAGTCGTTATTCATTCCCGATTTTTCGAAGATGTCTCAAAGGCAAGTACTTTACATTTGTTTACGTGTTCTAGTATTGGAATTACGCGTTTCCCCAAAGCCTCGTCAGACCCGCTCGGAGTGGCTAACCCAAATGTTCGCAAACCCGACAATGCGCGGATCCCCCCGGAGTCTCGTCAGACCCGCTCAGAGTGAACGAATATAACTCTCACACTCATTAGGAATATCCGACTTCCAACCCAAAGGACTATAAACCATATACTCAGAGTACTTGCTAGAATGACCTCCACAATCAGACACAAGCAAGACTAACAATATAATCTACATACCATGAAAGTTAGGAATGAAACGAGGTAAACAACTTGTAAAATGTTTTAAAGAATTCTCAACCTTCCGAAAACCATTTTGGGACCAGCCCAAAGATTATTTCCAAAATACAAATCCGATCACAAATCACGGGGTCCAAGATATCCACATCAACATCCTCCTAAATATTATTCGCGTCCCGTACGACGAAGAGATCTCATAAGAGATTGCTTGGTCCTGATACTCCCTCACAGTAGCCTGAATCAATGTCGTGCGAACCACGTTGCCACGTCCGCACCCACGATCGAACCCACGACCTCTACCCCTCGGCATACTGAATAAGTAACCACTCAGCACAAGAGAAAATCGTGACACAATCACATACATCAATTACCATCCTAAGGCAACCCACATACACAAAATCACAGCCACGACGGCATCCATTCGGCGATTATAATGGCCCGAACGATAACCAACACACAATTACAAATTATCATGAAACAATCATATATGTACCCAATCATACAAACCCAAGCTTTAACAGCTCGCACGGGTGCGATAACACGTAATTTACCACGTAGCGACAAAACAGTTTTAGAAAAATAAAATACATTTTACAAATAAAACCCAATTTTTCCAATACGAACAAATCATTTGAAATACACATGTAGCAGACCCAAAACCATCCGGGAATATTACAGCGCCGTGGGCCCTGCGTCGAAGCCCACCAGGCTAAAATCATTTTCGTAATTATTTCAAATACGAAAAAAAGGCCGATGACGGTAATATCCTTCAAATACTTAAATAGTCTCTAAAATCTATTTTTCAAATTACCATCATAAAGTTCCATTTGAAAGTACAAGGCGAAATGCCAAATCTCGACAGTTCCAAAATGTACTTTAAGTCACAGCTTACACGTACCGGTAAAATAGTTTAAGGAAAAAGGTTTAACGAAATAAATCCAAGTTTGTAAAATACCAAAAAGGCCATTGTAGAGGTGTACACAAGTTGGTAAAATAGCGGAAAGCTGTTTTAAATTACACACACAGCGAATATAAACATAGTTAAAAATACTTTTGCAGTCGAATCACTCCTCATATAAACAAAA
The DNA here is from genome assembly GCA_033398695.1 of Orobanche coerulescens. Classification (NCBI taxonomy): domain Eukaryota; kingdom Viridiplantae; phylum Streptophyta; class Magnoliopsida; order Lamiales; family Orobanchaceae; genus Orobanche; species Orobanche coerulescens. Next base: position 169,022,625 of record CM065805.1, on the reverse strand, counting down.
TATGAGAGTAAAATTTACATGTATCATGAAACAAAAGTCTACATAAAGATTCCATCACTTAACAAATAATCACACAAGTATCTCATGTTACACGAGGCACAACACAAAGAAGGGAGACTTACATTCACAGGTCGCACGAAGATGATGATCGCCCCACGATACTAATCATGACCAACACGCGTCGCGACACGACTCAAATAGACACTGACCAGATGAAACCCAGCTCGACCCGATAGCCTAGGTTTCCGTAACCTGGCTCCGATACCATTTATGTAACACCCACTATGTAATATCCGCAATTTTGATTTTTGGTAAATTTCTTTTTGGCAGGAGTCAGTTTTAACAACTCGCTTGTGGCTGTTTCGTCATTCTGAGAACGATTAATTCTGAACTTTTTGTCATCCGAGTTCATTTTGGTGTCGTTTTGTTGAGTTCCGTGCTTCTTAGCGATTTTTCCGCGCTTGAGTTCAATTCTTGCGAATCTCGTTCAAAACCGTCTCTCCGTGTATCCCGTAAGTCTGTTTAACTTTGTTAGACGTGTTGTGAGCTCCGATTTGGTTATTCGTTGTCTTATCGTGATATTTTGGTCATTCGGGCCATTTAGTAATTTTCCAAGCTTTGGGATGTCGCCTTCGTATCATTTTTTTGAATCTTCAGGCTATCGGAATCATGTGTTTGTTTAGCGCTTAAACTCGTGTTTTGATTTTTGTACTACTCGCCTTACTCGACCATAGTGATTCATGTTCGTTGCTTTTCGTAAACATTCTTCCGTATTGAATCGGATCGCAGCAGCTCTGTGCTGCATGGAGCTTTTATGCGCTATCAGTAGCAGATAACATGTGTTATCTAGAGTTTCTCTGCCTTGATTGTTTCATGTTTTAAGTTTCGGGACGAAACTTCTTTTAAGGAGGGTAGAGTGTAATACCTGAGATTTCTGTGTCTGGTTACTTTGAATTATTTGTCGGTTGTGCCAATTATTTTGTTTCGTTGATGATTATTCGGGATTTTCCCTATGTTATGTATGGTATGTTATACCGTGATGTAGTAATTCGTCGAATGAGACTTGTTGCTGCATACGTCTCTTTGGTAAAATATGTGCTTGTGGTGTGGTACATTATTGTTTCGAATCATAGACGGTGCGTTAGTGTAACCGGGACATTGTCGACTACCCGACCCTAATGTCGGAGTCGTTGAGATTCACTACTGTGTTCAATAGTGGTGTTAAGGCCGTAAGAGTTATGAGTTACGGCCGTAAGTATCTTTTATTATGGCCGTAGTGAGTTCTGTGTTACGGCCGTAAACCGTTGTTGTTACGGCCGTAATGAACGTTCGTATTTTAGGCAGTAGTCCGGAGGGGTACTTACGGCCATAAGTTCTGAGTGTTACGGCCGTAAGTATGAAGAGTTACGGACATAAGTTGTGCCTATTACGGCCATAAAATGCCACTAGTTTATATACCAGAGGCAGCACCATTTGCGGGGACAGAAATCATTTCTTCCCCATTTCGTCCCCTTCGTTCCTTTTCGGGATTTTTGAGAGCAGTGGTGATTCTTGAGTTTGAGGAGGCGATCTACACCGATTCGAAAAGCTTGATTCGTATCTATCATCATCTTCCACTTCATTCGTCCGGATCGGAGGTAATTTCTTGAAATCTCATAGGGTTGACTTTTGTAATTTTCCTTCTTGATTTTGTTATTTGTCTGATTTTGATGAATCGGTTGTTGTTATTGAGTGTTGTTAAACGCATTCTATGGGTTGTATATCCATATCTTGAATTCGTTTGAACCCAATCGGTATTTTTGATGTTCTAAGGAAATCTTGAACATCTAATGTCCGATTAAATGTCTCAAAGGGTTTCCTTCGATTCTTGGATGTGTTTTCCTTCGGTTCTTGGGCGATATTATGACTCATTAGACCGGTTTGGTCTTTCAATCAATACATACAACTCAATTTCAAAACATGCCCACGCAGGGGTCAAAACAAAACACTCCCTGCAACGGGAAAATACTGCAGCGGAAATAAATTACAACTAGGCCAACACCACATCGTGCGGGTCCTCATGTGATTATTATCGATCATATCTCATCATCATTTGTGCCATCCCTGTGTTATGCTCCCCAAAACCTGAATGAACCTGAACGCAATACAGACATGCACCCCCCGATTACTCGGGGGTTAGCAAAATTCTACTATTTCGCTAGTGCAAGTACAAAGTGCAAATACGAGCCATACATGACATATTCTGGGAATACAATAACTTGATTAATTTAGAAAGACTCCCCGAGATATTTCATTTAGTTAAAATATTTCAAGTCTTGAAAGTAGAAACGAACAAGCATGCACTATGAAAATAATTCCGAATCCCGGGAGTTTTGTTTGGAAAATATTTACAAAAACTGTAGTCAGACATTAACTCACGACTAAGGAAAAATTTCACACAACACTTCACTCTTAAGCCATTCTAGTCCAAGCACCTCTCATAAATATGTATTACATCCCAAGTATTATGGAAACTCAAAACATTGTGATACGCGAATCCCCCCGGAGCCTTGTCAGACACGCTCGGAGTGGCTAACCCAAATATTCGCGGACCCGACAATGTGCGAATCCCCCCATAGTATCACCAGACCCGCTTAGAGTGAACGAATATAACTCTCACACTCAGTAGGAATATCCGACTTCCAACGCAAAGGACTATAAACCATATACTCAGAGTAGTTGCTAGAATGGGCTCCATAATCAGACACAAGCAAGACTAACAATATAATCTACAAACCATGAAAGGTAGGAATGAAATGAGGTAAACGACTTGTAAAATGTTTTAAAGAATTCTCAACCTTCCGAAAACCATTTTGGGACCAGCCCAAAGATTATTTCCAAAATACAAATCCGATCACAAATCACGGGATCCAAGACCCAATATCCATATCAATATCCTCCTAAGGATTATTCGTGTCCCGTACTAGGAAGCCACGAACCTCTGAGCCTCCTTGAGACATATCCTAATGAACAACCCAATGGGAAACCACACAATATTACACATCATCGTGACTACAGTCACCTAACGGTACCACAAGAAAACAAGGCACAATATACAACACTAATACACATTCTCAGGACGACACATTCGTTCTCAAACACTCAAGTTAATTTTGAAGGAAAACTTTATTGAGAATATATATATCGACTCTGTTGAAAGTTCAATAAAATATTCAATTTTTTACACAAAGACAATCACCAATTATTGTATCTACGAAACACGAAGTGTATGGGCAAGGTACTTGCCTCGATAACCGATATCGAAAGCTCCGACAAACACGGCACAACCGGGAAAACCTCGAATACCTACCACCATCCGTGAATAACAATGAAAACACGATTACTACGAGTATAACGATAAATAATGGAAAACACATCCAAGAACCGAAGAAAACCCTTTGAGACATTTAATCGGACATTAAATGTTCAAGATTTCCTTAGAACATCAAAAATCCCGATTGGGTTCAAACGAACTCAATATACGGATATACAACCCATAGAATGCGTTTAACAACACCAATAACAACAACCGATTCATTAAAATCGGACAAACAACAAAATCAAGAAGGAAAAATCCGAAAGTCAACCCTAGGAGATTTCAAGAAATTACCTCCGATCTGGACGAAGGAAGTGGAAGATGATGATAGATATGAATCAAGCTTCCCGAATTTATGAAGATCGCCTCCTCAAACTAAAGAATCACCCCTGCTCTCAAAAATCCCGAAAAGGAACGAAGGGGACGAAATGGGGAAGAAATGACTTCTGTCCCCGCAAATGGTTCTGCCTCTGGTATATAAACCAGTGGCATGTTATAGTAGTAACAGGCACAACTTACGGCCGTAACTCTTCATCCTTACATCCGTAACACTCATGACTTACGGTCGTAAGTATCCCTCTGAACTACTGCCCAAAATACGAATGTTCATTATGGCCATAACAACAATGGTTTATGGCCGTAACACAGGACTCACTACGGCCGTAATGAAAGATACTTACGACCGTAACCAGCAACACTTACGGCCGTAACTCATAACTCTTACGGCCGTAACACCACTACTGAACACATTAGTGAATCTCAATGACTCCGACAGTCGGGCCGGGCACTCGACAACATCCCGATTAGACTAACGCACCATCTATGATTCAAAACAATAGCGTACCACACCACAAGCACACATTTTACCAAATAGGCGTACGCGGCAACAAGTCTCATTCGACGAACACAACATCACAGTATAACATACCGTACATAACATAGGGAAATCCCGAATAATCATCAACGAAACAAAATAATCGGCACAACCGACAAATAATTCAAAGTAACCAGACACAAAAATCTCGGGTATTACAGTAGGTATGTGCTTGTGATGTTAAGATTTTCATTAGAGTAGTTCGACCCAGAAAACTGGGAGGTGGGGGTCAACCTCGACGTGCGTCTTGATGGGCACTAAATGCCAAGATAGGATTCTTCTCCTGTAAGTGAACGGGTATATGTCCTATGCGGTTCTTGGCAGATGAGATTATAAGTCTTTGGCCAAAGCATTAGAACTAGTTGTATTGGATACACGAGAACTCAGTGATCTCAATTTGCATTAACTCATGCATCGCGTCAAGTACAGATAGGGTTTGACTGACCGTGACCCTATAACTTGATCGGGACATTTGAAAGAAGGGTTTATACGTATACTGGTATTCACTATAGAAAGGTTTTGAAATGATCCCCATCATTCATTCTCAGTGAGGGTACAGTGTAGGTCGCCAAACTGGCTAGGTGGTGCTACTACTCTTTGGTTCCTCCGATTCCTAACTGAGACGGACCTACCAAATAGCACAATAGGATTGATGATGGAATGAATCAAGCTTATTCTCTCTTTATTAATATTAGATATTGGATATCTAATTTATTGGACATTAGATGTCTAATTAATTTAGGGACATCGGATGTCTAAATTAATTTATTGGATAAATTAATTTACAACCTAATGAATTAAATAAATTACTGGGTGATTAATTTAATTCATAGATATAATTATTTCTTGGAAAAATTAATTATATTATTTTTTATTTAATATAATTAATTAATTGGATTAATGAATTGATATAAATACATCAGAACGGATTAGGGTTTATCTGTTTGGACTCTCGAGGGACCGAAGCGAACCAATCGCCCAATTCTTATAGATGGCCGCCCCACATACTTCACCTAAGTCTTGGTCTTTATCTCCACCTTAATATGTGGAAGACTAATGACAAATTAATGGAACAATATCTCATGTGAGATCATAGTAAGTGATTTGGTCTTAAAGGAAAAAGAATAAAAGAAAGACTTACCTCTTGTTTTGGGGGAGTATCTCACGTCCATTTTCAAGAGCAAGAGAGAGAAATAGTTGTTCTCAAGAGTTATCTTCTTCTTCATCCTTCTTCTTCATAATTTTTCTTATAGAAAAATTGTGAGAAAATATTGAGAGATAATATATCTCTATATTTGGAGTGATATAGATTATATTTGAAGGCTCCTATCACTTTATTCTAGCCGTATTCTTGGAGGATAACAAGGTGAAGTTGTTCCGATCGTTCCTCCAGCGCGTGGCAAGTAGAGACGCGGTGTTTTCGGCGTTGGATCATCCAAAAGATTGACAAATAGGATTCGTGGGGAAGATCACCTAAATCTTGGGGAATCGCTTACGTGGAGTACACCATTTAATCAACGGACTACGAGGGTATGATTTCAAATCTTTCTTTGCTTCGTTTTAATATTCATATATACGTAGCTTGATCTATCGTCTTAAGGGATTCAGATCGAATTAGATTCGTTTATTGTTTCCGTTGCGCCTTCGTTTTAGGCACCAAATCCCAATAGTGGTACCAGAGCGTGGTCTTGCGATCGTATATACGATATATAGCATTTGGAATGCTTGATTGAATGGTTTATGATTTAGAATCATAATCGGTTTAATCGTTGATTTTCAATTGTTCATCTAAAAATTAATTTTTCATGATTTTATGTTACAATATAAATCTTTTTTTCTTTTGAAAAAACTGAATTAAATGTGTGATATAAAGATTAGAAAAATATTATTTTTTAGAATCAGGGCGAAAAACGAGCTGAAAATCATAAACGGACCCGACAGCTTAGAGCTGGTCGGGCACTACCGAGCGGTCCTATTCTTCGGACCGCGGTCCGGCCATGCGGTCCGGCCCTGCTGGGTAGGGTGTCGGGTAGTGCCGGACTTGGCCCGACCGTGCATTTTTCGACTCTGTTTTTTATATTTCGTTCGGTAATTAATTTTCCACAAATTAAATTGGATTTAATTTGACTAAGATATAACTATGGTAATTTTATTCTTAGAGGAATTAATTTAATGGGATATTTTCTCGTCCGGAATAAATTAAAATTAACGGTTGTGTGAATTAATTGGATTAATTCGTGTGGATGGATTAATTTATATTGATTGGATCAATACTTAGATTAATTTTGAATGCCATTTATTTTAATGTGTTTGATGCATTATTTTTTAATGGTGATGTGGTTCATAGAACTAGTCTTGAATCGTTCGGTTTTATTCAATTGGGTTGTAAAGACCGTTTTGAGCCTATTTATTTTTTAGAAAAATTTGTATAGGATGCAATTTTTCAAATGTAAAATTTATATGTAATGATGAAGACCGGAGGAGATCCGTTTAGGGCCGAAGACTTGTAGTTAGATTACGATATTTTTGTTCTAGGAACGGTCCATGAACTACATGTTGGTAGCAACTAGGTTGTGTATGTTTATTCATATGGCATGAATGTAGACAAATGCGCTTAAATGAATTAATGTGCAAAGTGTAACATTAATCGCGAAAATTCTCCCACGACAAAATATTAAGTTTAAAAGGTTTCGAGGTTATCCTCCTCTTCATCGAGATTTCGGAAAATTGAAATCCAAGCCAGATGTGCTATGCTTCCGAGTTATCAGGGTAGTCGTTCGGGGAGGATCGATAAAATGCCGAGAGCACATTAGATGCCTTTGGTTGGAGCAAATTTTATCCCTAGAAACCTGTTCAGTTTCCGGATAAGATTCAATTGTGAAACTAATCAGCGTCGATGGTGTAAACTTAACTTGTTCACGAACCATAGAAATCGTATAGGTTGAGGGGAGTGAACAAGGGGAAAAAGAAGATCGAATCATCCATTAGATGGGTTGGTGTTGGACACCACTTTATAAAAATTAATAGACTAGAAACCTGTTCGGTTGCCCTCTATTAAAATTTATAAAGAACTCGATCACCACTATGAAGTAATGCGAACAATACTTCCGGATTTCACAAGGAAGTGTGTTATTCCGATAAAAGTAGTGGGAACTGGGTTAAAAGAATAAAAAAGATCTTAATTCTAAACTCAGATCATAATTGAATAAGTCACTAATAAATCTGTCGTACTTAATCTAGACAAACAAAATATCAACTCTCAAAATGACAATGGGCTAAACTTTTTGGATTGGCTCCGCAACATGATGATAGTCCTCAGTATGGAGGTGCTGGGATACGTCTTCGAGGCGGACATTCCGGCGGCTCCGGTGCGGACCATAGCCAGTCAGGAAGATGTTGAAAACCACGAAAAGTGGGTTAAGGATGACATTAGAATTCGTGGCTCTTTGATGGCCTCTATGTCTAATGAGCTTCAGAGAGCTCATGAGAAAATGACTTCTGCTAGGCAAATTTTATCTCACTTAACCGAGCTTTAAGGTGACCATAGTCAAACTGCTAAATATGAGATATCTAAAGAGCTTTTCGGTGGCAGGATGAAGGAAGGTAAGAAAGTTGGGGACCATGTCCTCAAAATGATCTCTATGATTGAGAGATTGGAGGCTCTTGGTTTTAGGATGCATGCTTCTCTATGAACCGACCTTATCCTGCAATCTCTTCCTGATTCCTTCTCACAGTTTGTTCTGAACTTCAACTGCAATGAGATTGCTTGCAATTTAGCAAGGTTGATGGACAAATTTGTAACCCCTCAGTCTCAGACGAAGATTCTACGGGTAAAGGAGTCTACACTTGTGATTTCCTCTGGATCTCGGAGGTTCAAGAAGAAAAACACTAAGAAGCAGATGAGCCCACAAAACAAGGATTTTAAGGGTAAGGGCAAGGCCCCAATAGTTCCCAAGAGCAAGAAGGTGAAGACGGACACATGTCTCAAATGTGGTGAGATGGGCTACTGGGCAAGAGACTATTCGATCCTTACGGAACTTTTAGTTTTGGAAACTAATTGTTCTGATACCATATTTTCTATTTATGGGATTCAGGTGCTAGTTCTCATATTTATACCATGAATCAGGATCTGGAACAAAGTAGAAAGCTTGGAGCTGGGGAAGTAATGATTACTGTCGTATGCATAGTGTCGCAGCAACCGATATAGGATCACTTTTTTTGGATTTGGAATCCAACTTTCTTTTAACTTTAGATGATGTACAAGTGTTGCCCAAGGGGCATAAAAACATAGTATCCATTCTGGTCATTGATCGTAAAGGCTTTTTATTTTTCATTGGTGATGGTTCCTGCAAAAATTTATTTTCGAAATAAACTAGTAGGCACTGCTCCATTGTTAAATAGATTGTATCATCTGAACCTAAGTAATAAAGTCGTTGTGAATACTATGACTAGGAAGCGTGGTAGGGATAAAACTAATCCAATTTTCAAATGGCATCTTAGACTTGGTCATATTGGTCAGACCAAGGTTTACAAAATAGGAAAAAGATGGACTTATGGGTCCATTGGGATCAGATCCATTTCCGACTTGTGAATCTCGACTTAAAGGCAAAATGACCAAGTCTCCCTTCACTAGGACTTTTGAAAGAGCCGCTGATAAACTTGGATTAGTCCATACCGACGTATGTGGTGCTTTAGAAGCAGCACATGATGGATATCAGTATTTCATTACGTTTATAGATGATCATACTAGGTATGATTATGTATACTTAATAAATCATAAATCCGAGGCTTTTGAGAAATTCTAGGAATTTAAGGCCCTAGTCGAAAAACAAACTGGTAAATCATATCAAGCACTTCGGTCGGACCAAGGTGGCGAGAATATGAGCACTGAGTTTGAAGGGCTCCTAAAGGAGCACAGAATAGTGTCACAACTTACACCTCCAGGAACTCCGTAGTTAAATGGTGTGTCGTAAAGAAGGAACCGAACCTTGTTGGACATAGTTCGTTCCATGCTTAGCCACAACGACTTACCGATTACCTGTGGGGTTATGTGCTCCTGACTGCTACTTATATATTGAACAGAGGTCCTTCCAAATCTGTTCCTAAAACTCCGCATGAGATGTGGGAGGGCAGGAAACCAAGCCTTAATCATATTAAGATTTGTGGATGTCTCGCCTATATCAAGAAGACTAAGGCGGAGAAGTTGGAAACAAGGTCCGTGAAGGGACGTTTTCATTGGATTCCCATATGAGATGATAGGTTATCTATTCTTCATGCCCAAAGATTGAAAGATCATTGTTGTTTTGCAAGCCACTTCCTGGAAGATGAGTTCATTCAGGAAGGTGTGTTAGATTGATACCGCCACTAGAAGGGGGGGTTGAATAGTGCGGTTAAGAGTATTGTACTCTTTTCGTGCGGAAGCAAAAATAGCGGAGTAATAAAAGTGCGGAAAAGAAAGAACACAAGTAATTGTTCGAGAGGTTCGGCTATTAACAAAGCCTACGTCCCCTACCTAGTTTTATCGACTAGGACTTTTCTTTAAAACTTGGAATTTGCACTTTCTAGTTTAGTGCCAACTTCTTACAACTTCTTGATTTCCGGGCTCAAAAACAACCTCACAAAAACACTCTTGTTTTTCTAGGTACAAGATAACCAATGCAAAAAATAAGTGCGAGTAGAAACTCGGCTTTCACGATATATCGCTCTAAGATACAAGAATGAAGATTGGAAATTATAGAACAAATCTTCTCGTATCACAATCTAGAATAAGAATATCTCTCAGAATGTTTGCTTGATATTGCTTGAGTATGCTTGTAGGCTTAGAATTCTTGTGTGTCATCAATCTCCATGAAGGTGGCTATTTATAGCCTTCTTGAGCTCAATTTCCCGTTGGAACAGTATAAAGGGTTACGTACGTTATATAATGCGGATTACGTACGTTACGTACGTTACGTACGTTATATGAGCCGAATAACGGCCGTAATGAAAGTGCCGAAACTGTCCAGTGAAATATGATGAAATGCGTTACGTACATTATAAACCTCCTGGTTACATACGTAATATCCTGGTCAAAGATCCGTTGATTGAGACGACTTGTTGCAACGGCTAGTGGCTTTTCCAACGGTCAGAATAATTCAAGCCTTACGTACGTTATATGATCCGGGTTACGTACGTTACCTGCACAGAAAAACTTACGAAAAATAATGAATGTTACGTACGTTATAAATGATGCGTTACGTACGTTAACTATAGAATGTTACGTACGTTAATGTGATGTGTGTTACGTACGTTAACTGAAGAGAAAATATGTTTTAAGTAAATTTTGGTTTTAATAACACATCATCAAAACGATCTAAAAAATATTGTTCCAACAATCTCCCCCTTTTTGATGATGACAAAATTTACGTATGCGAGTTTTTGAAAACATGATTTTAAAAATTAAAATCTCCCCCTGAACACGCGCACTGCAGAAATTAATATGCTCCCCCTGAAAGCGCGCACGGGTTATTACAAAAGATGATTTCAAAAATGAATACATATTATTCTCCCCCTTTTTGTCATTAACAAAAAGTTGAGAAAACCTGCAGGAAACATCAATGATACGCATAATAATCAACATAAACCAAGTCAATGATTAAACAAAACGATAACCAAAATAATGCATGAAAAGATAGTCATTACAGGCAAAGCATAAACATGAAATGTTTGGTCTTTTAATAAAACAGGAAACATCATCATTAGAAAGGATAGCCCGACTAGTCAAGGTCCGCATCCGGCGGTGTCGGCGGTATCCCAAAATGCGTGCAAATGTTCTTCACCATTATCTTGATGTCTCTCATGTCCTTCTCAAGCCTATCCATTCGAGAAGTCATCTGGGAAGAAGAGGATTCAGGACGAGGACGGGAGGAACCAAGCTGTGATGACGGACGAGGTCTAGTATGTTCGAGCCCCCTCGATGTGATCCTCTCCTCCGGTCTCGGAAGAGTGCCCCCATCTATGAGCCGATCATCATCCTTAATATACGCCAAGTATATCCATCCACGATTTCTCGTGCGGAGATACCTCATCGTCCGTAACGTCCCTTCGGTGACGAGGCTCCCCCTTGGAATCGGAACCCCGTGGACCCCAGACAGATCAACTCCAGCTTTCTCAAAAATTTCGGTTAAGATAGAACCAAAAGGCATTCCTGATTTTCTCTGTCGATCAACTTTTGCGTAGCTCTTTTTGTGGAAAATTTGACCCTTTTCCACAAACCATTTTAGCACAATAGACGCGAAGTTGACTTGGTGATCCTTCCACACATGATAAATAATCTCCATATCGATATTCACAAGTCGAAGTTGAGCATTAACTTTAGGCATAAGACAACGTGTGATAGCATCATGAAGCAAACGAATGTTTATCCCAAAGTCATTGTTTTCAAACCGCCCGGAATGAACATTTAAAACGGCTTTGTCCGATAAGAAATCACGGACTTTCGACTCGTGAACACCATAGCTTTCATCATCGGACCAGTCGTTAAAGACTTTGTCCGGAGGAGCAAACTCTCCTTTGCATCGAAAACCCTCATTAGGGAGTCCAAAAATCTCCGAAAGCTTCGCTTCATCAAAAGATATTGATTTACCACGCACAAGCGAGTTAACAACGGCAAGTCCGTCGGCATCATAAGTGACAAAAAAATTCGCATAAAACTCTTTTACACAATCCTCATAAATTGGTCGAGCAAGACTAACGAACCTATTGATCCCAAGCATATCGAAGAATTCTTCGATAGCAACACCAGCATTGTTCAGAGATTCAAAATCAAAGTGATGACTCGGAGTTACCTCTTCGTCAATAAGGATTTCGTTGAAAACTTTCATGGCTTGAGCATTCCGAAATGATAGATCGCCGGAAGCCGTGGAGGATGTTTGGGAGGTTTCTCCTCTTCTCTTTTTGCCGGTTCTGGATGCCATGAGGATTGAATCGGGGAAAAGTGAAGTTTTTGATGGATAATTTTGAAGTTTTGATAGGGTTTGCCGGAACAGTTCGTCGCTTGTCGCTAGGGATTTGTAGGAAATGAACAGGGAACTGACGATGGGTTTATATATGTGAGGGTCAACGATCGCTTACGTACGTTATATTCCTTTAATAACGTACGTAACGTAAAAACCTAAACTTTCTGGAGCAAAACCTGCATTTGGTTACGTACGTAACGAACCAACCTGTAACGTACGTAAGGTCCTATTACGTACGTAATGGACCGCGTATACCGTACGTAAGCAAGACCAAATGAATAGTCTTTTCCTTTCGATGATGTCCCGATTTAAATGACCATTTAATGTGACTATGATGAGTATGCAATATTTAAAAATGATCAGCATGTCCCATTCCTAAATTTATGCGAATAAAGTTGAAAGCTTCTTCGGGTAATGGTTTTGTAAAAATATCCGCCAATTGTTCATTAGTACCAACAAATTGGAGACGAACATTCCCGTTTTGGACATGGTCACGAATAAAATGGTGACGAATTTCGATGTGCTTTTTCCTACTATGAAAAATGGGGTTTTTACTTAAATTAATGGCACTTGTATTGTCACAAAAAATAGGAGTTTTTTTAAGTTCGATGCCATAATCAAGTAATTGATTTTTGATCCAAAGAACTTGTGCACATGCACTTCCCGCAGCCACATATTCTGCTTCAGCTGTGGAAGTAGCGACACTAGTCTGTTTCTTACTTCCCCATGAAATTAAACATGAACTCATAAAATGACAAGTTCCGGTGGTGCTTTTTCTATCAATTTTACAACCACCGAAATCGGCATCACTATATGCAAAGAGTTGAAAATCAATGCTGGAAGGATACCATAGGCCTAAACCAGCAGTATATTTTAAATATCGAAAAATTCGTTTACATGCTATGAGATGGGATTCTTTAGGGTTAGCTTGAAAACGAGCACATACACAAGTAGCAAACATTATATCAGGTCTAGATGCAGTTAAGTAAAGTAAGGATCCGATCATACCTCGATACTGTTTTTGGTCAACAGATTTACCTTTTTCGTCTTTATCAAGTTTAAGAGTGGAAGACATAGGAGTGGATATTTCTTTGCAATCTTCCATCTTAAATTTCTTTAGAAGCTCATTGACGTACTTGGATTGGTGAATGAATATTCCGTCATTGAGTTGCTTAATTTGGAGTCCGAGAAAGTTTTTCAACTCTCCCATCATACTCATTTCGAACTCTCCCTTCATAAGATTTGAAAATTCCTTGGACAGAGTTTCGTTAGTTGCACCAAAAACAATATCGTCCACATAGATTTGACAAAGTAACATATCATCATTTAAGACCTTAATAAACAGAGTATTATCAACATTTCCTCTTTTATAACCATTTGAGATAAGAAAAGAGCTTAGACGATCATACCATGCTCTCGGAGCTTGCTTTAATCCATAGAGAGCTTTATGGAGCTTGTACACATGATCCGGATGATCATAGTCTTCAAAACCCGGAGGTTGCTTGACATAAACTTCCTCCTGGATGATTCCATTTAGGAACGCACTTTTTACATCCATTTGATGAAGTTTGATCTTCTTGTATGCGGCAAAGGCACAGAGAAGACGAATAGCTTCAAGACGAGCAACAGGAGCGAACGTCTCTTCATAGTCCAAGCCTTCTTCTTGATTATAACCTTGGGCGACCAACCTCGATTTATTCTTAATAGGAGACCATCATCATCGGTTTTGATTTTATGAACCCATTTGGTACCAATGATTGATTTGCCTACGGCGGAACTAATTCCCAAACTTTATTTCTTTCGAATTGGTTTAGCTCTTCTTGCATAGCAATAGCCCAATTCTCATCATTTATGGCCTCATCGATATTCTTTGGTTCTGTAAGAGAAATAAATGCAATATTGTTAATACAATCATTTATATTTCTCCTAGTTCGTACACCTTCATCGATTTTTCCGAGAATTTGTTCCATCGGATGGTCTTTCACATTTGCCCAATCTTTAGGAAGGTTGTAAGTATTTTCCTCCTGTTTGACCGAGCTTACGTCGAGCTTCTCCAACTCCTTTGATACTTCGGATACTTCTTTAGCTGGAACCATACCTGCATCATCATCAAAAACATCCTTTCTCGGGGGTAAAACTGTATCATCGAATTTTACATGAATGGACTCTTCTACCGAGCCTCTTCTACAATTAAATACACGATAAGCTTTACTATTAGTAGAATAACCAAGAAAAATTCCAATGTCTGATTTAGAATCGAATTTACCCAAATTGTCTTTTCCATTATTATGAACGAACACTTTACACCCAAATGGATGAAAATAAGATAAATTGGGCTTTTTACCTTTAAAAATCTCATAGGGAGTCATCATTTTATTTCTCCTGAGATGGACACGATTAATAACATAACAAGCAGTGTTAACGGCTTCGTCCCAAAAGTATTTAGGAAGACCATACTCATTGAGCATTGTTCGGCTCATTTCTTCTAGAGAGCGATTCTTCCTCTCGACAACTCCATTTTGTTGAGGTGTCCGAGGTGCCGAAAAGTTGTGCCCAATACCATATTTATCGCACCAATCTTCAAAGAGATTAGAATCAAATTCTCCACCATGATCGGTTCGAATGACGATAACTGGTAATCCTTTTTCCTTCTGGGTAACCTTACACCACTTAACAAACTCGTTAAAAGCATCATCTTTATTGGCTAAGAATTTTACCCAAGTAAATCTAGAAAAATCATCGACAATAACTAAGGTATAAAGTTTACTGTTAGGCGGCATGTCGAGACTGACCAATTAAATCCATATGAATTAATTCAAGAATGCGACTAGTGGAAATTTCCATTTTTGGTTTAAACGAGCCTCTTGCATGTTTACCTTTAATACAGGCCTCACAAATGTGGTCTTTTCTAAAATTCAATTTTGGTAGACCACGAACAATATCATTTTTGGCCAATTTTGAAAGAAGTGGTAAAGAGGCATGTCCCAATTTTCGGTGCCAAACAACGGCATTTTCATCGTATGAAAGTAGACATTTTTCGTTAAACGAAGATTCATCTTGGAGATCAACAATGTAAATATTTCCTTAGCGCAATCCAATAAAAATGATTTGGTCTTTTCTCATTGCCGTGCAATGCGTAATTTCAAAAATTAATTTAAGACCGGTGTCACATAGTTGAGAAACACTTAGGAGATTATGGCAAAGTCCATCAACAAATAGAACATTTTCAATAGTGGGTAAAGGTTTCTTACCAATTTTACCTGTCCCTTTTATTTGGCCCTTTTTATTATCGCCAAAGGTAACACAGCCACGATCTTCCTTTTTCAGCTCCGTGAAGAGATGTTCATTTCCACTCATGTGGTTTGAACATCCACTATCAACATACCATTTATTTGATAATGTTGTCTTCCTTGCTTGTACCTACAAAAACCATTTTCTTCCGTTTTATAGGTACCCAGGCTAATTTGGGTCCTGAGGAGTTAGATACAAAAACTTGGTTTTTAATAACGGTCCCTTTTGGTACCCAAATCTGATTAACCCTTATAGTACGTCTAGAGTTTCGACAGTAGGTTTCGGTATGTCCAGGTTTTAAACATTTTGGACATGATGGGATACCCGTTTTTAAAGTGTCCGAATCTTTTGTGGTAATTTCTAAGGACTTTTTCATTGGAAATGAATTATATCCAAGTCCTTGTTTTGAAAGAGAAAATTTTTGACCAAATAATAATTGCTCGAATTTGTCATTACCACATGAAAATTTTCGACATAAAGCTTAAATTCTTTCCGAGTTTTATGTAATTCATCTTCAATTTTCTCGGTTTCAAGCAATTTGTATGATCAATAGAAACTTCCTTGTTTTTCAATAATTTAGCATTTTCAATTTCAAGGAGTTTTATTTTCTTTTTCAAATCTTTATTGCTATTGCAAGCCTTTTCGTATTCATTATTTAGAGATTCAAAAGCATCAAGTAGTTCTTCATGAGAATCACTAACCTCGACTTCTTCGTCACTCTCTTCGGATGCGCGGGCCATTAGAGCAAGATTGGTTTGGACTTGTGGTTCATCGTCCTCATCATCGTCACTCCATGTGGCGACATAAATCTCCTTCTTTTTGAACTTTTCATGAGGTGGTTTTGATGAACTTATTGGAGCCGCAGCACGACAATCTTTTGCCAAATGGCCTGGAACGCCGCACCTTCGACAAGTGTTGTCGAACTTTTTGTTTTGAGGGAAGTGAGTCTTTTTGGATTCATCCCTTGATTCTTGTTTGATATCTCTCCGACGCCTTTGAAGAAGGTTTTTAAATTTCTTTATGTTTTTGGCATAAAAGGCGGTTTCTTCGTCCTCTTCTTCGATAGGTTCATCCTCTAGGTCGCTTTCTTCTTTGGCTTTGAAAGCGATAGTCCTTTCTCTCTCCTTAGGTTTTGGTTTCGAGCTACGAGATTTGATGACGATCTCATAATTGATGAGAGATCCGATGAGAGCGCTGAATTCTATAGTATTGAGGTCTTTCGACTCCATAATAGCCGTAACGGTAGCGTCCCATTCTCTTGGTAGAGACCGAAGTATTTTCTTGGCTTTATCACTGCTTGATATCGGTTTCCCGAATGAAGCTAGCCCATTTGTGATTGCCGAGAAACGGTCAAGCATAGTGGTGATGCTTTCTTCTTCTTTCATGGTGAAGAGTTCATAATCGTGAAGAAGCATATTAATTTTGGTTTCCTTGACTTGACTCGTACCTTCATGGGTGAACTCTAACATTTTCCAGATTTCTTTTTCCGTCTCGCAGGAAGAGATTCTATTGTGATCTTCTGGATTGAGAGCACAATAAAGCAATTGAGTGGCTTTACTGTTGAAGTGGTCGTTCTTCCAGTCGGCATCGTCGTACTCTTCGAAACTTTTGAGAGAGCCATCCGACTTCTTAGGAATGGTAGGTCCAAGAGCAATGACCTTCCATATTTCAATATCGTGAGCTCGGATGAAGATGGACATCTTCTTCTTCCATGTCATAAAGTTTGAACCGTCGAAGAAAGGAGGGCGATTGAGAGCGTTGCCTTCAACGGAGGAGTGGATAAAGGCCATTTGGATCTTTTCTCTAGCGGGTGTTAATCCGGTGATAAAGAGACCGCTCTGATACCAATTGTTAGATTGATACCGCCACTAGAAGGGGGGGTTGAATAGTGCGGTTAAGAGTATTGTACTCTTTTCGTGCGGAAGCAAAAATAGCGGAGTAATAAAAGTGCGGAAAAGAAAGAACACAAGTAATTGTTCGAGAGGTTCGGCTATTAACGAAGTCTACGTCCCCTACCTAGTTTTATCGACTAGGACTTTTCTTTAAAACTTGGAATTTGCACTTTCTAGTTTAGTGCCAACTTCTTACAACTTCTTGATTTCCGGGCTCAAGAACAACCTCACAAAAACACTCTTGTTTTTCTAGGTACAAGATAACCAATGCAAAAAATAAGTGCGAGTAGAAACTCGGCTTTCACGATATATCGCTCTAAGATACAAGAATGAAGATTGGAAATTATAGAACAAATCTTCTCGTATCACAATCTAGAATAAGAATATCTCTCAGAATGTTTGCTTGATATTGCTTGAGTATGCTTGTAGGCTTAGAATTCTTGTGTGTCATCAATCTCCATGAAGGTGGCTATTTATAGCCTTCTTGAGCTCAATTTCCCGTTGGAACAGTATAAAGGGTTACGTACGTTATATAATGCGGATTACGTATGTTACGTACGTTACGTACGTTATATGAGCCGAATAACGTCCGTAATGAAAGTGCCGAAACTGTCCAGTGAAATATGATGAAATGCGTTACGTACGTTATAAACCTCCTGGTTACGTACGTAATATCCTGGTCAAAGATCCGTTGATTGAGACGACTTGTTGCAACGGCTAGTGGCTTTTCCAACGGTCAGAATAATTCAAGCCTTACGTACGTTATATGATCCGGGTTACGTACGTTACCTGCACAGAAAAACTTACGAAAAATAGTGAATGTTACGTACGTTATAAATGATGCGTTACGTACGTTAACTATAGAATGTTACGTACGTTAATGTGATGTGTGTTACGTACGTTAACTGAAGAGAAAATATGTTTTAAGTAAATTTTGGTTTTAATAACACATCATCAAAACGATCTAAAAAATATTGTTCCAACAAGGTGGAGCATGTAGAAGTATTTCTTTGGAAAATACAATGAAACTTCCCAGGAGACACCTGTACAAGAAGATGGAACCAAACCTTCTAAAACATAAGTACAACCACCTCGTAGGTCTAGTAGTATGTCTCAATTACCTGAGAGGTATAGGTTTTATCCACTTGGAGGAACTGAGTCTCCACGAGGTTCCAGGTGATAACCAAGAGACTGACCCGCGACCTATGACCTAGCGATGGTGGATGTAGACTCCATGAAATGGACTATAGCATTCTTCACGTAGTTGGCACCTTCGTTGTGACGAGGCAACTAAAGAGTTTGACTTCATGTAAAATGAAGAGGAACCTTGTGTATACAAGAGGGTTAGTAGGAGCAAGATCACATTCTTAGTACTATATGTAGATGACATTCTACTAATAGGAAAACGATATGGGAATGCTCAGTTCTGTGGAAGCTAGGCTTTCGGATAAGTTCTCTATGAAAGACTTGGGAGAAGAAACGTATATTCTTGGGATTCGACTCTACTAGGTTAGACTGAAGAGAATGATAGGTCTTTCCCATGCCCTCTATGTAGATAAAATCTTAAAGCGATTTAAGATAGATTATTCTAAAAGAGGGTTTCTACCGATGCGACATGGAATAAAACTCACCTTGAAGATGTGTCCTCATAGTGAAGAACAACGAAAGGAAATGAGTAATATACCATATTCTTCGACCATGGGTAACCTTGTGTATGCCTTGTGTACGAGACCTGACATTACGCATGCTGGGAGCGTGGTAAGTAGGTTTCAGGCAAACCCAAGTAGGGAACATTGGACCACCATAAAGAACGTTCTCAAGTACTTTACAAGGACTAGAGATCTGGTTCTTATGTATGGTGGTGGTGAACTGAATGTGATGGGTTACACTGATTCAGACTTCCAAGGACAGAAATACGACTCTATGTCTACTTCTCGCTACATTTTACTCCTAATAGAGGAGAGGTATCTTGGCATAGTGCCAAGCATAGCGCGACTGCTAATTCAACCTGTTTGGCTGAGTATCAAGCGGCCTAGGAGGTGTAACACCCCTGATATATTTAGGAATATTATAGCACCGTAAATTCTTTACGTAAGAATTTACAAGGCTAAGAATACAACAACAACATAATTAAAGAATGATAACAAACGGAAGTTAATTATTACATCACCAGTTCACAAAGTATGAAATCAAATCCTCAACTGAATGAAATTATCAAATACAACAAGACAACAAGCGTACTCGAGTACTTATTAAAAACAACACTGAGACTCGACAAAATATTCTGGCCAGAACATCACTCTGCACCTCCGTCGTCATGCAGCTCTAGTGGTTGTTTCCCTGCCCTCTTGAATCCTGAACATAAATAAATGTTCACCCCGAAGGGGTTAGCACAACAATGCTAGTACAAGTACGATATTTATACCATAACAGGATATTCAGCATCTCACGAAGAATAATGTTAACAACACAAATGACAATAACCACGAGCCTCTTCCTACGATAAGACTCACAAATATCATACACAAATAATAATCACAACATGACATCGTAACAAACATATGGTAATTCCGATGATCCAGCATTCACTGCATAGATCCCAAGATGATCCCGTCGGACCAACATGAGGTGGAAAAACCTGTCCGATGATCCAGCACACGCTAGCATAGATCCCATGATGATCCCGTCGGACCAACACGAGGTGGACATACAACAACGACACATATGCACGACAATATATATAACATCAATACATAAAACAATTAAAGTACTTGCCTCAAATTGACGACAAGGATAAAACTTCGACGGATCGTAATACACTCGAAGGTCGCCCCCTTCGATCAATCACGTTGTAAAGCTAGGACCTTAAATAAAAGAAATAATATAGGGTTCATCTTACGACATATAACTAACATACGAACATCTAACATCCTAAACTATAGCCGAAAGTTGTCAACATGATATCCTGCCTGCTGTCTTCATAACGTACGTTACATACCCAATGCAACGTATGTTAAGTCTGTTCGTTAGCGTACGTAATCTCCAAAGCCTAACGTACGCTAAGCATGTATTTGGCAGTTTCTACTATGATCAGACGACTGACTCACCTGATGATATAACGTACGTAATGCATGATGCTTAACGTACGTTATACTCACAAATACATTACTCATGCGAAAATGAACGATACTACGGTGTTTGATGTCTTCGAATTTCCAGGATAAACATGCCATTATAATACTTTACTCCAATCTCGATTATCAATCTTCAAATGTAGTTCGGAAAATCTATGGTTGTTATCAATATCATCATTACATTCAAACTATCATCTTGAAGATCGACTAACAATCCACCTGTACAAGATATAACAAAACCTTCAATATTCATCCTCCTAAGCCCGTCTACTAAAAAGTGATATCAATACCAAGTCTACGATCATTACAAAGACACCATTAAATGCGGATTAACAATCTCAGAACACTTCTCCTATTTGTTCATCATAACACGATTCGAACTATAATGCTCTTACAATGGTAACTAAAGCATAAACATTCCAACTTCTAAAAACATGATGTTCGGTTAAAAATCATATATGGAACTTAATAATCTCGGTAGTATGTTCATAACATCCTTAAGAACACGAATCTAAGGTTGGAGATAGCATTAACATACCTTAATATGAAGAAAACGCTGAGGCAATAGGTAGAATCTAACTCCGGATTCTTGAGTGCCAATCCAAGGTGTTTCTCAACTTCAATGGCTAAGTAGGGATGTTAACAAGTGTTTAAGTGCCACAGGGAACTCTCTGTTCTTGAAGGAAACGAGAGGAAAGTGAAAACACACGAGGTGAAATGAAATGGGGTGTTGTTCCATTTATACTTTTCTGACCTTTACGTACGTTAGCCTTCGTGCGTAACATACGTTATACACTTAGCGTACACTATCCGTTATCCTTAGCGTACGTTAACACCCGTTGATAGCTTACTGTCCCGTCCCTTTACACTCTTACGTACGCTATATCATCACAGTTACGTACGTAATCGATTAGAATTAGCGTACACTATATGCATCACCTAGTGTACGTTAACACCCGTTGACCCAAAACTGTCCAGGTTCATGCCGCGGGAATCTTATCCTGAGCCCACCATCAGCTGGCCCATGTGCTAGCCACCTTGATCAATAATTGACTGCCTTACGTACGCTATGCCTTACTCATAGTGTACGCTATCTGTGACTCGTAACATATGTTACGCTTACTAGATATTGTATGTTACGACGTAGTTGCATGTATAAAGTTACAAGGTTGACATGATCATGCATACGAATATGAATACGGGAAAGATCATACTTCGATTATTGATATCATAAATTTGAATAATACAAGGTTCAAATATGGATGAAAATACTCAACAATTTATCCGGATATTACATACTCTCCTTCTAAAAAGGAGTTTCGTCCCGAAACTCAAGACGAGAATAATTCTGGGTATCTGGACTTCATACCATCCTCCGTCTCCCAAGTGGCTTTTTCAACTCCGTGGCATGACCATTTAACCTTAACCAAAATGATCGGTTTATTTCTCAATTATTTGACTCGACTTTCGAGTATCTTGATTGGTTTCTCTTCAAACGTGCCATCCTTAGCGACTTCGATCTCTCCGAAATCAATGACATGACTGGGATCTGATATGTACTTCCGTAACTGAGATACGTGGAACACATTATGCACATGACTCCGCGATGGCGGTAATGGCAACCTGTACGCTAATTCTCCAACTCTTTCAAGAATCTCGAACGGTCTGATATATCTCGGACTCAACTTCCTCTTCTTCCCAAAACAAAAAATTCCCCGAATAGGAGAAACCTTAAAAGAACGTGATCTCCAATATCAAATTCTAACGGGCGACGACGTATGTCTGCATAAGATTTCTGCCGACTCCGGGCGGTCAACAGTCTTTCACGAATCAAAGCTATCTTCTCTTGCATCTGTACGATCAACTCCGGTTCTGTCCCGATCAAGTCCGACAAATCATCCCAACACAGGGGCGATCTGCATCTCCTTCCGTATAATGCTTCAAAAGGTGCCATCTTAATAGAAGCATGCCAACTATTGTTGTAAGTGAATTCAATCAATGGTGGATGAACTTCCCACTCAGTCGACCAATCTAAGGCACAAGCTCTCAACATGTCTTCTACTATTTGAATAGTCCTCTCGGATTGCCCGTCTGTCTGCGGATGATAAGCTATGCTAAAGTTTTGCTCGGTTCCCAAGGCTTTATGAACTGCTTTCCAAAAATATGACACGAAGCGACCATCTCGCTCAGAAACAATGGTGTTCGGCGTACCATGCAATCGGAGTATCTCTGCAATAAACACTCGTGCCAACTTCTCTAGTCCCCAAGTGTCCTTAATGCCCAGAAAATGAGCCGATTTGGTTAGACGGTCAACTATCACCCAAATCATGTTCATCTCTGACCTGGTCCTCGGCATATTAGTGATAAAGTCTATCGAAACATCCTCCCATTTCCATTAAGGAATCGGGAGCGGCTTTAGCATTCTGGCAGGTCGTTGATGTTCGATCTTAACCTGCTGACAAATCAAACATTTCAAAACATAATCTGCTACATCTTTCTTCATGTTGCCCCACCAGAAATTCTGCTTCAGATCCTTATACATCTTACTGGTGCCCGGGTGGATAGAATAGGGCGTGTTGTGAGCTTCCTTCATAATTGTCTGCTTCAAAAATATCAACACTGGGAACACAAAGTCAGCTCTAGAATCTCAAAACTCCATAATCATAAATTATGAATCCTGGGGACTTTCCTTTACTCACTTCATCACGTAACCGAATCATCAGAGGGTCATCTAATTGCTTAGATTTGATTTCTTCAGTTAATGATGAAGTTAATTCCATCAAACATAGTTGTCCTTGGACTCTTTGCAATCATACTTCAATTCCTTCGCGAATCAGTTCTCGTTGAATTCTGGGACGGGAGGTGAGAGTCTCCAGTATTCGAATAGAAATAGGTTTGCGGCTCAGTGCATCAGCCACCACATTTGCTATGCCTGGATGATAAAGAATCTCCAAGTCATAATCCTTAATCAATTCCAGTCATCTCCTCTGCTGCATGTTTAACTCTTTCTGGCAGAAGATGTATTTGAGACTCTTATGATACATGAAGATCTGACAGTGAGTCCCGTACAAATAATGTCTCCAAATTTTCAAGGTGAAAACCACAGTTGCCAACTCCAAATCGTGCGTTGGATAATTTACATCATAGGGCTTCAACTGTCGTGACGCGTAGGTGGTCACCTTCTCATTCTGCATCAGTACACACTCGAGACCTTGGTGTTGTTGCCCAAAATATTTATCCGAAGATTAAATACTGCTGGAAGACGGACAACAAACAACAATTTGCGGGAGCACTTCCGAGAGAATATGAATAAACACAAGATTTGCCGGGTTTGTTAGGCCCGGGCTTGAATGCTCTCGCGAGATGTTATTAATACAAATATTCGTGGATACAAGTATTAATGTGAAAAATCTAAATACAATGAGTGTAAAAAGACTCTGTTAATCCGGCTCTTGAGCGAAGCTCGGTGTTCTTCGTCCCTGTCGATCGTCTGCTTGATGAGAGAGGCCGAGAGAAGTAAGTACCGAATGATAGCTGTTGCCAAGAGTTGGAGATAGCCAAGTACTGTGTATTGATTCTGTATTGTGTGCAGAAATCGCGATAATGCTAGCTTAGTGAGCAAAAATCCGAGAGAAGTCCAAGTCCAGGGAGCCTGCTATATATAGGGGCAGCGGTGCCTTGTCCTCTGGCGGGCGATCGCCTTCCGGCCATTATAATAATGGGGCGATCGTCTGCCGGCCAATATTATAATGGGGCAATCACACGGACTGTCGGCCTAAAGTCCAAGGTAGATGCTGGGAGCCAGCTGGGCGGTCCAATGAGGAGCCAGCACGCGTCCGGAGTCACTGTCACTGCGGTCCTACTGAAAACTTTCGGCGGGCCTGTCGGCTGGTGGAAAGATACTGACAGACTGTGGTCAGCGATCCATGAATTGCGGATCTTGTCTCGGCTCTGCACGTGGTGTCTGTCCTGAGGCTCGGCCTTTTCCGACTAGATGGCCATCGGCTCTGATCGGCATGAGGCGGTCGTCTCTAGCTGGTCACCAGAGGTCGGCATCGGCCAGTTACCGAGGGTTGGCATCGGTCGGTCACCAAGGGTCGGTCGGCAAGTGCCGAGAGATGATCGTCCGCTAGTCGGTCGCCAGGAGTCGGTCGCCAAGTACCGAGAGACGATCGTATTTGATGTTGATCGCTCGGCACCGGGACTTGTCCTGGGACCTTCGGTTGGCCGATACATCTTGTCTGCGGGGCTAAGGCTAGGTCGTCTGGTCGCTGGTCGGCAGTTCTGCCTCGGCTGCTCGGCAGTGGCTAGGTCGCCCGATCTCCGAGGCGATCGTCGGTCGGAGAGTATAATTCTCAACACAACACTTGGTTTGAGGCGTCACTATAAACTATGAATCCTCCAGTCCCCTGTGGTAGTGCTAAAATCGGTGTCGTCGTCAATCTCTACTTCAATTCATCAAAGCTGGTCTGGCACATCTCGTTCCACTCAAACTTTTGGGTCTTTTGTAGTAATCGAGTAAGTGGGCGGGTAATTTTGGAAAACCCTTCCACGAACCGACGATAATACCCAGCAAGTCCTAAGAAACTCCTGACTTCCTTCACGTTCTTAGGAGACTTCCAATCCAAAATTGCCTCGACTTTATGGGGATCTACTCGGACTCCTTCCACTGATACCACATGACCGAGGAACATCACTTCCTTTAGCCAGAATTCACACTTCGAAAGTTTGGCATACAATTCTTGGAATAAACCAGAATGTCATCAATAAACACCACTATGAATTTGTCCAAATACTATATGAACACTCGATTCATCAACTTCATGAATACGACAGGTGCATTAGTGAGACCAAACGGCATCACTACAAACTCATAGTGTCCGTAGCGAGTTCTGAATGCTGACTTCGGGACATCAGATTCCTTAATCCTCAACTGATGATATCCCGATCTCAGATCGATCTTAGAAAATACTGTTGCTCCTTGCAACTTGTCAAACAAATCATCAATCCATGGCAACGGATACTTGTTCTTGATCGTCATCTTGATCAGCTCTCTATAGTCAATACACAATCGAAGCGATCCATATTTCTTCTGAAAAAAAAAAAGAATTGGTGCACCCCAGGGCGAAATGCTTGGCTGAATATAGGCTTTGTCTAGTAACTCTTTCAGTTGCTTCTTCAATTCGTACATCTCATTGGGTGCCATACGATACGGTGCCTTAGAAATTGGTGTAGCTCCTGGTTTCATCTCGATGGTGAATTCTGCATCTCGTCATGGAGGTAGTCCAGGTAATTCGTCAGGAAATACATCCAGGAATTCGTTTACAACAGGAATGGATGAGAGTTCTACTTTTCCGTCTTCCTTCTTCATAGCGTAACACCAGTATCCAGTACAGCCCTGTTTAAGTAGTTTGATAGCATTCATTGCTTTGATCATCTTTCCTGAGCTTCCCGGTCTCCATCCCTCGAATAATAATTCGGAACCATCTTCAGCTATCATCGAGATATTCCTCTTCTGGTAGTTCACAATAGCTCCATATCGATTAGGCCAATCGTCTACGAGAATCAGGCCATATCCTTGTATCTCTATTACAATCAGATCTGAGGGCCACTCTCTGCCTCCAATTGATACAGGAAAATCTCTAGTTTATAAGTTTCCCACAATTCTCTCCCCACTCGGTAAACCCACAACATAAGGCTCAAAATTATGAAAACTAGAAATGTTCAAACGATTAACACAAGTCAAAGATATAAACGAATGTGTAGCTCATGTATCGAACAAAACGCTATCTGGTTGTGAAAGAATCTGAACGGTACCTGATGTGACAGCATCATCTTGATCGTCTGCTCTCCTCATCTCATACAGGCGTAGAGGAATGGATCCGGCACTCGATGTCCCCTTATGGTCGAACTGTCCTCTGCCCCGTCCTCGACCAAAACTCTGGGGTGGCTGGACACTCTGCTGCATCTGCTGAACACTCTCCTCTCTTTGAACTGGCTGTGATGCACGAGCTCCGAAAGATTTAGCAGCCTCCTCACAGAACACTGCACGATGCCTCTATCGACCACAATCATAACACGTCACTGTGGGAAGTGAGCAATCACGTCGATAGTGCCCTGTCCGACCACAGTTAAAGCACTTCCTGGTTGCTTCTGTCGTGGCTAATACTATTTTGGAGTATTTCCCACCCTTGGATGGATGCGGAGGTCTCTTGAATGAATGAAAGGATGATTGGGCCTTGCGGGGCCCACAACTCTTATGCTCCGTGAAATTACCAGATACTTTCTATTTCTTAGACTCTGAGAATTTTTCCATCGCTGTTTCTTTAATCTTATAGGCCAACGCTTTGTCCTGATATTGTGGTGCATTCAAAATCAGACATGTACCTCTGTATCTCCGGTTTCATTATCATATCGAATTGGATCATCATTTATGCATCGGTCCTGACAAAGTGTCGAACAAACGCCAGCTGCTGATTAAACGTCTTAATCGCCTGAGATACTGGCACATCTGAAGGCTGCGCAGAGAAAAACTCTCGAACCTTAGCTTCGCTCACTGGACGAGGGCAGTACTGTGCTTCCATAATCAATTTAAATTCTCCACAGTAGGCATCGTGATCTATAGGTCGGATGGCTTCCCACCACTCGGACGCTTCCCCTGTCAGAAAGTACTGGGCTATGGAAACTCTCCAGTCGTCTGGGCAGTTAATCCCTGCGAATACTTCCTCCAACTCTCTAAGCCAGTGATCCCACGTCGGCGTCTCCGAGAAACTGTCAAACTTGGGCGGATGCATTTTCGCCACTTCCTGGAGCCATCGGTCTCCTCGATTTCCCAAGTCTGGGATGCCTTGCTATCTCTCTCCCAATTGCAATCCTACTGCCACCTGCATTCGGTCCACAACCTGAGCAAACTGAGTCATCTGGTTGACCACCTGACGAAGGATATCGGGAACAGCAGGCTCTGGTTCGTTGTTGATAGATTCTTGTGGCTCGCCTGAGCTGTGGCTAGCTTGATTTGAAGGTGAAGCTTCTCTCTCAGCATTCCTTCGTCCGTGTCCGCGATCGCGACCACGTCAACGTCCTCCTCTCAACATACTTTAAGCATAAATACTCAATATACGGGTAACAATATCGTTCTAACGTTCAAGTATAAAGAGGTATCACATGTAAAGGACGAGATAGAGTTTAGGAACTTACAACCACCGCTCGCACGAAGACGTAGGCAGTACAGTAATGTTATTCACGGCCAGTTATCTCAAAAGAAATATACGACCCCTATTTTAACCCAACGGCCAAGATATCCATAATCTTAGCACCAATACCATATTCTGTAATACCATCGATATATTCAAGAATATTACAGCGCCGTAAATTCTTTACGTAAGAATTTACAAGGCTAAGAATACAACAACAACATAATTAAAGAAGGATAACAACCGAAAGGTAATTATTACATCACCAGTTCACAAAGTACGAAATCAAATCCTCAACTGAATGAAATTATCAACTACAACAAGGCAACAAGCGTGAGTACTTATTAAAAACAACAATGAGACTCGACAAAATATTCCGGCCAGAACATCACTCTGTACCTCCGTTGTCATGCAGCTCTAGTGGTTGTTTCCCCACCCTCCTAAATCCTAAACATAAATAAATATTCACCCCCGAAGGTGTTAGCACAATGATGCTAGTACAAGTACGATATTTATACCATAACAGGATATTCAACATCTCATGAAGAATAATGTTACCAACACAAATGACAATAACCACGAGCCTCTTCCTACGAGAAGACTCACAAATATCATACACAAATGATAATCACAACATGACATCGTAACATACACATGGTAATTTCGATGATCCAGCATTCACTGCAAAGATCCCAAGATGATCCCGTCAGACCAACACGAGGTGGAAAAACCTGTCCGATGATCCAGCGCATGCTAGCATAGATCCCAAGATGATCTCGTCGGACCAACACGAGGTGGACATACAACAACGACACATATGCACGACAATATGTATAACATCAATCCATAAAACAATTAAAGAACTTGTCTCAAATTGATGACAAGGATAAAACTTCGACGGATCATAATACACTTGAAGGTCGCCCCCTTCGATCAATCATGTTGTAAAGCTCGGACCTTAAACAAAAGAAATAGTATAGGGTTCATCTTACGATATTTAACTAACGTACGAACATCTAACATCCTAAACTATAGCCGAAAGTTGTCAACATGATATTCTGCCTGCTGTCTTCATAACGTACGTTACATACCTAACGTAACGTACGTTAAGTCTGTTTGTTAGCATACGTAAGATCCAAACCTAATGTACGCTAAGCATGTATTTGATAGTTTATACTCTGATCAGACGATTGACTCACCTGATGATATAACGTACGTAATGCATGATGCTTAACGTACGTTATACTCACAAATACATTAGTCATGCGAAAATGAATGATCCTATGATGTTTGATGTCTTTGAATTTCCAAGATAAACATGCCATCATAATACTTTACTCAAATCTTGATTATCAATCTTCAAATGTAGTTCCGAAAATCTATGGTTGTTATCAATATCATCATTACATTCAAACTATCATCTTGAAGATCGGCTAACAATCCACATTTACAAGATATAACAAAACCTTGAATGTTCATCCTCCTAAGTCCGCCTAACAAAAAGTGATATCAATACCAAGTCTACGATCATTACAAAGATATCATTCAATATGGATTAACAATCTCAGAACACTTCTCTTATTTGTTCATCATAACACGATTCGAACTATAATGCTCTTACAATGGTAACTAAAACATAAACATTCCAACTTCTAAAAACATGATGTTCGGTTAAAAGTCATCTATGGAACTTTATAATCTCGGTAGTATGTTCATAACATCCTGAAGAATATGAATCTAAGGTTGGAGATAGCATTAACATACCTTAATATGAAGAAAACGCTGAGGCAATAGGTAGAATCCAACTCCGGATGATTGAGTGCCAATCCAAGGTGTTTCTCAACTTCAATGGCTAAGTAGGGATGTTAACAAGTGTTTACGTGCCAAAGGTAACTCTCTCGTCTTTAAGGAAATGAGAGGAAAGTGAAAACAAATGAGGTGAAATGAGATGGGGTGCTGTCCCATTTATACTTTTCTGACCATTTCGTACGTTAGCCTTCGTGCGTAACGTACGTTAGACACTTAGCGTACGCTATCTGTTATCCTTAGCATACATTAACACCCGTTGATAGCTTACTATCCCGTTTATGTACACTCTTACGTATGCTATATCATCAAAGTTACGTACGTAATCGATTAATTAGCATATGTTATATACATCACCTAGCGTACGTTAATACCTGTTGACCCAAAACTATCCAGGTTCTTGCCGCGGGAATCTTATCCCGAGCCCACCACCAGCTGGCCCATGTGCTAGCTGCCTTGATCAATAATTGACTGCCTTATGTACGCTATGACTTACTCATAGCGTACGCTATCTGTGACTCGTAACGTACGTTACGCTTACTAGCTAGCGTACGTTACGACATAGTTGCATGTATAAAGTTACAATATTGACATGATCATGCATACGAATATGAATACGACAAAGATCATACTTTGATTATTGAAATCATAAATTCGAATAATACAAGGTTCAAATACGGACAAAAATACTCAACAATTTATCTGGATATTACAGTGCTGCGCTGTCTGTTTTCATTTTGTATACGATAACAATGGAGCGGTAGCACAGGCCTAGGAGCCGAGGTTTCATAATGGTACAAAACATATTGAGAGAGAGTTTCATCTCGTGAGAGAATTTGTTCGCAAAGGATACATTGTGCTGCGTAGAGTAGACTCAGTAGACATCGTCGCTGATCCACTGACCAAGCCACTTTCTCAAATAAGCTTGGAGCCATATCTGGAGAATATGGGTATTATATGACCTAGTGTGTGGCATTGAGTACAAGTGGAAGATTGTTAGAAATATGCCCTCGAATGCCACTCAGAGGATGTTTGAGTGGAAATCATTATCAGAAGTATGTTTCTTTATTTACAGATAGTCACTGGCATTCTTGACTAGTAAATATATAGATAGAAACTAGTCCTTGTATTTGAGAGAAAAACGTTCCACTCCTTATTGGATAAGGGGATCGACACTAGAAAGGTTTATGGCTCAAATACTTAATCGTTCGCAAGTCGATGAAACTTGACTAAGTGTTAAGTTTATGTGAAGACTTGTATGACGTGTTCTTTGACTTGGAGAGTGCTTGTCGAATGCTATTGGTTAGTGGGAGCACATGTTATAGGTATGCTAATTAGATTAGTATACTCGAACCGACTCACCCTCGATTTGCTACGCGGATTTCACTTCGGGACAGTCAATGATAGAATCGATAGGTTGCGGTAGGCATTCGTGAACCTTTGACTTGATGATTTAGTTTGGATGTGCTTGTGACGTTTAGATTTTCATTAGAGTAGTTCGACCCAGAAAAACGGAAGGTGGGGGTCAACCTCGACGTGCGTCTTGATGGGCTAGTAGCAGGTTCTACAAAATGCCAAAATATGATTCTTTCTCCTGTAAGTGAACGGGTATATGTCCTATGCGGTTATTGGCAGATGAGATCATAAGTAAAGCATTAGAGCTAGTTGTATTGGATACACGAGAGCCCAGTGATCTCGATTTGCATTAACTCATGCATAGAATCAAGTACAGATAGGGTTTGACTGACCGTGACCCTATAACTTGATCGGGACATTTGAAAGAAGGATTTATACGTATACTGGTATTCATGACAGAAAGGTTTTGGAATGGTCCCCATCATTCATTCTTAGTTAGGGTAAAGTGTAGGCCGCCAGGCTGGCTAGGTGGTGCTACTACTCTTTGGTTCCTCTGATTCCTAACTGAGACGGACCTACCAAATCGCGCAATAGGATTGATGACGGAATGAATCAAGCTTATTCTCTCTTTATTAATATTAGATATTAGATATCTAATTTATTGGACATTAGATGTCTAATTAATTTAGGGACATCGGATGTCTAAATTAATTTATTGGATAAATTAATTTATGGCCTAATGAATTAAATAAATTACTGGGTGATTAATTTAATTTATAGATATAATTATTTCTTGAAAAAATTAATTATATTATTTTGTATTTAATATAATTAATTAATTGGATTAATTAATTGATATAAATACATCGGAACGGATTGGGGTTTATCTGTTTGGACTCTCAAGAGACCAAAACGAACCAATCGCCTGGTTCTTCTAGACGGCCGTTCCACCTACTTCACCTAAGTCTTAGTTTTTGTCTCCACCTTAATAGGTGGAAGACCAATGACAAATTAATGGAACAATATCTCATGTGGGATCATAGTAGGTGATTTGGTCTCAAAGGAAAAAGAATAAAAGAAAGACTTATCTCTTGTTTTGGGGGAGTATCTCACGTCCATTTTCAAGAGCAAGAGAGAGAAATAGTTTTTCTCAATCCTTCTTCTTCATAGTTATCTTCTTCTCCATCCTTCTTCTTCATAGTTTTTATTAGAGAAAAAATTGTGAGAAAATATTGAGAGATAATATATCTATACACTTGGGGTGATATATATTATATTTGAAGGCTCCTATCACTTTGTTCTAGCCATATCCTTGGAGCATAACAAGGCGAAGTTGTTCTGATCGTTTCTCCAGCGCGTGGCAAGTAGAGTCGCGGTGTTTTCGGCGTTGGATCATCCAAAAGCTTGACGAATAGGATTTGTGTGGAAGATCACCTAAAGCTTGGGAATCGTTTACATGGAGTACACCATTTAATCAACGGACTACGAGGGTATGATTTCGAATCTTCCTTTGTTTCATTTTAATATTCATATATACGTAGCTTGATCGATCCTCTTAAGGGATTCAGATCGAATTAGATTCGTATATTGATTCCGATGCGCCTTCGTTTTAGGCACCGAATCCCAACACCAGGATCATCTATGTATTTTCTCAACATGGAGGCGTGAAAGACATTGTGCACTCCCGATAACTCCAACGACAATGCCCAACTACAACAAAGATCACCAACACGACCAAAAATCTCAAATGGTCCGATATAACGAGGCTGTAGCTTTCCCTTTTTACCGAATTGTATCACTCCTTTCATCGGCGCTACCTTCAAGAATACTTTTTCTCCAACCTCAAATTGGATATCTTTCCTTCCATTATCATCATAAGACTTCTGCCAATCTTGGGCAGTCTTAATTCTACTTTTGATTTCGGCTATCTTCTCTATAGTCTGCCCGATCAATTCTGGACCCAAAATCTTTCCTTATCCAACCCCACTCCAATAAAGGGGCGATCGACATTTCCTTCCATTCAGTGCCTCATACGGGGCCATTTGTATAGTTGCTTGGTAACTATTGTTATAAGCAAACTCTACTAACGTCAAACTATTTTCCCAATTCTCACCAGTATCAAGAACACACGCTCTCAAAAAATCTTCAAGTGTCTTGATAGTCAGTTCCGATTGACCACAGGTCTGTGGATGATATGCAATACTGAAATTCAACTTAGTGCCCAATGCACTTTGCAGACTTTTCCAAAATTTCAACATAAATCGCGGATCTCTATCCGGGACGATCGACACTGGAACTCCATATAACCTCGCAATCTCCAGAATATAAATCTTTGCACACTGTTCCATACTATAAGTCATCCTGACAGGTAGAAAATGAGATGACTTTATCAAATGATCTATTATTACCTAGATAACATCGTTCTTCCTCACGGTTCATGACAGACCAACCACGAAATCCATTGTGATATGCTTCTATTTCCATTCTGGGATTTCCAGCGGTTGAAGTAAACCTTCTGGACGTTGGTTTTTTGCCTTCAACTGCAGACATATCATACACCTCTCAACGAATACACCAATGTCCCGTTTCATTCCTGTCCACCAAAAGAACTTCTTCAGGTCATTGTACATCTTTGTACCTCCCGGGTGAGCGGAGTATGGTGCATTATGAGCTTACTTAAGGATTTTCTTCCTAAGGGATTGATCCTTAGGAACACATAACCTCCCATCATAAATCAAAACGTCATCTGCGGCAATGACAAATTTCTCAACACTTCCATCTTGTGCTCGATCTTGCAACTTGCACAAGAACTTATCATGTGGTTGAGCCTCCTTAATCTTATCCTTCAAGTTTGGTTGCAAGACCAAAGATGTTAGGATTACTTTCAAACTCTCTGAAGATTCAACTACCTCAATCCTCAACTGGGAGAACTCCTTTATCAAACTCTCCTGATCGGTCAAGCAAGCTAACTCGCCTGTAGTCTTCTGACTCAAGGTATCGACTACCACACTAGCCTTACCCGGATCGTAATGAATAGTACAATCATAGTCCTACACCAATTCTAACCATCTCCTTTGCCTCATGTTAAGATCCTTCTATGTGAAAAGATACTTCAGACTTTTATGGTTCGTGTATGTCTCACACTTTCCTCCATAGAGATAGTGACGCCAAATATTCAATGCATGTGCTACAGCAGCCAACTCCAAATCATGCGTCGGATAGTTCAAATCATGTGGTTTAAGATGTCTCGATGCATAGGCTACTACTTTACCATGTTGCTTGCATCAGAACACAACCCAACCCCTGCTTTGAGGCATCACTATAAATAACAAAGTCTTTCATCAGATCAGGAATCGTTAGTACTGGTGCGAAGGTTAGTCTCTTTTCAACTCTCATAGACTTTCCTTGCACCTCTCACTCCATTTAAACCTCACACATTTCCTTGTTAAGTGGGTGATCGAAGTGACGATTTTCGAAAATCCTTCGATAAATCTTCTATAATAGCCAGCTAAGCCCAGAAAACTGCAAAATTCACTTGCATTCTTGGGTACTCCCCAACTACTCACTGCTACAATCTTGTTGGGATCTACCTCAATACCTTTAGAAGTCACCACATGTCCAAGGAATCCAACTCTGTTTAACTAAAACTCAGATTTCTTAAACTTGGCATATAACTTCTCCTTGCGGAGTGTCTCTATAAAGACGATCACAAACTTATCCAAGTAAAGGTTGGAACACCCTGTTTATTAATAAAGACTGCAAGTATAATATTCAGACCAAATTGCATCACTACAAATTCAAAATGACCATAACGGGTACTGAAAGCCGTCTTGGGAATGTCACACTCCCTAATCTTCATTTGATGGTACCCGGACCTCAAATCAATCTTCGAAAAGGTTTCGGCTCCCCTCAACTGATCGAATAGATCCTCGATTCTCGGTAATGGGTACTTGTTCTTCACCATGAGTCGATTCACCTCCCTGTAATCAACAAACATCCGAAGTGACCCACCCTTCTTCCTCACAAACAGCACCGGTGCACCCTATGGTGACACACTACGACGAAGAAATCTGAGCTCCAGCA
Source organism: Orobanche coerulescens (assembly GCA_033398695.1). Classification (NCBI taxonomy): domain Eukaryota; kingdom Viridiplantae; phylum Streptophyta; class Magnoliopsida; order Lamiales; family Orobanchaceae; genus Orobanche; species Orobanche coerulescens. The sequence continues at coordinate 168,987,644 of CM065805.1, read as the reverse complement.
ACTCTTGAATTTGGACTTTCAATTCTTGAAGTTCCTTCGGAGCCATTCTATATGGCGCTTTAGATGTCGGGGCTGTCCCAGGACCAAATCAATACTAAACTCCACTTGCCTGTCGGGTAGAACTCCCGGTAAATCTTCTGGAAACACATCCCAAAACTCCCGTACTATAGGTACGTCTATTGGCAACACCTCATTTGTACGAGTGTCGACTAAACTCACCAAGTAACCCTGACATTTCTCCTTCCTTAGACTACTCAGTTCATTCTTGGTTGTGATTACTCTTGGCGTTGTCCTACTCTTAGTACCATAAAAGGTGATCGACTCGCCTTCAGAACACCTCAATGTCACCTTCCTCCCACGGCACCTTATATCGGCATCATGTCTATTGATCCAGTCCATACCAAGGATCACGTCAAAATCCATCGAGTTAATCAAATATCGGGTAGCATCAAATTCTCTTCCTCCTATCTCAATATTCTCATCAATCATTATATTAGTGAGGATCGTACTTCCTAACGGTAAGCCAAACTTAGACTCAACAGTCCTGACGGTAAGCCAACCTTAGACTTAACAGTTTTAACGCTTCTATGAGCAATGGCATGATAAAATTTTGCAACATAAAAGAGTTTGTGGCACCAGTGTCAAACAATGTGAGAGGTGGTAAATTAGATACAGTCAACATACCTAACACCGTGCCGGGATTCTCGTCTACGTCCCTTTGGGTCAAAGTATAGATGCAAGCTTTTCGTCCAAAAATTTGACCTTTGGCCTTTTGGAGATGACAATTCGAAGATGAATGTCCTGGCTCCTTGCATGTGTAGCAGGCACCTTTACCGTACATGCACTCCCCTCCATGATTCTTACCACACTTCGAGCACCCTAGCTTACTGGTTTGAGGCTTAGGTCCCGACCTTTGATCAACCTTTGCTTGTTTATTAGAAGCCACAACCTTATTTTGGTTCCCATTCCAATGCCTCTTACCGGTATTAGGCTTCACAGACTGTTGTTGATCCACATTATGGCTATCCACAACCTCTAGGTTTCAAAACACTGTCTCGGTATAGGGTCGCAGCCCATGACCATCCATGATGTGACGAATACTTGCGTGTAAACCACTCCAGAACTTAAGGGCGCTTTTTCGATCTGCATCTACCATGTGCTCCATAAAAAAGCTGATTTGGTAGAATTTTCTGTCGTATTCTTTAACCATCATTCATACTTGTTCGAGATTACAAAACTCTCTCTCCATCTTTTCTCGATAATGCTGTGGTTAGTACTACTCCATCACTAGTTCTTTGAACCGATCCCAAGTTAATGCAGCACGCTCGGCTGTCGGCATCAAATGCCAGTAGCTCATCCACCAGCGTCCAGCATTCTCCACCATTTGATACTGGCCGCAAAGAATTCTTTGTGCATTAGTGCACCCAATGAGTTCAAAGGTGCGCTCGAGCGACATGAACCATCCATCAACAAATGATGGTCCTTCCCTACCGTTGAATGATGGTGGTGTGAAATGCTGGAACTATTGCACAACTTGGGCCTGAGTAGGAGCTGGCACATTATTATTGCGGTTATTATTACCTCCGTTACCACCACCACCAGCACCAAGGTTGGAATTTTGATCACCGAGATTATCTGGTTAGCTGGGCGTCCACGTCCATGAGTTCTCATTATCCTAAGGCATATCACACGCAGCGATCCTATTGTGTCGAGATTTATACATCTCAACAGGCGATCGGCACAGAGACCGGGCGACTGAGCTAGAGCCTAGCAGCCAAGGCAGATTGGCCGATCGAGGGTCCCAGGTCGAGTCCCGGTGCCGAGCGATCGACATCTAAGGTGATCGTCTCTTGGCACCTGGCGATCGACTCTGGTGCCCGCCAAGAATGACCGCCTCATGCCACGCAAAACCAGCGACCGTCTAAGTCGGCAAAGGCCGAAGCTCGGGATAAGAGACCCACATGTAGATCCGGAAAAGGCGCCGCAAGACATGGATCGTTGACCACAACCTGTCAGCATCTACTCACCTACCGACAGACCCGCCGAAAGGTGCACAGTGGGACCGTCCGGGACAGCGACTCAGGACGCATGCAGGCTCCTCATTGGGCCGCACAGCTGGCTGCCAGCAGCAGCCTCGGACTTCAAGGCAGACAACCCATGTGACATAAAGACGGTCGCCCCTTATTATATTACATGAAAGGTGATCGCCCGTCAGTAAAAGGGGCATCTCAGCTCCTATAAATAGAAGGCTGCCCACACTTGGAAAAGGGTTCACGTTCTAGAGCGGAGGCTCGGCTTTTCGACCGTTCCAACAATATCTATCTTCGGATAATATTTCGGGCAACAACAATTGGCGCTAGAAGGAGGGCATCTTAACCCTCATTTTTATTCCTACCGTTTTGAAGAACACTCACTGCTCTCCGGGGCATATACTTGAAGAGACACTCACTGCTCTTCAAAGAAAGCTTTCAGAATCATGACTCCTGCCTCCTCATCGAAGAAAGCCACTGGCCGATCCGCCGGGCGCCTATTTACTTCCCAGTCCGAGCCCCAGCCTATGGCGGAGGGTAGCCGCCGCGGTCCGATACTCTCTATCCCGCCCCCGAAGGACGGCCCAAGCGTCTCGCTCGATCAGTTCCAAACTGCGGAACAGATCGAAAAGGCCTTGGCCATCCAAAGGAGCGACGAAGAGAATTCAACGCGCCCGATATAACCCCCTCGGCCATCCGCCGCGTGACCAAACGGAAGTTCAAGGGGTTACTGACCGAGCGATCGCCAGAAGGCCCCGATTCACAAGAAGAGGCACTCGCAAGCTGGGGCACCTCTGTTTTCAGCCGCCTAGGCAGCGACCCATCATGGCGACCGGGGCAGTACGGCCCCAGCCACGAGACGACGGAGCTCGAGTCCGTCACCAGGAGTTCGGCATATTCGACTCCCAGAAGGCAGGCCAGCCATCTGGATCCTCCTCGTCGAAGAACCGAGGTCGGCGACCGCGAAGTCAGGAGATCGGTACACGATCGCCTCGGCTCCCATTCCGAAAGCCGAGCCACGAGCGACCAAGCAACAGCGATGGTCGCGATGCAACGCCAGCTCGAATACATGAAGGCGCTCCTAGAATCTGGGGCAGGCGCCAAGAGAGAGATCGTCGGGCCGAGCGAGCCACTTGTGGTCCACATCGAGCTCGCTCCCGTGCAACGAAGGATCACTCCTCCGCAAACACCTCTGTACGAGGGAAGGTCGGATCCCAATACTCACCTGAGCAAGTTCCAGATCTACATGACCGGGTGTGGGGCATCAGACGTGACCAGGTGCCGAATGTTCCCGCTAACGCTGGGCGACCTGGACCATAGATGGTACATCTCATTACCGCCGCGATCCGTCAACTCCTTTGACCAGCTGGCGAACCACTTCACAGCATACTTCGCCGTCAAGGTCGCTTGGCTGGAAGGTCCCCATCTCATGATGCAGATCAGGCAAGAGGAAGAAGAGTCCGACGCAGACTACATCGACCGGGTAGACGAGATCATCCTCAATGGCGAGCCCGTAAGCGACGAGATCGCCCTCTACTCGGTCCTAGGGGGATTCCATGGTCTTTCGCCTATGTTCAGGCATCTTACGAAGGACCTCCCCCCGACCTACACGATCTTCCGCGCCAAAGCCGCAGACTTTCTGGCCAGGCAAAGGTTAGTTTATAACCTATGAGCAACTCGATCGGCAACCGAACGACGATCATCAGTCTTCCAACCCGATCGCTAGAATCAAGCAACATCACAAAAACTAGAGGACTCGCCATCTACAGTTCATCATCTAACATGTTGGACTAAGGCACGAGATCGCCTCCCTCGCACAACGTACACTGTCGAAGGTCGCCATCTAACATGATGACCCGAGGTAGAAGAGTGCAGCCATGGTCCTGGTGGTCGATGGAACCGACTGCTTCAGCCATGCAAGGTTCCATTGGGCTGAGATCGCTCGCCCTTCGTTTAAATACGAGGCAGGCGTAGCCGAAGGACCTTCCAAACAAATCAGTGGACACGTTCGCACACCCTCGAAGGTCCATCACTTAACACGGTGGGTCCTTCACGGACAATGCGACGCGTCCCTACCCCCGTCTCAACATATACCGTCGAGGATTGCCATCTAACATGACGATCTGAGGTAGAAAAGAGCTAACAAGCCACGGATGTGGAGTCGATTATTCCGACGACGCCCCGCGCAAGGACTCCTCCAGACCAAGGTGCACGCCCTTCGTTTAAATACGAGGCGAGGCGCAGCCTAACGGAGGACCCTCACAATAAAATGAGTCACGATACAGACAATGTCGCTCGCACACAAGACACGGTCATGGAGGTCGGTCCATTGAACTCTGCGACTGTGCACGATTCCTCAACAACGAAGCGATCAGCTCATTACGAGGAATCGACAAATTTGTAATTGCAGGTACAAGACCGAAGATAGCTCGCCAATTGACCAGATCGCCCAAGTCTGAAACCAAAATCCGCTCAACGGATTGCCCGTCTTTATCCTCAACGATCGCCAGAACCACCTCACCCCATGTCTTCAACATCGGAGCAAGCTGGGGGGCAATTGTTTTGTCGAGATTTATACATCTCAACAGGCGATCGGCACAGAGACCGGGCGACCGAGCCAGAGCCTAGCAGCCAAGGCAGATTGGCCGATCGAGGGTCCCAAGTCGAGTCCCGGTGCCGAGCGATCGACATCTAAGGTGATCTTCTCTTGGCACCTGGCGATCGACTCTGGTGCCCGCCAAGGACGACCGCCTCATGCCACGCAAAGCCAGCAATCGTCTAAGTCGGCAAAGGCCGAAGCTCGGGATAAAGGACCCACGTGAAGACCTGGAAAAGGCGCCGCAAGACATGGATCGTTGACCACTACCTGTCAGCATCTACTCACCTACCGACAGACCCGCCGAAAGGTGCACAGTGGGACCGCCCGGGACAGCGACTCAGGATGCGTGCAGGCTCCTCAATGGACCGCACAGCTGGCTGCCAGCAGCAGCCGCGAACTTCAAGGCAGACAGCCCATGTGGCATAAAGACGATCGCCCCTTATTATATTACATGAAAGACGATCGTCTGTCAGTAAAAGGGGCATCTCAGCTCCTATAAATAGAATGCTGCCCACACTTGGAAAAGGGTTCACGTTCTAGAGCGGAGGCTCAGCTTTTCGACCAGTTCAGACTCTCTGGTTTTTCCCACAGCTTGGATTTCACTCACTTGGCAAAGCTATACACTTCGGATACATTTCTCTCTCAGCACCTCTTAACCGAAAGACGGTCGGCAGAGAAGGAAACCAGAACTCCCAGCAGTTCAAGAACTCAGAGAAACTCTAGTTCTTCCAGCAAGCACTCAACAACTAGATAACACGATCTTTACACTCATTGTAATCGCATTCTTACATTAATATTTGTACTCAAACGTATTCTTATTATTAACATCTCGCGAGAGCATTCAAGCCCAGGCCTAACAAACTCGACAAATCTTGTGTTATTTCCATTCCCACGGACGTGCTCTCGCAATTTGCTGTTGCTCGACCGTTCCAGCAATATCTATATTCGGATAATATTTCGGGCAACAACATATCCCTCAGTACTTACCCAATGAGAGAGAGAAATAAAATGAAGAATTACATTGCATCTATAGGTTGAGAACCAAAGATTTCTAGCAATGATGAATAACGCTTGTCACACATATATTTATGAACTTATAAGAAAACAATTTCATACCCAAGTACTTTATCATAAAATTCTTATCTATAAAATAGACTGAAGATGCATCTTTAATACATGAATCATGGTTGATCTGGTAAACTGTATTTATCACATAATGAATAATAATAACTTGATATACCTTGGAGTCGATGTAGAGCGGCAGAGGTGGATGATCATAATTGCAAAAAAATATTTGACTACTTGCGAAAATGAAATTTTAGTTTGGAAAAAGAAACCATTTTAATGAGTCTACAGAACCATATACCCGCTCTGATACCACTTATGTATCACTCTATTCTAGGAAAATAATTCTTCTAATTTTAAAAAATAATAAATAAGAATTTTGCAGCGGAAATACATTTTCAAATACTAAACTTAATAATCGCAAGTAATATTCTAGGTCACCATTAAATAAAAACATACTTTGACGTGAAATTAAAATAATTCGTCCACTTGTTCATAAAGCATAGCTTGAGATTAATGACACTCAAGAAATAAACATCTTTTAATGAAGCTTGATCATCCCACACTCAAGCGCATGCCACATCGATCTCCTCAACCTGAAAGAGTAAAATTTTGGGATGAGCTTTTAGCTTGCTTAGTGTGGAGGGTACACAATATATCTAAGTTAATTTCTAAATATATTAGCAAGTATAAACAACATGACTGATAAATTCTGAAGCCCGTCGGCTAGCCCGAAGGCTTTATACACAATTAAGTGCTTCTGACTGATTTGCATATTTAAGTGCTTCTGACTGATTTCACGTGCACATACAAGACAATATATAGACAAACAGTCCACACCCTTAGGCGGAAGTAGTGTCGTACTGGACATCATCGGCGGGCAGTATCCGACGAGTCCGATGATGCTGACGCCCGATGGCAGTTTGGGTGGAGTTGGCATCCGCTACGTCTGGTATGTCCGACAATTGATGTCTCAGCAGTAGAAGGTGACATTGTTGGTCACCTGGTCTGAGGAATGAGATGTCGGATGTATGAACGAGCAGGATATATGATATGTCTGCCTAGTCCCACTGGTCCGATGATTGAGCTAGATGTGGATGGGTCGGCGTCTGATATATCGGGCACATCCGTTGTCTCGGGACAACCCGTGATAAGCCAGCTTCATTTGTGTCTGGTGCCTCCTACATCCGACATGACTGGTGGGTGAATGTCATAATTGGATATTGATGGTGTCATCAGACACATGACATCATCGCATGGCATGATGATGTCATCTGACTAGTTTATATGAGGTGTTTAGGTAGTAATTGTCAGACATGTCTAGCATCTCTGGTTAGTGACGTCATCATAGAGGAAGATGATGTCATTGGATATCATGATATCATGAGATGATGATGTCATTGGACATCATGACACCTATTTGGTATATAGGTGGGTGCTACTTCTTGTTGGACAATGTCCAGTATGTCCAGCATGTCTGCTGAGTGACATCATCATGAAGGAGGATGATGTCATCGGACATCATGACATCATCGCATGAGATGATGATGTCATCATACATAATGACACCTATTTGGTATATAGGTGTGTGCTAGTTCTTGTTGGGTGACATCATCTTGGGAGGAGGAGGATGTCACCGAATTTTATGACATCATCATATGAGATGATGATGTCATTGATATCATGAATTCTATTTGGTATATACGAAGGTTCTAGTTTTTATCGGACGATGCCTATCATGTCTACCATGTCTGGTGGATGATGTTATCATGGTAGAATGATGATGTTATGAAAGATCTCAATTGATAGGTTGGTAAGGTCTTGGCTTTTGTTGGACAATTATTAGTGCATCCACCATATCTGGAGGCACTTGTTTAAGGAGTGAGATCATATATCTAGTGTGTCAGGTAGGTCCATCAGGTAACATCGCCATGGTGGAGGATGAAACCGTACATTAAGTTGTCATTTTTTCTCAGCGACATTAAGGAAATCAAGGGATGTCAACATCCATCATGTCCGGTTCATCCGCTTGTGGCGGGAGAGATGGAAGACATCCTTAAAGACTTGTCATCTTTCAGTTGGTTTAACCACCAACCTCTTCAGGAGTTGGTTGGTGGGCAGGTATGGTTACTAAAAAGAACCACATTGTAAGAGGTTATGTGGTTCAAGTAAGTTCTTGATCCTTGTACTGTTGCCACTTGTCGGCGATCTAGGATTTCTCTTATTATAAATAGGGAATAGCTCTTTGTCAAACTTGCTTCACTTAATACTTGCCATTTTAAACTTTTTTAAAGCGTTCTTGAAGTTTAGGAGGGAGTAGCAAGGTGTAAAGAGAATATTTTTGAGATCTTCAAGAGGTTAGCCCCTTTCTCTTGCTTTTCTTCAAATGTTCTTCATTTGTTCTTCGTTGTTCTTCATCATTCTTCATAGTGATACTGTAGGATTAAAGTTTTCAAATGTTTTGATTCACCATAATACATGTTTTCTTTGATCTTCGCTAATAGTAAATATTAGAATTTTACTGTTTAGCATTATTATATTTTGTCTGCCTCGCCTGGTTAGTCCGCGTAGGTGCATCAATGTCGCCACTAGAATGTTTAGTATGTCACATTAATTTAGAACTTGGAGATGACTAGGCGACCTTGTCCTCACTACTACAAAATAAGGCTATAACATCACATGGAAGGTAACACTTTTAAAAAATATTGCAATTTTAAAATTATGGCAACACTTTAACATAAGTGTTAATTTAGGCTTATAAAGGTAACACCTATTTATATAAAGAAACATTTTATATAATGTTGTAAAATATATAGAAATATATAACACTTTTTATAATAATTTTAACACTTTTTAAAAGTGTTGTCTTTGTTACATATCTATAGAAACACTTTTTTATTACATATAAAACACTTCTTTAAAATATAAACTTTATCCTTCATCCTAATTGCAGGCGCGGGATTCTGAAAATATTTGCGGCAAAATTTATCTGACAAAGTAAGAAAAGAGAGGGTTTCTATTAGTAACGCGCGCCTCATCTCCCATCGATTCTTCAGACACGGCCATCTCCATTGATTCTACGGCCTGCCAGGTTCATCTCATACAATCCCTTTAATAATTTTTAAGAACGCTGCCAACGCTCGTGAAACCTGGGTCAGTCGGGGTTCGTCTTAGGTGAAGGGGGGCGGTGCTCTGAATCAATCAAAAATCTTTTCCCGTTATACAATAGTAAGTAAACTGGAGGTTCAATTTTTGTTTCTAAAGTTAATTTTTGATGTTTCTGTTCTGGAGATTGAATCTTGTTTTTTTTTTGTTATTGATGATTAATAACCTGATGTCTAAAAGTCAGTATGAAGATGAAGATGTATGTTGTTTATTTTACTGTAGATTTTAAAATAACAACTTGAAAGGAACTTCCCTTTGTTGCTCCTTGGATATGAACATAAGCATTTCTTTGTTTTCCCATATTTTAAGATGTTTCACCTCATCTTTTTATAGTTTTATAGCATCAGTAACGAACCCACTTTGATCCTAGGTTTTTATTGCATTTCGTAGCTTTGTCTTTCATCATGATGTAGTATTTTGGTACATGTTTACGTGCCTCCAAAAGAATTGGTTGAATATTTAAATACCATCATGAGCTTACTTTAAGTATCATTGTAATGACAATTTGATTGAAGTACACTCTTGTTCCCGAATGTCTGATTTAGGGAGAATTCTAGTTGGCAAAGGGAAATATATAAACTTTAGGTTATGGTTAGTTTGTTCAAGGTTATATGCACCTCATTTGGATTTGTTTCTGTAATGATGAAGATTTTAGTTGCTAGAAATGAATGCTATATTTTTTATGTGGATTACATCGTTGAATATGGATATTCTTCTTATCGGATAATAAAAAGCAAAATATAACACATGTAAAAGCACTTTGTCCTCCGAATAATTGCAATCTGCTCATTTGGGAGCTGAACATTTCACTCTCCTTACACTTTGTCATTTGAACTACACGGGAGACCATTTCGAGTGCCTTGGTTATTTATTTCCAGCGATTCAGTCACATGAATGACACATCTTCTTATTTGTGCACTCTTTGATCAATTAATTTTATTTTAAAGGGAAAAGAGTAATCTAACTATCATCATTAGGCTCAACAATGATATAATTTGGATTGATACTGTAACACCCCGAGATATTCGGAATAATTACAACGCCGTAAACCCTTTAGGTAAGGATTTACAAGGCTAATTTTAAAAAGAGTGTAAATATAAACCAATCGTACAACTGAAGTTTAAAGACATATTTGATTCAACCGATCAAAGAGTTAATTTATACAACCATATCGAAAGGACATTATTAAAACAGACGTACTCGAGTACTGAACGAAACAAGAAAACAACTCTCGACAACAATAACATCAATCACATCACTGAGCCATCTCATCGTCTCCGCCGCATCGCGTGGTCGCCTCCCCGCTCCTCGGCTACCTGAACATCAAAACAATGTCCACCCCCGAAGGGGTTAGCAAAACGATGCTAGTACAAGTATCATAATACAATAAATCAATCATAAAACATGCAAAACGGACTTCCGCTACCGGAATCCAACGATGCGAATCCTCACGATCCCATCCATACAATACAGGGTAATCCAGCGATCCAGCGCCCTTGGTATAGATCCCCATGATGATCCCGTCGGACCAACGCATGGTGGAAAACCCGTCCAGCGATCCAGCGCCCTCAGCAAAGATCCCCATGATGATCCCGTCGGACCAACGCATGGTGGACATTCGATCCAGCGCCCTCAGCATAGATCCTCATGACCCCCTCGGATCATTTATACCATAATCAATCAATTATGCATACACATATGCATTTCAATATGTTCATCAATACGAACAAACAACAACGAATATCACGCGAATTTCCAGAAATACATCTCATATACAAAATATGAACAATACCATAAGCATAATAAATCAAACTCGACATATGATACTTGCCTCGAAAATGGCAAGACGAAATACTTCAAGGATCTCGACACACTCGAAGGCCGCCTCCTTCGATCAACGTAAAAAGCTCGAACCTTAACAAAAAGAACGATATACAAATCATCTCAAGTCGAACGATGGCCTAACAATTCGGTCTATGGCCGAAAAGCTCAAAATAAACAAGCTGTCTGGATTGCTTAGCGCGCGCTACGTACTCTACGTAACGTGCGCTAAGACGGACTGTTAGCGTACGCTATCGTATAAGACTAGCGTGCGCTAGCCACGGTCTGGTAGTCTGACTCGGCTGGTCTCATAACGTACGCTACGTACGTTTCGGGCGTTAACTGACCCCGATAGCGCACGTTAACTCACACGTGTTAGCGTGCGCTAATATTGCATGGCAGAATACTGCAAGCCGAAAACTGGGTTGAATGGTGAAGAACTCATGAATCCTACCGTGATAATACAAGTTATCCTCGGGCAAATCATGCTAATAAGGTTTGTGGAAGATTTATGATCGTGAAATACAAATATACGGATAGCCAACTCAACATCATAATTCATCTACGATCTCCAAGAAATAATCTAAGTTCCATTTGTTCTACGTTCCAAAACACATGATTCCATCGTGTAAAACGTATCAACTGGGTAATATCCGATCATTGATCATAACTTGATTTGAACATGCTTAGGAGTCCTTATAATAAGATGGTTCAAAGGTTCATACGATATATAATGCCGATACGTCAAAAGTATCCTTCTAACATGTGATGACCGATTAAAACGAAATACTTGCTATCAAAACATGATTCAAACTTCCTTAGGAACATTACTAACATCAGTGAAGAATCACCTACCTCAAAGTAGTGAAGAATACGGAGGAAAATGAAGCGATCCAACACCGAAGGCTTGAACACCAATCTCCAATGATATACGATCTTCAATCTCGAACTAGGAGGTTGATATGAAGTGTTTGGGACGAAGTGAGTTATGTTCTAAGTGTAAGAGTTCGGGTTATGGGAGGAGAAAATCGAAATCTCGAATAGGATGATGTCCTATTTATAATAAATGGCCATTAGCGCGCGCTAGACCCTATTCGTAGCGTGCGCTAACGGCTCACGATCTAAATCGTACTCGGCACTTAGCGTGCGCTACGCATCGACCAGTAGCGTGCGCTAAGGCGTTGACTCGGCTTTTCCCGAAATCCGTCCTGTACATCCGACACAATCCGGCTGTGGGTCCCGGCCGATCTCACCTACCGCACGTCCCAATCAATCGACCACGCATAGCGTGCGCTACATACATTCTGTAGCGTGCGCTATGAAACCACGTTAGCGTACGCTACCCTTAGCCTGTAGCGTGCGCTACATGCACAGAATTTCAACCTTACAAATCACAACCATGACATTAAACGCTCGGCAACATCGGATTATGAAATACGGAGAATAATACTCAGACAAAAGTACAATCATTACAATATCACAAGTTCCAATTACATATCAGAAATCTCGGGCATTACATCCTTCCTCCCTAAAAAGAAGTTTCGTCCCGAAACTTATGATGAAAACAACTCCGGATATTTAGCCTTCATACCGTCCTCCGTTTCCCAAGTGGCCTCTTCGACTCCGTGTCGTGACCATTGTACTTTAACCAAGTGTATTTGTTTATTTCTCAACTGTTTGATCCGGCTCTCAAGTATCTTGATTGGTCTCTCTTCGAAGGTGCCATCATTAGCTATCTCGATCTCGTCGAAATCAATGACGTGACTGGGGTCCGGTACATACTTCCGCAGTTGGGATACGTGAAACACATTGTGAACATGACTCAGCGATGGCGGTAAGGCCAACCGGTATGCTAAATCCCCAACTCTCTCTAGGATCTCAAATGGTCCGATATATCTCGGACTAAGCTTGCCTCTTCTCCCAAAACGGAAAATCCCTCGTGTAGGAGACACCTTCAATAGTACGTGGTCCCCAGCGTCGAACTCTAGAGGGCGGCGACGTACATCGGCATAAGACTTCTGTCGACTCTGGGCAGTCAACAGTCTCTCTCGAATCAAGGCTATCTTCTCTTGAGTCTAAATAATCAATTCCGGTTCCGTCCCGATCAAATCCGAAGAATCATCCCAACAAAGGGGCGATCGGCATCTTCTTCCGTATAAAGCTTCAAATGGGGCCATCTTAATAGAAGCATGCCAACTGTTATTATAGGTGAACTCGATCAAGGGCAAGTGAACCTCCCAATCAGTCGACCAATCTAATGCACAAGCTCTAAGCATGTCCTCTACTGTCTGAATAGTCCTTTCGGACTGACCGTCCGTTTGGGGATGATAAGCTGTACTAAAGTTTAGCTCGGTCCCCAAAGCCCTGTGAATCGCTTTGAAGTGTGACACGAAACGACCATCTCGATCCGAAATAATGGTCTTCGGGCCCTGCAATCGGACTATCTCCGCAATAAATATTCGTGCCAATCTCTCGGGTCCCCATGTATCTTTGATTCATAGGAAATGAGCCGACTTGCTTAGTCGATCAACTACAACCCAAATCATGTTCATTCCCGTTCTAGTCCTTGGCATACTAGTAATGAAGTCCATCGAGATATCCTCCCACTTCCACTCGTGGATCTAAGCGGTCTTAACATTCCGGCAGTCGTTGATGTTCAATCTTAACCCGCCGACAAGTCAAACACTTCAAACGCACTCCGCTACGTCCTTCTTCATATTCCCCACGGAAGTTTTGCTTTAAATCTTTATACATATTACTGCTGCCCAAGTGAATAGAATAGGGCGCGCTGTGAGCTTCCTTCAGAATAGTCCTTCTCAAATCATCATCATCGTGAACGCAAAGTCGACTCAAATCTCGTAACTCCATCATCTTGTATCACGAATCCTCGGGCTTTTCCTTTCTTTACTTCGTCACATAATCGAAGGATCAGAGAATCGTTCAATTGTTTTGACTTGATCTCCTCGACTAGTGATGAAGTCAGTTCCATCACATAAAGTTGTCCTTGGATTCCGTACCCATACTTCAATCCTCGCGGATCGGGCCTCCGTTGAATACCGGTTTGGGATGTAAGTGCTTCCAACGCTCGAAGGGAAACAGTTTACGGCTCAAAGCATCGGCTACTACATTTGCTTTCCTGGATGATAGAGAATCTCCAAGTCGTAATCCTTGATCAATTCCACCACCTTCTCTCGCCTCATGTTTAACTCTTTCGATGAAAATGTACTTGAGGCTCTTATGGTCTGTAAAGATCGACAATGAGTGCCGCACAAATAATGTCGCGATTTTCAAGGCAAAGACCACACTGCTAGCTCCGGATCATGAGTCGGATAATTAACTTCGACGGTTTCAATTGCCGAGAAGCATAAGCAATTACTTTATCCTTCGCATCAACACACAACCCAAACTCCCGATTTGAAGCATCGTTGTATACCATAAATCCGTCGGTTCCTTCTCGGCGCTAATATAGGTGTCGTGCCGTCTCTTCTTAAGTTCACAAAACCACCTGACACTTCTCATTCCACGCGAACTTTTGAGTTTTCTCAGAATAATTGAGCGAGCGGACGAGCAATTTTGGAAAATCCCTCTACAAAGCGGCGATAATATCCAGGCTAGTCCTAAGAAGCTTCGGACTTCTTTCACGTTTTTAGGAGCTTCCCACTCCAAGATTGCTTCGACTTTCTTCGGTCCACCCGAACTCCGTTGGATGATATCACATGCCCAAGGAAAGTTACTTCCTTAAGCCGAACTCACATTTAGAAAGCTTAGCATACACTGTTCCTTTCTCAAGATGCTCAAAACCACACGTAAATGTTCAGCATGTTCCTCTGCGTCCCTCGAATATATCAAGATGTCGTCAATGAAAACGACCACAAATTTATCCAAGTACTCCAAGAATACTCGATTCATCAATTGCATGAATACCGCAGGAGCATTGGTAAGTCCAAACGGCATCACTACGAATTCATAATGCCCGCATCGATCCAAAGCGATTTCGGTATATCCGATTCCTTAATTCTCAACTGGTGGTATCCTGATCGCAAGTCAATCTTCGAGAATACCCTTGCCCCTTGCAGTTGATCAAACAAGTCGTCGATCCGAGGTATAGGATACTTATTCTTGATCGTCATCTTGTTAAGCTCCCTGTAATCAATACACAGTCGGAGGGATCCGTCTTTCTTCCGGACAAAGAGAACGGGTGCTCCCCAAGGAGAAACGCTTGGTTGAATATAACCCTTCTACAACAATTCCTCCAGTTGTTTCTTGAGTTCATACATCTCGGTTGGCGCCATGCGGTATGGTGCTCTGGAAATAGGAGCTGCTCCAGGCTCTAGTTCGATAGTGAATTCCACTTCTCTCTGCGGAGGTAATCCAGGTAGTTCGTCAGAAAACATCTCGAGAACTCATTCACAATGAAATAGATGAGAGCTCTACTCCTTCCTATTTCCTCATGGCATAGCACCAAAGTCCGTGACATCCTTGCTTGATAATTTCACGGCTTTCATTGCCTTGATCACTTTCCCCGAGCTTCGGTCTCCATCCTCGGAATAAGTGTTCGATCCGTCATCGCAATGATGGAAATGACTCTCTCTGTAATTCAAAGATACTCCATAACGGTTGAGCCAATCATCTCCGAGAATTAAATCGTCACCGCAGATGTCAACCACAATAAGATTCGATGGCCAATCTCTTCCTTCTATAGATATCGGGAAATCCTTAGCTTCTAAGGTTCCCACAATTTTCTCTCCGCTTGGTAATCCCACAACATAAGGTTCACAGTTATACAAGCACGAGATGTTCAAACGATTAACACAGTTCAAAGATATAAAAGAATGCGTGGCTCTGAATCGAACAAGACACTAGCTGGTTGCAAAAGGATCTCAATCGTACTGATGCAACAAATGTGTTCTGATCATCGATTTCCTCATCTCGTACAGGCGTGGAGGAATGGACCCAAGACCTTTGGATGCCTCTCTTCCGGCCGCTCTTTGAAATCCACTTTGCCGCGTCTGGTTCACACTCGTCTCCTTCGAATCGAGCCGGAGCGCGAGTACCAAAAGATCGGGTCGCATTCCCACAAAATGTTGCGCGATGTCCTTCCTGTCCACACTCAAACAGTCACAAGCAGCGCGAAACAATCACGCCGAACATGTCCCGCCTTGCCACAGCTTGTAACACTTCTTCCCCGTGTCGAAGCTGATCGGTCGCCGGAACTTCTTTCCTCCTCGACTAGGATGCGGAGGTCTCTCGGATGAGTGAAAAGAGGACCTGACACGGCGGGCCCGCTATTCTTATTCTCCGTGAAGTTGCCCGACACCTTCGCTTTCTTTGCTTCCGTCGATTTCTCTCTGCCGCTTCCTTCATATCGTAGGTCAACGCCTTGTCCCGAGCATCGCCTCAAGGTGGCACAATCAAATCCGGACATATATTGCCGAATTTCCGGCTTCATTCGCATGTCAAAATGGAAAATCCTTTCCGCCTCGGTCCCGACTGTGGCGCACATAAGTCACCGGTGATTAAAAGTCTTAATCACTTCCGTCACGATGCTTCCAATTTTGTGGTGAGAAAACTCCCGAACTCGGGCCTCTCTAATCGGGCGAGGACAATCGTGCCTCCATCATCAACTTGAATTCCGTCCCAACAAGATTGTGCTCCTCTGGTCGAATGGCCTCCCACCGCGAAAGCCTCCCGGTCAAAAGATACCGGGCGACCGGAACCTTCCTATCGTTGGGACAGCTTAATCCCCGCAAAATCTTCTCTAATTCCTTGACCCAATGATCCCACGAAAGCGCCTCGGTGAACCGCCAAATTTCGGAGGATGCACTTGACCACCTCGGTAAGCCATTTATCTCCCGATTATCCATGTTATTCTGCTGTCCCATCGCCGTCGCATGCGGTCCACAACTTGAGCAACCTGGTTTATCTGGCAACCACTGGAAGCACTCCTGCACGTTAGGATCTGCATTTTTATTTGCCGATCTCTTGTCCCCCTAATGTGAATCCGTTTGGCTAGCGGCTATCTCAGAGTAGATACCGATTCTTCTTGCCTCGCATTTCCACGTCCGCGTCCACGACCGCGTCCGCATCCACGACCTCCTCAACATACCGTAAACATAAATACTCAATATCCAGGGCAAACGTTCTAAAAGTACATCCATCAATGTTTACAAGACAAGAATTAAATAAAACAGTAGTATTCGAGATTAGGAAACTTACAACCACAAATTAATTGACGATGCCGGCTCAGCAGTGATGTTACGAACGACCAATAATCAATAACGTAAGCAGACCCAACTAACCCGATTGCCAAGATATCCATAAATCTTAGCTCCGATACCATATTCTCGTAACACCCGAGATATTCGAATAATTACAGCGACGTAAACCGTTTATGTAAGGATTTACTAGTATAATTTTATATAGTGTGTAAATATAATCAATTCGTACAAATGATGTTTAAAGAAATATTTTATTCAACCGATCAAAGATTTAATTTATACAAACATTTCGAAATTACATTATAAAAACATTCGTACTCTAGTTATGAACGAAAAAAGAAAAAATACTCTCGACAACAATAACATCAATCACATCACCGAGCCATCTCATCGTCCCGTTTGCATCGTGTGGTCGCCTCCCCGCTCCTCGGCTACCCGAACATCAAAACAATGTCCACCCCGAAGGGGTTAGCAAAACGATGCTAGTACAAGTATCATAATACAATAAATCATCAATGCATCATAAAACATGCAAAACGGACTTCCGCTAGGAATCCAACGATGCGAATCCTCACGATCCCATCCATACAATACAGGTAATCCAAATGATCCAGCGCCCTTGGTATAGATCCCCATGATGATCTGTCGGACCAACGCATGGTGGAAAACCCGTCCAGCGATCCAGCGCCTCAAGATAGATCCCCATGATGATCCCGTCGGACCAACGCATGGTGGACATTCGATCCAGCGCCCTCAGCATAGATCCTCATGACCCCCTCGGATCATTTATACCATAATCAATCAATTATGCATACACATATGCATTTCAATATGTTCATCAATACGAACAAACAACAACGAATATCACGCGAATTTTAAAATACATCTCATATACAAAATATGAACAATACCATAAGCATAATAAATCAAACTCGACATATGATACTTGCCTCGAAAATGGCAAGACAAAATACTTCAAGGATCTCGACACACTCGAAGGCCGCCTCCTTCGATCAACGTAACAAGCTCGAACCTTAACAAAAGGAACGATATACAAATCATCTCAAGTCGAACGATGGCCTAACAATTCGGTCTATGGCCGAAAAGCTCAAAATAAACAAGCTGTCTGGATTGCTTAGCGCGCTACGAACTCTACGTAACGAGCGCTAAGACGGACTGTTAGCGTACGCTATCGTATAAGACTAGCGTGCGCTAGCCACGGTCTGGCAGTCTGACTCGGCTGGTCTCATAACGTACGCTACGTACGTTTCGGGCGTTAACTGACCCCGATAGCGCACGTTAACTCACACGTGTTAGCGTGCGCTAATATTGCATGGCAGAATACTGCAAGCCGAAAACTGGGTTGAATGGTGAAGAACTCATGAATCCTACCGTGATAATACAAGTTATCCTCGGGCAAATCATGCTAATAAGGTTTGTGGAAGATTTATGATCGTGAAATACAAATATACGGATAGCCAACTCAACATCATAATTCATCTACGATCTCCAAGAAATAATCTAAGTTCCATTTGTTCTACGTTCCAAAACACATGATTCCATCTAAAACGTATCAACTGGGTAATATCCGATCATTGATCATAACTTGATTTGAACATGCTTAGGAGTCCTTATAATAAGATGGTTCAAAGGTTCATACGATATATAATGCCGATACGTCAAAAGTATCCTTCTAACATGTGATGACCGATTAAAACGAAATACTTGCTATCAAAACATGATTCAAACTTCCTTAGGAACATTACTAACATCAGTGAAGAATCACCTACCTCAAAGTAGTGAAGAATACGGAGGAAAATGAAGCGATCCAACACCGAAGGCTTGAACACCAATCTCCAATGATATACGATCTTCAATCTCGAACTAGGAGGTTGATATGAAGTGTTTGGGACGAAGTGAGTTATGTTCTAAGTGTAAGAGTTCGGGTTATGGGAGGAGAAAATCAAATCTCGAATAGGATGATGTCCTATTTATAATAAATGGCTATTAGCGCGCTAGACCCTATTCGTAGCGTGCGCTAACGGCTCACGCCTAAATCAGACTCGGCACTTAGCGTGCGCTGCGCATCGACCTGAAGCGTGCGCTAAGGCGTTGACTCGGCTTTTCCCGAAAGCCGTCCAGGTACATCCGACACAATCCGACAGGGGTCCCCCGGCCAGATCTCACCTACCGCACGTCCCAATCAATCTGACCACGCATAGCGTGCGCTAATTACATTCTGTAGCGTGCGCTATGAAACCACGTTAGCGTACGCTACCCTTAGCCTGTAGCGTGCGCTACATGCACAGAATTTCAACCTTACAAATCACAACCATGACATTAAACGCTCGGCAACATCGGATTATGAAATACGGAGAATAATACTCAGACAAAAGTACAATCATTACAATATCACAAGTTCCAATTACATATCAGAAATCTCGGGCATTACAGATACAATCTGCTCTTGCTTTAATTGTTGTCTTCTTGTTATCAGAATTTTCCTTCTTTTTTCCTGCAGATTTTCCACTCTTCTTTATATTCCCAGACTAGATAACTTATAGCTTAGAAACATTCTTCTGCTGATATATGCTCTTCTCAATCGACTTATGCCATTTTTTTTTTATGTTCCGTCTAATAACGACAGTATTTTGATACGTGGTTTAACTCGTACGCCTTGACCTAAAAAGCGTATACGGGGGTTTATAGGTAATCACAAAACTCGTACGCCTTGGCCTAAAAAGCATTCAGAGAAGCTTCTTTAAGAAAGCACACGATTTAGATAAAAAAATGAACACCTTTCGAACAAAAAGAGTTGAAGTATTCAATATTTTCCACACTTAAGCATCTGAACTTATGAAATACCATATTTTCCACTTGAAACTCCTAACATATTTATGGCTGTTGTGAAAATACTTCTCTATTGCTGTATTAAGGCCGCATGTGAAATATTCTTTGCCACTATAGACCTATCATTTAGACCGTTAAACAAAATAACCCACTTTCAATCACATTGATAACTTGCTAAAATGACCTTTAAGAGCTGGGGTAACTTTTTGTGCCTTTCTTGCTAGTTCAGAAACTAACATTGCTCACTCAGCGTTGTATATCCAATACTATATGACAAAATAACTTGGTTCCGCATAGTTTGATAATCATAATTTGGCTCTGATAAACTTTATTTTCTTTTATGTATTATATTTCTGCAAATACTTCTGCTTTCTGATGATGATTTATTGATGCAGAAGTGGCACTAGTTTGATTATCAAAATATGGTTCCGCATTGAATAGGACTCTAAAAGGGAAAGAAAAATAGACACATCTTTTAACTAACAAAAAAGAACTACGATAAAAGAAAAAAGACTTCATATTGTATTATAACGGCCGATCACTGCTCACATTTCCCTATGCTACAATTCATCCTAAACTTTTGAATTTTGTATAATAAATGTTAAGTTAAAAAAACTGAACTAGCATATCCGAAATTTTAAATAAATGTTAAGTTAACAAAAAGAGATGAATTTGGAATTCAATCCAGGTCAATGCATAAGTCGTTTTGTTATTCGAAATTTTGTAGTTACTTTATAAAATTTAACTTGGTGGTATTTTATTAATTTTGTTTTGGTTTGGTATTTTATTAATTACGATGTCTGACGATTCATTATCTCTTTGTTGTTTGTTTCAGAAATTTAAACTCATGGGAGCAGATAGAAGGTGGATGTATATGTCTAGATGGTTGCCTGAATTTGAAAATGGGTTGACCTACTTTCTTAACATATCATTTGCTAAAGCATCTCGGGGTGGACAGATCAAATGTCCTTGCAAACATTGTAAAAATCGGTATTGGTATCATAGGGACGAGGTGTATATAATCATGTGTTGAGTGAGGGTTTTGTGGAAAATTATGACGTGTGTATTTTTCATGGAGAGGATCATCCATCATTGAATTGTGCAATAGATTTGGTTAATGTTTCACCAAAATTTCATGACAATGTTGATGAATTATTGCATGATAGTTTTAGAGGCGTTCTAGAGGGGACGAGTGGTGCACAACAAGGCCCAAATGAGGAAGCCAGAAAGCTCTATAGGAGGATAAGAAGGAGCTATTTCATGGGTGTAAGAATTTTACCAAACTATCTTTCATCCTTAGGATATTTCTATTTAAGACGCTTCATGGACTTAGTAATGTAGCGATTGATGATTTCATTCATTTTATGAGGGAAGTTATTCCAGATGCAAGGCTTCCTGCAAATTTTAATGAAGCTAGAAACATCTTGAGGAATTTGGGTTTGGATTGTAAAAAAACATGCATGTCCTAATGATTGTATGTTATTTTGGAAAGAGTATGAGAATGCCGAGGAGTGTCATTTTTGTCATGCTTCTAAGTGGAAACAGCCGCAAGAAAAACAAAATATGAAGAAAAATCAACCGATTAAAAAAAATTCTCAAATTCCAGCTAAAGTGTTGTGGTACTTTCCTTTAAAACCAAGGCTGCAAAGACTCTTTATGTGTGCTGAAACAACTAAGTGCATGGTGTGGCATGAAAAAGAATGTCCTAAAAATGGTAATCTAAGACATCCTGCTGATGGGAAAGCATGGAAAGAGTTTGATGCTTTGTATCCTAATTTTACCAAGGAACCTAGAAATGTAAGGTTAGGTTGGCTAGTGATGGATTTAATCCATTTCGAACAATGAGTATTTCTCACAGCACATGGCATGTGGTGTTAGTTATATTTAATTTAACACCGCGGATGTGTATGAAACCAGAGTACTTTATTTTATCATTGTTGATTCCTGGTCCTGAATCTCCAGGTAATAACATTGACGTGTACTTGCAACCCTTGATATATGAGTTAAATGAACTCTGGAATGACGGATTAGAGACATACGATAAGTTTAAAAATGTAACATTTCAAATGTATGCTGCATTGACTTGGACCATTAGTGACCTTCCAGCTTACTCGATGTTGTCTGGGTGGAAAACTAAAGGAAAGTTTGCGTGTCCTTGTTGTAATTATAATACGAGTTCATTATACTTGAATCACAGTAAGAAAACATGTTACATGGACCATCGAATATTTTTAAATTTGGCACACCCATGGCATCATAATAAGAGTTTATTTAATGGTTGTATTGAGGATATGACACCTCCAACCCCTTTATCAGGAGTTGACGCTTTCAGAAAGTTGTCTAACTTTAAAAATTAATTTGGGAAGAATATAAAGAAAAAAAATGATGCCACTTGCCCTTGGAAAAAAGGTCGATATTTTTTAAATTGCCATATTGGCAATTCAATGCATGTCGACATCACCTTGACGTGATGCACATTGAAAAGAATATATGTGATAGATTGATAGGGACTTTGTTGGATGTTACTGGAAAGTCAAAAGACCATGGTAATGCTCGATTTGACCTTTGTGATTTGGGCATTAAAGAAAAACTTCAACCTAAGCTATCTGATGATGGTGAACATGTTATTCTGAAAAATGCATGTTATATAATGTCCCGGGATGAAAAAGACATTTTTTGTCGTACCTTAAAGGGAGCCAAGTTGCCTTATGGATGTGCATCAAATGTGTGTACGCATTTCTGAAAGAAAGGTGGTCGGTTATAAAAGTCATGATGCTCACATTTTATTGCAATACCTACTTCAAGTTGCAGTAAGGAAATCACTTCCTAAGCATGTTGCTATACCTTTGATTAGGTTGGGTATTTTCTTTCGATGTTTGTGTAATAAAGTTGTTAAGCTTGAAGAACTTGATCAGCTGGAAATAGAGATTGTTGAGATTTTGTGCGAGCTCGAGAAAATATTCTTACCAGCATTTTTTGACATTATGGTGCACTTGCCCATTCACTTGGTAAATGGTGTTAGGCTTGGTGGTCCTGTGCATTATTGGTGAATGTTTTCTGTAGAAAGATATTTGGGTAAATTGAAGTCTTATGCTCGCAATCGAAGGTATGTAGAAGGGTCCATTGCTGAAGGTTATTTGATTGAAGAGTGCTCAACTTTTTGTTCGCGTTATTTGAATGAAGGTGTGAAGACAAAACTGAATAGGGGTGCTAAAAATTCCAGTATGTCTGCTGTCAACTCAAATGGATCTGGTGGAAATATTTTCGCAAATGTGGGTTACCCTTTAGGAGGAAATAAAATAAGGAAAGGAAAACTCTTCACTTTAGATCCATCCTCAAAGGAACAAGCACATCGGTATGCTTTATTTAATTCTGATTGCAAGGAGGTTGACAATTATATCAAGTGAGTAAATCTCACTACCCTTTTGAAAATTAGTATCGTAATTGTTTATTTTGTTTAAATATATATCATTTATTCTATTATTTTTTAATCTGGTGATGTTTCATTGATGCAGTGAATATCAAATTCATATTAATAATCATCCAGAATCAAGTCGATGGTGACAAGCACAAAACCATAGCAACCAATTTGCAAATTGGTTCAGGGACAAAACAATAAACTATCCTATTCCAAATCACATTTTTTGGTTAGCAAAGGGTCCGAGTCCTACTGCTAGGAGGTATATAGGATATTATATAAATGGTTACAGGTTTTATACAAAAGGACGTGATGAAAGATGTACGACCCAGAATAGTGGAGTTTCAGTGACGGCTTTAACTCCTAGCTTTGCAAGCTCTAGGGATAAAAATCCTATATTCGGTGATGTTGACTATTATGGTGCAATAGTAGATATAGTAGAGCTTAGCTACTGGTCCCAATTCAATGTAGTTTTGTTCCTTTGTGGGTGGTACCAAGTGAAGAAAGATGAATATGGTCTTCCTTGTGTTAATTCGAACAAGTTGTGCTGTTCGAATGACCCTTATGTAATGCCTTCTCAAGTGCATCAAGTGTTTTACGTTCCCGATGCTCTAGTAAAAGGCTTGCAATATGTTATGACCCGAGTTCCTGGAGATTTGCATGAGGGTGATTATTATATGAATGATGATAACTCATACTGGTCCGAACCTAATGATAAAGCAGTGAATTCTTTGGTTAAAGTCGGTAATGAAGACATTCAGTTATCACGAGATGAAATGCCTCCAATTATTCTTGGTGCAGATACATGATTGGCTGACTTATATGGGGTTGATAATCAAGATGATGCTTCTGACTATGATGATACTTTATGGGATTGGATGAATGCGGAGGAAGAACAAGTAGCTGATGATGTATAAAAATGATAGCCATTTTTCATCTTTGTTTTGAAGCGTTTTTTTCCGTTATGTGTAATTTTGAAAATTTTAGTTATAGTGCTTGAACAAGTAACTGATTTATATCTAGAATTGGTTGATGATATGCTTTTTCCTCTTTCTATCAATTTTTAATTGAGAATGGGTAATGCTTTAATGCTTCTTATTCAAATGTTACAAAATTTTTCTGACAAGCTTGTTGTTTCAGTCCCAACAAGTTAGACTCCAATGAGAAAGGCAAGCAATAAGGATGATGATGGGGAAGTTAGTTCAAATGCATATAAGAGAAGTCGACAACTCAGAATTAAAGAGAACAATACAAGATTGCAAGAACTTGGATTGAGGGATTTGGTGTAACACCCCCAATCCACTCAGGGATATTACACGCCATAGATCCTTTCCTCAAGGATCTACCAGGCTGGTAACTAAAATCAAACATCTAAACATCGCTTGTTGAGGCTAAAATGACTCAGTAAACCGATTTGGTCTTTCAATCAATACATACAACTCAATCTCAATACACGCCCACGCAGGGGTGAAAATACAACACACTCCCATACAACGGGGGAAATACTGCAGCGAAAATAAAGTACAACCGAACCAATACGACATCATATGGATCCTCATGTGATTAGTATCGATCATATTTCATCATCCTTCATGCCGATCCTATGTTATGCTCCCCAAAACCTGAATGCAAAACAGACATCCACCCCCTATTTCTCGGGGGTTAGCAAAATTCCACTATTTTGCTAGTGTAAGTACATAATCATACGAATTGTAACAACCAAATAGAAATCACAAATTGGGTACGACAATTAACAATCAAAACCTTCCCGAGAGGTTTTATTAATTAGAAAACAATCAATGAAATGTTGAAAATAAATTCCTCATCTCGGGGATTTTTAAAAGTAGAAACCTTATTGGACTGCAAGTCCTTAGTTAAAAGAAAACACTTCAAGACGGATGGGTCTCAGCCCAAAATCACTTTCCATAAAACGACCTATACAAATCCGTTGGGATTTCATCCCAAATCTCATCAAATCACAATACGCGAGAACAATGGCAAGGTCCATTTTCCAACATCAAAACCCCACAACTAATGGACTAAACACATACGACAAAATACTCTAGTGCCATCCTATCCAAGTAGTCCAAATGAACAACTTACCTCTTACACACTTAGTCAATGCATGCAATCATGAAATCACCATTCAAAAACACTCGTTTTTGGGAACGCCATAACCCAAAACACATATGTCAAATGCACCACAATTAACCGTCAATCCACGCCTCTGTGGACCCCTACCAAGACCCCGTCGGATCTAACTCGTAGTGGTTAAAAGAAAAGCTCGTCGATCCACGCCTCTGTGGACCCCTACCAAGACCCCGTCGGATCTAAACCGTAGTGAGCATACACACACATGCCACTCATGCAATACTAATATGCTAAGAATGTAAGTTCATTAAGAATACTTACTAGATATGACCACTTACCCAACACCATTATCATACTCTTCACAATACCTCTATCATGAACAATCGATCACAACACAACAACACAATCAACATAGAATACACAATTCCACAACATTAAACAAGCAGGGGTATCATTAAAGCCCTCAACGTTCATAATAACCAAATCATAATCAATTCACACGAATCATATTCACGAGGGTAGACCAACCATCATAAATCCAACATGTAAACTCTATTTGCAGGACACAAATCGTATAAGAAAAATACTTGCCTCGAAACCATGATCGAAATGAGATGATGAACGGGATGCGGTCGGGCAGCCCCAAACTCCTGAATACAATCAAGAATACAATAACACCGCAAACACTACGAGAATAACACCACACGAATTGCCAACACAAAATGGAGATCAACTCAGAAATCCTCGAGCACCTATAATTCTCCAGAAGAACAACAAAAACATGATTAGGATGAGGATCAAGACCAAAAACAATGGAGATCACACCAAACTATCGAAGAAAACTCATTCGAACATTAAATGTTCACAACACCCCAAGAATGCTGAAATTACCATTCGGGTTGAAACGAACCGAAGATATGGATATACAATCCATATAACCTGTTTAACAACATCATTTGACAACAATCGGTTTATTAAAACCGAATGGAAAACGAAATCAAGAATAAAACTCCAAAAAAGTCAACTCTAGGGAATCAAGAAAAATACCTTGATCCGGCGAAGAACAATGGATTAAATGATGTTAAACACACATAAATCCATCCCAAAATGATGTTTGAATATGGAGGTCGCTCCAGATCTTCCTCAGAGGCTTGTCCCGTCGACCGGTAGTGAAAAGGGGAGAAAAAGATAGAGAAATGAGATAGAAAGCCTGCTGTCCAGTAGCATGCGCTAACGGGTCACGGATCCAGTCCAGTGACTCCTGGACAAATCTGCACCTACCAGGTAGCATGCGCTAAACAGGACAAATAACGTACGCTAAGCAGACGATAGCGCGCGCTATCTACCAACCTTAACGTGTGCTAACGAGACTCCAGTCCCAGTCCAGTAGCCCCTGGACTGTCTCGAACTACCAGTAAGCGTGCGCTACCAAACACGTAGCGTGTGCTAACTACTGCACCTTAGCGCGTGCTAACCTCCCAGATGTAGCATGCCCTAACGACTCAGAAATAACAGGAACAGTTCCCTCAAAAGCGGGTACGACGACGGATTTCTCCGACCGAATCTTCAAGTTCAAGATACACAAGGAAAGCTCCAGAATATGATCATACTAAGAGCTTTCGATCAATTCAAACTCACACGTGACCATGAAAAAAGTCGAAATAATAAATAGAAAGGGGGATACCCACAACTTTGGGAAATTATAAAATGGCCTAAAATGCCCGAAGATCACGATACATGATCGAATAACCAAGACAAAGCTTAAAACACGTCTAACAAAGTTAAACGAACTTACAGGAAACACGAAACAACAATTTCGAACGAGATTCATAAGAATCGAACTCAAATGCGGAAAAGTCACCAAAAAGCACGAAACTCAGCAAATCGACACCGAAACGAACTCGGATGTCAAAAAGTGCAGGATTAATCATTCTCAGATTGACGAAACGGTCACAAGCGAGGCGTCAAAACGGACTCCTGTAAAAATTTTTTTTTACCGAAAATCGAAATTGCGGATATTACATACTACCCTCCTTAAAAGAAGTTTCGTCCCGAAACTTAAAATAAGTAGGGAGGAGCAACATCCCACTAGGAACATCTCAACGAGATACATAATAACCGCACAACTTACGCCCACCGGCGAAACATTACAAGAAATGCGAAGAGACATACAGCAAGCATGCTCAACGACAATCATCACCATGTCACAAGCAAGGACATAACACAATCAACAAGTGCCAAGCACCACCAACCAGATAACACAATCAAGTCAATTATCCGAACCATCAAGAGAGAAAAGGCACCTATTGCAAGAACACATGCACAGTCGAAAAAATAGGAATGAAACGTACAACGATCCGCAACGGTAACCATGGAGAACTCCGACCATGTAATACCCGGTTGTAATTCAGTCATTTTTATTCAGTAATTATCAGTCTGTAATTGTCACTCGGTGATTTTCACTCATTATTAATCACTCATCATTCATACTCATTCAATTATGTACACCGTTCGGCGTAATATTTGTAATTCTCATGCTTTTGTCCCCTTACTTCTCGAATTCTGTGATTTTTGTACTCGGTGCATCGTTTGGACAGAACTGTTTGTCGAGCAGGGCCGCACGAGCAGGCCGCACGAGCACCTGGTCGTGCGCGGCGCTCGTGCATTGCGGCTGGACTGGGCAGGAGACCCAGCGGCCGAGTGAGTGTCGCACGAGCAGGCCGCACGAGCACCTGGTCGTGCGCGGTGCTCGTGCGTTGTAGCTGGACTGGTCAAGAGGCCCAGTGGTTGATTTAGTGCCGCACGAGCAAGCCACACGAGCTACTGCTCGGGCGTGGTGCTCGTGTGTTGCGGTTGTACTGGGCAGGAGGCCCAGCGTTCGAGTCAGGGCCGCACGAGCAGGCCGAACGAGTTGCTGCTCGTGCGCGGCGCTCGTGCGCGAAGAGCAGTAGCTGGCAGGAACCTCATGCACGACCGGATGCACGGACACTTGGTCATGCGGATTGGTCGTGCGTCCTTGGGCTTTATATAGGTGGACCGATGGGATTTCCTCATTTTTCAACATTTCTTCATCCTACTTCCGAGAGAGAGGGTTTGTGGAAGGAATTTTCCATCATCAATCACTTGAGTTTTAGATTTGCATCATCTTCATTCGTTTAGAAGCTTAGATACTCGATTTAACTCGTGTTCATTAGATCGAAGTGGTTGGAGCTTCAAGAGGTAATTTCTTCAACATCTTGGATTTCGATTTTGTATTGAGATATGATGTTTTGGATGTTAAAATCATGTTGTATGAAGTGAAGTACGCATGATTATGGATATGTATGATTATTCAATGGATTATTGAAGGATTATCCAAGAACACTTTGAATATTGAGTTGGATTTGGGGGTTTCCGATTAATCGTTGTTGTAATCATGAATTTGGAATTTCATTTTGGATTATTGATCATATTGAAGATGTTTTGTTGGTTTGAAACACTTCTTGGGGATTTGATATTGGTATAATTGAGGTTTGGATGTTAACAATCGAAGATTGGCCACAACGTATTCGATATAATGCCCCAATGAACTTGGTTTAGTCGTATTGACGTTTTGAGTTTGTTATAATGGTGTTTGATTTGTATATTGAGCGGATTGTTGGTAATTGTTTTATTCAAGGTTGTTTCGAGCGATCGACATCTCATTTAGGACATTGTTCGTGGAAGGACAATCTTCATCGGTGTTGTGTAAGTTAATTCTTACTCGGTTAAAAGGATATTCATTCCTTTTGTTGTTGTTCATTCATAATCATAACTCATTCATCATTGTATTAACCGTATTGAGACTTGTAATTGTCGAATAATCACTTCATTCACGAGGAACGACGGTTCCAATCATTTCATTGAGTTATCAATCACTTCACTATTATTTTCATCTCGGTGAGTCATTCTAGACCTTGTCGAGTTATTATTCATTGATATTCATTGTGACCATTCTCGTTCATATGACCTTCTGGGTTCATATTGCGTGGCCGGGTGCGGATGTGTGGAATTGTTAGTCGAGCACAAGATAGTCATGTATTGGGTTCACCGATATATTGGACTGTGCACACGGTAACGTTTACCTCCGTGAGACTAAATAGGTACAAGGACGGGTGTGTCCGGTCATTCGTCTTGTACACTTGCACAGAACATTACGGGCGTACTATGATACTCCTCTTCAGCTTAATTCATAACTAAGGATATTTCATAACTAAATATATATATCATGATTGTGTATTTTCAACCCTTGAGGATTGTTGTTCTGTGTAACTGACCCCGTTGGGGGATATTGTTTTCAGGTCACAGCAAGGCAAAGGCACGGGAAGAGCATGTTGACGGCGAGGAGTCCCAGTGATACTAGTAGGGGGCCCCAATCCTTTCAGTCATTCATGTTGTTGTCATTTATTTTCCGCTGCAGATTTTCATTTGGATACTCCGTTTCATTCAGTGTTGTGTATTTTATCTTCATATAAAATATACTAGTATTCGGTATTGTCCTGGTGTTTTGTACTTAAACTCCTCATCGGAGTATTTGGTAATATAATGTGGTTTGGTACTACAATTATATTATTTAATTCATCAGTTTTCATTCGCCTGGTGGGTCCCGGTCGGGGATCCACGGCACTGTAATATCCGCCTATTTTGGGGTGTTACAGAGTCGATATCGGAGATTGGTTTTGAATACTACCTTCTGAGTCATGTCTCATTTGAAATCATCATCATCGGACTAGTATCATTGGACTTTCGCGTCACGTGTGACCTGTACAAATGTCGAGCCAATCAGACCGAAAGAATTGTAAGATTTCTAACGCCATGGTATAATTTTTGGCAATAAGAATCATTCATTCATCATTCATCAGTCAACAATCCTCATCATCATTCATTTTGATCAGGACGATCATGTTAACTCAATCACTCAGTTCATTTCATTGTTCAGTTGTTGATCTTGAGGATCATATCATTGATCTTGTTAACTTGTTCAGGATAATCATTTCAAGGATTTCATTAGATAATCACGTCACTTCAGTTGATCATTCATGTAATCATTGTATTTGAGAGCTGTTGGGAAAACATAAACCCTGTATCGAAACAGACGGGATAATCAATCCATGTATCGAATTGTGTTGATAAGAGGTTTTGACATATATGCCAATCCTCAATACAGTAAGGAAGCTGTATCGAAGAGTTGAAGTGTCAACCTATATCGAAGACTTGTCTTGAATCCAGCATATAGTGGAACCTTTCAGTACAGCAAAGAAGTCTTATAAAGATCAAGTATGGAAACTGTCTCGAATCACCAATACAGTGATCTTCCATACAGCTCTCAACAGGACAAAGAAGGAATCTTCAGAAGTCAAGTCCCATTGATGAAGAAGTATTTAAATACTCAAGGATAAAGTATTTAAATACTGTCAGTCAACAGATCTTCAAATCCCGCTAAATCCGGATCGTGCTTTTCATCCCGTTGGAACGAAATCTTGCTCAACGGATTTATCCCAACGGATATATTTTCCAGAAGACTATATATATCTCATCAAGGCATTGAAGATCAGTTACCCAAGTAACCGAAGTAACAAAGCTATCAATATATTCATAAGAGCAAAACATATCTCCAAAGCTTACTGCAACTCAGATCTAAGAGATATACAGTGCTCAACATCTTGAACAACACTTCATCAGCCAGAAGCTCATAAAGTCAAAGTTGTTGTTCATCCCCTGTTCTATACTTTGAACAAACCCAGATCAGCCCTGTGTGGACTGAGTAGTCGTTGCTACTCCAGAACTATGTGTGAAGGAATTGCATCGAAGAAGATGAAGCTTCAGAACTGTGTGTGAAGAAGCAAGTCAAAGCATTAGCTGAAACCAATCTGTGTGAATGGTTGAAGCTAAGATCTTTATATCAATCTGTGTGAACGATATATTGATTGTGTGTTGTTATAATTACGTAGTTGTGTACGTAGTAATTATAATAAACTTTTTACTCCTGTGTGGAGGACCAGTAGACGTAGAGGGGTTTACCTTGAACCACTTTAAATATTGTGTTATTTACCTTCTGCCTTATTTGTTTTAATTACTGTGATTATTTAAGTATACACTGAACATCGAGTTGATGTATCCACAACAACTTACTATATCTAACACTTCCGCTACGCACTCAGATTTAAAATCAGTACAGCTTGTTGTTTAAACTACTTCCCAAGCTGTATCCAGTATACTTAGTGGACAACAAGTGGTATCGGAGCAGTTGATTCTAAAAAGAATCAGTCGTATTTTTAACCGAATCATATCCAAAATCACTTACTCTTTAAAACAGTCTCTTTCATTTCTTTACCTTCACATGGATACATCAATGACCAACAAAGTGCCTATGTTCTCTATTAACGAATTTGATGATTGGAGAATTAGGATGGAGGCTCATCTTGCAGTAATGCATGAAGAGATGATTTTTGTTATACATGATGGCCCTATCAAGATCATGAAGGTAAACATGGCCGCAAGGATTGAAGGCCAATACCATGCTGAGATGCTCGAGAAGGAACGCGAGCAATGGACCACAGATGAAACAAAACGAGCCAATATCGACAATGTGGCTAAGAACGCGTTATTTGTCACTCTTAACAAAGGCACATTCTCGAAGGTAAAGAGCTGTAAATCAGCCAAGGAAATATGGAATAAACTCAAGATGATTTGTGAGGAAACTGAGATCTCAAAAGAAAACAAAATTTCAAAACTGACTCAGCAATTTGAATCTTTTGAAATGAAACCAACTGAGACACTTGAGGAACTTGATCTCAGATTCACTGGTATTGTTGGTGAACTTGAAGCTTTTTTTGGGCAAAATTTATACCCAAAAGGAGAAGAACTTAAAAATTTTCAGATCTCTCCCTGCCCGATGGGACATTAAGACCACAGCTATGCGTGTATCTTGCAATCTTAATGAAATATCTACTTTTGATCTCTTCTCTGACCTCAAAGCTTTTGAGTATGATATTGACCGAAGAGAGAAAGTTGAAGAATCTCCTTCAAAGGTCACAGCACTAGCCGCTATATCGAATCGTCGACACAGCATGCCCAGCTCGTCGAAGCCTAGTCATAAGAATGCTGACAGTGACGATGACATCCTGTCTCAAGATGAAATGGCGCTTCTCATGCACAAATTTAAAAAGTTGATCAAGCAGTCTGGAAAGACTCCCTATAGGCCCAAACCTGTCCACAAGGTAAGTACCGAAACATCATCCGGTGATGCAAACCTGTGCTATAATTGCAGGAAACTAGGGCATTATGCAAATAAATGTCCTCATCCCAAAGTCCAAAGGTTGTCGGAGGCTGAGCAACAAGAGAGAGATGAAAGAAGACGTGCTTGGAAAAACAAGCTCAAGGCCCTCATTGGAGAATCAGAAGCCTCCCCCACACCATCCAAATCAGAAGAATGTCTTCAGGTGTTCACTGAAAGTGATTCATCTGACGATGAGTTCGATGATAAAGCATATATGTGCTTTATGGCCAAATACATTCCGGAAGGTGAAGATAGCGATGATGAGGTAAGCTCAACCTCAGCTATTCCATCAAATGCATCTCATACTTTTTAAAACATGATGAATGAGTTTAAAACATTCAAAAGGCCCATGAGACATTGAAAAACGAGAATATATAGCTCCAACTGTCTAACCTAGAGCTGAAAGATGAAAATGACTTGCTGAAGATAAATTATGAAAATATGTCTCTTGATTGTGAAACCAGCAAAGTTAATTTTGAAAAACTCATGGAGAGCAATCATCAACTTGCTCATGAACTAAGTGAGGTTAAAACTCACAACGAAAGCAAGACAAATGATTTGGTTCTACTTCAAGCCAAAGTCACAACTCTCGAAAAACAAGAAATTGAACTTGAGACCACTCTGAAATCGTTCGAGAAATCGTCCAAAAGAATGGAAGAAATTCTAAGCACTGGGCAACATGCTCATGATAAAAGTGGCTTAGGTTACATCTTATGTTCAAACAAAGGGAAAACTAGTACAGTGTTTGTCAAGAGTGTGGAACACATTCCTGTTTCGAAAGAAACTTCGAGTCCCGTGAAGGAACCTGTTGCACTGCGAACAGCAAAGGCTGCTATTCCGCCCCCGCAATCGTATTCCAGACAGCAGAATCACCAGCCATTCAGATCTAAAAGGCGCACTCAACAGCATGCTCCCCGAGCATATCAACAGCGCCAACAGCCATCCAGAAAGAAGACTGTATCCAAATACCAAAGACCCGCACGGCAGTACTATCAGTACAGCACACCGAGGTATTGGATACAGGAGCCCCGTTATTCCTTGAGACAACAGGTGTCCGCTCAGTATCAACAACAGTGTTGGGAATCCAACTGGAGACCCAGAAGACAAGATGTTGGGCCAAAGAAAATGGCTCCACCTCCAAGACGGCACTCGTACTGGATTAATAATAATAACCTTGAATTTTTCATGCATAATAATTATCATGGTTATAGCGACTATGGATATGCCCCTCGTAGACATCGCAACACTGTACTGAGTATGACCTACAGTAAACCAATTGCTGCCAGGAAAACTTGTACCTAGAGGTACTAACATTTATGGACCCAAAAATCAAAGGGGACCTAAATCTACTTAATCTCTTTGCTACAGGACATCCTAGAGGAGGATACCTGGTACTTTGATAGTGGATGCTCTCGGCACATGACCGGAGATAGAAGCAAGCTATCAGATTTCGTAGAAGGCCGCGGTCCAAAAGTTCGTTTCGGTGATAAATCTAAAGGAAGAACAAGAGGGAAATGAAACCTACTTGTCGGAAAATTCAAAGTCACCGATGTTGCATATGTTGAAGGCTTACAGTACAATCTACTTAGTATTAGCCAGTTCTGTGATAAACAGTTCTCGATGAAATTCTATATAGATCGCTGTAGAGTCAAGAACATCCAAATCAAAGAAGTTGTGCTTACAGGAAGCAGATCAGGTAACATGTATATTGCTGAATGGAAGCCTATGAGCTCCTCAATTCCATGCTTTGTTGCCAAAGGCACTGCAGATCTTAGCTGGTTATGGCACAAGAGGATGTCTCACGTCAACTTCAAAACGATCAACAAGCTCTCAAGACAGGGAATTGTTAGAAGATTGCCAAACGTGTCATTCAAGAAGGACAGCGTCTGCGGACCGTGTCAGAAAGACAAACAAATCAAGTCAACCCTGAAGAGCAAATCCTACCTTTCAACCCAAAGAGTGTTGGAAATGCTACATATGGATCTCTACGGTTCTGTAGACCGAGTAAGTTTGGGAGGTAAGAAATACTGTCTTGTTGTTGTTGATGATTACTTCAGGTATGCTTGGACAATTTTCCTAAGCAAAAAGAAGGAAACAACATCAAAGCTGCCCGAGCTCCTGAGAAAGTTGCAAAATGAAAAGGCATTGAGTATCGTGTCCATTCGTTCCGACAGAGGTATAGAATTTACTAACCGCTTTATAGAGCAATACTGTTCGGAAAATGGGATACAACACGAATACTCAGCTGCCCATACACCTTAACAAAATGGTGTTGCCGAGCGAAAGAATAGGACGCTGAAAGAAGCAACAAGGACAATGATCGCCGCAAGCAAGTTGCCACAACATTTCTGGGGTGAAGCAACCAATACAGCATGCTACACTCAAAACCACTGTATCGTCAACAAGTACCACAACAAAACAGCATATGAGGTATGGAACAACAAAACTCCGTTAGTTTGATATTTTCACATATTTGGATGCAGGTGTTATGTGTTGAATAATGGGAAGGATCAACTTAGAACCTTTGATGAGAAATCAGATGAAGGAATATTTGTAGGATACTCCTCCGTCAGCAAAGCTTACAGGATCTTTAATAAAAGGAAGCTGACGATCGAGGAATCATTTCATGTAGTGTTCGACGAACCTCACCATGACCCGACATGAGTAGATGATATTACTCAGAACATCCAACAACTCTCTATCTTGGATTCTCCAACTCCCATAGAACCTGTCGTTGATCTAGAAATAAACCCCGCAGCTGTAAGAATCGACGTGGATGAAGCCGACGTTGTACAAGCTGAAGCTGTATCTACAGAAACTCTCGATACAGTACGGGACCCTGAATTAGAACCCGACCGAAGATGGTTGAGAGATCACCCGAAAGAGCTGATCATTGGAAACATAAATGCTGGTGTTTCTACTCGTAGGAGAATACAGAGTACACAAGGAAATGTACTTTGTGCACAAGAAGAACTAGATACTGAGATATCACTGTTCCCTGAATGGAAATCTCAATCCGAGCTTAGAAGACTCAATATGTGCACTATCACTGTATTCTTAGCCCAGTCCGAACCTGTTTCGACCATAGACGCTCTTAATAATTCTCATTGGATAACATCTATGGAAGAAGAGCTTAACGGTTTTGAAAGAAACAATGTATGGTATCTTGTACCCAGACCTACACATCAATCGGTTATAGGAACCAAATGGGTGTTTCGAAACAAAAAGGATCGAAATGGACTTATTATAAGGAACAAATCCAGACTAGTCGCACAATGCTATAGTCAAGAAGAAGGCATAGACTATGATGAAACCTTCGCCCCTGTAGCCAGACTAGAAGCCATTAGGATATTCTTAGCCTTTGCTGCCCATAAAAGCTTTATTGTATATCAAATGGACGTCAAGAGTGCATTCCTAAATGGAGACCTTGCCGAAGAAGTTTATGTTGAACAACCACCAGGGTTTGCCAACACAGATGGTATTGACCTAGTATACAGGCTAAGGAAAACACTGTATGGACTTAAACAAGCCCCTAGATCATGGTACGAAACCTTGTCCCAGTATCTAACCAACAATGGATTTGAGAAAGGTGCTGTGGACAAGACCTTGTTCAAAATACAGGAAGATGATGACCTTCTAATGGTGCAAATTTATGTAGATGATATAATTTTTGGTTCAACTAACCTTGCTTTGTGTCAAAGGTTCTCTCATCTCATGCAAAGTAAATTTGAAATGAGTATGATGGGAGAACTTAGTTATTTCCTAGGTTTGTAGGTAAAGCAACTGCCTATAGGTATTTTCATCAACCAGGAAAAATACAGCAATGAGCTTCTCAACAAATTTGGAATGAACACTTCCAAATCATCGTCAACCCCCATGAGCACTTCCGTGCAAATTAGTGCTGATGAATCCAGAAAGCCGTTTGACCAATCACTCTACAGGAAGCTCATTGGTTCGCTCCTATACTTAATGGCTAGCGGACCTGATATCTAGTTTGTTGTTGGAGTGTGTGCGAGATATCAAGTAGCACCTAAGGAATCACACTTCAATACAGCTAAACGAATCCTGAAGTACATTAAAGGAACAGTCGATGTAGGACTATGGTATCCTAAAGAAGACGAATTCGATTTAGTTGGATACAGCGACTCGGATCTCGGAGGCTGTAAGCTAGATAGGAAGAGTACAAGTGGAACTTGTCACTTTCTTGGACCTAGACTTGTTTCTTGGTTCAGTAAGAAGCAATTAGCTAACTCACTTTCCACTACCAATCGAATACTATGTCTTGGTAGTTGCTGTATGCAGATCCTTTGGATGCAGCAGCAGTTATCAGATTATGGAATTGAAGCCAGAGAGACTCCAATCATGTGTGATAGCACGAGTGCAATTGTAATAACGCACAATCCTGTTCTGCACTCGCGCACTAAGCATATCAACATGAAGCATCATTTTATAAGGAATCATGTCGAGAACAAGGATGTTCGCCTTAAAAAGTTTCATACAGACATTCAATTAGCCGACATCTTCACCAAGCCACTCGACACAGCCAGATTCAACATGCTTAGACAAGAATTGGGAATACTACAGCCTGACTCCCTGTAAGTAATTTACTGTTTTTACTCAACAATTGAGGGGGAATGCTGTAAGACCCAAGAATACAGTATCCAACGTTAATTATCTGTACACTCAGAACCGTCAATACATCACTATAGTGAACAAAGACATATGAATCATCATACAGCTGACGTGTGCAATAATTAAGGGGGAATACAGTATGACCCATAAATATAGCATTAATCCAAAAGTTGTTGTATGGAGTTAAAACCTATATGTACCTTTTAAGGGGGAACGCTGTATCGTCGCGGATACAGCACATACTATAGGATTTCGATTCAGTGAATATTATATTATATCAATTTTATTTTTAAAATGATTTTTGTCCACGTGCCCTGTTTTTATGTCAAACGTCATTTACATTAAATGCCTTACACGACATCTGGACAACTGAATCTCAAAAGCCGCAATGGTTTCAAATTGTTTAATGTTTTAAAACCGCCGTTTCAGGCATTTAGGGTGACAACAAATGTCAGAAGTGGGACTCGCTCATATTTTAACATTTTAATGGATAAGTGTACCAGTTACACTCAGTCCATCTTGAACGTTGATTTCAAAAACCGGTTCCCATCCCTTAAAATCTGACCATTCGTACTCTGCAAAACCCTATTTAGCTGCCCACTATAAAAGGACTGATACTGCCATTAAAGACTTTTTACGCTTTCTGCAAATTAAGAGTTCTCAAGCAAATACAACCTACAAAGTTTTCTACGTTTTACTGCAAATTTTGTGTATTCTCTTTCACATTTTCTTGAACAATCATCAATGGCTGGTCAAACATCTTCTCCCGCACTCAAGAAAACCGCAAACATCGTCGATGGACTGATCTTCAAGATCTGTCGTCATCGAACGCATTATCGCTGAAACAAATCATGTCGAACCCATGGAGTTCATCATCACTCGTCTCCGTCAACAAGGTCTCTACCGCCTTGGGAGTCAAACCGCTGAGAAGTACGATGTTCACCTGGTTGAGGAATTTTACCTCAACGCCGTCGTTCGCTTTTTGTCGCTGGCCCAAGGAGGTCACATTGCTGACATTACTGCTACCATTCAAGGAGTGGAGATCTGTATCGATCGAGATCTTCTCCAGAATATTTACAGGCTACCTGCTGATGGCCTGACAATGGAACAACTTGAGACGTTTGGGTCGCAAGAGCTGATAACGAAGTATTATGGGCTGTTCACCGACTCAACTATTGTTGACATGGTTCACACCACATGTCACAAGAAGAATTTTTGCCGGCCATATGTGTATTTACATGATTTTTGCTGCAGGATCATCGAGAATTGAACTGGTGCATTCGAAATGTGCACTAATATGAGATTTAGGATGATGGTTGCAATTCTGACCTGTGAAAAGGTCAACTGGTGTCAGATAATCTTGAAGCACTTGCAGGAGGAAGTATGCAAGCCTGCCACCCAGAAGAAGTCATTTGGTTTAATTCTAAACCATATTTTGATGAAATGCGGACTTTCGCAATCCGCTGATGCGAAGAAAAACAGCTCCCGGATATACTTAGGAGGCATCAAGCCTACAGCGTATAACCAGAGCACTATGGTCTGCAACCACCCTAAAATCAAAAGTATGCCAGTTTATGAAGACCCAAGGGATGTGTCTTTGAAGTCCCAAGATGTGGAGTCTTCAAGGAAGAGGAAAAGATCTCACAGCAAGACACCGATTGCTGGTGAGAAGCCGAAAATGAAGCTAAGGAGTCTTTCTAAAGCTAAAACCACCATAACCTCCGAGGAAGTTTCCACCGTGGCGCAACCCACTGAAGAACTACCCCAGGGCCCAACCCCTGTGGAAGAGGTGCCCGCTACTGTATCGACAGTAGATCCTGAGCCTTTGGCGGCAAGGACGGATGATCAGACATCTGCCAATGTAGAAGACTCTAGCGAGTCGGCTGCCCCTTCGGAGCCAACAGCTACTTCTCCTATGCAGGATTCCACACCCGTACAGGATCAATCTTCCTTCGGGGAACCATCCCCTGTAAGGAATCCCACTTCCCTACAGGATCCCACACGTGTAGAGAAATCCCTTGCTACAGCGGATTCAGACGTTGTACGCAGTCCCTCCCCGGACACCATTATCAACAACTCTTCTCTCTGTGCAGATTGATCATGCATATGAAAGATTCCTTAAATGGAAAAGCTACAGGCTAGCTCCGTATGACACCTTATAAAACTGGAGCGAATGGAGCCATGAAGAGAGATTTGTATTGGAAGTGACGGACTCAACAGAGGTTGCAGCCCTGATCCAATGGGACAATCTCTACTGCAAGGAATTGATTGAAAGCCATTTATTGCAAAAATCTAACGCAAGGAGAAAAGGAAAATATAAGTCCGAGGACTCTCCCCAAAATCCAAAAGATGACGATGACTCAGGCGATGATGACGATGCTTTACAAGCTGGTCTGAGAATAAGTCGTGAGGAGGCTCAAGACAGAGATGCCTCTCAACCCAAGGACGACGAAGGGCCATCAAATCGAAGTGATCCCCCTTCGCCAAAGCAAGAGAACATTCCTGACGATGAGGAATCAGTCCCTCAAGTCGAGGAAGAAGAAATTGTTTTGGAACAGGCACCCGAGCCTACCGCCGCTCAAGAAGAAGAAGTTGTTGCTGAGAGACAATAGGAGGAATCAGTCCCTCCTGTATCCATGTCTACAGACGAACCTTCGCAACAGGAGGACACAACACCCCCTGCCGCCGAACCAGAAAATGCTGCTCCCACCCCATCAACCGTGGAATCCGAGGACGGTAATGTACCTGAGGATGTCCAACTCAATTCACCCCCTACTGTGAATCTGAGGAGGTTGAATGGATCCAAAGATTTTGCGAAACCGGATTCTCCAAGCACTGCTGCTAGGAAAGAGCGCCTGCTTGCTCTTGGTCTTCAAACTGTCTTCATACAGGATGCAGTTAATGCCCTGTACTCAGTCGAAAAAGCTCTTAATTGGATGCACACTTCTGCAGTCGAAGAAATGACTACATTAGAGCATGAAGTCTCTCGAGTAGTAGAAGCTTTCGCTGTATTGCCAGAAGTATTCAAGAAAGCACTGAAGATCATGCAAGAGAAACAAGAGCAACTCCCGAGAGAAGAGGCATCCAAAACGTGCATTTCTGAGGCCAAGAACGCAGCTGCTATGATCGAAAGCACTTCTCATCTTCGAGCCCACGACAAAAGTATCAAGGATATGTCGGAGGTGCTTTCCACCCTTGTAGAAAGAATGACAAACATTGAGATGAAACAGGATGCCGCACTTGAGATCCTAGGACGTCTTGATGACGCCAAAAAGAGGGAAGAAGCAAGAGAAGCTGCTAGGAGAATAAGGTTACAGCACGAAAGGGAATTTAATGCTGCTCAAGACAGCATTACCGCTGAATTAAACAAGCTAGCCCATCCCTCTCAAAGTTTTAAGATTTCAGGCTCCCGACCTGAATTTCATGATCCAAATGTCCCGTGGCAAAACTTAATCCAAAGACCTTATGAAATTCATCTGCCGACCAACCGCCATCCAACTGCCGAAGAGGTTAAGCAATGGAGGAAGAATGAACCGATGAGATACTTTGTTAAACTCACCAGGGAATCCGCCATCTTCAAAAGCTATAAGACATTAGTGGAGGCTACAGACAAATTCACGAAGATGTTAGAAGAAGGAAAGCTCCCTCTCTAGCTAGATATGAAATCCAAGCATAGAAGAGGAGATCGGATCACCCATCCAGAAGACTGGATTCTTGCCTTTGACAGATCCTACGAAGGTAGAGCAATATACCTATATCGAGGCAATGACTCCCTACAGAACTGGTGGCACGGAACCGAGAATGATCCAGGGAAAAAGCCATGGAGACATGCAGACTATAGGAGCTGAAATCCTTGTAATATTGTTTCTTTTTGTAACTTTTCCTTCAAAACAGCAAACCATGTACTCTAATTTTTGGAATATCAATAAAAGTGTTTGTTTGTCTTGAAAGATTACAACTCGTAATCTACTGTGTTGATGTATGATTACATAAACTTAAATTGTTGAGATAACAATCACAAGTATAGAAACTTGTTTGAAAATTAAGCTGTACGAACTTGTCTACGAACAGTTCATAATTTCAGGTGTATACTTAGAATACATTGTAAGATTGTGCCTGCGCGCCAATCATAAGCTTAAGTTGTAAAAATTCTTAGTCAGATCGAACTCGCCTGCGAGCAGTTCATAAATTAGACTAAGTTGCTGAAAGACAGACCATTTGACAGAAGACCAAGAAATCTGCCAGAAGTCATCAAAGAAGATTATTTCATGAAGAACGTTTTGGCATCATCAAGAAGACTTGAAAGTTTTAAAGTCTTGGCAAATTGTCAAAAAGGGGGAAATTGTTGGGAAAACATAAACCCTGTATCGAAACAGCCGGGATAATCAATCCCTATATCGAATTGTGTTGATAAGAGGTTTTGACATATATGCCAATCCTCAATACAGTAAGGGAACTGTATCGAAGAGTTGAAGTGTCAACCTGTATCGAAGACCTGTCTTGAATCCAGCATATAGTGGAACCTTTCAGTACAACAAAGAAGTCTTATAAAGATCAAGTATGGAAACTGTCTCGAATCACCAATACAGTGATCTTCCATACAACTCTCAACAGGACAAAGAAGGAATCTTCAGAAGTCAAGTCTCGTTGATGAAGAAGTATTTAAATACTAAAGGATAAAGTATTTAAATACTGTCAGTCAACAAATCTTCAGATCCCGCTAAATCCGGATCGTGCTTTTCATCCCGTTGGAACGGAATCTTGCTCAATGGATTTATCCCAACGGATATATTTTCCAGAAGACTATATATATCTCATCAAGGCATTGAAGATCAGTTACCCAAGTAACCGAAGTAACAAAGATATCAATATATTCATAAGAGCAAAACATATCTCTAAAGCTTACTGCAACTCAGATCTAAGAGATATACAGTGCTCAACATCTTGAACAACACTTCATCAGCCAGAAGCTCATAAAGTCAAAGTTGTTGTTCATCCCCTGTTCTATACTTTGAACAAACCCGGATCAGCCCTGTGTGGACTGAGTAATCGTTGCTACTCCAGAACTGTGTGTGAAGGAATTGCACCGAAGAAGACGAAGCTTCAGAACTGTGTGTGAAGAAGCAAGTCAAAGCATTAGCTCAAACCAATCTGTGTGAACGGTTGAAGCTAAGATCTTTATATCAATCTGTGTGAACGATATATTGATTGTGTGTTGTTATAATTACGTAGTTGTGTACGTAGTAATTATAATAAACTTTTTACTCCTGTGTGGAGGACCAGTGGACGTAGAGGGGTTTACCTCGAACCACTTTAAATATTGTGTTATTTACCTTCTGCCTTACTTGTTTTAATTACCGTGATTATTTAAGTATACACTGAACATCGAGTTGCTGTATCCACAGCAACTTACTGTATCTAAGACTTCCGCTACGCACTCAGATTTAAAATCAGTACAGCTTGTTGTTTAAACTACTTCCCAAGTTGTATCCAGTATACTTAGTGGCCAACAATAGCGTATGCTCATTTTCATCATTTCATAATATAATCATAATGTTATATTCATGCGAGATATATAATTATCATATGACTTTCCACCTCAGTATGGGAAGAGCAGTCAGAAGACGCGGAGGACAAGGCTGCGGTGCAGGCCGAAACCCGAGAGCTCGTGTGAATACATGTGCGAACGTGAGGAATAATGCTAACTCATCAAGCAGCGACGCTGCCACTCATTCACCTGGATGTGATCATTCACTATCAGGGAGTCGTACCAGGGACACAGCTCAGTCAAAAGGTGTTTGGGTTGATCCACTCGCTTTCATGCATGGCCTGATGGCCCAAATGACTCAGATGGCACAACTGATGGAGACGATGCATAACTCATCCACTCAAAATAAGCAGGCTCCTCCGCCGCCACCTCAGAGGCAAGAGAGGGGTGTTAGCAGTATCATTGGCGATATCTCTCGCCAGCGACCACCTACCTTCGAAGGCTCATCTGAGCCGGAGGATATCATTCACTGGCTCGAGCATTTCGAGAAGTTATTTGCTATGGTAGACTGTCCCGAAGGACACAAAGTTTCAGTTGCAGCTTACTATCTGGGTAAGAGGGCTCATTCTTGGTGGTTGTCGTTGAAACCCACCGACGGATCATGTACTTGGGAGCAATTCAAGACTCTCATGATGGAGAGGTATTATCCGGCCCCACTCAGAGAGGCCAAACTGTCAGAATTACTCACTCTCGACCCTTCAGCAGATGAGGATGTTCTCGCCATTGCCGAGAAATTTCAGGAACTTCTTCCATTCGCCTCATTTATCATTCACTCCGAGGCGGATAAGATTAACTATTTCAGCAAGAGGCCGAAACCCCATATGCGGATGCAGTTACTTAATCATAATTGCACCACTCTGGCCGAATTCATTGAGAGGGCTCTTACTTTAGAGCTCACTGCTAAGGAGATTGCTTAGCAGCAACCTTTATCTGCTAGCAAGAAATCGAAGAATCGTAATCAGTCTGAAGGCGGTCAGACAACCTTCAAGAAGCCTCCTGCGGGCATTACTTTCTCTGAGCGACCTCCTGTGGTGCCCAGACCGGCGGAATCGCAGTCCCGAGCAGCCAGTTCGGCCATCACCTGTTTTAACTGTGGGGATCTTGGTCATGTCAGCACCAAGTGCCCGAGGCAGACTGTCACGTGTCATAACTGTGGGATTCCTAGGCATAAGGCCCGTTTTTTCCGAAGGGACTCCAAACCTACTCCGGCGTCATCTCAGGCCCCGAAGCAGTCAGATGTTCATAATCAGGCCACTCAGTCTGCGTCGTTCAAGACGACAGGAACGAATAAAGGTGGAGCCTTTAGGCATCAGACGGGAGCGTCCGGTGCCGGGACTAGCAAGCCCCGAATTTATGAGATGAAGAAGACCGACGATCCAGAGGCCCGGATGATATCAGGTACACTCGATATTCTATCTCAACCTGTGTGTACCCTTTTTGATACTGGTGCATCGCATTCATTCATTTCCGAGTCATCTTTGAGTAGACTACGTCTGGGTAGTGCTACTAGATGTGAGCCTTATGTCATTGGTCTACCTGATGGTAGAAGAATTATCGGGAATCGTGAGATTCAGAATTGTCTGATTCAGCTTCATGGCCGTGTATGGATAGCAGACCTTATTGTGGTAGATTTTCCAAGAGACGACGTCATCTTGGGTATTGATTGGATAGATCGTCACGATGCCATCATTAGTGTCCGTAAGCGTATGGTCACTATCATTTCAGACGATGGGGTCGAATGTGTTTTTCAGGGGATTAATCCTAGTTGTTCCGGGAGAGTCATCAACTTGATGAAAGCAGTGAAATTACTCAGTCAGGGGTGTATTGGTTATTGGTGCGATATGACCAAAACCGAGAAATCAACAATAATGTTGACGGATATTTCGGTAGTAAGGGAATATGCCGATGTATTTCCAGACGAGTTACCCGGTTTGCCTCCACAGAGAGATGTGGAATTCACGATTGAGTTGGAGCCTAGTACGTCTCCAATATCGAAGGCACCGTACCGGATGGCCCCGACCGAAATGCAGGAGTTTAAGAATCAACTTGAGGAATTGT
The DNA here is from genome assembly GCA_033398695.1 of Orobanche coerulescens. Classification (NCBI taxonomy): domain Eukaryota; kingdom Viridiplantae; phylum Streptophyta; class Magnoliopsida; order Lamiales; family Orobanchaceae; genus Orobanche; species Orobanche coerulescens. Next base: position 168,942,852 of record CM065805.1, on the reverse strand, counting down.
TCGAGAAAGGTTATATCTGACCGAGTGCGTCCCCGTGGGGAGCACCAGTGTTGTTTGTCAAGAACAAGGATGGTTCATTTCGCTTGTGTATTGATTATCGGGAGTTGAACAGGGTGACGATCAAGAATAAGTATCCTCTACCCCGTATTGATGATCTCTTAGATCAACTTCAGGGAGCTTCAATATTTTCCAAGATCGACCTAAGATCTGGATATCATCAGTTGCGAATTCAAGAGTCGGATATCGCAAGGACAGCATTTTGTACACGCTATGGTCATTATGAGTTTGTGGTAATGCCGTTTGGGTTAACTAATGCACCTGCGGTATTCATGGAGTTAATGAATCGGGTTTTCATCGACTTTTTGGATCAGTTTGTTGTTGTCTTCATCGATGACATTTTGATTTATTCTCATGACCGAGAGGAGCACGAGGTTCACCTTCATCAGGTTCTCGACGTGTTGAGACATGAACAACTTTATGGGAAGTTTTCCAAATGTGAATTCTGGATGTCCGAAGTGATGTTTCTCGGACATGTAATTTCATCAGATGGAGTGCGTGTTGATCCTCAGAAGATGGAGGCTATCCAAGATTGGTTACCTCCGAAGAATGTTAAGGAAATCTGAAGCTTTCTCGGATTAGCCGGTTATTATCGAAGGTTTGTGGAAGGATTTTCTAAAATTGCTCAACCTTTGACGAACCTTTTGTGAAAGGATAATAAATACACATGGTCCGACGCGTGTCAACGGAGTTTTAAGGAACTCAAGAGCCGGTTAATTTCAGCACCTGTACTTTCCTTGCCACAAGGGACGTAAGGATTCGTGGTTTATAGCGATGCGTTTGGACACGGTCTCGGATGTGTATTAATGCAGAATGGGAAGGTTATTGCCTATGCTTCACGGCAATTGAGACCTTACGAGGTTAATTATTCGACCCACGACCTGGAGTTAGCAGCCGTGGTTTTCGCGTTGAAGATTTGGCGTCATTACCTATATGGCGTCACCTGTCAGATATTCACCGACCACAAGAGTTTGAAGTATATATTTACTCAGAAGGAGTTAAATATGCGACAGAGGCGGTGGTTGGAACTAATCAAAGATTATGATATCGAAATCTTATACCACCCGGGTAAGGCAAACGTGGTTGCTGATGCCTTGAGTCGTAAGTCCGTTCAGGAGCAAATGCTTGCTCATTTAATAGTTCAGAAGGAGCTTCAGCAGGAAATCCTTAGACACGAGATCGAGGTCTGGCGTCAGCGAGTGCAAGGGCAACTTTGCATGTTAGAGATTTCAATGCCACTTGAGGAGGCAATCAGAGAGAATCAGGGTTCAAACCCATCATTGTTGCGCATCTGTGAGGATGTGGCTCAGGGGAAAGCCCCTGGATTTGTGGTCCACGAGGATGGACTTTTGCGATTTAAGAATCGGTTGTGCATACCGGCGAAGGACGAGTTGAAAAACTCGATTTTGAGAGAAGCTCATGCTACCCCTTATTCCGTTCATCCGGGGTCTAACAAGATGTACAAGGACTTGAAACAAAATTACTGATGGAGCAATATGAAGCGAGAAGTCGCAGAATTTGTTTCGAGATGCTTAACCTGTCAGCAAGTCAAGATAGAACATCAGCGACCGGTGGGTATGCTGAAACCTCTCCCTATTCTAGAGTGGAAGTGGGAGGACATTTCGATGGATTTCATCACGAGTTTGCCGACGAGTCATCGTGGCATGAATACAATCTGGGTAATTGTGGACCGTTTGACTAAATCGGCACATTTCCTTGAGATTAAGGATACGTGGGGTCCCGAGAGACTTGCCCAGTTGTTCATCAAAGAGATAGTGAGACTGCATGGTACTCCTAAAAGTATCGTTTCCGATCGTGACGGACGATTCGTGTCTCATTTTTGGAAATCAGTTCATCGTGCTATGGGAACTCAGCTTAATTTCAGTGTCGCTTTTCATCCTCAGTCCGACGGACAATCAGAGAGGACTATTCAGACATTGGAGGACATGTTGAGGGCATGCGTCCTCGATTGGAAAGACGATTGGGAAGACCATTTACCGTTGACTGAGTTCACATACAATAATAGTTGGCATGCTTCGATTAAGATGGCACCTTACGAGGCTTTGTACGGTCGTCGTTGTCGATCTCCTTTGTGTTGGGACGACTTATCAGAGTCAATCGGCACCGAGCCCGATATGCTTATAGCCGCCCGTGAGAAGGTAGCTTTGATTAGGAGTCGTCTGTTGACCGCTCAGAGTCGACAGAAATCATATGCAGATAATCGTCGTCGACCACTAGAGTTCGAGACAGGTGACCACATGTTGGTCAAGGTATCCCCGAGTCGAGGTATTTTCTGTTTCGGAAGATGGGGGAAGTTGAGTCCGAGATTCATTGGACCGTTTGAGATTTTGGATTGAGTAGGCGAGTTAGATTATCGATTCGGTTTACCTCCGGTGTTGAGCCGAATTCATAATGTGTTTCACGTCTCTCAATTGCGGAAGTATGTTGCCAACCCGAGCCACATACTTCAGTTCGACGAAATCGAGATCGCCGATGATCATTCATACGAGGAGCGTCCTATATGAGTATTAGAGCGGCGAATCAAACAGTTGAGGAAGAAGACGATTCCTTTGGTAAAGATCCAGTGGTCTAGACACGGAGTCGAAGAGGCTACTTGGGAAACCGAAGATAGTATGCGGGAGAGTTATCCCGAGTTGTTTGACCCTTAGTTTCAAGGATGAAAGTCTTTTTAAGGAGGGGAGTCTGTAATACCCGGTTGTAATTCAGTCATTTTTATTCAGTAATTATCAGTCTGTAATTGTCACTCGGTAATTTTCACTCATTATTAATCACTCATCATTCATACTCATTCAATTGTGTACACCGTTCGGCGTAATATTTGTAATTCTCGTGCTTTTGTCCCCGTACTTCTCGAGTTCTATGATTTTTGTACTCGGTGCATCGTTTGGACAGAACTGCTTGTCGAGCAGGGCCGCACGAGCACCTGGTCGTGCGCGGCGCTCGTGCGTTGCGTCTGGACTGGGCAGGAGACCCAGCGGCCGAGTCAGTGCCGCACGAGCAGGCCGCACGAGCACCTGGTCGTGCGCGGCGCTCGTGCGTTGCGTCTGGACTGGGCAGGAGGCCCAGTGGTCGAGTTAGTGCCGTACGAGCAAGCCACACGAGCTACTGCTCGGGCATGGTGCTCGTGTGTTTTGGCTGTACTAGGAAGGAGGCCCAGCGTTCGAGTCAGGGCCGCACGAGTTGCTGCTCGTACGCGGCACTCGTGCGCGAAGAGCAGCAGCCAGAAGGAACCTCACGCACGACCGGACGCACGGACACTTGGTCGTGCGGATTGGTCGTGCGTCCTTCTTGGGCTTTATATAGGTGGACTGACGGGATTTCTTCATTTTTCAACATTTCTTCATCCTACTTCCGATAGAGAGGGTTTGTGGGAGGAATTTTCCATCATCAATCACTTGAGTGTTATATTTTCATCATCTTCATTCATTTGGGAAGCTTGGATACTCAATTTAACTCGTGTTCATCGGATCGAAGTGGTTGGGGCTTCAAGAGGTAATTTCTTCAACATCTTGGATTTCGATTTTGTATTGAGATATGATGTTTTGGACGTTAAAATCATGTTGTATGAAGTGAAGTACGCATGATTATGGATATGTATGATTATTCAATGGATTATTGAAGGATTATCCAAGAACACTTTGAATATTGAGTTGGATTTAGGGGTTTTCGATTAATCGTTGTTGTAATCACGAATTTGGATATTCATTTTGGATTATTGATCATATTGAAGATGTTTTGTTGGTTTGAAACAATTCTTGGGGATTTGAAATTGGTATAATTGAGGTTTGGTTGTTAACAATCGAAGATTGGCCACAACGTATTCGATATAATGCCCCAATGAACTTGGTTTAGTCGTATTGACATTTTGAGTTCGTTATAATCGTGTTTGATTCGTATATTGAACGGGTTGTTGGTAATTGTGTTATTCAAGGTTGTTTCGAGCGACCGACATCTCATTTAGGACATTGTTCGTGGAAGGACAATCTTCATCGGTGTTGTGTAAGTTAATTCTTACTCGGTTAAAATGATATTCATTCCTTTTGTTGTTGTTCATTCATAATCATAACTCATTCAACATTGTATTAACCGTATTGAGACTTGTAATTGTCGAATAATCACTTCATTCACGAGGAACGATGGTTCCAATCATTTCATTGAGTTATCAATCACTTCACTATTATTTTCATCTCGGTGAGTCATTTTTGACCTTGTCGAATTATTATTCATTGATATTCATTGTGGTCATTCTCGTTCATATGACCTTCTGGGTTCATATTGCGTGGCCGGGTGCGGATGTGTGGAATTTTTAGTCGAGCACACGATAGTCATGTATTGGGTTCACCGATACATTGGACTGTGCACACGGTAACATTTACCTCCGTGAGACTAATTAGGTACAAGGACAGGTGTGTCCGGTCATTTGTCTTGTACACTTGCACAGAACATTACGGGCGTACTATGATACTCCTCTTCAGCTTAATTCATAACTAAGGATATTTCATAACTAAAGATATATCATGATTGTGTATTTTCAACCCTTGAGGATTGTTGTTCTGTGTAACTAACTCCGTTGGGGGATATTGTTTCCAGGTCACGGCAAGGCAAAGGCACGGGAAGAGCATGTTGATGGCGAGGAGTCTCAGTGATACTAGTAGGGGGCCCTAATCCTTTCAGTCATTCATGTTGTTGTCATTTATTTTCCGCTGCAGATTTTCATTTGGATACTCCGTTTCATTCAATGTTGTGTATTTTATCTTCATATAACATATACTAGTATTCGGTATTGTCCTGGTGTTTTGTACTTAAACTCTTCATCGGAGTATTTGGTAAACTAATGTGGTTCGGTACTACAATTATATTATTTAATTCATCAGTTTTCATTCGCGTGGTGGGTCCCAGTCGGGGATCCACGACACTGTAATATCCGCCTAATTTGGGGTGTTACAGACCACACCGAAATTCTCAAAAACCACACTAGGCATCTCCGCGACTCTTCAGAGCAGAGATGCAAACTCGATCTCCACACCTCTCAGCTACCATCTCGTAATGCACGGCTCGGTGTCCCAATTGACCGCAATCGAAATAGCTGACTAACGGTGAACGACAATTCTCCACTGTACGAGATCAGGAAATCAACAATCGGACAACCACGATTGAACCTCAAGGATAGAACAACACGATCGAATACAATGGTTGAACAAAAACGGTCGAATAACAACAATCGAACAATAACGATCGAACACCAATGATTGAACAACAATGATCGAACAACAACGGTCGAACAACGACCCCGAAGTTCACACTTCAACTCAAGATATTAAAAGAACTTGTAGAAACTAAAAGATGTTAATTTCGAACAAGGTTCACAAGAATCGAACCGAACTCGGAAAAGTCACAACGATAAATAAATTGATCCGAAACAAGGTCACAACCCGTTCGGACGATGATAACCGAGATACCGAATAAGTTCAGAAAGTATCAGTGAACACAAGCGAGTCGATTGAACTGAGAAGGAGAAAACTTCTAAAAGAAGTGTCGTCCCTGAAACTCATAACAACGAAAGTAAGGTAACAACATAACGAGCAACCGACGGGAACATCTTTCAGGGGCCACTCAAAGCCGATCCTGACATTCGTTCTGAAGTTTGTACCCCGTAAGGCTCGGTAACCAACTCGCAAAACTGGATTCCGTGCCCCTCGAGTCCACACTTGTAATCTTCTACTGGCGAGGAAAGACAATTTGCACGTACACACCCCGACACATTACAGTTGAAGCACCTCGGCATACCGAATATACAACTGCTAAGTACAATGGAATATAACATCACAAAACAACATACCAGAGATGCCAACTCAGCATAACATATTAACGTAAGGCAACCCACATACACAGAATCACAGCAACGACGGCATACATTCAGCGATTTCAACGGCCCGAATGATAACCAGCACATAATCACAAAACATCATGAAACAATCACAGACACAATCATACAACCAAGCTCCAACAGCTCGCACAGGTGCGATAACACGCAAATCACCACGAAACGACAACATTAAAGACCAATATCGCACCTCTCACAGAGGGATAACACAATAAAAGCATGGTGATCAACTCAACGGTCACACCACCAATTCAATCACAACTCGGGGCTAACACCCTAACGACAATGCGAATATCATACATACATTCTCGGACCGCAAACAGGAATGATAGCTTTTAAAAACAAAAACCACATTTTGAAAATAATCTTTTGGGAACACCAGTTGATCTTGATTATCACATTTCGAAAAAGTAATACAAACATGAAACATCATTATCGAGCCTTGAAAAACCATCTTGCATTTGATAAAAATGAGGACACCTTTCTTTTAATTAAAACTTTCAGAAATATTCGACCGTCGGGTCTAAGCAAATGCCTTTCCAAATTACAGAAAATATCTCAAAATATTTTGGTCCTCAAGGTAGAAGAATCTTGAAACATACTGCAGCACTAGTAGGCACCTTGAAAATACTGCGAGAGAAAATAATATATTTTAAAAGTGGGGTCTCGAAATTTATTTTCTAAGGTACTCAAGGTTTTTAGAAATCCAATAGGCTAGAATGCCCGAAACTCACACATATCAACATTCGCTTAAGCACATCATAGTACGCGCATCAAATTGTTCAAAATCAAGAAAATACATGTCTTTTATCGGAAAACAAACAATAAAATATCACAGCCGAAAACCGCCTAGGATCAGGGCGAAACCACTGACCCCATTCGAGGCCGTTAAGGACCCTGTCGAACTGGCTAGCAAAACAAGCTCGTGAATCTGGAGTGAAATCCCTGATTCCCCCAAGGCCTCGTTGAACTCTCCCGGAGTGAGAAAATCAAACACATATAAGCACAATCCATATTAAGCACAAAGGTTTCACAAGAATACTTGAAAAACGAGCGAATCAATTTGAAAATCATTAGCAGTGGACAAAAACAACAGTCGAAAAGACATAAGCAGCGACAACACTCCTCATATAAATCGAAATATGAGAGTTAAATAAACACACATCACGAAACCAAGAATCTACATAAAGGTTCCATCACTTAATAAATAATCATACAAGTAGCTCATGTCACACGAGGCGCAACACAATGAAGGGAGACTTACATCCACAGGCCGCACGAAGATGATGATCGCCCCATGATACTAATCACGACCAACAAACTCAGACGACACGTCGCGACATAACTCAGTCAGATAAAATCCAACCAGACAAATGGAGGTTTGTTTGAATGAAGGTGTGAAGACAAAACTGAATAGGGTTGCTAAAAATTCCAGTATGTCTGCTGTCAACTCAAATGGATCTGGTGGAAATATTTTCGCAAATGTGGGTTACCCTTTAGGAGGAAATAAAATAAGGAAAGGAAAACACTTCACTTTAGATCCATCCTCAATGGAACAAGCACATCGGTATGCTTTATTTAATTCTGATTGCAAGGAGGTTGACAATTATATCAAGTGAGTAAATCTCACTACCATTTTGAAAATTAGTATCGTAATTGTTCATTTCGTTTAAATATACATATCATTTATTCTATTATTTTTTAATCTGGTGATGTTTCATTGATGCAGTGAACATCAAATTCATATTAATAATCATCCAGGATCAAGTCGATGGTCACAAGCACAAAACCATAGCAACCAGTTTGCAAACTGGTTCAGGGACAAAACAATAAACAATCCTATTCCAAATCACATTTTTTGGTTAGCAAAGGGTCCGAGTCCTACTGGTAGGAGGTACACAGGATATTATATAAATGGTTACAGGTTTTACACAAAAGGATGTGATGAAAGATGTAAGACCCAGAATAGTCGAGTTTCGGTGACGGCTTTAACTCCTAGCTTTGCAAGCTCTAGGGATAAAAATCCTTTATTCGGTGATGTTGACTATTATGGTGCAATAGTAGATATAGTAGAGCTTAGCTAGTGGTCCCAATTCAATGTAGTTTTGTTCCTTTGTGGGTGGTCCCAAGTGGAGAAAGATGAATATGGTCTTCCTTGTGTTAATTCGAACAAGTTGTGCTGTTCGAATGACCCTTATGTAATGCCTTCTCAAGTGCATCAAGTGTTTTACGTTCCCGATGCTCTAGTAAAAGGCTTGCAATATGTTATGACCCGAGTTCCTGGAGATTTGCATGAGGGTGATTATTGTATGAATGATGATAACTCATACTGGTCCGAACCTAATGATAGAGCAGTGAATTCTTTGGTTAAAGTCGGTGATGAAGACATTCAATTATCACGAGATGAAATGCCTCCAATTATTCTTGGTGCAGATACATGATTGGCTGACTTATATGGGGTTGATAATCAAGATGATGCTTCTGACGATGATGATACTTTATGGGATTGGATGAATGCGGAGAAAGAACAAGTAGCTGATGATGTTTAAAAATGATAGCTATTTTTCATCTTTGTTTTGAAGCGTTTTTTTCCGTTATGTGTAATTTTGAAAATTTTAGTTATAGTGCTTGAACAAGTAACTGATTTATATCCAGAATTGGTTGATGATATGTTTTTTCCTCTTTCTGTCAATTTTTAATTGAGAATGTGTAATGCTTTAATGCTTCTTATTCAAATGTTACAAAAATTTTCTGACAAGCTTGTTGTTTCAGTCCCAACAAGTTAGACTCCAACGAGAAAGGCAAGCAATAAGGATGATGATGCGGAAGTTAGTTCAAATGCATATAAGAGAAGTCGACAACTCATAATTAAAGAGAACAATACAAGATTGCAAGAACCTGGATTGAGGGATTTGGTGTAACACCCCCAATCCACTCAGGGATATTACACGCCATAGATCCTTTCCTCAAGGATCTACCAGGCTGGTAACTAAAATCAAACATCTCAACATCGCTTGTTAAGGCTAAAATGACTCAGTAGACCGATTTGGTCTTTCAATCAATACATACAACTCAATCTCAATACATGCCCACACAGGGGTCAAAATACAACACACTCCCATACAACGGGGGAAATACTGCAGCGGAAATAAAGTACAACCGAACCAATAGGACATCATATGGATCCTCATGTGATTAGTATCAATCATCTTTCATCATCCTTCATGCCGATCCTATGTTATGCTCCACAAAACCTGAATGCAAAACAGACATCCACCCCCAATTTCTCGGGGGTTAGAAAAATTCCACTATTTTGCTAGTTCAAGTATATAATCGTACGAATTGTAACAACCAAATAGAAATCACAAATTGGGTACGACAATTAACAATCAAAACCTTCCCGAGAGGTTTTATTAATTAGAAAACAATCAATGAAATGTTGAAAATAAATTCCTCATCTCAGGGATTTTTAAAAGTAGAAACCTTATTGGACCGCAAATCCTTAGTTAAAAGAAAACACTTCAAGACGGATGGGTCTCGACCCAAAATCACTTTCCATAAAACGACCTATACAAATCCGTTGGGATTTCATCCCAAATGTCATCAAATCACAATACGCGAGAACAATGGCAAGGTCCATTTTCCAATATCAAAACCCCACAACTAATGGACTAAACACATACGACAAAATACTCTAGTGCCATCCTAGCCAAGTAGTCCAAATGAACAACTTACCTCTTACACACTTAGTCAATGCATGCAATCATGAAATCACCATTCAAAAACACTCGTTTCTGGAAACACCATAACTCAAAACACATTTGTCAAATGCACCACAATTAACCGTCGATCCACGCCTCTGTGGACCCCTACCGAGACCCCGTCGGATCTAACCCGTAGTGTTTAAAAGCAAAGCTCGTCTATCCACGCCTCTGTGGACCCCTACCGAGACCCCGTCGGATCTAAACCGTAGTGAGCATACACACACATGCCACTCATGCAATATTAATATGCAAAGAATGTAAGTTCATTAAGAATACTTACTAGATATGACCACTTACCCGACACCATTATCATACTCATCACAATACCTCCATCATGAAAAATCGATCACAACACAACAACACAATCAACACGGAATACACAATTCCACAACATTAAACAAGCAGGGGTATCATTAAAGCCCTCAACGTTCAAAATAACCAAATCATAATCAATTCATACGAATCATATTCACGAGGGTAGACCAACCATCATAAATCCAACATGTAAACTCTATTTGCAGAACACAAATCGTATAAGAAAAATACTTGCCTCGAAACCATGATCGAAATGAGATGATGAACGGGATGTAGTCGGGCAGCCCCGAACTCCTGAATACAATCAAAAATACAATAACACCGCAAACACTACGAGAATAACACCACACGAATTGCCAACACAAAACGGAGATCAACTCAGAAATCCTCGAGCACCTATAATTCTCCGGAAGAACAACAAAAACATGATTATGATGAGGATCAAGACCAAAAACAACGGATATCACACCAAACCATCGAAGAAAACTCATTCGAACATTTAATTGAACATTAAATATTCACAACACCCCAAGAATGCTGAAATTACCATTCGGGTTGAAACGAACCGAAGATATAGATATACAATCCATATAACATATTTAACAACATCATTTGACAACAATCGGTTTATCAAAACCGAATGGAAAACGAAATCAAGAATAAAACTCCCAAAAAGTCAACTTTAGGGAATCAAGAAAAATACCTTGATCCGGCGAAGAACAATGGATTAAATGATGTTAAACACACATAAATCCATCCCAAATGATGTTTGAAGATGGAGGTCGCTCCAGATCTTCCTCAGAGGCTTGTCCCATCGACATGTAGTGAAAAGAGGAGAAAAAGATAGAGAAATGAGATAGAAAGCCTGTTGTCCAGTATTTATACTGGAGAGTTTATGAGCGTGTGCTAAACACCATTAGCGCGCGCTAACGGGGTCGACGCTCCAAAACATGCTGCTTGTAACACTGTTAGCGTGCGCGAGCCAATAAACGTAGCGTGCGCTAACGGGTCACGGGTCCAGTCCAGTGACTCCTGGACAAATCTGCACCAACCAGGTAGCATGCGCTAAACAGGACAAATAGCGTACGCTAAGCAGACGATAGCGCATGCTACTTACCAACCTTAACGTGCGCTAACGAGACTCCAGTCCTAGTCCAGTAGCCTCTGGACTGTCTCGAACTACCAGTTAGCGTGCGCTACCAAACCCGTAGCGTGCGCTAACTACTGCACCGTAGCGCGCGCTAACCTCCCAGATGTAGCATGCCCTAACGACTCAGAAATAACAGGAACAGTTCCCTCAAAAGAGGGTACGACGACGGATTTCTTCGACCGAATCTTCAAGTTCAAGATACACAAGGAAAGCTCTAGAATATGATCATACTAAGAGCTTGAGATCAATTCAAACTCACACGCGACCATGAAAAAAGTCGAAATAATAAATACGAAGGCGGATATCCACAACTTTGGGAAATTACAAAATGGCCTAAAATGCCTGAAGATCACGATACGTGATCGAATAACCAAGCCAAAGCTTACAACATGTCTAACAAAGTTAAATGGACTTACGGGAAACACGAAACAATAATTTCGAACGAGATTCATAAGAATCGAACTCAAATGCGGAAAAGTCACCAAAAAGCACGGAACTCAGCAAAACGACACCGAAACAAACTCGGATGTCAAATAGTGCAGGATTAATCATTCTCAGATTGACGAAACAGTCACAAGTGAGCCGTCAAAACGGACTCCTGTAAAAAAAAAGAAATTTACCAAAAATCGAAATTGCGGATATTGCATACTACCCTCCTTAAAAGAAGTTTCGTACCGAAAGTTAAAATAAGTAGGGAGGAGCAACATCCCACCAGGAACATCTCAACGAGATACACAAAAACCGCACAACTTACGCCCACCGGCGAAACATTACAAGAAACGCGAAGAGACATACAACAAGCATGCTCAACGACAATCATCACCATGTCACAAGCAAGGACATAACACAATCAACAAGTGCCAAGCACCACCAACCAGATAATGCAATCAAGTCAATTATCCGAACCATCAAGAGACAAAAGGCACCTATTGCAAGAACACACGCACAGTCGAAAAAATAGGAATGAAACGTACAACGATTCGCAACGGTAACCATGGAGAACTCCGACCACACCGAAATTCTCGAAAACCACACTAGGCATATCCGCGACTCTTCATAGAAGAGATGCAAACTCGATCTCCACACCTCTCAGCTACCATCTCATAATGCACGGCTCAGTATCCCAATTGACCGCAATTGAAATAGCTGACTAACGGTGAACGACAATTATCCACTGTACGAGATCAGGAAATCAACAATCGGACAACCACGATTGAACCTCAAGGATCGAACAACACGATCGAACACAATGGTCGAACAAAAACGGTCGAATAACAACAATCGAACAATAACGATCGAACACCAACGATTGAACAACAATGATCGAACAACAATGGTCGAACAACGACCCCAATGTTCACACTTCAACTCAAGATATTAAAAGAACTTGTAGAAACTAAAAGATGTTAATTTCAAACAAGGTTCACAAGAATCGAACCGAACTCCAAAAGGTCACAACAATAAAAAGATTGATCCGAAACAAGGTCACAACTCGTTCGAACGATGATAACCGAGATACCGAACAAGTTCAGAAAGTATCAATGAACACAAGCGAGTCGATTGAACTGAGAAGGAGAAAACTTCTAAAAGAAGTGTCATCCCCGAAACTCACAACAACGAAAGCAAGGTAACAACACAATGAGCAACCGACGGGAACATCTTTCAGGGGCCACTCAAAGCCGATCCTGACATTCGTGCTGAAGTTCGTACCTCCGAAGGCTCGGTAACCAACTCGCAAAACTGGATTCTGTGCCCCTCGAGTCCACACTTGTAATCTACTACTGGCGAGGAAAGACAATTTACACGTACACACCCCGACACATTACAGTTGAAGCACCTCGGCATATCGAATATACAACTGCTAAGTACAATGGAATATAACATCGCAAAACAACATACCAGATATGCCAACTCAGCATAATATATCAACGTAAGGCAACCCACATACACAGAATCACAGCAATGACGGCATACATTCAGCGATTTCAACAGCCTAAATGATAACCGACACACAATCACAAAACATCATGAAACAATCACAGATGTCACAATCATACAACCAAGCTCCAACAGCTCGCACAGGTGCGATAACACGCAAATCACCACGAAACGACAACATTAAAGACCAATATCGCACCTCTCACAGAGGGCTAACACAACAAATGTGTGGCGAACGACTCAACGCTCACACCACCAATTCAATCACAACTCGGGACTAACACCCTAATGACAATGCGAATATCGTACATACATTCTCGGACCGCAAACAGGTATGATAGGTTTTAAAAACAAAAACCACATTTTGAAAATAATCTTTTGGGAACACCAGTTGATCTTGAGTATCACATTTCGAAAAAGTAATACAAACATGAAACATCGTTATCGAGCCTTGAAAAACCATCTTGCGTTTGATAAAAATGAGGACACCTTTCTTTTAATTACAACTTTCAGAAATATTCGACCTTCGGGTCTAAGCAAATGCCTTTCCAAATTACTAAAAATATCTCAAAATATTTTGGTCCTCAAGGTATAAGAATCTTGAAACATATTGCAGCACTAGTAGGCACCTTGAAAATACTGCGAGAGAAAATAATACATTTTAAAAGTGCGTCTCGAAATTTATTTTCTAAGGTACTCAAGGTTTTCAGAAATCCAATAGGCCAGAAAGCCCGAAACTCACACGTATCAACATTCGCTTAAGCACATCATAGTACGCGCATCAAATTGTTCAAAATCAAGAAAATACATGTCTTTTACCGGAAAACAAACAGTAAAATATCACAGCCGAAAACCGCCTAGGATCAGGGCGAAACCACTGACCCCATTCGAGGCCGCTAAGGACCCTGTCGAACTGGCTAGCGAAACAAGCTCGTGAATCTGGAGTGAAATCCCTGATTCCCCCAAGGCCTCGTTGGACTCTCGCCCGGAGTGAGAAAATCAAACACATATAAGCACAATCCATATTAAGCACAAAGGTTTCACAAGAATACTTGAAAAACAAGCGAATCAATTTGAAAATCATTAGCAGCGGACAAAAACAACAGTCGAAAAGACATAAGCAGCGACAACACTCCTCATATAAACGAAATATGAGAGTTAAATAAACACACATCACGAAACCAAGAATCTACATAAAGGTTCCATCACTTAATAAATAATCATATAAGTAGCTCATGTCACACGAGGCGCAACACACTGAAGGGAGACTTACATCCACAGGTCGCACGAAGATGATGATCGCCCCATGATACTAATCACGACCAACAAACTCAGACGACATATCGCGACATGACTCAGTCAGATAAAATCTAACGAGACAAAACTCAACAGACACAACTTGACCCGACAACCTAGGTTTCCACAACCAAAAGCTCTAATACTATTTTGGTAACACCCCCAATCTACTCAGGGATATGACACGTCGTATACCCTTTTCTCAAGGATCTACCAGGCTAGTAACTAAAATCAAACATCTCAACATCGCCTTTAAGGCTAAAATGACTCAGCAGACCGATTTGGTCTTTCAATCAATACATACAACTCAATCTCAATACATGCCCACGCAGGGGTCAAAATATAACACACTCCCATACAACGGGGGAAATACTGCAGTGGAAATAAAGTACAACCGAACCAATACGAAATCGTATGGATCCTCATGTGATTAGTATCGATCATCTTTCATCATCCATCATGCCAACCTGTGTTATGCTCCCCAAAACCTGAATGCAAAACAGACATCAGCCCCACGATTTCTCGGGGGTTAGCAAAATTCTACTATTTTGCTAGTGCAAGTACATAATCATACGAATTGTAACAACCAAATAGAAATCACGAATCGGGTACGACAATTAACTATCAAAACCTTCTCGAGAGGTTTTATTAATTAGAAAACAATCAATGAAGTGTTGAAAATAAATTCCTCATCTCGGGGATTTTTAAAAGTAGAAACCTTATTGGACCTCAAGTCCTTAGTTAAAAGAAAACACTTCAAGACGGATGGGTCTCGGCCCAAAATCACTTTCCGTAAAACGACCTTTACAAATCCGTTGGGATTTCATCCCAAATCTCATCAAATCACAATACGCGAGAACAATGGCAAGGTTCATTTTCCAACACCAAAACCCCACAACTAAAGGACTAAACACATACGACAAAATACTCTAGTGCCATCCTAGCCAAGTAGTCCAAATGAACAACTTACCTCTTACACACTTAGTCAATGCATGCAATCATGAAATCACCATTCAAAAACACTCGTTTTTGGAAATTCCATAACCCAAAACACATTTGTAAAATGCACCACAATTAACCGTCGATCCACGCCTCTGTGGACCCCTATCGAGACCCCGTCGGATCTAACCTGTAGTGGTTAAAAACAAGCTCATCGATCCATGCCTCTGTGGACCCCTACCGAGACCACGTCAGATCTAACCCGTAGTGAGCATACACACACATGCCACTAATGCAATACTAATATGCTAAGAATGTAAGTTCATTAAGAATACTTACTAGAGATGGCCACTTACCCGACACCATTATCATACTCATCACAATACCTCCATCATGAACAATCGATCACAACACAACAACACAATCAACACGGAATACACGATTCCAAAACATTAAACAAGCAGGGGTATCATTAAAGACCTCAACGTTCAAAATAACCAAATCATAATCAATTCACACGAATCATATCCACGACGGTAGACCAACCATCGTAATTCCAACATTTAAACTCTATTTGCAGGACACAAATCGTATAAGAAAATACTTGCCTCAAAACCACGATCGAAACGAGACGAGGAATGGGATGCGGTCGGGCAGCCCCGAACTCCTGAACACAATCAAGAATACAATAGCACCGCAAATACTACGAGAATAACACCACACGAATTTCCAACACAAAACAAAAATCAACTCGGAAATCCTCGAGCACCTATAATTTTCCGGAAGAACAACAAAAACATGATTATGACGAGGATCAAGACCAAAAACAACGGAGATCACACCAAACTATCGAAGGAAAACTCATTCAAACATTTAATCGAACATTAAATGTTCACTACACCCCAAGAACGCCGAAATTACCATTCGGGTTGAAACGAATCGAAGATATGGATATATAATCCACAAAACATGTTTAACAACATCATTTGACAACAATCGGTTTATCAAAACCGAATGGAAAATGAAATCAAGAATAAAACTCCCTAAAAGTCAACTCTAGGGAATCAAGAAAAATACCTTGATCCGGCGAAGAACAATGGATTAAATGATGTTAAACACACATAAATCTATCCCAAAATGATGTTTGAAGATGAAGGTCATCCAAATCTTCCTCAGAGGCTTGTCCCGTCGACCGGTAGTGAAAAGGGGAGAAAAAGATAGAGAAATGAGAAAGAAAGCATGCTGTCCAGTATTTATACTGGACAATTTATTGGCATGCGCTAAACACCATTAGCGCGCGCTAACGGGGTCGACGCTCCAAAACATGCTGCTTGTAACACTGTTAGCGTGCGCGAGCCAATAAGCGTAGCGTGCGCTAATGGGTCACGGATCCAGTCCCGTGACTCCTGGACAAATCTGCACCTACCAGGTAGCATCCGCTAGACAGGACAAATAGCTTACGCTAAGCAGACGATAGCGCGCTCTATCTACCAACCTTAACATGCGCTAACGAGACTCCAGTCCCAGTCCAGTAGCTCCTGGACTGCCTGAAACTACCAGTTAGCATGCGCTACCAAACCCGTAGCGTGCGCTAACTACTGCACCTTAGCGCGCGCTAACCACCCATATGTAGCGTGCGCTAACGACTCAGAAATAACAAGAACAGTTCCCTCAAAAATGGGTACGACGACGGATTTCTCCGATCGAAATTTCAAGTTCAAGATACACACGAAAAGCTCCAGAATATGATCATACTAAGAGCTTGAGATCAATTCAAACTCACACGTGACCATGAAAAGAGTCGAAACAATAAATACGAAGGCGGATACTCACAACTTTGACAAATTACGAAATGGCCCAAAATGCCCGAAGATCACGATACGTGATCGAAAAACCAAACCAAAGCTCACAACACGTCTAACAAAGTTAAATGGACTTACGGGGAACACAAAACAACAGTTTCGAACGAGATTCGCAAGAATCAAACTCAAATGCGGAAAAGTCACCAAAAAGCACGGAACTCAGCAAAATGACACCGAAACGAACTCGGATGTCAAAAAGTGCAGAATTAATCATTCTCAGACTGACGAAATGGTCACAAGCGAGCTGTCAAAATGGACTCTTATAAAAAAAAAAGAAATTTACCGAAAATCAAAATTGTGGATATTACATTTGGCAGCTTCTTTAACGAATCAAAAAGTGAAGAATAAGAAACAAAAATTGTTGGCTTCGAGTGATGATGCTGCAACATATGTGCATAATTTGGAGAATGCTGGTGATGACACTAATGATGAAGGAATTTCTACGGATGTTAGAGGCCAAAGGCCAGTAAAGGTATACTTATTTTATTCCTATTATTATATTTAGTCACTGATGATTAATTTGCATATTGTACTTTCTGATTTTTCTCTTCATGTGTGTTTTTATCTTTAAATGTTGATTCTTAATTTGTGCTTGTTTTTAATTCATTTGTTTACCACAGGGATCTATTATACCTCGTGTACCCCCTATAAGCACCTTAGTTTCTTCATTTCCAACACTAATTTTATAGATATTGTCTTGCAAATAATATGTGTCTCAATGCACATGCTAATTCTTTTCTATGTAATTCAGAGTTGTCCTTTAAGTAATCTCAATGATATATCCCAGTGCTGATTTTATTTTGTTTTATGTTAAATATGATAAGTAACATGATTGATCATGTCATTGTTGCACAACCAATCTAGTATTCATTTCGTATTATGTTCTGATTTTTTTTTTTTTGAGATATTGGTTTATGATAATATAAAATTGTACAGGTTAAGAATGTCCAACAAAAATACATTCAACCAAGGTCGATACGAAAATATGCAGATTTAAGTAAAAAGCACCGAGTAACTGCTCCAACAAGAGATGAATTCGGCCTTGATACTCATGTAAAGAAAGGGTATGAGCATACTCGTCAAATTGTCACCGACAATATTGGAAGAAAGAAAATAGATAGGAATATGACAACCATTGGTGAATTATTGTCACAAAAGAGGCAATCTCAGCCACATAATGATACTCAAGAACTCAATTTCCAGCGCATTCTCAATGCAAGTGTATCAAGGTACAACTTATCACTTGCGAGAGCTGAGAATTTTGCTAGAGGTAAGTATTTTTCTAATTTTTTTCATGCTTTATGTAAGTTGGTTCTGTTTCTTTCATGGAATCAATTTACTAGCAAAATAAAATATGTTCACAGCTTTATAAGTATAAAATAAAAATTCTAAGACATAATTACTAACCTAAAAAAAATTTTGTCTTTACAATGACATAGATTCCAGCCTGGATGATGAAGCAAGGGCTGCTTGTGGATATGATCATAATAAAAATCAGTCTCAAATTATACATGAATATGTTGCAAATGACATACATGAGATTAACAACAAACCCGAAACCATGGATAAGACTAACCAGATTACATCTAGTGAAAGCAAAGATGATAAAGATGACGACGATAATGAGGATGATGAATTTGATGAATTTTTGAACCTCCAGCCATGAGCAGAAGGTATATTTATTGATGAATGATAACTTAAATCTTTTTAAGACTAATTCATCATTATTTACTTTGCAATTAAATAATTTTTATCTACAAAATATATAGTTCCAGCTAAAGTTAGTACCAAGAAACATGGTCCAATGATGATGCATCATGTTCATAGTCGATCAGAAAATGAACGGAAGGTTATCATTTGTAATGTGTTGGGACAACCTATTGGACCTGTGACCAAAAAAGAAGACACGTTGCATGAGTTTTCTCTTTTTTTTTGGGCACACTAGGACGTGATTTTGGTGTAAGGTACCACAAAAAGATAAGATGTGGGAATATGTATTGGTATGTTTCACTTTATTTTTCTTTCACAGTTCACACCTGCTAAATATACATATTTATCACTACAATGATGTATATATGTCGATTTGTCATAGAAAAAGTACATTGTGCTTGATGTGGCTAAAAAGTGGGTGTTGAAAACTATTGGTGCTGCATGGAAGAGTCACAAATGACGAGTCAAGCTAAAGCATTTCTATGATTACAATGATAACAAGACTAGATGGCATAAACGTCCAAAAAAATTCTAGACCAAGATTTTATGACTTTATTGAAGTTATGGGATACAGAAGAAGAGAAGGTATATTAGTATCAAGTCTTTTCTATGAAGTTATCTCTATTAATATTTTTATTATATCAATAATAATTTTTAATAATATATGTGCAGGAGCGTGCTGCTATTATAAGGGTACGTGGTAAGTCTATAAAGAACATACATACAATGGGCCCAAAGAGTTTTGCTAGGGTACAGGAAGAGATGGTAAAATATCCTTCATACAAGATAATTTATTATTGCTTTCTTTACTTTCTTGATTTGACATATCATCTTATTGTGATTTTCATTTAAACTCAACACAAAACAGAAAGATGAAAATCCCGAGAAGGAACCACCATCTTAGGCTGAACTTTTTGCACGCACACGCCGAAGGAAACAGGGAAAGCAGTATGCTGATTCATTCGATGATACTGCCAAATTAATTGTAACTGATTTACTCTACACTTTCTTTACATACATTTTATAATCAGCAGTCTAGTTGCACTTCTCTTCACATTATATATATTTTTTTGCTCTATTTTGTTTGGCTGCTGATTTTTCAGGAATTATGAATAACTACAAGCCTCCGAATGGAAATACTGATGCATATCCTTTTATTGCTATTATGGGCAAAACCCCCGATGGACAATGTAGGCTTTATGGCAAGGGTGTGACTAGAAAAATGTTGAATAAGGATACTGGTGCAGAGACTTCATATGTTGTCCATAGTGAGATTTTTGGGTCACTAACAGCCGCAATAGAACTCCAAAAAAACTATGAGAAAGATAAGGAAGCACTGGAGCAGTTACATAGTGAGCTTTTAGTTGAACATGAAAAGTGAAAGGCAGAACTGGATAATATTCAAAAGGGGCTGGAAACTCAAAGGGCTGAAATTGTTCAAGATGTAGTAAAGATAGTCTTTGCAGTTTTACCTCCCGAAATAGTAAAACAATATCTATCCTAAGGTATGATTTTATGCTATTTTATTTCCATTTGTCTTAATTGGTAGATTATGCCTGTAAAATATAAATTTGTTAGTTTCCTTCACATAATTAATAGTATTAAGTTTCCTTTATTTGCTTATATGGACTTGTTGGGATAACAATCCCTGTATCGAAAGATCATGATAAGAATGTTTTGACAATATGCTAATCCAGCATACAGCAGCTGCTGTATCGATCAAAGTTGCTGATCCTGTATCGAAGACTTATCATCATACCATCATACAGCAACAAGAGTCTAAAAAGCGCCAAGTATGGAAGTTGTCCCTTCATACAACAAACATCCCTTACAGCGACTTCTCCTCTTTAGGCTACAATGCAAATGGGTACAACATTCAAGTTGTGAAGCATCGAAACACAACTAAAGACCGTTTGAAAAAGGAATCTTTGACATTCGCTAAAGTTAAGTCCCGTTTGATAAAGTAGTATTTAAATAATGAAAGGATAAAGTATTTAAATACTGAAGCCGACATAGATCTTCAAACCACGCAATATCCGGATCTTGGTCTATTTAAGTCAACTATCTAAGTTGTCACGGAATCTTGCTCAACAGATCTTTCACAACGGATATATTTCAGAAGGATATATATATATTGAAGATCAAGTACTGATCAACTACAACCAACAAGTGCTTACACGAATATTCAGAGCAAACATATTTCTTCAAGTATACTGCATATTCTGAGAGAAGAAATATCCAAAGTGCTCAACGTTGAACAACACATTATCAGCTGAAGATCGATAAAGTCAAGTTGTTGTTCAAACCATCGTTCTATCATTGAACAAACTCATAAGCCCTGTGTGGACTGAGAAAGCATTGTTTTTCCCGAACTATGGGTGACGGATCTGCATTAAAGAGACAAAGCTTCGGAACTGTGTGTGAAGAAGTTAGTCAAGTGAAAGCCTAAACCAATTTTTGTGAACGGTTGAAAGCTTCAATCATTGTATCAATCTATGTGAACAATACATTGATAGGTTTGATTATAAGTACGTAGTTGTGTACGTAGTATTTATAATAAAAATTTTAACTCTTGTGTGGAGGACCAGTGGATGTAGAGGGGTTTACCTCGAACCACTTTAATTACCGTGTCATTTACCTTCTGCATTTACTGTTTTAATATTTGTGATTATCTTTAAGTAAACAATTCATATCTAGTTGCTGTATTTACAGCAACTTACTTTAAACAAGACTTCCGCTACGCACTCAGATTTGAAAATCGTACAGCCTGTTGTCTAAAACACTTTCCAAGCTGTATTCTGTATACTTAGTGGCCAACAAGTGGTATCAGAGCAGTTGATTCTAAAAAGAATCAGTTGTATTTTTGATTGAATTATATCCTTAAATTACTTATTTTTGTAAAACAGTCTTTTTCTTCCTTATTCTCATAGGGATACATCAATGATCAATAAAGTTCCTATGTTTTCTATTAACGAATTTGATGATTGGAGAATTAGGATGGAGGCTCATCTTGCAGCAATGCACGAAGAGATGATTTTTGTCACACAGGATGGCCCCATAAAGATCATGAAGGTAAATCCGGACCCAAGAATTGAAGTCCAGGCTCATGCAGAGATGCTCGAGAAAGAGCGCGAACAATGGACTTCTGACAAAAGAAAGCCCGGCAACCTAGACATTGTCGCGAAGAATGCGCTATTTGTCACTCTTGACAAAGGCATGTTCTATAAGGTAAAGAGCTGCAAATCAGCCAAGGATATCTGTGATAAACTCAAGTTAATTTGTGAGGGAACTAAGCTCTCAAAAGAAAACAAAATTTCAAAATTAACTCAGCAATTTGAATCTTTTGAAATGAAACCAACTGAAACACTTGAGGAACTTGACCTCAGATTCACTGGCATTGTTGGTGAACTTGAAGCATCAGGCAAGATTTATACCCAAAGGGAGAAAAACCTAAAAATTTTCAGATCACTCCCTGCCCGATGGGACATTAAGACCACATCTATGCGTGTGTCATGCAATCTTAGTGAAATATCCATTTTTGATCTCTTTTCTGACCTCGAAGCATTTGAGTACGATATAGATAGGAGAGAGAAAGTTGAAGAATCTCCCGCCAGGAATACAGCCTTAGCTGCTGTATCCAACTAAAGACACATCATGCCGAGCTCATCAAAGCCCACTCATAAGAATGCTGACAGTGACGACGACATCCTGTCGCAAGACGAAATGGCGCTCCTCATGCATAAGTTCAAGAAGTTTATCAAGCAGTTGGGAAAGACTCCATACAGGCCCAAGCCTATTCACAAGGTAAGTACCGAAACTTCCTCTGGTGATGCTAACCTGTGTTATAATTGCAGGAAACTAGGACATTATGCAAATAAATGTCCTCATCCTAAAGTTCAAAGGTTGCCGGAAGTCGAGCAACAAGAAAAGGATGAAAGAAGACGTGCTTGGAAAAACAAGCTCAAAGCCCTGATTGGTGAATCAGAAGCCTCCCCTGCACCATCAAAATCCGAAGAATGTCTTTAGGTAGTCACGGACAGTGATTCATCTGATGATGATTTCGAAGATAAAGCCTATATGTGCTTTATGGCCAAGGACATTCCAGAAGATGAAGATAGCGATGATGAGGTAAGCTCAACCTCAGCTATTCCTTCCAATACATCTCATACTTTTGCAAACATGATGAATGAGTTTAGGAACATTCAAATGTCCCATGAGACATTGAAAAATGAAATATACAGCTCCAATTTTCTAACTTAGAGCTGAAAGAAAAAATGACTTGTTGTAAATAAATTACGAAAATATGTTTGTTGAATGTGAAAATAGCAAAGTCGAGTATGAAAAACACATGGAGAGCAATCATTAACTTGCTCATGAACTAAGTGAGACTAAATCTCATAGTGAAAGCAATACAAATGATTTTTCTCTGCTTCAAGCCAAAGTAAAAACTCTCGAAAAACGAGACGGAGAACTTGAGACCATTCTGAAATCTTTCGAGAAATCATCTAAAAGAATGGAAGAAATTCTAAGCACTGGGAAACATGCTCATGATAAAAGTGGCTTAGGATACAGCTCCTTTTCCAATAAAAGGAAAACTAGTACTATGTTCGTCAAGGGTGTGGAACCCATTCCTGTATCGAAAGAAGTTCCTAGTCCCGTGAAGGAACCCGTTGCACCGCGAACAGCAAAAGCTGCCATTCCGCCACCATAGTCATATTCTAGAGAGCAGAATCACTATCCATTCAGACCTGTAAGGCGTACCCAACAGCATGCTCCCCGAGCATATCAACAGCGCCAACAGCCGTTCAGAAAGATGGATGTATCCAAATATCAAAGGCCCGCACGTCAGTACTTTCAGTACAGCACGCCTAGATATTGGATACAGGAGCCGCGGTATCCCTCGCGAAAGCAAGTATCCTCACAGTATCAACAACAGCTTTGGGAATCCAACTGGAGACCCAGAAGGCAAGCTGTAAGGCCGAAGAAAATGGCTCCACCTCCAAGACGGCATTTGTACTGGACTAATGATAACCCTGAATTTTACATACATAATAACTATCATGGTTACAGCAACTGCGTATATGCCCTACGTAGAAATCGCAACTATGGACCTAAATCATCCTATAGTAAACCTATTGCTGTCACGAAAATCTGGGTACCTAAAAGCACTAACATCCATGGACCCAACAATCAAAGGGGACCTAAATCTACCTAATTTGTTTGCATACATGACATTTTGGAGAAGAACATATGGTACTTCGACAGTAGATGTTCCCGACACATGACAGGAGATAAAAGCAAGCTGTCAGATTATGTAGAAGGTCACAATCCAAAAGTGCGCTTCGGTGATAAATCTAAAGGTAGAACAAGAGGGAAGGGAACCCTACTTGTAGGAAAATTCAAAGTCACCGATGTAGCTTATGTTGAAGGCTTACAGTACAATATACTTAGTATTAGCCAGTTTTGTGACAAACAGTTCTCGGTGAAGTTCTATATAGATCACTGTAGATTCAAGAACATCCTGACCAAAGAGGTTGTGCTCACAGGAAGCAGATCAGGTAATATGTATATTGCTAACTGGATGCCTACGAGCTCCACAATTCCTTGTTTTGTTGCCAAAGGCACTGCAGATCTAAGCTGGCTATGGCACAAGAGGGTGTGACACATCAACTTCAAGACTATCAACAAACTCTCCAGATAGGGAATGGTTAGAGGATTGCCAAACATTTAGTTCCAAAAAGACAGCATATGTGGACCCTGTCAGAAAGGCAAGCAAATCAAGACCACCCTGAAAATCAAATCCTACCTTTCCACCAACAAAGTTTTGGAAATGCTACATATGGATCTCTATGGTCCCGTAGAACCGGTAAGTTTAGGAGGTAAGAAATACTATCTCGTCATTGTTGATTACTATTCCAGGTATGCTCGGATAATTTTCTCAAGCAAGAAGAAGGAAACAACATCAAAACTACCCGAGCACCTGAGAAAGCTTCAAAATGAAAAAGGGTCGAGTATCGTGTCCATTTGTTCCGACAGAGGTACAGAATTCACTAACCGCTTTATAGAGCAATACTTTTCAGAATATGGGATACAACACGAATACTCAGCTGCCCGTACACCTCAACAAAATGGTGTTGCCGAGCGAAAGAACAGGACCCTGAATGAAGCAACAAGGACAATGATTGCCGCAAGCAAGTTGCCACAGCATTTCTGGGGCGAAGCCACCAATACAGCGTGCTATACACAAAATCGCTGTATCATCAACAAGCATCACAACAAATCATCATACGAGGTATGGAACAACAAAACTCTGTTAGTTTCGTACTTTCACATATTTGGATGCAGGTGTTACGTTTTGAACAATGGTAAGGATCAACTTAGAACCTTCAATGAGAAATCGGATGAAGGGATATTTGTTTGATATTCCTTTGTGAGCAAATCTTACAGGATCTTCAATAAAAGGAAGCTAACAATTGAGGAATCAATTCATGTAGTGTTCGATGAACCTCACCATGATCCTACTGGAGTAGAATACATTTCTCAGAACATCCAACAACTTTCCATATTAGATCCACCAACTCCTATAGAGCCTGTCGTTGACTTAGAAATCAACCCCGCAGCTGTAGGAACTGACGTAGATGAAGTTGATGCTGTACAAGCTGAAGCCAAAACTACAGCAACTCAAGATACAGTATGGGACCCCGAATTAGAACCCGACAGAAGATGGTTGAGAGATCACCCACAAGAGTTGATCATAGGAAACATTGATGCTGGTGTTTCTACCCATAGGAGAATACAGAGTACATAAAGAAATGTACTATGTGCACAAGAAGACCCCGAGTCTGAGATATCTCCATTTCCTGTATGGAAATCTCAATCCGAGCTTAGAATACTTAATATGTGCACTATTGCTGTATTCTTAGCCTAATCCGAACCTGTTTCTACCAAAGAAGCTCTCAACAATTCTCATTGGATTACTTATATGGAAGAAAAGCTTAACTGTTTCGAAAGAAACAACGTATGGTATCTTATATCCATACCTACGCAGCAATCATTAATTGGAACCAAATGGGTATTTAGAAACAAGAAGGATAGAAATGGACTCATTATCAGGAATAAATCTCGACTAGTTGTCCGAGGCTATAGACAGGAAGAAGGCATATACTACGATGAGACATTTGCCCTTGTAGCCAGACTAGAAGCCATTAGGATATTTTTAGCCTTTGCCGCCTATAAGAGCGTCATTGTATATCAAATGGACGTCAAAAGTGCATTCCTGAATAGAGACCTTGTCGAAGAAGTATATGTTGAACAACCACCAGGGTTTGTCAATCCAGAAGGCGAAGACCTAGTATACAGGCTAAGGAAAGCGCTGTATGGACTTAAGCGAGCCCCTAGAGCATGGTATGAGACTTTGTCCCAGTATCTAATCGATAATGGATTTGAGAAAGGTGCTGTGGACAAGACCTTATTCAAAATACAGGAAGGTGATGACCTCCTGATGGTTCAAATATATGTAGACGATATAATATTTGGTTCAACTAACCTTACTTTGTGTCAAAGGTTCTCTCATCTCATGCAAAGTAAATTTGAAATGAGTATGATGGGAGAACTTAGTTATTTCCTAGGATTGCAGGTAAAGCAGTTGCCTACAAGGATTTTCATCAACCAGGAAAAATACAGCAAGGAGCTTCTCAACAAGTTTGGAATGAGTACTTCCAAATCATCATCAACCCCCATGAGCACTTCCGTGAAAATTAGTGCTGATGAATCTGGAAATCCGGTTGATCAATCACTCTACAGGAAGCTTATTGGCTCACTCCTGTACCTAATGGCTAGTGGGCCCGATATCTAGTTTGCAATAGGAGTGTGTGCACGATATCAAGTAGCACTTAAAGAATCACACTTGACAATAGCCAAACGAATCCTGAATTACGTCAAAGGAACAGTCGATGTAGGACTATGGTATCCTAAAGAAGGCAGATTCAATTTAGTTGGCTACAGCGACTCGGATCTCGGAGGTTGCAAGCTAGATAGGAAGAGTACAATTGGAACTTGTCACTTTCTTGGACCTAGACTTGTGTCCTGGTTTAGCAAGAAACAATTGGCAAACTCGCTTTCAACAGCTGAATCAGAATATTATGCTGCTGGTAGTTGCCGTATGCAGATCCTTTGGATACAACAACATCTGTAAGACTATGGAATTGAAGCCAAAGAAATGCCAATTATGTGCGATGGCACGAGTGCAATTGCTATCATGCACAACCCTGTATTGCACTCGCGCACCAAGCATATTCACATGAAGCATCACTTCATTAGGAATCATGTTGAGAACAAGGATGTTCTGCTGGAAAAAGTTCATACAGAAATCCAGTTAGCCGACATCTTTACCAAACCTCTCGGCACAACAAGATTCTGCATGCTTCGACATGAATTGGGATTGGTACATCCTAACTCCCTGTAAGTTTTTAATGCCTTTACTCAGCAAATTGAGGGGGAATGTTGTAAGACCCAAGAATACAATATCCAACGATCAGTTATATGTACACTCAGTCTATCAAAACAGCAATGTAGGAACAAAGAGACATGAATTATCCTACAGCTGACGTGTGCAATAATTAAGGGGGAATACAGTACGACCCATAAATACAGCATTAATCTGAAAGTTTCTGTATGGAATTGAAACCCGTATGTACCTTTTAAGAGGGAATGCTGTATTTTCGCGGATACAACACATACTATGGGAAATCAATTATCATATTATTTATTGTAAAACGATTTTTGTGTCCACGTGCCCTGTTATAATCATAAAGTCTTTTGAATTAAATGCTTTACACGACATCTGGACATTGGTATCTTCAAAGCCGTGATGTTTTATATTATTTTATTAAGTTTACACCGTCGTTTCGGGCAATAAGGGTAATTTGATAAGTCAGAAGTGGGACCCGCTCTTATTTCAAAACTAGATGGATAAGTTCTACCGATTACACTCAGTCCATCGTGGTCGTCCATTTTAAACAACGGTTCCCATCCCTTAAATTTGACTGTTCATTATCTATAAACCCTTCTTCGCCGCCCACTATAAAAGGACTGTAAATGCCATTTGAGACTCTTTACGCTTTCTGCATATTGAACGGGTCTTTTAGCATACAACCTACAAATCTTTTGTTTTTACTCATTTCTCTTTGAATCCTCTTTCTTTTCTTCGAGAATCTTCAATGGCATCTTCTCAGACCTCCTCCATCTCTCTCAAGAAGTCCTCCAACATCATCGACGGACGGATATTTTCTAGATCTGTTGCACTTGAACGTGTCCAAAGGTGATGACGTCGAATCGATGGAATACGTCATTACGAGGATACGTCAGCAAGGCCTTTACCGCCTTGGAAGTCACACCGTTGAACATTTTGATGTTCACATGGTTGAAGAATTCTACCTCAATGCTGTTGTCCGTTTCTTCTTGCTTGCTCAGGGAGGAAATGTTGCTGACATCATTGCTGTCATTCGCGGAGTCAAGATCCGTGTTAACCAAGAGCTACTTCAGAATCTCTACAGGCTTCCTGCTGATGGCCTGACAATGGAAGATCTTGAGACCTTTGGGTCCCAAGAACTCTTGACCGAATACTATGGGTTGTTCACCGGTTCAGCATCGGTTGAAACGGTTCACACCTCTTGCCATAAGAAACTCTTTTGTTTACCTTTTGTTTATTTACACGATTTCTGTTGCCGTGTAATTGAGAATAGAATAGGTACGTTCGTGATGTGCACCAATTTAAGGTTCAGAATGATGGTTGCAATCATGACCTGTGAAAATGTCAACTGGTGTCAAATAATTCTCTAAAGGTTGCAGGAAGAAATCTCTAAGCCTGCCTCGCAGAAAAAGTCTTTTGGCTTGCTTCTGAATTACAGTTTGATGAAATGCGGTGTTCCGCAAGCCGAAAAGTCAAATAAGATCACTTCTCAGATATATATATGGGAAGCATCAGACCCACTGTTTTCAACAAAGGACCTCTGATTGCAAACAAACCTTTCGTCTGAAAATTGTCCCTTTCTGCCGATCCAAGGGATGTGTCTTCGAAACCCCAGAGCGAGGAAACCTCAATAAAGATAGAGATATCACAGCAAGACTCCCGTTGCTGTTGAGAATCCGAAAAGGAAGCTAAGGAGGCTTTCAAAAGTTAAAGCTACAGAAACCTCCAAGGATGCTCCTTCAACAGCCCAACCCACTGTATCGACCCCCAGGGCGCAACCCCTGCGGAAGAGATGACTGCTACTGTCGTGACAGTAGATCCCATGCCTTTGGCGGCTACGACTGATATTCAGACATCTGCCAACTTACAAGACTCTGGCGAGTCGGCTGCCCATTTGGAGCTAATAGCCAATTCTCCTATTCGGGATTCCACATCCGTTCAGGATCCTTCTCCCATCAGGGTACCGACCCCTGTTAGGGATCCAGCTCCGACATAGGAACCCATACCTGTAATATCCGAAATTTCTACTACTATTATTTAATGTTATTTTATCCGAGTGATGTTATACATCATGGAATCTGTACAGTATGGATAAAATAAATGAAGGACTGAGATGTCAGTATTGGTATAATTGTCGTATTTGGTCGATAATTGTATTTGAGGATATAATGTGTAGAGTATATGTATTCAGTATGTCGTATGTTCATATTATGTATGTTGAGACGTTGGACAATAGTAGCTAAAAATGGCTAAGTGTAACATTATTAGCACACGCTAATATATATGCCTAGCGCACGCTATCATTCTGGTTTAGCGCACGCTATAGGCAAAAGATAATGCATGCTAGTACAGACCAGATCAGAAGGAATCTATGTGTGGACCCGGTCACTTTCAGCGCATGTGCCAACAAGGTCAACGGATGTTTGTTGTGAACGATTAGCGCACGCTAATGTATATTTATAGCGCACGCTAATCAGATCGAACCAAAGGAATCTTGGCTTTGTCAGGTTACTTTCAGCATGTCGGGACACATGGGTAGGTGCAGACTGTAGCAAGTCAACCATGAGTAGCGCACGCTACGGTGGAAGGTCTGCGTACGCTAAATACAGGCCTTTACGTACGCTATTTCATGGGAATTGCGTACGTAAATCATTTCATGCAGTAAGGCAGTAGCCTCTGGACTTCGATAGTGCACGCTAACAAAGACAGTTAGCGCACGCTAATAGTAGTCAATATATATATATATATATGTGTGTGTGTGTGTGTGTGCGTGTGTGTGTGCAGTTGGCCACTATTCTTCATTTCGTCCATACTTTCCTTGCAACCGATAGAGAGAGTTCTTAGAGAGATGTTTGAAGTTCCAAACACTGGATTATGGTGGAGTTAATCATCCATAACAATATTAAGCTTGAAATCGATTGGCAACGGATTCAAACTTGTGATTCAATCCATTCCTTCAAAAAGGTAATCACTCTTCATATTTGGATTTCATTTTGGATTGAATGTTGATGTTCTTGAGTTGATGATTATTACATAAACAAGTTGAAAAGCATGATTATGAGGCGGATTACTGGAGTATGATGATATTGTTGATATGTAGATATTGATATGATTCGTGTGGTTTGAATTGTGTAGTTCGTTTTCTTGAGATAAGTTGGTTAATCCTTCTTATCCTTTGTGGATGTTGATGTCATTGTTGATGATTAATATCTATAATGTTAGATTAAGGAAGTGTTGTTAAGGTTCTTGGTGTTCATGATGTTGATATTGGAGGAAGAAGATGATATGTGAATATATGAATTGGATTAAGAGTTGGATGATTAGCTATATGTTAAAGGATATCCGATTTCGTTGTTTTGATAGCTATGAACATGGTTTAGAATCACTTAGTGTTCTTGATAATTGCCATATGTTGATCGGTATCTGAAAAGCATGCATCTGTACAGCATTAGCGCACACTAAGCTTACTCTCTAGTGCACACTAACAGGAGCAACTTAGCGCACGCTACGTTAAGTGATTAACGTGCGCTAAGTAGGCAGACAGTGCAGTATTTTCGTGTTGTGGTTATGAATTCATTATGGTTTGAGTTGGATTGATCAGACTAGTGGTTAATCGAGATACTGTTGAACCGTTGGGTTTGTGAATTGGTTATATCGATTGTTGGTTGTTATCGAAATCGTTGTTTATCGAATTACTGTAATAGGTTGAGAATATTGATCAGTGATTATAACCGTGTGTTGCGGTCGAGCTCGAGAATGTTCGTGAATTGCATTGATCGGGGCTGAGAAGCTTGTACACGAAGGCAAGGAATTGGCAACAGCTTCATCAGTATCGAGGCAAGTTATTACTTGCACAGTTTACAATATTTAATGAATGCTTTCCGTTTCATTCGTTTATAATTCGTATAGCAATGTTTATAATTGTAATAACCGGAGATTTGGGATTATAAGTTATATTCGAGTTTTGGTAATTAAATCATAATGTATATGATTTACATTTGTTGTTGGTATGCTTGGTATCGAGGATACATTGTGGTATAGACGAAGACATGAATTATCTATCGTCCGTGACATTTTGGATCGTCGAATATTCAGAATAATGGTTGGTGATGGTTTAGATATCAAGATTGCCCTCGAAGGATTCGGATCAAGTATTTTAATCATTTTCGTCATTTATGTCGATCATGTTGTGGTACATTCATGTATCGTTGTTGTCATGTGCATTGTTGTTGTCATACATTTTGTATTGTTGTTTTGTGTAGTTGTGCATTGTTGTCATATGTCCACCATGCGTTGGCCCGACGGGATCA
The DNA here is from genome assembly GCA_033398695.1 of Orobanche coerulescens. Lineage (NCBI taxonomy): Eukaryota > Viridiplantae > Streptophyta > Magnoliopsida > Lamiales > Orobanchaceae > Orobanche > Orobanche coerulescens. The sequence continues at coordinate 168,911,136 of CM065805.1, read as the reverse complement.
ACATGGGATATCTATAGCTGTGTGCGCTGGATCGTTGGACAGGTAATGCCACCATGCGTTGGTTCGACGGGATCATCATGGGGATCTATAGCTGTGTGCACTGGATTGTTGGATTACCATATGTGTTGATTGTTATTGTGCATATGTATATTATGGGTTGCCATAAGTATACAATGTCGTTATTGATGTGAGCATATTGACATTGTCATATGAGTATGCATTTGTAGGTCTTGTGTTAGGACCGTGTCCGTATGATGTATTGATATGATCTCGGATTAGACTGATATGATTTCGTTGTGGCATTTCATATCTTGAGGTATGTTCCGTACTTCCTTTGGTATTTGTCTTTTGATGGATAACTGATTATCGAGTTGAGATTTGATGATGTTTATTCCGATGGATCGAATTGGTCAGAGTTGGTATAATTCGTAACAGTGAGTTATGATAATGTTTTGAGAACCTTGGGTATTGTTGAGATACCATACAGATATTCCCGTATTAACTTATTGTGTTGTTAAAGATACGAATCGTGGATTTTCGTAAAGTTATGGTGGTAAGATGACATTGGTCGTATTCTTACTTAATGATTTCATTAGTATGTAATTATCGACATGATGTGGTTGTTATCATTGTTGGATATTATAGCTGACCCCATCGTGGGTTTTCTGTTTTGGTTCTTTGGATATCGAGCTTGTAGCGGTCGTGAAGAGATGAGCTTCCTGGAGGATTCTGGCTAGAGCATGTGTTTGTGTATCGATTTTCCTAATCAGTTGTTGTATTCCGCTGCTAGAGTATTTTTAATTGTTTGTCCTTTTCTGCCGCGTGAGTATTTTTTAAATGGCCTTTTGGTTTCTGGTAACTTGAGTTACTTTGGCAAATCATTTTCTAAACCATTGAGTTTCGGCTGTTTGGCCTTGTGGTTTCAAATGAGATTTTACGACGGTTTTGTTAAACGGGTTTTGTAAAGTATTCAAATGTTTTTAAAAGATAGTACCGTCGTTAGCCTCTTGGGTGTTTGTAAATGTTTGCGAAAATTTCCTTCAGCCTTGTGGGTTCCATCTCAGGGCCCACGACACTGTAATATTCCTGGATGGCTCTGGGGGTGTTACAGAATATGGTATCAAAGCTTAGGTTGTGAAACCTAGGCAGTTGGGTCGAGTTGGGTCGTACTTTTGTCGTGTCATTCGAGTTGTCGGTTTACAAGTGTTTGAGCTCTGGGTTTTTGTTGTTCACTCGGCCTTGTATGTTATTTGATTTACCAGTGTAGTACTGGGGTTGTTGTAAATTTTTCCAAATGGTGTTAACGTGTTTCTTCGGATAGAGCCATGTTGTGTTCTCGGGTTGTGCTGAGTTTGCAAAATGTGTGTTTTGAAAATATCTGTGTCGAGTAATTTCTAGAGTTGAGACATGTGCCAGTATCACGGGGAATTGTCGGCTTCACGATCTGTAAGTATTTGGATTTTTCAATTGCATTAAGATTTATTGCCATTCTAAGTTGATATGCTTTGAGATTCAGAAAGATGTTATGCGTTACAGTATGAGGTGACAAAGTTGGGACATGATTGACGATCTTGAGAGTTTATGATTTTGGAAATCAATATGTCAGTTAAATTTTGGAACGGAGTTGTGCAATTGGGAGAAAGATTGTGGATTGATGAGGAGAACATGTAGTCATGTTAGTACATTTTGAGATGTATGAACTGTTTTTGACCATTTGAAAATGATACTTTTCAAAATTAATGTTTTACGAATGTTTTATGGAAAATGATTTTGGGCCGAGACCCAATCGATTTGAAATAGTTTTATAACTCAGGACTTGGGGTCAGAAAAAGAGTTTCCTACTTTTTAAACTTCTTGTAATGCGGAATGAGATACGGGCTGAGACCCTAATGTTTCAAAAGGCTTTTCTGTTTTCCTTAAAACTCCCGAGATTTGTAAAACACTTTACTAATCGTTTACCTATTTTATTTCCGCCTTTCGAGATTTTGGTTTACTTGTTCAAATGAGACTTCTCAGGAAGTCTTTCGCTGTGTTGATTTGTTTCAATATTTTGTCATAGAATATTTGAGGTGATCGAGGATGGATTAATGATTGACGTTGCGAGTCATATGTGGAAAAAGGAGTTTTTGTCGGATTATATACATTAGGGTTTTGGAACTCTAACGTGTGGTTTTCCGATGGAATGTCAATGGAATTGGTGACGAACCGAATTGATATACATGAGTATGGTTGTATTCGAGCATTTGCATAATTTCATCTCATTTTCGTGTGTATTCGAAAATAATTGTTATCGAGAACTTGACACCAGCTAGCCGATTTAATTTTTCGAAAATTGATTTTGTGGTCGTACCAAAATTTATGTTCTAAGTTTTGAAATTTTTGAAGGAACTTTCGAAAATTTGTCTTCTTGATGAGATATATGATTTCAAACTGGTTTTGAAAATGTGATTGATATACATACGCATTTAGTGCATAGTGCATATCATGGTGAAGTTATGAATGCGTCTCACAAACTGGATAACACATCAGTGTGGAACGATGAATAAAGATTCGAACTTCAGTATGGCAGTTCGGTTATCCAGGGATGCTCGGTTGATTTATTGGATAAGAGAAATAGGCTGCGTGTTATAGATCCATGCACAGGATGTAATTTTGGAACTTTGGATTTCGTGAATCGGGACATATGTGCTATGTGATTCCATTGGTATGGTAGTAGCATGATTTTTTACCATAGTAATTTTTGAATGATTTCTTTGTAAATGTAGATTGGGGATGGTGACCCCATGCTGGTTGTTTTGAATATTGAGTGGTCATTCCCACTCCATATATGATTGAATATGTTCGTCGGTTTGCGATTGGTTGTTTGTATGCCGAGGAGTATGTTCACCAGTCGGGTATGTTTATTGAGATCCACTGTATGTGATTGGTTTGTCATTTTGAGAATGTTATTCTTTCGTATATATGTTTCCGTGGTTCTGTGTTGACCGTGTTGGAGCTTACCATGTGAAGGTATTCTCGATTATCGTTGATCGTTCGTTGGTCATATTGGAGTTTATCATGATGATGATATTCTCGATTGTGTTTTGACCTTTGGATTGGTCGTATGAGTGTTTATCATGTCGATGATAATCCCGGTTAATTTATTGGTTGATCATTGTTGGTGATCATCTGAGCGTTCTGATTTTGTGCCGATGTTTTGGAATTGTGCCATTGTTTGGGCAGTTGTTTCATAGATGTATCATGCATTATTGGTTTTTAGTAGATTGGGACTTGATTGTGCGATTAGGCAGACAGGAATTGACACGGACAGATTATTTCATCCGAAGATAATATATTTTCTTGAGACTCATGGAATGTGATTGTAAGCGTATTGAGGCTTTATAGTGAAGTCACTTGCTAGTATTGTAACACCCCAAACTAGGTGGATATTACAGTGCCGTAGATCCCCGACTGGGACCCACCAGGCAAATGAAAATGACTGAATTATACAGGATAAATGTAGTACCGAACCACATTACAACAATAATTACTCCGATGAGGAGTTTAATTACAACACACCAGGACAATACCGAATACTAGTGTATTTTATATGAAGATAAAATACACAACACTGAATGAAACGGAGTATCCAAATGAAAATCTGCAGCGGAAAATAAATGACGACAATATGAATAACTGAAAGATCGGGAGGCCCTACTAGTATCACTAGGACTCCTCGACGTCAGCATGCTATTCCCGTGCTTTTGCCTTGCCATGACCTGAAAAACAGAATCCCCAGCCGGGGTCAGTTACACAGAACAACAATCCTCAAGGGTTGAAAATACACAATCATGAATTACCTTTAGTTATGAAATATCCTAAGTTATGAATTACGCTGAAGAGGAGTATCATAGTACGCCCGTAGTGTTCTGTGCAAGTGTACAAGACGGATGACCGGACACACCCGTCCTTGTACCTAATTAGTCTCACGGAGGTAATCGTTACCGTGTGCACGGTCCAATGTATCACTCCCAATACATGGCCATCATATGCCCGACTAAAAATTCCACACATCCACACCCGGCCACGCAATATGAACCCAGAAGGTCATATGAACGAGAATGACCATAATGAATATCAATGAATAGTAATAATCTGACAACGTCAAGAATGACTTACCGAGATGAAAGTGATAATGAAGTGATTGATAGTTTCAATGAAATGATTGGAACCGCCGTTCCTCGTTAATGAAGTGATTATTCGACAATTACAAGTCTCAATATGATTAATACAATGATGAATGAATTATGATTATAAATGATCAACACAAAAGGAATGAATATCCTTTTAACCGAGTAAGAATTAACTTACACAACACCGGTGACAATTATCCTTTCACGAACAACGTCCTAATTGAGATATCGGTCGCTCGAACAACCTTGAATAACACAATTACCAACAATCACTACTAGAAAAAACGGCTTTAGTGACGCTCAAAAGTGTCACAATAGGTGGTGTATTGTGACGCTTTTGCTATAGTGACGCTTTTCGAAAGCGTCACCTGATTTGGCGTTTCAATAGACCGTTGTTGTGACACTTAAAAGGCGTTGCAACAGATATCTAATGTGACGCTTTCTTGCATATTGTGACGCTTTTCATGCATCACATGAGTAAGCTTTAGTGACGCTTTTTGCCATTTTTTGCGACACTTTTTGGCGTCATACAAGTGAATTGTAGTGACACTTTTTAACATCACTAGAGTTAATAACTAACTTAACTACTTTTATTAGTGACATATTTTGGCGTCACAATAGCGTATTATAGTGACACTTTTTAGCATCACGTAAAAACATAACTACCTTAACTAACTCTTTTAGTGACTCATTTTTGCATCACAATAGTGTGCTATAGTGACACTTTTTAACATCACATAAAAGTTTATAACTACATTGACTACCTATTTTTGTGACGCCTACAAGTATCACTAAATAATTTCAAGTAACATATTTTGCTATAATGACAATTGTCAAGTAAAACGTAACATTTTCTTTAAACATAAAATGTTGCTAATTATAATAGTATGAATAGTTGTTTTGTAATAACAATAGCAACATAAAATTTTAATGTCCAACTCAAATACCAAGATCTATAACTGTAAAAATAAGATCCCAAACCGTAAACATAAGAGAAAATCTCAAACAACATTGCGGTCCAAATTACAAAAAAAGTAAGTTTTCATCTTAATGTCAATTAACTCCAAAATAAACCGAAAGTCTTTCATGTCACTTTTCTTATCTCGCATCTTCCACTTCAACCTATAATAATAAACGAAAGAAAAAATTAATGATACTAAAATACTAAAAGAACAAGCAAACGATAATAATGAAAGATTGTTAGAAAAGACTTACCAAACACTTTGGCCAAGCAATGCTACCTCCTGTAGCTTGTCCAATAAATTTGACACTTCCAATTGTCCTTATTAATGCATGATCATATTTAATTGGCACGGTAACTTTCACTTCACACCAATCAACACCCAATTCTTCATTCCCGACTAGCTTTGATGGATTTAAGCTTTGACGGAACCTTTCGCAATATAATTTTGAGTAATCATGTCTTTCAAAAGAACCTTTGCTCCAACCTGGATCATACATTTCAAGAATGGAAAAACCCATTATAAATAACGAAAAAAAAGTAATAACACAGAAAAGCCACATTACGAGTAGCCCGGATAACACGAGAAAAGCCCTGTTACGAGTAGCCCAGATAACACGAAAAACCACAGTACGAGTAGCCGGTTTGGTCGACACTATGTTAAATTAGAGAACAGAGCATATGTTTACATTATTTGTTTTGAATAGAAGAACAAATTACCAAACATACGAGAAAAGCCACATTACGAGTAGCCGGATAACACCTTTGTTTTTGGTATGGCCGTAATTTAACATTCGAAAATCCCAGATAACACACTGACCATATCAAAAGCCCAGATATTCCTTCAATCATGTAGAGTAAATCTAGAAACAAGGGGATTACAATACGAACTCGAACGAAGATGTACGGAATCGCCACGTTCAAAACATGAATGGAAATGTTGTAACTCTACATGAAATCGCAGGCATATTGTACTCGGTGCAAGAGAGAACAACATTTCCATTCTTGAAATTACGGCCATACTTGAAATCGCTTTGATTCCATTCGGGCGGGAAAGTGTCTTGGACTCGGTTAAATTACGGCCATACTTGAAATTACGGCCATACTTGTAAAGTACGGCCGTACTTGAAATCGCTGAATTATCGAGTCCATGCAGATGCCTGCGATAGGAGCATATGTTTGTGAAACGGCGGTATACTGCGACAGAGCATATGTTAAATTACTGACCATCTTGTTTTTTGAATAGAAGAACAAATTACCAAACATACACAGAAACGACAATCTTTGACTGGAGCATTGTATTATGAACAGGAGCATATGTATTATGAACAGGAGCATATATATTATGAACAGGAGCATTGTTTTTGTAACACCCCCGATATATTCGGGAATATTACAGCGCCGTAAATCCTTTACATAAGGATTTACAAGGCTGAAGAATTGAACAAGTATAAAAAGGTACTGACGAATGGAAATAACGGAATTATAGTACATCAGTTCTGACCAAAATACAGAAATAGTACAATTGTCCAACAGAACTCAATATTACATCACCAAATTCAAATCATCACAAACGACTTCGTACTCGAGTACTTATGGAAATAACGAATAAACAACAGATAAATAAACCCGGTCGGGACATCACTCTGCACCCTCGTCGTCATACAGTTCCAGTGGTTGTTTCCCCGCTCTCCTGGATCCTGAACACAAACAAAATGTTCACCCCTGAAGGGGTTAGCACAACGATGCTAGTACAAGTACCACAACATATTATTCATATCTCACGGTGAATAATAATAACGTAAACGACAAAATACCAACGAGTCTTCTCCTACGAGAAACTCAAACATAACATACACAACTGATAATCACAACATGATATCAATACATACACATGGTAATTCCATCGATCCAGCGTTCGCTTGCACAGAACCCACGATGATCCCGTCGGACCAACCCGTGGTGGAAAAACCCGTCCGATGATCCGGTATGCGCTAGCATAGATCCCCGATGATCCGTCGGACCAACACGAGGTGGACACACAATAACGACATACATGCACGACAATATGTATAACAACAATACATAAAACAATTAAGGTACTTGCCTCGATTTGAAGACAATAACAATACTTCCACGAAAATGAATACTCGAAGATCGTCCTCCTCAATCAATCACGTAACGAGACCAAACCTTAACAAAAGAAATGATATAGAGTTTATCTCACGTCGTATGAATGTTTAACAATTAAACTTAACGGTCAAAAGTTCATAAGCGCAATGCCCGAAGAGCTTAGCGCACGCTAAGTACTTCTGTGTAGCGTGCGTTACGTCTGCCCGATAGCGCACGCAAACAACAAAGCCTAGCGCACGCTAACGACGCATGGTCAGTACTTCACTGACCAGCCAACTGACTCGTCTGATGGTCTAGCGTACGTTACGTACCAAACGTAGCGTACGCTAACTAGTGCTCGATAGCGCACGTTAAACTGCATAACATAGCGTGCGCTATCTCTGCATGGCAGTTTCTTTGGCGATAAGCTTCTTGCCATGAACGAAACAATGAAATCCTTCGTGATAATTCATGTTACTTCCATGAATACCAAGTTCTTACTCTTATGAATAATCTCCAGTATGATATCAACTTCAAGATGCAAATATACGTATAATCATCATGACACCATAAACCATCTTGATTACAATTCTCATGCAAAGTTGGTGACCTCCGGTTGATGTATTAGATTCTACTATCATTATACATATTCAGACTTCCTCTTGAGGTGAACTACAATTCCGACTTATACGAAAGAATATTTCCTAAGATGATTCTCCCTTTAAGTTCTTATAACATCTTTTCCAAATCATGATCACAAAGATAACATAAATCATACGGATTGTTAACTTCCGAATATTTCTCTCATCATTTGAAGTACTAGGATTCCAACTTCAAGGTTCCAACAATAATATTGTAATTGTAGACATCCCAATCTTCTAAACATGATGTTGTTGAAATAATTCACTAATGAACTTCAATATCTCGTTAACATGATCATCATATCCATTGGAAATCCAAATCTAAGACTGGTGATAGGTTGAACATACCTCAATATGCCGAAATCACTGAACCACAAGGTGTAATCCGACTCCGGTTGGTTACGTGCCCCTCCAAGGTGTCACTTCTCTTCAAGGATCACTTCACAAGTGATACTCAATCATTCAATGATCACTCATACATGTTCTAAGTGTTTAGAAGGTAGATTATTGCTCTTTGGACTCTCAAAGATGAAGTATAGACGAAGGAAATGAAAGCCCAAGCGGTTGCTGTCCCATTTATAATATTCTGCAATTTTGACAAGTTAGCGCACGCTACTAAGCATCCCTTAGCGTGCGCTAATAATGGTTGACTTCAGAATTTGTCCGGGTGCGTCAGCGGGAATCTTATCCGGACCCATGTCCCGCTGGCGCATGAGCTAGCTGTCCCGCTCAATAATTGAGTCCTTAGCGCACGTTACTCATACCTGCATAGCGTGCGCTACGAATGGCCCGATAGCGCGCGTTAAGATACATTCTTAGCGTGCGCTATCACTAGGTTGTTTGAGCAATTTTGCATATTTCTATACTTATGTACAATGATATCAATGCACGAAATATCATACTCCAATAATCAAAATCACCAATCCAAAATAATACAGGGTTTGAATATAGATGAAATACACTGTAATAAATCCGGATATTACATACTCTCCTACTAAAAAGGAGTTTCGTCTCGAAACTCAAGACGAAAATAACTCGGGATATCTAGACTTCATATCAGCTTCTGTTTCCCAAGTGGCTTCTTCCATTCCGTGACGTGACCACTGAACTTTGACCAAAACGATTGACTTGTTCCTCAGTTGCTTAACTCGACTCTCGAGTATCTTGACTGGTCTTTCTTCGAACGTCCCATTTTGTGCGACTTCGATCTCACCGAAATCAATGATATGACTGGGATCTGGTATATATCTCCGCAACTGGGATACGTGGAACACATTATGAACATGGCACAATGACGGCGACAATGCTAATCTGTATGCCAACTCCCCAACTCTCTCGAGGATCTCAAATGGTCCGATATATCTCGGACTCAGCTTTCCTTTCCTTCCGAAACGAAAGATTCCCCGGGTAGGAGAAACCTTCAAAAGTACATGGTCTCTAGTATTGAACTCCAATGGGCGACGACGTACGTCCGCATAGGATTTCTGGCGACTCTGGGCGGTCAACAGCCTTTCACGAATTAAGGCTATCTTCTCTCGAGTTTGCTCGATCAACTCTGGTTCCGTTCCGATCAAGTCCGATGAATCGTCCCAGCATAGGGGCGATCTGCATCTCCTTCCGTATAATGCCTCAAACGGTGCCATCTTAATAGAAGCATGCCAACTATTGTTGTAGGTAAATTCAATCAACGGTAGATGAACTTCCCAATCGTTTGACCAATCTAAGGCACAAGCCCTTAGCATGTCTTCCACCGTTTGTATAGTTCTCTCAGATTGTCCGTCAGACTGCGGGTGATAAGCTGTACTGAAGTTCAATTCGGTCCCCAAGGCCTTATGAACTGCTTTCCAAAAGTGAGACACAAAACGGCCGTCTCGATCAGAAACAATGGTCTTCGGCGTACCATGCAATCGAACTATCTCCGAAATAAAGACTCGTGACAACCTCTCTGGTCCCCACGTATCCTTAATGCCTAGAAAATGAGCCGATTTGGTTAAACGATCAACTATCACCCAAATCATGTTCATTCCTGTCCTGGTTTTCGGCATATTAGTGATGAAGTCCATCGATATGTCCTCCCACTTCCATTCAGGAATCGGGAGCGGTTTCAACATTCCAGCAGGCCGTTGATGCTCGATCTTAACCTGCTGACAAGTCAAGCATTTTGAAACATAGTCCGCTACGTCTTTCTTCATGTTGCCCCACCAGAAGTTCTGCTTCAAGTCCTTATACATTTTACTGGTGCCCGGGTGGATAGAATAAGGCGAACTATGAGCTTCCTTCATAATCGTCTGTTTCAGAACATCAACATCGGGAACGCAGAGTCGATTCTGAAATCTCAAAACTCCATCGTCATGAATTATGAATCCGGGGGCCTTTCCTTTGATCACTTCATCATGTAACCGAACCATCAGAGGATCATCTGTCTGTCTAGATTTGATTTCTTCGGTTAAAGATGAAGTTATCTCCATCACGCACAGTTGTCCCTGGACTCTCTGTAACCACACTTCAATCCCTTCACGAATCATCTCTCGCTGAAGGCTAAGTTGGGAGGTCAGTGTCTCCAGCATCTGAATAGAGACAGGCTTGCGGCTAAGTGCATCGGCCACTACATTCGCTTTGCCTGGATGATATAAAATCTCCAAGTCATAGTCCTTAATCAGTTCCAACCATCTTCTTTGCCGCATGTTCAACTCTTTCTGACTGAATATATACTTGAGACTCTTATGATCCGTAAAGATCTGACAGTGAGTCCCGTACAGATAATGCCTCCAAATCTTCAAGGCAAAAACCACTGCTGCTAGCTCCAAATCATGTGTCGGGTAGTTCACTTCATAGGGTTTCAGTTGTCGCGACACATAAGCGATCACCTTATCATTCTGCATCAATACGCACCCAAGTCCTTGATTCGAAGCATCACTGTAAACTATGAATCCTCCAGTTCCCTGCGGAAGTGATAGAATCGGTGCCGTCGTCAGTCTCTTCTTTAACTCATCAAAACTAGTCTGACACGACTCGGTCCACTCAAACTTTTGAGTTTTCTGCAGAAGTCGAGTAAGTGGGCGGGAAATTTTAGAAAACCCTTCCACGAATCGACGATAATATCCAGCAAGTCCTAAGAAGCTTCGGACCTCTTTCACATTCTTTGGAGGCTTCCAATCCAATATTGCTTCGATCTTCTGAGGATCCACTCGGACTCCTCTTGCTGACACCACATGGCCGAGGAACATTACTTCCTTTAGCCAAAATTCACACTTAGAAAGTTTGGCGTACAATTGCTCGTTTCTCAAAAGCTCCAATACAATCCGCAAATGCTGCGCATGTTCTTCCGGACTCTTAGAATACACCAGAATGTCATCAATAAATACGACCACAAATTTGTCCAAAAATTCAATGAACACACGGTTCATCAATTGCATAAATACAGCAGGTGCGTTAGTGAGACCAAACGGCATCACTACAAACTCATAATGCCCGTAGCGAGTTCTGAACGCTGATTTCGGAACATCAGACTCCTTAATCCTCAGCTGATGGTATCCTGATCTCAGATCAATCTTAGAAAATACTGTTGCCCCTTGCAACTGGTCAAACAAATCATCAATCCGTGGCAACGGATACTTGTTCTTAATCGTCATCTTGTTCAGCTCTCGATAGTCAATACACAGTCGGAGCGATCCATCCTTCTTTCGGACGAAAAGAACTGGCGCTCCCCAGGGTGAAACGCTTGGCTGAATATAGCCCTTGTCCAGTAACTCCTCCAGCTGCTTCTTCAGTTCGTACATCTCAGTAGGTGCCATACGATACGGCGCCTTGGAAATTGGTGTAGCTCCGGGTTCCAGCTCAATGGTAAATTCCACATCCCTTCGTGGAGGTAGTCCAGGTAACTCGTCAGGAAATACATCTGGAAATTCGTTCACAACAGGAATGGATGAAAGTTCCACAATTTCATCTTCTTTCTTCATCGCGTAACACCAGTACCCGGTACAACCCTGTTTTAACAATTTGACAGCTTTCATCGCCTTGATCAATTTCCCTGAGCTTCCCGGTTTCCATCCCTCAAACAGAATCTCGGAACCATCGTCAGCGATCAGCGAGATATTCCTCCTTCGGTAGTTCACAATTGCTCCATATCGATTAAGCCAATCGTCTCCGAGTATCAGGTCATCTCCTTGCATTTCTATCACGATCAGGTTTGAGAGCCACTCTCTGCCTCCAAATGATACAGGGAAATTTCTAGTTTCTAAATTTCCGACAATTCTCTCTCCACTCGGTAACCCAACAACATAAGGTTCACAAGCATGGAAACCGGAAATATTCAAACGATTTACACAAGACAAAGATATGAAAGAATGTGTAGCTCCTGTATCGAATAAAACGCTAACTGGCTGGGAAAGGATCTGGACGATGCACGATGCGGCAGACATCTTGATCGTCTGTCCTCCTCATCTCGTACAGACGTGGGGAGCAGATCCGGCACTCGATGTCCCCTTTCGGTCCCATTGTCCTCTGCCTCGCCCGCGGCCAAAATTCCGAGGCATCTCGAACACTTTGCTGCGTCGTGGAATCTTGGCCTCATACGGGTGTTGTGGTGTACGGGCTCTAAAAGACTTTGCAGCCTCTTCACAAAACACCGCCCGATGTCCCTCTCGTCCACAGTCAAAACAAGTCACGGCAGGAAGGGGGCAATTCCGTCGATAGTGCCCCGTCTGGGCGCAGTTAAAGCATTTCTGGTAATATCGGTAATAGTTGATGTCGCCCGAAATTCTTTCCGCTCCTAGCCGGGTGCGGAGGTTTCTTGAAAGAGTGAAAGGATGACTGGGCCTTACGGGCCCCACTGTTCTTGTGCTCGTAAAAGTACCAGAGACTTTCTGTTTCTTGGATTACGAAAATTTCTCCATGGCCGCTTCCTTGATCTCATATGCCAACGCCTTATCCTGGTATTGGCGGAGTGTGGTACATTCGAATCCGGACATGTACCTCAACTTCGTTTCATTCTCATATCGAAATGAATCATCATTTCGCATCTGCTCGACCGGATGTCGAACAAATGCCATTTCTTGGTTAAACGCCTTGATTGCAGGATGCGGCACATCGGAAAGGCCGACGGAGAAAAACTCCCGAACTTTGGCTTCCCTCACGGGACGAGGGCAATCGAGCTTCCATCATTAATCTAAACTCTGTCAATCGGCATCATGGTCTACAGCCGGATGGCTTCCCACCATTCGGACGCTTCCCTATCGAGAAAATATTGAGCGATAGAGGCTCTCCTGGTCGTCAGGCGCTTAATTAGGCAAAGATTTTCTCCGGCTCCTTTGTGATGATCCTGGTGGGAGTCTCGAAATACCATCGAATTTGGGTGGTTGCATCTTTGCTACCTCCTGTGACCACCGGTCACCTCGATTTCCCATATCTGGGATCCCTTTGTCTCTCTCCTGCCGTAGTCCCACCGCCACTTACATTCGGTCCACGACACAGGCGAACCGAGTCATCTGGTTCACCACTTGACGAAGGATATCTGTACAATGCAGGATCTGGTTCATTATTAATAGATTGCGGCTCGCTGAGCTATGGCCCGGCTGGTTAGAAGCGACGCTTCCCTTTCGGCATTTCTTCGTCCGCGTCCACGACCGCGACCACGTCCACGTCCGCCTCTCAACATACTGTAAGCATCAATACTCAATATACAGGAAACAACATCGTTCTAATATTCGAGTATAAAGAGATACAATATGCAAAGAACGAGATAGAGTTTAGGAACTTACAACCACTGTTCGCATGAAGACGTAGGCAGTGCAGTGATGTCATTCACGGCCGGTTATCCCAAAAGACATAAATGACCCCTATTTTAACCCAACGGCCAAGATATCCATAATCTAAGCTCCGATACCATATTCTGTAACACCCCCGATATATTCGGGAATATTACAGCGCCGTAAATCCTTTACATAAGGATTTACAAGGCTGAAGAATTGAACAAGTATAAAAAGGTACTGACGAATGGAAATAACGGAATTACAGTACATCAGTTCTGACCAAAATACAGAAATAGTACAATTGTCCAACAGAACTCAATATTACATCACCAAATTCAAATCATCACAAACGACTGCGTACTCGAGTACTTATTGAAATAACGAATAAACAACAGATAAATAAACCCGGTCGGGACATCACTCTGCACCCTCGTCGTCATACAGTTCCAGTGGTTGTTTCCCCGCTCTCCTGGATCCTGAACACAAACAAAATGTTCACCCCTGAAGGGGTTAGCACAACGATGCTAGTACAAGTACCACAACATATTATTCATATCTCACGGTGAATAATAATAACGTAAACGACAAAATACCAACGAGTCTTCTCCTACGAGAAACTCAAACATAACATACACAACTGATAATCACAACATGATATCAATACATACACATGGTAATTCCATCGATCCACTGCGTTCGCTTTAGAACCCACGATAATCCCGTCGGACCAACCCGTGGTGGAAAAACCCGTCCGATGATCCAGTATGCGCTAGCATAGATCCCCGATGATCCCGTCGGACCAACACGAGGTGGACACACAATAACGACATACATGCACGACAATATGTATAACAACAATACATAAAACAATTAAGGTACTTGCCTCGATTTGAAGACAATAACAATACTTCCACGAAAATGAATACTCGAAGATCGTCCTCCTCAATCAATCACGTAACGAGACCAAACCTTAACAAAAGAAATGATATAGAGTTTATCTCACGTCGTATGAATGTTTAACAATTCGCTTAACGGTCAAAAGTTCATAAACCGCAATGCCCGAAGAGCTTAGCGCACGCTAAGTACTTACGTGTAGCGTCGTTACCTCGCCCGATAGCGCACGCAAACAACAAAGCCTAGCGCACGCTAACGGCGCATGGTCGGTACTTCACCGACGGCCAACCGACTCTTCGATGGTCTAGCGTCGTTACGTACCAAGCGTAGCGTCGCTAACTAGTGCTCGATAGCGCCGCGTTAAATCGCATAACATAGCGTGCGCTATCTCGCATGGCGGTTCTTCTTGGCGATGGCTCGTTCTTGCCATGAACGAAACAATGAAATCCTTCGTGATAATTCATGTTACTTCCATGAATACCAAGTTCTTACTCTTATGAATAATCTCCGATGATATCAACTTCAAGATGCAAATATACGTATAATCATCATGACACCATAAACCATCTTGATTACAATTCTCATGCAAAGTTGGTGACCTCCGGTTGATGTATTAGATTCTACTATCATTATACATATTCAGACTTCCTCTTGAGGTGAACTACAATTCCGACTTATACGAAAGAATATTTCCTAAGATGATTCTCCCTTTAAGTTCTTATAACATCTTTTCCAAATCATGATCACAAAGATAACATAAATCATACGGATTGTTAACTTCCGAATATTTCTCTCATCATTTGAAGTACTAGGATTCCAACTTCAAGGTTCCAACAATAATATTGTAAGTGTAGACATCCCAATCTTCTAAACATGATGTTGTTGAAATAATTCACTAATGAACTTCAATATCTCGTTAACATGATCATCATATCCATTGGAAATCCAAATCTAAGACTGGTGATAGGTTGAACATACCTCAATATGCCGAAATCACTGAACCACAAGGTGTAATCCGACTCCGGTTGGTTACGTGCCCCTCCAAGGTGTCACTTCTCTTCAAGGATCACTTCACAAGTGATACTCAATCATTCAATGATCACTCATACATGTTCTAAGTGTTTAGAAGGTAGATTATTGCTCTCTGGACTCTCAAAGATGAAGTATAGACGAAGGAAATGAAAGCCCAAGCGGTTGCTGTCCCATTTATAATATTCTGCAATTTTGACAAGTTAGCGCACGCTACTAAGCATCCCTTAGCGTGCGCTAATAATGGTTGACTTCAGAATTTGTCCGGGTGCGTCAGCGGGAATCTTATCCGGACCCATGTCCCGCTGGCGCATGAGCTAGCTGTCCCGCTCAATAATTGAGTCCTTAGCGCACGTTACTCATACCTGCATAGCGTGCGCTACGAATGGCCCGATAGCGCGCGTTAATATACATTCTTAGCGTGCGCTATCACTAGGTTGTTTGAGCAATTTTGCATATTTCTATACTTATGTACAATGATATCAATGCACGAAATATCATACTCCAATAATCAAAATCACCAATCCAAAATAATACAGGGTTTGAATACAGATGAAATACACTGTAATAAATCCGGATATTACAGTTTTAATAAGCTCCCAGTGAAACACAGCATATGTATTATGAACAGGAGCATTGTTTTAAAATACGAGAGGCATCCTGTTTCAAATTAGTCCAAAATGACCTATTACATATTAATATATTCATGGTATTCTATATAACTTCCCGACAATACATCTAAATATATTCATGGTATTCCATATAACATGACATCACATAATAGCTACTATAAGTACTATGTACGTACTTGCAAGGGAATAGAACGGGTACTTGAGGGTTGAGCAGACCGGGCAATTACAGAATTGCACAAGGTTGATGGGGAAGATCCCTTTGTCAATCTTGAATGATCATTTCCACTCGAGTCCACTTTGCTCAACAACATTTGAATTAACTTGTCCTTCTCTTCTAGTTGTATCGTCAATGCTTCTTTTTCCATGACAATGCGATTGATATCATTATGGCCAAGTGAATGATCACCATATACCTGCTTCGCAGTTGTTCCGTAACCATACATGTGCACTCGTCCACCTTTATCTTCTCCAAGGACTTGGGCATATATGGCATTTGGACCTTTGTCCCGTGCACCAGGTGGTAGTTGACTCTTTAATTGTCGCATTTTTTCCTATATACAAATTTAACGAAAAAAAAATCATTCGGGGTCATATATTTTGAAATGTTGTAGTAAGAAAAAAATATTACAAGTACTAGAAAAGATTCACCAATGCATTTGTAACTTCCGGATTAGATGTATTCCCATCTCGAGAATAACATTTTGCAAAAATATCCGCTCGGCTCGGCTCCTTTATTCCCGCCTCCTTACAGTTTCATCATCATCCTCATATATCCCAACATTAAGTGCACTTCTTCCTAACCCAAAAACTTCTCTATTTTAATCATCACCCTTTAAGTTATAATTAGTTCAAAATGAAAAGTAGTTACCTTAGCATTCATAAACTTGAGCAAAACTCTTTTTCCAAGAATATGTTGCATTTTCTTCATTGATCTATTTTTTTATTCTCGCTCGCTAGTGTACTATCGAGTTCAATCATACCAAGTTAGAGACAATAATAAAATGACTCTTTAACATAAAAATTATGAATCGCACCTTTGCGTTTTCACCGCACCAATGTTCAACAAGAAATTTCCAATGTTCTTCCGTCACCCTCTCATCACGTGTATCGGGCCTCTTACGTAAGTTTTGTTCCAAACTTAAGTTTGGATTAAAATATAATTTTTAATTCTACATTTGAAAATCCTCCAACTTCTAGGTAAAGCTTTCAAAACAATCTTTTCATATCCGAAATAACAAAGCTCCCTACAAAAATGTAATAACCATGTAACGTTGGTAAATCACTACAATAATATATATCAATTCTATAAATTTATACCTTGATCATGCTCAACATTGTTTTTGTTGGGGTCTGCACCCTATGCCAACTGGGTAATTAAGTGGAGCTACTTTCCCATTTCTTGCAATAGACCCCACAAATTCAACAAATTTGCTTTTATTAGGACGATGGGTTTTCCATACCGATTGAATGAAACCTTCAGAGGCTGACTTTTGTTGTCAGAGCTTATGGCATAAATGTGAGGCATATAAGTAAATCCTCTAGTTTTATGTTGTTTACAAGTGGCATCCACACATACAAGAAAAATAAGTTTTATAACAATATTGAAAGGGACAAATTATATCATGTGTATATGATGTAGTATCATGTGTAATATGATGTAGTATACCTTGGGACTCAACATGATCTGTATTTGCTAACTTGTTAACATTTTCATCCACCCGGTTATCTACACCAAGAATGGACTGTTCGCTTCTTTTACTATTATTCACATTCCTAACACTCCGCCTTCTTGTTATTGCTCCAAGGTCCTCTAAATCAAGGTATGGAAACACAATTTAAGTAACAACAATCAACATATACTAACTTAAAAAATGGACAACCAATACCTTGATTGTACATTCTGCGGCATCATTTAAATCATCAACTTCATTTGTACTTTGCTTTCCCCTTTGAGTGCTCCAAGGTTATCCGAATTACAAAATCCAAACTCTATATAACTAATAACTATCTGAATTACAAAATCCAAACTCTATATAACTAATAACGACAAGAAATACACATTAAGTTGGACAAGATGACACATCAATATCGCTACATTTTCTAATCTATTTCATACCTTGAGAATGTAAATTTTGCTCATCCATTGAACCATTAATCGCTTTTGTACTTTGCCTTCCCTTTTGTTGCTCCAAGATTCTCTACATTATGAAATTCAAACACTATATAACTCGGAATAGTCAAGTAAATATATAATAAGTTGAATAAGATGACAGATCAATACCGCTATGCTACATTTATAATCTATTTCATACCTTGCGAATGTATATTACGGTCATCAATTAAATCATTAATCGCTTTCGTACTTTGCTTTCCCATTGTCATTGCTCGAAGGGTCTCAAATCGATTAAATCATCAATATTTGGAGCACTTTGTTGGCCACTACCTAATGTGTATTTTCCGCGACTATGGATAAAATTTGCACTTTTCTGTCCTTGCTTTATTACTACAATTAAACAACTCGATTAATGGGACAACTTATTTTTTCAGCCAATATAATAAATGTAAAGTTACTAAAAATACATGGACACAATATGTATACAGATATGTACCTGGAAGGTCGAGATACTGCTCATTGGAATTCTGATTTTTACTTTTAGAAGATAACTGGAATACTAGTAACTCTTGGTCCCGTTTGGATACACAACATTATCTATTAAGAATGTAAAATACCACCAAAGAATTACAGTAAAGATTAAGAAATATAAACAAGACATATATGTATATGTACTGTAACGAACCTCGACGACCATCATGTTTCTTACTGAGATCTCCATCTGTATTTGTATCACTCCAGCTGTCACAATCGTCTAAGGGTAAATGCAGCCTTCTCTGGCCACTATTAGAAAAATTACTTCTTTGCCCTCTCGCCATTGCTATAAGATCATTCCTAGTAATAACGTGGCCCTTAACCATTTTTCTGCAATTAAGAATCTTGGAAAAAAATATAATGAGGAGCAATATAAGTAAAAGTATATTTTCAATAAGGTAAATTTCACTAAAATTAAAAATCTAGAACTAGAACAATTAATTTCTCAAAAAACATAAGAAACTGATCAACTATCTCAAATAGAAAATAAGAACTCCTAATAGGACTCTATTCTTCTTCTGCTAGAGTAGGAGGCACCCCTTCGAGAACCCAAAAAATGTCTGAAATCCCATCATTGGGTGGTTCGTTACATGGTGTGCTTTGAGCTATGATGTCGATATCACTTATTATTAAGTAATTTCCATCCTCAAATTTCTCTCTCGGTTTAGTTTTTACAACAACATGCCATCCTCTATCAGAAGGATCCTCCACATAGAAAACTTGTTGTACTTGAGATGCAAGAACAAACGACTCACTCTGACGCTTTATGTTTGTAAAATTCGCTAATGTGAACCCATCACTATCTTGCTTTAATCTTCTACCCTTTGTGACCCAATCACACTCAAATAGTACAACTCTCTTTCCCTGGAGATAGTTTAACTCAATTATGTCTTTCACAATCCCATAATAGGTCAAATCAGAAGAGATGGGTCTTTTGTCTTTTTTGCTTGCAAAGCTAGTCGTTCTCGCACTAACCATCACTCCACAATTTTGAGTTTTTCTTTTTTCTCAACTTCCTGGTGTGAAATCAAACCATTAGCAACAAACCCTTTAAATCTTTGACCCACTGGAAGTGGCCCTCTCGCAAGGCATGCGATATCACTTTGAATCATGTCATCGCATCATAATGATCAAGTCACGACACTGGTGAAAAAATCATGTCAACAATATCGAAAACACATAACCAAAAAAATAAAATACTTACTAGGCTAGAGAACCATTTGGGAAAATCACACCGTGAATTCGCTCGATCTCATGTTCTGGGAACGACACTTTTTTCGCTCGATCATTGACTCATGATCACAAAGACAACGTAAATATAATTGTCATGTGATGATTTAATGGATAAGGATTTTGTAGGTGAAAATTAGTTGCTTACTCTATTGTAGACTTAATTTCTTCACAATTAAAAAGCACGTATCTATGTGCTTTTTCTAAGGTTTTATTGTCTAGAACCACCGGTTGTCCCGTGGATGAGGCCGACCACCATTGAGAAGATTTCCGTGCCATCATTATTTGTGTGATCTCTTTCCTCATTTCGACTAAGTCGATTACGCCTTGTTTCTACGTGATCATCAAAGTAAAGGGAACAAAATGATAAGCACTCCTCGCTAAATAACCTTCGCAATTGACCCTTCAGTCGGCCTTTGTTGCGGACATAAGATTTAAGCGCTCAAGTACCTTTGACAATATAGAAAACAAAATATATTACAAAGTATTATGTTCAAATCATAAAAGAGTTTGACAAAAATGAAAAGTTACCTCTCGTGCGAATACATCCATCGATAGTGAACTGGACCTCCTAATTTTGCCTCGGTAACCAAATGCACAGTTACATGAACAAGAATATCGAAAAATGCAGGAGGAAATATTTTTTCAAGCTCGCATAGTATTATTGATATATCATTTTCCATTCTAACCAAATCACCGTGATGGAGTGTCTTGGAACACAATTCTTGAAAGTACTTGCACAAACGAATAATAGGTGAACGAACATAACTTGCAGTATTGCGTAGTGCTATAGGTAATAATTGTTGCATTAGTATATGACTGTCATGGCTCTTATTAATGGAAATCTTTTGAGGCTTTAGTGCACACATTTTGATATATTTGAGGCATATCCATCGTGCACTTTTATGTTTTTCAACACCATGCAAAATTGATGTTTCTCATTTTTATCCAATTCAAAACAAGACGCAGGTAACCATTCTCTACCATTGACATCTACGAAAGGATGAAGTTCGGGTCTTACACCTTTATCTTTCAAGTCTAGGCGTGAATTTTTGTTGTCCTTGGACTTATCAGAGCTCAACAACGTGTATAAAATCTTATCACACACATTCTTCTCAATATGCATAACATCGAGATTGTGGCGTAATAAATTACTCTTCCAATATGGCAACTCAAAGAAAATACTCTTTTTCTTCCAGCCATAAGGCAAGCCTTGGGCACCTATTAGTTTCCCAAATTTATTTTCAATGTGTTTGACTTCATCAAACACCTCTAAACCTGTAGGATAAGGAGGGGCTTCTCTATGCTCCTCTTTCCCGATAAATGAGCGTATATCATTACGATAAGGATGGTTACGAGGTAACAATATTCGATGGCACATGTAGCATTGCTTATGGGAGTTTTTTAAATACTATGAGTTCGTGTTTTGAAGACACACTGGGCATGCATATTTTCCTTTAGTACTCCAACCCGACAAATTTGCAAGACCAGGAAGATCATTTATAGTCCACAATAATGCCGCATACATTTGAAAATTTTGCTTTCTTGAAGCATCGTATGTCTTAACACCTACATCCCACAATTCCTTTAATTCAGCAATTAAAGGTTGCAAGTAGACATCAATGTTATTTCCTGGTTCACTGGGACCAGGTATAAGTGTAGACAACATAAAATATGACTTCTTCATGCACTCTCCAGGTGGTAAGTTATAAGGCATTAAAACAATTGGCCAAGTACTATGGTTAATCATCATGCTTCTGAATGGACTAAATCCATCAATGTGCCTAATCTTACATTTCGAGCATCCTTAGCGAAATTTGGATGATTGTAATCAAATGTCCGCTAAGCCGAGAGTCACTGGGTGTCTCATGATACCATGATCTATGCGCTCATATGCATGCCATGCCATATCGATGCAATTTTAGTTGTCATGAACAATCTTTGAAGCCTTGGCTTCAAAGGAAAATGCCAAAATGACTTGTTTGACACTTTGTTTTTCTTTTTGTCTTCCTAGAGTTTTCAACGCTTGAAACATCACCTTCCGTAACTTTCCACCGAGACTCACCGCAAGTATCACAAAGTGTTTTGCTTTCATTTACACCCCAATATATCATGCAATCATTTATGCATGAGTCTATCTTTGGTAATGAAGTCCTAAATCTCTCAATATTTTTCTTGTTTCATAATAATTTTTGGAAGTTGGACTCCATCCGGAAAAGATTCTCTAAGTAAATCTAGCATCATACAAAATGACCTATCACTCCAAAGGCCCAAGGCACTTTATTTGATGCATGCGAACAAGGAAAGAGAGTTTCGAGAACTTTTTGCATCCAGGATACGGTTCTGTTCGGCGTCATTAAGAAGCCTACAGAACTTTTCAGCCTTCTTCATTTGGTCTCTCGCCCACGATATTAGAATTAAATTGCATATCGTTATCGTCACCAAACATAGGAAATTGATCATAAATCAACTCACGCATATTATCAGACGCACCGCACCATCGCTATATGCGCCAACTAAGGGCACCGTGTTCAAATTGACTCACCATGGAACACCCATTTAGTATAGCCTTCGTAAAACCTCTTGTAATTAGATGTGCTTTGACAATTTTTAGTTCTCTACATATGCCATTTTTACACTCTTTACAAGGACACAATATCAATCCATCATTTGAATTCGAAAATGCAAAGTTCAAAAAGTATTGCACCCCTAGCTTGTAGGCATCCATTAACCTTGGTAATTCCATCCAACTCCTATCTGTATCCATACTGGGACCGACAATAACATATTAATTTAAAAATATAAACATTAAAGAAAGCAAATCAAGAGAGTTAGAAGGAGAAAAAGGAGATGACAATCGTAGACATTACAAAAGAACACATAATAAATCCTTTTGTTTTATCCGACCTTTGTCGACCAACATGACAATCATAACAATTTAACCTCATAACTCGTTACAAGTATATAACCTAGCCACTAACTTATCGCCCATAATTTTATTCCACATAATTGCAAGATATTGCACATTAAACTCATAAAATCTTAAAACACCGAACTAAAAACCAAAATGCAAAAACTTGGCTATATGTAACAAAGATCACATCAACATGACAATCATAACACTTTAACCTTAGAACTCCATACAAGTATATAAACCTAGCCAATAACTTACCGCAAATTCGTAACATACTTGCAACCTTATTATTCTTTTCTTTAATTAAAGTAAACAAAAATGTAGCAATAAAAGAAAGAATTCGATAAGAAATCGCCATTGTCCCGATCAAAATCACAAAGATCAAGAAAGGAGCACACGGTGATGAGACTCAAATTGTGGGACTCGATTTGAATTTTGAGATTAAAACCCGTTTAAATTAAAACCGGATCCTCAAGCTCTTGACAAAGATCCGAGGACACTTCCGTCCCGGCAACGCAAGATTAGTCTTGTTTTGGATTTTAAGGTTTTAATTTGTTTGAGTTTTAATTAATAAGAAAACAAGTCACCCCGAAAATGAATCCAATAAGAAAATATGCCGCGCAAGCGAAACGACAAGTAACACTAAACAATTCAAGGACTCATCGCGATAATAGAACCGAGCTAGCGGAATAATTAAAGACGAGGTTCAAGTCAACGGAGCCGTAATCGCCTCCGAGGAGTCCTTTAATCAATTAACTTATCCGATGTGTAATCCTAGTTCACTTAAACAAGAAAGAAAATCCAAATTTTAAGGTGTAATATTTTTTACCGAGAAATTCTTGAATCAACTAAAAATTAATAGAACTATACTTACCTGCAAGGCGATAAGATTTTTCACTACCTCGCCTTCATCAAAAACCATAAGGAAACATATTAAAAATAACATATCAATCTTCAATAAAGAGTTGAGGCAAGATTCGAGATTTTATTTCTAATAAAACAAAATCTACATTGATCGCTTATTGGTACAAAATTAAACAAATAAAAAGGTTATACAAGCACTAAACACAGAGACAAAAACGGGTAATATTGACATGTTCTGTGGAGACAAGAGAAAATATTTCTCTCAAAGTTCTCCTCCTTATCTCCGATTACAAAAGAACACATAATAAATCCTTTTGTTTTATCCGACCTTGTCGACCAACATGACAATCATAACAATTTAACCTCATAACTCGTTACAAGTATATAACCTAGCCACTAACTTATCGCCATAATTTTATTCCACATAATTGCAAGATATTGCACATTAAACTCATAAAATCTTAAAACACCGAACTAAAAACCAAAATGCAAAAACTTGGCTATATGTAACAAAGATCACATCAACATGACAATCATAACACTTTAACCTTAGAACTCCATACAAGTATATAAACCTAGCCAATAACTTACTGCAAATTCGTAACATACTTGCAACATTATTATTCTTTTCTTTAATTAAAGTAAACAAAAATGTAGCAATAAAAGAAAGAATTCGATAAGAAATCGCCATTTTCCGACCGAAAATCACAAAGATCAAGAAAGGGAGCACACGGTGATGAGACTCAAATTCGGGGACTCGATTTGAATTTTGAGATTAAAACCCGTTTAAATTAAAACCGATCCTCAAGCTCTTGACAAAGATCCGAGGACACTTCCGGTCTGGCAACAAGAAGATTAGTCTGTTTTTTGGATTTTAAGGTTTTAATTTGTTTGAGTTTTAATTAATAAGAAAACAAGTCACCTGAAAAATGAATCCAACAAAGAAAATAGGCCGCAAGCGAAACAACAAGTAACACTAAACAATTCAAGGATGACTCTGCGACAATAGAACCGAGCTAGCAGCAATAATTAAAGACGAGGTTCAAGTCAACGGAGCCGTAATCGCCCTCCTAGGAGTCCTTTAATCAATTAACTTATCTTATGTGTAATCCTAGTTCACTTAAACAAGAAAGAAATTCCAAATTTTACGGTAATATTTTTTATTGAGAAATTACCAATCAACTAAAAATTACCGGAACTATACTTACCTGTATAGGCGATACGATTTTTCACTACCCGCCTTCATCAAAACCATAAGGAAACATATTAAAAATAACATATCAATCTTCAATATTGAGTTGAGGCAGCATTCGAGATTTTGTTTCTAATAAAACAAAAAGGTTATACTAGCACTAAATGGGGCTGTAATATTGACAAAGGTTATACAAGCACTAAACACAGAGACAAAAACGGGTCGTAATATTGACATATTCTCTGTGGAGACAAGAGAAAATATTTCTCTCAAAGTTCTCCTCCTTATCTCCGATTACAAAAGAACACATAATAAATCTAACACAAAAACTTACCTTAGAAGATTCAGTCATCCAGTGATGGCGCGAGCTCGAATCCGTAAGCGTCAGCAACGACTAAGGGACCGAGTTCAAAGATGAATGAACATACGCGCAAAATCGAAGGCCAACCGAAGAAGAAATGATTCTTGAGATCGAAAAATTTTCAGAGGTAAGGAGAGATGAAGATATTCGACTGGATGGAGGCGGAGCAGATTAGATTCATTAAGCGGTGCAAATTAGGTTAAGAGAGAAGTGGTGTAGAAAGTAAAATATTAAAAGCGTCACATAATATAAATATAAAATTAATAAAACATTAAAATGTCATTACATGTACATATAGCAACACTTGTTTAAAAGTGTCACAAAAAAAGTGTCACTATAAGGGTATTTTTCTAGTAGTGAATCCGATCAATATACGAATCAAACATGAATATAACGAACTTAAAACGTCGATACGACTAAACCAAGTCCATTGAGGCATTAAATCAAACACGTTGCGGCCAAACTTCGATTGTTTACAATCAAACCTCAATATACCAATATCAAATCCCCCAAGAAGTGTTTCAAACCATCAAAACATCTTCAATACGATTAATAATCCAAGACGAATATCCGAAAACGTGATTATAACGACAATTAATCGAAAACCCTCAATTTCAACTCGATATTCAAAGTGTTCTTGAATAATCCCTCAATAATCCAATGAATCCTTATACAAACTCATAATCATATACATATCCCTTCATATAACATGATTATAACGTCCAAAACATCAAATCTCAACACAAAAATCGAAATCTAAGGTGTTGAAGAATATTACCTTTGAAGATCCAAACACTTCGATCCGATGAAAACGTGTTAAATCGACTATCCAAGCTTCCCAACGAAATAAGATGATGAAATCCGAATACACAAGTGATTGATGATGACAAAATATCTCCCTCAAGCTCTCTCTCTCGGACAAGATGAAGGAAATGAGAAAAATGAGGAAAAGTGTCCCGGCCAAACCTTATATCCTGCCGGAAGTTACGACCGTAACTCAGCCCTCTTACGGCCGTAACATTCCAAGTCAATGGCCTTACGGCCGTAACCGGCCAACTCGTACGGCCGTAACTCGGCTTCGTCCGAAAGCCTGCCGACAGACTTACGGCCAGAATCGCTCTGAGTTACGGCGTAACTCCGCCTTCACAAAAACATCCGCCGACATCCTTACGGCCGTACCGCACACCTTATGGCCGTAACTTGATGATACGGTCGTATTCGCCAAACTTACGGCGTAACCCGCCTTCGTCAAAAATGACCAGCATCCCGCTGCACAGACGGACGTATCCGCCAAGCCTTACGGCCGCATCGCCGACTTACGGCCGTATGCCGCAACCCTTACGGCCGTAAGTCACCCTTGGTCGACAACACCGAAATTTACGAACATCACTTACGGCCGTATCCAACCCTCCTTACGGCCGTAATCGCCTTCGCCAAAATGCCTGGGCACTTTGACCACGACGTCAGAATCGCCACTTACGGCCTGCATTCCCGAACTTACGGCCGTATCCCGGAACCTTACGGCCGTAACTCAATGCTGGCCAAGGTGAATAAATCCGATAACTCCGATTCCTCGCTACGACTGATGAATGATCCGACATACCATACGAATGTGAAAGTGAACAAGTCTAACACGAGCCAAAGATGATACTCCCAGTATAAGGCTATCAATCACAATGAAAATGATAATACTCCCGTCTCGATCTATAAACGGAGATAAAATGACGATCGGTAACTGATATACGATTACAACATGCCAACAGTGAATGCAAATGAGTGATTCATGAATGATGAGTGATTATTAATGAGTGAAAATTACTGAGTGACAATTACAGACTGATAATTACTGAATGGTAAAGAATGAATTACAACCGGGTATTACATACTCCCCCCTTAAAAAGAGTTTCGTCCCCGAAACTAAGGGTCAAACAACTCGGGATAACTCTCCCACCTACTCTCCTCGGTTTCCCAAGTGGCCTCTTCGACTTCGTGTCTAGACCATTGAAACTTAACCAAAGGAATCGCCTTATTCCTCAATTGTTTGATTTGCCGCTCTAACAATCGTATCGGACGCTCCTCATACGAATGATCATCTGCGATCTCGATTTCGTCGACTGAAGTATGTGACTCGGGTCGGCAACATAATTCCTAGCTGAGAGACGTGAAACACATTACGAATTCGGCTCAACGCCATAGGTAAAGCCAATCGATAAGCTAACTCGCCTACTCGATCCAGAATCTCAAACGGTCCAATGAATCTCGGACTCAACTTTCCCCTCTTCCCAAAACGGAAGATATTACGACTCGGGATTACCTTGACCAAAACATGGTCACCCGTCGAACTCTAATGGTCGACGACGATTACCTGCATATGATTCCTGTCGACTCCGAGCGGTCAACAACGACTCCTGATCAAAGCTACCTTCTCACGGGCGGCTATAAGCATATCGGGCTCGGTGCCGATTGATTCTGATGGGTCGTCCCAACACAAGGGAGATCGACAACAACGACCGTACCAGGCCTCGCAAGGTGCTACCTGAAACGAAGAGTGCCAACTATTATTGTACGTGAATTCGATCAACGGTAGTTGGGCTTCCCAATTGTCTTCTAAATCGAGGATGCATGCCCTCAACAAGTCCTCCAATGTCTGAATAGTCCTCTCTGATTGTCCGTCGGACTGAGGATGAAAAACGGTAATGAGATTAAGCTGAGTTCCCATAGCACGATGAACTGATTTCCAAAATGAGACACGAATCGTCCGTCACGATCAGAAACGATACTCTTAGGGGTACCGTGCAATCTCACTATCTCTTTGATGAGTAGTTGGGCAAGTCTCTCGGGACCCCACGTATCCTTAATCTCAAGGAAAAGAGCTGATTTAGTTAAGCAGTCCGCGATCACTCAGATCGTATTCATGCCACGACGACTCGTCGGCAACTCGTGATGAAATCCATAGAAATGTCTTCCCACTTCCATCACGAATAGGAGCGGTATCAAGATACTCACGGCCGATGTTCCATCATGACTTGCTGATAGGCTAAACATCTCGAAACAAATTCCGCGACTTATCGCTTCATATTACTCCACCAGAAATTTTGTTTCAAGTCCTTGTACATCTTGCTAGACCCTGGATGAACCGGATAAGGGGTAGCATGAGCTTCTCTCAAGATCGAGTTTTCTTTTTTCTCAACTCATCAATCGCCGGTACGCACAACCGATTCTTAAATCTCAAGAGTCCATCCTTGTGGACCACAAATCCAGGGGCTTTCCCCTGTGCCTCATCCTCGCGGATGAGCAACAAAATGAATCTGAACCCTGATTCTCCCTGATTTCCTTCTCAAGTGATGATGAAATCTCTAACATACAAAGCTATCCCTGAACTCGCTGAAACCGGACCTCGATCTCGGGTCTAAGGAATTCCTGTTGAAGCTCCTTCTGAACTGTTAAACGAGCAAGCATCTGCTCTTGCACGGACTTATGACTCAAGGCGTCGGCGACAACGTTCGCCTTGCCCGGGTGGTAAAGGATTTCGATATCATAATCTTTGATTAATTCCAACCACCGTCTCTGTCGCATATTTAATTCCTTCTGAGTAAATATATACTTTAAACTCTTGTGATCGGTGAATATCTGACAAGTAACGCCATAAAGATAATGACGCCAAATCTCGTAAGGTCGCAATTGCCGTGAAGCATAGGCAATAACCTTCCCATCCTGCATTAATACACATCCGAGACCGTGTCCGGACGCGTTACTAAAAACCACGAATCCTTCCGTCCCTTCTGGTAAGGAAAAGACAGGTGCTGAAATTAATCGGTTCTTGAGTTCCTCAAAACTCCGCTGACACACGTCGGACCACGTGTATTTCTTACCCTTTCGCAAAAGGTTCGTCATTGATTGAGCGATTTTAGAAAACCCTTCCACAATTCGCCGATAATAACCGGCTAATCCGAGAAAGCTTCGGATTTCCTTAACATTCTTCGGAGGTAACCAATCTCGGATAGACTCCGTCTTTTGAGGGTCGACACGAACTCCGTCTGATGAAATTACATGTCCGAGAAAAGTCACTTCGGACATCCAGAACTCACATTAAGAAAACTTCCCATAAAGTTGCTCGCGTTTAACACGTCGAGGACCTGCTGAAGACGTACTTTGTGCTCCTCTCGATCACGAGAATAAAACAAAATGTCATCGATGAAGATAACAACTAACTGATCCAAAAAGTCGATGAAAACCCGATTCATTAACTCCATGAATACCGCAGGTGCATTAGTTATCCCGAACGGCATAATTATGAACTCATAATGACCATAGCGTGTTCGAGACGCTGTCCTCGCGATATCCGACTCTCGAATCCGCAACTGGTGATATCCAGATCTTAAGTCGATACTGGAAAATACTGAAGCTCCCTCAAGTTGATCTAAAAGATCATCAATACGGGGTAAGGGATACAAATCTTGATCATCACCCTGTTCAACTCCTGATAATTAATACACACACGAAACAAACCATCCTTCTCCTTGACAGATCACACTGGTGCCCCCCACGGGGACGCATTCGGTTGGAGATACCCTATCTCGAACTATCCTTCAAGTTGAATCTTCAACTCCTGTATTTCGGTTAGGGCCATCCGATACGGTGCCTTCGATAACGGGGACGTACCGGGCTCCAACTCACTCCTGAATTCCACTAATCTATGTGAAGGAAACCAAATAACTCGTCTAGAAATACATCGCCAATCGATGACAATGATACCACGAATGATTGAACATTTCGATTGCCCTAGAATGGTCAATCGATAAAAAGTGATACAAATAATGATTTGAACAACTCGATTGCCTTAGAAAGGCCAATCGATGGAAATGATACAATG
The DNA here is from genome assembly GCA_033398695.1 of Orobanche coerulescens. Classification (NCBI taxonomy): domain Eukaryota; kingdom Viridiplantae; phylum Streptophyta; class Magnoliopsida; order Lamiales; family Orobanchaceae; genus Orobanche; species Orobanche coerulescens. Next base: position 168,880,864 of record CM065805.1, on the reverse strand, counting down.
AATGATTGAATAACTCGATTGCCTTAGAAAGGTCAATCGATGAAAATGATACAATAAATGATTGAATAACTCGATTGCCTTAGAAACGCCGATCGATGAGAATGATACAATGAATGATTGAATAGCTCGATTGCGGAATTTCTCTGCTTTCGCCATAATAATACTTCTTCTGGAACAACGGGGATTACTTCCCTGAAGTACACATTCGACAACCAACGACGGAAAGATAGCGATCAAACGCTTACAAACACTGAGGATAGTATCAAGACGATCAAACCAACTAATACCGAAAATTACATCGTTCTAAGATAAAATTCACCACGATTAGGTCCATCAACCCATCGCGGTCATTAAGCTTACTTCGGTATGATTTCCGAAAATTCTTCCATCGTCAGGTAGACCGATGGTATGGGGTCCACAAGCAATAGGACTATCCCAAAATAAGTCCATTCAAACATGATTCGAAAATGAATGAATGCGGTGCACCACTATTAAAAGGTACACACAGGTTGAAATAAAATCACGAGTATACCTGAGATCATTCGGGCCATCGAATCGTCGATCCTCCTCAGCACATGAATCCGGGGCTTGCCGGCCCCCGAACTGGACGCTCCCGTCTGATAAATACGAGCTCCAACTCTATTTGCTTCCATTGTCTTAAACGACGTTGACAAAGCAGTCTGATTCTGAAACGCTGATTGCTTCGGGGCCTGAGATGCCGCCGAAGCCGACTTGGAGTCACTTCGGCAAAAACGGGCCCTATGCCCAGCAATTCCACAGTTATGGCACGTGACAGTCCGCTTCGGACATTTGGTGCTGAAATGACCCTGTTCTTCACAGTTGAAACAGGTGACGGCCGAACTGGCCGCTCGGGACTGAGATCCCGCACAACTATGCACCGTAGGAGGTCGCTCAGAAACGATAGGACTCACACGAGGCTTCTTGAAGGTTGACTGACCGCCTTCGGATTGATTACGCTTCGTTGATTTCTTGCTGACAGATGAAGGTTGTTGTTCAGCGCTTTCCTTAGCAGCCGACTCATACGGAAGAGTTCTCTCGATTAATCCGGCCAGAGTGGCGCAATGATGATTGAGCAACTGCACATGGGTCATCATGGCCTGCATAAAAGTGAGTGGATCAACCCGAACATCTTCTGATCGAGCCGAGTCCTGGGCACGATTTCCCGACAGCGAGTGATTATTTCTGTTTCGCCCGCACCGCGGCCTCTCCCCTGCATCCTCGATGCCTCTCCCCATACTGAAGTAGGAAGGTCGCATAATGATTATATTTCCCGCATGATTATCACGTTATAATTATGTCATGAGATGATAAAAATGAGTATACATGCTCTAACTTAGTGATTATATGAATGATTTACTGAAGTGACATGATTATCTGATGAAATTCTTGAAATGATTATCTTGAATAACTTAATAAGATTGATAATATGATCATCCAGATCGATAACTGAGTAATGAAATGAATTGAGTAATTAATGAGTTAACATGATCGTCCTGATCATTAACTGAGTAATGAAATGAATTAAGTGATTAGTGAGTTAATATGATCGTCCTGATCATTAACTGAGTAATGAAATGAATTAAGTGATTAATGAGTTAATATGATCGTCCTGATCATTAACTGAGTAATGAAATGAATTAAGTGATTAATGAGTTAATATGATCGTCCTGATCATTAACTGAATAATGAAATGAATTAAGTGATTAATGAGTTAATATGATCGTCCTGATCATTAACTGAGTAATGAAATGAATTAAGTGATTAATGAGTTAATATGATCGTCCTGATCACAATGAATGATGATGTGTTTGAGGATTGTTAATTGATGAATGATGAATGAATGACTATTGCCAGAAATTATACCATGGCGTTAGAAATCTTACAGTTCTTTCGGTCTGATTGGCTCGGCATTTGCACAGGTCACACGTGACACGAAAGTCCAATGATACTAGTCTGGTGACGATGACTTCAAATGAGACATGACTCGGAAGGTAGTATTCAAAACCACGCTCCGATACCAACTCTGTAACACCCCAAACTAGGTGGATATTACAGTTCCGTAGATCCCCGACTGGGACCCACCAGGCAAATGAAAATGACTGGATTATACAGGATAAATGTAGTACCGAACCACATTACAACAATAATTACTCCGATGAGGAGTTTAATTACAACACACCAGGACAATACCGAATACTAGTGTATTTTATATGAAGATAAAATACACAACACTGAATGAAACGGAGTATCCAAATGAAAATCTGCAGCGGAAAATAAATGACGACAATATGAATAACTGAAAGATCGGGTCCCCCTACTAGTATCACTGGGACTCCTCGACGTCAACATGCTATTCCCGTGCGTTTGCCTTGCCATGACACGAAAATGTAATCCCAGTGGGCCGCCATACGTAACAACAATCCTCAAGGGTTGAAAATACACAATCATGAATTACCTTTAGTTATGAAATATCCTAAGTTATGAATTACGCTGAAGAGGACTATCATAGTACGCCCGTAGTGTTCTGTGCAAGTGTACAAGACGGATGATCGGACAAACCCGTCCTTGTACCTAATTAGTCTCACGGAGGTAATCGTTACCGTGTGCACAGTCCAATGTATCACTCCCAATACATGGCCATCATATGCCCGACTAAAAATTCCACACATCCGCACCCGGCCACGCAATATGAACCCAGAAGGTCATATGAACGAGAATGACCATAATGAATATCAATGAATAGTAATAATCTGACAACGTCAAGAATGACTTGCCGAGATGAAAGTGATAATGAAGTGATTGATAGTTTCAATGAAATGATTGGAACCGCCGTTCCTCGTTAATGAAGTGATTATTCGACAATTACAAGTCTCAATATGATTAATACAATGATGAATGAATTATGATTATAAATGATCAACACAAAAGGAATGAATATCCTTTTAACCGAGTAAGAATTAACTTACACAACACCGATGACAATTATCCTTCCACGAACAACGTCCTAATTGAGATATTGGTCGCTCGAACAACCTTGAATAACACAATTACCAACAATCCGATCAATATACGAATCAAACATGAATATAACGAACTCAAAACGTCGATACGACTAAACCAAGTCCATTGAGGCATTAAATCAAACACGTTGCGGCCAAACTTCGATTGTTTACAATCAAACCTCAATATACCAATATAAAATCCCCCTAGAAGTGTTTCAAACCAACAAAACATCTTCAATATGATTAATAATCCAAGACGAATATCCGAAAACGTGATTATAACGACAATTAATCGAAAACCCTCAATTTCAACTCGATATTCAAAGTGTTCTTGAATAATCCCTCAATAATCCAATGAATCCTTATACAAACTCATAATCATATACATATCCCTTCATATAACATGATTATAACGTCCAAAACATCATATCTCAACACAAAAATCGAAATCCAAGGTGTTGAAGAATATTACCTTTGAAGATCCAAACACTTCGATCCGATGAAAACGTGTTAAATCGACTATCCAAGCTTCCCAACGAAATAAGATGATGAAATCCGAATACACAAGTGATTGATGATGACAAAATATCTCCCTCAAGCTCTCTCTCGGACAAGATGAAGGAAATGAGAAAAATGAGGAAAAGTGTCCCGGCGAAACCTTATATACTGCCGGAAGTTACGGCCGTAACTCGGCCCTCTTACGGCCATAACATTCCAAGTCAACGGCCTTACGGCCAGAATCGCCAACTCAGACGGCCGTAACTCGCTTCGTCCGAAAGCTCGCTGACAGACTTACGGCCAGAATCGCTCTCGAGTTACGGCGTAACTCGCTTCGTCAAAAACATCCGTTGACATCCTTACGGCCGTACCGCACACCTTACGGCCGTAACTCGATGATACGGCCGTATCCGCCAAACTTACGGCGTAACCCGCCTTCAAAAATGACCAGGCATCCCGCTGCCAGACGGCCAGATCCGGCCAAGCCTTACGGCCAGATGCGCTTGACTTACGGCCGTATGCCGCAACCCTTACTACGGCCGTAAGTCACCCTTGGTCGACAACACCCGAAATTTACGAACACCACTTACTACCGTATCCAACCCTCCTTACGGCCGTAACTCGCCTTCGGCCAAAATGCCCGGGCACTCTTGACCACGACGTCAGAATCGGCCAAATTTACGGCCATACCGCCGAACTTACGGCCGTATCCAGGAACCTTACTAGTAACTCAATGCTGGCCAAGGTGAATAAATCCGATAACTCCGATTCCTCGCTACGACTGATGAATGATCCGACATACCATACGAATGTGAAAGTGAACAAGTCTAACACGAGCCAAAGATGATACTCCCAGTATAAGGCTATCAATCACAATGAAAATTATAATACTCCCGTCTCGATCTATAAACGGAGATAAAATGACGATCGGTAACTGATATACGATTACAACATGCCAACAGTGAACGAAAATGAGTGATTCATGAATGATGAGTGATTATTAATGAGTGAAAATTACTGAGTGACAATTACAGACTGATAATTACTGAATGGTAAAGAATGAATTACAACCGGGTATTACAAGTATCCCAGGAGATCGTCGACTTTGCGCCTTTGTAAGTATTCTATTTTGGTTATTCGGTAATAATGATGATCGATAGTTGTCGTGATGGTTTCGGAATATTTTGGTTAAACGGTTTGTTTGTTTTCTATGACGGATTGCAAGTTTCGAGGACAAAACTTATTTTAAGTGGTGTAGTATGTAATATCTGAAATTTCTACTACTATTGTTTAATGTTATTTTATCCGAGTTATGTTGTACAGCGTGGAATCTGTACAGTATGGATAAACTAAATGAAGGATGAGATGTCAGTATTGGTATAATTGTCGTATTTGGTCGACAATTGTACTTGAGGATATAATGTGTTGAGTATATGTATTCAGTATGCCATATGTTCGTATTCTGTATTATGAGACGTTGGGCAAGAGTAGATGAAAATGGCCAAGTGTAACATGATTAGCGCACGCTAATATACATGCCTAGCGCACGCTATCGTTCTGGTTTAGCGCACGCTAGAGGCAAAAGATAACGCACGCTAGTACAGACCAGATCAGAAGGAATCTATGTGTGGACCCGGTCACTTTCGGCGCATGTGCCGACAAGGTCAATGGATGTTTGTTGTGAACGATTAGCGCACGTTAATGTATATTTATAGCGCACGCTAATCAGATCGGACCAAAGGAATCTTGGCTTTGGCAGGTTACTTTCGGCATGTGGGGACACGGGGGTCGGTGCAGACTGTAGCAAGTCAACTATGAGTAGCGCACACTACGGCGGAAGGTTTGCGTACGCTAAATACAGGCCTTTACGTACGCTATTGCATGGGCATTGCGTATGTAAATCATTTCATGCTGTAAGGCAGTAGCCTCTGGACTTCGATAGCGCACGCTAACAAAGACAGTTAGCGCACACTAATAATAGTCAGTATGTATATGTGCAGTTGGCCACTATTCTTCATTTCGTCCATTCTTTACTTGCAACCGATAGAGAGAGTTCTTAGAGAGATGTTTGAAGTTCCAAACACTGGATTATGGTGGAGTTAATCATCCGTAACAATGTTAAGCTTGGAATCAATTGGAAACGGATTCAAACTTGGGATTCAATCCAATCCTTCAAAAAGGTAATCACTCTTCATCTTTGGATTTCATTTTGGAATGAATGTTAAAGTTCTTGAGTTGATGATTATTACATAAACAAGTTGACAAGCATGATTATGAGGCGGATTACCAGAGTATGATGATATTGTTGATATGCGGATATTGATATGATTCGTGTGGTTTGAATTATGTAGTTCATTTTCTTGAGATAAGTTGGTTAATCCTTCTTCTCCTTTGCGGATGTTGATGTCATTGTTGATGATTAATCTGTGTAATGTTAGATTAGGGAAGTGTTGTTAAGGTTCTTGGTGTTCATGATGTTGATATTTGAGGAAGAAGATGATATGTGAATATATGAATTGGATTAAGAGTTGGATGATTACCTATATGTTAAAGGATATCGGATTTCGTTGTTTTGATAGCTATGAACATGGTTTAGAATCACTTAGTGTTCTTGATAATCGCCATATGTTGATCGGTATCTGAAAAGCATGCATCTGTACAGCATTAGCGCACGATAAGCTTACTCTCTAGCGCACGCTAACGGGAGCAACTTAGCGCACGCTACGTTAAGTGATTAACATGCGCTAAGTAGGCAGAAAGTGCAGTATTCTCGTCTCGTGGTTATGAATTCATTATGGTTTGAGTTGGATTGATCAGCCTAGTGGTTAATCGAGATATTGTTGAGTCGTTGGGTTTGTGAATTGGTTATATCGATTGTTGATTGTTATCGAACTTGTTGTTTATCGAATTACTGTAATAGGTTGAGAATATTGATCGGTGATTATAACAGTGTGTTGCGGTCGAGCTCGAGAATATTCGTGAATTGCATTGATCGGGGCTGAGAAGCTTGTATACGACGGCAAGGAATTGGCAACAGCTTCATCGGTATCGAGGCAAGTTATTACTTGCACAGTTTACAATATTTAATGAATGGTTTCCGTTTCATTCGTTTATAATTCGTATAGCAATGTTTATAATTGTAATCACAGGAGATTTGGGATTATAAGTTATATTCGAGTTTTGGTAATTAAATCATAATGTATATGATTTACATTTGTTGTTGGTATGCTTGGTGTCGAGGATACATTGTGGTATAGACGAAGACATGAATTATCTACCGTCTACGACATTTTGGATCGTCGAATATTCAGAATAATGGTTGGTGATGGTTTAGATATCAAGATTGCTCTCGAAGGACTCGGAGCAAGTATTTTAATCATTTTCGTCATTTGTGTCGATCATGTTGTGGTACATTCATGTATCGTTGTTGTCATGCATTTGTGCATTGTTGTTGTCGTACATTTTGTATTGTTGTTTTGTGCAGTTGTGCATTGTTGTCATATGTCCACCATGCGTTGGCCCGACGGGATCAACATGGGATATCTATAGCTGTGTGCGCTGGATCGTTGGACAGGTAATGCCACCATGCATTGGTTCGATGGGATCATCATGGGGATCTATAGCTGTGAGCGCTGGATCGTTGGATTACCATATGTGTGATTGTTATTGTGCATATGTATATTTTGGGTTGCCATAAGTATACAATGTCGTTATTGATGTGAGCATATTGACGTTGTCATATGAGTATGCATTTGTAGGTCTTGTGTTAGGACCATGCCCGTATGATGTATTGATCTGATCTCGGATTAGACTGATATGATTTCGTCGTGGCATTTCATATCTTGAGGTATGTTCCGTACTTCCTTTGGTATTTGTATTTTGATGGATAACTAATTATCGAGTTGAGATTTGATGATGTTTATTCCGATGGATTGAATTGGTCAGAGTTGGTATAATTCGTAACAGTGAGTTATGATAATGTTTTGAGAAACTTGGGTATTGTTGAGATACTGTACAGATATTCCCGTATTAACTTATTGTGTTGTTAAGGATACGAATCGTGGATTTTCGTAAAGTTATGGTGGTGAGATTAGATTGGTCGTATTCTTACTTAGTGATTTCATTGGTATGTAATTATCGACGTGATGTGATTGTTATCATTGTTGGATATTATGGCTGACCCCGTCGTGGGTTTTCTTTTTAGGTTCTTTGGATATCGAGCTTGTAGCGGTCGTGAAGAGATGAGCTTCCTGGAGGATACTGGCTAGAGCATGTATTTGTGTATCAATTTTCCAAATCAGTTGTTGTATTCCGCTGCTAGAGTATTTTTAATTGTTTGTCCTTTTTCGCCGCGTGAGTATTTTTTAAATGGTCTTTTGGTTTCTGGTAACTTGAGTTACTTTGGCAAATCATTTTCTAAACTATTGAGTTTCGGCTGTTTGGCCTTGTGGTTTCAAATGAGATTTTACGACGGTTTTGTTAAACGGGTTTTGTAAAGTTTTCAAATGTTTTTAAAAGATAGTACCGTCGTTAGCCTCTTGGGTGTTTGTAAATGTTTGCGAAAATTTCCTTCAGCCTTGTGGGTTCCATCTCGGAGCCCACGGCACTGTAATATTCCTGGATGGCTCTGGGGAGGTTACAATACCTGTCAAATAACCCGTGCATACAGCGGACCCAAGCGCTGTACGCAGCCCCTCCCCAGACACCATAATCAATAAAACTTTGCTTTCTGTGCAAATAGAGCAAGCATATGAACTCTTTATCCAATGGAAAGCCTACATGCTCGCTCCGTACAACACTCTGTACAACTGGAGCGATTGGTGCGAAGAAGAATGGTTTATCGTGGAAGTGACGGACTCCCAAGATGTTGAAGTCCTGATCCAATGGGACAACTTGTGCTGCAAAGAGTTGATCTCCAGCCACCTAATAGACAAGGCAGATGACCGCAATAAAGGAAAAGCAAAATCCATTGACTCTGATCCCCACAGTCCCAAATCTGATCATGACTCAGTCGACGACGACGACGCCTTTTATGCAGGTCTGAGAATGAGTCGTGAGGAAACCCAACCAGATCAAGGGACCTCTAGCCAGAACAATGTTCCCAACAGCGAGGATTCAGTCCCTCCTGTAGCGGAGGAACAACCAGCCCCGGAACAGGCATCTACACCTGTCGCCGCCGAAGATAGACCAGCGCCATCCCGCACGAGGAATCAGTCCCTCTGCAGGAGCAGGCAGAAGCTGAGAGACAGTAGGAGGAATCAGTCCCTCCTGTACCTATGTCTTCAGAACCTAATTTAGAACAGGAGAAAACAACCCCTATTGCCGAGCCCGCATCTGATGCTCGTACACCCTCAAATATTTTGGAATCCGACGACGGTATAATACCTGAGGATGTCCAACTCAATTCACGTCCCAATGTGAACTTGAGACGGTTTAATGGATTTGAAGATTTCGCCAAGCCAGACTCTCCAAGATCTGCCAGGAAGAAAGAGCAACTGCATGCTCTTGGCCTACAAACTATCTTCATACAGGATGCCGTGACCACCCTACACTCTGTTGAAAAGGCACTCGACTGGCTACACTAATCAGCCGTTGAAGAAATGACGAGTCTAAGGCACGAAGTTTCTAATGTAGAAGAAGCCTTCAAAATTCTGCCTTTAGTCTTCCAACAGTCCCTTAGCCAATTACAGCAGCGTCAGGAGCAAATCCTGAAGGAAGAGGAATCCAAGCTCCGTGTGTCTGAGGCCAAGACAGCATCAGCTCTCATTGAATCCGGTTCCCAGCTCCGAGCCCACGACAAGAAAATTCAAGATATGTCGCAGGTGCTCACCTCCCTTGTGAATAAAATGACTAGTTTTGAGACAAAACAAGATGATGCTATGCAGATCCTTGAACGTCTTGATGAAAAGGTGTCCTACCTTGATGATGCCAAAAAGGGGGAAGAAGCGAGGGAAGCTGCAAGGAGAACAAGGCTTGAGCAAGAGAAGGAAATGTTAGCTGCTTTTGAAGACAGCATCACAGCTGATATTGCTCGTCTATCATATCCTTCTCCCAACATTAGGATAACAGGGAGATCGCCCAGTATTACAGGACCCTAAGTTTCCTTGGAAGAACCTTGTTCAAAAGCCGCAAGCTATGAACCTCCTGGCCAACCGACAGCCTACTGTAGAAGAAATAAAAAACTGGAGAAAGAATGAACTGTTAAGATACTTTGTTGTTCTTATCAGGGAATATCAAATATTTAATAGTTGCCGAACGGTACAGGAAGCCGCAAAGGTATTTAAGAAAAGGTTGGATGAAGGGACGCTCCCGCCACAGCAGAAAATAAAGTCCAAACACAAACAAGGCGACTTGGTTACCCATCCAGAGGATTGGATCCTAGTTTTCGATAAGTCCTACGAAGGTCAAGCTATATACCAGAATCGAAACAAGGAAGCACATAAGAACTAGTGGAAGGGTACCAATAATGACCCTAGAAGGCCTTAGAGGCATTCTGACTATAGGAGCTAAGCTTCCTCCTGTATTCCTATTTATGTACTCTTATCCTGTTTTCTCATTTGCTGTAAAATAGCAAAAACACTGTAATCTTTGCTCATATCAATAAAATGTTTTTCTCTTGAAAGATTACAACTCGTAATCTACTGTGTGTTTGTATGATTACGTAATTCAATCCATTTTCTGAATTAATTCAAGTATTAAAACTTGTTAAAAATATTAAGCTGTACGAACTTGTCTGTGAACAGTTCATGGATTCAGTTGTATGTATCCAGATAAACAATGTAAGATTGTGCCTGCACGTTAATCATAAGTTTAAAGATGTAGTAATATTTTGATAAAAGCTGAACTTGCCTGCGAGCAGTTTCTAATGTTAGGCAAAATTTTGAAGGCCAGAACATTCGAACAGAAGACCAAGAAGTCTGCCCTCCTTCAAAATGTTAGTGTCAAAGTTTTGGCATCATCAAGGATGTTTGGATAACATCAATAGGTTTTTAAGGGAAGACTTGGCAAATTATCAAAAAGGGGGAAATTGTTGGGATAACAATCCATGCATCGAAAGATCATGATAAGAATGTTTTGACAATATGCCAATCCAGCATACATCAAGCTGTTGTATCGATCGAAGTTGTTGATCCTGTATCGAAGACTTATCATCATACAATCATACAGCAACAAGAGTCTAAAAAAGTGCCAAGTATGGAAGCTGTCCCTTCATACAGCAAACATTCCATACAACGACTTGTCCTCTTTATGCTACAGTGCAAATGGGTACAGCATTCAAGCTGTGAAGCATCAAAACAGGACTGAAGACCGTTTGAAAAAGGAATCTTTGACATTCGCTAAAGTCAAGTCCCATTTGATAAAGAAGTATTTAAATACTGAAAGGATAAAGTATTTAGATACTGAAGCTGACATAGATCTTCAAACCACGCAATATCCGGATCTTGGTCCATTTAAGTTAACTATCTAAGTTGTCACGGAATCTTGCTCAACGGATTTTTCACAACGGATATATTTCAGAAGGCTATATATATATATATATATATCCAGAGTTTGAAGATCAAGTACGGATCAACTACAACCAACAAGTGCTTACACGAATATTCAGAGCAAACATATTTCTTCAAGTATGCTGCATATTCTGAGAGAAGAAATATCTAAAGTGCTCAACCTTGAACAACACATTATCATCTAAAGATCGAGAAAGTCAAGCTGTTGTTCAAACCATAGTTCTATCATTGAACAAACCCATCAACCCTGTGTGTACTTTGAAAGCATTGTTTTTCCCGAACTGTGTGTGACGGATCTGCATTGAAGAGACAAAGCTTCGGAACTGTGTGTGAAGAAGTTAGTCAAGTGAAAGCCTAAACCAATCTGTGTGAACGGTTGAAAGCTTCAATCATTGTATCAATCTGTGTGAACGATACATTGATAGGTTTGGTTATAAATACGTAGTTGTGTACGTAGTATTTATAATAAACATTTTAACTCCTGTGTGGAGGACCAATGGACGTAGAGGGGTTTACCTCAAACCACTTTAATTACCGTGTCATTTACCTTCTGCATTTACTGTTTTAATATTTGTGATTATCTTTAAGTATACACTTCATATCTAGTTGTTGTATTTACAACAATTTACTTTAAACAAGACTTCCGCTACGCACTCAGATTTGAAAATGGTACAGCCTGTTATCTAAAACACTTTCCAAGCTGTATTCTGTATACTTAGTGGCCAACAGGACTTATCTTGAACACTATATGAAATTCTTTTAACAAGACGGATTTTGACATTTATCGAAGTTTTTTATCTTGGCATGAGGTAATTTTTTTTCCTTGGACTTTATTTGGTTGATGTTCTAGTGGATATAATGCTTAAACAATGATTATTTGAATTCATCTTAACTTGTTTTGGATTTTAAAAAATCAAAGAATAATTTTCTTGGTTAACATCACTTAATGGAAACACTTAATATGCATATGTTTTATTTGCAATTAGTAATATATTACTAGAGTCTGACCTTCAATTTGTTATTGTAATTGGATGAGTCACTGTTATAAATGAGGGAGATAATAATACACTTACGATAACAATTGATGTTAACAAAAGCTCGAGGTCACCAACTCATATTAAGTCCCAAGACATTTCGATTATGACAACCATTAAGGTCTTTGAGTTATAATAGTGATATCATTACTGTTTCAGTTTATTAGCAATTGAGAATTTCATATACTATTTACATGATCTGTTTTTGTACTGTGCTTTATTTTAATATGTTATATTGTTGTACTTTTGTGGTAACGAAATTTGATTGCCTATGGAAAATGCTATGCAATCTTTTTTGTGGACTGGCCTGTGTATGGACTGTTTTGTCTATGTTGGACTAGCTTGTGTGAGGGCTTGCATGTGGACTTTTTTGTGTTGTAGACTGTGATGCAAATTTTCCTCGATTACTTGAATTACCTTATTATTTTCTATGGTTTATTACAAGTTCCTCATAATGGGTTGCTGCTTTATGATTATTTTAAGTTAGTACAACTGATTTAGAAGTTCAGCTGATTTCAGTTTTTAGTTTTGGCAGTAGTTCATATTTGAGTACTAGTTGAAATCTGACCTTCAGTTTTCAAGAAGATTGGTCTTGATGGTTGATATTTCTCAAGGCAACATTAGTATGATTAATTTTGCATTTTTGTGTGGTTGATATTTTCCTTGGATGGAGTTCAATATTTCATTAAGATTTGATAAAACTTGATGTGCTTTATCTATATTGATATGAACATTTCTACTGCGTATTGGTATCATGTATTTGGTCCATGCTCGATTAAATAGTGATCTGAGCTATATTGGTTTGTAACATCAGCTTTTAGCGTATGTTTGTCATGGAATATCTGATTTTTATAGTGAGGGGGAATCTAAAAGTTGCGAACAAGGAATATGATAAAATAGAAGATGATTTAAAGTCACTCTGGAGTATTGGACAAATTACAGGCGAGGTTCTGAGCCCTCGGCTCCAATTCTACCTTTTTTATTTGCTAAAATCTTCCAGTCATGCTTTTCCGACTGAAAACTGAACTAAATGGACATGTTGGTGAAACTAAAGGTTTTATCGTTAGGAATCGATCGTCATTGTCTGGACATAGGAGTCACATCCGGCCGGGAAGAGGAGAGATCAACGACGAAACTACTAGCTACTAGTTGGAAAGAAAAGGACCAGACCACCTTTCCTACATTTCTACTGGTCCAGAATTCGAATGGCGAATGAAAGACCAGGCAATCTCCGAGTTGAAAGCACTTCCAGCAGGGTTTATGGCTGTGTGGCTCTCATTCAGCTGGAAGTAGGAAAGAAATCCCGGCATTTTTGCCCACAATGTCGATTTGGTATCAGTTAGCATTTTGAGATAATCGTTGGAGTCAATTTGGTTTCTAAATCGACTGTGTAACATGAACCACAAAAAGATGATTGGTCAAATAAAAGTTTGAACTTATATATATATATATATATATATATGTGTGTGTGTCATGTTGTTACTATGATGTTATATATATATACATATGGGTGTCCTGTTACTATGTATTACTATAATGTTACTATCCTGTTACTTTCTTTAGGTATTTGACAGCTCTCTTTCCCAATTGATTTACTCGCCTATTAGAGGCGGTGTTTCACTTTTATTTGGTTGAGAATCTAATGTTTGGGGAGATCTTTATTTGATTGAGCAATCTCATGACCATGGAGATATACAGGCGAACCAAGGTATTTAATCGCAAGTACCTGTATTGTAAAGGTTCATAACCTTTGGCTCATCAACATCATTTTTTATAACAGCTGTCAGCATGTTCATTAAAATGATGGTATATTAGCCAACATAGTGTGACCTGTATGACTGGCACATCTACCTATAATGTGGCCTTGAGGAATGGATTGGTGGGAGTCCTAGTACATTGTATGTATCCTTAGAGGAACTTATCTTATTTGAATGTTCTCCCCTTAGTAGAAGGCATTATGTTTATAATTGAATTTTGAGTGGCTGACTTCTATTTACTTCGCTTTGTCTTTAACTTCATCATTTTTAATATTCTATTCTGAGTATTTTTGTTTATATATATATATATATAATTTTTCTGTAGATATATAATTATATGTTGTTGAAATTTTTTTAAATTCTTTAACATGTTGATTTTTGACATATACTAACAATTTTCTTATTTTGTAATCTTTTTTCTTGCAGCAACAATCCATAACATCTTTGGTCAAAGTACGCCCTACTTGCATGAAAGGCAAACGGCAGAACTGGATGATATTCGTAGAATCATAATACTAGCTAGTACTAGTGGAAAACTATCACTTATTATGTATGGTCGTATTTTAGAAGATGTCATTACTTAGTTATTGGAAACACTACATTGCTTTTGTATTGGATACCATGAATCGTTTGATACTCCTATAGTACAATAATTTTGGATTATATTGATGGAAAAGTGTTTTCGTTCTTTATTTATGCAAGTGTTACTCTAATAGAATTAAAAACCACATAAAAGTGTTAGATATGTAATAGAAAAGTGATTCATTTAACAAGTGTAGTCTAAAAAGAAGTGATCAGTTTAATAGAAAAAGTGTTGCATTATTACATTGACAAAATAAAAAAGTGTTGCCATAAATTATAACAAGTGATACATTTGAATAAATGCTACCACTAAAAAAGTGATGCCTTTGAGAGAAAAAATGTTGCCAAAAGAGAAGTGACACTAGAGCTATATATTGAAACACTTTTTAGAAGTGTTGCATAAGCGAGAAAAAAGTATTTTTATAGGTCTAAGGAAACAGGACTTTTCAACCTACTTTCAAAAGTGATACATTAGATCTAAACAAACGATTTTAGGCTATTAAACAACACTTCTTAGGTGTTGCTACAACCTTTATTAGTCAGATTTTCGGACTGAATTTTATTTTTCCAGAAGACATGTTGTATCATGTCTTTTTGGTAGAGGATATCCTATTGCCGGGTAAGTTCGGCTCGTCTCGCTAGGGTCAGGTGATCCCTGTGTGGTCCTTATTTTTGGAGCATGTCTTCTTTGTCTGGTTACCGAAACTTAGATGAGTTTTTCTTTTATCTGGGTTGTCCAGTCAACATGTCATCACATAGCCAAAGTGGGTCAGCATGGTCGTCTAGTAGGGTTACTAGGTCGTTTGGTGAGAACAGTGGTTGTTTAAGCTACCCTATTGGTGAGGTCCAGTGCAGTTTAGAGATTTGGGAAGGTTGTCCACGCCATTTGGTTAGTATTCCGGGTCTCGAGGTGGATAGTTGTGGACCAGTTAGAGGTAGGGAGCCCACATATATGCTTTCAAAAAAGAATGTAGCGTCCAAGATTGAAGTGAGTGAGTTTCCTTGGTATAGGCAGAGTATGATATTCGAGTCATGTTAGTCTGGTCATCTCGGACAAAGAACATGAGAGGGATGAGTGGGGCATACATGGTTGGACTGTATGTATGAGTTTCCATTAAAGTTGAGTGCTCGATTCTCCCTTCCAAGGTTGGTGTTGTAGCTTTGTGATTGCTTCAGCATACATCCTAGTCAGCTGATGTCAGACATGTGGCATGTGCTTATGGCAGTTCAAGTGTTCATTTATGATCACAATATGCTTTCATTTGGTCTGGATGAAGTCCTACATGCTTATGCGTTAATGAATCACAGTGATGAGAAAGCTAGATATAAATTCAGCAACCGGTTGCATGGTGGGTCCCTGATCCTTGAATGTTCTGGATGTGATAAGTATTTGAAGGCTCGTTATTTTTTCGTTTCGAGCGAATTGCTGGGGACTCGCGACTACCATAATATTCCTTCTTGTTGGTCTGAGGGATGTGAGTGTTCAACGTTATACTCATATTCTTTTATGTTTATCTTGTTCCTTTTATGTTGTACCTGTTGGCCACAGAGTATACTGTAAACAGCTTAGAAGGTAAAATACAATAAGCTGTACGATTTTCGAAGTTAATTGCATAGCGGAAGTCTGTTAGAGAGTTGCTGTAAATACACAACTAGGTGTTCTCCTATCTGCTTAGTGCGTACATGGTTTTAACAATGTATACATATAAATCACGGTTTACATGAAAACAGTAAAGATAGAAAGTAAATAACACAAAGTTTAAAGTGGTTCGAGTAAACCCCTCTGCGTCCACTGGTCCTCCACGCATGAGTAAAGAATTTATTAAAATCACTACGTACATAACTACGTGACTTTAACTAAACCTGTCAACTTTACCGTTCACAAGATTGATACAGGGATTGTAGCTTTGTCCGTTCACACAAATTGGCTTCAAGCTCTTTTCGACTCTCTTCTTCTCACACAGATCGAAGCTTCATCTTCAATGCTATTCTTTCCATACATGTCGAAATACGCAAGGATCTTTAGTCCACATAGGGCTAATGATAATCTCACGGTAAGGGTAGAACAATTCCAAACAGCAGCTATATCTGTGATGAACGTTTGTTGTATGCCATGCTGTTTGCGTTGAGGATTTAGTATATTTCTTCACTTGGATACTGCTGTATGCTCACGAAATATACTGCTCTTTAATAGCTAGATTGTCAGAGTGTTAGTTGTATTTTTGTGCGCTTAATTATCATTATTTTATCTCCATTTTGTGTTTAAATCTGCATAAATGAGCTTTTAATGCATTATGTTTATATGTTTTGTTGGAAATTAGAGTCTGGTAGCTTAAACGAAGAAAAACGGGCCAAAACGACATTTTTTGGTCAAGGGCCGCGTCACATCGAGCCAGATCCGTGGCACAGACACACCCAAAAGCACACTGGTACAAACTGTACATGGGGCCGCGGCACGCTCATCCTGAGCCGCGGCCCGTAAGAAAAATATCGCCCAGGCCTGGCAGCACAAGGGCAAGGGCCGCGGCACACTTAAGCCGGGCCGCGGCCCGCGGCGCGGGTTCCTTGAATTCATCCCGCGATTTGGGCGATTCTGAAGGCCATTTTCGACCTAATTCTCGGACGCGTTTTGGAGGCGGAAGGAAACTTATAAATAGGCAATGAAGGTCAAAAAATATCATCATCGAAGAGAAGGAGAAAATACCTAGCAGCAGAAAGCAAGTCCAGAGAACGGAAGAAGACAGTCTTCAATTCTGTTTGATTTTTCTTCCTTATGTTGAATTTGAATCTTTGTGTATTGTTTTCTAGCATGTAGGGCTAGACCCCTTTTTCTAGGATTGTGATGAAACCGAGATTGTAATGAATCAAGTCTTGATTTTACATTATTTAATATATTTCTTATTTCTATTGAGTTTTCCCAATTGTTCTTAATGCTTTCAGTTGTGTGGCCAATGATTGAATTGTTTTAATTACATAGCTCGAATCGGGAGAGGAGAGTTAGTAGGAAATTGGTGAGAACCGTTTTGTCTTGTGAGATAGGAATATACTCATAGGAATTACGTAGCTCGTTCGAAGATTTTATACTTTTTGGCTGTTGTTGAATTAACTCACCTAGTAATAGAGTGAATTATTCACCTTAGAAAATTCTACTGACCTCGGGAGAGACATTAGATTATCTTAGAAATATTCGCTTTCAATAAATTGGGAAATTAAATAAATTATATTAATCAAGATTAATTCGGATTAATCGAGGTGGATTCTCAATCCTAGATTCTTCTCTTATTTGATCATCTTTTTATCGGACTATTGATTTTAATAGTTGTTTTTAGTTTATCGCTTTATTTGATTTTGATAATTCTTCAACCATAAAACTCGATCGTTCAAATAAAACTAGAATACAAAATAAATTGGTAATTAGTACGTCAGTCCTCGAGGGAACGATATCTATCTCATCACTTTATTACTTGATTACGACAACGTGCACTTGCGTTCACTAAAATACATAACAAGTTTTTGGCGCCATTGCTGGGGACTGATTGTTTTTACTAATATCAATATCAGTATTTTTAGTCTTAATTTGAACATTATTTTATTTTTGTGTAAATTTGTTTTTATTATTTTCTTTCAGGAGTTTCGTTTAGTGCATGAGAAAATTTGGTGACGAAGGTCTACTCCCTTTGGATACCGAACTCGAGCGCACTTTGCGGAAAAACAGGAAGGAAAGACGTGATTTGACAACTACGGATACCATGGCCGACAACACCGGAAATCAAGGGGTTGACAACCCTATTCAGCAAGCTCAACCGGCATTGGCACTCCGTGATTATGCACTGCCACAAATCAATGCGAATTTTTCGGGGATTCGGCGTCCAACCATCCAAGCAAACAATTTCGAGATTAAGCCAGCTATAATCCAAATGGTGCAAGCAAGCCAATTTTGCGGACTAGTGAATGATGACCCTAATGCTCATATTGCATCATTTCTCGAGATATGCGATACATTCAAGAATAATGGAGTTTCTGATGACACCATTCGTCTATGGCTTTTTCCATTCTCTTTGAGGGACAAATCCAAGTTCTGGCTGAATTCACTCCCGTCGGGCTCTATCACGACTTGGGCGGAATTAGCACAAGCCTTTCTGGCTAAGTTCTTTCCGCCGGCGAAGACAGCGCGACTCAGAAATGAGATAACTACTTTCGGGCAATTTGAGATGGAATCGCTTCATGAAGCTTGGGAGCGATACAAGGATTTGCTAAGGAGATGCCCACACCATGGTCTACCGGATTGGCTACAAATTCAGACATTCTATAACGGATTGAGTGCTTCTACACACACTCTTGTTGATGCAGCCGGTGGAAGAGCTTTAATGGGCAAGACGATGGCTGAAGCTCATTCTCTATTGGAAGCGATGGCTGCAAATGCTTATCAGTGGCCTTCTGAATGTGTGAATACGAAATGAGTTATGGGAGTTTTTGATAATGATCCAATATCTACACAATCGGCCCAAGTTGCAGCCTTGACTCAACAACTTCAAGTTTATCGCACGCCCCTTCTACCATTACCACGAAATCATGTAATTGGTGCAACGGGTCTAATCCTAGTGTTGAATGCCAAGTCGGGAATCCTTTTGAGCAATCTCAGATGGAACAAGCTAAATTTGTGGGGAACGGAAATCGACATAATAATCCGTATTCTAACACTTACAACCAAGGGTGGCGAAATCATCCAAATTTTTCATGGAGGAACGGGCAAGCACTGAACAATCCTCCACAAGCTCAAGCCACTCAACCCCCACAGCAGCCCCCTCAACCACCGAAAGTCTCTTTGGAAGATGCTCTTGCTCAATTGGCGGCTAACACGAGTCAATTCATGACCCGCACGGAAAGTACTCTACAGAATCATTCCGCTTCTATTCGCAATTTGGAAGTCCAAATGGGTCAAATAGCAAATTTGTTAACAGCCCGATCTCAGAGACGAACCCCAGAGAGAGTATTAATTCCATTGGCTTGAGAAGTGGGAGGGAAGTGTGTGAGAAACACGGGAAAAACAAAGTGAGAGGTGAAGATGAGGAGAAGAAAAATTCGGCATTAGGAGAATCACAAATTTCTCAAAACTTGAAATGGTTTCCAGACAATATGATAGCCTATGTGCCACCAATCCCATTCCCACAATGCCTGCAAAAGCAAAAATTGGACAAGCAATTCTCTAAGTTTCTTGACATCTTCAAGAAATTACATATCAATATCCCATTTGCCGACGCTTTGGAACAAATGCCGAGCTATGTCAAGTTTATGAAGGAGATATTATCTAATAAAAAGAAACTCAAGGAATATGAAATGGTGGCACTGACTGGAGAGTGCAGCGCTATTTTGCAGAAAAAGATCCCGCCTAAACTGAAGGATCCAGGAAGCTTCACTATACCGTGCACTATTGGAAACTTGTCTTTTGATAGAGCGTTATGTGATCTTGGAGACAGTATAAATCTCATGGCTTTTTCTATTTTTAAGAAACTAGGAATTGGGGAGGCCAAGCCTACTACGGTCTCTTTGCAACTAGCTGATAGATCCATCAAGTATCCGAGAGGGGTAATAGAAGATGTCCTGGTCAGGGTTGACAAATTCATTTTCCCCGCTGATTTTATTGTGCTCGATATGGAAGGGGATCTGGAGATTGCGATTATTTTGGGTTGACCGTTTTTAGCCACTGGTAGGACTCTCATTGATGTTCAGAAGGGTGAATTGATGCTTTGGGTTCAAAATGAGCAAGTCACATTCAAAGTGTTTCAATCTCTCCCGTGTCCAAGCAGTCTCGAGAAGTGTTCACAAATTGGAAGCTTAGATATTTTTGCGAAAGACACACACCGGGAAAGTTGTCAGTCGAAGTATTCAGAATCTGTGTTAGTTGCTCCGACGTCTAAGAAAAATGAAGAACGAGTCACGTATCTCAGGCATTTGGATATGTCGTCTTCATCATCCATTCATCCACCATCGAAAAATTCTCATGCCGTCGTACGTTCGTTCGTGGAAAAGAAAACTAAGCCGGAAGTGAAACGGGTGCCAAGTCTTGTGCAATATGGGTGTTTTGGGAAGTTACTTTTGTTCAAATCTTTTCGTAGAGAACATTGGATGTCCAAACGAAAAATCTAACTGTTAAAGACCAATGGTCAAAAAATTTAAAACACATATTAACGGTTTGATGAACGGGGCGGATTCCAAATGGTGTTTGCGAAAAGCAAATTGATTTTCAAAAAGTCCGGCTGAAGACTATAAACATAGCGCTTCTCGGGAGGCAACCCGAGTATTAGTATAGATTTTAGTATTTTCGTTTTTTCCTTCATTTTAGGAGACTTTTTTTTGACGTTTTTAGCTTTGCTATGCTTATCTCTCGTGTTCTAGGTGTTTTCATTTGAAATTTCTATGCAGGAACCTTCCAGGGGAATTTTAAGGTAAGGGGCCGCGGCACATAAAGAGCAGGCCGCGGAACACGCAAGTTTAAAATTCTGGGAAACTTTCTGTACTCTGCCGCGGCACGAAGATGCTGAGCCTCGGCACACTTGTCCCAAGAGCTGCGGCACGTTGAAGCTGAGCCGCGGCATGCTAAAGAACAAAAATTGCGCCCAGGAACCTGTACTCTGTGCCGCTGCACGAAGATGCTGAGCCGCAGCACACTAAACCTGGAAGCCGCGGCACCCGCGCAATGATCCGCGGCACACTGCGAAACTTTATAACGCCCAAAGCTAACTGTACTGTGGGCCGCGGCTCACTTTGTACGTACCGCGGCCCGTGCCAAGAATTTAAAGAGCCAGCATATGCATTATAACTCAGTCGGCCGAAACAATAGGTAACACTCCTCAAATCCCTTCCTCCTCTGCGCGGCGCTGTAGGTTACCATTCTAATTTCTTCTTCTTTTCATCCTCTTCAATCCAACACAAGGTAACCCTTACTCCTTCATCCTAATTGCAACATGGATTGAGAAGTGGATTAATGTTCTTCATTGATGAATTTGTTTTTATTTCCTAAAGTTCTATCAAGATTTTTGTCGGAATATGGTGATTATCGATTGATTGTTGATTTTTTTTGTTGTTTTGTCACGAATCGCTGTGATTATCGATTGATATTGTTGTTGTTGGGGATTGAATTGAGCAATTATTGCTTTTGTTCTTCATTTAAGTTTACGCACGCAAGGTGTTCTATGAAATGCCCCAATGAAATATTTTGAGCTAAACATCTCCAATTTGTCTTCAACGAATACGATTATCGGAATAAGATGTCCCCCCAACCCTTACGTAAAGTTTGAGTTTAAATTTTTACATCATATCCCTTGTACGGAAGTGCAAGTTTTTGTTGCTATATTCGTTTCCCGCACGTCATAAGTTGAGATTGGTGTATTGTTATTTAAAGTCATCTAAACTATCCTGCGTTTATTTTTCAGGACTTTGCTATGGCTCGGAAGAGAAAGTTGAGCACAATGACGAGGACTCGATCATCCCCCACGAGAGGGGAAACCTCGCAAAACCAACCGGAAGGGCAATCTCACCAATTTTCTGACCCCAAAATCCATCGAATTTTTAACGAGAGAATCCGTCCTCATCCTATAATTCCTGAGCGGGGATTCACTCCCGCTCCCCAAGACGGCGAGCTATTAACGATGATTAATGAAATGGGATGGACTCGTTTCGCTGCACAACCCGAGCCGGCGGTAATTTCTATCATCCAAGAATTCTACGCCAGCATGTTATTACGGCATATCCAGGCAGGGCAGTTGATGGGACAACGGGATACACGTACTGAGGTCATCGTTCGTGGCCAGAAAGTGGATTTCTCGGCAGCTGCGATACGGAGCTTATACGAGCTTCCCGAGGTTGACGAATCGGCATACACGCAGACAGTGAGTAGCCTCTCGAGGGAAGCGTTGCTAGAGGCGCTTGCTCAGCCAGATTCGGTTTGGGAAACGCACGTTCTGGGATCGACGGCTTTCTTTTTCAAGAGTTCCTGCCTCAATCGTCTCGGGCGAGCTTGGCTTTATTTTCTCTGCTTGCGAGTCGATCTTACGTCACAGATCCGCTCGGTCCCGTTTCCTCGTGCCCGGCTTTTATATGCTATCACGGCCGGATTGCGATTCGATGTGGCCCCACGGCTGGTCCGGTATATTCTCCAGTGCATCCAAGGAGGGGCCAAGACGGGGCTGAAACACCCCTCTCTCATTTGTGCCTTATGCCGCCAGTCGGGCGTGACTTGGTCGGATGACGAGCCGACACTAGCACCCCAGGGTCCGATCGATCACCGCATTATCTCTCACTTTGACCAGTGGGGTGGTGTGCGGGCACATCCGCGGGGATGTAGATTTCTTCTAGACGAGCCACATGAGCACTCCCCCGAGCCACTTCTTCTGACGCTTGAGCCAGCGGCTGATACTGAGGATCAGACCGAGTCCACCCCGTCGCCCGCGAGATATCACGTCCTTCAGGCAATTTTTGACGGCTTGAGGGAGGATATGCGAGCTGAGAGAGATATCATCCTCGCAGCCATTCAAGAGGAGATCTGCCGGGCCAATCGGCGTGTGGAGAGACGCTTAGCTACGAGAGACGCCTACCACCAGGACTATTTAGCTGTTTCGACGGACCACATTCTTCGCCCGGACGGACCTTTCATTCCTCTTGTCAGGCTACCTACACCACCCTCTTCGCCAGACGAGGCCGATGCCAGTGCCCGAGCTTACCTTAGGGGGGGTACTTGACCTTTCTCTTACTGCATATTATTATTATTTGTTGTCCATTGAGGTCAATGTACATCTCAAGTTGGGGGGGGGGGTACTTTTTAGTCGTTATTTATTTTTCGTTGTTATTGATTCTAGCCATGCTTGTCTTCTATGATATTCTGGATTTTGTTTGTATTCGTGAATATTTCGTACAGCCTTATGTAAGACTGATTATATGATACTGAGTTCTTTTTGAAGAAACGTATGAGTATTGGTTGAGTTCGCATTATGTGATTTTTGTTTCCCTCAAGTATTCATTTCGGTCTGATTTTTTTGCATCATTGTGGTAGTCTTGGCATATAAGAAATGAGACATACGTGTTTGTAGTGTCCGCATTACACGAACCATCATCTATATGTTTGGTTGCGCTTTTCACTTAGCTAGTCGTCCAGTAACATTAGTCTTGTTGGCATTGAGTCGGACAGTTTCTCCCAAAAATTTGAGGAAGTATAGTAATTGGGGGTATTCAAGTGACCCGTTGTTTACTCTCGCATAAAACGACAACCCTGAATAGACTAATGGTTCAGAAAACTCGGATATCCGATGATAGGAAGCCAAGTAACCGGGGGTATTCACGTGACCCATTGTTTACTCTCGTGTAAAACAACAACCTTGAATCGGACTTGCGGGAGTAGCTATTCGAGTTTTTTTTCTCCGCTGTAGAGGGAGACTTAGTAACTAGAAGCATTCACGAGCCCCATGAGTGTCTTTTATGTCAAACGGTTCCCAAATACATGAGAATGGAAATCCACCCTAGGATTATTTCATGAAACATCCCGGGAGTCGAAACCTAGTGGTTAACTGTTAGGCGTATTTTTATACACCTATTTATCATTATTCTTTATCCATTTTTTGCCTAAACCTGCATAAATGAGCCTTTAATGCACTATTCTTTTATGTTTGGCAGGAAATTGGAGTTCGGAAGCTCAAACGATGAGAAACGGGGGAAAACGGCGATTTTTGGCCTGGGGCCGCGGCACGAACCAAGTGAGCTGCGGCACACGAAGATGTCCAAGAGCGCCGAGCACACTGTACCCTGAGCCGCGGCACAAGGATGCTGAGCCGCGGCCCAAGAAAAAAAAAGACGCCCAGGTATAGGCGCTGAGCACCGTGAGCCGCGGCACAGATTAAGTGAGCCGCGGCCCACGGGGCGGTTTTGATAGAAATTGCTGCGTTTCTGGGCCGTTTTGGAGCCTGTTCTCGACCTAATCACATGGACGCATTTTGGAGGCTAAGGAGAATTATAAATAAGCATTGAAGGTCATAATTGAGGGGGAGGATCATTGGAGGATCGATCACAATCAAGAAGGAGAAGCAGAAAACACCAAGAGCAGAGAGCGGAAGCCAGAAGAACGGAGGAATCCGAGTTCTTCATCTGTGTTTGATCTTTATGCTTTCTTTAATTAATTCTATATTTTTATTCTTTAGCACGTCAAGCTAAAACCCTGTTCTAGGATTTTGATGAAACTGAGGTTTTGACGGATTTACTTTGATTATCTATATAATTCCCTTTTCTGTTGAGTTTTCCCAATTGTTTTTAATGCTTTCAATTGTGTGGCCTATAATTGAATTGTTTTAATTGCGCAACTCGAATCGGGAGAGGAGAGTTGGTGAGGAAATATTGGTGAGAACCGTTTTATCTTGTGAGATAGGAATATACTCATAGAAACTACGTGGTCTTTTGAAGATTCTGTGCCTTTTGCCTATTGTCGAATTAATTCACCTAGGGATAGAGTGTGTTATTCGCCTTTAGAAAAATCTACTGACCTAGGGAGAGGCGGTAGAGTACTTTAGCAACATTCGCCTTCAATAAATTGGGAAATCATTAATTTCAGATAATCGAGAGTAAATTCGGATAAACCGAGGTGGATTCACAATCCTAGATTTATTTCTTATTTGATTTTATTTCTTCAATCGATCATTTTTACTATTTATTCTTTTATTGGTTTTCTTTAGTTATTACTTGCAACTCAACTTTCGACAGTTCAAATAAAATTAGAATACATATAAATTGGTAATTAGTAATTCAGTCCTCGTGGGAACGATATGTTACTCATCATTTTATTACTTGTTTACGATAACGTGCACTTGCGTTCAACAAAATCCGCAACAAGTTTTTGGCGCCGTTGTCGGGGACTGATTATTCTACTAATATCGATTTCAGTATTTCTAGTCTTAATTTGAACAATTTTTTTTTTATTTTTGTGTAATTTTATTTATTTGTTTTTCCTTTCAGGAATTTCCGGTTAGTGCATGAGAAAATTCGGTAACGAAGGCCTACTACCTTTGGATACCGAACTCGAGCGCACTCTTCGGAGAAGCAAGAAGGAGAAACGAGAGCTACCAGCAAAAGTCACCATGGCCGATAACACGGGAAATCACGAAGCCGAAAACCCCATTCAGCAAGCTCAACCGGCATTAGCACTCCGCGATTATGCTATGCCGCAAATCAATGTGAACTTTTCAGGAATTCGGCGTCCAACCATCCAGGCGAACAATTTCGAAATCAAGCCGGCTATTATTCAGATGGTGCAAGCAAGCCAGTTTTGTGGATTGCCGAACGATGACCCCAACGCGCATATTGCTTCGTTTCTAGAGATTTGTGACACCTTAAAAAACAACGGTGTTACCGATGATGCCATTCGTCTGCGGCTTTTCCCTTTCTCTTGGAGGGACAACGCCAAATTTTGGTTGAATTCTTTACCGCCGGGTTCTATCACGACCTGGGCGGAATTAGCGCAAGCCTTCCTAGCTAAATTCTTCCCACCATCAAAGACGGCGAGACTGAGGAATGAAATCACTACCTTTGGGCAATTTGATATGGAGTCGCTTCACGAGGCTTGGGAGCGATACAAGGATTTACTACGGAGATGCCCACACCATGGCCTACCGGACTGGCTACAAATTCAGACTTTTTATAACGGATTGAGTGCTTCTACACGCACTCTTGTTGATGCAGCCGCTGGAGGCGCCTTAATGGGAAAAACGATGGCCGAAGCACACTCTCTATTGGAAGCTATGGCTGCGAATGCTTATCAGTGGCCTTCCGAAGGAGTGATTCCGAAGCGAGTTATGGAAATCTCAAATAACGATCCGATCTCTACATTATCAGCTCAAGTCGCCGCATTAACTCAGCAACTTCAAGCCTTTTCACATGCTCCTTCCCCCGTTACCATTGAATCGTGTAATTGGTGCAACAGATCTCATCCTATCGCAGAGTGCCAAGTCGGAAACCCTTTCGAGCAACCTCCGATGGAACAAGCTCAGTTCGTGGGGAACGGGAACCGGCAAAATAATCCGTACTCCAACACTTATAATCCAGGATGGCGTAATCATCCTAACTTTTCATGGAAGAACGGACAAAATTTAAACCAACCTCCGTTTGCTCAGCACCAACAACAACCTCCTCCCGCTCCAAAAATTTCTCTAGAGGAAGCCATTGCGAAATTGGCAGCAAATATGAGTCAGTTCATGACCCGCACGGAGGCGACCTTGCAAAACCATTCCGCTTCTATTCGCAACTTGGAGGTCCAATTGGGCCAAATTGCTAATGTATTAACAGCTCGCCCGGAGGGTACCTTACCAAGTACGACCGAGACAAACCCCAGAGAGAGTATCAATGTCATCAGTTTGAGAAGCGGGAAAGAAGTTTGTAACCATCCCGAGAGGAACGAGAACAGAAGTGAGGATGAGCAGAAGAAAAACTCGATGAGCGACGAATCACAAAATTCGAGACCCTCGATACTGTTTCCTGACAATCCGAAGGCATATGTACCACCCATTCCATTTCCGCAGCGATTACAATAGAAAAAGGTGGACAAGTAATTCTCTAAGTTCCTCGACATCTTCAAGAAACTGCATATCAACATTCCATTTGCCGACGCCTTGGAACAAATACCGAGTTACGTGAAATTCATGAAAGAAATCTTGTCAAACAAAAGAAAGCTCGAGGAGTATGAGACAGTCGCATTGACGGAGGAGTGCAGCGCTATTCTTCAGAAAAAGCTTCCGCCAAAATTGAAGGATCCAGGAAGCTTCAATATACCGTGCACCATAGGGAACCTCTCTTTTGAAAGGGCATTGTGCGATCTCGGCGCCAGTGTTAATCTCATGCCTCTGTCTATTTTCAAGAAGCTAGGAACTGGGAAGCGAAACCTACTACGGTCTCTTTGCAATTAGCGGATCGATCTATCAAGTACCCGAGGGGGGTAATAGAAGACGTTTTAGTCAAGGTAGATAAGTTCATCTTTCCAGCTGATTTCATTGTGCTCGATATGGAGGAGGATCAAGACATCCCAATTATTTTGGGAAGACCATTCTTAGCTACCGGCCGAACTCTCATAGACGTGGAAAAAGGGAGACTCACTCTGCGTGTTCAAGATGAGCAAGTCACTTTACAAGTATTTAAATCCTTTCCATGTCCAAGTAGTGTTGAGAAGAGTTCACAAATTGAACGTGTAGATACCTTTGTGAAGGACACACACCGGAAGAATTATCGGTCGAAAAAGTCAGAATCCGTTTCAGCTGCCCCGACGCCTAATAAGAATGAAGAGCAAGTCGCATATATTAGGCATTTGAATATGTCATCTTCAACATCCGTTCATCCACAATCGGAAAATTCTCCTTCTGTCCTAAGTTCGCCCGTGAAGTTGAAAATTAAGCCGGATGTCAAACGGGCGCCAAGTCATGTGCAAAATGGGTGATTCGGAAAGTTGTTTTTGTTAAAATCTTTTCGCAAAGAACATTGGGTGCCCAAACCGAAAATCAAATTGTTAAAGACCAATGGTCAAAAATTTAAAACACACATTAACGGTTCGATGGACGGGGCGGAATTCAAATGGTGTTTGTGAAAAGCGAACTGATTTTCAAAAAGTCCGGCTGAAGACTATAAACATAGCGCTTCTCGGGAGGCAACCCGAATATTAGTTGTAGATTTTTTGTGTTTCAGTATTTTCTTGCATTTTTGGATCTTTATTTTTCGTCATTTTAGCTTGGATATGCTTATCTCTCATGCTCTTGATGTTTTCTTTTGAAAATTCTGTGTAGAAATTAACCCAGGGGAAGAAATCAGCAATGGGCCGCGGCACAAGGAAAATGAGCCACGGCACACACCAGTTGAAGGAAAAAGGCCAAACAAACTGTACTCTGTGCAGCGGCACGACCTTACTGAGCCGCGGCACACCAGGTCCCTGAGCCGCGGCGCATATGCACTGAGCCGCGGCACACCAAATGTCCAAGATCACCCAGGAGGCTGTACTCTGTGCCGCGGCACAGACCAAGCGAGCCGCGGCACACTAACATGCTGAGCCGCGGCACCCGCATTCTAAGCCGCGGCACAAGGCGAAAGAACAAACAACGCCCAAGGGACTGTACTCTGGGCCGCGGCTCACTTAAGCTGTGCCGCGGGCCCCATTCGGAATTTGAAGGGCCCAGGTACCTTTATAACACAGATCGGCCGACACCAGGTAAACTTCTTCCTCTCCTTTGCACAAGCGATCGGCCGAAAACTTTTTCTCATCTTCTTCTTCCTCTTGCATACTACAATCCAACTCAGGTAATTCTCAATCCCTAAATCCTTATTGATACATGATTTGAGAAGTAAGGTATGGTTATTCATTTCATGTTGATTATGTTGTTAGTTTTTCTTTTTCAAAGTCCTATCAATAATTGAGTTGGGGATATGAAATTATTGATTGATTTCGATGGTATGTGTTGATATTCGGTGGATTGCTAATGTTCTTTTGTCATTGTGTCATGAGCATATCGATTGGTGTTGTTTTTGGGGATGAGATTTAACCATTACAATGTTTGTTCTTCATTGAAACACATGCACTCAAGGTGTTTGATGAAATGCATGAATGAAAATTTTTCTTTGTTAAGTCAAGGTTTTGAAACTTTGTGCAAACGAAATTGTTTATGGATTTACAGCGTACCCCAACCCTTACGACAAGTTTAAACGAAAGCTCAATTTCAATTTTCTCTCACGGTGGTGCTAGCTCGTTAAACTCTTTATTCACGTTTTGCATATCTTTAGTCAAGTGGTGTCGTTTTCCTTACAACTTAAGTAGTTTCCGTTGTTTATCTTTTCAGGAACTCGCCATGGCCAGAAAGAGAAAGGTTAGCACAAGGGCTAGGACGCAATCGTCCCCCACACGAGGGGAAACTTCACAGAGCCGAGCCGAGTTGGAGTCGCACCAATTCTCCGACCCGGAAATCCATAAAATATTCAATGAAAAGATCCATCCTCGACCTTTGATACCGGAGTGGGGATTCACTCCAGCCCCCCAGGACAGGGAGCTTCTAACAATGATAGACGAGATGGGGTGGGCCCGTTTCGCTGCGCCTCCCGAGCCGGCGGTGATCTCCATTGTACAGAAGTTTTATGCTAGCGCTCTGCTGAAGCATATCCGAGCAGGGCAGATGATATCGCAGTCAGATACTCGGACGTAGGTCGTCGTCCGAGGCATTACAGTGGATTTTTCAGTAGCCGCCATCCGGAGATTATTCGAGCTGCCTGTGGTAGATGAGACGGCATATACGCGAGCTATGAGTGGCCTCACGAGGGAGGCCCTGTTCAAGACACTTACACAGCCCGGCTCCGTCTGGGAGATGCGCGCCCCGGGGTCCTCGGCCTTCTACTTTAAGAGCTCGTGCCTCAGTTGGCTTGGGCGAGCCTGGTTGTACTTCATCTGCGTACGTATTGATCCTACCTCGCAGATCCGCTCTGTTTTACTCTCTCGTGCCTGTACATTATATGCTATCACTTCCGGGGTCAGATTCGATGTGGCCCCTCTTCTGGTCCGATCTATCTTCCAGTGTATTCAGGGAGGGGCCAAGACGGGGCCGAAGCACCCATCTCTTATCTGCGCTCTATGCCGGCAGTCGGGCATGACGTGGTCGGATGATGATCTGATGCTATCCCCCCAGGGTCCGATTGATCATCGCATCATTTCGCACTTCGACCAGTGGGGTGGAGTGCCGGCACACGCTCGGGGGCGAGGATTTCTTCTAGATGAGGCACACGAGCAGTCCCCCGAGCCTCTTCTTCTGATGCATGGGGAGGCAGAGTCCAGCCCGCCGCACGACAGAGAGCACTTGCAGGCGATGTTCGATGGACTGAGAGAGGAGATGAGGAGAGAGAGAGCATCCTCGCAGCCGTCCGAGATGAGATGAGAGAGCAGGCCTGCCGAGCCAACCGATGTGAGACGAGGTGCTTAGCAGCGAGGGATGCTTACCACCAGGATTACCTTGCTGCGTGGACGAGCCATATTATGCACCCAGATGGACCATTCATTCCACTAGTTCGGCCACCCACACCACCCTCCTCGCCGGAGGACGCCGACACCAGTTCATGAGCAGACAGTAGGGGAGTACTTGACCTTGTCTCTTATTGCATTTTTATTATTTTTGTCCATTGAGGTCAATGTACGTCCTAAGTTTGGGGGGGTTTACTTTTTGTTGTTGTACTCTTTCGTTGCACTTTTCATTATTTTCGCGTTTTTTGTTGCTAGCCTTGCTTGTCGTGATATTAATTGCATTCGTGAATTTTTCGTGCTTCTTTTTATGTAAAACTGATGTTACGATACTGATTTCTCGGGGAAGAAATGGTTGAGTTTTAGTTGAGTTGTAGTCAGCGATATCTGTTTCTGTTGAGTATTCATTTAGGTCCGAAATTTTTCGTTTTTGTAGAAATCTTAGCAGATAAGAGAGGAGACATACGTGTTCTCAAATCCCTGTTTATACGTTTGGTTACACTTTTCGCGTAGCTAGTCGTCCAGTAACATAAGTCTTGTGGGCACTTAAATTGAGTTTAGAGTCGGACAGTTTTTCCGAAAAAGTCGAGTTATTATTTGTTCTATGATGGGAAGTCTAGTAACCGGGGGTATTCACGTGACCCGTTGTTTACTCTCGCGTAAAACGACGACCCTGATTAGACTAGTGGTTTAGAGATTTCGCATGTGCCGATGATGGGGAGCCTAGTAACCGGGGGTATTCGCGTGACCCGTTGTTTACTCTCGCGTAAAACAGCGACCTTGAATCGGATATGCGGGAATAGCTATTCGAGTTTTTTCTCCGCTGTGGAGGGGAACTTAGTAACTAGAAGCATCCATGTGCCCCATGAGTGTCTTTTACGTCAAACGGTTCCCCAATACATGAGAATGGAATTCCACCCTAGGATTATCCCGATGAAACATCCCGAGATCCGAACCTAGTGGTTAAGTCGAATTATTTTATTGATCATATATAAGAGAATGCTGTCCGAGGGTTATTTTTAACGATGAAACTCCAAAATGTTTGCCATTGGACTGTGGGACTGGGCGAGTCGGCTCGTTTATTTTAACCCTTCATATTGACGGTCGGTTAAATTCACGCTTGTTAATCTTTGAGCTTGATTTTCTTCATGAACGATTGATTAGGACTGAAATTGGTTACTTTGTGGAATCAGTGTCCTGGACGTGACTCACTATTACGGTACTTGTATTATTGTTTGAGATTTTCAGGGTAGTATTGATTAAGTTGAGCACTATGGACTTGCACGATTATTCACGATATTTTTTGTTTGAAATTGATAATTTTTGCTTGAGGACAAGCAAAGGCTCAAGTTTGGGGGTATTTGTTAGGCGTATTTTTATACGCCTATTTATCATTATTCTTTATCCATTTTGTGCCTAAACCTGCATAAATGAGCCTTTAATGCACTATTCTTTTATGTTTGACAGGAAATTGGAGTCCGGAAGCTCGAACGATGAAAAACGGGCAAAAACGGCGATTTTTGGCCTGAGGCCGCGGCACGAACCAAGTGAGCCGCGGCACACGAAAATGTCCAGGAGCGCCGAGCACACTGTACCCTGAGTCGCGGCACAAGGATCCTGAGCCGCGCCCGTGAAGAAAAAAGACGCCTGTATAAAGGGCTGAGCACCGTGAGCCGCGGCACAGATTAAGTGAGCCGCGGCCCACGGGGCGGTTTTGATAGAAATTGCCGCATTTCTGGGCCGTTTTGGAGCCTGTTCTCGACCTAATCACACAGACGCGTTTTGGAGGCTGAGGAGAATTATAAATAAGCATTGAAGGTCATAATTGAGTGGGATGATCATTGGAGGATCGATCATAATCAAGAAGGAGAAGCAGAAAACACCAAGAGCAGAGAGCGGAAGCCAGAAGAACGGAGGAATCCGAGTTCTTCATCTGCGTTTGATCTTTATGCTTTCTTTAATTAATTCTGTATTTTTATTCTTTAGCATGTCAGGCTAAAACCCTGTTCTAGGATTTTGATGAAACTGAGGTTTTGACGGATTTACGTTGATTATCTATATAATTCCCTTTTCTGTTGAGTTTTCCCAATTGTTTCTAATGCTTTCAATTGTGTGGCCTATAATTGAATTGTTTTAATTGCGCAACTCGAATCAGGAGAGGAGAGTTGGTGAGGAAATATTAGTGAGAACCGTTTTATCTTGTGAGATAGGAATATACTCATAGGAACTACGTGGCCTTTTGAAGATTCTGTGCCTTTTGCCTATTGTCGAATTAATTCACCTAGGTATAGAGTGTGTTATTCGCCTTTAGAAAAATCTACTGACCTCGGGAGAGGCGGTAGAGTACTTTAGCAACCTTCGCCTTCAATAAATTAGTAAATCATTAATTTCAGATAATCGAGAGTAAATTCGGATAAACCGAGGTGGATTCACAATCCTAGATTTATTTCTTATTTGATTTTCTTTCTTCAATCGATCATTTTTACTATTTATTCTTTTATTGGTTTTCTTTAGTTATTACTTGCAACTCATCTTTCGACAGTTCAAATAAAATTAGAATACATATAAATCGGTAATTAGTAATTCAGTCCTCGTGGGAACGATATCTTACTCATCATTTTATTACTTGTTTACGATAACGTGCACTTGCGTTCAACGAAATCCGCAACATTAACTCGAATCATTATAATCATATATATAAGGGACCGCCGTCTGAGGAATATTATGAGATTCTTGTGTTTTTGCCACGAGACTGTGGGACTGGGCGAGTTGGCTTGTTTAATCTAAACATTCATATTGGCAGTCGGCTTAATTCACGTTTGTTAATCTTTGAGCCTTGATGTTCTTCATGAGCTATTGATTTGCACTAGAAATGTTTACCTTGTGGAATCATTGTCCGTAATGTGACTCACTAGTATGATACTCGTATTATTCTTTGAGATTTTCAGGGTAGTATTAATTAGTTGAGCACTATGGATTTGCACGATTGTCCATGATAATTGTCGTCTTATTTGAAATCGATTTTTGCTTGAGGACAAGCAAAGACTTAAGTTTGGCGGTATCTGTTAGTTGTATTTTTGTGAGCTTAACTATCATTATTTTATCTCCATTTTGTGTTTAAGTCTGCATAAATGAGCTTTCAATGCATTATGTTTATATGTTTTGTAGGAAATTAGAGTCCGGAAGCTTAAATGAAGAAAAACGGGCCAAAATGACATTTTTTGGTCAAGGGCCATGTCACATCGAGCCAGATCCGCGGCGCAGACACACCCAAAAGCACACCGGTACAAACTGTACCGGGGGCCGCGGCACGCTCATCCTGAGCCGCGGACCGTAAGAAAAATATCGCCCAGGCCTGGCAGCACAAGGGCAAGGGTCGCGGCACACTTAAGCCGGGCCGCAGTCCGCAGCGCGGGTTCCTTGAATTCAGCCCGCGATTTGGGCGGTTATGAAGGCCGTTTTCGACCTAATTCTCGGACGCGTTTTGGAGGTGGAAGGAAAGTTATAAATAGGCATTGAAGGTCAGAAAATATCATCATCGAAGAGAAGGAGAAAATACCTAGCAGCAGAAAGCAAGGCCAGAGAACGGAAGAAGCCAGTCTTCAATTGTGTTTGATTTTTCTTCCTTATGTTGAATTTGAATCTTTGTGTATTGTTTTCTAGCATGTCGGGCTAGACCCTTTTTTCTAGGAGTGTGATAAAACCGATATTTTGATGAATTAATTCTGGATTTTACATTATTTAATATATTTCCCGTTTCTATTGAGTTTTCCCAATTGTTCTTAATGATTTCAATTGTGTGGCTTATGATTGAATTGTTTTAATTACATAGCTCGAATCGGGAGAGGAGAGTTAGTAGGAAATTGGTGAGAACCGTTTTTTCTTGTGAGATAGGAATATACTCATAGGAATTACATAGCTCGTTTGAAGATTTTATACTTTTTGGCTATTGTTGAATTAACTCACCTAGGAATAGACTGAATTATTCACCTTGGAAAATTCTATTGACCTCGGGAGAGGCATTAGATTATCTTAGAAATCTTCGCTTTCAATAAATTGGGAAATTACATAAATTATATTACTCAAGATTAATTCGGATTAATCGAGGCGGATTCTCAATCCTAGATTCTTCTCTTATTTGATCATCTTTTTATCGGACTATTGATTTTATTAGTTGTTTTTAGTTTATCGCTTTATTTGATTTTGATAATTCTTCAACCACAAAATTCGATCGTTCAAATAAAACTAGAATACAAATAAATTGGTAATTAGTACGTCAGTCCTCGAGGGAACGATATCTTTCTCATCAATTTATTACTTGATTACGACAACGTGCACTTACGTTCACTAAAATACGTAACACAGAGTAATCTATCAGATGTATGCACGAGAATGAATTATCTTGGTCTTCAATATCCTCTTGTTTGGGGCTATTTATAACCTTGAAAATGTATCCATTATAAATGTAGTCGTTGCTGGTTGGTGAGATGTTGACGTCTCTGATTGGGGGCTGCTGATTGTTTGAATTAAAGCATATCTCATTTAATGCTTCAAACATCCTTTTTGACTTCGCATTAAATGCAGCGTGTTCAAACTTGTCTCTTTCCGGTTGGATTAAATGTTGTCCTATCAGGAATAAATACTGCTTTAATCATGAATACTTTATGGATAAACAATGTTTATGTCACAACGGTTTAAAGCTTTTTCCCTTCGATCCTGTTGGATTGTGTTTTACTTTTCTTAAGTAAAACACCCACAGTCTGACTGCTGTATCCAACTTATTATCTCTTCTGCTGTATGATGCAAGAACTGTAGGATGGACTTTGTAGAAGATCTCTTTGCTGTATGGACGGGCTGTACAGAGATCCCTAATAGCTTCCATGCTTAGCGATATTCTGACTTCTTAAGACTTCTTTGCTGTAAGTTGGCGATTATCAAAGCAGGAATATTTATCCAAACAGTACCTGAGGTATAACATGTCTGATAAGCCTTGTGATTTCTTTATAGGTGGCTTGGGTAGTTCCAAATCTCGAGTGCTCTTTGGTGTTGAGGAGAGGGTGGAGATATTTCTTTGTTACCTCGAGGAAGAGCGATCTTGTAAGGCTTTCTTATCAGAGCATTCTCTCTATTCGAGCACTCTTTGAATCCACACTTTTAGACGTCCCCTTTTTCAAGAAGGTATTATTGTTCCGCCAACTCGCTTGCAGAGACAATTTGTAGCTACACGAAGAAGTTGTGATGTTTTAGAGTACGATCCATCGAAATTCAAATTTCCTGTATTAACTCAAACTGAGTGCGATTTTGCAGACAACTACATGTCGAACACCTACCATGTTAATCCCCATGGGGAAGATGCCGCCCAACTGCTTAGTAAAGCGCGTCGGACAAAGGAGGCTGCTGCTGGTTCAAACGTATCACAAGATGAGATTCGTGATGCTCCTTCTCCTGCAGCTCCTCCCGCTCCCTCCCAATCACGAAGGAAGAAGAAGATATCTACCCCAAGCGGGGTGAATGACATGTCTGGAGACTTTATCAATTTGTCGGGCTCTTCAACTGCTCGAGCTTTGCCATCTTCTTCAACTATAGAAGCTTTGGCTGCATTTCACCGAATCTCGGGTAATAAGGAGATCATGAGACTTGTGACTTCATGGGGGATGATGTCACTTCTGATGCTTGATTTATGAGTCTACACTAGGTTACTTAATCATCAATAGATAAATTTGTTTAATTGGGATATTTGGCTAACTTGTTGTATTTTCATGCTCATTCGGCAGGGTCTAGAGATGACGGCGTGGATGAAGAAGCAGAATCACTATCTGATGGATGAAGTAAAGGTTTTGAAGTCGGACCAGGTTAGATACCATTCAGAGATTGAGAGTATCAATATAGATTTAAAGGCTCTGCTCGAGGAGTGTAAGTGTGAGGTGTCCCGAATGCAAGCATCCCAGGCAGATTTGCAGGGCTTCAAGGAGAAGGCCGCGATGCTGGAGGAATGAATAGAGCATGTTGACATTGAGATATGAGTTCAAGTTCGCGGTGGGGTGGCCAAAGATTATCACGATGGCCAGGCTCTAAATTGGGATATCGCTAGGTACATCTCCGATTATGAAGAGTTTAATGGTGCCTTTACCACTACTGTCGCTCCTGCAGACGAGTTTGCCCTTACTCTTGATGATGAGGTTGATAGTTGATCTGTTGGCCGGATATTTTGAAGTTTATTGTCAGTTATGTTATGTATTTGAATTTATTTTTTCTATTCATCGGGGTGCATGTACCCATGTTCTTGTTTGAATTACTTGTATTTTTTGGGTAATAAGAATGATTTTTATTACAAAGTGAAGCATTGTAAGCGAAGCTATACAACCAACAATCCAACAAACTACTCAATTCTATCATCTACTCTAACCTCTATGACTTCAAATACTGCATCACTTTGCCATATTGATGCCCTACTGTGGCCATGGATAATTGACATTGCCTTACCACTCTTTCCACTGGACTACTCTCATCACAAAACTTTCTTCTATTTCTCTCTTTCCAAAGCCAATACACCACGATGGACAAAAACAATCTATAAAGGAACTGTTTACCAAATTTGGTTGTGTACTGGGTCTTCATATATTCCAGCTCATCCTGCCATTCATATATATGAGTATGCAACCCACACCAATCAGCAATCTGCCTCCACACCATTGAAGAGAAAGAACACTTAAAGAACAAATGGTTATGGGACTCATTTTCTTGTAAATAGAGATAATATTCTTGCTCACATTGAACCACAAACTTCACCAAACGATCACAGGTAGAAAGTCTTTCCATAATAGCCACCAAGTTATAAACATGAACCTGGGAGGAGCAATGGTTCTTGTAATCATCATGTGCCATTCCACTCTTAGAGCTTCTTTTTGCATTTCCAGATATAGCTTATTGATGGAGAATGTAGCCGGAAACAAAGTATTAGATCCAGTAGTATTGTTAAAGAAATAAGATTTTTGAATTATCCATGAAGCTTGAGTTGGATTCTGCATTGTATTGAAATTCTGGCCTTTGATGTAGTATTCATTGACTCATTTATCCACAAACAATCCTTCTTCTTAGCTAGTTTCCAAAGGAGCTTACTTACTGCAACTTTATTCCATATTCTTATATCAGGGAGGTTCCAACCTCCAGCTGTTTTAGGGAAGCACATCTGCTCCCATGCTACCAATACTCTTTTTTTTGCTTCCAGTCCAGAGGAAGTTTCTACAAACAGCCTGTATCAGTTTTATAACTTTATGAGGAAGGAGGAATATCTTACACCAATAAGCTTGCATGCCAAATAGCACTGACTTAATCAACTGAACCCTTCCAGCATAAGATAGTAACTTCGCAGACCAATAATAAATTTTAGCCAAGATTTTATAGATCAGTGGTTAATGTTGTACTACACTGAACTTCTTTGATGATAAAGGGACTCCAAAATATTTAAAAGGCAACAGACCCTTAGTCATTCCAGTTTCCTCTATGATTTCTTACTGAACTTCTTCTCTAAATCCTCTAAACAAATGGAGCTTTTACTCTCATTTGATTTTAGACCCGACATTACTGAGAATTTAGAGAAGGCGTGTAATGACTTCCTCACTGAACTTTGATCACCTCTAGTAAACAAAAGTAAGTCATCGGCAAAGCATACATGCACCAGACCTAATCTTTTGCATCTAGGGTGAAAGTGAAAAGCGTTATCCTCTTTGAGTTCAACCAAACACCTGTTGAGATATTCCATTGCTATCATAAACAGATATGGTGAAATAGGGTCGCCCTGCCTAAGCCCTCTCCTGGCTTGAAATGGTTTTGAAATTACACCACTAACATTAATAGAATATGTAACAGTCTGCATACACGCTATTATCCGGTGCACAAATTGATAAGGAAATCCCAACTCCAGCATTAAGTACTTCATGAAAGGCCATTCCATTGAGTCATACGCCTTTTGAATATCTATCTTTATTATACACCGGGGGGGGATATTCTTTGTGCCATATCCTTTAATCAATTCATGACTGAGCACTATATTGTCAAATATTACTCTACCCTTTACAAAAGCGGACTGATTGGCACTAATAAGATAACTCAATACACTCTGCATTCTTGTAGTTAGTGCCTTAGAGATTATCTTATAAATTACACTACAACATGCAATAGGCCTGAACTCTTTAACTGAAGCAGCTGAAGTGACTTTAGGTAACAGAGTTATCAAAGTATTGTTGAGAGCTTTAAGTAGAAAACCTGTATTGAAGAACTCTTGAACATCTTCAATGATATCTTGCCTCATCCACTGCCATGTATGTTGAAATAAATAGATATTATATCCATCCAATCCTGGTGCTTTAGTTGGATTCATACTAAAGATGGCATTCTTGATCTCTTGTCCGGTAAAAGGTGCACATAGCTACATTTGATGACTATGATTTAATATTGGCCCCCTTGCCACTATATTTTTATCAATCATTGGTAATATTTCGGCATCACTTCCCATCAACTTCATATAAAACTCCCTGATCATATTCTGGATCTGTTGTTGTGTGGTGTATCTAGATCTATCAGCTCGAAGTAGCACCTTAATTGTATTAGCATTTTGTCTGGCCCTGACATATGCATGAAAGAATTTTGTATTCTTGTCTCCCAGTTTGATCCAATCAACTCTAGCTTTCTGTTTCCATACCATTTCCTCAATATTGCTCCACTTTTCAAGCTCTTTCAACAACTCTATCTCCTTGGTGATAAGCTATACATTAAGCTTGTCTTTGTCTAGTTGCTTTTGAATGCTTTGGAGTTCATCCCTTGAGCTTTTGATATGCTCACTGATATTCCTATATTGCTGCATATTTAACTGTTTCAAAGAACCCTTCAGCTGTTTTAGTTTAAACTAGATGTTGAGTAACTTATTTTCATGACATTGGTTCCTCCAAGCTTTCTCCACGCTTTCTCTGAATTTAGCATGTTTAGATAAAGTATTCATGAATCTGAATAGAGTATTTCTTATTATCATTTCATTTCATATGTGAAAGAGCTGGGGACAGTGATCAGACACCCCTTTATTTAATAACTCCACCACACTTGATGGATACTCCTGAAACCAATCACCATTTGCAACTGTCTTGTCTATGAGAGAATATATTCTATCACTTCCTTCTTGATTATTACACCACGAGTATTCATACCCCACGGCTCTCAATGGTACTAAAGCATTCCTAAGGAGAAAGTCAGCAAAATCCTTATAATCACTTTCATTAATATGATTATCTTGAAATCTATCAGCTGTTGTGAGGACAGAATTAAAGTCTCCTCCTATAATGAGAGGGCCTGTAACTTCCTTCTTAATCTTGTTAATAAACCTCCATAAACTCTTCCTCTGATCATTTGTATTAAATGCATACACTGCTACTAAGTGTATCTTTTTACCCGAGGTAATTTCAGTAAGAGAACAGTGAATATCCTGAGCGTGGCTTTCAATCCATTCTCCATTTATTGTTTTTGGATTCCAACAAATCCAGATTCTCCCATTCATAGCATGTGAGTAGTTATTGATCACTTCCCATTGCCGACGAATCTTTTTTGAAACTTTTTTAAACTTATCTCTTTTGACTCTGGTTTCCAATAGAGCAACACAGTCCACCTTATTACTTTGCAAAAAGCTTCTAATCTAATTTTGCTTGAAGGGTTTGTTACAACCCCTGACATTCCACATTATGAGCTTCATGTTGTCCCAGAGAGGAAAAGGTCCCCGCCCTCTATATCGATTTCCACAACCCCAGTTTCATCACCAAATACTTCATAAAAGTTTCCAGTAGCAATTGCCTCCTCCCTCCCCCTTGTAGTACTTTTTCTTGTAGTTTTTCTTGGCTTTGCCCAATCCTCATTTGCTTCACTAGTGGTTTGGAGTGAAGTTTGAACTAGAGGAATTGGTGCAACACTCTCTCTATTACCTGACAAAACAGATTATTTTTCTCCTATTTCTGGCAGTTTTGGTACCCTTTGTTTCTTCTTAAGTGCCTCTTAATAAGTTCTAGGCTTCTTAGGCTCTTGATAGTTATGCCCCACATTCTAGCAGATTTTACAGAATTTGGTAATCCAATCATATACCACTTTTTGCTCCACCTGCTTGCCATTAGCACCTTTTATCATAACCTTGTATTAGATAGGTTGTGTAGCATCAATTTCAACTAAAAGTCTAGCATAAGAGATTCGACTCTGGGAAGAAGTACATTCATCTGGAAATAGTGGCTTGCCCAAAGCACTGCCTATTCTGCTCAGTGAGTTTGCTCCCCAATAATTTAAAGGCAAATTAGGTAACTGCAACCATAGGGGAACTACCCTCAAAACCTCCTTCTCAAAGCAGAAATCCTCTTCCCATGCTTTCACAGTTACTGGTTTAAACACAATAGTATGTGGTCCAGTGAATAGAACTCCATTTCGATCATCCATATTCACAAAACTTATCACAAAGTAGCCTTCATTATGGTAGAATATTTCTGGTTTGTTCACGATATTACAGTGCTTCTCTAAGAACATACTCACACAAGAAATAGTAGGCGAATCCCCAACAACATACAATATTATAACATGCTTCCATTCCTCAGCTTCAATCTCAATATCAGCAGCATTTAAACAAGCAGTTGGATTGCCATTTTTCAACACAGGGGAGACATAGGATAGCTTCATACCTGCTTTAGCAGGCCTCTTCACCTCCAAATCTTTCTTATTTTGCTCTATTGCAGCCACCAGTGGAGCAGTAGATTGTAGGATTTCCTCAAAAATTTTCTCTTGTTAATCTTCTTCAAATTCCACTATTTCATTGACCTTATCTTTCCCGTTTGTTGAAGCCTGCGATATCTGGAAGTTCGTTCCATTTGGCGAGGAAATTTTACTCTGAAATCCTGATTAAGTTGTAGATCCAACTCGTATTGTCTTCTCTGCACCGATTTGTACCATCGGCTTCTTAGGACGGCCTGGTTTGCCCATGGCTTTTCTCCCCACCATACTTGATCTAGTTGGTACAATTACTTGTATTTGATTTTAATAGGGAATATTTTTCCATTGTTTGCCACCAAAGACTCCTTATTATTTGGTTCTGGATTATAATGAAATAAAACAAAATGACTCACTAACTGCATTTCTTTTTCTCATGGAGTACTAGTCATTTCATGCAATTCTCGATGGAATTTTCATTTTTGATCATCCGGAAACAGCATCTTTGTTTTAAGACAGGGGTAAGGCTGCGTACATCCGATCCCCCCTTACCCCACTTTTTGCGGGAGCCAGCACTACCTTGCATTCTATTCTCTTCCATGATCTCTTAGTAGCCTTCACTTCTCACACAAGGATCTTTTATTAGCCAATATTAACATAAACACGCAAATAGCAAGTAAAAAAAAATAAATAGATAAAACCATTGACTGGTGGGTTGCTCCTCTCCGCCAAGCGATTGTTGTATATGAACGGTCTTCAGAAACGCTTTAAACCTTTGCTCCGATACCAAATCTGTCACACCCCCTTGAAGTTGGCTATCAGATACCGGATACTAAAAATATCCTTATTATATATTACACCACAGCGGAAAACTTAAACCCTTTAAGAGGAAACTCTTTTTACACACCAAAAGTCACTTTTACACATCAGCCGACTATTATATTACAACCAAAAGAAAACATCGGTTGTATAGGTTTATAAGCAAACTTAGACTTAACACACACAGAGAACACTCCACAGGTCTGATGTTCATATACAACGGCTCGTTGGTGTAGAGAAGCGTTCCATATGTCAACATATGCCTGATACCCCGAATTATTACCTGTATCACAAGAATTCAACTAAATGAGCGAAAGCTCAGTAAGTAGTGACACACAATGCATGAATGCATTTATGAATGAGTTTGTGAAAATGCAGTTTCATTTTCCTTTAACTTTCAAAAACTCTTTTATAGCGCGCTTCTATGTACACCTCGAGTTCCTGGCCCGGACCAAAAGTGTGCATGTCCAACCATAGCCAGAACAAATTGCCCAATCATAACACATGGGTCAGCCTGACGTGTCCCAGACTCCACCAGGATCATGGCTATAAGGTGCCCAATCATATACATGAGTCACCACGGTGTGTCCCAGACTCCACTGCAAAACATCACACAAAGTGTCCAATCATAACACATGGATCACTATGACGTGCCCCAGACTCCGCCACAAAATAGCCCCTTACCAGTAGCCCACGATGTACATAACCAAAACAGTTTGTTCTGATCACCTTTAGAACGCCTGTACTATGATCAATGCATGCGACAACCTCCAATGCTATGCTATGATCATATGCATCGTGATAATACCACATGTATAAATGCTCTATGGTACATGTCACACAATAATAATAGAGCAATATGTTATCCACATACGCACAAGGTATAAGCAATATCCAAAACATCAATCATTAACACATATTTCAGACAAATGCTCTTGTGATACAGTTTTGCAATCAGTTACTACTTACCTTGTTCATGTGATACCTTTGCTTTTATACCAATAAGAGTTGGTTGTGATGATATGTCTTCAAATCCTGTTTCAAGGAGTGCCTTTAAAGAATCTATATGGTATACACAAGGTTTAACTCACTGCGTATCCGAAGGGTTTTACCAATTTCACATAATTAGTATTCTACAAATTTTATGTGCGCATATCGTTATATACGAGCATAATACTCTATCCTTTTTGCACTCCTAACTCATTATGAAGCCTATTACTTTCTGTTCATATTGTTATATAAACTCTTATAGGCCACAATTCTAGGATTCTACAACAAGACAATGGTTTAGGGGAATTTATCAAGATCTTGAAATCACTGAATTTGTCCCGCGTATATCCACTTAATTATAAGTCGGATTTGCATGAATTTTTGATATAGTATAACTAATATACTTAAAAACATGTATATAGAAACATCTTCCCCTGAATCACACGAATTCAATACTATCCACACATATTTTCAAAAGGTGGCAGAATTGATTCTTTTGTTGTCTTAGTGAGTTTTAAGCCCTACAAATCCACCTTAAACACAAGTTTAGGCCATGTATGAGTTCTAAACACCATTAGAACGTATATAAGCACATAAACCAGCTCTCACAACTTCATATCATACAAGAAATATAGCAAGAACAAGAGTAAAACGAAGATAACTCACCTTGATTGTGAACTGAATTGAGGTGTTGATGTTTTTTGTGATTTCTCCTTAATTTTTTGATGGATTTTCGAAGTGTGGAGCTTATGGATCGAGTTCAGAGTGTCTAGAAGAGTTTAGAATCTGTTTCCTCCCTTATCTAAGTGAAAGAGTCGGTTTATAAGGGTGAAAGTTCTAAAATGCCCCTCAATGGCCTCCAGAAGTCAGGTTTAGAAGAATGGACCGGTTGAAGTTGTTATAATCCGTTTCTTGGATGTTTTAAACCGGTTCTTAGTAGGTATTGATCATATTTAGGGTATGGATGTATGGTCCAACGTTTTTGATAAAGTTTAATATGTATTTTTATTGTTTAAACTCAGCTACTTTTGCGAATACCTTCGAAAGTGGTAGAAAATGAGTTTGTTGTTATCTTTATGAAATTTTATATAATTAACCCTATAAATAAGAGTCCGAGTACTCACTTAGAAGTATGACATTATTGGACAATGAACTAAAGGACAAATTCCATTCTACTCGACCGCATTTGGGACGAATAAGATACTTACAAATCGAATGACTTAACAAATGTTATCACTGAGACCTTGAATTTCATCATTGATGGTATCCACAAGTACCAAGATGCTTGACACGTGTTATCAGAATAAGAAAGGGTTATTTACTAGAATCATCAATCCAAATTGACTCAGCATACCTGCCGACTAAAACCCCGAGACCAACCGATAGACACGTCACTGATATTATTTACTGCTTATAGGCTTACCAGTTGTACTTGAGGTTAGGTTCAAATGCTTAGCCACTTCAATGCCGTTAAATTAACTATCAAATAATGTGAATCATGAAATGTTAGAATAATACTTGATAACGAGTAATGCATGAATCATATTATTCAAAATAATAGCAGTTTCATGTCACACTGTCACATTTTTATACGATTAAGCATGAAGTCTAGCATGTTTTAAGATTAA
Source organism: Orobanche coerulescens (assembly GCA_033398695.1). Lineage (NCBI taxonomy): Eukaryota > Viridiplantae > Streptophyta > Magnoliopsida > Lamiales > Orobanchaceae > Orobanche > Orobanche coerulescens. Next base: position 168,836,285 of record CM065805.1, on the reverse strand, counting down.
TATGTTATTATTGACTAGACCTTGTGTGTGAGAGTCTTTGGGCATCACACCAACTCTATTGTGAATTCCACATCTCTCTGTGGAGGCAAACCAGGTAACTCGTCTAGAATATACATCGCCAATCGATAACAATGATACCATGAATGATTGAACACCTCGATTGCCTTAGAATGACCAATCGATCATAATGATATAATAAATGATTGAACACCTCGATTGCCTTAGAACGGCCAATCGATCACAATGATACAATGAATGATTGAACAACCCTAATTGAGCGATTACACTGCTTTCATCATATTAATGATTCTTCCTGAACAATTGGGGTTACTCCCCCCTGAAATATGCACTCGACTCCATCATCTGAAATGATAGTGACCATGCGCTTACAGACACTAATGATGGCATCGTGACGATCCATACAACCAATACCCAAAATAACGTCGTCTCTAGGTAAATCCACCACGATTAGGTCTGCTAGCCACACAAGGCCATGAAGCTGAATCAGACAATTCTTAACTTCGCAGTTCCCGATAATTCTTCTACCGTCAGGTAGTCCGATGACATAAGGTTCACAACTAGGAGCGCTATCAAGATGAAGTCTACTCAAATGGGACTCGGAAATGAATGGAAGCGATGCACTAGTATCAAAAAGGGTACACACAGGTTGAGGTAGAATTTCGAGTGTACCTAGGATCATTCGGGCCTCTAGATCGTCGGCTCTCTACATCTCATAAAGTTTGGGGCTTGCTAGTCCCTGCACCGGATGCTCCTGTCTGATAGTTGTGGGCTCTGCTTTTGTTTGCTCCCGTCGTCTTGAACAACGCCGACTGAGTGGCCTGATTCTGAATCGCTGACTGCTTCGGGGCCTGAAATGTTGTCAGAGTATGCTTGGATTCTCTTCGGCAAAAACGGGCCTTATGCCCGACAACTCTATAGTTGTAACACGTGATAGAGAGCGTCGAACACCTAGTGCTGAAATGACCCTGCCCTCCATAGTTGTAACAGATGATGGCCGAACTGGCCGCTCGGGACTGGGACTCCGCAGGTTTCGGCGCCATAGGAGGTCGCTCAGAAAAAGTAAGGCCCACACGCGTCTTCTTGAAGGTTGCCTGACTACCTTCAAACTGATTACGATTCTTTGATTTCTTGCTAGCAGATGAAGGTTGATGCTTAGAAACTTCCTTCGCAGTAAGCTCATAAGTAAGAGCTTTCTCGATTAAATCGGCCAGAGAGGCGCAATGATGATTAAGTAATTGCATCTGGGCCATCATGCCCTGCATAAAAGTGAGTGAATCAACCCAAACACTGTCCGATTGAGCTGTGCCCCAGGTACGACTTCCGAGCAGTGAGTGATTATTTCCTGGGTTTCGGCCAGCACCGTGGCCTCTCCCCCTGCGTCCTCTGACAGCTCTCTCCATACTGAAGTATGAAGGCCATATGATAATTATAGATCTCACATGAATGCCGCATTATGATTACGTCATGAAATGATAATAATGAGCGTACGCGCTCTAACACAATGATTACATGAAGGATCAACTGAGGTGACATGATTATCTCATGAAATTATTGAAATGATTATCTTGAACTAGTTAACCAGATTAATGATACAATCCTTGAGATCAACATCTGAGCAATGAAACTGAGTGACTAATGAGTTAACATGATCGACATGATCAAAATGAAAATGATGATTGAGGATTGTTGACTGTTGAATGATGAATGGGTGATTCTTATTGCCAGAAATTATACCATGGCGTCAGAAATCTTACTGTTCTTTATTCTGAGGGGCTTGGCTCTTGCACAGGTCACACATGACACGAAAGTCCAATGATACTAGTCTGATGAACAATGATTTCAAATGAGACATGACTCGGAAGGTAGTATTCAAAACCACTCTCTCATATCAACACTGTAACACCCCAAACTAGGCGGATATTACAGTGTCGTGGACCCCCAACTGGGACCCACCAGGCGAATGAAACTTAATGAATTAAATAATATAATCATAGTACCGAACCACATTATATCATTAATTACTCCGATGAGGAGTTTCAAGTACAACACACCCAGGAAAAATACCGAATACATGTATATTTTATGTGAAGATAAAATATACAACACTGAATGAAAATGAATATCCAAACGGAAATCTGCAGCGGAAATATAAATGAAGAAACATGAATGACTGAAAAAGGACTAGGGCCCCCTACTAGTATCACTGGGACTCCTCGCCGTCAACGTTCTCTTACCGTGCTTTAGCCTTTCCATGACCTGAAAACAACATCCCCCAACGGGATCAGTTACATAGAACAACAATCCTCAAGAGTTGAACAATCACCATAATTACATATCGTAGTTATAAAGTTAAGCTGGAGAGGGGCATCATAGTACGCACGTAATGGTATGTGCAATTGCACAAGACGAGTGTTCGGACACACCCGCCCTTGTACCTAATTAGTCTCACGGAGGTACATTACCGTGTGCATAGTCCATTGTGTCGGTGAACCCGATCACATGACCATCGCGTGCCCGACAAAAAATTCCACACATCCCCATCCGGCCACGCAATATGAACCCGGAGGGTCACATGAACGAAAATGACCATAATGAATATCAATGAATAATAATTTGACAAGGGTCAAGAATAACTCACCGAGATGAATAAATGATGAAATGAATGATAACTCACGGTATTGATTGGAACCGTCGTTCCTCATGAAATGAAAGACTAGTTTGATAATTACAATTCCCAACATGAATAATATACCATGAATGAATTATGAATATGAATGAACAACAACGAAAGGAATGAATATTCTTTTAACCGAGTAAGAATTAACTTACCTCAATACCGGGGATGAAACGTCCTCCCTTGAATAATCGTCCTAAGGAAAAAATACTGGTTGCTCGAACAACCTTGAATAACATGATTACCAATAAACACTCAATATACGTATCAAGCACGATAATAGCCAACTCAAACGTCGATACAACAATAATCATACTCATTGGGGCATTCTAAAGAACACTGTATAAATGTTCTTCCTTTTGGTTACACCAACCCCCAAAAATAACGAAACCAAACTCCAATTGAGTAATAAAATCCGACAAAACACCTTCAATGATATCGATAATCCCATAGGAATCCACAACTCAAGTTAACGACAACCTCTAATCGAAAACCCCCAAAATATCAAAGTCAACTCTACAGTGTTCTTGAAACAAACCCCAACATTCATGCAATCCGAAATATACGCCAATAAATCCATAGGAATACATTTATCCCAGGTAGATAATCCATATCTAACATATTTCAACTTAAAACCAAGCTTACACGAAGAGATCGGAAGAAAAACATTTAAAATCCAAAATTTTAGATCCAAGAAATGTTTACTTTGATTTGATGTATTGGAGAGGATGAAATGATGGTTAATCCAACTCAAAAACTTGAAGATGATGATAGGTGAGTGCATCTCGAAGAGATTCTTCCAAATTGCCCGAAATCGCCCGGAATCGCCCAAAAACGAAGTGAGAAATGAAAATGACGAAACTGGTCTGGACTGTCCAATATACTGTTCCCAGATTAGCGCACGCTATGACCTGATATTTAGCGTGCGCTAGCGGGTTAACCGGACAGTCCAGTGAACTCTGATTGCCTTGTTACGTATGCTACGAACTTGGTAGCGTGCGCTAACGCCTTCCCGATAGCGTGCGTTAATCCATAATGTCAGCATGCGCTAACTGAATATCTGATGCCCAGTAACTGATGTACAGAACCTTCTATCCTCTGACCTGCTCGCAATAGCGTGTGCTACACCCAAAACTCAGCATGCTCTACTACACCATTAGCGTACGCTAATATCTACTCATAGCGTGCGCTACGAATTATTCCAATTCAGTCTAGTACCCACTAGACTCTGCCTGATTGACCTTAGCGTGCGTTACACCAATTGCATAGCATGCGTTAACCCAAATTACTAGCGCGCGCTACTTACCATTCATAGCGTGCGCTACTACAACTCAACTGCAGTCCAGTGCCTTCTGGACAGTCAGTCTGAACCACCATAGCATGCGCTAATGCTGAGAGGTAGCGTGCGCTACCCGTACTCAATTAGCACGCGCTAAGAAGAGTACGTAGCGTACACTACTCCTCACACACAGCCCGCTACAAAGATGCTAATGATGATACGCTCGGCTCGACTCTTCAACCGGGTTGAATGACGCACCAAAACTGATACACAGCTCCCCGTACGCCAACGGCGAATACAAATGAATTAATGTGAATGATGAATGATTAATAATGAGTGAAAATTACTGAGCGACAATTACTGAATGATAATTACTAAATTATAACCGGGTATTACAACAGACCTAAACCAGCAGTACATTTTAAATATCAAAAAATGCGTTTGCAAGCAATAAGATGAGACTCTTTCGGATTGGCTTGAAATCTAGCACAAAGATAAGTAGCGAACATAATGTCTGGTCTGGAAGCAGTTAAATAAGGTAAAGACCCAATCATACCTCGATACTATTTCTGGTCAACAGACTTACCTTTCTCGTCTTTGTCGAGTTTAAGAGTGGAAGACATAGGAGTAGAAATCTCTTTGCACCCGTCCATCTTAAATTTCTTTAGAAGCTTATTGACATACTTGGATTGTTGAATGAATATTTCATCTGTGAGTTGCTTAATTTGGAGTCCGAGAAGGTATTTTAACTCTCCCATCATACTCATTTCAGATTCTCCTTTCATAAGATTTGAAAATTCTAGGGACAGAGATTCGTTAGTTGCACCAAAAACAATATTGTCGACATAGATATGACATATAAGCATATTATCACCATAGTTTTTGATAAATAGGGTATTAACAACATTACCTCTTTTATACCCATTAGACATAAGAAAAAAGCTTAGACATTCATACCATGCTCTCGGAGCCTGTTTTAATCCATAGAGAGCTTTATGGAGCTTGTATACATGATCTGGATGATCATAGTCTTCAAATCCTGGAGGTTGTTTGACATACACTTCCTCCTGGATGACACTGTTTAAAAACGCGCTTTTGACATCCATTTGATTGAGTTTGATCTTCATGTAGGAATCAAAAGCACACAGAAGGCGAATAGCCTCAAGACGAGCAATAGGAGCGAATGTTTCTTCATAATCCGACCCTTCCTCTTGATTGTATCCTTGAGCAACTAATCTTGATTTATTCTTCATTGGGAGATCATTGTCGTCGGTTTTTACTTTATGAACCCATTTTGCACCGATGATTGTTTTGTCCACCGGTGCTGGAACTAATTCACATACTTTGTTTCTCCTTAATTTATTGAGCTCCTCTTGCATAGCAATAGCCTAATTTTCATTATTATGGCTTCGTCGATGTTCTTTGGTTTTATAAGAGAAATGAATGCAATATTCTTTTTTTTTTTTTTTTTTTTTTTTTTTAAAAAAAACCGAAATTTATTAAATGGACCAGAAATGTGGGGGGGCGAGGCCCACTACACGCCCAAAGAGAATGAGGGAGGACGAGCCCCTCTACACGCCCCAATTAACGACAATAACAGCCGAGGAGATTATTTAAACCTAACATATGGAAAATTATTTTTATCGAGCCTAATCAAGCCATGAATCTTCCCGGGCAGATCAGACGGGCTATAAAGCTGAAAATTTCTGAACTTATATCCTTCATTAGCCAGGTGGTCCGCAATGGTGTTCGCTTCCCTATAAATGTGAGAGAATGAGATATCCATGACACGCCTGAATGATGCAATTTTGTGACAGATGTTTAGCACTTGCCAATTACCCTTGTTAGGCGAGTTGACTAGAGAAAGGGCAATGGCCGAGTCCATCTCAACCCAAACCTTACGAATGTTTCTGTCGTGGCAAAGGTCCAGCGCTCTCCAAATAGCAAAAAGTTCGGCAAAATTATTAGAATGGTTGCCGATAAATTCGTGAAAAGCAAAGATAGGTTCGCCCAAAAAATTCCTAGCAATCCCCCCCACCGCCGACTCCCCGGGGTTTCCTTTTGAGGCCCCGTCTGTGTTGATTTTGGTTGTCCCAGGAGTCGGCCTGACCCATCTCACTATGTAGATTTTTTTCTTTTTTTTTTTTTTTTTTTTTTGGCAATCATTCACATTTCTCCTTGTTCGCACACCATCATCTATTTTCCCAAGAATTTGCTCCATAGGATGGTCTTTCACATTAGCACATTCCTTAGGAAGGTTGAAAGGATTATCCTCTTGTTTGTCCGATCTTAAGTCAAGCTTCTATAATTCCGTCGTTGCTTCTGACATTTCATTAGCTGGGACCATACCTGCATCATCATCAACAGCAACCTTTCTCGGGGGTAAAACTGTATCATCGAATTTGATATGAATTCACTCTTCTACTAAGACTCTTCTACAATTAAAAACACGATAAGCTTTACTATTAGTAAAATATCCAATAAATATACCAATATCCCATTTAGAATCAAATTTTCCCAGATTATCTTTACAATTATTATGAATAAATACTTCACAACCAAACGGGTGAAAGTAAGATAAATTGGGTTTTTTACCTTTGAATATATCATATGGAGTCACCATCTTGTTTCTATGAAGATGGACTCAATTAATAACATAACAGGCAGTGTTTACAGCTTTAGCCCAGAAATATTTTGGTAGCCCGTATTCATTGAGCATTGTTCGGCTCATTTCTTCTAAAGAGCGATTCTTCCTCTCGAAAACTCCATTTTGTTGAGGTATCCGAGGTGCCGAAAAATTGTGCCTAATACCATATTTATCGCACCAATATTCAAAATTATTTGAATCGAATTCTCCACCGTGATCGGATCTGATGGCGATAATTGGTATTTTTTTTCTTTCTGGGTAACTTTATACCTCTTAACAAACTCATTAAAAGCATCACTTTTATTTGCTAAGAATTTTACCCAAGTAAATCTAGATAAATCGTAAACAAGAACTAAAGTGTAAAATTTACCATTCAAGCTAGCATGCCGAGATGGTCCAATCAAATCCATATAAATTAATGTAAGAATACGGCTAGTAGAAATTTCCATTTTGGGTTTAAGCGAGCCTCTAACATGTTTTCCTTTAATACAGGCCTCACAAATGTGGTCTTTTCTGAAATTTAATTTTGGTAGACCACGGACAATATCATTTTTGGACAATTTTAGAAGTAGAGGTAAAGAGGCACGACCCAATTTATGGTGCCAAATAACAAAATTTTTATCATAAGAAATTAAGCACTTTTCATTAAAAGAGGATTCGTCTTGAAGATCAACAATATAAATGTTTCCATAACGTAAGCCAATAAAAACAATTTGGTTTTTTCTCATTGCAGTGCAATATGTAATTTCAAAAAATAACTTCAGACCAGTATCATATAATTGGGAAATACTTAGGAGATTATGACAAAGACCATCAACAAAAAGAACATTTTCTATAGTGTGTAAAGGTTTCTTACCTATCTTACCCGTTCCTTTGATTTGACCCTTTTTATTATCACCAAAGGTGACACAACCTCGATCTTCCTTTTTCAGCTCTATGGAAAGATGCTCGTTCCCACTCATGTGGTTTGAACATCCACTCATTATACCATTTATTTGATAATGTTGTTGTCCTTGATTGTACCTACAAAGAAACTTTTCTTTCGTTTTATATGTACCCTAGCTAATTCGGGTCCTGTAGAGTTAGACGTAAAAACTTGATTTGGAACAATGGTCCCTTTAGGCACCCAAATTTGTTTGGCTTTTATAGTTCGTCTGGAACTTCTACAATAAGTTTCAGTATGTCTTGGTTTTAAACATTTTGGACATGATGAAATTCTCATTTTTAAATTACCCGAATCCTTCGTGGTAATATATAAGGACCTTTTAATTGGAAATGTATTATACCCAAGTCCTTATTTTGAACGAGAAAATTTTTGACCAAATAAGAGTTGCTCAAATTTGTCATTACCACACGAGAATTTTCTAACATAAAGCTTGAGTTCTTTATGAGTTTTGTGTAAATTATCTCTCAGGATTTTCTCGGTTTCCAAACAATTAGTATGATCAAAAGACACATCTTTGCTTTTATTCAATAATTTTGAATTTTCATTTTCAAGAAACCTTATTTTCTTTTTCAACCCTTTATTAATATTGCAAACCTTTTCATACTCGTTATTTAAAGATTCGAAAGCATCAAGAAGTTCTTCATAAGAGGTATCAATTACCTCATCTTCTGCATTGCTGTTGTATTATCTCTTGTGCTGTATGATGCAAGAAATGTATGATGGACTCTATAGAAGATCTCTTGCTGTGATGGAAGCCCATCTTGCGGCCATGCACGAGAAAATGATTTATGTCATCTAGGAGGGACCTATCAAGATTTTGAAGGTCAACATAGCCCCAAGGATGGAATGTAAACCTTATGCCGAGATGCTCGAGAAAGAGCACGATCAGTGGACGAATGATGAGCGCAAGTGAGCCAACCTGGACAACATCGCCAAGAATGCGCTATTTTTCACTCTCGATAAAGGCACATTCTCGAAGGTAAAGAGCTATCAGACAGCCAAGCAAATCTGGGAGAAACTCAAGCTTATTTGCGAGGGAACTAAACTCTCGAAAGAAAATAAAATTTCTAAACTTACTCAGCAGTTCGAATATTTCGAGGAGCTTTACCTCAAATTCACTGGCATTGTTGGTGAACTTGAAGCATTGGGTAAAGTGTTTACTCAAAAGGAGAAATATTTAAAAATCATTGGATCACTCTATAACACCCCCATGACTTACGGAGATATTACAATGTCGTAGATTCTTTTTGGAGAACCTACCAGGTTTAGACCAAAATAAAACACATTAAACTACAAAAAAACTGGAACATTCATGCATTTAAAACCAACTTTAACTTCAATATGACATACATCACAATACCGAACAACGTATCGTCCCGTAGGGTCATAACCAATACAACCGTTCACAATAGGAATACAACAACATCATTAATCATCAACAATTACACGACATACAACACCGGAGAGTACCCGTGCAAGTACAAAACCAAAACACAACTTTGACCATGACCATATGACCACCAACTCAAAATAGTGCACGATATCAATGTGCCCACCAAGCTCGTGTCCGCCCTATGCTGGCTCTCCCACTGGACCTGTACCTGAATACACAACAAGTATATCCACCCTCGAAGGGGCCAGCAAGAAGCCGGTGCAAGTACAATGATTCTAGAATATGTACAACAAGTGAATAAACCACATAAATCACAGTAATCAGAGTGCCACCATAGATATTCTGGAATACCACATCACAATCATCATCACAAAATATCAATGGGGGCTGTACAGGTACTGTACGCTAGATACATACCTCACCCTAGTGAGTCCTCGTCAGGCATCCTTGGTTGTACAAACCCAGCCAAGTGGACCGCAGAAGCCTCGGTTTACGGAACCCAGGGTACCCTCGCTGGTTTTACTTGGCACATAACCTCAAGTCGCACTTTTGAAAACATCACTTTGGCACAATTCACATTTTCTGAAATTACCACTTTTCACAAAACCACGTTTTCACATATTCACACGAAGTACATTAAACATAATCAAAGTACTTGCCTCGATTGGAAACAACACAAGAATAATGGACGGGAAGTCGTATGGTCCGCAGTCCTTCAACAATTCGATCATAGTTCAACAAAATACCGAATCAAATACCACACCATGAAAACAGAAGCATTTACTCTAAGTTTTACCCTTAGAGACATTTAATCGAACACTACAAAGACGACATGGTTCGAGTTCAAATTACGGAAGAAAACTTGGAATTTAATCCATGAACTTCGGAGAAAAATGAAGGATTATGATTACAACATCATAATCTAACACCAGTCAGGTCTAGAACGGATTAGAATCAAAGGATCTAACAAAAGCCCTAAATATGAAGAACTAAGAACAAGAACCAATTTTTACCTTGATTCGGGTGGAACTTGAGTGAAGGATGATGTTAGACACGAATCAAACTTCCAAAATGATGCTCAATGATGCTCTGGATCAAAGTTCTCAAAATCTACCGAAAAATTGAGAAGGAGGAAGAAAAAGGAAGAAAATGCCTACATGGCCCGTCACTCGGCCTTATATAGCCGAGTGTGTTACGTCCATAACCGGTAGTGCCTTACGGCCGTAATAGGTCCTCACGGGCTACTGCCCAAAATGCTAGGCTGCATTATGGCCATTACCGGCTAGGCATTACGGCCGTAATGCTCGACACCTTACGACCATACTCGGCAGCTCCTTTACGGCCGTACTCGACCTACACCTTACGGCCGTAACGAGTCCCGCCGAGGCTTCTGTCCATTTTGTGTGGGTGCGTTGCGGCCGTAACCGGTATTGACTTACGGCCGTAACAGCCATTACGGCCGTAACTCAGAATGCCTTACGACCGTAAACCCTATACCCCATATCCTGCAGTCTGGTCAGAACGAACACCTCCGAAAATCACAAAACTCGACGATTAACAATCATGAACATTCTAAATATCAATTCATCAATATACTCATCTCCTCATAATCCACATTACAACAAGATACAACCAAAATAACATACGTAAAACACACGGATATTACACCCTTACCCCCTAAAAACAAGTTTCGTCCCGAAACTTAAGATTCGAAAAATTCAGGGTATCGGGAACACATACTATCTTCGGTTTCCCACGTGGCTTCCTCAATTCCATATTTAGACCATTGGACCTTTACTAACAGAATTGCTTTCCATCGTAATTGTTTCACTCGCCGCTCTAATATGGCTACCGATTGCTCTTCATATGAAACATCATCATTAACTTCAATCTCTTGATAATCAATAACATGACTGGGATCGGGAACATACTTACGTAATTGCGAAACATGGAACACGTTATGAACATGACTAAGTGTCTGAGGTAACACTAGTCGATAAGCTACATCACCTACCTTTTCCAGGATCTCGAAGGGACCAATATAACGAGGACTAAGCTTCCCCTTCTTACCAAACTGAAGAACTCCACGAGTCGGCGATACTTTCAACAATACATGATCCCCTGTATGAAACTCTAATGGCCGACGTCGAACGTCGGCATATGACTTTTGTCGACTCTGGGCGGTCAAGAACCTTTGTCGAATAACTGCGACCTTCTACCTTGTTTGAATAATCAAGTCCGGTTCTACTCCAAGTAACTCGTACGGTTCATCCCAACAAATTGGCGATCTACACCATCCTCCATATAATTCTTCAAACGGAGCCATTCTAATCGAACTATGCCAACTATTATTATACGCAAATTCGATTAATGGTAAATGAATCTCCCAATTTTCTTTCCAATCCAACACACAAGCCCTCAACATGTCTTCCAACGTTTTGATCATTCTCTCCGACTTTCCATCGGTCTGAGGATGATAAGTGGTGCTAAAATTTAGTTCGGTACCGAGTTCTCAATGTACTGCCTGCCAGAAATGTGACACAAAACGACCATCACGATCTGAACCAATACTCTTTGGGTTCTCACAATCTCTGCAATGAACAAACGAGCTAACCTCTCTGGTCCCCAAGTATCTCTAATGCCCATAAAATGTGCTGATTTAGTTAACTGATCAACGATTACCCAAATCATATTCATTCCGGTTCGCGTCCTTGGCATTCCCACAATAAAATCCATAGCGATGTCTTCCCACTTCCATTACGGAATTGGTAATGGTTGAAACTTCCCGGCAGGTCTTTGATGTTCAGCTTTAACCTGCTGACAAGTCAAGCATTTCGACACGAACTCCGTTACATCCTTCTTCATGTTCGGCCACCAAAAGTTTTTCAACAAGTCTCTATACATTTTACTCGTACTCGGTGTAATATCCGCAATTTCGGATTTCTGGTAATTTTATTGTTTCGGCGGAGGTCCGTTTCGACGACTCGCTTGGGACCGTATCATCATTCTGAGAATGATTAATTCTGCACTTTTTGTCATCCGAGTTCGTTTCGGTATTGTTTTGTTGAGTTCCGTGTTTCTTAACAACTTTTCCGCACTCGAGTTCGATTCTTGTGAATCTCGTCCGAAATTACTGTTTCGAGTTTCCCATAAGTCCGTTTAACTTTGTTAGACGTGTTGTGAGCTTTGGTTTGGTGTTTCGATCGCGTATCGTGATTTTCGGACGTTTTGGGCCATTTTCGTAATTTCCCAAAGTTTTGGGTAATTACTTCCGTTGTTGAATTCCGAGCCTTCGGGTGGTCGGAATTGTGTGTTCTCTTAGCCCTTAGATTCGTCTTTGCGAGTACTTCGTGACCGTATCTTCAATTCGTATTCAGGTTCGGGTTTCGGTGTCGTTTTCTTGAGTTCAGTGTTATTAAACGACTTTTCCCAAATATGAGTCGACTTTGTAAAATCACCATAAATTCTTGAAAACTCCAAAGACTTTGAATCTTTTCAATATTATAGAGCATCAAGTTAGCTTTCCAATGGTTCAAACGGTGAGTCAATCGGAGTCCGTACGAGAGAGTTATGGTCGAAATAGCTCAGACACTCATTTTCCAGTTTTGGCCGAGCAGCCTGTACCCTGTGCCGCGGCACACTTAGGATGGGCCGCGGCACACAGTCCAGATTAGCCTATTACTGCGGATTATGTGAGATGAATGCTCATTTCATCTCTTCCTTCATTCCTCCTCCTCTTGGGCGATCTTATGGGCGATTTTTGGGCGTTTTGCATCATCAATTCCAGAGAACTTCATATTCTTCAAGTTTTTGGTGTGGATTAACAACCCCAACAATTGTTCTTCATCATTAATCCAAGGTAAATTCTTGAAACCCTACTTTTGGGTGAATTGGGGGTTTTTGTTCGTTTTGTCCGATTTAACCGTAATAACTTAGATTTGTGATGTATTGATGATTATTTAGATGTATTCTATCATTTCCCTTGTTATTCCATGGTTGGATCGTTTCGATTCGTTATTTTGGTCGAGTTCTTAGTCAACGCCTTGAAGGTGTCCGACAAAAGGTCTTAGAGGGGGTATTGGGCGTTGTATGATTATTATCCATCGTACGATTGTTGATATATCATTGGTATGACTTAGGGACGAAATTCTTGTGAAGAACTCGAGTCGGAACCCTTCCGTTCGTTGTCTTCTTCGGGGTCCGAGCTTCCCGGTTGAACCGTGTTCTTCGGAACGTTTGGTAGCGGTTATTAAGGCAAGTATCTTATTATACGACTTGTATCTTGTGACTAGTGATTACGTATGATATGTATGACGATTTTGCTTGCCTCCGTAAATATGTTCCGTTTGAGTTGGTTGTGTTTTCCGAAATTTGAAGGCTTTGTGATAATAGTGATATATTGGTATCCGTGTTAGGCGTCGTGCCATTTGTGCAGGATTGCGATGTACATATGAGATGGTTGTACACGTGGTTGTTCAATGTATTGTGTACCGAATGTGTGTTATGTTGGTTAAGAGTCGTTGTGATGATCATGATATTTGTGTTGTTTTGGTTTACATACTTGATTGTACATTTCAGTGTAATGTGGAATGGCTTGACATTTAATGATTATGAATTGTGTCGTGTCGATGTGTGTGTGTTCGGGTAGGGTCGACGAGGCTTAGAGTTCGGTACATGATGTGTACGAACAAAGTGTGTGATCCGGTAGGGTCGGCGAGGCCTGCGAGTCGGTACATGGCGTGTACGGACAAGGTGTGTGATCCGGGTAGGGTCCAGCGAGGCCTCGGAGTTCGGTACATGATGTGTACGAACGATGTTGTGGCGGGTAGGGTCCGTTGAGGCCTCGGAGTTCGGTACATGATGTGTACGAGCAGTGTGTGTGGCCGGGTAGGGTCCGTTGAGGCCTCGGAGTTCGGTACATGATGTGTACGAACAGTGTGTGTGGTCCGGGTAAGGTCCGTCGAGGCCTCCGGAGTTCGGTACATGATGTGTACGAACAATGATCGTGTAGCAGTGATTGTTCGGGTAACATTTTAAATATGGATCTCGGACTCATAATGATATATTATTTAGTATGCTTTGAAACGAGAATCGGGCTAAGGCCCTAATGTTTACGAAAAGGTTTTGTAAATTGGGACTCGAGGTCCAAAAGAATTTCTGATTTAAAAATCCCAGAGATGATGTGTTCCTTTTCAAATATCTCTTACTTGAGTTCGAAATTCTAAAACTTCTCGGGAACATTTTGATAATTGATTTACGTATTAAATTCGTAGTTGCTATTTGCTTGTTACATTTCGTATGGTTTGATACTTGCACTAGTAAAACAGTTGGAGTTTTACTAACCCCAGTATTCGGGGTGGATGTCCTACTGCGTCCGGTACATGCGAGTTCGGGAGCGATCACGGGATTGGCACAAGGGGATGACGAGTGCGATACTAATCAAGAGTTGAGAGTTGGTAGAGTTTATTTGTATTGTTAGAGTTGATTCGGTCTTAGTTGTATTGTATTTGAACCCCGTGTGGGTAATGTTGTTAGTCGATCCTGTTGATAGAGATGTCTGACCTCAACGGACTGTGTGTTTTTGAGTAAGTGACCTTAGCAGTCTGTATTATTATATTGTTTGACCACTGGCCGGGCAAGCATTTGGTTGTTTATGGACGTTGCTTTGGTAGATCCTTGCGGAAAGGGTTTACGGCGTGTAATATTCCCATATGGTTTTGGGGGTGTTACATTTATGGTATCGGAGCTTAGGTTGCGGAAACCTAGGCTGTCGGGTCAAGTCGAGTCGTGGTTTGTCGAGTAATGTGTTGTCTTGTCGTTCGAGTCGTCAGGTGACAAGTTGAGTTGTGCGTAGTCACAACGTGTAGGATATGTTGTCGGATGAGATTAGTATCGTGGGCGACCGTCATCTCCGTGCGGCCTGTGGATGTAAGTCTCCCTTCTTTGTGTTGTGCCTCGTGTGACACGAGCTATTTTTATGATTATGAGTTAATTGACGGAATCCTCTTATGGATTTTGATTTCGTGATATGTGATCATTTGACTCCCGTTTTTCGTTCATATGAGGAGTAGTGTTGTTGTCTTGTGCATGTTTGATTTTATTTCTTTTATCCGCTGCGTGAGTTCTTTTGTAATGGCTTTCGGTATTTTACCGATTGAGTTTTATTTGAAAACCAATTCCCTTAACCGAGTTTTTGGCATTATGGCCTTGATCATTTTGGCGAAATTCTTATGACGGAATTTAGTATTTTGTAAATGGCTTTTGTGAGTTTTGAAATATTACCGTCATCGACCTTTTTGGCATTTTGTAAATGGTTTTATCTGGTGGGTTCGTAGCGGGACCCACGGCGCTATAATGTTCCGTGTAATTATCTGAAATTTTTGGGCATTCTAGCCCATTGAATTATCTTTGAAAACTTTGAGTACCTTAGAAAATAAATTTCGAGACGTACTTTTAAAATAAACTATTTTCTCGTGGTACATCCAAGGTGCCACAATATGTTTCAAGATTCTTCTACCTCGAGGACCAAAATGTTTTGAGATATTTTCAATATTTTAGAAACACTTTTACTTAGACCCGAGGGTCGAATATTTCAAAGTTTTCACGAAAAGAAAGTGTCCTCATTTTTATCGAATGCGAAATAGTTTTCCAAAGTCTCGATAACGATGTTTCACGATTGTACTTTTTTTTTTTTTTGAAGGGTGATACTCAAGATCAATCGGTGTTTCCAAAATTGTTTTCAAAAGGAGGTTTTTGTTTTTAAAACCTATCTATTCCCGTTTGAGGGCTGGGTATGTATGTGTGATGTTCGCGTTGTCGTTATGATATTTGCTCCCGAGTATGATCGAATTGGTGGCATGAACGTCGAGGCGTTGCCACGCATTTGTTGTACTAGCCCTCTGTGAGAGGTGTGAATTGGTGTTTACTGTTTATCGCCTCGTGGTGATTTGCGTGTTGTCGCACGAGTGTGAGCTGTTGAATCTTGGGTTTGTACGTTTGTGTACATGTGTGATTGTTTCATAATGTTTGTAATTATGTGCTGGTTATCGTTCGGGCCGTTGAGGTCGCCGAACGATACCGTCGTTGTTGTAGTGTTTGTGTGTGTATTACTTTACGATGGTAATCGTTGTATATGAAATGTGTTATGATTCTTTGTTGTGCTGAGTTGGCATCTCCGCTATATTGTTTTGCGACGTTATACCCCATTGTATCTAGCATTTGTACTTTCGGTATGCCGAGCCGAGGTGTTTCAACCGTGATGTGCCGGGGCATGCACGTGTAAATTGTCCTTCTCGTCGATGCTGCGTTTGAGGACACCGAATTGATTTGCGAATTGGCTACGAGACTTTCGGAGTTCGCGCCCGGCACGGATATCGGATCGACTCGAGAGACCCATGGGAGATTTTCTGTCGGATGCTTTTTGTGTTGTGACCTTGTTTCCGTTGTTGTGAGTTGCGGGGACGACATTTCTTTTATAAGAGGTCGGATGTAATACCCATACTATATTTGACTCTGCAGTTTCTCCTTCTAAATTCTATCGACTTGCGTGTTCGTCGATACTTTTGAACTTGTTTGATGTCTCGGTTGTCATCGTTCGAATGGTTGTGACCTTGTTTCGAGATCGACCTGTTTATCATCGTGACCTTCCCGAGTTCGGTTCGATTCTTGTGAGCCTTGTTTGGAAGTAATATCTTTCACTTTCTATGAGTTCTTTTAATGCCTGGAGTTGAAGTGGGGACTTCGGAGTCATTGTTCGACTACTGTAATTCGATCATTGTTATTTGATCATTATTGTTCGATCATTGTTATTTGATCGTTGTTGTTCGATCATCGTTATTTGATCATTGTTGTTCGATCATTGTTATTTGATCGTTGTTGTTCGATCATTGTTATTTGATCATTGTTGTTCGATCATTGTTATTTGATCGTTGTTGTTCGATCATTGTTATTTGATCATTGTTGTTCGATCATTGTTGTTCGATCGTTGTTGTTCGAACGGGGTTGTCATTGTTGTTGCACGATCTCGTCTGCGAAGAATTGCCGTTCACCGTTAGTCAACTGTTTGAGTGTGGCCAAGTGGGTCACCGATCGGTGCATTGTGAGACCGTTGCCAAGATGTTCGGGAATTGGGTTTCGTTCCTACTCGGGGAGTGCACGGTGGTGTCCGTGATGTAGTTGTGTATCGTACTTCGTCTTTGTAATTCGTGTAGAAATTGTTATTTGTTGCGTGAACTTTTTGGTTTTGTTTGTATTCTACCATGATGTTTTATTTTAAGTTTCGGACGAAACTTATTTTTAATAGGATAGAATGTAATGTCCGGTATTCTCGTTTTGTTATCTTGAATTCTTTGTGTCTTGACGTCGGACATTTTCTTGTTGACGAGAATCGGAGTGAATTCTATCATAATACTATATTTGTTTCTACCGCATAGTCGTTGTGGTCGGTGCGACTTGTTGTCGCGTGCGTTTCTTTGATTAAATGTGTGCATGTGATGTGTTGTTAATTACTCGTTATTGTTTTGAATCATTGTCGGTGGCGTTGTTATGATCGTCGTGGGCGTGTTTTCACGATGTATGTTCTTTCGCGTTGCTTGTAACGTTTCGCCGTTAGGCGCGATTTTTTCGGTTCTTGTGTATCCGTTGAGTTTTCTGGCGGGATATTGCTTCTCCTACTTGATTTAAGTTTCGGACGAAACATCTTTTAAGGAGGGTAGAATGTAATATCCGCAATTTGATTCTGGTAATTTTATTTTTTCGGCGGAGGTCCGTTTGACGACTCGCTTGGGACCGTATCATCATTACGAGAATGATTAATTCGCACTTTTGTCATCCGAGTTCGTTTCGGTATTGTTTTGTTGAGTTCCGTGTTTCTTAACAACTTTTCCGCACTCGAGTTCGATTCTTGTGAATCTCGTCCGAAATTACTGTTTCGAGTTTCCCGTAAGTCCGTTTAACTTTGTTAGACGTGTTGTGAGCTTTGTTTTGGTGTTTCGATCGCGTATCGTGATTTTCGGACGTTTTGGGCCATTTTCGTAATTTCCCAAAGTTTTGGGTAATTACTTCCGTTGTTGAATTCCAAGCCTTCGGGTGGTCGGAATTGTGTGTTCTGTTAGCCCTTAGATTCGTCTTTGCGAGTACTTCGTGACCGTATCTTCGATTCGTATTCAGGTTCGGGTTTCGGTGTCGTTTTCTTGAGTTCAGTGTTATTAAACGACTTTTCCCAAATATGAGTCGACTTTGTAAAATCACCATAAATTCTTGAAAACTCCAAAGACTTTGAATCTTTTCAATATTATAGAGCATCAAGTTAGCTTTCCAATGGTTCAAACGGTGAGTCAATCGGAGTCCGGACGAGAGAGTTATGGTCGAAATAGCTCAGACACTCATTTTCCAGTTTTGGCCGAGCAGCCTGTACCCTGTGCCGCGGCACACTTAGGATGGGCCGCGGCACACAGTCCAGATTAGCCTATTTCTGCGGATTTTGTGAGATGAATGCTCATTTCATCTCTTCCTTCATTCCTCCTCCTCTTGGGCGATCTTATGGGCGATTTTTGGGCGTTTTGCATCATCAATCCCAGAGAACTTCATATTCTTCAAGTTTTTGGTGTGGATTAACAACCCCAACAATTGTTCTTCATCATTAATCCAAGGTAAATTCTTGAAACCCTACTTTTGGGTGAATTGGGGTTTTTGTTCGTTTTGTCCGATTTAACCGTAATAACTTAGATTTGTGATGTATTGATGATTATTTAGATGTATTCTATCATTTCCCTTGTTATTCCATGGTTGGATCGTTTCGATTCGTTATTTTGGTCGAGTTCTTAGTCAACGCCTTGAAGGTGTCCGACAAAAGGTCTTAGAGGGGGGATTGGGCGTTGTATGATTATTATCCATCGTACGATTGTTGATATATCATTGGTATGACTTAGGGACGAAATTCTTGTGAAGAACTCGAGTCGGAACCCTTCCGTTCGTTGTCTTCTTCGGGGTCCGAGCTTCTCGGTCGAACCGTGTTCTTCGGAACGTTTGGTAGCGGTTATTAAGGCAAGTATCTTATTATACGACTTGTATGTTGTGACTAGTGATTACGTATGATATGTATGACGATTTTGCTTGCCTCCGTAAATATGTTCCGTTTGAGTTGGTTGTGTTTTCCGAAATTTGAAGGCTTTGTGATAATAGTGATATATTGGTATCCGTGTTAGGCGTCGTGCCATTTGTGCAGGATTGCGATGTACATATGAGATGGTTGTACACATGGTTGTTCAATGTATTGTGTACCGAATGTGTGTTATGTTGGTTAAGAGTCGTTGTGATGATCATGATATTTGTGTTGTTTTGGTTTACATACTTGATTGTACATTTCAGTGTAATGTGGAATGGCTTGACATTTAATGATTATGAATTGTGTCGTGTCGATGTGTGTGTGTTCCAGGTAGGGTCGACGAGGCCTGCGGAGTTCGGTACATGATGTGTACGAACAAAGTGTGTGATCCGGTAGGGTCGCGAGGCCTGCGGAGTCGGTACATGACGTGTACGGACAAGGTGTGTGATCCGGGTAGGGTCAGCGAGGCCTGCGGAGTTCGGTACATGATGTGTACGAACGATGTTGTGGCCGGGTAGGGTCCGTTGAGGCCTCGGAGTTCGGTACATGATGTGTACGAGCGGTGTGTGTGGCCGGGTAGGGTCCGTTGAGGCCTCGGAGTTCGGTACATGATGTGTACGAGCAGTGTGTGTGGTCGGGTAAGGTCCGTCGAGGCCTCCGAGTTCGGTACATGATGTGTACGAACAATGATCGTGTAGCGATGATTGTTCGGGTAACATTTTAAATATGGATCTCGGACTCATAATGATATATTATTTAGTATGCTTTGAAGCGAGAATCGGGCTAAGGCCCTAATGTTTACGAAAAGGTTTTGTAAATTGGGACTCGAGGTCCAAAAGAATTTACGCTTTAAAAATCCCGAGATGATGTGTTCCTTATCAAATATCTCTTATTTGAGATAGAAATTCTAAAACATCTAGGGAACATTTTGATAATTGATTTACGTATTAAATAAGTAGTTGCTATTTGCTTGTTAAATTTCTTATGGTTTTAAACTTGCACTAGTAAAACAGTGGAGTTTTACTAACCCCGAGTATTCGGGGTGGATGTCTGCTCTGCGTCCGGTACATGCAGGTTCGGGGAGCGATCACGGGATTGGCACAAGGGGATGACGAGCTGCGATACTAATCAAGAGTTGAGAGTTGGTAGAGTTTATTTGTATTGTTAGAGTTGATTCAGTCTTCCGTTGTATTGTATTTCGAACCCTGTGTGGGTAATGTTGTTAGTCAGTCCTGTTGATAGAGTTGTGTGACCTCATCGGTCTGTGTGTTTTTGTGTAAGTTACCTTAACGGTCTGTATTATTATATTGTTTGACCCTGGCCGGGCAAGCATTTGGTTGTTTATGGACGTTTAGCCTGGTAGATCCTTGCGGAAAGGGTTTACGGCGTGTAATATTCCCATATGGTTTTGGGGGTGTTACACTCGGATGAATCGAGTACGGAGTAGAATGTGCTTCATTCAAAATCACTTGCTTGAGATCTTCCCGCTTACGTACACAAGCTCTACCTCGAAATCGAAGAACTCCATCTTCATCGATTAAGAATCCAAGAGCCTTTCCTTTAACAACGTCCTCCCGAAGTTGCATAAATAAGAGATCGTCTAACTGTTTGAACTTAATATATTCCATTACGAAGGACGTAATATCAAGGAAACATAATTCTCCTTGAGCTCTTTGAGGCCAAACTTCAATTTCCAAATCAATCAACTCTCGTCTGAGCTTCGGTTGAATGGTAAGTAATTCCAATTTCTGCAACACGACTGACTTGCAGCTCAAAGCGTCGGCAACAACATTCGCTTTACCTGGATGGTAAAGAATGTCAAGATCATAATCTTTAAGCAATTCCAACCATCGCCGTTGGCGCATATTAAGCTCCTTCCATGTGAATATATACTTCAAGCTCTTATGATCCGTATACACTTGACAAGAAGAACCATACAAATAATGCCTCCAAATTTTTAATGCAAACACCACAACACCTAACTCAAGGTCATGGGTGGGATAATTCATCTCGTATGGCTTTAATTGTCGAGATGGATAAGCCACTACTCTCTTGTTTTGCATCAATACACATCCCAATCCTTGTTTAGAAGCATCACTATAAATGACGAAACCTTCCGTTCCTTGTGGTAAGGTTAGGTCGGAGATGTAGTCAGCCTCTTTTTCAACTCATCGAAACTCTTCTGAAACTCATCACTCCGCTCAAACTTTTGAGTTTTCTGTAATAGTTGAGTGAGTGGTCGAGCAATTTTCGAGAAACCTTCGACAAATCGACGATAATAATCGGCTAATCCCAGAAAACTCCGAACTTCCTTAACATTCCGTGGAGGATCCCAAGCTAAGAATACTTCAATCTTTTGAGGGTCTACCCAAATACCTTTGGCCAATACTATATGCCCAAGAAAAGAAACTTCTTTCAGCCAAAACTCACACTTAGAAAACTTAGCATAAAGTTTATCAGCCCTCAAAATATTCAACACAATTCTCAAGTGCTCGGCATGCTCCAATTCATTCTTGGAATAGATCAAAATATCATTAATAAACACCACCACAAATTTATCGAGATATTAGATAAATGTTTTCTTCATAAGTTTCATAAATACCGCCGGAGCATTCGTCAAACCAAAAGGCATAACTATAAATTCGTAATGCCCGTATCTCGTTCAGAATGCCATTTTTGGAATATCTGAATCCCGAATCTGCAATTGATAATACCCCGATCTCAAATCAATCTTTGAGAAAACCGTAGCCCCTTGTAATTGATCAAATAGATCATCGATTCTTGGCAACGGATACTTGTTCTTGATAGTGAGTTTATTCAACTCACGATAGTCAATACATAACCGCAAAGATCCGTCTTTCTTCCATACGAACAATATCGGTGCACCCCATGGAGACGCACTAGGTCGAATATAACCTTTGCCCAGCAGTTCACCTAATTGTTTCTTCAACTCTTGCATTTCTAATGGGGCCATTCTATATGGTGCCTTAGATATTTGTGCCGCATTAGGCTCTAATTCGATAGTAAACTCCACGTCACGATGCGGCGGTAACCCAGGTAAGTCATTTGGAAATACGCTTGGAAATTCATTAACAACGGGAATAGAGGACAACTGCACCTCGACAATTTCCGACTTTAATGCGTAACACCAATAACCGGTACAACCTTGTCGCAATAATTTCATCGCCTTCATGGCTCGAATAATCTTCCCAGAAGTACCAGGTTTCTACCCTTCAAAAACGTGTTCAGTACCATCCGGCTCAACTATCGAAATTATTTTCCAACAATAATCTACTATCGCCCCATGCCGATTTAACCAATCATCACCGAGGATCAAATCCTCTCCTATCATATCAATCACAGTTAAATCAGATGACCAATCTTTACTGTCGATGGTTACAGGACAATTGACAATCTCTCGATCCCCAACTATCCTTTCCCCAGTCGGCAGTCCAACAATAAAAGGTTCACAAGTAGAGAGACCGACAAGACCCAAACGATTCTCACAAGACAATGATATAAAGGAATGAGTAGCTCCATAATCAAACAATACATCTACCGGTTGCATACAAATATAAACAATACCTGACGTAGTTGCAGCCCCTACGTCATCAATCCGTCTCATTTCATACAATCGGGGTGGAGCTGATCCGGCACTCGGAGCATTCCTGTTCTTAGTTTTACCTCTTCCACTGCCGCGTCCGACACTTGGAGTTGGTTGACCCATAACTATGCCTGCCGGAGTAGGAGATGGTTTAGAGAAGACTCTGCCCACTGACTCACAGTATAAGGCACGATGACCCTGCTTCCCACATTTAAAACATTCAACGGGGTGAAATGTACAACGAGAACTGACATGCCCCGAATTTACACAATTAAAACAAACTCTTGGCACTCCTCCACTAGGTTGAGGGGAACCAACGGATGATTGCACAGAAGGTTGAGGCCTACGTGATCTGCTGCCTCGGAAACTACCAGAAAATTTCGGTTTCTTCGAGCTCGAAACCGTTGGGACCGGAACTGACACCATCTCACAAGCAACCGCTCTGTCCTGATATTCTCTCAAAGTAGTACACCTAAGGCCTGCCATATACTTTCGGACCTCCGGTTTCATCCTAGCATTGAAATGAAGTATCTTGTCTATTTCATCCTTAACCCGATCTTGGACATACACTAACTGCTTGTTGTATGTCTTGATTGCCTCGGAAATAGAAACATCTTCGGGTTGAGCTCTGAAGAACTCACTGACTCTAGATAACTGTACCGGCACTGGACAATACTGTGCTTCCATTAGTTCTTTAAATTCTTCCCAAGTGACATCACGGTCCCTGGGCTTAACAACTCTCCACCAATCCGACGCATCATCAACCGTCAGATATTGAGCAATTGGGACTCTCTTGGCTTCATGGCAGCCAATACCGTCAAAGATCTTCTCCAGCTCAACTAACCAATGATCCTAGTTGTTCGCATCGCCAGAACCATTGAATCTGGGAGGATTCATCTTCATAACTTCTTGAAGCCATAGATCCTTAACAGTCCTTCCGGTGTTAATGTTCTGCACCACTTGCGCTAATTGGTGCACTTGAGTCACAACTTGCTGGAGGACATTAGGCACTTCGGCCTCTGCACTCCCATCCGCACCTCCCGAAGGAATCGGGTCTGATCCGCTTCCATACTTAGCGATATCCTGAATTCTTAAGACTACTTTGCTGTATGATGGCGATTACCAAAACAGGAATATTTATCCTAACAGGTGTTAATAAAAATTAGAATGGACAATTATGCAAACCACTGCACGCAAGGACTGATTTTGATCGGTCATCATAAATTGTAGAAAAAACTAAAAATTCTAAAATGTTATTGCATTGTATATTGTTGAGTTAACTTTCTAATCGAACAAGCAGCAAGTCATTCCTAGTCCGGACAAAGAAGTTATGGTAGAAATAAGACAAAATTATCAGTCTGCTTCGAGGCAAATTATCGTATTGGCCTTACAACTGACCTTACGAGTTTTTCTTGGATAAATGGCGAACTTCAGCTATTTTTCATGGGAGTTAAGCGTTGAAGAATGGAGGGCTCCGGCGCTCACTTTGGAATTCTATTTCGGTTCGGTTCCCAGTGGTTTAAACGCGTAATCAACGCCCGAGAATTAAACTAGCAAGTTCTTTTCAGCCGATTTCAGTAGTTTTCACCGGATTAGAGGTAATTTAACCCTGAATCCTAAACTGGTTCTTCAAGATCTTTAAGTGGTTGTTGTTTGAATTTGAAATAGGATTATATACGGAGTGTCTAGGGATTGTTCTTATGGATTCTAGCGGAACAGAAATCAAAACTTCCATTCAAATCGTCGTAACTTAATAATGTCCACGAAGTGTTCGATAAAAATTACCTTAGAGTATGGTTTCGAATTTCAAATATTATCTTGATTAGAGTCAGTAGCTCTAATATGAATCTTGCTATATTGATCATCTTAGGTTCGAAAATTGGGTTTGATAGCCTCCTATCCGATTTTACCGAACTAGTTAAACCGTCGAATTGCAGGTGAGTATTTGATTATGTTTATGTATTATCTTGCAATTTAAAGTATATAAATGTATTTTTGGAACTGAATTATTTGTATTTTGAAATTTACTAATGTTTATTGATGTTCTGAAATGTTTTGGGGAATATTTTCCAAATAAATTAATGAGTTCTCAGGTTTGGAAAATAATAATTACGAGTTATGTTTAAAAAGGATTTTCAAAAGATTTTTCGAAAAGAAACTGAAAGTGGTTCTTCAAAAATGTCAAGGGCTGACCTTCCTATATTTATATCGAGATGATGGTATTTCATAAATATTTTGTTGAAAACGATATAGAGATAATGCTTTTGATTGTGATTGAAAAGCATAGTTGTAACCTTTGATGATTTGAGACTGGCATCATCAAAGTGTGTAGCAATGGATTGTGAAATGTGAAATAACATGATATTTTTGAAAAAGTTGTACCAACGTTTATATTTTTGAGATGTTTTGAGACTTGTTGACTGGGTAAAGCCATGAGATTGCTCTGACGAACACTGGAGTATATGTTATTGTTCAGGTAGTTCGCCCGACTACTGATTTGGTATGTATCACCCGGAGGGTAATCCAACCAGGGATGTCCCGACGGGGACTCTGGGCTATATATTATCGTCCAAAAATGCATTCGGACCGGGTATATATGTGAATACCTAGTGGTTTGATGAGATATGATGTGTGTATTGTTCTTGAATAATGACGTGGATTATGCTGCCGCTGTCACGATACTGTTGAGATGTTGATAAATGATGGTTATTCTTTTCTCTGGTGTTATTACTGTACTCAGCCCTATATTTATTGTTATTGCACGCCATACATACTCATGTGTCAAATACTCGTACTGTAACACCCCGAGATATTCGGAATAATTACAGCGCCGTAAACCCTTTAGATAAGGATTTACAAGGCTAATTTTAAAAGAAGTATAAAAATAAACCAATCGAACAAGTGGAATTCAAATACAGATTTGATTCAAACGATCAAATGTGTTAACTTATACAACCATATCGAAAGGACTTTATTAATACAGACGTACTCGAGTACTAAACGAACCAAGAAGACAAATCACAATAATAATAACATCAACCACATCACTGAGCCATTTCATCGTCCTGTCGGTACTGTGGTTGCCTCCCCGCTCCTCGGCTACCTGAACATCAAAACAATGTCCACCCCCGAAGGGGTTAGCAAAACAATGCTAGTACAAGTATCATAATACAATTAATCATTAATGCATCACAAAACATGCAAACGCACTTCCGCTACCGGAGTCCAACGATGCGAATCCTCACGATTCCATCAACACAATACAAGGTAATCCAGCGATCCAGCGCCCTCAGCATAGATCTCCATGATGATCCCGTCGGACCAACGCATGGTGGAAAACCCGTCCAACGATCCAGCGCCCTCAGCATAGATCCCCATGATGATCCCGTCGGACCAACGCATGGTGGACGTTCGATCCAGCGCCCTCAGCATAGATCCTCATGACCCCCTCGGATCATTTATACCATAATCAATCAATTATGCATACACATATGCATTTCAATATGTTCATCAATACGAACAAACACAACGAATATCACGATATTTTCCAGAAATGCATCTCATATTCAACAATATGAACAAAACCACAAGCATGATAAATCGAACTCGACATATGATACTTGCCTCGAAAATGGCAAGGACGAAACACTTCAATGTTCTCGACACACTCGAAGGCCGCCTCCTTCGATCAACGTAACAAGCTCGAACCTTAACAAAAGGAACGATATACAAATCATCTCAAGTCAAACGATGGCCTAACAATTCGGTCTACGGCCGGAAAGCTCAAAATAACCAACTGCTCGATCATGAAGTGCGCTTACGTACTTACGTAACGTGCGCTAAGCAGCTCGCATGCGACGCTATCGTGTAAGACTAGCGTGCTAGTTACGAATCGATCGTATGAACCGGCCGATACATAACGTACGCTACGTACGTTTTGTACGTTAACTGAACCCCGATAGCGCACGTTAACTCACATACGTTAGCGTGCGCTAATCTTGCATGGCAGAATACTGCAAACCAAAAACTGGGTTAAATGGCGAAGAACTCATGAATTCTACCGTGATAATACAAGTTATCCTCGGGCATATCATGCTAATAAGGTTTGTGGAAGTTTTAAGATTATGAAATACAAATATACGGATAGTCATCTCAATATCATAATCCATCTACGATCGTCAAGAAATAATCTAAGTTCTGATCGTCTTACGTTCCAAAACACATGATTCCAACGTGTACGACGTAGCAACTGGGTAATATCCGATTACTGATCATAAATCGATTTGAACATGCTTAGGAGTCCTTATAATAAGATGGTTCAAAGGTTCATACGATATATAGTGCCGATACGTCAAAAGTATCCTTCTAACATGTGATGACCGATTATAAACGAAATACTTGCTATCCAAACATGATTCAAACTTCCTTAGGAACATTACTAATCATTGGTGAAGAATCACCTACCTCAAAGTAGTGAAGAACACGGAGGAAAATGAAGCAATCCAACACCGAAGGCAGACACCAATCTCCACCGATATACGATCTTCAATCTCGAACTAGGAGGTTGATACGAAGTATTTAGGATGAAGGGAGTTATGTTCTAAGTGTAAGAGTTCGGGTTATGGGAGGAGAAGAATCGAAATCACGAATAGGATCCGTCTATTTATAATAAATGGCTATTAGCGCGCGCTAGTCCCTGCTCGTAGCGTGCGCTAACGGCTGTCTGACTTAACTGAAGTCAGCACTTAGCGTGCGCTATTCACATGTCTGTAGCGTGCGCTAAGGCGTTGACTTGGCTTTTCCCGAAAGCCGTCCAGGTTCATTCGACACAATCCGACAAGGGTCCCCCGGCCAGATCTCACCTACCGCACGTCTCAATCAATTTGACTACGCATAGCGTGTGCTAATGACACTCTGTAGTGTGCGCTATGAATCCATGTTAGCGTACGCTACCCGTTGCCTGTAGCGTGCGCTACATGCACAGAATTTCAATCTTTAAATCACATACACGAAATTATTCGCCCGACAACAAAGGATTATGAAATACGGAGAATAGTACTCAGACAAAAGTACAATCATTACAATATCACAAGGTCTAATTACATAACAGAAATCTCGGGTATTACATCCTTCCTCCCTAAAAAGAAGTTTCGTCCCGAAACTTAGGATGAAAACAACTCCGGATATTTAGCCTTCATACCGTCCTCCGTTTCCCAAGTGGCCTCTTCGACTCCATGTCGTGACCATTGTACTTTAACCAAATGTATTGGTTTATTCCTCAATTGTTTGATCCGGCTCTCAAGTATCTTGATTGGTCTCTCTTCGAAGGTGCCATCATTAGCTATCTCGATCTCGTCGAAATCAATGACGTGACTGGGGTCCGGTACATACTTCCGCAGTTGGGATACGTGAAACACATTGTGAACATGACTCAGCGATGGCGGTAAGGCCAACCTGTATGCTAAATCCCCAACTCTCTAGGATCTCAAATGGTCCGATATATCTCGGACTTAGCTTACCTATTCTCCCAAAATGGAAAATCCCTCGTGTAGGAGACACCTTCAATAGTACGTGGTCCCCGGCGTCGAACTCTAGAGGGTGACGACGTACATCTGCATAAGACTTCGCCGACTGGGCGATCAGCAGTCTCTCTCGAATCAAAGCTATCTTCTCTTGAGTCTGAATAATCAATTCCGGTTCCGTCTCGATCAAATCCGAAGAATCATCCCAACTCAGCGGTGATCGGCATCTTCTCCCGTATAAAGCTTCAAATGGTGCCATCTTAATTGAAGCATGCCAACTATTGTTGTAGGTGAATTCAACTAATGGCAAATGAACTTCCCAATCAGTTGACCAATCCAAAGCACAGGCTCTAATCATGTCTTCTACAGTTTGAATAGTCCTTTCGGACTGACCGTCCGTTTGGGGATGATAAGTTGTGCTAAAGTTGAGCTCAGTCCCCAAAGCCTTGTGAACTGCTTTCCAGAAGTGCGACACGAAACGACCATCTCGATCCGAAATAATGGTCTTCGGCGTCCCGTGCAATCTGACTATCTCCGCAATAAATATTCGCGCCAATCTCTCGGGTCCCCATGTATCTTTAATTCCCAGGAAATGAGCCGACTTGGTTAGTCGATCAACTACAACCCAAATCATGTTCATTCCCGTTCTAGTCCTTGGCATCCTAGTAATGAAGTCCATCGAGATATTCTCCCACTTCCACTCAGGGATCGGAAGCGGTTTTAGCATTCCGGCAGGTCGTTGATGTTCAATCTTAACTCACGACAAGTCAAACACTTCAAACGTAGTGCGCTACGTCCTTCTTCATATTCCCCACCGGAAGTTTTGCTTTAAATCTTTATACATCTTATCACGCTCGGGTGAATAGAATAGGCGCGCTATGAGCTTCCTTCAAAATTGTCCGTCTCAAATCATCATCCTCGAACGCAAAGTCGACTCAAATCTCGAACTCCATCGTCTTGTATCACGAATCCCGGGCTTTTCCTTTCTTTACTTCGTCATATAATCGAAGAATCGGGAATCGCTCAGTTGTTTAGACTTGATCTCCTCGACTAGTGATGAAGTCGGCCCATCACATAAAGTTGCCCTCGATTCCCGGTGCCCATACTTCAATCCTCGCGGATCGGCCCGCCGAATACCGGTTTGGGACGTAAGTGCTTCCAACACTCGAAGAGAAACATGTTTACGGCTCAAAGCATCGCCTACTACGCTTGCTTTCCCTGATGATAGAGAATATCCAAGTCGTAATCCTTGATCAATTCCACCACCTTCTCTGCCTCATGTTTAATTCTTTCTGACTGAAGATGTACTTGAGGCTCTTATGATCTGTAAAGATCTGACAATGAGTGCCGTACAAATAATGTCGCCAAATTTTCAAGGCAAAAACCACAGCTGCTAGCTCCAGATCATGAGTCGTGTAATTAATCTCGTATGGTTTCAATTGCCGAGAAGCATAAGCAATCACTTTATCCTTCTACATTAATACACAACCTGCACTCGATTCAAGCATCGTCGTATACCATAAATCCGCTTCCTCTCGGCGGCGCTAATATAGGTGTCGCTGCCGCCTCCTCTTAAGTTCGTCAAAACCAGCCTGGCACTTCTCATTCCACATGAACCTTTGAGTTTTCTGTAACAGCTGGGTGAGCGGACGAGCAATTTTGGAAAATCCCTCTACAAAGCGGCGATAATATCCAGCAAGTCCTAAGAAGCTTCGGACTTCTTTCACGTTTTTAGGAGCTTCCCAGTCCAAGATTGCCTCGACTTTCTTCGAGTCCACCTGAACTCCATCGGCTGATATCACATGCCCAAGGAAGGTTACTTCCTTAAGCCAGAACTCGCATTTTGAAAACTTTGCATATAGCTGTTCCTTCCTTAAGGTGCTCAAAACCACACGTAAATGTTCAGCATGTTCCTCTGCGTCTTTCGAATATATCAGGATGTCATCAATGAAGACGACCACAAATTTATCCAAGTATTCCAAGAATACCCGATTCATCAATTGCATGTATACTGCAGGAGCATTGGTAAGTCCAAACGGCATCACTACGAATTCATAATGCCCGTACCGGGATCTGAAAGCAGATTTCGGTATATCCGATTCCTTAATTCTCAACTGGTGGTATCCTGATCGCAAGTCAATCTTCAAGAATACCCTTGCCCCTTGCAGTTGATCAAACAAGTCGTCGATCCGAGGTATAGGATACTTATTCTTGATCGTCATCTTGTTGAGCTCCCTGTAATCAATACACAGTCGGAGGGATCCGTCTTTCTTCCGGACAAAGAGAACGGGCGCTCCCCAAGGAGAAACGCTCGGTTGAATATAACCCTTCTGCAACAATTCCTCCAGTTGTTTCTTGAGTTCATACATCTCGGTTGGCGCCATGCGGTATGGTGCTCTGGAAATAGGAGCGCCTGTGCTCTAGTTCGATAGTGAATTCCACTCCTCTGCGGAGGTAACCTGTAGTTCGTCAGAAATACATCCGAGAACTCATTCACAATCGAAATAGACGAGAGCTCTACTCCTTGCTCTTTCCTCATGGCATAGCACCAAAGTCCGTGACATCCTGCTTGATAATTTCACGGCTTTCATTGCCTTGATCAATTTTCCCGAGCTTCCTGTCTCCATCCTCGGAATAAGTGTTCGATCCGTCATCGCAATGATGGAAATGACTCTCTCTCGGTAATTCGTAATGCTCCATAACGGTTGAGCCAATCATCTCCGAGAATTAAATCGTCACCGCAGATGTCAACTACAATAAGATTCGATGGCCAATCTCTTCCTTCTATAGATACCGGGAAATCCCTAGCTTCTAGTGTTCCCACAATTTTCTCTCGCTTGGTAATCCCACAACATAAGGTTCACAATCATATAAGCACGAGATTTTCAAACGATTAACACAGTTCAAAGATAAAAAGAATGCGTAGCTCCAGTCGAACAAGACACTAACTCGGTTGCAAAAGGATCGAATCGCACTGATGCAACAAATGTGTTCGATCATCGATTTCCTCATTTCGCATGCAGCGTGGAGGAACGGACCAAAGACTGGATGCCTCTCTCTTCCCGGCGTTGCTGCTGAAATCCACTTTGCTTGCCTGGTTCACACTCGTCTCCTTCGGACTCGGAGCTGGAGTGCGAGTACCAAAAGATCGGGTCGCATTCCCACAAAATGTTGCGCGATGTCCTTCCTGCCACACTCAAACAGTCACGTAGGCGCGAAACAATCACGCCGAACATGTCCTGCCTTGCCACAGCTTGTAACACTTCTTTCTGCGTCGACACGGTCGGTGCCGCCGAACTTCTTTCCTCCTCGAGAAGGATGCGGAGGTCTCTGGATGAGTGAAAAGAGGACTGACGGCGGGGCCGCTATTCTTATTCTCCGTGAAGTTGCCGGACACCTTCGCTTTGCTTCCGTCGATTTCTCTCCGCCGCTTCCTTCATATCATAGGCCAACGCCTTGTCCCGAGCATCGCCTCAAGGTGGTACAATCAAATCGGACATATATTGCTGAATTTCCGGCTTCATTCGCATGTCAAAATGGAAAATCTTTTCGCCTCGGCCCGACTGTGGCGCACATAAGTCACCGGTGATTAAAAGTCTTAATCACGTCCGTCATTGCTTCGAATTTTGTGGTGAGAAAAACTCCCGAACTCGGGCCTCTCTAATCGGGCGAGGACAATACCGTGCCTCCATCATCAATTTGAATTCGTCCACCAACATTATGCTCCTCCGGTCGAATGGCCTCCCACCGGTCGAAAGCCTCCTGGCCAAAAGATACCGGGCGAGGAACCTTCCTATCGTTGGGACGCTTAATCCTCGCAAAAATATTTTCTAGTTCCTTTAGCCAATGATCCCACGAAAGCATTTCAGCGGAACCGTAAAATTTCGGAGGATGCAATTTGACCACCTCGTAAGCCATTTATCTCCCGATTATCTCGCGTTATCTGCCGTCCCATCGCCGTCTGCATGCGATCCACAACTTGAGCAAACCGGTTTATCTGGCAACCACTGCCAAGCACTCCCGCACGTTAGATCTCGCACTATTATTTGCCGATCCTCGCCGTCCCTAATGTGAATCCGTTCGACTAGCGGTTATCTCTCGGAGTAGATACCGACTCTTCTTGCCTCGCATTTCCACGTCCGCGTCCACGACCGCGTCGCGTCCCACGACCTCCTCTCAACATACTGTAAACATAAATACTCAATATCCAGGGCAAACGTTCTAAAAGTACATCCATCAATGTTCACAAATCATGAATAAAATAAAACGGTAGTATTTGAGATTAGGAAACTTACAACCACGGTCCACACGACGATGCTGGCTCAGCAGTGATGTTACGAACGACCAATAATCAAATAACGTAAATGCACTCCAACTAACCCGACTGCCAAGATATCCATGAATCTTAGCTCTGATACCATATTCTGTAACACCCCGAGATATTCGGAATAATTACAGCGCCGTAAACCCTTTAGATAAGGATTTACAAGGCTAATTTTAAAAGAAGTATAAAAACAAACCAATCGAACAACTGAATTCAAATACAGATTTGATTCAAACGATCAAATGTGTTAACTTATACAACCATATCGAAAGGACTTTATTAATATAGACGTACTCGAGTACTAAACGAACCAAGAAGACAAATCACAATAATAATAACATCAACCACATCACTGAGCCATTTCATCGTCCTGTCGGTACTGTGGTTGCCTCCCCGCTCCTCGGATACCTGAACATCAAAACAATGTCCACCCCCGAAGGGGTTAGCAAAACAATGCTAGTACAAGTATCATAATACAATTAATCATTAATGCATCACAAAACATGCAAACGGACTTCCGCTACCGGAGTCCAACGATGCGAATCCTCACGATTCCATCAACACAATACAAGGTAATCCAGCGATCCAGCGCCCTCAGCATAGATCCCCATGATGATCCCGTCGGACCAACGCATGGTGGAAAACCCGTCCAACGATCCAGCCTCAAAGATAGATCCCCATGATGATCCCGTCGGACCAACGCATGGTGGACGTTCGATCCAGCGCCCTC
The DNA here is from genome assembly GCA_033398695.1 of Orobanche coerulescens. Classification (NCBI taxonomy): domain Eukaryota; kingdom Viridiplantae; phylum Streptophyta; class Magnoliopsida; order Lamiales; family Orobanchaceae; genus Orobanche; species Orobanche coerulescens. Next base: position 168,803,040 of record CM065805.1, on the reverse strand, counting down.
AGCATAGATCCTCATGACCCCCTCGGATCATTTATACCATAATCAATCAATTATGCATACACATATGCATTTCAATATGTTCATCAATACGAACAAACACAACGAATATCACGATATTTTCCAGAAATACATCTCATATTCAACAATATGAACAAAACCACAAGCATGATAAATCGAACTCGACATATGATACTTGCCTCGAAAATGGCAAGGACGAAACACTTCAATGTTCTCGACACACTCGAAGGCCGCCTCCTTCGATCAACGTAACAAGCTCGAACCTTAACAAAAGGAATGATATACAAATCATCTCAAGTCAAACGATGGCCTAACAATTCGGTCTACGGCCGAAAAGCTCAAAATAACCAATCTGCTCGATCATGAAGGCGCTACGTACTCTACGTAACGCGGCGCTAAGCAGCTCGTTAGCGACGCTATCGTGTAAGACTAGCGTGCGCTAGTTACGAACTGACTGTATGAACCGGCCGATACATAACGTACGCTACGTACGTTTTGTACGTTAACTGAACCCCGATAGCGCACGTTAACTCACATACGTTAGCGTGCGCTAATCTTGCATGGCAGAATACTGCAAACCGAAAACTGGGTTGAATGGCGAAGAACTCATGAATTTTACCGTGATAATACAAGTTATCCTCGGGCATATCATGCTAATAAGGTTTTTGGAAGTTTTAAGATTATGAAATACAAATATACGGATAGTCATCTCAATATCATAATCCATCTACGATCTTCAAGAAATAATCTAAGTTCCGATCGTCTTACGTTCCAAAACACATGATTCCAACGTGTACAACGTAGAAACTAGGTAATATCCGATTACTGATCATAAATCGATTTGAACATGCTTAGGAGTCCTTATAATAAGATGGTTCAAAGGTTCATACGATATATAGTGCCGATACGTCAAAAGTATCCTTCTAACATGTGATGACCGATTATAAACGAAATACTTGCTATCCAAACATGATTCAAACTTCCTTAGGAACATTACTAATCATTGGTGAAGAATCACCTACCTCAAAGTAGTGAAGAACACGGAGGAAAATGAAGCAATCCAACACCGAAGGCTTGAACACCAATCTCCACTGATATACGATCTTCAATCTCGAACTAGGAGGTTGATACGAAGTGTTTAGGATGAAGGGAGTTATGTTCTAAGTGTAAGAGTTCGGGTTATGGGAGGAGAAGAACTGAAATCACGAATAGGATGCTGTCCTATTTATAATAAATGGCTATTAGCGCGCGCTAGTCCCTGCTCGTAGCGTGCGCTAACGGCTGTCTGACTTAACTGAAGTCAGCACTTAGCGTGCGCTATTCACATGTCTGTAGCGTTCGCTAAGGCGTTGACTTGGATTTTCCCGAAAGCCGTCCAGGTTCATTCGACACAATCCGACAAGGGTCCCCCGGCCAGATCTCACCTACCGCACGTCTCAATCAATTTGACTACGCATAGCGTGCGCTAATGACACTCTGTAGCGTGCGCTATGAATCCATGTTAGCGTACGCTACCCGTAGCCTGTAGCGTGCGCTACATGCACAGAATTTCAATCTTTAAATCACATACACGAAATTATACGCCCGACAACAAAGGATTATGAAATACGAAGAATAGTACTCAGACAAAAGTGCAATCATTACAATATCACAAGTTCCAATTACATAACAGAAATCTCGAGTATTACACGTACCGTATATTTGCTGACCCCTTCGGGGGTGAATACCTTTTTGTGTATTCAGGTACAGGACTTCGTGATGAGCAAGCACAAGAAGAGAACGAGAACGATGAGCAACAATTATATTGCCTCGAGTTGCCGCTATGGGTTTTCTTTTTTTTATTCTGATCTTAGGTTGTTTATGTACTCGCGAGCACTGTCTTTGTTGATGTTATGCCCGCTTGTGGGCTGGGGGAATTTATCTTTGTGTTGTTATCTGTATATTGAACAGATTGTGTTTATCATTATGTTCGACCTGGTCGGTCGTAATATTATGAATGTGTTGCATTGTCGACCTTGCCAGTTGACGTGGGTTTTTTTGTATTAGGTTCGACCTAATTGGTTGTTGTGTGTATGTATGTTAAACAGGTTTTGCCTTGTAGATTCTCGAAATGGGTTCATGGCGCTGTAACAGTTCTGACCCGGGCAGGGTTGTTGCAGAAAGTGGTATCAGAGCCTAGATTTCTAAATACCTAGGCCGTCGGTTATTGGGTCTATCTTGTCATGTCGTCGTTTGTCGTCTGTGTTCAGTAATATCATTGGTTGCCATCGTCTCGTGCGACCAGCGCTGTAAGTCTCTCTAGTCCTTAACTTATTTTCTGTACCTGTTCGGTTTTGTTTTGAGATAAATGATCCTCTTGTGAACTGTATTTCATTGGAATCGTGCTAATTGATTTTATTTTGGTACTATCTAAGTCCCACGAGGAATCAAGGCATTTTTTTTGTACTTCGACCTTATTGGACCTATGTTAATTATTTTCCTTTTTCTATAAGTTTGGGAAGTTTGTGCTTATTTATGTATGGTGACGGTTACCGAGGGCGAAATTCCTTGAAAATAGGAATAAATTGTGTTGATCTTTCGCCTGAATCTAATATCTAGGAGGTGCGTCGGTTGGATTGGAGATATCAGACTGCGATGAGATCAGGCATGATCCTTTGGGATGGCAAATTTACTGTTGAGTTGAAAATACTCAACGGTACTTAACTCGTATATTTTATTTGAATGAGAGTAATCTACAAACCATACTCTTACTTTTCAAATGACTGCTAAAATGTGAATTCAAACTCTTTTTAGTAAAATCAAGTATGTCATTTTCAAAAAGAAATTTAATTTTTCAATTTTGATCCAAATGTTCTTATGAAAGTCGGTAAATCTAATTTTGAATTTTAGATTCAGATGTGTAACGTAAAGATTTATCATGTAAAATAAATTATTTTGCAACTTGATTTCGAATAAATGTACATTGTAATTTTCTTGGAGAAAAATGGGAGCTGAAATGGCTCTGTTTTGGGAATATGTCGGTATTTTTCAATGATAAACAAAAAGTTTTTGCACTTTTCAAATCTAATGTTTTCAGGTTTGAAATGGAAAATTTACCTTTGTGCTAGAAGCTCCTCGAAGAGAGTATGTATGTATGAAAGTAATATATGATTATATAGAAGTTTTTTAAAAGACAAATATATGCGAGCCTATGTACCATGAGTAAGAGTGCACATAGCCGCAGTATGAAGGAGAGTCATATGAATGGCCAAGCACAAATAGATTACGTGCGACATTGTTGATGTGTAACGTCTAGAAAAATTAGTTTGTAATTAGAATTTTGGGGTTTGACAGTTCCAATTGAGATGCGATATATTGGCATTCCAACCGTTGAGTATGAGTTTTCTTTCGTGCTTTAATGTCTTCTGTCAATTTCCTTGCGTGTGTAATACATTTCTTTCTTTGTACCTGATTGGAATCTTTAACTCGGGATCAGCTTTTATTATCATACCACCCATTCCTTGGTATAATTGTCTTGTGTGCGTCGAGTTGAATATCGTCGGCATATTTTCTAATGAGCCCTTTAGTATGGGCATGTCAGGTATAGATTGAATTATTGGGAATCGTGAGATTCGCGATTTTTCTATAAGAATCGGGGACCGAGATTGGTTTCCGGATTCTATTGTCGTTGATGTGCTGGTGAGGATTTAATCCATGATGAAGACCATCTGAACTGAAGGAAGTCAGCATGAATCACCGACAAAAAAATCATTTCGAAGATAGTGATGGCGATATCGAACGAGTCTTTGAGAAGAGTAGAAATGGAGCATTTTTTTAGGGATGTTACAAGCTATGAAAGTGATGATATTACTGAGATGAAGCTATGCTGGATACTGATGCTACATGATGAGGTTCGAAAGTGGCATAGCTCAGCTATACTCGATTCCAGTCATAAGCGAGCTCTCAGACGTATTTCGTGATGATTTGCCAATGCTATCACCATAGTGTGATGTTGAGTTCACTAGATCCAAGGACTAATGAGGCGCATCCTAAGCACCACATTATATGTCTTTGTCGGGGATGCTTATATTGAACAAGCAGTTAGAAGAATTGCTAAACACGAGGCAGATTCGATTAAGAGATTTTCCACGAGCGTACTAGCAATGGTTGTCTAAAGTAAAGAGGCATCATTGTGGTGTGATGTATCGACTACCATGACGGCCATATATTGTCACGGTTGCGATTGCATGAATATTACGGCCACAGGGAAGTCAGTTGATTGGACTTGTGAGAGATTATGTTATGGTCGTATGTTGTTGTCTCTTACAGCTGTAACAACGTAGGTCAGTCAAACTTTTTGGAAGCAAGTAAGTCAGTTGTCAGAATAATCACGAAGCCATGTTACGGTCATTATACATCACCCGTTACGACCATAATAACGATGATTAACTGGGAACTCTAGAAGTCGTGTTACAGCCATATTGAGCCCTTGCTCATATCCGCAATTGAAGAACAAATTTAGAAGTTACAATGTCAGCTTCTTCATATTAGTATTCGTTTCTTTTGATTCCTTTAAGTATTCAGTTGCCCTGCCTTGATGACCAACATCTAAGAGGTTTCCATCATGTAAAGACGTCGAATATGAGTATTACGAGTTTATGGTTATGGCTTTTGGCCTAACCAATACTTTGGTCATAGCTGCATCATTGATAAACCAGGCTTTCACCAAGTATTCTGATGAGTTCTTGGTTATTGCTTGTTGATGATTTCTTGACCTATTCAAGAAATGAGACAGCGGCGATGGCTAGAGTTATTAAGGACTATGATCTCGAAATCCTTTACCATCCAGGTAAAGCTAATGTGGTTATAGACGTGTTGAGCCGCAAGTCAGTTGTTTTACAGAAACTATAAGTACTTACGCCCCAACCTAAGATTCAACAGGAATTGGTTGAGTAAGAAATCGAAGTATGGCTTCAGAAATATCAAGGACGGTTAGAGATCACCTCCTCAATAATAGATGATATCCAAATCAAATATTTGAAGATCCATCAATGGGCCAAACCCGGGATGATGTTCCAAAAGGAAAAGCCCCTGGGTTTGTGACCCAAGAAAATGGGGTTCTGTGCCTCCAAGATAGGCTATGCGTGCCGAACCATGCTAATATCATACATAATATCCTGAATGAAGAAAATTCTACGCCATATTCGATTCATCCATGTAAGAGTAAAATGTAAAAGGACTTGAAGAAGATCTTGTGGTGGCCCAACATGAAGAAGGAGGTTGCAGAATTCGTTTCAAGATATTTAACTTGCCAGCAAGTCAATATTTAACTTCATAGACATGCTGGGATGTTGAAACATTACTTATCCTGGAATGGAAGTGGGAAGATATCATTATGGATTTCGTAGTAGGAATGAATATAATTTGGGTGATTGTCGATCGGCTAGCCAAATCTGCACATTTTCTGGCAGTGGAGGAGATGTGGGGGCCGAAATGCCTAGTGCGAGTGTTATTTGTTGAAATAATAAGGCTACATGGTACCCCGAATAGTATTATTTCAGACCGTGATGGTCGATTTATGTCTCATTTTTGGCAAGTCATTCATCATGCACTGGGTACTAAATTAAGATTCAGTACGTCTTACCACTCTCAGGCCGACGGGCAAAATCCAAAAGGACAATACAGACGTTAGAAGAAATGTTGAGAGCTTGTGCCTTAAACTGGAAGGATGATTAGGAAACTCACCTGCCATTAATTGAATTTAACTACAATAATAGTTGGCACAGCTCCATTAACATGCATCCTTCAAAGCGCTTTATTGCAGAAGATCTAGATCACCCTTATGCTGGGACGAGTCATCGGAACTGGTCGGTGTCAATCAAAATCCTACTGATGCAAATGAGATAGAATATCACCTTGATTTGACAAATATTGTTGACCGCACAGAGCCAACAAAAAATCATATGCCTGACGTTCGACGACGCCCGCTAGAGTTTGAAGTGGGAGGCCACGTACTACTGAAAGTGTCACCATCCCGAGGAGTTATATGATTCGAAAAGAAGGGGAAGTTGAGTCCGAGATACACCAGACCTTTTGAGATCTTAGAGAGAGTTGGCGAAGTGGTGTATCATCTGGCACTTCTGCCGTCGCTCCATATGTACATGATGTATTCCATGTTTCACAACTCCAGAAGTATGTTCACAATCCCAAGCACATCATCGACTTTGGGGAAATTAAGGTAGCCAATGATACCACATCCAAAGAACAGAGAGTAAAGCAGCTGATGAATAAAGAGATTCCACTGGTTAAGGTCCAATGGTCGCGTCATGGGATCGAGGAAGCAATTTGAGAGACTGCATATAGTATGCGTTCGCACTATCCTGAGATGTTCACATCCTAAGTTTCGGGACGAAATTTCTTTTATGGGGAGAGAGTGTGATACTCGAGATTTTTATGCTTGTATAATTTAGGGTTTTGAACCTTTGTGTGTGGATTCTGTTGCCGTATTGTAGAACATGCGGGTTCTGTGGTTCTGTGATTATTAGCCTATTGTCTGAACTTATCGTAATTATGGTTTCCACCATGTATTGGTTTCATGATATTGTTGTATATTTCTCCTATTAAGAAGTTGAGCCTTATCCTTTTTGTTTAACTCATTATTTTATTCGAATAACCCTATTCATTCATTTGTTGCGCTCTATTTTGGCTTCGACTGGCGTCGTAAACCCAACATATATCAATGTCGATAGTTATTATGACGATATTGATCATATTGCAATCATTATTATGTCTTGAGGTTGTTCATTCTACCCTAATAATTCACTTAAATGCTTCAATGATCTCTTTGTCCTTTCTCGATATTCGATGATCGTTCTAGACTAGCCAATCGAATTGTGACTGGATCGTTTGATGGTCTCGAGGTTTGCAATTCTTGTTAAAAATATTATATCATTGGACTATTCAAAATATCAATGGAGTACTAAAAGAGTGTTAATAAAAATGAGAATGGACAATTATGTAAAGCACTGCGTGTAAGGACTGACTTTGATCGGTCACCGTAAATTTTAGAAAATCCAAAAATTCTAACATTTTACATCATTGTATATTATTGAGTTAGCTTTCCAATGAAACAAACGGCGAGTCATTCCTAGTCTGAGGAAGTTATGATAGAAATAAGATAAGGGTATCAGTCTGCCGCGAGGTGAATTATCGTACTGCCTTTACAACCGACCTTGCGAGTTTTTTTGGATAAATGGCGAATTTCAGCCATTTTTCATGGGAGTTCAGCATTCAAGAACATAGGGCTTCGACCCTCACTTTGAAATTCTATTCCGACACGGTTTCGAGCGGTTTAAATGCGTAATCAACGCCCGAGGATTGAACTAGCAAGATTTTTTCAGTCGATTTCAGTAGTTTTCACCGGATTAGAGGTAATTTAACCATGAATCCAAAACTTGTTCTTCAATATTTTTAAGTGGTTATTGTTCGAATTCAAAATATGATTATATATGGAGTGTCTAGGTATTGTCATAATCTAATACTGTCCGCAAAGTGTTTGATAAAAATCCCTTTAGAGTATAGTTTCGAATTTCAAGTATTATCTTGATTAGAATTAGTAGCTCTAATAAGAATCTTGATATATGGATCATCTTAGGCTCAAAAATTGGGTTTGATAGCCTTTTGTCCGAGTTTTACCTAACTAGTTAAACTGTCAATTTCTAGGCGAGTATTTGATTATATTTATGTATTATCTTGCAATTTAAAATATATATGTGTGTGTGTGTGTGTGTGTTTGGAACTGAACTATTCGTATTTTGAAATTGACTAATATTTATTGATGTTCTGAAATGTTTTTGCAATATTTTCCAAACAAACTAATGAGTTCTGAGGTTTGAAAAATAATAATTACGAATGATGTTTAAAAAGGATTTTCAAAAGATTTTTCGAAAAGAAACTAAAAGTGGTTCTTCAAAAACGTCAAGGGTTGATCTTCCTAAATTTATATCGAGATGATGGAATTTCATAAATATTTTGTTGAAACAATTTGGAGGTATTGCTTGTGGTTGTGATTTAAAAGTATAGTTGTAACATTTGGCGATTTGAGACTGGCGTCGTCAAAGTATGTGGCAACAAATTGTGAAATTTGAAAGGACATGATATTTCTGAAAAAGTTGTACCCACATTTATATTCTTGAGATGTTTTGAGACTTGTGGACCGGGTAAATCCAGGGGATTGCCCTGACAAGGGCTCTGGGTATACGTTATTGTTCAGGTAGTTCGGCCGACTCCTGGCTTGGTATGTACCACCCGGAGGGTAATCCAACCAGGGATGTCTCTATGGGGACTCTGGGGGATATATTATCATCCAGTACATGCATTTGGACCGGGTATATACCTGGATACTCAGTGATTTGTTGAGATATGGTGTGCGTATTGTTCCGGAATAATGACGTGGATTATGCTGCCGCTGTCACGATACTATTGAGGCGTTGGTAAATGATGGTTATTCTTTTCTATGGTATTATTACTGTACTGAGTCCTATATTTATTGTTATTTCACGTCATACATACTCATGTGTCAAATACTCATACCGGGTATTTGCTGGGGCCTTCAGGGGTGAATACCTTTTTGTGTATTCAGGTACAGGACTTCTTGATGAGCAAGCACAGGAAGAGCATGAGAACGATGAGCAACATTGATATTGCCTCGAGTTTCTACTATGGATTTTCTTTTCTTTTTTTTGCTATTCTGATCTTGGGTTCTTTATGTACGCGCGAGTATTGTCGTTGTTGATGTTGTGCCCGTTTGTGGGCTTGGGAAATTAATCTTTGAGTTGTTATCTGTATATTGAACAAATTTTATCTGTCGTTATATTCGACCTGGTCGGTCGTAATGTTGTGAATGTGTTGCATTGTCAACCTTATCGGTTGACGTGGGTTTTTTTGTATTAGGTTCGACCTAATTGGTCATTGTGTGTATGTGTGTTAAATAGGTTTTGCCTTGTGGATTCTCGAAAAGGATCTACGGTGTTGTAATAGTTCCGACCCAGGCGGGATTATTGCAACAATTACCATTTCGATAATTTCGATATTTACCAATTCGATACCAACTTTTACGGTATTTTTCGATCCGGTAAATTCGATTTTGGTTAAATTCGATTCACCATGCTAAAAAAATTTGGTAAGTATTCGATCAGTTTGATAATTACCAATCCAAGTGGCACCCTCTGCATAACTCACATATAGTTTATACGTTTTATTCAATTGATTAGTAATGAAATGTTTAGCTGGAAACCGCTTTCAGTCTGATGAGTGTAATTGGGAATTATACTCAGAGATAATCATAATTTAACCTACAGGGTCACATACAAAGTAGGAGATTGAATCAATCAGACTTGTAGTCTAAAGGTGAATAAGGGTAAAACTGCCTCTAGAAGTGCATAAAGGATGAACCGGGACACTCGGACACGTCCGCTGGGCCGACATCTGTCACGGGCAGATCGGTCCAGGTGGATTGGACACGACCCATGTCGGTCCAAGAGCCGGAGTGTATAAGTTGTCCGAGCACTATATGGGGCGACTTTGGCTTGTTTCCTTGTAGGACAAGGGCTCTCTCTTACCTTGTATATCTAGGTTATTTATCCATAGAAATAACTCGACAAAGATATGAAAAAACTAGTGTTATTATAGCCTAAACACAAAATCATCCAACCCTAAACATAACATAGCCTTGAGGGAGAAAGAGAGGAAAAAACAGAGTTCTTCATCTTGCCTATGTTCTAAGCTAACATCTCGAGGTCATTCAAGATCTGCTATGTGGATACCAGCAGATGGGCGACATGTGGAGCCTTAAAGCTATATCCTACAGATCTGGTTAGAGAATTAATCACGCATCAAAGATATATTCTAATCTATATGAATATACTAATTAGACAAGATTAGATTCGCTTATATCATGTGTATGAGATCATGAATTTAGTTTCGATATTCTACCATATTAGATATGATCAAACCTCGACAGTGGTATGGGAGCATATTACACATGTTATATTCGATCTAAGTAGTTTGATGCTTTATTTACTAGATTTAATTAAATTGGTTTAATTCTTGTTATGCAAAATTCCCAATTTATTGAATTCTCCAAGATTTGAATAAAATCGAGACTTGAAGTGTTAGTTTAATATTTCAGATTTTAGATTTTTCTGTATTTTTTTGGAAATCCAAAATTTTTCAAAAAAACTATCTCACGGCACAGATCACGGATGCAAGATTGCTGTTTAGATTAGCAGCAATGATCGCTAGACGCCAGTGTAATACCTGAGATTTTTATTTCTAGTTATCGTGAATTGTTCATTTTATGCCGAATATTCTTTCTTGTCGAGTGGTTAGAATTATTTTCTCATTTACCGACATGTGTTGGTATCATGCTAACGTGTTTGTAAAGTGATAGTATGTTGGAAATGTCAGGAGTGTTGCGGATAGATATTATTGAGAAAACATTCTGCATTTGGGTTGACTTTATAAGATCACCACCAGCACTTATAAAGTTTAAAAATTCTGAAAATGTATAGTCTCATAAAGAGTTGAGTTAGATTTCCAATGGTTCAAACAGCGAGTTAATCGGAGACCGGACAAAAGAGTTATGGTCGAAATAGCAAAGACTATACTGCCAGCATATAGTGTATAATTAGCGCATTCTATTGCAACTATTAGCGTGCGTTAACTGATAGGGACAGAGCGTTCTGTCCTTCACTGGACTGCCTCATTTGCGCACGTGGATGCATTGATTAGCGCACTCTAACGGGTTGAGGCATAAGCTTCTGGACTGCATTTTTAGCAGTTAGCGCACGCTACATAAGTCCCCAGCGCGCGCTAAACCTCATTATGTATATATAGGACAGCATTGGTCAATTCTCGTTATTTCTCACCTTCATTCTCTTTTCCGGCGACCTTGGTGATCTTGAACGAGTGTAAGGGTAGATTCCGGCCAAATATCATCATCTATCAACATTTTTGAGTTCCTAGTATGAAATTATCAACATCTAATCATCTTTCACCATTCTAATCGAGGTAAGTTTTCCTAAAATCTTGATTTTGAGAAATTTGGGGATCTTGAATGATTTTGTCCGTTTATTCCGAATTAGCTTAGATTATTGAAGGATTATCAAGAATCTATTTGTATTCTACAAATTACATTATTTTTCCATGGTGTAATTGCTAGCGATTCGTCATTTTATTGAGTTCTAAACTGACGCCTTCAATGTGTCCGATAAAATATCATAGAGAGAGTTCGGGTGCTCTACGATGTTTTTCCTTATATGATCGTTGTTTGATTGATGATAGGATATTAGAATAGAGTTCCTTGCGAATAGCCGGTGTTTAACCCTTCCGTTCGTCGTGTTCATCGAGGTTTCGGAGTTTTTCGATCGACCGTGTTCTCCGGAGTATTCGCGAGAGATTACTGAGGCAAGTATCTTCAAATACGATTTATATCTCTACCAAATCACAATTGTCTGAAGCGTGTGTTGTTTTATATCAATATATGTATGTTAAATTTATATATGTGTGTGTGTGTGTGGTGCTTGTGAGCTTTAAACGATTGACGTGAATATTAATTAAGTGTATGTGAATTGGATGAAGGTATAAGCTATCATTATAGTGATATTATAGTCGGTTGTGTGTATTTTGTTGAATTATGATTGATGGGTATATGTGGAGTTGGTTTGATTGTGCCTTAGAGGCGTTTTATGCCGAGTTCTGATTAATGGTATGTGTGGCGTCGGTTGTTGATACATTTGGATGTGTATTATGTTTAATTGTTGATTGATAGATAACTTGTGTGCCGATTGTGTATTAATTGTGTTATTCCTCGATTGTGAGTATGTGTTGGATAAAATGGTCATTTCTAGCAAGTGCCTTGACTATATATATTGTGACTAACGATCGAGACATGCAGTTTTGTAAACGCAAGTGTGTGTGAGTTGCTCTTCCACCTGGGGATGGTTCGACGGGACCCCTGGGGGCCGATACAAATGGGTACGTCCACGGGTTACCAATTATGGTTTTCGTCATGATGATGATGATGATGATGATGTTTTCTATAATTGTGATAGGTCCGGAATATCACAACGTTATTGTTCTCGATGTTGAGATACATTATATATAGGATTTTGGTACTTGGCTAGAATGGCACCAGAATAAGTCTTGAATATAATTTGTCCCTTGGTTGTGATGTTTTGATGTTTGTGGGTGTGGACCCCATGATTATTTCCATGCTTCGTGGTTTGGAAAGATTTGAGCTGAGACCCTAATGATTTTCCTGTGAAAGTTTTTTGTGTATTGGGTCGAGGACCTCGAGAAATGTTGAAGCGGTTTTTCCGTGAAAATGTTTTACATATAATAAGTCAAGGACCCAAGAAATTTTGAATTTACTTTCTAAAAGAATTTCCATCCGATTATCAAATCCGCTAAATCGTTCAAAACGGACCGAGTCAATTATGGTGTTTCCAAACCATTTTATCAAAATGTTTTTCAAAATAATTCTTTTAAAAAGTGTTTTAGAATTAAATCTTTTGACTCAATGGGGGCTCGTCTAAAGTTCCTTCGATTTTATTTTCCATAGAGAACATATGACTATGTGAATATCTTCTACCTTGTATGCGAATGTTCTTCTGTGATTGTAATACCACCGGTATTTCATGCTTTATTACTTTGTATTGTGTGATTTTTTGTAATGTGACGTCATTTCTATTTATGTATTCCATTGAGTGCTATACAATTGTGCAATGTGGATGAAATGGAGGTGACAAGCCTTGACGCCGTTGGACGATCGTCGGTGCGAATATGACGGTGGCCGACGTCTTGTTCCCCGATAATTGTTGATGAGTGGAAAGGACAGTCACCCCGAGATGGTTAAAATGTGTTATGTGGCTAAAGAACTGAATATCTAACGCACGCTATAGTATATGCCTAACGTACGCTAGAATTAAGGTGTTACGTACGTTAAGGTAGCTATATTACGTACGTAATGGGTGAGTAGGTCTCCCGACCAGAATTTTTCTTTTGGCGCGGAGGAAGCTACTTTTGGCGGGCTAGAGGACAAACGAGTGAACCCTTGATAACGTACGCTATTCTCCAAACCTAACGTACGCTACCTACTGGAGCTTTATGTACGTAACAACAGCTTATATGCGTAACACTTGGGCACATTTCAGGCAGTGACCTCTGGACGGACTTTACGTACGTTAGTCTTTAAGTATTACGTACGTAAGTAGCTTTACGTACGTAATATCTGTATCATTAATGTACGTTATCCAAACCGAGTGTTATAAAATAACACTTCCCCTCTTCATTTGCACGACCCCAACCTTCCAAGAAGACACTCTTGGAGCATTTCCTAGCCTTATATTCAGTTTTCAGCCTCTCATATACTTGAATTAGCATTAAGGAGGTGGTTCCTTGAGCTCCGGTGAAGATTATCCAAGTCATTCAAGCCACTTCTTGTTCCTCCTCATAGTTCTTGTGGATTCGTCAACTCTCTTCATTATTCTTCATATTCTAAGGTAAGTCTATAAATCCTTGAAGTAATCTCTTCAATATTATTGATTATTACTCGTTAGATTACGGGTATTTGGGTAGATTTTGCTAAAATCTCGTAGACGATCTAAACGGACGAATTTGTAGAATCGAAGTTATCATTGTTCGTATGTTTCATTTTCATACGACTCGTTGTAACAATCACATGCAAGAACTTCCATCTTAATTTACATTGGGACCATATATAATCGACGAATCAATTATAGAATGATTTCGTAGGGATTCATCACCGTTCGATAAACTAGTCGTAACTTACTCTTGCAAAATGATGATCAACGTTAAACGTTAATAAGGGAATTAATTCGATGATATTAATGTCACTGAAAGTCGTTAGCCGAAATCATTGTGTTAAATAATAGTTTATCGATTATAGTACTCGTAATAGAGACTTAGATTAAGAGTATGGGATTTGGTTATGATATGTTCGATTGTTGCCAACCGAATAATGGTAGGGATGATCTTGTTGAACGAATTGACGTATTTAACGTTAACCGTAGAATTGAATGGTAAATGGAACGTAATGCTTACGAACTTAGAAAAATGAAACTAATGTTGGTAATTAATACTACGTTAGGAATCCGGTCGGGAAAGGGAGACTAACTTTATTCATCATGATCCGTACGAGGCGTTAATCAGATATTACGTGATTAGGTTAAGCTCAAGCGGGCGTCGGGATTTCGGTTATCATAAAGCACCTACCGTCGGATCACAGGCAAGTGAAATCTTGCTTGAAAAATGCTAATATTGTCGTAATGTTGTATTTATGTATGTGCCATTGTTGATAAATGTCGACGGTTGTCTTTCTCTAAAATGTGTTATAAATGGGCCGATGTGTTGGGGATAAAACCTGTATGGTACCCGTATGGAAATGTGTTAGGAGATAAGACCCGAATTAGGCACCTATGTTCCGGGGTATTCCCATGTGGATACTTTCGTGACCCTTGGTTGCGACCTTGGGTTTTATGTGATAAAAGAGAAAGACGACGTCGGTCGTGTGATGAAATATTCTCTGTTGGTTATATGGCACTGTACTTGGTAAAATGGTGTATATCGTTGCTAGTAATTGTTATTGGTGTGCATTCTCTGACCCTGGTTATCTGGCATGATTTGTCGTGCCAGGTAAATTTGTTAATCTTGTGGAGGATATTCCTGAGGGGTCCGGTCAGACTTGAATGGTGCTGGAATAATCTCTTGCCATTGTTTAAATTAATTTGATTTCAAAAACCTCCGTTGTGTAATAATCAAACTTTGGATTGTTTTTCTTCTTAAAACCTTTGGTCTCCTGATATGTAACAGTGGACTTATCATTTTATTGTAATTTCCTTAAATTATCTATTTTCTAAACTAGCCTTGTGGGTCTCACACGGGATTCACGGCACTGTAATACCTTGGGAAATTTTGGGGGTGTTATAGAAAATGGTATCAGAGAGTAACTCTTGGTTTAAATAAAATTCTCCTAGATTTCAAAGTTATTCCAGTCCAACACCCCAAGCGACCGTAACTCCTCATGTGAATACGAAGTAAGTGACGTGTGTGTTTTCTGTCTAAGTACTGCATTTAATTGTAAACTGTGTATGAAACTGGCTTTAGATTAATACTGTCAGTAATGGCACGCCGAGGAGCTAGGAGGATGGTGAATGATGTTCAGGGTTCCGCCGCAAACCACAATGAGGACAGGAACACTGCCGAGACCCATCCTGCTGGGGACCAGCCGCCACCAATTAATCAAAACGATCATGAGGCGGAACACAAAAATAAACAACCCAGGAGGCATGGACCCGGCTTTTGTTCAGGCCCTTGCCCAAGCTATCGCCATGGGGATTGCTCAGGTCAACCAGATGAAACGGATACCGGTTATCAATGTGGAAGAAAACGCAGGAAGAGACCGATGGTTGGGAGAAATGCTAAAGGCTAGGCCTCCATTATTTGACGGGGCAGGGGAGAAACACGTGGACGACTGGATTTCCGAAATGGATACTGCTTTCGAAGTGATCGGATGCCCAGAGAACCGGAAGGTGCCGCTCGGGATTAATCACCTCCGTGACACTGCCGCACGTTGGTGGAGGACTTACAGGCCAGAGGACCGAGAGGTCGGGTGGACCGAATTTGCCCGACTGCTGCGGAGCGAGTACTGTCCCAGATCAGCCCGGACCGCTCGCGCACGTGACTTTTTCAGTGCCGGACCTTAGAACATGCCAGTACCAGAGATCATTCGGGCCCACCGAACCGAGCTAAGTTACATCTCCCAGATGGTTCCATCAGAAGATCAACGAATATGCCACCTTGCACAGAGGTTTCCAGAAGACGTACAACGGTATGCTGTCGGATTCCACTGCACGACCCTGAGGGCGTACGAAGACGTGGTCACAGCTTATGCCGGTACTATTGTTAATACCGATCCCGGACATAACTCAAAGAAGCAAAAGACATCGGCTCAGTCAGGTAGCAACAACAAAACGAACTCAGGACCCGCATCTTCTTTTAAGTCAGCAGCATTGTACCAACAGAAGGGTGCATCCGATCGGCCATACCGTAGGGACTGTTTCAATTGTGGCGTGTCCGGACATACTAAGGATTGGTGCCAGAAGACGGCTACTAAATGTATCACTTGCGGAAAGAGTGGGCACATGTCTCGTTACTGCTGGCGAGCCAATCCCACTCACAACTCAGTTTCTCAACCGAGTCAACAAGGCTCTGTGCAATCTCCCAGGACGCCTGCCGTTTCCAACTACCGAGGTCCATCCCATCAGACTCAACCACCGCCACACGGTGCCGGTCGAGGCCGTGGGTGCGGCGGTGGTACTTCATCCTTTTCAGAGTCAGTGCCGTCCCGTGTATTTGAGTTGAGGGCCACAGATGGTCAGTCCGCGCCAGCTATCTTAGGTACTCTTCTTGTTAACTCTCAGCCAGTGCATGTATTATTTGATACCGGAGCTACACATTCATTTATATATGTGGAATGTGTTGAACGTTTAAATCTTGTTTGTGTACTTTGAGAGTCCTTTACTGTTAAGCTACCCGAGGGTAGTAGAATAGGCGGCGATCTAAAGGTTCGAGACTGTCAGATCTGCATCAACGATCATAGTTGGACTTCTAATCTTATGGTCTTTCCGCTCCAGAATGAAGATATCATATTAGGAATGGACTGGATGCCATTGCACAGAACGATCTTGGACACCTATCACTTGACTATTTCCATTACGGCTCATGACGGTACCACACATGTCATCAGAGGACGAGAACACTTTAGTATGAAAGGGTCTCTCAGCCTTCTCGCATCGGAAGTCTCCTGCAGCTCTCGAGAGGAGTACTATTGGTGTTATGTTCTTCAGGAGGATACTTCACAACTGACGATCGCAAACATTCTGGTGGTGAATGAGTTTCCAGACGTCTTTCCCGATGAACTACCAGGGCTGCCACCGTACCGAGAAGTTGACCTTTCCATTGAACTCGAGCCGGGGATGAGACCTATTTCCAAAGCTCCTTACAGGATGGCGCCGGCCGAGATGAAGGAATTAAATATACAGCTCGAAGATCTATTGGAGAAGGGGTTGATCCGCCCGAGCACCTCACTGTAGGGCACACTGGTACTTTTCGTCAAGAAGAAAGACAACTCTCTACGCTTGTGCATCGACTACAGGGAGCTAAATAAGGTTACTATCAAGAATCGTTACCCACTACCGAGAATTGATGACCTCTTAGATCAATTACAAGGGGCAGTTGTGTTTTCAAAGATCGATTTACGGTCCGGATATCACCAATTGAGAATTCGGGAGGAAGATATACCCAAGACTGCATTTCGATCGAGGTATGGACATTACGAGTACATTGTGGTGTCATTCGGGTTGACTAATGCCCCAGCCATTTTTATGGAACTTATGAATAGAGTTTTGATTGATTTCCTCGATAAGTGCGTGGTGGTTTTTATCGACGACATCCTGATCTATCCCTAAAGTCGACACGAACACGAGGAACATTTGAGGCAAGTGCTGAGCGTGTTGAGGCAACACCAACTTTATGCGAAACCTTCCAAGTGCGAATTCTGGATGCCGGAGGTAACTTTTCTTGGACATGTTGTCTTAGCAGAAGGCGTCAAAGTCGACCCACAAAAGATCGAGATAATAATGAGTTGGGAACCGCCGAAGAACGTCAAGGAGGTAAGGAGTTTTCTAGGATTGGCGGGTTACTATCGAAGATTCGTCGAGGCTTTTTCCTGTATTGCTCGACCGTTAACGAACCTACTGAGAAAAGCGCCAAATTTGTATGGACTGCAGACTGCCAGAAGAGCTTCGACGAGCTCAAGAGTAAGCTAACTACTGCTCCAGTGCTAGTGTTACCGCAGGGAATGGAAGGATTCATTATATACACGGATGCATCTAAGCACGGGCTGGGATGTGTCTTCATGCAGAACGGCAGAGTCATTGCGTACGCATCCCGACAACTGAAGCCGTATGAAGTGAATTACCCGACCCATGACTTGGAGCTAGCCGCAGTGGTGCATGCCCTCAAGATTTGGAGGCATTACCTTTACAGAGTTACTTGCAAGGTTTTCACGGATCATAATAGTTTGAAATATATCTTCACTCAGAGAGAATTGAACATGAGACAAAGGCGCTGGTTGGAATTAATCAAGGACTACGATGTGGAAATCTCCTCTCACCCCGGAAAAGCCAATGTGGTGGCCGACGCTTTTAGTCGGAAAACTACACAAGAAGTGATGGGATCCAGCATAACAATTCAACTCGAACTGCAGCAAGACCTCAGGAGAAGCAGTACAGAAGTATGGATACAATGTAGGCAAGGACAATTGTGCTCGATCAATATACATTCGTCCTTACTAGATGAGATACGTCTAGCACATATGGAGGATCCCGAGTTACGTGCGATTGGTGCAAGAATTGAGAGAGGGGATGTTTTCAACTATAAAATTCAGGGTGACTTGGTGAGGTTCAAGAATAGGATCTGTATCCCGCCAAATGACGGGCTGAAACAAACTATATTGAAGGAGACGCACTCCACTCCCTACTCTATTCACACAGGAGCGAGCAAAATGTACAAAGATCTCCGATAGAGTTTTTGGTGGAAGAATATGAAATGGGAAGTTGCTAGATTCGTCGCTCGATGTATGACGTGCCAACAAGTGAAGATTGAACACCGCAGACCAGCCGGAATCATGCAACCCCTACCTATCCCGGAGTGGAAATGGGAAAGCATATCGATGGATTTTATCACTAAGCTACCAACGGCGGTGGGAGGAAAGGATATAATTTGGGTCATTGTTGATCGGTTGATGAAATCGGGACATTTCATTCCTATTCAAGAGACAACCGGGACAGAGCAATTAGCCGTCATTTTCATCAGAGAGATCGTAAGGCTGCATGGTGTTCCCTTATCCATCATTTCGGACAGGGACACCAGATATGTGTCTCGTTTTTGGAAAGCCGTCCATAAAGCTATGGGAACCCAAATACATTTTAGCACGGCTTATCACCCTCAGACGGATGGACAGACCGAACGTACGATTCAAACCTTGGAAGATATGTTGAGGGCATGTGTGCTCGATTGGGGTAAGGATTGGGCTAAACATTTGGGATTAGTGGAGTTCTCGTACAACAACAGCTGGCATGCAAGCATAGGCATGGCCCCGTTCTAGGCCCTGTATGGGCAAAGATGCAAGTCGCCGTTATGCTGGGATGATGCTTCTGACACCGCGGTCACCGAGTTAGATCTGATCTAGGAATCCATTAAGAAGATCTCTATCGTTCGAAAGCACATGCTAGCCGCACAGAGCCGGCAGAAATCTTATGCCGAAAACCGACAGAGACCATTAGAATTTGCGGTCGGGGATCATGTGTGGGTCAAAGTATCACCTATGCGGGGTATCCGGCGTTTCGGACAAAAGGCCAAGTTGAGCCCGAGATTTATAGGTCCGTTTGAGATATTGGATCGGGTAGGGAAGCTCGCGTATCGATTAGCTCTACCGCCGCATTTGGATGGAGTGCATAACGTTTTTCACGTCTCCGAGTTAAGGAAGTATATCTATGATCCGAATCACTAGCTCAATTTCGAAGAAGTGGAAATTTCCGATGACGCTACCTTTAGAGAGGTACCGATCGCCATTTTGGATCGGCGTATGAAGATGTTATGAAACAAAGCCATACCCCTCGTGAAGGTTCAGTGGTCGAACCACGGCATGGAAGAAGCGACTTGGGAAACCGAGTCGAGCATGAAAGAGAGTCATCCCGAGTTGTTTTCTTAAGTTTCGGGACGAAAGTATTTTTAAGGGGGGTGATATGTAATACCACCGGTATTTCATGCTTTATTACTTTGTATTGTGTGAATTTTTGTAATGTGACGTCATTTCTATTTATGTATTCCATTGAGTGCTATACAATTGTGCAATGTGGATGAAACGGAGGTGACACGCCTTGACGTCGTTGGACGATCGTCGGTGCGAATATGACGGTGGCCAACGTCTTATTCCCCGATAATTGTTGATGAGTGGAAAGGACGGTCACCCCGAGATGGTTAAAATGTGTTATGTGGCTAAAGAACTGAATATCTAACGCACTCTATAGTATACGCCTAACGTATGCTAGAATTAAGGTGTTACGTACGTTAAGGTAGCTATATTACGTACGTAACGGGTGAGTAGGTCTCCCGACCAGAATCTTTCCTTTGACGCGGAGGAAGCTACTTTCGGCGGGCTAGAGGAAAAACGAGTCAACCCTTAATAATGAACGTTATTCTCCAAACCTAACGTACGCTACCTACTGGAGATTTATGTACGTAACAATGGCTTACATACGTAATACTTGGGCACATTTCAGGCAGTGACCTCTGGACGGACTTTACGTATGTTAGTCTTTAAGTATTACGTACGTATCTTTACGTACGTAATCTCTGTATCATCAACGTACGTTATCCAAACTGAGTGTTATAAAATAACACTTCCCCTCTTCATTTGCACGACCCTAACCTTTCAAGAAGACACTCTTGGAGCATTTCCTAGCCTTATACTCAGTTTCCAGCCTCTCATATATTTGAATTAGCATTAAGGAGGTGGTTCCTTGAGCTCCGGTGAAGATTATCCAAGTCATTCAAGCCACTTCTTGTTCCTCCTCATAGTTCTTGTGGATTCATCAACTCTCTTCATTATTCTTCATCTTCTAAGGTAAGTCTATCAATCCTTGAAGTAATCTCTTCAATATTATTGATTATTACTCATTAGATTACGGGTATTTAGGTAGATTTTGCTAAAATCTCATAGACGATCTAAACGGACGAACTTGTAGAATCGGAGTTATCATTGTTCGTATGTTTCATTTTCATACAACTCGTTGTAACAATCACATGCAAGAACTTCCATTTTAATTTACATTGGGACCATATATAATCGACGAATCAATTGTAGAGGGATTTCGTAGGAATTCATCACCATTCGATAAACTAGTCGTAACTTTCTCTTGCAAAATGATGATCAACGTTAAACGTTAATAAGGGAATTAATTCGATGATATTAATGTCACTAAAAGTCGTTAGCCGAAATCATTGTGTTAAATAATAGTTTATCGATTGTAGTACTCGTAATAGAGACTTGGATTAAGAGTATGGGATTTGGTTATGATATGTTCGATTGTTGCCAACCGAATAATGGTAGGGATGATCTTGTTGAACGAATTGACGTATTTAACGTTAACCGTAGAATTGAATGGTAAATGGAACGTAATGCTTACGAACTTAGAAAAACGATACTAATGTTGGTAATTAAGACTATGTTAGGAATCCGGTCGGGAAAGGGAGACTAATTTTATTCATCATGATCCGTACGAGGCGTTAATCGGATATTACGTGATTAGGTTATGCTCAAGCGGGCGTGGGGATTTTGGTTATCATAAAGCACCTACCGTCGGATCACAGGAAAGTGAAATGTTGCTCGGAAAATGCTAATATTGTCGTAATATTATATTTATGTATGTGCCATTGTTGATAAATGCTGACGGTTGTCTTTCTCTAAAATGTGTTATAAATGGGCCGATGTGTTGGGGATAAAACATGTATGGTACCCGTATGGAAATGTGTTGGGGGATAAGACCCGAATTGGGCACCTATGTTCCGGGGTATTCCCGTGTGGATACTTTTGTGACCCTTGGTTGCGACCTTGGGGTTTATGTGATAAAAGAGAAAGACGACGTCGGTCGTGTGATGAAATATTCTCTGTTGGTTATATGGCACTGTACTTGGTAAAATGGTGTATATTGTTGCTAGTAATTGTTATTGGTATGCATTCTCTGACCCTGGTTATCTGGCATGATTTGTCGTGCCAGGTAAATTTGTTAATCTTGTGCAGGATATTCCCGAGGGGTCCGGTCAGACTTGAATGGTGTTGGAATAATCTCTTGCCACTGTTTAAATTAATTTGATTTCAAAAACCTCCGTTGTGTAATAATCGAACTTTGGATTATTTTTCTTCTTAAAACCTTTGGTCTCATGATATGTAACAGTGGACTTATCGTTTTATTGTAATTTCCTTAAATTATCTATTTCCTAAACTAGCCTTGTGGGTTCCACACGGGATTCACGGTACTGTAATACATCGGAAAATTTTGGGGGTGGTATAGTGATGAATGTGATAATGTGTGATTCATGTTAAGACTTCGTGGTTGTTGAGTTTTGTGTTGATATTTTTTTGTATATCTTGCACATTATGTACTTGCACTAGCAAAAGTCCAGTTTGCTACCCCCGAGTAATCGGGGGATGGATGCATGTTATGCATTCAGGTACTTTCAGCTCGGGAGCAGTCACTGGATTGGCTTGGAAGAAGATGAAGGACAATGATGCTAATCACACAAGAGTCGGAGTCTTTTCAGTTGTTTTATGTTGGTCAGTATTTTTCTTCTGTCGAGAAATCACCCTTGCATGGGTGTGGGTTGTATTAATTAAATTGAGTTGTCACTCTTTTCTGCATGCAAGTTTCATATTGTCATTGAGTTGTTGACTAT
This sequence comes from Orobanche coerulescens, assembly GCA_033398695.1. NCBI lineage: Eukaryota > Viridiplantae > Streptophyta > Magnoliopsida > Lamiales > Orobanchaceae > Orobanche > Orobanche coerulescens. Next base: position 168,780,444 of record CM065805.1, on the reverse strand, counting down.
GTTGGTTCTTTGGATTGTTAAATACCTTATCGGTTTGATTTGTATTTTATTTGACCTCGGATGGTCAAACATTGAGCGGTCTTTTGGAGTTAGCCTGGTAGATCCTTGTGAGAAGGGTCTACGAAATGTGACATTCCCGGTTGAATTCTGGGTGTATTACAGCCAGCAGGGATGGGCGGACACCGAGGCAGTCCAGGCGGGCCGTTGGCAGCTTTCAGGGTTTGCTTGAACTGTTGCCCAACATACAGTCCGAGAAATTAATTCAGAATTTGGAACGATTTGTGCCCGTATTCAGAGTAAATTAAATGCAGTACATTGAATGTACTTCTAGTATTTATTGGGAGTATTCTCACAAGAATTTATTTCTTCGAGATAGTAGGTGGTTCCGGTGAAATTTTAATCAATTAAATTTATATTAAATTTAATTAATTTAGAATTAATTAAATAAAAGGTGAATAAATCCAGTTTAGTTAATTTTTTAATTTAGAATTAGGTAGCTTGATTTAGAATTATATAATTAACTGTAGTATAAGGCCAATCGGAGTTAGTGCATGCGTAGATGTACCATTTTGAATGAGATTTTGCACGGATTATGTTGAACTAGTATGGCCAAAATATTTAGATTTTATCGGTCTGCATACTGATTATGTGTTTTGCGGTATGCGTATCGTGCAAAATTATGTAAATTAAACGATCTGTGTACCGCCTTATTTTTTTGTAATTTCTTTATTTTTGTTATATTGTCTATGTACCATTAAAAACTTGTAAAAATTGCGAAGACTGAAGGATGGAATCACTGATGGACAATGAAGGATGGGATCCAAAAATTGCACCAAGACCATTGAAGATTGGATCTTTAAAGGCCATATTAGTATCACATTACATATTTTTCATTTATTATTTGAATGTGTGATGTTTTATGTATATTATAGATTTAGATTTTAGTTCACTATTTAAATCGACGCAACATCATAAAGATAAGTCCCAAAAATGATGAGTAAATACCTTTTCAAAATTAAAGACACCCATTAAGCCCTAGTGATAGGTTTTGCCAAAGTAACTATATTGCTTTCAATCTTGGGATAATGCAGTTAGGTCTATTGGAAGAGATCTAAAGTTTTTTGGTCTTTCATCAATATCAGTCAGGAACCCTTAGATGTTGAGGCAAAGTAAGATAGGACATTAGGTGTAACCTATCAACCGAGAATAGTATTGGATACTATTAGTAATGGGATTACTTACCTTTTTCAAAAACTAATAAGTGACAAACCAAAGCTTGCTTAAGAATTTTGTGCAAAAGGATCTTGGAATTATTTTATTCAAAAGGGACCTAAATAATATTGATTAAAATAATAAATAACTAGAATATATGTTTACCTTCGAGTTATTTAGATGAATGTTTTACTTATTGCATTTTCCTTTCTATTTGTAGTAATCATGTTTGGAAATAACAATCCTGTTACTGTCTAAACTATCTCTTTGAATATAAGATCAATCCTTGAGAAGGAGAAACTTAATGGCTCTAATTTCTTGGACTATGTTAGGAATACTTATTAGATTTTGATGATATCATCCCTGTATTTATTTGATTATTCAAATGTATGTTTTAACTACTTGGCAAAATGTAAAGAAGAACTAAATGAGTATCTTCTATAGGCCATTTAAGTTAGGCTAAAATCGGCTAAGTATAAATCACAGAGAAGTCCAAAATCAGAGAAGTTTTGGTCAAACAGATACATCAGATAGGTTTGACTAAACACTGCAGAAAGCCGAGTTGCAGACAAGTTTAATCATAGAAGTATCGGTCAACTCAACTGTTCAGAGAAGGTTGACCACATGTTACTTATCATCAAACAACGTTCTGCAGAAAGTGATTTTATCAGAGAAGTCCTGGTCAAAATAATTATCAGAGATGTTTAACCAAACTGCAGTCAAGTGATCAGACGGAGTCCAAGTCAACTGAAGTTTGACGATCAGATCAGATAAGTTCATCTGGTCAGAAGACTTCAGATCAGAGAAGATTCGTCGGGACAAAGAACTTCATCTCAAAGAAGTTACATCAGAGAAGTCCGACATCAGATAAGGATGACTGTACGAGATCAGATAAGGGATCAGCCAAGTAATCCAGTCCACGTCAGCATGCGTTGAAAAGTCAATAATCACGCAAAGTCACATGCAGGCATAGAGAGACAGACTGGAGAGATTCCCGGAAAGCAATGAATTAAATAGTCATCGAGGCCCACCTCTGAAGACTTTAAAGATATTATAATCTAAAGATTCGGCGCTACAACGTGAAAGTCTTCACAGCGGTCAGAAATGGATTAAAATAAGGGAATCCAGCCTTGCAACGTTCGGAAAGAAAAATAAAGAAGTCTATTTCTCCAACGGACGAATTTTTTATAGGAATTGCAACGGCTATGAAGGAAGGTCAAGGATCGACATCTATATATACCTGAAGATTTGAATTGAGCAAAGTACGATGCGAACAACACTTGCAAGCGAACAAATCAATCAAAGCAAACAAAGCGAACAAATAGCATCGTGAAGAGCAAGAGTCCAAAGTTCTTATTTGAAGAAGCTCTTAGTAGGAGAAGACAAACCACTCGTGTCTTTAAACCGGAGTTCGGGGTACTTCACTGGTTGAAGTTTGCGAGACTGATAGGCATCCGAGGATTTTAGATCAAGAGGTGCTAGGAAGTCAAAGGAGTTGCAATGATGGGATTTCCACTGGCTGGAAGTTGGTTGTAGCTAAGGAAGAATCACTGTAATATTTATCACTAGTTGAGAATTATAGTGAATTCATCTCCAACTGGTTTGGAGAAAAGTGGATTATAGAGGATTACTCCATCTCTGAGACCACTATAATTGCCTGCGTGTTTTACTGCTTTAATCATCATACTTACCTGCTGTATACATATTTACTGTTCCATTGTTTAGTTATTTGCGTTCGTCATTAGCTGACTTCCACATACTTGTCTACAGACGACGTTAAGTCATCTGTACCTATCAGCTGAGAAACTCCTAACCCTTCGTGGGGAAAGAGTTTGAATAAGTCTATTCACCCCCCTCCCCCTCTAGACTTATTCCTGACGACTTGTGACCTACAAGTGGTATCGGAGAGGTTGGTTCAATTTTTCAGAACCAGATCCATAAATCGAGGATATATATTTTAATCTCTCATTTGTAATGGAACATATGTATTCTAGTCTTCCCGTTTTTTCTATAGATGACTATGACTTATGGAAGATAAGAATGCAGGCACATTTATCATCTGTCCACGATGACATGTAGAGTATATTTGAAGAAGGTACCTTCATCTATATGAAAGACAACACAGATGAGAATGTTGCAGCTGGAAAGCCCAGACAGATTCCCAAGACCAGATCAGAGATGACTTCTGAAGAAAGGGAGCTGGCAAACCTTGACAATCAAGCCAGAAATGCACCAAACCTTTGATCAAGCCACCATGACAAAAATCAAACATTGCAGAAATGCCAAAGAAACATGGTATACATTAGCAGCAATGCATGAAGAAACAGAGCTGATCTGAGAGAGCGAGGAATCAACAAGTGGATTCCTATCTGATGATGATAATGAAGTAATCAACTGTCTTATGGTCAATCTTGACAATGAAGAGGTATCATCTAAACCTCAAGTTCCAGGAAGTTTCAGTTCAGATTTCTCTGAAGATATTGATCTACACAAATCTGTTAACCAACTTTTAAAATATTTTGAAATTCTTAAAACAATACACCTCGCTGCTACAGCTAAAAATACCCAACTGAAAAATGATAAAATTCAGCTGAAAAATAATTTTGACAAACTCAGCCAGGATTCAGAAAATTTTAAAAATAGTCAGGCTGAAACTGAAAAATTAGTTTTTGCTGAAATAGAAAGACTAAGAGTTTTAAACAATGAAAAATAAGGTGCACTCATGAATCTTGAAGCTGAACTTTCAAAACTTAGACAATTAAATGATGTTCAAGTTAAGGAAATAATATCCTTAAAAGCATCTGTAACCTTAGATGGTTTGTGTACAAACCAAAGGCCACTTTATTTAAAATCAGGCCTTGGATATGACCCCAACACTCCCTCCACTTATAAAACAAATTTTATCAAGGGAGAAATAATTGTCCAAACTACTGAGCCTACACATAAACCTGTATTTCAAACTAGGCAGAAGCAGCAGTCAAAACAATATGCCAACTACTATCAAAGAGGATATAGATCAAAAACAATCTTAATTTTCAATACTATGCACCTTTCAGATGTAACAATCTTAACCGAGGATATAGATCAAAACAATACTATGCACCTTTCAGAGGTAACAATCATAATTTTCAAAATATGTGGAAACAACATTACAGACCACATCCATTTAGTTGCCAATCATATTATATGCATAATCCAGACCAAGGATACAGAGAGCATAAGGATACATACAGGATTGAGGTTCAAAAGAGAACCACTAATCCTAGAGGACCCAAACAAATCTGGGTACCCAAATCGCTTCTTATCTGATTGCAGGTAAAATAAGAAGACTACTGTGTAGAACCCACAGAGTCATTAGCAAGGGCTGGAGAATGACATGCAATCTCAAGGTGGTTCAGTCACATGACCCGAAACAAGAATGTTAATCAAAGAAATTCAAAAGAGTGTCAGTATCATCTAATCAAAAGAGACTCAGATCAATCAATAGAGGAGAGCTCATATGAATAAATCAGCTCAAAGAAAAATCGGGCATCCCAATGAGGGAGAACTTGCTAAAAAAAACTTGTTAGGAATACAAGCAATGATGGTAGCAAAAAGTCATCCTGGGAATGAAGGAATAGATTTTGATGAAAGCACACGCACCAGCAGCAAGAAATCAAGTGCCTAATTGAAGATATCAAAAGTTAGCTGAAGAATGCCCTAATAAGAATAAAAGTCACCTGATCAGATGCAGTTGAGAAAGCCACCAGAATAAGGAAAGAAAAGTTATCGAAAGCATGCAAGAAGAGTCACCTGATCCACTAACCAGACGAGAGAAAATCCATCTGATCGGATCAAAAAAGAAATATCATCTAATCAGAGCCACAGCCGAGACAAATTATCTGAGCATAAAAGACGAAGGAACAGACCACCTGATCTAGGGATAATGACAAGAAACCAGTTAAAGAAACCCACCTGATCAGACCAGTCTCATGACCTGAAGAACAGACAGGAAGAATAATCTAACCTAAAGCAGATCAAAAGATATTTGATCTGAAAGAGACAAGAAAGGTTTTTTGGAGCTGAGCAGGGAACTTGGCCTACTAGATTGGGAATCTAGTATAGATGAGAAAGCTACTTGATGATCAGATCAGACGAGGGAAGGAACTTACCTGATGCAGATGAGGAAGAGCTACCTGAAGCAATCAAGAAGGATCCACCTGATCAGAGCAGACAATCATTCTACCTGAGTAGATCAGACAAGAAGACGAAGGACAGACGAAGCTGATCTCGGGAAACACACCCAACCTGATGCAGATAGCTAGCTAATGCAGATCAGACAACAAAAAGTTAGCTGTCCCACAGGCGACACAGCTTACCTGATGCAGAGCAGTCAACGAGTCAAACAGTCAACCAGCTAAGTTTTCTTATCCCTGACTGACTCTTGAATATAATAATACTATTTATTTACATGTGGCAACTACACGTTCACACGACCTCCACTACGTCCAATTAAAATCTCAACCGTCAATTTTTAAAATTGGACCAATACTCATTTAGTTTAATATTAAATCAAAACGTCTTTTCATTTCTTTATTTAAGGCGGCAGACATCATTTTACAACTTTACCGTCTCCAAACTTTCGAAAACCCTAATTTTTCAAAAAGCAGAAAACCCTTTGAATATTCAATACACTCAGCGAAAAACTATTTTCTTGCAGAAATGGAATCTTATTTTGAAGGAGTTAATCTGAAGCTTGTCAAGGACCAGATTATTTTCAGTCTGGTAGTCGATTTTGAAGGATTGCTCGAGGTAAATCTGCAATCGGATATGCACTGCATCATCCGCTCAATGAAGAAAAATGGGATATACCCATTCATGGACATAAAGCCCAAATCTCTCTACAAGGAAGCAGTGACTTCCTTCTTCAAGGAAGCTGAAGTTACTGAAGCGGGCATCAAAAGTTCGATCTTTGGAGAGGAAGTAACGATTTCGCCTCAGACGGTCGCGGAGGCGTTCGGAATGAAATCTAGAGGCATGCTGTTGAAGCCCTCAAATAGAGCACAGTCGAAACATGGTACGGAATCAAACTACCAGAAAAACCGTCCAAGCTGAAGCTCACGGTGAAGAGAGGCGATTTAAAAAAAGGCGTACAGATATGTATTGGACATCACAAACAAAATCGTGATGGGGATGGCAGGCAGCTATGACCAACTATCATCTGCAAAATTTATGGTGATGGGAGCCCTTCTCCAGAGTGAGAGGATTGACTGGGCCGACTATATTTACAGATAATTGGTCCGTGAAGTTAATAAGGTTCAATGGATGGAGGAAGAGAAGAAATTCAAGACCAAGATGGCTTTTGGAACGCAAATAAGCTGGATCTTAGAATTTCTCAGAAAGGCGAAAGGGACTGCAGACCCCTTTCATGTTAATAAGAGACTTGGTCACCTGGACCAAGAAACCTTGAAGAATCTGGGAGGCAAGAGTGTAATATCCGGATTTTCAGTATAAATTTTCGCGTTATTTTATCTGAGATATACTGGATAGCTTGGTGTCTATACAGTATGGATAAAATAATTTGAGGACTGAGACAGTTGTATTTATACAATTGACGTGATTGGTTGACAGTTATAATTGAGGATGTCGTGTATCAGGTTGTTTTAATTTTGATATCGAGTATATCATATGAGAATATTATTGGATCAAGTATATGTATTCAGCATGTCATATATACGTGTCCAGTATGTCAAGATGACGGACAGAACAGTTGGAATTGGCTAAGTATAGCCTGAATTAACGTGCGTTAGTATGTGTACATAGCGTACGCTAATGTGCAGGCTTAGCGCACGCTAAAGGCCAATAATAGCGTGCGCTAGTGTAGAACATATCAGAGGGAATTTACGTGTGGACCTGGCCACTTTCGGCGCATATCCGATAGTCAACGGATGTTTGCTATGAAGGACTATCGCACGCTAAAGCCTAAGGTTAGCGCATGCTAATTTCATATCGGTCAGAGGGAATCCCGATAATTGCGGGTGTTTTCGGCATATGGGGCTCAGGCATCTTCGGGGTAGGTGCAGACAGTAGTAAGTCAACTACGATTAGCGCACGCTAAGTTTGGAGACTTGCATATGCTAAATAGAGTGTTTACGTACGTTATTGCATGGGCATTACGTACGCAAACCATTGTGCGAAGCAAGGCACTAGCCTCTGGACCCCGATAGCGCACGCTAATAAGGTAAGATAGCACACGCTAAGCATGTTAACGTATGCTAAATGAAGATAGTAGCGCATGCTAATAATGGTCAGTATATATAAGATTGCCGATGTGAATTGTGTTCATTTCGGCCATTCTTTCCCTTATTTCGATAGAGAGAGTTCTTAGAGAGAAGTTTGAGGTTCCAAATACATGAGTTGATCGTCCTTAACAACATTGGAGTTTGGAAGTGATTGGAAATGGATTCAACCTTGGGATTCAATCCATTCCTTCAAAGAGGTAATCACTCTTCACTTTGGGATTTCGTTTTGGATTGTATATGATGTTCTTGAGTTGATAATCGTCATGTATATGAGATGATGAGTATATGATTAAAAGATGGATTACTGAGTTATGTTGATGATATTGTTGATATGATTCGTGTGGTTTTGAATGGTGTTGTTCTTCTTCAAGAGATATGTTGGTTAATATCTCCCTTCATTTCGGATTTTTGATGTTGTTGTTATTGTTTACTTCGTATGATGATGATCATGCAAGTGATAATGATTCTTGGTTTATATGATAGGATTAAGAAGATTATTTGTTGAAATGTTAGTGGAAATAAGATTTGGACACTTGTTTGGAAAGTAATGTGTATAAGGTTCAATTTTGGAAAATCACCACCAATTCTTGAAAACTCTCAAAATTCTGAAACATAACAGTATAATAGAGCATCGAGTTGTCTTTCTAATGGTTCAAACGGTGAGTTAATCGGAGTCCGGATGAGTGAGTTATGCTCAAAATGGCAAAAACTATATTGTCTGTATTCTGAGAATAGGTAGCGCACGCTATTGATGAAGTTAGCGTACACTAACGTGCCTCGATGTATAAAAACGTAAAGAAGTCGGGAATTTCATTTCCCAACCCTTCCTACACGATCCCCTTTCGTCCCAGATCACCCAAACTCAGTTTTTAACCCCTAAACCTCAGATTTTGAGTTGGTTTATCAAGTGATAACATTTAGAAGACTTTGGAACAAGGATTATAACATCATTCTTGATTCTTTCGCCGGATTGAAGGTAATTGGCTTGAACTCTAATATTTTGGGATGTTTGAGATTCTTGATATACTTGGGTTGTTTAGTTCGTATCGATGGCTAGAATCATATAATGTTGAAGGATATATATGTTTGTAATTGTGTTCTTCATGTTCTCGATGTGCTTTGTGTTTATTGATTGATGATTCGAATATACACTTGAATTCCGCCTTCAAGGTGTTTGATTGAAGTTTTGAAAGAGAAATTGATTGGAATATTTTGGTTAAGTTTGTATACTCGCCTTATCGAATCGATATATGGACTTTGCGGAATCATGGGAATGAATTCGTAATTGTTTGAGTTAGATTTTTCGGACTTGTGTTTAATCAAGATATTTTGGTATCGTTGGGTTTGTGGATTGGTTATATCAGTTGTTGATTATTATCGAATGTGTGTTAATCGATTATTGCAATAGGTTGTGATAATTGATCGTTGATTTTGACCATTGTGTTGCGGTTGAGGTTAAAGAGTCCGTAGATTGCTTTTTGGTCGGGGCTGAGGAGCTTGTGAATGAAGACAATGGGATTGGTAACAGCTTCGTGGTATCGGTATCGAGGCAAGTTTATACTTGTTCAGTTATAATATTTAATGAATGATTTCGCTTTCATTTCATTTATAGTTCATATAGCAATGATATTATAAGTGTAAATTGTCGAGATGATGGTCTGTTCGTGGAAAAGATTTTGGCTTCGGCTTTGAGGTAATTTAAACATTGTTCAGTTATGAGGATAATTAGTATGTTGAGTTGTTGTATATGTTGAAGTTTCATATAATGAGATTCGTATTGGTTGTTCAATGAGGGATGGTGATCCCAGGACAATAGTGTTGAGATTGTTTCTCGCATTGGTCATTCTCTGGGGATTATGATCCCAGGATGTTTATTTTGGATAGTGTCGGTCGTGTCGATCTTTCATTATCCGTGTGTCATTGTTTCACTTCGGTGAGTCTATTGATTCTTATTGGATATGTGATTCTTTGAGTTTCGTTGTCATGTTGTATCGTGACATATCTGGAGTCATATATGTGTGCCGATTGGTTATTGTGTAGGATTTTTAGCCGGGCACATGATGGTTATGCGTGGATGTTTCCGCATTGAACCGTGCACACGAGACGTAGTTCGTGAGGCTAATTAGGTACATGTCCCACGTATATCCTGGATTCCGTATACGGGGTGGACATGTGCAGGGACACATTTTCGGATCGGGCATACTATGACATCCATCTTTGAGCCATATTGTTTGGTCGTTCATAGTCCATGTATGATTGGATATGTTCGACGGTTTGCGACTAGTTGTTCATACGCCTGAGGGGTATGTCCGACAGTCGGTGTTATTTCTTTGAGATCATTATTGTTGATCATTTGGAGTTTACCTTGTTGATGGTATTCTCGGTTATTGTTGATCCTTTGTTGATCGTGTTTGGAGTTTACCTTATTGAGGGTATTCTCGATTATTGTTGATCCTTTGTTGATCGTGTTGGAGTTTATCATGTTGATGGTACTCTCGATTATTGTAGATCCTTCGTTGGTAGTATCGGAGTTATCATGTCAGTGATATTCTCGATCAATTTATTGGTTGATCATTGTTAATGATCGTATAAGCATTCGGACTGTACGTCGATGTTTCAGGACTCGTTATCTTTGTATTATGGTAGTTGATCTACAGATATGCTATGTATTATTGGTTTATCCAGATTGAGATTTGACGGTGTAATCCAACGAACAGAATTTGGCACAAATGGTTCACTCCACACTTATGAGTTATGATGATGTTTTGATGATTTTTGAGTATTATTGTGATACAATACATATGTTTGTTGTTGAGTTCATTTCGTCATTTGATAATGCAAAATGTGGATTATGGTAAGGATTGATTTGATATGGATTGCTATGGATTGGTAAGGTTATGACGGTAAGATTATGTTGGTAGTATTATTACATTGGTATGTAATTATTTATGATGACGTGATCATTATCATTGTTGAGTATTGTGGCTGACCCCGTCGTGGGCCTTATTTTTAGGTACTCGGAGATCGAGCTAGTAGCGGTCGTGAAGGGATGAGCTTCCCGGGTGATACTGGTTGTGGCATGTTTTTGGAGAATTGAGTATTCTTTCTGGTTGTTTTAATTCCGCTGCAATTGTGTATTTGGAACTGTATTTTTATCCGCTCCGTGTGTATTTCAAAATGGGTTTCTGGTACTTTTACCAACTCGTGTATAACTTTCAAATTGCCCCTTTGGATATCTCGTAAACTTAGGTTATTTCGTTAAACCCTTTTTCCTTAAATTATTTTATCGGTACGTGTAAGTAGTGGCTTAACGTACATTTTGAAACTGTTGAGTTTTGGCGTTTTCGCCTTGTATTTTCAACTGGTATTTTGTGACGGTATTTGAGAACTATGTTTTGGAAAATATTTGAGTATTTGCAAAATATCACCGTCATCGGCCTTTTGGCATTTTTAAACATTTTTGAAATAGTTTTTAGCCTGGTGGGTTCCGGCGCGGGACCCACGGCGCTGTAATGTTCTGGGTGGTTTTAGGGGTGTTACAGAAGATGGTATCAGAGCTTTGGATTTTGTGAAACCCAGGCATGTGTGTTATGTGGCTCTACCAGTACGGTAGTAGCGTGACTTTTGAAAATGATTTTCTGACTTTTAAGTCAAACCGATTTTTGGAGGTTCCAAAATTTTTGAGATTCTTTTCAAATTGCTAATTGTGATATTAGTGTGTGTTGGTATTGTGCTGAGACTTCGTATGGGAGTTGTGTGCTAGTATCACGGGAGATCATCGGCTTCACGCACCTGTAAGTATGTTGGTTTGGTTATTCGCTTGTGGCGACGATTGATTGCTTTTGTGATGAGTTTGGAAATTTTTGGTTGATCTGTTGTTTGTGACAGGGTTGCAAGTTTCGAGGACGAAACTTATTTTAAGAGGGGTAGTATGTAATATCCGGATTTTCAATATAAATTTTTCGTGTTATTTTATCAGAGATATACTGGATAGCTTGGTGTCTATACAATATGGATAAAATAATTTGAGGACTGAGACAGTTGTATTTATACAATTGACGTGATTGGTTGACAGTTATAATTGAGGATGTCGTGTATCAGGTTGTTTTAATTTTGATATCGAGTATATCATATGAGAATATTATTGGATCAAGTATATGTATTCAGCATGTCATATATACGTGTCCAGTATGTCAAGACGACGGACAGAACAGTTGCAATTGGCTAAGTATAGCCTGAATTAACGTGCGCTAGTATGTGTACATAGCATACGCTAATGTGCAGGCTTAGTGCACGCTAAAGGCCAATAATAGCGTGCGCTAGTGCAGAACATATCAGAGGGAATTTACGTGTGGACCCGGCCACTTTCGGCGCATATCCGATAGTCAACAGATGTTTGCTATGAAGGATTAGTGCATGCTAAAGCCTAAGGTTAGCGCATGCTAATTTCAGATCGGTCAGAGGGAATCTCGGTAATTGCGTGTGTTTTCGGCATTTGGGGCTCAGGCATCTTCGGGGTAGGTGCTGTAATATCCGCAAATTCGATTTTCGGTAATTTTTCTTTGTTGGCGAAAGTCCATTTTGACGACTTGCTTGGGACCATTTCGTCATCCTGAGAATGATTAATTCTACACTTTTTGTCATCCGAGTTCGTTTCGGTATGGTTCTGTTGAATTCCGTGTTCTTTAGCGACTTTTCCACGTATGAGTTCGACTTTGTTAAATCACCATTAATTTTTGGAAACTCCAAAAATTCTGAATCTTTGCAATATTATAAAGCATCGAGTTAGCTTTCCAATGGTTCAAACGGTGAGTCAATCGGAGTCTAGACGAGGGAGTTATGGTCGAAATAGCTAAGTCACTCTCATTTTTCAGATTCGGCCAAAACCGTTTGTACCCTGTGCCGCGGCACACGATGCAGTCAACTGTATAATTACGTTTTTTTCAGCAAAATCCGATCATTTCTCCATTTTCTTCAACCCACACGAGAGAGAGAGCTTGGGGAGAGAACTTTGCATCATCTACCTCTTGAGTATTGAATTTTTATCATTTTCATTTGGTGGGGAAGCTCGGATCATCAAGCTATAGCGTATTCTTCGAATCATAGTGCTTGGATCTTCAAGAGGTAATTTCTTCAACATCTTGGATTTCGATTTTGTATTGGGTAATGATGTTTTGGATGTTAAAATCATGGTGTATGAAGTGATATACGCATGATTATGGACACGTTTGAGTATTCATCGGATTATTGAAAGATTATTCATGAACACTTTGAATTTTTGTGTTGGATTTTGGGGGTTTTCGTAGATTCGTCCGATTTATCTGATTGAAGCTTGAGAACCTTGAGATTATGATATATCTATACCGTATGCGTGTTTTCTTACGATTTTACGGGTTGAATTGTGTCGTTTTCGGACTTGTGGGAGTTTGGGCGATTTCCCAACCTTTAGTCGTTCACCCGTGTATTTTTCTTGGATCGTAGACGAGTTTCGGGAGTCTCTTCGTGTAATTTGAGTATAGATAATTAATTGTCATTTCCTTGCGAATCGTTTAGGTGCCGGAAGCGCGTTCTTGGACCTACCGAACTCATACCCTTCCTCCGTTCGATTTCTCGATGTCTCAAAGGCAAGTATACATTTATGATTGTACGTTCTCGACTTTGAAAGTAAGAGGTATTGATGGTATGATATGAACGAACCGTTTTTACGGCATTCATAGATATATTGATGGCATATTATGAACGAACCGTTTTTACGGCATTCATATATGTATTGTTGGCATGTAATGAACGAACCGTTTTGACGGCATTCCTACATGTAACGGCGTATGATATGAACGAACCGTTTCTACGGCATTCACATACGTCATGAGATTTTAGTTATTCCGGAATACTAGTCTTGAATTGATGAATTGACGGCTACATTTACTTTATTGTCGAGGAGTATTGTATTTCATACTTGATATACTTGCACTAGCTATTCGACGGCTAACCCCTTTATGGGGGAAATACTTTTTATGTATTTCAGGTTCCAGGAGATCGGACAGACAGGTATCGGGTCGGCATGAAGATGATGGGCAAGTGTGATCGTGTCTTGTCTCGGTTATCTTTTTGGATTCCTCCATTCGGTGTTGTTGTCTTTGGAATGGATTTTAAATACTCGAGTATTGTATTTTGATTTCCTTGATGTTAGGCTGTGTTCTTTGAGGTATTGATTTGTGTGGTGATGTATATGGTTTCATTGGTTATGGTTTTTAATACCATTTGTGTAGTCCTTCATTCCATTGAATGAAGACCTTCTCGGTCAAGTTTCATAGTTCCGCGTATGTTTAGCCTTCTGGGTCCCACGGCGGGGCTCACGTGTTGTAATATACTGAATAACTTGGGGTGTTACGAGAATATGGTATCGGAGCTTAGGTTTATGGATACCTAAGTGTCGGTCTTTTGGGTCGATTGAGTCGGCATTTGCCCACAGTATCACTACTCGCCATCATCACGGTCGGCCGTACTTGTAAGTCCTCTCACTCTTCTTGTATTTTTCTTAATCGTTTCGTTTATAGCTTGGTATTCTTGGGATTTGGTCACTTCAAGAATGTGCGATTCGGATTATACTTACGCACGTATGTGCCCTTCAGAATGTTGGCTGAAAGTAGGAAGAATCGTGGCCGTGGTCACGGACGTGAACTCTTCCTTGAGATTTTGTTAAGTTGCTAATTGCGATAATGGTGTGTATCGGTATTATGTTGAGACTTTGTTTAGGAGTCGCATGCTAGTATCACGGGAGATCTTCGACTTTGCAGACTTGTAAGTATGTTGTTCGGATTATTCGATAATTCTTGGTGAATTTAAATTTCCGTTGAAATGTTGTTTGTGCGAGTGATTGCAAGTTTCGAGGACGAAACTTATTTTTAAGGGGGGTAGAGTGTAATACCCCGATTTTTCGGATATATTTTTTTTCGTTTATATGTTGGAGGTCGTTGATGGATAATTGTTCTTGAGGATGATGTGAACGTATGACAATGTTATTGAATGCGTTTATGTATTCATTGTGCCGTACGATCGTTTGGTATGTCGAGATGTTTGTCGAGAATAGCGGAAAATGGCTAAGTACAGCCACGTTAGCGCACGCTACAAGGTATGCCTAGCGCACGCTAAGACATATATACTTAGCGTACGCCACGGTGCATACTTAGCGCACGCTAAGAGGTTTGAGTTACGTACGCTAAGGAGGACCCCTAACGTACGTGAGGTATTCTGGATAAGGTCCGTAAAGTGGCCGACAGGTAGGCCCAGACTGTTTATTATCGGCGATTAACACACGCTAATTTCAGATCATCAATAGGGAATCTTGGCTTTATTGGTTGCTTTCGGCGTGTAGGACCCGGACATCTTCTGGGAAGGTACAGGTTGTCGGGTCAACGACGATTAGCGCGCGCTAAGGTCGAGGAATAGCGCACGCTAATGAGCATTTCACTGTAGCAAGTCAACGCCTATTTGCGTACGTTAATGCATGGGCATTACGTACGTTAGATGAATTTCGAAGCAATGCAGTAGCTTCTGGACTTCCCGATAGCGCACGCTATCAAGGAAGGATAGCGCACGCTAGTTCTATAGCGCACGCTAAATATAAGGTCTAGCGCGCGCTAGTGATGTGTTTTATAGAAGGGATAGACGAGTGCTGAGAGGCATTTTGTCCATTCTCCTTCTTTCAGTCAATAGAGAGAGCCTTGGGAAGTACTTGAAGTTCCTAAACATTGAGAGATGATTCTCTTAAACAAGATTAGGATGGAGAGCTCGGATTTAAGTATTGTTCTTGAAGTTTTGATGATTCTTGGAATGAAGTTCAATTATTCTTCTTCGTGGTTCGTCCATACAAGGTAATCCTTGTATCCCTTTGATAGTGGTTCGTTTTTAAAGGATTACTACTTGGGAGGGAGCATGTTGGGAATCGTGTATTTTGATGTTCGTTTTTATTTCAATGTAAATGCATATATTGGACTGTACTTTTATCCGCTGCGTGAGTATTTTGAAATTGCTTTTGGTATTTTGCCAACTAAATTTTATTTTGTAAAATCGATTCCCTAAACTGAGTTTTTGGCATTTTAGCTTTGATCGTTTTGACGGTATTTGGAAAATGATTTTTTTTAGTATTTGAAAAATATTACCGTCATCGGTCTTTTTGGCATTTTTGAAATGACGTGGAAAATTGTGCTTAGTCTGGTAAATCCTTGTGAGAAGGGTTTACGGCGTGTAATATTCCCAGGAGGATCTGGGGTGTTACAATTATGGTATCATGTGATAATGTTATACGAGATTTATTAGAATTGTACTAAGAGATTTCGGATGTTGATATGATTATTGAGATCTTCTTCATATGATGATAAGGGTTTTGTTGCGATTCTTGAGGTTGTATGAATGACATGATGAAGAAAATGGTAACATGGAGATATATACCTCGGATATGTTGTTCTGAACGTGATTTCGGATATTTCATGTTCTTGAAGAACTCTTGAATTATACGAGGTGATGAAAATTTTTAAGAAGTGTTGATGTTTTGAAAATGAATATGGAATATTCATATCTAGAGCTAAACTATGTGTTGGAAATAATATTCGTATAGGAATACGAATGTGATTATGAGTTTGATGAGACTATTATTCATCTCTGAATTTGGAAGCCCATACGTATGGAGCAAATATTCAAATCGAATGATTGGATTGTTTGATAACCTTTTAATATGATTATCTATTGTTTTGAACGGTCGGATGATTCGAATTGATGACGGTCATAAGTAAATTTTAACGATGGATTTACGAGAAGGGAACCTTGTCAATTCGTATTTAAGAATTGAGTTTGGAACATTTAGACCCTTATTATTGGTCCGAATTGGTTGCTGATATGATCATCATATTTCGACTCGTATTGTGGACAGGATTTGTAAGTGTCTGAGTTGGATTGTTCAGACTGTGATTAGTCGAGATATGGTGAAACGGTTGAGTTTGTGGTTTGGTGGTGTTGATATTGGTCGTCATCGAACCTGTTGATTATTAATCCTTCGTTTTACAATAAGATATGATGTGTGATCATGGATTATGACTGTTGTGTTGCGGTTGAGGTTGAAGAATTCGTAGATTACCTTGGTCGGGACTGAGGAACTCGTAAGACGAAATCAACTGAATTGGTAACAGTTTGTTGTATTGATATCGAGGCAAGTTTTATACTTGTACTAATCAATGAGATTAATGTTATCGTGTAGGTGTACGAATGTGTGTATCATTTCGAGACTCGGCCTCTTTATGATTGTATTGATATCAGGGGATTGTTTGATACGACACCCGTCGACAAATTATGCCAAATATTATTGTTGTTCGTAAATGGCGATTTAAGGCATTGCGATACTTGTTGGTAATATTTGTCGATAGCGGTTCGCGGTATCGGCGTATCGATTGTTATTATTGATTGATGTTCCATCAAGATATTTTTGTGAATCGTCGTTATTGATATCGGTGTTTTTCTATTGATGTCGTTTTGGCGATTGAAGGCATTGGCGTATTCGATTATCATCTTCGTTATCGGTAACCGATTAAAGGTGCGAGACATCCGTTGTATAATTGTTATCGATAAATCGCTCTAAAGGTAATCGATATATTGAATTGGGATTATCAAAGATAATTCCCATCCGTTGTCAAAAATATTCTCATCTGTTGTATCGTTGTTATCGATTGGCCATTCTACGGTAATCGAAGTATTGAATTGGGACTGTCGAGGATAGTTCCCATCCCTTGAATTATTATTGTCGTGTTGGCCGACTCAAGGCGGACACTATTATTCTTGTGAACTCGGTAGTTTTGTGATCGTTGAGGGTTGAGGATTTTCCGAATTGTTGTGTTGTGATTATTGCTCGTGTTAATCGGTCCTTAGGGATTTTGATCCCAGGATGGTTATGTTGGATATTGTTGGTCGTGTCGATCTTTCATTATTCGTGCGTCATCGTTCACTTGGTGAGTCGCGTGATTCGTATTGGATATGTTATCCTTTGAGTTTCGCGGTCATGTTGTATCGTGGCATATCTGGAATCATATCTGCGTGCCGATTGGTTATGTGTAGGATTTTTAGCCGGGCACACGATGGTCATGCGTGGATGTTTCCGCATTGGACCGTGCACACGAGACGTAGTTCGTGAGGCTAGTTAGATACATTGTCACACGTATATTACGGATTACGTATACGGGGTGGACATGTGCACGGACACATTTCCGGATCGGGCGTACTGTGATGTTCCCTCTTGAGCCTTATTGTTTGGTCGTTCGTAGTCCATGTTGTATTGGATATGTCCGACGATTTGCGATTGGTTGTTCATATGCCGAGGGGTATGTCCGACAGTCAGGTTTGCTTCTTTGAGATCTGTATTGTGATGATTCTGACTTTGGGTATTCGGCTTTGAGGCCATCGTGATATACTTCTTTGGTTGAGGGGCTTTCAAGCCATTGCGATGTATTGGTATTTCTGTTGGAGCCTTCAGAAATTGTGATTCGTATTTACCTCAGTGTTGGCTTGGATTACCTTCGGGTAATGTATTGTTGTGTTACTTGTAACGTTTCGCCGTTGGGTGTAAGCTACGCGTTTCTTGTGTATCTCGTTGAGTTTTCCTGGCGGGATATTGCTTCTCCCTAGTTGTTTTAAGTTTCGGGACGAAACTTCTTTTAAGGAGGGTAGAATGTAATATCCGCAAATTCGAATTCCGGTAATTTTTCTTTGTTGGCGAAAGTCCATTTTGACGACTTTCTTGGGACCGTTTCGTCATCCTGAGAATGATTAATTCTACACTTTTTGTCATCCGAGTTCGTTTCGGTATCGTTCTGTTGAATTCCGTGTTCTTTAGCGACTTTTCCACGTATGAGTTCGACTTTGTTAAATCACCATTAATTTTTGGAAACTCCAAAAATTCTGAATCTTTGAAATATTATAAAGCATCGAGTTAGATTTCCAATGGTTTAAACGGTGAGTCAATCGGAGTCCATACGAGGGAGTTATGGTCGAAATAGCTAAGTCACTCTCATTTTCCAGATTCGGCCAAAACCGTCTGTACCCTGTGCCGCGGCACACTTTGGCTGAGCCGCGGCACACGATGCAGTCAACTGTATAATTACGTTTTTTTCAGCAAAATCCGATCATTTCTCCATTTTCTTCAACCCACACGAGAGAGAGAGCTTGGGGAGAGAACTTTGCATCATCTACCTCTTGAGTATTGAATTTTTATCATTTTCATTTGGTGGGGAAGCTCGGATCATCAAGCTATTGCGTATTCTTCGAATCATAGTGCTTGGATCTTCAAGAGGTAATTTCTTCAACATCTTGGATTTCGATTTTGTATTGGGTAATGATGTTTTGGATGTTAAAATCATGGTGTATGAAGTGATATACGCATGATTATGGACACGTTTGAGTATTCATCGGATTATTGAAAGATTATTCATGAACACTTTGAATTTTTGTGTTGGATTTTGGGGGTTTTCGTAGATTCGTCCGATTTATCCGATTAAAGCTTGAGAACCTTGAGATTATGATATATCTATACCGTATGCGTGTTTTCTTACGATTTTACGGGTTGAATTGTGTCGTTTTCGGACTTGTGGGAGTTTGGGCGATTTCCCAACCTTTAGTCGTTCACCCATGTATTTTTCTTGGATCGTAGACGAGTTTCGGGAGTCTCTTCGTGTAATTTGAGTATAGATAATTAATTGTCATTTCCTTGCGAATCGTTTAGGTGCCGGAAGCGCGTTCTTGGACCTACCGAACTCATACCCTTCCTCCGTTCGATTTCTCGATGTCTCAAAGGCAAGTATACATTTATGATTGTACGTTCTCGACTTTGAAAGTAAGAGGTATTGATGGTATGATATGAACGAACCGTTTTTACGGCATTCATAGATATATTGATGGCATATTATGAACGAACCGTTTTTACGGCATTCATATATGTATTGTTGGCATGTAATGAACGAACCGTTTTGACGGCATTCCTACATGTAACGGCGTATGATATGAACGAACCGTTTCTACGGCATTCACATACGTCATGAGATTTTAGTTATTCCGGAATACTAGTCTTGAATTGATGAATTGACGGCTACATTTACTTTATTGTCGAGGAGTATTGTATTTCATACTTGATATACTTGCACTTGCTATTCGACGGCTAACCCCTTTATGGGGGAAATACTTTTTATGTATTTCAGGTTCCAGGAGATCGGACAGGCAGGTAATGGGTCGGCATGAAGATGATGGGCAAGTGTGATACTGTGTCTTGTCTCCGGTTATCTTTTTGGATTCCTCCATTTAGTGTTGTTGTACTGGAATGGATTTTAAATACTCGAGTATTGTATTTTCAGTTTCCTTGATGTTCCGGCCTGTGTTGCCGAGGTATTGATTTGTGTGGTGATGTATATGGTTTCATTGGTTATGGTTTTTAATACCATTTGTGTTGTCCTTCATTCCATTGTATGTAGACCTTCTCGGTCAAGTTTCATAGTTCCGTGTATGTTTAGCCTTGTGGGTCCCACGGCGGGGCTCACGGCGCTGTAATATACCCTGAATAACTTGGGGGTGTTACAGGTGCAGACTGTAGTAAGTCAACTACGATTAGTGCATGCTAAGTTTGGAGACTTGCATACGCTAAATAGAGTGTTTACGTACGTTATTGCATGGACATTACGTACGCAAACCATTCTGCGAAGCAAGGCAGTAGCCTCTGGACCCCAATAGCGCACGCTAATAAGGTAAGTTAGCACACGCTAAGCATGTTAACGTATGCTAAACGAAGATGGTAGCGCACGCTAATAATGGTCAGTATATATATGATTGCCGATGTGAATTATGTTCATTTCGGCCATTCTTTCCCTTATTTCGATAGAGAGAGTTCTTAGAGAGAAGTTTGAGGTTCCAAATACATGAGTTGATCGTCCTTAACAACATTGGAGTTTGGAAGTGATTGGAAACGGATTCAACCTTGGGATTCAATCCATTCCTTCAAAGAGGTAATCACTCTTCACTTTGGGATTTCGTTTTGGATTGTATATGATGTTCTTGAGTTGATAATCGTCATGTATATGAGATGATGAGTATATGATTAAGAGATGGATTACTGAGTTATGTTGATGATATTGTTAATATGATTCATGTGGTTTTGAATGGTGTTGTTCTTCTTCAAGAGATATGTTAGTTAATATCTCCCTACATTTTGGGTTTTTGATGTTGTTGTTATTGTTTACTTCGTATGATTATGATCACACAAGTGATTATGATTCTTGGTGTATATGATATGATTAAGAAGATTATATGTTGAAATGTTAGTGGAAATAAGATTTGGACACTTGTTTGGAAAGTAATGTGCATAAGGTTCGACTTTGAAAAATCACCACCAATTCTTGAAAACTCTACAAATTATGAAGCATAACATTATGATAGTGCATCGAGTTATCTTTCTAATGGTTCAAACGGTGAGTTAATCGGAGTCTGGATGAGTGAGTTATGCTCAAAATGGCAAAAACTATACTGTCTGTATTCTGAGAACAGGTAGCGCACGCATAGGCGGATCCAGGACCGAAAAACGACTGGTGCACCGACCGTCCCACGAAAAACAATGTCGAACGATAAATTATATATTAAAATTATATTAAAGATAACAAATAATACATAAAGAAAGTCAGTAATAACAAAGCGGGAGACAATTAGGCGAACATGTCATGCTGGAAAACTTACCTCTAGATCGGGGTGAGGTCAAGCCTCTTGGGGGTACTCAGGACAGGGGACGATCCCCCTCGTGTGCGTGTGTGGGAAAAAAAAAACAAAGAATCTGCACATTTACAAAGAAAATCGCCTACATTTACTGTCCATTTCCTGAAAATGTGCTAAAATAACATCATTACTAATAGTTTTAAGTACATATTTTTCTATAAATGTTACAAGACGATTATTTAACCATTGATCACCCATCTTACTAAATAACTCACTCTTCACATACTTCATAGCTGAGAAGACTCGTTCAACACTTGCAGTTGCTACGGGCAAAATCAACATTTCTTTCAAAAGTAATTTCTAATATTTGGTTAACTGAAACTCTTCAGCTAGTTTTGTATTAAGGGTGCATCTTAATTTTTTTCATCATATTACATAAATATTCTTCAAAAGAAACAAGTGTTTGCGAAATATTTCAAGGTTGAATAAACAATTTTAAACACTTTAATTAATATCGTCTTGATCAAAACAGATTACGTCAAATCAAAAAATATATTTAATAGGTATATATGACTTTACCTATTAAACTTCGAGAGTAAAAAATAATTAAACTCCTCGATAATTCAACTATTGCCAAAATAAAATAACGGAAAAGATAATACTAGATATTATCAGGGATGGGGTCTTATTCTGATAAAAATCTGGTGGTGCACGTGCACCACCATGTTAGGCATAGATCCGCCTATGAGCGCACGCTATTGATGAAGTTAGCATACGCTAACATGCCTGGATGTATAAAAACGTAAAGAAGTCGGGAATTTCATTTCCCAACCCTTCCTACACGATCCCCTTTCATCCTAAATCACCCAAACTTGGTTTTTAACCCCTAAACCTCAGATTTTGAGTTGGTTTATCAAGTGATAACATCTAGATGAGTTTGGAACAAGGATTATAACATCATTCTTGATTCTTTCGCCGAATTGAAGGTAATTGGCTTGAACTCTAATATTTTGGGATGTTTGAGATTCTTGATATATTTGGGTTGTTTAGTTCGTATCGATGGCTAGAATCATATAATGTTGAAGGATATATATGTTTGTTATTGTGTTCTTCGTGTTCTTGATGTGGTTTGTGTTTATTGATTGATGATTCGAATATACATTTGAATTCCGCATTCAAGGTGTTTGATTGAAGTTTTGAAAGAGAAATTGATTGGAATATTTTGGTTAAGTTTGTATACTCGCCTTATCGAATCGATATATGGACTTTGCGGAATCATGGGAATGAATTCGTAATTGTTTGAGTTAGATTTTTCGGACTTGTGTTTATTCAAGATATTTTGGAATCGTTGGGTTTGTGGATTGGTTATATCAGTTGTTGATTATTATCGAATGTGTGTTAATCGATTATTACAATAGGTTGTGATAATTGATCGTTGATTTTGACCATTGTGTTGCGGTTGAGGTTGAAGAGTTCGTAGATTGCTTTTTGGTCGGGGCTGAGGAGCTTGTGAACGAAGACAATGGGATTGGTAATGGATTCGTGGTATCATTATCGAGTCAAGTTTACAATTGTTCAGTTATAATATTTAATGAATGATTTCGCTTTCATTTCATTTATAGTTCATATAGCAATGATATTATAAGTGTAAATTATCGGGATGATGGTCTGTTCGTGAAAAGGATTTTGGCTTCGGCTTTGAGGTAATTTAAGCATTGTTCAGTTTGAGTTGTTGTATATGTTGAAGTTTCGTATAATGAGATTCGTATTATTTGTTCGATGAAGGATTGATCCCAGGACGGTAGTGTTGAGATTGTTGCTCGCATTGGTCATTCTCTGGGGATTGTGATCCCAGGATGTTTGTTTTGGATATTGTCGGTCGTGTCGATCTTTCATTATCCGTGTGTCATTGTTTCACTTCGGTGAGTCTATTGATTCTTATTGGATATGTGATTCTTTGAGTTTCGTTGTCATATTGCATCGTGACATATCTGGAGTCATATCTGTGTGCCGATTGGTTATTATGTAGGATTTTTAGCCACGCACATGATGGTTATGCGTGGATGTTTCCGCCTTGAACCGTGCACACGAGACGTAGTTCGTGAGGCAAATTAGGTACATGTCCCACATATATCCTGGATTCCGTATACGGGGTGGACATGTGCACGGACACATTTCCGGATCGGGCATACTATGACGTTTATCTTTTAGCCATATTGTTTGGTCGTTCATAGTCCATGTATAATTGGATATGTTCGACGGTTTGCAACTGGTTGTTCATACGCCTGAGGGGTATGTCCGACAGTCGGAGTTATTTCTTTGAGATCATTATTGTTGATCATTTGGAGTTTACCTTGTTGATGGTATTCTCGGTTATTGTTGATCCTTTGTTGATCGTGTTTGGAGTTTACCTTATTGAGGGTATTCTCGATTATTGTTGATCCTTTGTTGATCGTATTGGAGTTTATCATGTTGATGGTATTCTCGATTATTGTCGATCCTTCGTTGGTAGTATCGGAGTTATCATGTCAGTGATATTCTCGGTCGATTTATTGGTCGATCATTGTTAATGATCGTATAAGCATTCGGACTGAACATCGATGTTTCAGGACTCGTTATCTTTGTATTGTGGTAGTTGATCTATAGATATGCTGTGTATTATTGGTTTATCCAGATTGAGATTTGACGGTGCAATCCAACGGACAGAATTTGGCACAGATGGTTCACTCCACACTTATGAGTTATGATGATGTTTTGATGATTTTTTAGTATTATTGTGATACAGTACAGATGTTTGTTGTTGAGTTCATTTCGTCATTTGAGAATGCAAAATGTGGATTATGGTAAGGATTGATTTGATATGGATTGCTATGGATTGGTAAGGTTATGACGGTAAGATTATGTTGGTAGTATTCTTATAGTATTATTACATTGGTATGTAATTATTTATGATGATGTGATCGTTATCATTGTTGAGTATTGTGGATGACCCCGTCGTGGGCCTTATTTTTAGGTACTCGGAGATCGAGCTAGTAGCGGTCGTGAAGGGATGAGCTTCCCGGGTGATACTGGTTGTGGCATGTTTTCGGAGAATTGAGTATTCTTTCTGGTTGTTTTATTTCCGCTGCAATTGTGTATTTTGAACTGTATTTTTATCCGCTTCGTGTCTATTTCAAAATGGCTTTCTGGTATTTTTACCAACTCGTGTATAACTTTCAAATTGCCCCTTTGGATATCTCGTAAACTTGGGTTATTTCGTTAAACCCTTTTTCCCTAAATTATTTTATCGGTACGTGTAAGTAGTGGCTTAACGTACATTTTGAAACTATTGAGTTTTGGCATTTTCGCCTTGTATTTTCAACTGGTATTTTGTGACGGTATTTGAGAACTATGTTTTGGAAAATATTTGAGTATTTGCAAAATATCACCGTCATCGGCCTTTTGGTGTTTTTAAACGTTTTTAAATGGTTTTTAACCTGGTGGGTTCTGGCACGGGACCCACGGTGCTGTAATATCCCGGATGATTTTGGGGGTGTTACAGAGAGGAAGGCTGCCCAAATATTGAAGAATATGTTGTAATACCCGGTTGTAATTCATTCATTTTCATTCAGTAATTATCAGTCTGTAATTATCACTCAGTGTATTTTCACCCGATTATAATCATTCATCAATCATGTTCATTCACCGTGTTCACCGTTCGGAAAAACTTCGAGTTGTGTATCGTTATTGTTCATTGTTTCAACTTTCCTCATATGAGTTCGACTTTGTTAGATCACCATTAATTTTTGGTAACTCCAAAAATTCTAAATCTTTGCAATATTATAGAGCATCGAGTTAGCTTTCCAATGGTTCAAACGGTGAGTCAATCGGAGTCCGGACGAGAGAGTTATGGTCGTTTTAGCTCAACCGCTCATTTTTCGATTATTGGCGATCACCGCCGAACGAACTCGGCCGTGTCGTCCGACACGGCCCGTGCCGTACTCGTCCGAAATGCCGAAGTCTCGCCTAAGGACCCGACGTGTCGCCTGGCACGGCCGAGTCGAACTCTTCCGATAAGCTGACCGATCGCCGACACGCCCGACCGTGTTCCGTGACACGGCCGAGTCATGCCGAGTCGCCGGACGGTCATCGTCGGAAGGCCCTCCGCCGCGACCGTGTCAAGCGAGGACACGGTCGAGTCCTGTCGGCCACCATGCGACACGACCGTGCCGATCGGCACGGGCCGTGTCCGGCAGGCGATCAACTCCTTTAAATTCGCTTTTTCAAAGATTTCACCCATTTCTCTCCCTTTTCTTCACCTTCAACCGAGAGAGAAAACTTGAGGGAGGGTTTTTCCTTCACAAATCATTTGGGTGTTTGATTTTCTTCATCTCCTTTCGATCGTGAAGCCCGGATAATCAATCTAACGCGTGTTCTTCGGATTAAAGTACTTGGATCTTCAAAGGTAATATTCTTCAACACCTTGGATTTCGATTTTTGTGTTGAGATACGATGTTTTGGACGTTATAATCATGATATATGAAGGGATATGTATATGATTATGAGTTTGTATAAGGATTCATTGGATTATTGAGGAATTATTCAAGAACACCTTGAAAATCGAGTTGGAATTGGGGGTTTTCGATTAATTGTCGTTATAATCACGTTTTCGGATATTCATTTTGGATTATTGATAGTATTCATGAGGTTTTGTGGGTTTGAATCATTCATTGGAAGTTGGTTTCGATGTAATTGAGTTTTGGTTGTAAACAATTGGAGATTGTTTACAACGCGTTGTTTTAATGCCCCAATGAGTTTCGGGTATTGTTGTATCGACTTTTGAGTTGGTTGTGATCATGCTTGATTCGTGTATTAAGAGAATTGTTGGTATTTGTGTTGTTCAAGGTTGTTCGAGCGGCCGATAATTTCATTAAGGACGTTGATCGTGGAAGTACCTTCTCGCCTTCGGTTTGAGGCAAGTTTTATACTTGTACTAGTCAATGAGCTAATGTCATCATGTATGTGTATGGATGTGTTGTATCATTCCGAGACTTAGTCTCTTCATGAATTCATTGATATCAAGAGATCGTTCGATACGATACCTTCCGGCAATTTTGCCAAGTGTTTATAGTTGTTCGTTAACGGCCGATTCAAGGCATTGTAATACTCATAATTAATGTTATTGTCGATAGCCGGTTCGCGGTATCGATGTATCGATTGTTGTTAATATAGATGTCAATTTAAGACATCGTTGAGATCGTTGTTATTCCTGTTTGGATTGTCATTAAAACTGTACAGGCCGATTAAAGGCATTGGCTTATTCATTTCTCACCTTCTCCGTCGGTAACCGATTAAAGGTGCCGAGGCATCCTTCGTATCATTGTCATCGATTGGCCGTTCTCAGGCAAATCGAAATGTTCAATTATTCACCATCTCATTGTTATCGATTGACCGTTCTAAGGCAATCGAGGTATTTTAATCATTCATCGTATCATTCGTAATGATTGGCCATTCTAAGCCAATCGAAGTGCTTAATCATTCATGGAATCATCCGCTGCATCATTCTTATCGTGTTGGCCGACTCAAGGCAGCACACTATCCCTAATTGTGATACGGCTTTCATGCCGTGGCTTCGGCCCTAATTGTGATACGGCTTTCATGCCGTGGCTTCGGCCCTAATTGTGATACGGCTTTCATGCCGTGGCTTCGGACCTAATTGTGATACGGTTTTCATGCCGTGGCTTCGGCCCTAATTGTGATACAGCTTTCATGCCGTGGCTTCGGCCCTAATCAATAACAGCTTCGGGCTGTTTCGGCTTCATGTGATTGTGATATTTGGCGCTTTGGCCGAGTGGTTTTAGGCCTTGTGATTGTCTTGTTAATTTCATTGAGCCTCCGGCATTGTGATTCATATTTAACTCGCTCGGTTTGGTTCATGTCGTGTAATTCATTGTGGTATTCTGTGATTTTGATTCGCCGTTGGGCACTTATGTTCTAACCCGTCGAATGGTATTAATAGTATGACGTGGGCATAGTATTTCACGAATGCTCGGTTCTTACCTTGGTTTGTGAGCATCTCGTATTATTATCATCATTATACCATTTCATTCTGCCTTTGGATGCATATCATGTTATACATGTATTTGATGTTCATTATCTGGATGACTGACCGTGGGGGCGGAACATGTTTTCATGTTTTAGGTGCTTGCGAGGAGAGAGTTGAGGCACAGGGGCATGACGATGGCGACGAGGCATACGAGCGATACTAGTCCGAGTTGTTCATTGTTGGTCAGCCAGTTGGAGTGTACTCCAGTCTTGTCAGTTATTGTCGTGTTGTATTACCCGAACAGATGCTCGTGGATGCTGTTGTATTTCATTTTGGCCATGTAGGCCACTTTTGTCGTTGAAATTCCTTATCGGAATATTGTGTCGGATATCATGGTAGGGACTATGATTTTCCCTTGTTGTTTAATTTAATGTATTTTAGTCATGTTCGCCTGGTGGATCTCCTGGCGTGGGGTCCACGGCACTGTAATAACCCAATAGGATTTGGGGGTGTTACAGTAATGGTATCATAGATTTGGGTTGTGAAATACCCTGAGATGTGAGTTATGTGGTCCTACCGACGCGGTAGTAGTGGGATTGTCAGGTTATGACAATCTAGTCGATCGAGTTTTGTGAGTCGTAATATTAGTGCGACCGCACGAGTCATTCATTCATCGAGTCGTCGGTGAAGACTAGTATCGCGAGACCTCGAAGCTTCGTATGACCTCGTGTAAGGACTCGATTCTCTTTGTGTTCATACATCCATCATGTCATTAATTGTTCATGCTTATTTGAAACCTATATGTGATATTAGTGTTATGATTGATTCATGACTAATTGTTTTGGAGCACGTGTGACTTGTGTAAGCATTAAGGATCAACTCATTTATCAGTTAATAATTCTCAATCATCATTTTGATCTCATCACTCAGTTAATTCATTCATCACTCAGTCAATAACATCACTCAGATAATTCATTCATCAGTCAGTTAATTCATTCCTCACTCAGTCAATATCATCACTCAGATAATTCATTCATCATCGCTTAATTCATTCATCACTCACCAATATCATCACTCACATAATTCATTCATCACTCAGCCAATCTCATCGTTCAGTTAATTCATTCATCACTCAGTTGATCTCATTATTCAGTTAATTCATTAATCATTCAGCCCATCTCACGGTTCAGTTGTTGATCTTGAGGATCGAATTTTCAACCTTGTTAACTTGTTCAAAGTAATCATTTCAGGAATTTCATCAGGCAATCATGTTACCTCATTTGATGTTTCATACGATCTTATCATACTCTGACATAATGTCGACGATCATTTCATTAAATCATTAATGCATTCATTGTGCGAGAGCGTGTATGCTCATTATTGTCACTCTGTAACGTAATCATAATGCGATATTCATGCGGAATCTATAATCATCATGTGACTTTCCTACTTCAGTATGGATAGAGCTGTCAGAGGACGCAGGGGAAGAGGCCGCGGTGCGGGCCGGAACCCGGGATCTCGTGTGCATGCCCACACGAACGCGAGGGATATCATTAATTCATCAAATAGCGAGGCTACTCATTCATCAGCAGATAATCAGTCGCCGTCAGGGAGTCGTACCTGAGAGGCATCTCACTCGGAAGGTGCTTGGGTTGACCCATTCATATTTGTGCAGGGCATGATGGCCCAGATGACTCAGATGACGCGGATGATGGAGACCATGCAGACCTCGATGGTTCGTGGTCCACTGCAACAGGAATTCCAGGAGCCGTTTAATGAACAGACTGGGAGAGTGAATCAGATTGTTGGCGATATCTCTCGTCAGAGGCCGCCTACTTTTGAGGGTTCGTCGGAACCAGCTGATATTGTTCATTGGCTTGAGCATTTTGATAAACTCTTCGATATGGTTCAGTGTCCGGAGGAGAGTAAAGTGGCGGTAGCGGCTTACTACTTGAGTAAAGGTGCTTATTCTTGGTGGCTTTCTGTGAAACCCACCGATCGAGATTGTGTTTGGGGCGAATTCAAGACTCTCATGATAGAGAGGTATTATCCGGCCCCACTTCGGGAAGCCAAGTTATCAGAGGTTTTGAACCCTGAATCCGTCGAGGACGAGGGTGTTATTGTCATTCCGAGAAGTTTCGGGGACTACTTGATTTGCTTCATCGCTTATCCGCATCAAGCGGATAAGATCAAGTATTATAGCAAGAGGCTAAAACAGCAGTTGAGGATGCAGTTGTTCAACCACAATTGTAATTCACTTAGTGAGTTCATCGGGAAGGCTCTTGGAGCAGAGCTTTTGATCAAGGAGCTTACTCGGAAACATCCTTCAGTTCCTTCGGGTGAGAGGACTAGAATGCCGGATCGTTCAGAGGGACATCGGGCTCCGACGTCCAAGGGGTCGTTTTCTAGTCGTCTTCGTGCTGGGAAGGCTTCTTCCTCTCAGACGACGAGTTCGACTGTTGTTTGCTTTAACTGTGAATCAGCAAGACACGTTAATACTCGGTGTACGGTGCCAGCTATTGTTTGTTTTCTGTGTGGGAACCCGGGACACCTTCAGAAATACTGCAGGAGTTATGGTGCCGCTAGATCTCGAGAGGGCTCACAAGCCTCGAGGGATTTTGTTACTCCAGTCCGTACTTCATCCAAGGGGTCCTATCAGGCTTCGAGAACCCGAGGTAAGGACATTCATCACCGGTTTTGAACAAGTTAATTCTTGCTCGGTAGTAGGACAATCATTCATTTCATTGTCGTTCGCTCATTCATCTAATTCATTCATCATATATATCAATCATGTTGGGACTCATAATTATCGATTAATCATTCAATTCACGAGGAACGGTGGTTCCAATCACTTCAGAGATGCTATCACTCATGACGTTATTAATTCACCTTGGTGAGTCATTCCAAATCCTTGTCGGATTTGTAGTCATTTATCATTCATCATTCATTTTAGTCACTTTCATTCTCATGACCTTCCGAGATCATATTTAGCGGCGAGTTCATCTGCGGATATACCTTAAATCGTTGAGATAGAGGAGATCGATGACATGGAAGGATAACGATGTTGACTACATTTGAGATGTAACCTTGTTTTTGGATGACTGTGTAACTCAATCCGTAGTAATGTATCGTATTGTAGATCATTTATTCTTGATCTATTTTATTATGATCATATTTGAGAATCTTGAGATTTGGGTCAACTGTTGGGAGTTCACCCTTCGGCGTTGTGCTCAAGATTTCTTGATAATTTGGGAAATCATTCATCGAGATTCGAGACGTCAAGTCTTGGGGACTTGGGCGTGCGATTGATTTGGTCCCGAGGACTAGATGTGCATTATTGTTTTCAGATCTTGATGGATAGTTCATATCCCGAGTTGTTTACCACGAGTTTCGAGGACGAAACTCCTTTTAGGGGGTGTATGTAATACCCTATTGTAATTCATTCATTTTCATTCGGTAATTATCACCGTAATTATCACTCGTGTATTTTCACCCGATTATAATCATTCATCAATCATGTTCATTCACCGTGTTCACCGCTCGGAAAACTTGAGTTGTGTATCGTTATTGTTCATTGTTTCAACTTTCCTCATATGAGTTCGACTTTGTTAGATCACCATTAATTTTTGGTAACTCCAAAAATTCTAAATCTTGCAATATTATAGAGCATCGAGTTAGCTTTCCAATGGTTCAAACGGTGAGTCAATCGGAGTCCGGACGAGAGAGTTATGGTCGCTTTAGCTCAACCGCTCATTTTTCGCTTATTGGCGATCATCGCCGAACTTCGGCCGTATCGTCCGACACGGCCCGTGCCGTACTCGTCCGGAAATGCCGAAGTCTCTGCCTCAGGACCCGACCGTGTCGTCTGGCACGGCCGAGTCTAACTCTTCCGGATAAGCCAGAATCGACTGCCGACACGCCCGACCGTGTTCCAGGACACGGTCGAGTCATGCCGAGTCGCTGTCGGACGGGTCACTGTCGGAAGGCCCTCCGCGCTGCGACCGTTTCAAGCAGGACACGGTCGAGTCCCTATCGGCCAGCTGTGTGACACGACCGTGCCGATCGGCACGGGCCGTGTCCGGCAGGGCAGTCAACTCCTTTAAATTCGCTTTTTTCAAAGATTTCACCATTTCTCTCCCTTTTCTTCACCTTCAACCGAGAGAGAAAACTTGAGGGAGGGTTTTTCCTTCACAAATCATTTGGGTGTTTGATTTTCTTCATCTCCTTTCGATCGTGAAGCCCGGATAATCAATCTAACGCGTGTTCTTCGGATTAAAGTACTTGGATCTTCAAAGGTAATATTCTTCAACACCTTGGATTTTGATTTTTGTGTTGAGATACGATGTTTTGGACGTTATAATCATGATATATGAAGGGATATGTATATGATTATGAGTTTGTATAAGGATTCATTGGATTATTGAGGAATTATTCAAGAACACCTTGAAAATCGAGTTGGAATTGGGGGTTTTCGATTAATTGTCGTTATAATCACGTTTTCGGATATTCATTTTGGATTATTGATAGTATTCATGAGGTTTTGTGGGTTTGAATCATTCATTGGAAGTTGGTTTCGGATGTAATTGAGTTTTGGTTGTAAACAATTGGAGATTGTTTACAACGCGTTTGTTTTAATGCCCCAATGAGTTTCGGGTATTGTTGTATCGACTTTTGAGTTGGTTGTGATCATGCTTGATTCGTGTATTAAGAGAATTGTTGGTATTAGTGTTGTTCAAGGTTGTTCGAGCGGCCGATAATTTCATTAAGGACGTTGATCGTGGAAGTACCTTCTCGCCTTCGGTTTGAGGCAAGTTTTATACTTGTACTAGTCAATGAGCTAATGTCATCATGTATGTGTATGGATGTGTTGTATCATTCCGAGACTTAGTCTCTTCATGAATTCATTGATATCAAGAGATCGCTCGATACGATACCTTCCGCAATTTTGCCAAGTGTTTATAGTTGTTCGTTAACGGCCGATTCAAGGCATTGTAATACTCATAATTAATGTTATTGTCGATAGCGGTTCGCGGTATCGATGTAACTATTTTTGTTAATATAGATGTCAATTTAAGACATCGTTGATATCATTGTTATTACTGTTTTGATTGTAATTAAAACTGTACAGGCCGTATAAAGGCATTGGCTTATTCATTACTAACCTTCGCCAGTAATCGATTAAAGGTGCCGAGGCATCCTTCGTATCATTGTCATCGATTGGCCGTTCTCAGGCAAATCGAAATGTTCAATTATTCACCATCTCATTGTTATCGATTGACCGTTCTAAGGCAATCGAGGTATTTTAATCATTCATTGTATCATTCGTAACGATTGGCCATTCTAAGCCAATCGAAGTGCTTAATCATTCATGGAATCATCCGCTGCATCATTCTTATCGTGTTGGCCGACTCAAGGCAGCACACTATCCCTAATTGTGATACGGCTTTCATGCCGTGGCTTCGGCCCTAATTGTGATACGGCTTTCATGCCGTGGCTTCGGCCCTAATTGTGATACGGCTTTCATGCCGTGGCTTCGGCCCTAATTGTGATACGGCTTTCATGCCGTGGATTCGGCCCTAATCAATAACAGCTTCGGGCTGTTTCGGCTTCATGTGATTGTGATATTTGA
Source organism: Orobanche coerulescens (assembly GCA_033398695.1). Taxonomy (NCBI): domain Eukaryota; kingdom Viridiplantae; phylum Streptophyta; class Magnoliopsida; order Lamiales; family Orobanchaceae; genus Orobanche; species Orobanche coerulescens. The sequence continues at coordinate 168,747,563 of CM065805.1, read as the reverse complement.
CAGTTTGGTGAGTGGTTTTAGGCCTTGTGATTGTCTTGTTAATTTCATTGAGCCTCCGGGCATTGTGATTCATATTTAATCGCTCGGTTTGGTTCATGTCGTGTAATTCATTGTGGTATTCTGTGATTTTGATTCGCCGTTGGGCACTTATGTTCTAACCTATCGAACAGGTATTAATAGTATGCCGTGGGCATAGTATTTCACGAATGCTCGGTTCTTACCTTGGTTTGTGAGCATCTCGTATTATTATCATCATTATACCATTTCATTACGCCTTTGGATGCATATCATGTTATACATGTATTTGATGTTCATTATCTGGATGATCGACCCGTGGGGCGGAACATGTTTTCATGTTTTAGGTGCTTGCGAGGAGAGAGTTGAGGCACAGGGGCATGACGATGGCGACGAGGCATACGAGCGATACTAGTCCGAGTTGTTCATTGTTGGTCACCACTGGAGTGTACTCAGTCTTGTCGATTATTGTCGTGTTGTATTACCCAATGAGATGTTCGTGGATCTGCCAGTATTTCATTTTGGCCATGTAGGCCACTTTTGTCGTTGAAATTCCTTATCGGAATATTGTGTCGGATATCATGGTAGGGACTATGATTTTCCCTTGTTGTTTAATTTAATGTATTTTAGTCATGTTCGCCTGGTGGATCTCCTGGCGTGGGGTCCACGGCACTGTAATAACCCAATAGGATTTGGGGGTGTTACATATGTCAAGTGGACCTCCTCCCTACAGAGGACCTTCTAATTCAGATGAAGACCAATCTGATGCTGCCGACCAACCTGCAGCGCATATGTCACCTGCAGTAACCAAGCCATCTGCAGAGAAGGAGCCATCTGCAGATCACTCGGACTCAGACTCAGACAACACTCCTCTGGCTCTGAGATTTAAAAGGAAAGCTTCAATTGCAGAGGAGGTGGTGCATGTCACGTCATCACCTAAGCCTTCTCCAAAAAGGCCTAGACACCTTGACTTTGAAGATGCAGAGCTGACACCTCACTCACCTGCACCTGCTCTTATCCCTAATGAAGAGGATCAGCCTGATCATCCTAACATGATGGCTGATATCATCCCTCTGTTGACTCTTCCAAGCATGACAGAAGCGGAAGAGGCAGACCTGACTATTAACATCCCTGAGGCAGGTTACACCCTAAATCTTCTGTAGCACAACCCTTTGGAGCTATCTGTAGAACAACTACACATGGTAAGACACCATTCTCTTAAAGTTTCTTTTGTCAATGTTTTTGAAGAATGGAAGATCTTAAAATCTTTCCATTTAATCAATTACAATCTTTTGTTGACATGAGTAGATGGGAATTTCCCCAGGCTACGGAGCAAGTGCTCATGCATTTTTGCCATGAGACAGCTGTAGTTTTAATGCTCCAAGAGAACTAGTTCCTGTTAAATTTCAAAACCAACATGGACCCGTTCATCCTTTTAGTAATGAAGGGTGTAGCAGTAGGGAAGGTAGATGAAGATGAAGGAGAAGTTGAGAAGGAAAAAGGGATAAGAATAGAAGAAATTGTGGAGAAAGAGAGGGTAGAAGAAGCATAAGAAAAAATAATAGTCGAAAAACAGTCTGAAGAAGTTGAAGTCGAAAAGACAGAAGAGTTGGAAGAAGCTAAAGAAGGAGAAGAGGTTGAAGAAGAGGAAAAACAAGAAAAAGAAGAGGAGGAAGAAAAAGAAGATGAGAAGGAAGAAGAAAAGAAATAAAAAGATGATAATGATGATAAAGGAGAAGAAGAAGAGAAGAATGAGGATGCTGAAGATAAAGATGATGCAGATGAGCCTGGGGCACCTGATCAAGCCCCTAGCTCAGATCAGTCCGAAGAAGAGGATGACAGATTGGGGACACCTGATAAAACCCCATCTGATCAGCCTCCTGTAGATATTAGTCTGCAGTCAGACAGGTCGACCTATAAGCGACCTGCAGATATGGAAGGCTATGGAGATCACTCCCTTCAGGCAACACCTATCTCATCTGAGATGGCTGAACTGATCAGGCACATAGTTGCAGAGACAGTTGGCAACCTCATAGCCACTGAGATTAAACCTGACCTTTAATCCCTTAATGCAAATATGGACACATTGCTTCAGAAGAGTATCCCTCCACCTCCTCCTACCATCCAGAATGCCTCTAGGCATGTCTGATTGGATGTCATAAGTAGAGCAGCAGTTAGCCATTTTGGTTGATGCTGGCAAAAAGGGGGAAGAGAGAGGAAAGGGGGAAGCAAGAGGTCAGGGGGAAGAAAACTTGCAAGATCAAATCATCCAACCCATCAGGTAAGAAGAAGATGCTGCTGAGGTAGTCAGAAAGTAGCTAATGACCAAAGCAAGGAATGAACTCCCTCTAATTGAAGCTGGGACTTCTGGTCTGAAGAGAAAAGAATTGGCTGCTCCTGCTGATGACTAACCTGCAGCCAAGAAGAGGAGAACCAGAGTAGAGGATGAACAAAGATATGAATGGGAAGGCAAAGAGCTTTGGCACGTTGAGGAATTCTTACCTGCTGAATTTTTTCCAATTTGGGGAGAGACAAAGAAGCATTTCATAGAGAAGTATTATCTCTGGGAATTACTCCAGGATAAAGACTGCTCCCCACAGCAGACGTTCATCAACTACATGGACTCAACATGGCTAATTCTCTGGGCCATCCAAATAAAACATGCAAAGGAATGGAATGCCTACCCCATGATCCCCTTGTTCAGATCAGAAGAACCTCCTACATTGTTGAACAATGAATTGGATGAGCTGGCCCTACAAGCTGAGATTAGGAAACTCTGTGTAGAACACAAATTCTCATCTACATAAAAACAAGAGTTTGCTTCTCTAGTCATCAGAAGGAAGTATAGCCTCGCACCTGTCAATAATAGACCCATTGGATACTATTAGTAATGGGATTACTTACCTTTTTCAAAAACTAATAAGTGAAAAGCCAAAGCTTGCTTAAGAATTTTGTGACAAAAGGATCTTGGAATTATTTTATTCAAAAGGGACCTAAGTAATATTGATTAAAATAATAAATAACTAGAACATATGTTTATCTTCGAGTTATTTAGATAAATGTTTTACTTATTGCATTTTCCTTTCTATTTGTAGTAATCATGTTTGGAAATAACAATCCTGTTACTGTCTAAACTATCTCTTTGAATATAATATCAATCCTTGAGAAGGAGAAACTTAATAGCTCTAATTTCCTGGACTATGTTAGGAATACTTATTAGATTTTGATGATGTCATCCCTATATTTATTTGATTATTCAAATGTATGTTTTAAGTACTTGGCAAAATATAAACAAGAACCAAATGAGTATCTTCTGTAGGCCATGTAAGTTAGGCTAAAATCGGCTAAGTATAAATAACAGGGAAGTCGAAAATCAGAGAAGTTTTGGTCAAACAGATACATGAGAGAGGTTTGACCAAACACTGCAGAAAGTCGAGTTGCAGACAAGTTTAATCAGAGAAGTCTCGGTCAACTCAACTGTTCAGAGAAGGTTGACCACAAATGACTTATCATCAAACAACGTTCTGCAGAAAGTGATTTATCAGAGAAGTCCTAGTCAAAATAATTATCAGAGAAGTTTGAACAAATTACGGTCAAGTGATCAGACGGAGTCCAGTCAACTGAAGTTTGACCATCAGATCAGATAAGTTCATCAGGTCAAAAGACTTCAGATCAGAGAAGATTCGTCGGGACAGAGAACTTCATCTCAGAGAAGTTACATCAGAGAAGTCCGACATCAGATAAGGATGACTATACGAGATCAGATAAGAGATCAGCCAAGTAATCCAGTCCACGTCAGCATGCGTTGAAAAGTCGATAATCACGAAAAGTCACATGCATGCGTAGAGAGACAGACTGGAAAGATTCTCGGAAAGCAATGAATTAAATAGTCATCGAGACCCACCTCTGAAGACTTTAAACATATTATAATCTAAAGATTCGTCGCTACAACGTGAAAGTCTTCACAATGGTCGGAAATGGATTAAAATAAGGGAATCCATCCTTGCAACGTTCGGAAATAAAAATAAAGAAGTCTATTTTTCCAACGGATGGATTTGTTACAGGAATTGCAACGGCTATGAAGGAAGCTCAAGGATGGACATCTATATATACCTGAATACTTGAATTGAGCAAAGTACGATGCGAACAACACTTACAAGTGAACAAAGCAATCAAAGCAAACAAAGCGAACAAATAGCATCGTGAAGAGCAAGAGTTCAAAGTTCTTATTTGAAGAAGCTCTTAGTTGGAGAAGACAAACCACTCGTGTCTTTAAACCTGAGTTCGGGGTACTTCACTGGTTAAAGTTTGCGAGACTGATAGGCATCCGAGGATTTTAGATCAAGAGGTGCTAGGCAGTCAAAGGAGTTGCAACGACGGGATTTCCACTGGCTGGAAGTTGGTTGTTGTTAGGCGTATTTTTATACGCTTATTTATCATTATTTTGTAGTGTTTTGGTGAGTGAAATCATCTAAATGAGCTTTTAATGCCTTAATTTTGTATGATTGACAGGAAATTGAAGTCCGGAAGCTAAAACGAGGCAAAACGGGCGAAAACGGCAAAACTGGACGATGAGCCGCGGCAAAAGGAATCTGAGCCGCGGCACAGGAAGACACCAGCCGAAGGGCAGAATAATCTGTACTCTGTGCCGCGGCACAGCCCAGGTGAGCCGCGACACAGAAGAATTATTTAGCGCCCAGGCATTCAGCTTTTTGCGATGTGCCGCGGCACACTTAGCGGGTTTCATACGTCTGCGCGGATTTTGGGCCGTTTCGAAGCCAGTTTTCGACCGACTAATACGGACGCGATTTGTGGAGGTGCTGAGCTATAAATAGGGTTTAAGACCCTAATTAAATGATCTTGGAATCATTGCATCTAATACCTTGGAGAGCTTAAGCTTGGAGACGGCAGAAGAGGAGGAAAGCAGAAGAATTCAAGGGCAGAAGGCGGAAGCTGAAGAACGGAGGAATCCGAACTTCATCTGCGTTTGAATTTTATGCTTTCGTTTATTTATTCTGTATTTTCAGTTTTTAGTATGTCAGGCTAAAGCCCTAATCTAGGGTTTTGATGAAACCTTTGTTTTGACGAATTGATTGAGATTATCCAATTTATTACCTTTTTATTGAGTTTTCCCAATTATGTTTAATGCTTGCAATTATCTGGCCAATAGTTGTATTGATTAAATCATTCACTTCGAATCGGGAGAGGAGATTTGGTGAGGAACTATTGGTGAGGACCGTTTTATTCTGTGAGATAGGAATATACTCATAGGAACTACGTGGCCTTTAGGAGATTTCATGCTTTTTGCCTATCGACGAGATAATTCACCTAGGGATAGAGTGCGTTAGTCGCCGTTAGATAAATCTATTGACCTCGGGAGAGGCGGTAGAATATATTAGCAATCTCCGCCTTCAGTAAATTGGGAAAATTATTTATTACGGATAATCGAGAGTAAAGTCGGATAAACTAAGGTGGATTCAGAACCCTAGACTTATTCATCATCTGATTTATTTTATCCAAGATATTGTTTTCTACTGCTTAGTCTTTTATTAATTCTTTTAGTTATTAATCGCAAAACCCAAATTTCGATTGTTCAGATAAAATTGGAATACGGAAAAAATCGGTAGTTAGAGATTCAATCCTCGTGGGAACGATACTCTACTTATCACTTTATTACTTGTAAACGATGACGTGCACTTGCGTGTAGGAATTATCGCAACAAGTTTTTGGCGCCGTTGCCGGGGATTGAAATTTTTCTAATATCGATTTAAGTATTTCCAGTCTTAATTTGAACGTTTTATTTTTATTTTTGTGTATTTAATTTCGTTTACTTGTTTTTCCTTTCAGGATCTTTCGTGTAGTGCATGAGAAAACTCGGTAACGAAGGCCTACTACCTTTGGATACCGAGCTCGAGCGCACGCTAAGAAGGAACAAAAAGGAGAAAAGAGAGTTGCAGACGACGGTCAACATGGCCGAGAATATCGAAGTCCAAGGAGGAGATAACCAAGTGAGGCAAGTTCAACCGGAACTAGCTCTTCGAGATTATGCCATGCCGCAGATCAACGCTAATTTTTCGGGAATTCGGCGTCCCACTATCCAAGCTAATAATTTTGAGATCAAGCCTGCTATTATTCAGATGGTGCAGGCGAGCCAATTCTGTGGACTGCCGAATGACGACCCGTATGCCCATATTGCTTCTTTCCTTGAGATATGCGACACGTTTAAGACTAATGGTGTCACCGACGATGCCATCCGATTTAGGCTTTTCCCTTTCTCTTTGAGGGATAAAGCAAAGTTTTGGTTAAATTCCTTACCGCCGGGGTCGATTACAACATGGGAGAGGTTAGCGCAAGCCTTCCTTGCCAAATTCTTCCCACCAGCTAAGACGGAAAGGTTGGGAAACGAAATAACCACCTTTGGTCAGTACGATATGGAATCGCTCCACGAGGCGTGGGAGCGATATAAAGATTTGCTACGAAGATGCCCTCATCACGGCATTCCTGATTGGCTTCAGCTTCATACGTTCTATAATGGTTTGAGTGCTTCTACACGCACCCTCGTGGATGCGGCCTCTGGTGGGGCCTTCATGGGAAAATCTATGGCCGAGGCACACGTGCTTTTGGAAGATATGGCCGAAAACGCATACCAATGGCCATCGGAAAGATTAACACCGAAGAGAGTCATGGAAGTTTCAAGCAATGATCCGATCTCCACCTTGTCAGCTCAAGTCGCCGCTTTGACACAACAGCTCCAGACATTTTCGCACGCACCAGCCCCCGTTACCATTGAGACATGCAATTGGTGTAACGGATCACACCCGAGCGCGGAATGTCAATTTGGAAATCCGTTCGAGCAAAATCAGATGGAGCAGGCTCAATTCGTAGGAAATGGGAATCGACCGAATAACCCGTACTCCAATACTTATAATCCGGGGTGGCGCAATCATCCCAACTTTTCATGGAGAAACGGACAGAACGCACACCAGCCCCCTTTCGCCCAGAATCAACAGCAGCCCCCTTCCTCTCCCAAAGTGTCTCTCGAGGAAGCACTTGCAAAATTAGCAGCAAATACGAGTCAATTTATGACTCGTACGGAAGCTACATTACAAAATCATTCTGCTTCCATTCGGAACTTGGAGGTCCAGCTGGGCCAAATCGCTAATGTATTGACAGCTCGTCCGGAGGGAGCATTGCCGAGTACCACAGAGACAAATCCTAGAGAGAGTCTAAATGCAATTAGCTTGAGAAGCGGGAGAGAGGTGCTGGATCAGCCCGAGCGGGGTAAAGAGAAGAAGGTGATTGAGGAAGAGATGGATTTAAAGCCAGAGGAGTCGAAGGATTTGAAGCCGGATAACTTGAAGACATGTGTCCCCCCCGATCCGTTTCCACAGAGACTACAGCAAAGAAGGGCGGACAAACAATTTTCTAAATTCCTTGATGTGTTCAAAAAGCTTCACATAAATATTCCGTTCGCCGACGCATTGGAGCAGATGCCGAGTTATGTCAAGTTCATGAAAGAGATATTATCGAAGAAGAAAAAGCTTGAGGAGTTCGAAACGGTCACCTTGACAGAGGAGTGTAGTGCAATCCTTCAAAAGAAGCTCCCACCTAAATTGAAAGATCCGGGAAGCTTCAACATACCTTGCACCATGGGAAATCTTTCGTTTAATAAGGCACTATGCGATCTTGGTGCTAGTATCAACCTCATGCCTCTGTCGATTTTCAAAAAGCTGAATATTGGTGAAGCCAAGCCAACCACAGTCTCATTACAATTGGCGGATCGATCGATAAAGTATCCGAGGGGGGTGATCGAGGATGTTTTAGTTAAAGTTGACAAGTTCATCTTTCTGGCCGATTTCATCGTACTAGACATGGAGGATGATGATAATATTCCAATCATCTTGGGACGACCATTTCTAGCGACGGGACGAACCCTTATAGACGTGGAAAAGGGGGAGTTAACTCTGAGGGTCCAAGACGAGCAGGTTACTTTTCGAGTATTCAAATCGTTCCCATGTCCCGGAAGTGCTGATAAAGGATCACAAATTGAAGGTGTGGATATTGTTGAAAGAGGAAAGCACCGAAAACAGCGTCGGTGGGAAAATGCAGATTTTGTGTTAAATGGCCCAAGTTTTAAGAAGGATGTAGAACAAGTGGCGTTCCTCGAGCATGAGGAAAAATCTGCTGCAGTCGTGAGTTCGTTTGTGAAGGAGGAGAGTGAGCCGAAAGCCAAGCGGAAAATTAGTCATGGAGAAACCGGGTGTTTCGGGAAGTTATTCATGTCGAAACCTTTTCGCAAACAACATTTGATGACCGAACCAAAAGTCGAACCGCTGATGACCAATGGTCATAATTTTAACCAAAATATAAACGGTTCGATGAACGGGGCAGAAACCAAATGGAGTTTGCGAAAAGTGAACTAACGTTGTCCAATAGGTCCGGCTGAAGACTATAAACTTAGCGCTTCTCGGGAGGCAACCCGAGTTCGTAGTTGTAGATTTTTGCATTTCTTTATTTTTCTTATATTCGTGATTCTTATTTTTCATCATTTTTGTGCTTCTATTTGCTTCTGCCTCTCGTTTTTAACGTCTTCTTCTCAAAATTCTATGCAGGAAAGTCCCAGGGAAGAAACTGGAGTATGAGCCGCGGCACAGTTATTGTGAGCCGCGGCACACATCAATCGCAAGGGGAGGTTAAATCAACTGTACCTTGTGCCGCGGAACGGCATAAATGAGCCGCGGCACACTTGAGCAATGAGCCGCGGCACACGGAATTTGAGCCGCGGCACACGACAAAACAAGAACACAGCAAAAAGGGACTATACCCTGTGCCGCGGCTCACTTTATCTGTGCCGCGGCACACTATGCGGAATCCGAAAGGCCAGGTAGCATATAACAAGCATTCAGCCGACATTATCAGGTACGCTTCCTTTCTCCTTTGCATTCCCTCCCCAGCGCGACCGGCCGAAGTGTTCTTCCAATTTTTTTTTCCTGCGATTTTTCTTGCAATCTTCTAAAGGTACGCTTCAATCTTTAATGTTTATTTGCTTATGGTTTTTATTTGGAAGTTGTTTATGCTTGGAATGGATGGAACATGCTTATTTTTTCCTTCAAATAGTTTTAGAATTGTTCAGAGAATGACATGGTAGTTTTATCGAATTTCAATGGTTAAATCAGAATATCAATGAGTTGAATGTGTTAAGTTGTTAATGATTGAAATATGTTTCGGTTTTTGGGGGTTGAATCGAGCTAGAACTATGTTTATTCTTCAAGTAAACTGGTGCCCTCAAGGTGTCTGATAAATTGCCTAAATGAAAAATTTTCTTTGAAAAGGCAATCGTTTTGAATTTTTGTGCAACATATACGTTTTGAATTTGCAGCAAGCCCAATCCTTACATCCAAGTTAAATGTTTATGTCCAAAATCATCTTTCTCTCTCGTATGCGCTAGTGTCTTAAATTCGGAATTTCTGGTTTGATGTCCTTAGCCGCGCATAGATCATTTGTATTATTTTTGCGTGTATAAACCCTCGTGTTGCACTTCTCAGGACTGATTATGGCGCGCACGAAGAAGCTGACTAAGCGTGCTAGGACCGAGTCATCCCCTACGCGAGGGGAGACCTCTCGGGGTCGGGCCGAAGCGGAGGGGCATCAATTTTCGGACCCCGAAATTCACAAAATATTTAATGAAAAGATCCGGCCGCGACCACTTATTCCCGAGAGAGGTTTTACTCCAGCTCCTCAGGACGGGGATTTGCTCACCATGATCGACGAGATGGGGTGGGCCAGATTTACCGCACCTCCCGAGCCAGCGGTTATTTCGATCGTCCAGGAGTTTTACGCCAGAGCTCTGCTGAAGCACATCCGGGCAGGGCATACGTTGCCATCTTTAGAGTCTCGGACTCAGGTTGACGTCCGAGGGGTTACAGTTGACTTCTCCCCGACTGCTATTCGGAGGCTTTTTGGGTTTCCGGCGGTTGACGAGTCAGCCTATGACCGAGTGATGACCAGCCTCACTAAGGAGGCCCTGCTTGAGACCATTGCACAGCCTGGTACCGACTGGGAGCAGCGGGCACAGAGTTCATCCACTTTTCACTTCAGGAGCTCGCGCCTCAGCCGGCTCGGGCGAGCCTGGCTTTATTTTATTTGCGTACGCATTGACCCCACCTCCGAGATCCGTACAGTTTTTCTCTCCCGCGCCCGGATACTTTTTGCTATCACTTCCGGGCTGCGGTTCGATGTGGCCCCCATTCTGGTCCGATCTATCTTCCAGAGCATCCAGGGGGGGCCAAGACGGGGTTGAAGCACCCCTCCCTCATATGCGCTTTATGCCGGCAGTCGGGGCTGACTTGGTCAGACGACGAGCCGATGCTTGCCCCACAGGCCCCGATCGACCACCGCATCATATCACACTTCGACCAGTGGGGCGGAGCGCCGGCACACGCTCGGGGGCGAGGATTTTTGCTAGAGGAGGCTCACGAGGGATCCCCCGAGCCGCTTTTGTTGACGCATGGAGGTGCCGACCCGCAGCCCGATAGGGCGAGGTTGAAGGAGTTATTTGATGGGCTGCGGGAGGATTTGAGGAGACAGAGAGAAGAGCATAGAGAGGAGCTGAGGAGAGAGAGGGAGGAGCTGAGAGAGGAGACGAGGAGAGAGAGAGATGAGATGAGGAGAGAGAGAGAGAGCTGGATGGCTGCCATGCGGGAGAAGCAGCGGGCGGCGCGGGAGAGTGTTGTTGCTGCCGCCAGAGCCGAGATGAGAGAGCAGGCCCGCCGGGCCAGCCGACGAGCGGAGAGGCGTCTTGCTGCGAGGGATGCTTATCATCAGAAGCACCTCGCCGCATGGATGGCCCACATCATGCATCGCGACGGGCCATTTATTGCGCCCGCCCGGCCAGCCACACCACCCTCCTCACCGGACGATGCCGGCACCAGCTCCTGAGCAGACTGGAGGGGAGTACTTGACCTTTTACTTTTATTGCATATCATTTTCGTCCATTGAGGTCAATGTACGTCCTAAGTTTGGGGGGGGATTTACATTCAGTCTACATTCATTGCTGTACCTTATTTTGTTGCTGTACACTATTTCGTTGCACTTTTCATTTCTATGCGTAAAATTTTTTTTAGATAGCCTTGCTTGTCTTAGTTTTTCTTTTTTTTTCGTGAATTTTCGTGCTTATATTTGTGTGATACTGATATTACGACACTGTTTTTCTCTTTGAAGAAACGGGCGAGTTTTAGTCGAGCTGTAGTCAGTTATTTCTGTTCTGCCTAGTATTCAATTAGGTCCGAAATTTTTCGTGATTGTAGAGGTCTTGGCAGATAAGAGACGATACATACTTGTTTTTAAATCCCCATCAATACGTTTGGCTACATTTTCCGGATAGAGAGTCGTACTGTTTCTTCAGTCGTTTGGCACTTAGATTGAGTTTAGAGTCGGTCAGTTTTTCCCTAATGTCGAGATAATGTGTTCTATGAAGGGAAGTCTAGTAACCGGGGGTATTCGCGTGACCCGTTGTTTACTCTCGCGTAAAACGACGACCCCGATTAGACTAGTGATTTAGTTTTTTTCACATGTGCCAATGATAGGGAGCCTAGTAACCGGGGGTATTCGCGTGACCCATTGCTTACTCGCGTAAAACGGCAACCTTGATTCGACATGGAAATTATGTATTCGAGTTGTTTCTCCGCTGTAGACGGGAACTTAGTAACTAGAAGCATCCATGTGCCCCATGAGTGTCTTTTACGTCAAACGGTTTTCCAATACATGAGAATGGAGTTTCCACCCTAGGATTATCCCGATGAAACATCCCGAGATCCTAACCTAGTGGTCAACTCGAATCGAATTATTGAGCATATATATAAGGGAATACTGTCCGAGGTTTAATTGTTATGAAACTCGTAAAAATTGTGCCTTTAGACTGTGGAACGGGACGAACTAGATTGGTTGTGTTAGCCTTTCATATCGACGGACGATTTGACTCATGTTTTGTTAATCTTTGAGCTGGATTTTTCTTCATGAACGAGCGATTAGGACTGAATTTGATTACTTTGCGGAATCATTATTCTGAGTGCAGCTCGCTTTTATGACACTCGTATTATTTAGAGAGAATGGCAGGATAGTATTGATTAGGTTGAATGCTATGAGTTGCACGATGATTCACGACATTCTTTTATTGAATTTAATTCTTTTTTGCTTGAGGACAAGCAAAGGCTTAAGTTTGGGGGTATTTGTTAGGCGTATTTTTATACGCTTATTTATCATTATTTTGTAGTGTTTTGGTGAGTGAAATCATCTAAATGAGCTTTTAATGCCTTAATTTTGTATGATTGACAGGAAATTGAAGTCCGGAAGCTAAAACGAGGCAAAACGGCGTAAAACGGCAAAATCGACGATGAGCCGCGCAAAAGGAATCGAGCCGCAGACAGAAGACACCACCGAAGGGCGTAATAATCAGTACTCGTGTCGCGGCACACCCGTGTAATATCCGTAATTTTCCCATTTTTAGCGCTTCCATTTTTGTGTATGTCTATTTTTATCGACTCGCTTGTAACCGCTTTCGACATTTTGAATCTATTTTGTTCTTGGAGTTTTTCCATTCGACGAAGTTTTGATGATGTTTTCACGTAATTTCATTTTATGACATGTTTTGCCGTATGAACGTTCGATTCTTGTAAAACTCGTTCGCTTTCGTTATTGCCGGGTTTGTACAAGTTCGTATGGTTGAGTTGGTCTTGTGGAGACTTTCGGTTCGTAAATCCGACGTCGTTTCGTGATTTTCGCACTTGGGCCATTTTTGTAATTTCCTAATAGTTTAGGGAATCTCGTTTTCGTTGTCGCATTACGGACCCTTCGGTGGTCGGAATTGTATTTTCTTTCAGCACTTAGCTCCGTCGTCTTGTATGCTTCGTGTTCATGTTCCCGGATTCGGTCTCGCCGTGGTGTATCGTGTATCGTACCCTCGGCCAGCTTCATCGCCGATATGACATCGCCAGATCGAATCTTGTGTAGGTAGCGACGCTACCTGTTGCCTTGCGTGCGCTATCAAGAACAGCTTAGCGACGCTAACCCTTATTGTTAGCGACGCTAACGAATGTGGCAAGAGCCATCGGACTGCCGCGCCCCGTTAGCGCACGCTACATATGGCGATTAGCGGCGCTAACTTCACAATTATATAAGCCCAATGCGCTTTGAGCAGCAGCCTTCATTCTTTTCCCTTCGCTTTCTTCGACGTGCGACCTCAGAGGCGATTTCCATCAGCCCGATCGAGTTCTATTCACATTCCATCACCGTAGAGTTGTGCTAACATATTATCATCGATAATCGTCATCCATCATCCGAAATCAAGGTAATTTCGTCTAGAACCCTAACTCGTCAAATTTGGGGGTTTTTCCGGGTTTTACTAATTGGAACCGAATTATTCCAGTATGTTAGGATATTCTTCACCGATTGTGATTTTTGAATGATTCCAAATCCAATTTCCTTGATTTTAATCCGCGAATTATCGATACGGGGAGATTTTGCGTAAACCCTCGCCCGTATCAATTGATCGTCTATTGTCGTTATTGGTAATCGGGGTTTTGGGAGTATTCCTTTCGATTACTGATGTCCGTTGGGACTGAGTTATGCTAATTCTTCGTTTAGGAACCGTCGTTGTCCATTCGGATCATCCGTAGTCACTTTTCACTTCCGATCCTTCGAAGATGTCACAAAGGCAAGTACTTTACATTTGTTTACATGTTCTAGTATTTGAATTATGGCTGTATCGTGGTTGTTGTGGATGGTTATGTGTATGTTCACCTAGGGACGGACGTATTGCCGTGAGTGTGCGTATCGTGAATTGTGGTTAGCCACCCAGGGATGTCCGACGGGACTCTGCGGGGTACGGTGGCCGTGAGTCTCGTGCCAACGGTTAACTTTGAATTATGATTTGTTGGAGATAATGTGTTTGTGTTTGTACATCATAAATATTCCGGAATATAAAATGTTTTCTAAAATGATTTTTGGCGCATATATTCATCTGATTAGAATGTAGTTCAAATGGATTGTACTTGCACTAGCAGTTGTCGCTAACCCCTTAAATGGGGGAAATACTTTTTGTATTTCAGGTATTGATCGTGGGGACAAGCGAGCACTCGGGCCGTATGAGGATGATGGGCAAGCATGATATTGTCCAAAGGTTTGATTTTCGATGTCATGTCCGGTTACTATTGATGTCTCGTTTTGAGATTTATGTATTATAAAGTTGGTTTAAGTACTCGAGTACTTCTGCTTGAAATTATTAATGTTGTGTCCCCGCTTTGGGAAATGGATTTGATGTCGATTTTAATTGTCGGTTTGTAGTCTTTCATTTGAATTGTCGCTTTATTCATAATAGTTTGTCGTCGTCGAATGTCTTGTTTGGTATGTTAGCTCAGTGGATTCCACGGTGGGGTCCACGGCGCCGTAATATGCCCCGAATGTCTTGGGGTGTTAATATATGGTATCGAGCTTAGGTTATGGATACCTAGGTCAGCCGGTCATTTAGGTCTAGTTAAGTGTCGCTTTTGGGACAAGATCACCGCTATGCCATCATCTCAAGACGCCGGTGCTCGTAAGTTTTCCTAACTTGACTCGTTTCACCGTCTGCTTCTATTCTGTCTTAGTATCTTTTGCTTTTGCGTTTGAATTGTACTTACCCGTTGCTTCTTCGTAATTCCTGCCGGTAGAGGACGCGACGCTGGCCGCGACGCGGTAGGGGACGTGGCGCAGCAGTGGGGCGGCCATGTCCGATCACTCAGAACCGATTCGGCGATGCCCTCTTTGTCGAACAGTGTTCCCTAGTTCCGAGGTCACAGGACCACCGCTAGCTCCTAATGCCCATGAGAATGTTGGAGTGGCCAACATATTACGCAAGTAGCGAACCAGATGACGCCATCGACTCAGCCGCTACAGTCGGCCATGCTAATGCCAACCCGGTTCCGCCTACTGGATCCGGTAATGATAAGCTACTTCAGACGTGATTCGTATGCGTCCTCCGCAGCTTGATGGTGCTTCGACCTTATGGTTGGGAGAATTGGTTATTCGAGTTGGAGAAAGTGTTTGAGGTCGCTAATTGTTCCGAGGAGAGGAAAGTACCCATTGCTCAAGATTTCTCGCCAAGGAGGCAATGACGTGGTGGCAAGCGGTGAAACCGCGTGACCGGCAGCTACGTGGGCGAGTTTCGAGATCCGATGGAAGATGAATACCGCCCTCGCCGCTGAAAGAGGGGAGGATCCGAGCCTTCTTTGAGGCTAAACCCCAAGATGTTCCTATTTCTCAAGCTATCAAGGACTACAATCAATAGCTGCACTACGTGAGAAACCAAGTCCGGGATGAGCTAGATAAGATCCGCCACTTTGATATGCGGATGAAGCCGAGGGTGCGCCACTACATGTCTGGTCTGGGGTGCACGACTTTGAAAGATTATCAGAATAAAGCGATGGCTTACGAGATGTCGTCATGGCGTAGACGGCACTGAAGGAAAGAAGCGAAGACCTCCGCCTTTCGGAGGCAAGTCAGAGGGTATCCGAAGGCTCACCCGGTTCGCGAGTCTCGGGGCCGGGCCGCCATCGCTGGTCGAGGGAACGGTTCTAGGTCCGCTCCCGCTGGTTCCGTTCGTGGTCCTACATGCTTCAACCGCGATGTCCGGCCACATGATGAGTGAGTGTGATAGGCCTCCGATTTAGTGTCTTGCTTGTGGTCGTATGGGTCACCGTGCTAAGTTTTGTACGGATGCGGCTGGCTCCAAGTTACTCGGATATCTGCTCCAGTGCAGGAGAGCCGAGTGTGAATCAGCACCGACGCTCCTCACCGGCAGCAGAGTTTTGGTAGAGGTCGAGGTCGTGGTCACCTTCTAGAGGGGAGCTTCTAGTGCGGGTCCTGCTCCGCCCCGTGTGTATGAGATGAGGCGAGCCGAGATCCCGACGCGACGGTGGCTGGTGTACCGCCCACATCCTTGACCATCATGTTTCCGTATTGTTCGATTCTCGTGCTACGCATTCTTTTATATCTATGGATTGCGTGCGCTGCCTCGCATGTTGATTGCCTTGTTGCTTGTGAGCCTTTTGTTGTTAAACTTCCTAGCGGGGATAGCATCGTGGGGACCGTGAGATTAGAGATTTTTCGTGAGTATCGCGGGGAGGGATTGGCTTTCTAACTGATTGCGATAGATATTAGAGATGAGGATTTGATTCTGGGTGAGGATTGGCCGGACCGTCATGGGGCGATCATGAATTATAGAACGAGGATCACATGATGTTAGCCTCCGATGGTACCGAGCATTCTTTTGGGGGCGAAGCGGGTAGTCGAGATTACCGATCAGCGCTTTGAGGGCGGTGAGGCTTCTTCGGGGAGGTTGCACGGGCTATTGGTGTTACGCTTTGAGATCGGAAGAAGGGGAGTCGAGCTCTCGTCTATTCCGGTAGTATGTGAGTATCCCGACGTTTTTCCAGATGAGTTGCCGGTTTGCCGCCGGCCGAGAGGTTGAGTTTACCGTCGATTTAGAGCCGGGTAAAGACCTATCTCTAAGACGCCATACCGTATGGCGCCCGCCGAGATGCTTGAGTTGAAGAAACAGATTGGGAGAGTTGCTAGACATGGGATATATTCGACCGAGCGCTTCGCCTTGGGGCGCACCGGTCCTATTCGTAAAGAAGAAGGATGGGTCACTTCGTTTGTGCATCGACTACCGAGAGTTGAACAAAGTGACCATCAAAAACAAATATCCACTCCCGAGGATTGATGACTTGTTTGATCGATTGCAAGGAGCGACCGTGTTTTCAAGATTGATTTGAGATCGGGTATTATCGGCTCCGAGTGAAGGATACCGATATTCGAAGACGGCCTTTCGGACGAGATACGGTCACTACGAGTTTGTGGTTATGCCTTTTGGGCTAACTAACGCACCAGCCGTGTTCATGCGACTTATGAACAAAGTCTTTATCGAGTACCTCGATAAGTGTGTAGTCGTTTTTATTGACGACATCCCGATTTACTCGAGGAGCGAGGAGGAACACGCCGTCATTTGCATATTGTGTTAGATATTTTGAGAACTCGGCATCTTTGCGAAGTTCTCAAAGTGCGAGTTTTGGTTACGGAAGTCATGTTTCTCGGTCATGTGATCTCGGCCGAGGGTGTTCGTGTGGACCCACATAAGGTAGAGGCGGTGTTGGATTGGGCGCCGCCAAGAACGTGAAAGAGGTCCGCTGTTTTCTGGGATTAGCCGGGTATTACCGCAGTTCGTCGAGGGGTTCTCTAAGCTCGCTCGACCGCCGACTCGATTGTTACGTAAGTCGGAGAAGTTTGTGTGGACCGATGAGAGGCGTAATAGTTTTGAGGAGTTGAAGAAGCGGTTGACGACCGCTCCCGTGTTGGCTTTACCGAGTGGTAATGATGGTTTCTCTGTTTATAGTGATGCTTCGGGCCAAGGGCTCGGATGCGTACTTATGCAAAGACGGAGGACGATTGCCTATGCTTCCCGTCGCTTGAAACCGTATGAATTGAATTACCCTACGCACGATCTTGAGTTGGCCGCAGATTGTGTTTGCGTTGAAAATCAAGCGTCATTACTTGTATGGCTCGCCGTGTCGATTTTCACCGATCACAAGAGCTCAAGTACATCTTCACGCAGAAGGAGCTTAATATGAGATAGAGGAGATGGTTGGAACCGATTAAGGATTACGATCTTGAGATCCTCTATCATCCGGCAAGGCTAATGTGGTAGCAGATGCCTTGAGCCGGAAATCGGTATCGCTCGGTGCTTGAGTTACTCACGGCCCCCGGGACTTCAGCGAGAGTTTATGAGGTTGAGCATTGAGATTGTACCGCGAGAGTTCCGGCGTTGCGTACTCTTGAGATTTCTTCGTCTCTCGTCGAGGACATTAAATCGACAGCTTGGAGGACCCGATGTTTATTCACCATGGAGAGTGTAGAGAAGGGGAAAGCCCTGGATTCGTTATTCATGAGGACGGCGTGTTGAGATTCCGAGGTCGGTTGTGTGTTCCGAACGACTAAACCGAGACAGAGCATTATGCGAGAGGCTCATGCGTCACCATACTCACCCATCCGGCTCGAGTAAGATGTATAAAGATCCGAGGAAGAATTTCTCGTGGAGCGATATGAAGAAGGAGGTAGTTCGGTTGTAGCTAAGTGTTTGACTTGTCGACAAGTCAAGATTGAGCATCAGCGCCACCGGATTATTGAAACCACTTCGCTCCGAATGGAAATGGGAGGACATCTCTATGGATTTTGTCACGAGTTTACCGAGGACGAAGACCGGTATGAATATGGTATGGGTAATTGTAGACCGACCGACTAAGTCGGCACATTTTCTCGGGCATCAAGGATACTTGGGGTCGGAAAAGTTGGCTCGTATTTTTATCACTCGATAGTGAGGCTTCATGGTACGCCGAGGACCATTATTTCGCAGAGATGGCCGATTTGTATCGCATTTTTGGCGCATAACAGCATAAGGCATTGGGGACTCGGCTACGTTTGAGCACTTCGTTCCATCCCTGCATCGATGGTCCGAACGTACCATTCGGACGCTCGAGGATTTGTTGCGCGCGTGCGTTAGATTCGAGTAGTAACTGGGAGGATCATTTGGCCTTGATTGAGTTTACTTATAATAATAGCTGGCACGCGTCGATTAAGATGGCACCATATGAGGCACTTTATGGCCGACGTTGCCGATCACCGATATGTTGGGATGAGCCGTCCGATTTGGTTGGCACCGAGCCGGATCTGGTGTTGGAGACGAGGGAGAAAGTCGAATTGATTAGAAAGAGGATGTTGGCTGCCCAGAGTCGACAAAAGTCTTATGCGGATGTTAGGCGTAGACCTTTGGAGTTTGAGGTGGGAGATCACGTTCTGTTGAGAGTATCTCCGACGAAAGGAGTTTTCCGATTCGGGAGGAAGGGGAAACTCAGCCCGAGATATATTGGACCTTTCGAGGTATTGGAGAGAGTCGGTGAGTTAGCGTACCGTTTGGCTTTACCTCCGTCGCTTAGTCATGTACATAGCGTATTTCACGTTTCCCAGTTGAGGAAGTACGTTCCGGACCCGTCCCACATTATTGACTTTGGGGATGTGGAGATTGAGAAGGATGTTACGTTTGAAGAGAGACCCGTTAGAATTTTGGAGCGTCGTGATAAACAGTTAAGGCACAAAACCATTCCTTTGGTTAAAGTGCAATGGTCGAGGCACGGAGTAGAAGAAGCGACGTGGGAGTTAGAGGAGGATATGCGTTCGAGATACCCCGAGCTTTTTGAGTCTTAAGTTTCGGGACGAAACTTTATTTTAGAGGGGGAGAATGTAATATCCGTAATTTTCCCATTTTTAGCAGTTTCCATTTTTGGTGTATGTCTATTTTTATCGACTCGCTTGTAACCGTTTCGACATTTTGAATCTATTTTGTTCTTGGAGTTTTTCCATTTGGACGAGTTTTGATGATGTTTTCACGTAATTTCATTTTATGACATGTTTTGCCGTATGAACGTTCGATTCTTGTAAAACTCGTTCGTTTTCGTTATTGCTGGGTTTGTACAAGTTCGTATGGTTGAGTTGGTCTTGTGGAGACTTTCGGTTCGTAAATCCGACGTCGTTTCGTGATTTTCGGGCACTTGGGCCATTTTTGTAATTTCCTAATAGTTTAGGGAATCTCGTTTTTGTTGTCGCATTACGGACCCTTCGGTGGTTGGAATTGTATTTTTCTTTCAGCACTTAGCTCCGTCGTCTTGTATGCTTCGTGTTCATGTTCCTGGATTCTGGTCTCGTCGTGTGTATCGTGTATCGTACCCTCGACAGACTTCATGGCGATATGACATCGGCGATCGAATCTTGTGTAGGTAGCGACGCTACCTGTTGCCTTGCATGCGCTATCAAGAAGCGATTAGCGACGCTAACCCTTATTGTTAGCGTACGCTAACGAATGTGGCGATAGCCATCGGTATCGCGGCCCGTTAGCGCACGCTACATATGGCGATTAGCGGCGCTAACTTCACAATTATATAAGCCCGGTAGGCGATTTTGAAGCGTGATTTCATTCTTTTCCCTTCGTTTCTTGACGTGCGACCTCGAGGCGATTTCCATCAGTTCCGATCGGCGTTCTATTCACATTCCATCACCGTAGAGTTGTGCTAACATATTATCATCAGTATAATCGTCATCCATCATCCGAAATCAAGGTAATTTCGTCTAGAACCCTAACTCGTCAAATTTGGGGGTTTTTCCGGGTTTTACTAATTGGAACCGAATTATTCCAGTATGTTAGGATATTCTTCACCGATTGTGATTGTTGAATGATTCCAAATCCAATTTCCTTGATTTTAATCCGCGAATTATCGATACGGGGAGATTTTGCGTAAACCCTCGCCCGTATCAATTGATCGTCTATTGTCGTTATTGGTAATCGGGGTTTTGGGAGTATTCCTTTCGATTACTGATGTCCGTTGGGACTGAGTTATGCTAATTCTTCGTTTAGGAACCGTCGTTGTCCATTCGGATCATCCGTAGTCACTTTTCACTTCCGATCCTTCGAAGATGTCACAAAGGCAAGTACTTTACATTTGTTTACATGTTCTAGTATTTGAATTATGGCTGTATCGTGGTTGTTGTGGATGGTTATGTGTATGTTCACCTAGGGACGGTCCGACGGGGCCTCTAGGGATACGTATTGCCGTGAGTGTGCGTATCGTGAACTGTGGTTAGCCACCCAGGGATGTCCGACGGGACTCTGCGGGGTACGGTGGCCGTGAGTCTCGTGCCAACGGTTAACTTTGAATTATGATTTGTTGGAGATAATGTGTTTGTGTTTGTACATCATAAATATTCCGGAATATAAAATGTTTTCTAAAATGATTTTTGGCGCATATATTCATCTGATTAGAATGTAGTTCAAATGGATTGTACTTGCACTAGCAGTTGTCGCTAACCCCTTAAATGGGGGAAATACTTTTTGTATTTCGTATTGATCGTGGGGACAAGCGAGCACTCGGGCCGTATGAGGATGATGGGCAAGCATGATATTGTCCGGTGTTTGATTTTCGATGTCATGTCGCCGGTTACTATTGATGTCTGGTTTTGAGATTTATGTATTATAAAGTTGGTTTAAGTACTCGAGTACTTCTGCTTGAAATTGTTAATGTTGTGTCCCCGCTTTTGGGAAATGGATTTGATGTCGATTTTAATTGTCGGTTTGTAGTCTTTCATTTGAATTGTCGTTTTATTCATAATAGTTTGTCGTCGCCGAATGTCTTGTTTGGTATGTTAGCCTGGTGGATTCCACAAGGTGGGGTCCACGGCTACCGTAATATGCCCCGAATGTCTTGGGGTGTTACACTGTGAGCCGCGCACGTAAGAATTATTTAGCGCCTGTGCATTCGGCTTTTTGCGATGTGCCGCGGCATTGTATTGTGAGCCGCGGCACACTTAGCGGGTTTTATACGTCTCGCGGATTTTGGGCCGTTTGGCCGCCGACCGACTAATACGGACGCGATTTGTGGAGGTGTTGAGCTATAAATAGGTTTAAGACCCTAATTAAATGATCTTGGAATCATTGCATCTAATACCTTGGAGAGCTTAAGCTTGGAGACGGCAGAAGAGGAGGAAAGCGTAAGAATTCAAGGGCAGTATATGAAGTCAAGAACGGAGGAATCCGAACTTCATCTGCGTTTGAATTTTATGCTTTCGTTTATTTATTCTGTATTTTCGCTTTTAGTATGTCGCTAAAGCCCTAATCTAGGGTTTTGATGAAACCTTTGTTTTGACGAATTGATTGAGATTATCCAATTTATTACCTTTTTATTGAGTTTTCCCAATTATATTTAATGCTTGCAATTATCCGCCAATAGTTGTATTGATTAAATCATTCACTTGAATCGAGAGGAGATTTGGTGAGGAACTATTGGTGAGGACCGTTTTATTCTGTGAGATAGGAATATACTCATAGGAACTACGTGGCCTTTAGGAGATTTCATGCTTTTTGCCTATCGACGAGATAATTCACCTAGGGATAGAGTGCGTTAGTCGCCGTTAGATAAATCTATTGACCTCGGGAGAGGCGGTAGAATATATTAGCAATCTCCGCCTTCAGTAAATTGGGAAAATTATTTATTACGGATAATCGAGAGTAAAGTCGGATAAACTAAGGTGGATTCAGAACCCTAGACTTATTCATCATCTGATTTATTTTATCCAAGATATTGTTTTCTACTGCTTAGTCTTTTATTAATTCTTTTAGTTATTAATCGCAAAACCCAAATTTCGATTGTTCAGATAAAATTGGAATACGGAAAAAATCGGTAGTTAGAGATTCAATCCTCGTGGGAACGATACTCTACTTATCACTTTATTACTTGTAAACGATGACGTGCACTTGCGTGTAGGAATTATCGCAACAGTTGTAGCTAAGGAAGAATCACTGTAATATTTATCACTAGTTGAAAATTATAGTGAATTCATCTCCAACTGGTTTGGAGAAAAGTGGATTAGTAGAGGATTACCCCACCTCTGAGACCACGATAATTGCCTATGTGTTTTACTGCTTTATTCATCATACTTACCTGCTACATACATATTTACTGTTCCATTGTTTAGTTATTTGCATTCATCATCAGCTGACTTCTGCATACTTGTCTACAGACGACGTAAGTCATCTGTACCTATCAACTGAGAAACTCCTAACCCTTCGTGGAAAAAGAGTTTGAATAAGTCTATTCACCCTCCCCCCCTAGACTTATTCCTGATGACTTGTGACCTACATACTAGCATAGAAATCTGAGAATAGTTCTTAGACAGTAAAAGTGAGTCAGTTCTTGATAATCATATCCCTGTTCTAGAGCCAAATGCAACTAACGCCCAAAGACAGACTGAGAGTCGTGCCAAAGAGCAATCGCTTGATGTCACTTGCTTGATGTTGGCAACTATGGGCTCGAACTTGGAAAAGCAGTTTGAGAACGTGGATGCATACAACATAGGGGTGAGCAGAAAAACCGAAAAAACCGATAATACCGAAAATACCGAAAAAACCGAAATCGAAAAACCGAACCAATAAGATATTGGTATGGTACGGTTCTTAAAATTTTGAAAACCGAATTATGCAGCTCGGTTTCGGTTTTTGATATGGATCCCGACTTTAAAAACCGAACCGAACCGATAAAACAGATGACTATTCTGCAGACTTTGTTTTTTCTTTGTGCAGGTTGTTATGAATTGATGGACTATTGAAACAAAAAGGAGTGTTGGTCCCCAGAATGATACAGAATATCCTCACTGTAGCAACACGAGTCTTTTCTAGCACACATTGTCCTCACTCACGCACACCCTGAAAAACTTCCCAGGGGGTCATCCATCTCATAACTACTTCAGGCCAAGCACGCTTAACTTTGGAGTTTCTATGAGATGGCTATCAGAAAAGGAGAAGCATCTTGTTGGTATGAGTAGTCCAAATCAATTCATTTAACCACTTCCTAGTATAGATCTCATGGGCCGAATCGCAAACCACGCCTGGCGCATTTTTAAGCCCATGCAGGCAGGATGCTGACCAAAGCCCAACAGAGAGTGGTCAAAAGGCAAAAGCAAGAAGGTTGCGCCTAAACCACAACCAACTTCTGGGAAGGTGAAGGCTAAAACTCCCGCTGAGAGTTCCTGCTTCTACTGCACCAAGACTGGTCATTGGAAAAGAAAATGCCTAAGCTTCTAGAAGAACACAAGAATGGGAACGTTGCTAAAGTCTCATGTATTTATGTTATAGATTATCATTCTACTAGTCCAACTTCATGGGTATCGGATACGGGATGTGATTCTCATATTTGTTCAAATGTGTAGAGACTAAAAATAAGTAGAATACTGGAGAAAGGCGAAATGGACCTACACATGAGGAATGGAGCAAGAGTTACTGCATTAACCGTAGGAACTTTTGTCTTAAATTTTCCCTCGGGGCTTGTTTTGGAACTAATAATTGTTATTGTGTTCCTGCCATTATAGAAAGTTGTATATCTATTTCAGTGTTAGACATTGAAGGTCATGAGTTCAGGGTCCAAAATGGTTTGTGCTCTATTTATTTTGATAATATGTTCCTTGAGCAAGCGCAATTAAACAATGGTTTATATGTGCTAAATGCGGATGGAGAAATGTACAACATAAATACCAAAAAGTCTAAACCAAACAAAGTGAATCCAACTTATCTCTGACATTGTCGTATACGTCACATTAACATAAAATGCATGGAGAAACTCATAGGGATTATGGACTCATTTGACTTAGAGCCATTCGAGACATGTGAGTCATGTTTAATGGGAAGGATGACAAAATCGCCATTTACTGGGATGGGCGAAAGTGCTAATGACTTAGTGGGGCTCATTCACACATATGTTTGTGGATTAATCACTTCAAATGCAAACGGTGGATTTAGCTACTTCATTACTTTAACCGATGACTTAAATAGATACTATTGTGTCTATTTTAATGAGGCATAAATTTAAATCTTTTGAAAAAATCAAGGAATTTCAAATAAAGTAGAAAAAAATCAACTTCACAAAAGGATCAAAGCACTTCAATCAGATTGTGGTGGCGAAAATATGAGCCAAGATTTTGATGACCATCTAAAGAGTTGTGGAGTTCTATCAAAATTCATCCATCGTGGAACACTTCAATGGAATGGTGTGTCAGAAATAAAAAATTGAACACTATTTGATATGGTTCGATTCATGATGAGACAAGTTGATCTTTTGATCTCCTTCTAGGGATATGTTCTGTCAACTACTGCATTTACACTAAGCTGAGCACCTTCCAAAGCTGTAGAAAAGCACCATATGAGTAGGGCTATAACAAGACGAACTGTATCGAGCCTTCACTGGGTTCGGCTCGGCTCGAACTTATTCGAACCTTAGGTTTGATTCGGCTCGAACTTTCAAACCTCAGTGTAACGCCCAGACTTTCTAGGGGTAATTATAGGGGAAAATAAGTAAAAAGGTGAATTTTGACGAAAAATAAATTCTTTTGAGAATATTAAAATTCTCGCCTACAAAGTCGAGTCCCTGCACTCACTAAAATAAATACCTTTTAATTAAGACAACAACACGTCATAGATAAGAGATAATAATTGCGGCGGAAGATAATTTATAGATTATTATTTCTAATCAAAAGTTTCCCCAAATAATATTTCGAAAAACATGAAACACAAAAGAAACATCGTTTAATAAAACTATCATCATATGCCCTCTCGACTCGCTCCTTCGTCCATCCGGCTCGGTTTAACCTGCGGGATCAATATGTAACACCCCAATTCACAAATCGGACATTACACGCCGTAGAACTCTCATGAGGTCTACCAGGCCAACACATGACACATATTCCGTACATGAAAATCCCAAAGACACAATCATCAATGTAAAATGGGGTCGTGGTCTCGGCCAAAACATTTTAACCAAGCATCGAAAAGTATAAATCCATCTGAATCCATTGCCCACACAGGGGACTTTAACCAATTTATAAAACACTCGGTCTAACTCCAACATCAAGGTAAAATGCAATAGTAAAACATAAAACACGACTCGAGCCTCATCATCATGCTGGACCATCCTTTGCGTGCATATCCCCTGCCAGCTCCTCGGCTCGACTAGTACCTAAAATGCATAAAATGCATTTCCCCCATTTAAGGGGTTAGCATTCGAATAGCTAGTGCAAGTACACAATTATACTACATTATACATACAAGATTCGACACAAGCAATTCATTTGAGAGAAAAATATTTGAAACCAATATTCCAGAATATCACATTAACACCAAAAATAGTATATCCTCAAGTTTTCCACATCACAACTATCCACGCTTGGTAACCTGCGGCCGTACCCATTAGTATCGACTCCCAGAGGTCCCGTCGGACCGTCCCCAGGTGAGAAACCACTTATGCGGCCGTACCCATTAGTATTGGCCCCCAGAGGTCCCGTCGAACCATCCCCGGGTGGAACAACATCAACACACGCACCCAAGTCCACTTCCGTGGCCTTACCCATTAGTATCGGCCCCCAGAGGCCATACATGCCATCCCCGGGTGGAAGAACGATAACACACCCATGCAATAACACAATTTACATCATTCGCATCAAAACCGTACGCACATAATGAAATGTAATACATGTACTTGCCTTAGTTAACACGACGTTAAGGAAGACGGTGAACGGAAAGGTTTTGGCCCGAATAATCTTCACAAATCCGATACTAACACAATAATGATATACAACCAATCTCAATACTACGGAAACATAGGAATACATACTAGTTTACCCACTGGAACAATTCGTCGAACATTACTAGGGTATCGTCGAGTATAAGTGACGAACAATGGAAAAATCGGAGTTTAAATCCACAAATCCTCAAGAACCACGAAGGAATACAAGTATCCAATTGAAGTCTAGTAATAACCTATGACGAATCGGATTGAAAAGGTTTAAATCACAAGAAACCCCCAAAATTCCCCCAAAATGTCAAAACAAGGGTTTTATGAATTCTTACCTTGATTCGGGTGGCGGGAGATGTTAAGAACTTGATGAATTCGCTCAAGGAATGCAGGGATGTTAGAAGATGATAATATTGGTCGAAATCGGTTCTATCTATCGTCCTGAATCGCCCAAAGCCGAACAGAAGGTGTGAGGATGGAAAAATGACGACGTTGACTGCTGCTGTCCTATATATATAATACATAGTTAGCGCACGCTAACCATCAAAACATAGCACGCGCTAACGGGGATCGCAAGCAGTACAGAAGCAGCCCGGCATCGCTAGCATGCGCTAAACATGTTTAGCGCGCGCTAAATACTACCCGATAGTGTACGATACTGAAGCCTTAGTGCACGCTACCTGATGATCAGTGTACAGGATATGAATTCAGAACCCCCACTGCCCAGTACGCTGAAATCGTTAGCGCACGCTACAAATGCTAAAATGGGTGCGGTAGTCAATCGTCTCTTCAAAACTATCCTGTCTGTATGTGGTCCACTCGAACTTCTGAGTTTTCTGGAGTAACTGAGTGAGCGGTCTAGCGATCTTAGAAAATCTCTCAACGAATCTACGATAATAGCCTGCAAGTTCTAGAAAACTTCTCACTTCCTTCACATTCTTGGGCGGTTCCCATGCCATCACCGCCTCTATCTTCTGTGGATCTACCCGAACTCCCTCCGCTGAAATCACGTGCCCGAGGAACATCACTTCCTTGAGCCAAAACTCACACTTAGAGAACCTCTCATACAAATGCTCAGTTCTCAAAGTGTCCAGCACAATCCGGAGATGTAAAACATGTTCCTCTCGACTCCGGGAATACATAAGGATGTCGTTGATAAAGACGACTACGAATTTGTCCAGATACTCGATAAAAACTATGTTCATTAACTGCTAGGGCATTGGTTAGCCCGAAAGGCATAAGCACATACTCGTAATGGCCATGTCTCGTCCGTAAAGCAGCTTTCAGTATATCGTTGTCCCGAATCCTCAACTGGTAGTAGCCCGATCATAAATCAATCTTCGAAAAGACTATCGCTGCCTGAAGCTGATCAAACAAGTCGTCGATCCTGGGCAAAGGGTACTTGTTTTTGATGGTCAACTTGTTTAATTCTCGATAGTCGATGCATAAACGAAGCGATCCATCTTTCTTCTTAACAAAAAGTACGGGCGCACCCCAAGGCGATGCGCTCGGTCGAATATACCCTTTATCTAACAATTCCCCCAACTGTTTCTTCAATTCTAACATCTCCGACGGTGCCATACGGTATGGTGCTCGAGAAACAGGAGCCGCATTCGGCTCAAGATCAATACGAAACTCAACCTCTCGCTATGGTGGTAATCCCGGCAAGTCATCTGGAAATATGTTGGGGTACTCGCTGACAACTGGAATCGACAACATGTCGACTCCGCCATCCTCTGCCTGCAGAGTGTAACACCAATAGCCGACACAATCCTGACTCAGAAGTTTCATCACCTTAAAGGCGCTAATCACACTTCCTGATCTACCCGGTTTACAACCGACGAGAGTATGCTCGGTGTCGTCCTCAGCCACTATCGAGATGGTGCGAGTCCGATAATTCATGATAGAACCGTGACGATCCAAACAATCGACCCCGAGGATCAAATCCTCACCCTTAAGATCTATAACAATGAGGTTTGGGGCCAATCTCGGCTCCCGATCCTCACTGGGCAATCTCTAACTTCCCAGTCCCCAACCATACGATCCCCGCTAGGCGTACCCACTACGAACGGTTCTCACTCATATAAGTAGTCAATACCAATACGACACACACAATCCGAAGCAATAAAAGAATGAGTAGCACCCGAATCGAAAAGCACCGAAACTGGATGAGAAAGGATCTGAGTGGTACCTGATGCCACCGGAACGTCTGCCTCCTACGTGTGCCTCATTTGATATAACCGAGGGTGGACTGAGCCCGAACTAGATGCAGCTCGGTGGTCCGGCTGACCCCGGCCCCTACCACGGCCCGAACTCTGAGGAACATGAGTAACTAGAGAATTCTGATCAATACTGTACTCCTGCTGAACGACAGTGGCAATCGGATCCTTAGCGGTCCTGGAAGCCCTCTCGCAATGAACTGCTCGATGCCCAGTCTATCCGCAAGTAAAGCAAGTAACCAACGGAAACAGACAATCTTTCCTCACATGCTCGTGCTGACTGCAATTAAAACAAATTCTACCACCAGGTGTAGGAGATTGGACTGAACGGTTACTCTAAGATCCTCCAACCTGATAAAATGATCTCTTCCCAGACGTCGGCATAGACTGCAACCTCGAAAACCGTCCACCTTTACTGGCCGAAAAACTGCCGGTAGATTTCTGCTTCTTAGCCTTGGAAACCGACTCTAATTCCGGAACAGCCATCTCGATCGCTAGGGCGCGATCCTGATACTCCTTCAAGGTGGCACACATGAGCGGTGCCATACTCTGCCTGATATGCGGCTTCATGCGCATATTGAAATAGCGGATCTTATCGGCCTCGGTCCTCACCTGATCTTTCACGAATCCTAACTGCTGATTATAAGTGATGATGGCCTGAGAAATCGGCACATCCTGAGGTGTAGCAGTAAAGAATTCCACAATCCTGCGCTCATTGACTGGTGGTGGACAATATTCTGCTTCCATAGCATCCTTGAATTCCTCCCAAGTGACCTGGCGGTCTCTGGGCGCCACAGCCTCCCACCATTCCGCAGCTTCCTTATCCAGGAGGTACTGAGCAATATGTACCCTCCTGTCATTGGGACAAGCCACGGCGTCAAAAGTCCTGCTCAACTGAAAGAGCCAATTCTCCCAACCGATGGAGTCAGAAGAACCAGTGAAACGAGGGGGGTGCATCTTAGTTACTTTCTGAAGCCATTTACTAGCTTCGTCCTATGGAGTCGGGGGCGGATTTTGGCGTCCACCCTGAGCTATCTGAGTGAGTTGGGCTACCAACTGCTGAAGTACGGTAGTAGCCCCGGTGTCGGCGTTATTACCCGACGGCACTGAATGAGAAGCCGAATCCGCAGAGGACTGAGAAAGTGAGCCTTCCTCGCTATTAGCACCATGACCACGGCCTCGGCCGCGCCCCCTAGCTGGTCTACCGCGACCTCTCAACATACTGAAGAAAATATGAAAAGAACAAGATCAGAAAGATTCACAATTTACAAGGTTGGTATGACAATTCACAATTTCCAAATAGCACAAGGTATAAATTACAGGAATATAAGAGTTCGAGGAGACTTACAGCCACGGGTCGCACGAAAAGACGGTAGCACGATGATATTAGGCTCAACGACTGACTTTAACGACATAACTGACAGACCCAAAAGTAACCGACAGCCTAGGCATTCAAAACCTAAGTCTCCGGTACCATAAATGTAACACCCCAATTCACGAATGGGACATTACACGACGTAGAACTCTCATGAGGTCTACCAGGACAACACATGACACACATTCCGTACATGAAAATCCCAAAGACACAACCATCAATGTAAAATGGGGTCGTTGCCTCGGCCAAAACATTTTAACCAAGCATCAAAAAGTATAAATCCATCTGAATCCATTGCCCACGCAAGGGACTTTAACCAATTTATAAAACACTCAGTCTAACTCCAACATCAAGGTAAAATGCAATAGTAAAACATAAAACACGACTCGAGCCTCATCATCATGCTGGACCATCCTTTGCATGCATATCTCGTGCCAGCTTCTCGGCTCGACCAGTACCTGAAAGGCATAAAACGCATTTCCCTCATTTAAGGGGTTAGCATTCGAATAGCTAGTGCAAGTACACAATTACACTACATTATATACATACAAGATTCGACACAAGCAAATCATTTGAGAGAAAAATATTTGAAACCAATATTCCGGAATATCACATTAACACCAAAAATAGTATATCCTCAAGTTTTCCACATTACAACTATCCACGCTTGGTAACCCGCGGCCGTACCCATTAGTATCGACCCCCAGAGGCCCTGTCGGACCGTCCCCGGGTGAGAAACCAATTCCACGTCCATACCCATTAGTATCGGCCCCCAGAGGTCCCGTCGAACCATCCCCAGGTGGAAGAACATCAACACACGCACCCAAGTCCACTTCCGTGGCCGTACCCATTAGTATCAGCCCCCAGAGGCCACACATGCCATCCCCGGGTGGAAGAACGATAACACACCCATGCAATAACACAATTACATCATTCGCATCAAAACCGTACACACATAACGAAATGTAATACATGTACTTGCCTTGGTTAACACGACGTGAAGGAAAACGGTGAACGGAAAGGTTTTGGCCCGAATAATCTTCCCAAATCCGATCCTAACACAATAATGATATACAACCAATCTCAATACTACGAAAACATAGGAATACATCCTAGTTTTACCCGCTGGAACAATTCGTCGAACATTACTAGGGTATCGTCGAGTATAAGTGACGAACAATGGAAAAATCAGAGTTTAAATCCACAAATCCTCAAGAACCACGAAGGAATACAAGTATCCAATTGAAGTCTAGTAATAACCTATGACGAATTGGATTGAAAAGTTTTAAATCGCAAGAAACCCCCAAAATTCCCCCAAAATATCAAAACAAGGGTTTTATGAATTCTTACCTTGATTCGGGTGGCGGGAGATGTTAAAAACTTGATGAATTCGCTCAAGAAATGCAGGGATATTAGAAGATGATAATATTGGTCGAAATCGGTTCTATCTATCGTCTTGAATCGCCCAAAGCCGAAGAGAAGGTGTGAGGATGGAAAAATGACGACGCTGACTGTTGTTGTCCTATATATAATACATAGTTAGCGCGCGCTAACCATCAAAACATAGCGCGCGCTAACGGGGATCGCAAGCAGTCCAGAAGCAGCCCGGTGTCGCTAGCGTGCGCTAGACATGTTTAGCTTGCGCTAAATACTACCCGATAGCGTACGCTACTGAAGCCTTAGCGCACGCTACCTGATGATCAATGTACAGAATATGAATTCAGAACCCCCACTGCCTAGTATGCTGAAATCGTTAGCGCACGCTACAAACTCCAAGTTCGCGTATGCTAACCAGACAACGATAGCGCACGCAAGGAATCAAGGAGTAGCGTGCGCTACTCACGCAGCAATTCAGTACTGCTCAGATCAGTACACTGCTGCAGACAGTACGAAAATTGAAATGCAAAGCAAGGCCAGAATCCAGAAACATAAACACGGAATATTCAAGATGACGGAGCTAAGCATTGAAAGAAAATACAATTCCCACCTAGGACATTGTTGAAGGCCTGCTATTTATAGGAGACAAGGTTGCTGGGTCCTCTCCGGCGATCGCGGGCGACCGCCGTATTCTATATTAAAATAATATGGGGGATCGTTCTATCACATGGGGCTGTTTTCTTAAAGTCTGAGGCTGCTGCTGGCAGCCAGCTGTGCGAGCCAATGGGAAGCCTGCATGCGTCCTGAGTCGCTGTCTGGGGAGGACCCACCTTGTACCTTTCGGCGGGCTTGTTGGTAGGTAAAAGGCTGGTGACAGGCTGGGGTCAAAGGCCTTATCTTGCGGTGCCTTTTGTGGATCTGCACGTGGGTCCACGTCCGAGATTCGGTCTTCGAAGACTTTGACGGGTGTCGGGTTCACATGCAGTAGGGGACGATCATCCATGGTCAGGTATCATCGGCGATCGCCAGATGCCTAGAGACGATCGCCTTGGACGCCGATCACTAGGTGCTTTATCCAGCGTCCGTCTTCTTTGACTGGATTCTGACCATCATGCTGATCGCCATCGTGGCGTATAAATCGCGGCACAACACAGCGATGCTTCAAATCAGGGTCTAGGATGTGTGTTGATGTAAAAGGATAGGGTGATTGCCTATGCCTCTCGACAGTTGAAACCATATGAAGTAAATTACCCGACTCATGATTTGGAGTTAGCAGCTGTAGTCTTTGCCTTGAAGATTTGGCGACATCATTTATACGGCACTCATTGTAAGATCTTCACAGATCATAAGAGCCTCAAGTATATTTTCAGTCAGAAGGAATTAAACATGAGGCAGAGAAGGTGGCTGGAATTGATCAAGGATTACGACTTGGAAATCCTCTATCATCCAGGCAAAGCAAACGTGGTAGCTGATGCACTTAGCCGCAAACCTGTTTCTCTTCGAGTGTTGGAAGCGCTTACGTCCCAAACCAGCATTCAACAAGAACTGATTCGTGAAGGAATCTAAATATGGTCACAAGGAGTCCAAGGGAAACTGTGTGTGATGGAACTAACTTCGTCGTTGGTCGAAGAAATCAAATCTAAGCAGTTGGATGATTCTCCGATTATTCGATTATGTGACGAAGTAAACAAAGGGAAGGCCCCAGGATTCGTGATACAGGATGATGGAGTTCTGAGATTTCAGAGTCGATTTTTCATCCCCGATGATGATGTTTTAAGACAGACAATCTTGAAGGAAGCTCACAGCGCGCCCTATTCTATTCACCCGGGCACCAGCAAGATGTATTGTTAGGCGTATTTTTATGCATTTGTTTATCATTATTTTATATCCATTTGAAGTTTAAATCTGCATAAATGAGCTTTTAATGCACTATCTTTATATGTTTTGTAGTAAATTGGAGTACGGAAGCTCGAACGGCGAAAAACGGGCCAAAACGACAATTTTTGGCCTGGGGCCGCGGCACCCATATGCTGAGCCGCGGCACACGAAGGTGACCAGCAGGACGCCGAGCGAACTGTACCGGGGGCTGCAGCACAAGGATGCTGAGCCGCGGCCCATGGGGCGGTTTTGATGGATTTTCCGCGTTTCTGGGCCGTTTTTGGAGCGGTTTTCGACCCAATCCCCGGACGCGTTTTGGAGGCTAATGATAGTTATAAATTGGGTTTTAAGGACTGAAAGGAGGGAATGATTGGGGGAATCGAGGAAAGGAGATCGCGGATCATCAAGAAGAAGCAGAAACACCAAGGAGCAGAGAGCGGAAGACAGAGAACGGAGGAATCCAAGTTCTTCGTCTGCATTTGATTTCTATGCTTTCTTTAATTCTTTTTGTATTTTTATTTTCTAGCATGTCAGGCTAGAACCCTAGTCTAGGATTTTGATGAAACCGAGGTTTTGATGAATTAACTTTTGATTATCAATTCAATTCCCTTTTTTATTGAGTTTTCCCCAATTATTCTTAATGCTTTCAATTGTGTGGCCTATAATTGAATTGTTTTAATTACGCAACTCGAATCGGGAGAGGAGAGTTGGTAGGAAAAATTGGTGAGAACCGTTTTATCTTGTGAGATAGGAATATACTCATAGGAATTACGTGGCCTTTCTGGAGATTTTGTACCTTTTTCCTATTGTCGAATTAATTCACCTAGGAATAGAGTGTGTTATTCGCCTTAGAAAATTCTATTGACCTCGGGAGAGGCGGTAGAGTATTTTAGCAATCTTCGCCTTCAATAAATTGGGAATTTATTAAATTCATATAATCAAGAGTAATTCGGATAAACCAAGGTGGATTCACAATCCTAGATTAATTCCTTATTTGATTCTCTTTCTGCGAACAATCGTTTTCATTATTTATTCTTTTATTAATTTTATTTAATTATTCTTGCACCTCCAAATTCGATAGTTCAGATAAAATTAGAATACTCATAAATCGGTAGTTAGTAAGTCAGTCCTCGTGGGAACGATATCTTACTCATCTCTTTATTACTTGTTTACGACAACGTGCACTTGCGTTCACCGAATTTCGCAACATGTATAAGAACCTAAAACAAAATTTCTGGTGGGGAAATATGAAGAAGGACGTAGCAGGATATGTTTCGAAATGTTTAACCTGTCAGCAGGTTAAGATTGAACATCAGCGGCCTGCCGGGATGTTAAAGACACTTTCGATTCCTGAGTGGAAGTGGTAGGATATATCGATGGACTTCATCACCAATATGCCAAGGACCAAGACGAAAATGAACATGATTTGGGTTATAGTTGATCGACTAACCAAGTCAGCTCACTTCCTGGGTATTAAAGACACTTGGGGATCCGAGAAGTTAGCATGAGTGTTTATTGCGGAAATAGTCTGATTGCATGGTACACCGAAGACCATTATTGCGGATCGAGATTTGGCTTCGTATCGCATTTTTGGAAGGCAGTTCACAAGGCCTTGGGAACCGAGCTAAACTTTAGCACGGCCTATCATCCTCAGACGGACGGTCAGTCTGAAAGGACTATACAAACAGTAAAAGATATGCTAAGAGCTTGTGCCTTAGATTGGTCAACCGATTGGGAGGTTCATTTGCCATTGATTGAATTCACCTATAACAATAGTTGGCATACTTCCATTAAGATGGCACCATATGAAGTATTGTACGGGAGAAGATGCCGATCGCCCCTGTGTTGGGATGATTCTTCCGACTTAATCGGGACGGAACCAGAATTGATAGTTCAGACTCAAGAGAAGGTAGCCCTGATTCGTGAAAGGTTTGGAACCGTTAGTTATACCGGTATTATTGTTCGATGAAGGTTTGGATTTCGGTGAGCTGATCGAGTGAGAATTCTCCAAGCGGATTGAAGCCTATTCGTAGTAGCAATTCTTATCGACATTTCTGAGGCAAGTATCGTATTTTGAAACTTGTGAATATTGGAATTTTAATTATGTATATGGTTTATTCATGTTATTGAACATGAGGTCAGTTCCTTTGAAATTGTCTTGATATTCATCGTTGATTTCTTAAATGTTCCTGTTGTTGGACATATCGATTTGGCATATGTATATGCATGGCTTGTGTTTGTGTACGTTGATGATCCGTAGGGATCGAGCGATCTATGTTGAGGGCGCTGGATCGGATGTCCACCATGCTTTGGTCCGACGGGATCATCATAGGGATCTATGCTAAGGGCGCTGGATCATTGGACGGGTTTTCCACCATGCGTTGGTCCGACGGGATCATCATGGGGATCTATACTGATGGCGCTGGATCGTTGGATTACCCTTTGATATGTTGATGGAAACACGTGGATTCGCATCGTTGCATTCCGGTGGCGGAAGTCCGTTTTATGTAATTTATGATGCATTGTTGTTGCATATCCGATTTATATATTATGATACTTGTACTAGCATCGTTTTGCTAACCCTTCGGGAGTGGACATTTGTTTTGATGTTCAGGTAGCCGAGGAGCGGGGAAGCAATCACAGTACCGACATGACGATGAAGTGGCGTAGTGATGTAATTTGATGTTGTCTTATTTTCCAGTTATTTTTCAGTACTCGAGTACGCGTATTTTGTTGGTGTTTGGAATGCTTGTAATAATGGACTCATTGTTGAACTGGTTTTGAATTATAACCTTAATGGTACTTTGGTATTATTATTATTTTCCGTATTTCTCAAATTAGCCTTGTAAATTCTTATATAAAGGATTTACGGCGCTGTAATTATTCTGAATATATCGGGGTGTTACAAGTCTGTCATATCTTCACCACAAACATGCTCCTCCTCGGTCAAATGAGATTTCTACAAACTAGAAAATAGTATACATTAGTAGTAGCACAAAATAAATGACTAAGAACGTTAAATTACATAAATAATAAGAAGTGTAAAGTTTATTGTTTAGTATATTTTGAGTAATATTTTTATTTGTATTTTATATATATAATTGTGTGTTGTGTGATAATTTATTCATTTTACCATATATTTATATTATTTCATTTTGTTAGAATTTTCTATAATTTTATGTCATTTTTGGATAATTAATTGGAATTAAATTATATCTGCAGGTTAACCAATCGGTACAAGACAGATCAATTGGTTCAAGGGCGATATTTTTAAAAAATTCAAATATAGTCACGACTGGTCTCACTTTATTCATCTCGTCGAGATGATCGTTTTAAAAAAAAATCATCCGAAATCGAGTTCGTATGAAGAAGTTATGACCGTTCGAAGGACAATTAAATAGACGGACCATATTGTGCCACGTGTCAACACCTGATTGGACCGGAATTTCAACTTTGTGCTGATATCATCCATGACATCAGCACCTCATAGCAGCCGTGTATGATTAGGGGGTGGGATTTTAAAATTATAAAAATTATTATTTTATTGATTTTGAAGTAGTATAAATAGGGGATGAATGTGTAGTGTTTTGGGAGGAAGAAAAAAGGAGAAAAAAATAGAGAGATATTATTGTAAGGGAGAGAAATAAAAATATTGTGTAATAAAATTATTTTTGTGTAATAATATTATGGAATATTTATTTATTTGTGTTGTTATTATGAGTGAGTAATTTTCTTTTACTGGAGTTATGATGAAACCATGTCTATATTATTATTAATATTTATATAATGATTCCAAATAAATGTTTTTAACGATTATCATTTTCGCTTCAATAGGAGAATATTATTTCATCAATTATATCACGTATTTTTTATAGTTATAAATTCCCCATTGCTTTGTGATTATTGAAGTATTAGTTAATTTCTTTGATTATTTGTTTTTTATTAAATTGGATACATATAATGCTTAGAAATTACATTTTTCAAGCGAAGAAAAATCTATATTTGAATTATAATTTTGTACTTATTGTCAAATCTATAGGGAAATAGTGAGATTGATTTCAGAATCTATTCCCTGAATTTCTTGGAATTAGAATATAAATTATATAATAAATAGACATTGGTGGATTCTAAACCCTAGTAAATTATTTAAAATCAATTTACCTAAAATCTACTTAAAAATTACTGTTATTTATTGTAATTATTATAACCAATAAAAAATCAAATTATTTGGGACTAGGTTAAAATTTAATATAATTTGGTTCAAAACGATAGGACTATATTTACTTCACTATCATAGTCCTCCATGTGGAATCGACCTTGCACCGCATATCTACATCGAACAAATCGTGCGTTTGCGAGTATTAGACTAAAGAATCAACCAACAACAAGTTTTTGGCGCCGTTGCCGGGGAGGCGCAAACGAAGTACAAGAAGACCGTCGTCACCAAGTTAGTTGAATTCTTCTACTAGTTATTTATTTTACTGCTTTTCTTTATTATTATTATTATTATTATTATTATTATTATCATCTGTGTTTTTAATATCCATTTTAGATTGTGTTAGTATAAATAATAGTTAGTAGTAGAATTTATTTTCTATTTATATTTATAAAAAAAATCTGAAAAATAATAAAAACTTATAATAATAAATATAAAAATATAAGTAATAATAATAAAAGCTACTGTTCATTTTCATAAAAATAATAATAAAATAATAAAAAAATTAAAAAAATCCAAAAATATATAAAAATATAAAAAAATCTGAAAAAGTTTAAAAAATTCAGAACTTATTTATTTTTATTTAAAAAAAAGATCTGGAAAATACAAAAAAGTTTCAGATTTTAAGGTAATATTTTTGTAATTTTGGTATATTAATATTATAAAAATCAAAATTTTTAATTTAAATTCGAAAAAATAAAAAATAATAAAAATATATTAAAAAATAATCTGGAATATTATTTTCCATAATAAATAAAAATCTGCATTATTTTATTTTATTTATAAAAGTAAAACCTGCTAGTTTTATTAAAAAAATTTACTTTTCATAAAAATCTAAAAAAAAAATCAGATTAAGAATTAATAATTTAAATAATATGGAATATATAATAAAAAAAATTCTGAACTTTGAATTATTTTTAATAAAAATAGAATTTTTTTAAAAAAAATAAATTACAGTACTTTAATAAAAAAGGGAAAATACTAAAAAAAATTAAAAACCTGAAAATTTATAAAAAAAAGAAACTAAAATTTATAAAAAAATATTTTTATTGTTTGCATAAATAAAATAAAATTTTGTAATTTTTATTTTTTATTTTTCTAAAAAATCTGAATTTTTTTTTTGAAAAAAAAAATAATATATCTCGATATATATATATATATATATATATATATATATATATATTTTAGCTCAATATTATTAGTCTAAAAATATAATAAAATTATAATAAATATAAAAATATAAAAACTAAATATAAAATATAAAAAAAAATCAGAATTTTTTTTAATTTTTATATCTTGTCTTTAGTTTTAATAGAATCTTCTAGTGGTAAATTTAGATTGTGTTTTTTGTTGTTATTTTCTATTTACAGTATTCTTAGACATTTAGTTTAGTTGCAATATTTCTCGTCGTACAATTTAGTTTATCAATAGATATTGCTTCCGTAGATCAATTAGTAAATTTATTCCTTTGCAATCCATTACATCCTATAATTTTAGTAATAATTATAATAATTATCATTATTATTAATAATAATAAAAATATAAAAACTCAAAAAAAAATTAAAACAATAAAATCCTTTAAAAGATTCAACAAGGGATTGATATTTTTCACTCACTACTTTGTTCGATTTGAATAGAGAAAAGCTAAATATCAATCTTGTACAAACTGATTTTAAAAATCGATTGAATTTTGGCAAAAAGGCCTCTGTTGTACATGCCGAAGAAAGTTGGATTTTAAGTGCGACCGTTGTGACGCCTCCAACGATCTGGAAGTTCGATCGACTATCATAATTTGGTTTGTATGCAAAGTTAAAAAAAATTGTAATATCGGTGAATGCAAGTTTGGAAACGAAATAATAAAGGTCGATTAACGAGAAGAAGATTGTCCTTAACTAAAACTGAAGTTCAACAAACGAAACCGATACCAAAAATGGACGAAATCGAAAATCAAAATAATCAAGTTGCAAAAGAGAAAACTTTAATAGAATATTTTTCTCCAGTGAGTGCTAATTCTCCCTCCTGCATAGTATTGCCTACGACTAATGCAACTCATTTCGAACTTAAACCATCAATAATTCAACTTCTTCCATCTTTTCACGGTTTGGAAAGAGAAGATCCCTATATGCATGTCAAGGAATTTCTCGATATTTGTTCTACTTTTCGATTTCAAAATTTCTCTGATCAATCTGTCAAACTTAGACTGTTTCCATTTTCACTCAAAGATAAAGCAAAATTCTGGCTAAATTCTCTTCAAGCAAGAACAATTACGAGTTGGGACCATTTAGTGAATAAATTTCTCGCAAAATTTTTTCCAATGTCCAAAACTAATAGTCTTAGAAGAGAAATATCAGAATTTTTCCAAAAAGAAAAAGAAGAATTTTATGAGTGTTGGGAAAGATTTAATGATTTAATTCTTAAGTGTCCACATCATGGTTTTGAAATATGGCGTTTGGTAAAATATTTTTATGACGGTTTAACTCCAAACAATCGCCAATTAATCCAATCAATGCATGGTGGAAAATTTCTTCACCTTATTGGAGACGAAGCTTGGAATGCACTAGAAAATATGTCAATTAATTCACAACAATGGAATTCACTCGACTCTAGAGCCAAATCGATGCATACGACCCCAAAAAAAGGTGGAATTTACGAGGTTAAACAAGATGTTGAAATAAAATTTACTATAGATGATTTAGTACGAAAAGTGGATGCGTTAGTCTTGAAGCAATCCATCCCCTCGTCAAACTTAAAACATGAATTTTGCATTTCATGTGCGGAATCATTTCATTCATCTCAATCTTGTCCCTCTGGTCCACAAAATCAAGAAATTTTTAATGAAGAAGTCAATGTGTTACATTCATATGGAAAATCTTCGGACAGTCCATTTGCTCCAACTTATAATCCAAATTGGAGGAATCATCCAAATTTTTCCTCGAAACAAAACATGCCTCCAATGAATCAAGGAGGACATCAAATGAATATGTCAAATCAACAAAATATCCGTCCTAATCAATATCCTCCAAATACTTATCAGTATCCTTCTATAGTGCCAAAGAAACCATCTTTGGAAGATACGTTGCAACAATTCATGCAATATACTCAACAAATGTTCCAAACAACTCAGCAAGCTGTACAATCAAACTCACAGGCTATTTCTAAGCTTGAAACACAAATTGGCCAACTTGCAACAACTTTAGCTGAAAGAGAAAAGGGAAAATTTCCAAGTCAGTCCATCCCTAATCCTAAAAGACAATATGAAGTAAACTCTTCTAACGCAGAAGTTCAGTCCATAACTACCCTTAGAAGCGGAAAAGAAATACAAAAGCCTGACTATGATCCGGAAGAAAAATCAAATGAACCACAAGTTTCAAAATCAAAAGATTCTGAAGAAAAAGAAAAGCCTTACGTTCCAAAAGCTCCATTTCCTGAAAGACTTATTCCAGAAGATAAAAGTGCGCAATACAAAGATATAATGGAAATATTTAAACAAGTTCGAATAAATATTCCATTCCTTGATGCTATTAAACAAGTGCCTGCTTATTCTAAGTTCTTGAAAGATCTTTGCACTGTAAAAAGAAGAACAAATGTTCCAAGAAAGGCATTTTTAGCTGAACATGTTAGCTCAATAATCCAAAATAAAACTCCCGTTAAGTATAAAGATCCTGGTAGTCCTATAATATCTTGTGTCATTGGAGATCACATCATTAAACGAGCCTTGCTTGATTAAGGAGCCAGTGTGAATTTATTACCATATTCTGTTTATACACAACTTGGATTAGGGGAGCTAAAATCAACATCTGTGATTCTTCAACTAGCTGATAGATCTATAAAAATACCTCGAGGAATCGTAGAGGATGTTCTGATTCAAGTAGATAAATTCTACTTTCCTGTTGATTTTATAGTCATAGACACTGAACCTGTTGAGAATACCAAAGATCAAATCCCTGTCATTTTAGGAAGGCCATCTTTAGCTACTTCAAATGCATTAATTAACTGTAGAAATGCATCATAAAATTTTCTTTTGGAAATATGATTGTTGAACTAAATATGTTCAACATTTTTCAACAACATGATGATTATAATGATGTCTGTGAGGTAAATATGATAGAGAGTATGAGTCCTTATTTCTTTCCAAAAATGGACGATGATGATCTTTTTGAAAGTTGTCTTGCTCATTTTGGCTCAGATTTTGACATCGACAGTTCAATTAATGAAGTAAATTCTTTACTAGAGTCTACACCATTATTGGATAATGATAAATGGAAATCTAAAACTGAACCACTTGAGAGTCAAATGAATAAAGAAGTACCTATTGAGGATTCAAAAATAGAGCTCAATCCATTACTTGAATCTCTAAAATATGCATTTTTAGGACCATTAGAAACCCTGCCTGTCATCATAGCATCTGATTTAGATGAAGAACGAGAAGATAAATTAATCAATGTCCTTAAAGAACATAAAGAAGCAATAGGCTGGACCATCTCCGATATTAAAGGTATTAGTCCTTCTATATGCATGCATCGAATTCACCTTGAAGAAAATGCAAAAACTTCCTGAGAATTTCAAAGAAGACTAAATCCTAATTTGAAAGAAGTTGTGAGTACTGAAATAATCAAACTCTTAGATGTAGGGATCATCTACCCTATTTCTGAGAGCTCTTGGGTTAGTCCTGTTCATATAGTTCCAAAGAAATCTGGCATAACTGTAATCACGAATGAAGAAAATGAACTTGTTCCAACCAGAATTCAAACTGGATGGAGAGTCTCAGATTGATTACGTAAAATTGAACTCGTTACAAGAAAAGATCACTTTCCACTTCTTTTATTGATCAAATGCTAGAAAGGTTAGCCACCATGCATATTATAGCTCTCTAGATGGATATTCCGGCTATAACCAAATTCCCATTGCTCCTGAAGATCAAGAAAAAACCACTTTTACCTGTCCTTTCGGAACTTTTGCTTAACGACGAATGCCATTTGGTTTGTGTAATGCACCTGCTACTTTTCAGCGGTGTATGATGAGCATTTTCTCTGACATGGTTGAGCGGTTTTTGGAAATTTTTATGGATGATTTTTCTGTATTCGGGTCTAGCTTTGATGAATGTTTACACCACTTAACCCAAGTGTTGGTTAGGTGTAAGGAGAAGAATCTTGTCCTAAACTGGGAAAAATGTCATTTTATGGTTAAAAAAGGAATTGTCTTAGGACATGTGATTTATGAAAAAGGAATTGAGGTGGACAAATCTAAAGTTGATTTAATATCCAGTCTTCCACCCCCACGAACGATTAAAGAAATTCGGTCATTCTTAGGCCATGCTGGTTTTTACCGTCGATTCATCAAAGATTTTAGCAAAATTTCAAGGCCATTATGTAACTTACTTTCAAAAGACACACCTTTCGTATTTGATGATCATTGTCTAAAAGCTTTTAAGACACTCAAATCTATGTTGATCTCTGCACCTATCATCAAATTTCTAAACTGGAATCTTCCTTTTGAAATAATGTGTGATGCATCCGACTATGCCGTCGGTGTAGTATTGGGTCAAAGAGAAAATAAATTGCCAACTGTAATATATTATGCAAGTAGAACTCTAAATGATGCCCAATTAAATTATTCTACAA
Organism: Orobanche coerulescens; assembly: GCA_033398695.1. Lineage (NCBI taxonomy): Eukaryota > Viridiplantae > Streptophyta > Magnoliopsida > Lamiales > Orobanchaceae > Orobanche > Orobanche coerulescens. Next base: position 168,704,667 of record CM065805.1, on the reverse strand, counting down.
CTGAAAAAAAATTGCTTGCAGTCGTTTTTGCTTTAGACAAATTTCGACCTTACTTGATTGGTTCGAAAGTCATAATTTACTCCGATCATGCTGCATTAAAATATCTTCTTTCTAAGAAAGATGTTAAACCTCGCTTGATTCATTGGATTCTATTGTTACAATAGTTTGACTTAGAAATTCGAGATAAAAAGGGTGCTGAAAATGTTGTTGCTGATCATTTATCTAGGCTAATCGTGAATTTTACTGATAAAGAACATCCCATTAATGAAACTTTCCCTGATGAACAACTCATGTCTGTTTCTCAAATACCTTGGTATGCCGACATTGTCAATTACCTTGTTACTGGTAACGTGCCATCTCATTGGAATAACCAAGATAAAACAAAAAATTTAAACGAAGTAAAAAAATTCTTTTGGGATGATCCATATTTGTTCAAATATTGTCCTGATCAAATCATTAGGAGATGTGTGCCAGAACATGAACAACAAAATATCATTTCCTTTTGTCATGATCATGCATGTGGAGGTCATTTTAGTTCAAAGAAAACAACTGCTAAAATTCTGCAATGTGGTTTTTATTGGCCAACACTTTTCAAAGATACACATTCATATTGCAGCACATGTGATAGATGTCAAAGATTAGGTCGAATTTCTAAAAGAAATATGATGCCTTTAAGCCCAATTTTAATTATTGAAATATTTGATGTTTGGGGCATAGATTTTATGGGACCTTTTCCAATTTCTTTTGGCAATCTTTACATTCTTGTGGCCGTCGATTATGTTTCAAAATGGGTAGAAGCAATTGCTTGCAAAACAAATGACCACAAAGTCGTGGTAAAATTTTTGAAAGAAAATATTTTTTACAGATTTGGAACACCACGAGCAATTATAAGTGATGGAGGAAAACATTTTTGTAATAAATTTTTGAATCATTTATTTAAAAAATATGGTGTTACACATAAAGTTGCTACTCATTATCACCCTCAAACAAGTGGATAAGTTGAAATTTCAAACAGAGAAATCAAACATATTCTTGAAAAAACTGTTAATCCTACAAGGAAAGATTGGTCTTTGCGATTGAATGATGCATTGTGGGCTTACCGTACTGCTTTTAAAACTCCCATCGGAATGTCTCCATTTAGGCTTGTCTTTGGAAAACCATGTCATTTGTCTGTTGAATTGGAACATAGAGCATATTGGGCCATAAAACGATTAAATTTTTCATTAGACATGGCTGGAATTCATAGGAAACTTCAACTAAATGAATTGGAAGAAATCAGAAATGATGCTTACGATTGTGCAAGGAAATATAAGGACAAAATGAAATTTTTTCATGATAAACACATTTTGAGAAAAACTTTTTCTCCTAGTCAAAAAGTCCTTCTTTTTAACTCTCGTTTGTTATTATTTCCGTGCAAGTTGCTTCACGATGGTCCGGTCCATTTATTATTCATACGGCCTATCCTCACGAGTCAGTAGAAATTGAAAATTCAAAAAATGGTAATATTTTCAAAGTAAATGGTCAACGGTTAAAACCATATTTGGAATTAAAATCTTTTGAGGTAGAAGAGATTCTTCTTAAGGACCCCGATATTGTGGATTAATACTCCATTGTGTTTGTCCGGTCAAGTGGCGGATAACGGTACTCCGTGGCTAGTAAAGTCGGATTTTTCAGTTTCCCACAACAACTGATTTTGTAGATATTTTTTTTATTTTTAATTATGAAACAAACTTTGAAAACAATTGAAAAAAGATTTCCCTTTCTTAGTAAAAAAGTCATTTTGAAACTTTACCAAGCCAGAGTTGAAAGGATGAGGTTGCTTATGAATAACGGCATACCTTTTGATATTCGATTCATTATTGAAGCCAACGTGAGAATAGCGGGTTAATTCACGGAAACACCAACTAGATTTTTACCAGGGCTTGGAAAAAGTTCATATGCCAAGAAACGACGAGCAAAGAAAATCGCCGTTTGCTACAAATGTTCTAGGTGGAACTGTGATTCAAGATGTCGATCTTTAGGTATTCCTTCCACAAACAGAGAAGATAAAATTCAGTTCATCAAGGATGGTCTGAATAAGGAGAATTTAGATGATATCGAAATTTCTCTTGACACGCATCCTAGTGGACTCGTACATTACGGGATTCGATATTTGTGGAATAAATTCAAGCCAGAATATGAACAACGTCTTGGGAATCTGACGTTAAAAGACCCTGTTTGCCAATTTGTAAGAAAATTGGATGGGAAGCTTCTCCCCGACTCATAGAAAGCGTTTAAGCCATTTCTGAACGTAAAATTAGAGGAAGATGTGAGCCACAATCACAACTACTGTACATACGCGTGAGTATCTTTACTTTTTGTCATTTTTTTAGATTTTCTGAATAAAAAATGTGATACGCAATAAATGCATTCATTATTCTATTGAGTAGTTGAAGCGCAATTAACGCAGTCACGGATTTGATAAATCTTTTTACTTTATTTTGCATCTATAAATAAACATTGCAGTTGTTTCTTTTCTGCATCCCTCAAACTTGTATTCTTTTCATTATCTCTATAAGTAATTTTCTTTTCAAAAAATGGAATCATCATCTTCCACAAAAAGATTTAACTCCATCTGCATTTTTGGTGGAGCTAGTCATGGGAAAGAGACTTGCTTTACTGAAGCAGCCCACAACTTGGGTCGTACCTTAGGAGAAAAATGCATTCATGTAGTTTACGGAGGAGGAAGTCTAGGATTAATGGGACGTGCTGCTGCTTCTGCCTATATGGAAGGAGTAAAAGTGTTGGGAATCATTCCAAAACCTCTGGCTGAAAGTAAAATCACCGGAGCAACCATTGGAGATGAGTTCAGAGTTGTAAATATGCAAGACCGCATAACTCACATGATAAATAATGTTGATGCCTTTATCACCCTTCCCGGTGGTTTTGGCACTCTTGAGGAACTTTTTCATGTGGTTACCAGAGCCCAGCTAAATGTTCATACGAAACCAATAGGTCTGCTAAATGTCAATGGTTTCTTCGATGGTTTATTATCTTTCATCAACTACTCTTTTGAAAAGGGTTTTATTTCTGAGCGTGCTAAACGAATCATAGTTGTTGCAACAACACCAGAAGAGATGATCAAAAAACTTATTGCATTTGTTCCTGAACCTGACCCAGCTCTAGCTAATATTGTTTGGATGGAAGATTTCACTGTGCGGAAACGCAAAATTGATACATTCCTTTCCCTCTGATATCCCACTTCATTCCTCTTGTTGTTTTTACTTTTTAGCGGGTGTAAAAATCGTGAAAATGATGGCAGCTTAAGGAGTTTTCTTTTCGATCTCTTGACGCTCATCTATCCACGATTTATGTATTGTTATTTATATTACTGTACTTTTTCTTGTTTGTTTTTAATAAAAGCATTGATGGCAGCGTAAGGCGACTCTTCGGACTCTCTTGAAGCGCATCTAGGTTGTTTGTGTTATACTTCTGGGTATATATTTTCTTTTGTTGTTTTGCCACACTTATTTCTTGCAGGTCCCAAAAAAAGGCTTGAGCGAAGCGTCGTCTTTCATAAACAGGGAAGCCTTATTTAAACTCTTATTCCATTGTTCTTTTTACACAATAAGGATATTGTTTATCATTAAGTGTGGGGGAAGGTATATATTTATATCTATATCTATATATCTATATATATATATATATGCAATAAAAAAAATGTTGAAAATCACGGCACCATTTTCTTGAGAAAACGTTAGTGAAAAAATCATTTTTGGGATGTTTCACTGGTTTTGATAATGGATTTAGGTGAAGGTGTATGGGATTCGGTACACAACACCCTTTTTGTGAGTTTTGAGCCTTAGAGCAATCCTTATATATACGCTCTATATTTTTTGTTGTGTGGTCAAACATATTGTGTTCATTCTAGAACTTGCTCATTTATACATTTCGAGACTACATTCATAAACTCTTGCATTAAGATGATAAAGGCAATTAGGATTAACCCCTTATTGGCTTATATTTTCCCACTCATTACATTTTATCCTTAGAAGCTCCATTAAGCCTGAGCCTATTTCTTTGATCAAGCACATTACTTTAGCTATTATCCATTTTTGTTGATGACTCATCCATTTGCACCCTCTAGTCAAAGATTTAATTGTGAACTAGATGTGTGACAAATAGGGACCGATGTTCATAAGAGTATTGTGGAGATTAAGAGATTTTGTTGAAAGTGAAAGGGTGTGAAGTACATTGGAGTATTGAACCGAGAAAAAAAAATATAAATAAAGGCAAAAAAAAAGCGGAAGGTCAAGTGCGAAAATCATCACTATATATACATAAAATAGCACTTGAACTATCCCTTGAGGATACATAATTCCTTCCAGAAGATCCATTGCATACTTTTTCTTACAGAAGAGTATGACCTTACCAGATGAATATTCAATTACCATGTACAGAATAACTTGGGGATGATGGTTTGAGAGTTTTCATTACAGAAGGAGGGTGTTGATTGTTATTTGTAGGATTTGTTATGCATCTAAATTCACAATTGATCTTGGCTAGCAAACCTCATAATTTTCTCTTTATCCTACCCATACCCAAAGCCACGTTACAACCAAAAGAAAAGACCTTTTGATTTATGCATGAGTTTATTTTTAAGTAGTGGAGATTTGATTTTTGACCAAGCATATGGTAATGACACATTACGCTTTGATATGAGTGAACTCTTCTCGAATATCCCGTATATACACTTGAGTGAAGAGTGATATCCATCGTGAGGGTATTGAATCTTTTGGCATTCGATTCTCAATGAAGTTGTTAGAATTTGGTGCGGCATCCTATTTTTCTCTGATCTCACTTGGGTCATGATCACTTGTTCTCTCTTGATATTGATTTTGTCATGATTTTTTCAGCATATGAGTATTATAACTCGGGTATAAGATTTGCCCGAGGACGTGCAAAAGATAAGTGTGGGGGAATTTGTTTAGTATATTTTGAGTAATATTTTTATTTGTATTTTATATATATAATTGTGTGTTGTGTGATAATTTATTCGTTTTACCATATATTTATTTTATTTTATTTTGTTATAATTTTCTATAATTTTATGTCATTTTTGTATAATTAATTGGAATTAAATTATATCTGCAGGTTAACCAACAGGTACAAGACAGATCAATTGGTTCAAGGGCGATATTTTTACAAAATTCAAATATAGTCACGACTGGTCTCACTTTATTCGTCTCGTCGAGACGATCGTTTTAAAAAAAAATCCGAATCCGAGTTCGTATGAAGAAGTTATGACCGTTCGAAGGACAATTAAATAGACGGACCATATTGTGCCACGTGTCAACACCTGATTGGACCGGAATTTCAACTTTGTGCTGATGTCATCCATGACATCAGCACCTCATAGCAGTAGTGTATGATTAGGGGGTGGGATTTTAAAATTGTAAAAATTATTATTTTATTGATTTTGAAGTAGTATAAATAGGGGATGAATGTGTAGTGTTTTGGGAGGAGGAAAAAAGGAGAAAAAAATAGAGAGATATTATTGTAAGGGAGAGAAATAAAAATATTGTGTAATAAAATTATTTTTGTGTAATAATATTATGGAATATTTATTTATTTGTGTTGTTATTATGAGTGAGTAATTTTCTTTTGCAAGTTATGATGAAACCATGTCTATATTATTATTAATATTTATATAATAATTCCAAATAAATATTTTTAACGATTATGATTTTCGCTTCAATAGGGAATATTATTTCATCAATTATATCACGATTTTTTATAGTTATAAATTCCCCATTGCTTTGTGATTATTGATATTAGTTAATTTCTTTGATTATTTATTTTCCATTAAATTGGATACATATAATGCTTAGAAATTACATTTTTCAAGCGAAGAAAAATCTATATTTGAATTATAATTTTGTACTTATTGTCAAATCTATAGGAAAATAGTGAGATTGATTTAATCTATTCCCGAATTTCTAATTAGAATATAAATTATATAATAAATAGACATTGGTGGATTCTAAACCCTAAGAAATTATTTAAAATCAATTTACCTAAAATCAACTTAAAATTATCGTTATTTATTGCAATTATTATAACCAATAAAAATCAAATTATTTTAATTAAGTTAATTTAATATAATTTGGTTCAAAACGATAGTGACTATATTTACTTCACTATCATACCTCCACGCTTAATCGACTCGCACCGCATATCTACATCGAACAAATCGCTACATGAAAAGATTGTAAAAGAATCAACCAACAACATTTATACCAGATTCTAATTTTTCAACGTCTTCCAAAAGTTCTTCCAGATAAAGAGGACCACGGCTTTCACGAAGCCAATCTTACGAACAAATAAGAGCCGCCTCCATTTTTGGTGTCAAAGAACTTCGAAATGAGGCAAAGACACGACCTCCTGTACTAAAACCTGATTCTGAGGCTATTGTAGATACCGGGATTGCAAGCACATCTTGTATCATCATAGCAAGTGCAGGGTATCTATGAGCATTCGACTTCCACCACCTTAGTATACCAAATGTTGGATCATTATGGTCAACACACTTTTCTAATAAATAAATATCTTATTCAGATTTATTTCCAACACCTTGACATTCTTCATGATGATTGAAATACAAAGAATTCGTGTAATCTACATCCCCTGCCAATGAATTATCTCCCTTCTTACTCACTTCCCTAGATTGAGAAGTAGCCACTTTTGGAGTCGATATTGTGTTGTAAGAATCAAATATGGATTTCAAGACCTTAGTGACACTATCTTTTAAGGATTGAGCATGCACCATTATATGTATGGTCTATTAAACAAAATATATTTCAACTTAAAATGGAAATCAAGAATAACAACAACTAACAACAAAATATTAAGCTTGTCGTCAATATTTTCCCAATATTTGTTATGCTTCTTTTTTATTCTAGAAGCCATTGATGATCCATTTATTAATGAAGTCAAAAGAAACCCAGTCGCATATGTTGGTAGTCGATCCGCCTTGGCGTCCACCTAAGCGCCTCGGGCATCTGAACGGCCGAGCCGACCCCGGAGCCAGACCGGTCATAAACTTGATCGTTTCTCGGGTTCGCACAAAGGGCCGGACCGGGCAGAGACCTTAGAGCCGACCCGGAATCCGGACCAGAAAGGCCGAGCAGGCCCTATAAGAAAACACCATAATCACGAATAAGGCCGACCAGAGTAGCAGGAGGCTGAAGGGCCGACCTCATTGTCGGTCATAATCGATAAATATCGAAAGCCCGAAGAACAGGCAGACAGGACGGTAAGTGAGAGTTGTCATATCCCTACACAAAGCACACTTAAGAAGACGACACGTGTCAAAGGAGTCACCTTCATCGCGACACATGTCATCAGCATATTTATCCCAATCGTCCTATTGTCCTCTCATGAATGGCTGGAAACACCTATATATATGCCAGAAGAAGGCACAAAAAGGGGACTTCCGAAAAAAGAGAAAAAGGAGAGATAGAGAGAGAGAAAAAAGAGAGATTTGAGATACACAGGAAAAGAACAAAAGAAAGACTTGTAATTAACAAGCAAACCGAATAGACCGGCATACAATATTCTGCCCGGCTCTATACAATCGAGAGGTCATTAATAAAAATTAGTGATCAAATATCATCCCTTTATTTATTTTCTACGTGTCTTCGATCCATTCGTCCAGATCAGCACACGTGACGTTGACCAAATCAGTCGTCAACAGATTGGCGCTAGAAGGAGGGGGCGCTCGAACCTCCGACCTCGTGGTTAACAGCCACAACCTACGCTTTTCTCGTTCATATTGCAAGCCAATCCTATGCTTTTCTTTGAAATATCCCTTGTTAAGTATAGGATTCTCCATCTCTAGCCACAAGAGACGAATTACCATCGGGCCCGTCCAAAGGGTCCGTTATGCAATAGAGGATACCATTATGAGGTGTACACACTAAGGAGTTCTCTATCATGCATGGACGTGTCGGATTATTCTTAGTGTGCACAGGACGGACACGACTTTGCACAAAACTACAATCAGCCCGCAGATGTTTTGAAAGGCAGTCTGCTGGCGGGGCGCTTTGACACACTTTGCGTTCATCCGGAAATAACCATACCCGCTAAGGGATGGTAAGATGAAAGCATAGGAATCATCGTAACTACGAGTCGAAAGCATAGGAATCATCGTAATATGAAGTTGAAAGCACAGGAGCAATCGTGATCACGGGCTCCTGCTCGACTCGGCTGACCCCTTAGAGGTCATAATTTGGAGGATATTGAGCGTCGCTCAAAATTCCAGAGAAGGTCTCAAAGAGTCCTCGTGTCCTTCAAATTAAAGTTGCAGTCAACATACGCTGCAACATCTGAAAACTCCTTCGGAATTCCCATCCACCCGCGAGGGTCCTGGTAATCCGGACGGTAATGGGCCAGCTACCGAAAACATCTCCAAGTATTGAGCCATGTGTTAGAAAAGCAGCGGCGGCCCTTACCAGGGAATTGGAAGTCAAAGCAAAAGTAATCCATAAAGGAGTTTTCCCCATAACCACCCGACCAGCGGTCGTTAGGAGGCCACCGGCGAAACTCAAAACCCCTAATGATGAAAAAGCCGCGAAAAGTGGAAAATACCAGTGAAACTAAAATGAGCCGAGGAGTAATCTGTAAGAAAAGAGGGGCCCGGCCGACCGAGTCACTGACAGTACTGCGACGGCCGACCCAAGAAGAATCCCAGGCGTTCTACGATGACCCCGGTCGAAATTGGGATACACCCATAAGAGAATTCGTTTCAGAAAACAAGGTCAATATGACCCCGAGAACCTGGACCTCGTCGCCCAAAAAGGCGGAACGTATTCTACAAGACAGCCGAGGATTATCAGGGTTTCCAGGCCAATGATCTCATTGTTAAATGAGCACTGGGGCCCGACACGGGACCTCCTGAATCCGAGTAACAAAGCCCGTCAGAACGGAGGTTGCTAGCTAGAATATGTAAGTGACCGAGGAACAATTCATTTGTTGAATGCCGTGAAGGTACAGTCAATAAAATGTGATTTTATGTTTGCCTCGGAAACAAATGCACTATAAGACCGAGTTCGCCTCGGCACCATAAGACCGAGTTCGCCTCGGCACCTCGAATGACCGGCTCCCCCGGAACTATAAGACCGAGTTCGCCTCGGCACTATAAGACCGAGTTCGCCTCGGCACTATAAGACCGAGTTCGCCTCGGCACCTCGAATGACCGGCCCCTCCGGCACTATAAGACCGAGTTCGTCTCGGCACCTCGAATGACCGGCTCCTCCGGCACTGAAAGTCCGAGCTTGCCTCGGCACCTTATAAGACCGGTCCACCCGGCACTGAAAGTCCGAGCTCGCCTCGGCACCTTATAAGACCGGTCCACCCGGCACTGAAAGTCCGAGCTCGCCTCGGCACCTTATAAGACCGGTCCACCTGCAGATCAAAGTCCGAGCTCGCCTCGGCACCTTATAAGACCGGCCCACCTGCATCGAAAGTCCGAGCTCGCCTCGGCACCTTATAAGACCGGTCCACCTGACCGAAAGTCCGAGCTCGCCTCGCACCTTATAAGACCGGCCCACCCAGACCGAAGTCCGAGCTCGCCGCACCTTATAAGACCGGCCCACCCGCACCGAAAGTCCGAGCTCGCCTTGGCACCTTATAAGACCGGTCCACCTGCACCGAAAGTCCGAGCTTGCCTCGCACCTTATAAGACCGGTCCACCCGCACCGAAAGTCCGAGCTCGCCTCGGCACCTTATAAGACCGCCCGTCCTGAGTAAAACGGCGGACTCAATAGGCCCAAACACAAAAAAAGCAACAAAGGCCATGAAAAGATCTTATTCACTCAAAATAAGCTCCATACAAAAGAAATCAAGGAAAAGTGGCACGCAGGCCGTACATGGAATAAAACAAAAGTCTACTCGGCCTTGTCCTCCTGATCGGCCGCCTGAGAAGACTGCCCCCCACCTCCGCCAGACACGGTCTCCTCCGGATCTTCGACAGCTTCGGCGGCCTTCGACTCATCATCCCCGAAAGCTTCAACCTTCAGGTCGGCCGCCTGGGACTTTATGTAGGCCCGGACTTCCTCAACGGTCTTCCCTTCCTTCATGAGATCCAACATCTCATAACAGGTGGAGACGTAGTTAAGGTTGATCAACTCCTCGTACTCGGGCGTCTTTTGAAAAGCAGCCGCTCCACAAGAAGGCCCCCGTCAGAACCCGCAGATTCGCAAGTCCGAACCCGCTCGCTTGCTCAAGCTGCCGGGCCTTAGCGCTTTGCAAATGAGCCTCGTACGGCCCCGATATCCAGTGCACTGCTTTTGCGCCTTCCCACCGGGCCGTGGCCATCTCACGGCCTTACCTTTCCATATATCGGCCTCAAAGGCCCGGCCTCCGTAAGCTCCATCTTACTCTTCGAGAAGCCATCTCCTCCTCCAAAGATTTGATAAGCGAAGGCGAGATGGTGTTCCTCCCGTAAGGCCTTCAGACGGCCTCTGTCTTTTTATGTTTCCCACCGAGGCGGTCGCCTCCCGGCCTTCACATAGGTGCACAACGCCCGGCCCAGAATAGCGTTTCCAAAATGGATCTGCTCGGCCGGATCCATATCGTTGGTCACCATCTCCATCTTTGGCGTCCAGCCCAAAAGGGGAACATGGCTGGACTCAACCACCGAGGGGGGGACACGATCGAGCAGTTCGGCGGTGGGAGTGGCTGCCTGGACGTAGTCGAGGAACCAGCGCGGTCTCCGCCCTTTCATCCGGGCACAAGGTTCTTCCCGATCCTTATTCATCGGGAGATAGTGGCCCTCCAAATCAATTAGGGGCTCCTTACCCTTTGCCCGGCCTGTCCGGGCAGGGCTCAGAGCGGGCACGACGATCTCAGGAAGGGGGAAACCCTCGGCCTCGGTCATGTTATCCTCAGGCCCGGCCTCTACTCTCTTCCGTTTGCCCGCACGCTCCCTACGCTCGGCGGCCTCTGCAGCCAGCCTCGCCACCTGGCCGCAAGCAGCGTCTCTTTCCGTCTCCGAGCTCCTACCCTTGGGGCCTGGATGAAGAAGGAATATCAAAAAAAAAAAAAAAAAAAGCTACTCGATGAAGACATTCGTCGGGTTAGTGGATCAAGCCCCGCAGCCCCAAAGATTGTCCTCGTAATCAAAAGGTATGACTTCCTCCGATCAACGGAAGATCCAAGAGCCGTTTCAACCTTGGCCGTCGAACAAGGAGGAGGTCTCTGGAGCCGAATACGTTCGCACAAACAAACAAATTATGAGCGTCGACAAAAAGGCATAGCGGTCAAGAACACAACACTTACTCATTTTGGCAACAAAGTCTTCTGGGACCGAGCTCGGCGTCCATCACGCCTGTGTTCCCACTCATCAACCGAGCTCACCACGGTCCCCCACATAGAACCACTGATCTTTCCAGCTATGTATGGTCTCCGGCACCTCCACCAATTCCTTATACATCGCGTGCCGGGCTGTCAAATAAAACCAGCCGGAACCAGATCGGCCGACCGACCTCCATAAAAAGAGACTGTTAATCTCTTCAAAACTGGGCTCGGGCCACCCATGCTGACTAAAAAGAATTAAAAGACCCACCATCCGGGCCCAAGAATTCGGATGAATTTGGGCAATGCAAAGGCCCCACTGCCTCAACCACCGGGAAAGAACCAACGGCAGAGGGAACCTTAGCCCAGACAACAAAGAGCGGTAGTACACCGCCGTACATCCAACAGGAGGGGTGTGGGGTCTCTCCTTTGGGTTCGGAACAAACATCCGCACCACCGCGGGTATCTTAAATCGCCCCCGCCAAGCCTCCAACTGCCCATCGGTGACCATGCTGCATATCGAGGCCGAATCCCATTCCGCCTCGACAAAAGGAGACGGCCGAGGCCGAACCCAGCCCCCGATCTCACCACCCGCCGTCAACGACGTCGCCACCTCCACGTCTCCAGAAATTGCATCCCCAGAATCCGGCGACCTTGCGACCTCGCCTCCATTCTCGTCGCTCCAGTCAACGGGAGCATCACCTATCGACAAATCTGCCGCTCCCATACGGTCTGGGGACACAACCGCCTCCTCCGCCGTATTCCTCCGCTCCGACATCGTAAAATAAGAAAAAAGAGGAGGAAGAGCAAGCTTACTGGGAAAGTCTGCAAAACCCGAAAAGAAGAAAAATTACCGGAAAAAGATCTCTCTCTGCAGTAAAAATGGCGAAGGAAGCAATGAAGAAGAAGACACTCTATATTTATAGGAGGAGACAGGGGCATTAATTACTAAAGCGGCGATTCATAATCATCGCGAAAATTAAGAACGCGTGAGACACCACGACGAATTACATCCCGCCACGCGTCCCCCTCGCTGTGACTCTTGGAGATCCCGAAGTCAAATCGATGCGACTCTCAGAGATATGACCCTTCAAAGGATCTTATCCACCTCCAAATCGGACCGACCTCAATCTGAGACGATTCCAGCACCGGCCAACCCGGCACGACCCTGGACTCGGGGGCCCTTGTTGGTAGTCGATCCGCCTTGGCGTCCACCTAAGCGCCTCGGGCATCTGAACGGCCGAGCCGACCCCGGAGCCAGACCGGTCATAAACTTGATCGTTTCTCGGGTTCGCACAAAGGGCCGGACCGGGCAGAGACCTTAGAGCCGACCCGGAATCCGGACCAGAAAGGCCGAGCAGGCCCTATAAGAAAACACCATAATCACGAATAAGGCCGACCAGAGTAGCAGGAGGCTGAAGGGCCGACCTCATTGTCGGTCATAACCGATAAATATCGAAAGCCCGAAGAACAGGCAGACAGGACGGTAAGTGAGAGTTGTCATATCCCTACACAAAGCACACTTAAGAAGACGACACGTGTCAAAGGAGTCACCTTCATCGCGACACATGTCATCAGCATATTTATCCCAATCGTCCTATTGTCCTCTCATGAATGGCTGGAAACACCTATATATATGCCAGAAGAAGGCACAAAAAGGGGACTTCCGAAAAAAGAGAAAAAGGAGAGATAGAGAGAGAGAAAAAAGAGAGATTTGAGATACACAGGAAAAGAACAAAAGAAAGACTTGTAATTAACAAGCAAACCGAATAGACCGGCATACAATATTCTGCCCGGCTCTATACAATCGAGAGGTCATTAATAAAACTTAGTGATCAAATATCATTCCTTTATTTATTTTCTACGTGTCTTCGATCCATTCGTCCAGATCAGCACACGTGACGTTGACCAAATCAGTCGTCAACAGCATATATTTCAAGCATACACCGATTTTCAGTAACATAATGAGAACCTGATAGCCTCTCGGTAGCTTCGTAAAACACCTTAAGGAAAGGCAACAAACCACGAGCAAAATCCCAATCAATTTCAGTTGGCAACCCTCTACACGTCGAACTCCTCTTGTTAGATGCACACTCAAGTTTTCTAAATTTGAAACTACAACTTTAGAGTTGACTCTTCCGCATACTTTTTATCCACGGTTTCTAATAATTCAAATGCTTTCTGAAATGTAATGGCTGATTCTAGCATCAGATAAGTACTATTCCACCTACTTTCAAGGCCTTTACTTTCAATTTTTTCCTTTTCAATACAAGATTTAAACCTCTGAGCTCAAGCTGGAGATGACCTTATATATTTTACAACAGACCTAATTCTGACGATAGAATCATCCAAATCTTTCAAACCTTCTATAGCGGTTAAACTTAAAATATGTGCAACACATCTCATATGTAAGAAATCACCATTTAAGATAGTTATTTTCCAGCTATTAAACCTTATTTTCAAATACAAAAGACAAATATCATTAGAACTAGCATTGACAATAGTTATAGTCAAAACCTTTTCAATTCCCCACTCTAGCAAACATTTCTCGTGACCTTTTCAACATTAAAAACAAATTACGTACATTAACTACACAATGTTACGTACATTAACTGAAACTTCTTGCGTACGTTAGTTCGTCATGTTGCGTACATAAGCTTCATGTTTGGGCGCCGTCTTAGTTCATCCATTTCTACTTTGTTTGGTTCGTTCTTCAGTAGCCTGTAATATGTTCGTCAAATGTATCTGTTGGAATAATCATTCCGACACCTTTTGCTTTTCTGTTTGTTCTTTTCTTTATTCTCTTTTCTTTTTATCTTTCTCTTTTCTCTTTTCTTTTACTTTTACTTTCCTCCTTTCTTTTTCTCTTTCGCTTTCTATCCGACTTCTTCATCTTCGATAGATGTCGTCTTAATTGTTGTTTTATTTTTATCATCAAAAATACATCATCAAAATATTTCAATTATATATCTGGAATAAAATATTTCAACAATCTCTTCCTTTTTGATGATGACAAAACAACAATTAACTTGTACATGAAAATAAGACTTCGAATCAAAATGTTCGACTTTGTTCGATTATGTTATGTGCAAATAGATCAAATATGTTTTTCTACACAAGTTACTCCTATTTTTCTCGCTCATTTTGTCATTAACAAAAAGTATAATAATCTGAATATATTCTAAATATAATCAATAAAACTCATTTAAAAAAATGGGTACTCTCCCCCTAATTTTGCAATTAAATAATTTTCTTCCCCTGAAAATAATAACTCCCCCTAATTTTGCAATTTAATCATATTTTTAAAAATACATTCAACAAGTTATATATATATATATTAAAAAAAGAATTAGGAATAAAATCACTTAAAAATAAGCAACTTAATTTATAGTTTTGGGGAATCCAACTGACTCTATGTCGTTCTTTATTTGGCTTAGGAACTATGGTTCCTTTTGAAATCCATATCTTCTTGATTTTAATCGTTCGTTTTGGGCTTTTACAATTCGAAATATGATGCCCGGTTTTCAAACATTTTGCACAATAAAATTTAACGACTTATTGAATTCATCTTTATCACATTGTTCGAATACAAGTCCTTATTTATTTAATGAAAATTGTTGGATAGCAAGTAATTTTTCAAATTTATTATTTCCAAAAGAAAATTTATTCGTTAAATCTTTAAGTCCATATTGAACTTTTAACAAAATATTTTTTAATTTATTTTCTCTCTCTGAACAAAGAGAAATTTCATTTTTAATTAATTTTCCCTTTCTTGTATTTTGGAAATTTCATCTTCCAATATTTTATTTTTCAGTCTAAGGAATTTATTATCGTTTACTGAATTTTGAAAATCCGTATGTAATCATTCGAAAGCGTTAAAAAGTTCGTTTGGAGATTAAGTACTTACCTGGCTTTCACTGTCGTTGTCGTCATACGAACTCCTTACTATGAATGCGAGATTATTTTGAATACTTTCTTATTCTTCGTCTTCGTCACTCCAGGTGGCTACATACACTTCTTTCTTGGAAGTCGAGCCACGACAATTTTTCGCAAAATGGTCGGGTTTCGCACAATATCGACAATTATTGTCGAACATTTTTTACTCATTCCGAACTTGCGAGTTGATGTCTTTTCTTCTCCGGTTTAATAATTTTTTATACTTAATAACATTTTTGGCGTAAAATGTCGATTATTTATCATTATCATCAACTGGGATTTCTGGATCATTATCCGACATCCTCTTAGTTTTTACAGCGGCTTTCTCCTTGGGATTTGGCTTGACATTTCGAGATTTTAACACAATCTAGTTTATTAGCGACCTGACGAGGATGATAAAATCTAGCGTGTTGAGATCTTTCGACTCCATAATAGTTGTGACCGTCCCATCCCATTCACAAGATAGTGATTGTAATATTTTCTTCACTTTTTCACTACATGGTAATGGTTTCACAAAACAAACTAGTCCATTTGTGATGGAGAAAATCGGTCGAGCATGTTTGTTATGGACTCTTTATTTTTCAGCATGAATAATTCATAGTCATGGAGAAGCATATTTATCTTCGTCTCCTTGACTTGAGATATTCCTTCGTGAGTTACCTCGAGTATTTTTCATATTTCTTTGGTACTTTCACACGAAGAAATACGATTACGCTCTTCCAGATTAAGAGCACAATATAGCAATTGAGTTGCTTTGCAATTGCAGTGGTCACTTTTCCAATCTTCATCATTGAATTCTTCAAAACTTTTTAGTGAACCATAGGCTTTAGTCGGAACTTTTGGACCAAGGCATATTCCTTCCAAATTTCGATGTCATAAGCTCGGATAAAGATCGACATCTTTTTCTTCCACGTCCTGAAGTTTGATCCATCAAAAAATGATGGTCGATATTGTAACACCCCCGATATATTCAGGAATATTACAGCACCGTAAATCCTTTACATAAGAATTTACAAGGCTGGAGAAATGAAAAGTCAATAACAGATACCAATATATGAAAGTAACTGAAATAAAATACAACAGTCCTGGGCCAATACCGAAAATACAAACATCCAAATGAAGAATATTAATACATCACCAAATCTAACATCACAAACGACGACGTACTCGAGTACTTATTAAAAACAACATAAACAATAGATAATTGAACTCGGCCGGAACATCACTCCGCACCCTCATCGTCATGCAACTCCAGTGGTTGTTTTCCTGCTCTCCTGGATCCTGAACATAAACAAATATTCACCCCTAAGGGGTTAGCACAACGATACTAGTACAAGTACAATAATTATACCGTAACGATTTAATCGACAATAATCATGATAAGTTTCTCCAACGAGAAATAATAACAACACATATCACATCATAACAGTCTCAACATACTTTCCACCGATCCAGCGCACACAGCTATAGATTCCCATGATGATCCCGTCGGACCAACGCATGGTGGAACTACCTGTCCAACGATCCAGCGCACACAGCTATAGATTTCCTATGATGATTCCCGTCGGATCAACGCATGGTGGACAATTAATCACAACACATGTACACAGTACAATCATAACATAACCGACATAATACGAACAATTCTGATTAAAGTACTTGCCTCGATTTGATGACAAGAATAAAACTTCGATGAATATCAATAAACTCGAAGGTCGCCCATTCGATCAATCACGTTGCAAAGCTCGAACCTTAAATAAAAGAATAATATAGAGTTCATCTCACGTCGTACGAACATCTAACAATCCAAATTACGGTCAAAAGTTCACAAATCATATCCTGTCTGACCTGCATAACGTACGTTACGTACCCTTTCTAGCGTACGTTAAGCCTACTCATTAGCGTACGTAAGCTACAAAGTCTAGCGTACGCTAATCATGCACTGACAGTTCTCTCTGATCAGTCGACTGACTCGTCTGATGATATAACATATGTTATGTACCAAACGTAACGTACGTTAATTCTGCCCATTAGCGTACGTAAGCTACAAAGCCTAACACACACTAAACATGTATTTGACAGTCCTCCTCTGATCAGGCGACTGACTTGCCTGATGGTGTAACGTACGTAATGCATGATGCTTAACGTACGTTATACTCACAAATACACTTGTCACGCAAACAAGACTGATCCTATAGTGTTTGACGTTTTCGAATTTCCAGGATAAAAATGCCATCATAATACTATACTCCAATCTTTATGATAAATCCTCAAATGTAATTTGAAAGGTCTAGGGTTGTTATAGGTTGTTATCAATATCATTATCACATTCAAACTATCATCTTGAAGATTAGTTAACATTCCATCTTTACAAGATAAAACAAATCCTTCCATGATCGACCTTCTAGGCTCGTCTAACAAAAGTGAATGTTAATACCAAGTCCGTGATTACTATGAAGACACCTTCCAAATGTGGATTATCAATCTCAGAAAACTTCCTTTACTTGTTCATCGTAACAAAATTCAAACTATGATATTTGGTTGAATAAATTATCTATGGAACTTAATATCTTGATAGCATGATCATAATATCCTTAAGAACACGAATCCAAGGTTGAATATAGCATTAACATACCTTAAGATGAAGAAAACACCGAGATAAAAGGTAGAATCCAACTCCAGTTGCTTGGGTGCCAATCCAAAATGATTCTCCACTTCAATGATCAAGTATGAGTGATATCTAATCTCCAAAGGTCAAGCATAGAATGTCTATATGTGTTTAAGGAGGCTGGGAACTCTCTGGAATGAGATAAGTCGATGGCCAAGTGAAAAGGAACGAAATGAATTGAAATGGGGTGTTGTCCCATTTATAACTTTCTGACCTTAACGTACGTTAGCCTTCATGCATAACGTACGTTAGTTGCTTAGCGTACGCTACCCAGTCTTCTTAGCGTACGCTATCATTCAATGATAGCTTACTGTCCCGATCTGTACTCGATTACGTACGCTACACCATCAGGTTACGTATGTAAGCAACACCCATTAGCGTACGCTAGACACATACCTTAGCGTACGTTAACACCCGTTGACTTCAAAACTGTCCAGGTTCATCCGCGAGAATCTTATCCGGACCCATCATCCGGCTGGCGCATGTGCTAGCCGCCCAGCTCAATTATTGGCTGCCTTATGTACGCTACGCTTCATTCGTAGCGCACGCTAATCTTGGCACATAACGTACGCTATGCTCACTTCGTAGCATACGTTATCACGTGTTGCATGCGAAAATACATATATTGATATTATCATGCACATAGATACGAATATGAGAAATATCATACTTCGATTATCGATATCACAAATCCGAATAATACACGGTTCAATTACAGATGAAATACTCAATAGTTAATTCGGATATTACATATATAAGGCAAGGCCTTCGACTTGAGCAAAAGTAAATGCCATCAAATCTTTTTCTCTTTGGATAGTAAGACGACTATTATAAGAGACCCTCTCTGATACCAATTGTTGGGTTTGGTACCGCCACTAGAAGGGGATTAAACAGTGCGTCTAAGAGTAATGAACTCTTTTCATGCGAAAGTGATAAATAAGTGCGGAATATAAATGACACAAAGATTTATAGAGGTTCGGAAATGTGCCTACATCCACTCTTCTTCATTATCTTTTTCTATATGTTTAAGATAAACCTTTCCGCCTTGTCTTCGATCGGTCTGAGGTAAACCGTTACAATATTGCCTTTCTATCGGTCCAAGATAAATTATTTTTCCTTTTCTATCGGACAAGGAAACAACCTTTCTGTCGGTACTAGAAAAAACTCACTTGGATTTAGATTCTGTCGGTACTAGAAAAAACTCACTTGGATTTTAATAATACCAGATCCACGATCCTAATAACACCGAATCAAATATAATTTTCTCTCGTGTATGGTTGAGTGAATTAAACACTCGAACTCTTATCAGTTAAGTTCGATTACAACAACAATAATGTATATAACAATATTAGGATTTGCTTGAAGTTGTTGTTCTGATCAGTACCAAAATGGTATTTATAGGCTTGCGAGCCTAAACTAGTCGTTGCAATATGCTCTTTCATAGCGTACGTTACGTAATTACTTTAGCGTACGTTAAGAGCTTAAAGTATGTAACCCTTCCCTTTTACATATGTTATTTGCTGTTCAATTTAGTCCAGTATCTTCTGCTTCTTCCATTGCGTACGTTATATCATCATGTAGCGTACTTTATGTACAACGGGTATATGAATGTTACATGTTGACCTTCTTGATGACTCCAACGGATTGATTTCTTTGAATCAAAGGTTCAAACCATATTACGTACGTTAACTACATAATTTTACGTATGTTAACTGGAGCTTCTTGCGTATGTTAGTTCATCATGTTGTGTACATAAACTTCATGTCTGGGCGCTGTCTTAGTTCATCCGTTTCTGCTTCGTTCGGTTCGTTCTTCAGTAGCCTGTAATATGTTCGTCAAATGTGTTCATTGGAATAATCATTCCAACAACTTTTGTTTTTCTGCTTTTCCTTTGCTTTATTCTCTTTTCTCTTTTCTTTTACTTTTGATTTCCTCATTTTCTTTTCTTTTTCGCTTTCTATCCGACTTCTTCATCTATGATTGGTATTGTCTTAATTTAAAATGACCAAAATCTCATTTTGAGCGTTTTGTGTGTATTTCAACAAAAAATCTTCAAAATGCTCAAAATGCATTTTGAGTTTTTTTTTGGATTATCCTAATTTGAAACTAAGTCTAAAATAAAGATTTATGAATTTAATATTAATATTACAAAAAAATATTGCAAAATAAATTTATGACAGCGTTTTAAAGATTTTGAAAACAAAAATAAAAGCAGAAAAATACAAAACATTTTTCAAAATGAAAATACAAAATGAAATACAAATAACGAGCTTGACCTTAGGCCTGTTCTTTCTTTGTTTGAGGTCATTTTCTTTTATTTTCGAAAACACTAAAAACGCGTTTTTTTTATCATTTTCGAAAATGCATTTTGGAAAACAAAAAAAATATTTGTACACAAAACGCAAAATGCCCAAAACCTCGTTTTGAGCGTTTTGTGTATTTCAACAAAAAATTTTCAAAATGCTCAAAATACATTTTGAGTTTTTTTCTTTTTTTGGATTATCCTAATTTGAAACTAAGTCTAAAATAAAGATTTATGAATTTAATATTAATATTACAAAAAATATTTTGCAAAATAAATTTTAACATAACGTGTTTTCAACAACTTTGAAAATAAAAATAAAAATAGAAAACATAAAACATTTTACAAAATAAAAATACAAAATAAAATACAAACAGAACGCCATGCACAATGAATACGTAAACAACACCAAACATTTTCTTGTAAATGGAGCAATCATCAATTCATTTTAGGAACAAATATTAACCGTTCTCTATAAACAAGTACGACTGATTTTGAATGAACAAAATATTAATCAAATGTTAAAACAAACTTAATTTGAACATTCTAAGAATTAGAAAAATGAAGATTAAAACAAACTGAAAGAGTGCCCGAAGAAAGCATGGAAGGAAGACCACCCATCGGCGGATCTATAAAGCACGGAAGGAAGTCTCCAGGGGTATAGACTGATGGTAAGTTGCAAGGTGTTTGGGGTGGAAACACTCCGACATCGCGGGTTCGAATCCATGTGATGACAATACTTTGCTGAAATATTGCAAGGTTTGTTGCTGGGTTCGTGTCTCGTTGATCCTCTTCCTTTTGTCAAGGAACCTCCAATACAGGTGGGGAAATTTCTCGTCTCTCCCTCAATAAAAATATAAAGCATGGTAGGAAGACCAAGATAACTAACTAATTAAACAACCAATTAACATAACCAATATTCAAGAAACTCTTGTATTGGCTTATGAATTCATTTTGCAGTTGTTCATACAGTTGGAAATCTTCAATTAAGTCCCAGAACCTAAACAGGAAACTATTTTCTGAAACTTATAGATTTTTTTTTCAATCAAGAAGGTAGACAGTGTTGACTAAATCCTCTTGACTGGTGAGCTTCTTTACTTCGATTTTGTTCTCCCTCTCTCTCAGTGGCGCTGATCTGTAGTTTGTCGGTATATACCCACTCCGTCTCTTTTTAGTTGTTCAGTTTGATTTTTGACCCGTCAAATTAACTAAAAATTTGACTAAAATTTACGAATTTTATATAATTGGTAAAATAAAAAAATTATATAATTGTAAAATACATATAATCTATTTTAAAATGCAATTTTTACTTTCTAAAAATAATAAAAGAATTATTCATAATTTTTGTTAAAAATTGATCAATTTAATCATTGAAAGTCAAAACAAGACAACTAACCATTCTCGAGGACTGTACTTCCGTAGGTAGCTCATGAATAATTTAAGATAGATGATAATCAATTGATGACGAAAAACCATAGGAGAAAGTATAAACCAGTGAGGAATATCTCTAGTTTGAAAAGTGAGAATTAAGCGACATGTGAGGAGAGAAATGGAGGGCGAATGAGATTTGTCTTTCTGGTGTCTTAAGATTGTGAGGAGAGAAATGAGATTTGAGAGGGAGTGGCGAGTAAAGAGTAGATATTAGGGTTTGTTGTACACGTGTGAGCCGGTCTAAGACAGAGTATCTCTGGTATAACTTTAGTGGTGAGGCCAACGAGGAAGATTTAGAGGTAATGATTGCGGATCAGATCGTTCCCCGTATGGATAAGTTCAAGTATTTGGGTTCGATCATTCAGAAGGAAGGTGAGTGTGAAGATGATGTCACTCATCGCATCAAGGCGGGATGGCTAAGGTGGAGAGCAGCGACAGGGGTCATGTGCGACAAGAAAGTCCCTCTAAAGTTGAAGGGTAAATTCTATAGAGCGGCAATCAAGCGCGATGTTGTATGGCTCTGAATGTTGGGCGATGAAGAAGTCGCTTGAGAGCAAGTTAGGCCAATTTGAAATGAGAATGTTATCTTTGGTCGTGTGGTCGCACAATGTTAGATAGAATCTCGAATGGGATCTTGAAACGCTAGAAGTGGCGCCCATTTCGTGAAAGTTAGGGAAGGGAGATTGAGATGGTTTGGCCACGTCCAGGAGGCGGGCATCTGCTCCGTAAGGAGGGTCGAGAGTTTAGTAGTTGTTGGGAGAGGAGGAGAGGCGGGGCCAGGAGGACGTGGGAGGAGCAGTGAGATTAGATTTGAAGGCCTTAAACCTTTCCGAGACCACGACTGTTGATAGCGCGCTTGGGCGTCGGATCGAGTTGTGGATTCTTTAGTTGGGAGTGGTCTTTGTAGTTGAGAGCCTCGGGGTTGGGTTGTCTCGGTTAGGCTTTGACCTAGAGCATTGCATTTTACATTTATTGTATATTTTATCCTATCACTTTTGCGTGTGGTGTATTTTTGACAGGAGTGCGCGGAGTCAACCTCTCTTCTGTTTGAGCAGCGTTCATCGGGAGTGATGTAGCCAAATTCCTCTTAGGTAAGTCCCATGTGGATTAAGCCATGGGCTCAGGTATGGTATTGAGTTTTTTCGTATCATATGCTTCTCTTTGTATTTTTCACTCAATATGTTGTTGTGCACTAAGTTGAGGGTCTTCACGGAAACAGCCTCCCTACCGTAATAGGTAGGGGCATGGTCTGCGTACATCTTACCCTCCCCAGGCCCTGCTCTGAGCGGGATATACTGGGTATGTTTGGTTTGGTTTTGTTTTGTATACTTGTACACAAAATTACATTAGTACCCATATAATGGACCAGTTCGGTTACCCACCAGCTCCCAAAATTCAGAACCATGAACCAACCCGGTTCAATAAATACCTCCCTATACCCACCCAGATTCCTATAACCCCAGTTCAATTACCCATTTTGCAGTTTGGTTTTATCGGTTTTTGTTTTTTTTCAAATTTTTTTGAACAACATTATTGGTGACTGTTGATTTACCTCTCATGGAATATGACTGTTGGATGACATGGTCGGTGATTACAAGACACTAATTGTGTGTCTTAAGCATGTCTTAAATGAGAGCAGTTTTATGGTCATTAAACACCATTTAACCTATTTTTTCAGATTTTTTTGAGCAGCCCTATTGGTGACTGTTGATTTACCTCTCATGGAATATGACTGTTGAAATGAAATGGTCGGTGATTACAAGACACTAATTATGTGTCTTAAGTATGTCTTAAATGAGCAGTTTTATGGTCATTAAACACCATTAACCTGCTATTGATGCACAACATCTACCTTGATGGTGGAGATTAGTATAAATAGTAGCATCCTCGGATGCATTTCGAACACCACATTCAAGCATTTTTGCATACAGAAATAAGTTTGCTCAGTTCTTGCATTCTCCCGGTTCGTTAGATCTTCGTTTTCTAGTGTGCTACAAAATCAAAGATGTTTGTTGTTGTATATTTGAGGATAATATGTTTGATCCATCAACAGTAACATGATATAATTGCCTTTCACAAAGAGTTTTATCTTTCTAAATTTTCCAGTATATTTTTCTGTAATTTATTCTTGTTTCTAATTTTACTTTTTATAATTCACATAATAACAGAATGTACTCAATATATCCCGCATTTGTAGAGTTTGTGGAGGGTAGGATAGTACGCAGTCTTGCCCCACCCAAAGGTGGAGAGGTTGTTTCCAGTTTTTTTGACCCCCGGCAGGAGTTGAACCCATGACCAATTGGTTCATGGATTGGGCACTTACCACTGCGCCAACTCACCCCCTTTTAAACAAGAATGTTAATTACAAACAAGAATGATAATTACAAACAAGGCCGTTGCAAACCCCATAAATACTATATACTCAATAACATAACTGACTAAAATACAGCAAAGACTTAATAAGTCAACAGACTTAAAAAATATTCCAACAACTCATATGAAGACATACTCAAGTAAAAATTTAAATACACCAAATTGAATATATATATAACACGACTTAATACTCCCGATATCTAGTATCATTGTAGACCACCATTATTTTCGTATCACCCATGTGATTGCTCTTCAAAACCACTTGTACTTGAATCGATATTAGAATCGCTATTGCAAGTACAATGAATATAGGAAATATACTTCTCATCATCATTATTTAACAATTCATCTCCACAATTATTTAACAAGAATCCATAGATGATTAATTCATTGATACCACACTTAATCATACCAAACAACTTTCAAGATTATTTAATAACTCAAAAGTCCTAGACATTTTAAAACACAGAATACAACTTTTTGGAAATTATTTTAAAATGTCGGGTGATTTTTTTACGACTCAAAAATCTTTAGGTTTCATTCTTTAGTTGTTTGTAAAATTTGCTTGGGGTCATCAACCCAAAATCTTATTTATTAATACAAAATCATTTGAGTTTCTCGACCCAAAATCTCATTTTCTCAATACAAAGTTTTTATAACCTAAATGTCATGGTTCTAAGATCAGTTCGTGTGACTCTCGTGAGTTTGAATGGTATGACAACTAATCGGGAGTTTTTTACTTCAGCTTTGCAATTACGTTGATATTGCGGGGTAGGCGAGAGAGAAATTGGTGCACTTTTGGGTCTACTGTATTTTTAAAATTGCAGTGATCCGTTTTGCAAAATATTGAAGGTTACCATTTATTTCGTCAATTGAAAAAAGTCGTGTTGAATTTGCACGTTGATCAAAGGTCATGCTTGGAATTTTTTTTTTCTTTTTCCTCATTGATTTTTTGTGGCATTTTCATGTGATTTTCAAGTTTATTTTCCCCCAAATACCGAGATTTCACAAAAATATTTTTCGTTGTTTCAGAGTTAAAGGGGGCAAAAGTATCACAGAAAAAGTTTCAACACCCAAAACACGAATCTCTTGATTTCCTCCCAAGGAAACGGACTGCTCGCCGCAGGGAAAAGAGTGTTTATTTATTTATCTTCATAATGTTTTAAATGAACAATGTCCCTACATTGTCCTTTTGATTTGATAAGAGAAGATGCAAGAGATGCAAATGTTAATAGAGGTCCCCAGCTAACATGAGAAATAAACGTTTCACACTTCTTGTTCTTTCGGTTTTATATTTGATGTTGTTTGTATTCCAATGAACTTGGTATATATATCTTGGCAGTTATTAAAAGTACATGTGACATATTATTGAGTTGCATATTTGGATTCATTTTAAATTGAAATTTTATTTTGATCTGTTATCGAGCATTTAAGATTTTCTCAAAGGATGATCCAACTAAAGGTTGCACAATGACAACCTTCTTGCTGGCATTCATTTCATAGTGTTTGAAATGAATAGTCTCCCTGCATTGTGCTTTGATTTGATAAGAAAAGATGCAAGAGATGCAAATGTTAATAGAGGTCCCCAGCTAACATGAGAAATAAACGTTTCACGCTTCTTGTTCTTTCGGTTTTATATTTGATGTTGTTTGTATTCCAATGAACTTGGTATATATATTGGCAGTTATTAAAAGTACATGTGACAAATTATTGAGTTGCATATTTGGATTCATTTTAAATTGAAATTTTATTTTGATCTGTTATCGAGCATTTAAGATTTTCTCAAAGGATGATCCAACTAAAGGTTGCACAATGACAACCTTCTTGCTGGCATTCATTTCATAGTGTTTGAAATGAATAGTCTCCCTGCATTGTGCTTTGATTTGATAAGAGAAGATGCAAGAGATGCAAATGTTAATAGAGGTCCCCAGCTAACATGAGAAATAAACGTTTCACACTTCTTGTTCTTTCGGTTTTATATTTGATGTTGTTTGTATTCCAATGAACTTGGTATATATATTGGCAGTTATTAAAAGTACATGTGACAAATTATTGAGTTGCATATTTGGATTCATTTTAAATTGAAATTTTATTTTGATCTGTTATCGAGCATTTAAGATTTTCTCAAAGGATGATCCAACTAAAGGTTGCACAATGACAACCTTCTTGCTGGCATTCATTTCATAGTGTTTGAAATGAATAGTCTCCCTGCATTGTGCTTTGATTTGATAAGAGAAGATGCAAGAGATGCAAATGTTAATAGAGGTCCCCAGCTAACATGAGAAATAAACGTTTCACACTTCTTGTTCTTTCGGTTTTATATTTGATGTTGTTTGTATTCCAATGAACTTGGTGTATATATCTTGACTGTTATTAAAAGTACCTGTTACATATTATTGAGTTGCATATTTGGATTCCATTTAAGATTTTCTCAAAGGATGATCCAAATAAAAGACTGCACAATGACAACCTTCTGGCATGGGCCGTGTTGTCAAATAATTCAAAAAACCTCGATTTAAGTAAAATAATTATTTTATAATTATTTTCTTCATGTCTACTGTTCTATTTTAGCCTTGGAGATGAAATGGCAAATCGAGGAGCCAAACATGGTTTACACATGACGGATTAGTTAATGGACTACTGATCTAATGCGTAAAATGCGTTGGATCTACTATTCACCCATTTATAACAATTCATTATTTTTACATATATTGTGTAGGGTGTTCAAAAATATTCGATATCCGATATCCGATCCGAAATATCCGAAAATCCGAAGTTTTGGATATCCGAAAATTCGGATATCCGATAATTCGGATATCCGAAGTTCGGATATCCGGAACTTCGGATTCGGATATCGGATAGTAGTTTTCAGAAAAATCGGATATTCGGATATCCGAAATATCCGAAAAATCCTAAAATTTTTATTTTTTTATATTTTTAATAATAAAAAGTATTCGGATATTCGGATATCCGATATCCATATCCGTAGTTTTTATCGGATATTCGGATATCCGATATCCAAATCCGAATATTTTTTTCGAATATAAGGATATCCGAATAAAATTTTTATTTTTTTTCGGATACGGATATCGGATATCAAAATCTACTATCCGAATTTTCGGATATCCGAAATTTCGGATATCCGAAAGTCCGGATATCCGGTTTTGAACACCCCTAATATTGTGCATTAATTTTGTTGATGTAATGGAAATATAAATTTTTTATTTGTTGAGTTCTATGTACAAGTGTAATTTTATATGTTACTAGAATTTATTTGAATTGCAATGTATTTAATAAGGTGATTTTCGTGCAAATAGTGAAAAGTAAACCACATATATTTTGGTTTGTAGCTACTAATTCTTATATGTTGGAATTACGTGGATGATTTGTCTTCCACATAATATATTATACTAATTCAATGCTACAACAAATTTCATTGCATATTATTTATTCACATTGGTTTTTCGGTTGATGCGACTTTGACGTGTTGAGTTGTGATTGATGCATAAACAAATAAAAGCACCATTGCTATAAGCACGCTATTGACTGGTGATGGGTGAGTGAGTTGTGATTGTTGGAAATTAAAAAAAAAAAATTGCTATAGAATTTAAAAAATGGTGATTTTTTATAGTATTAGTTGTAATTTTAAAAAGTATTAGTTTTTTTTAGTGTTTACTTATTATTTAATGTTTCGGTTTAGCCCAATTATTTTTATTTACTTGCTATAGTAATTTTATTTCTCTCCAGCTCATTTTTTATGATAATTTTTTAATGATAAAAAAATTTCTTATGCACAACAATGAAGATGAACCACGACGAAAATGGTAAAAAATGAAAAACATGAAATACGACGGAAATGGTAAAAACTGAAAAAACTAAAATTCAATATGAAACGATTGGTATATTAGTATCTTTTCTGCTGTAGTTTTTGTTTTTCAGCCTGAAATATACGTACACGTTCCGGTTCATACCCTGCTTGTAATTTTTTGTAGTCGTATCGAAGCTGTAAATTGTAAGTCTAAGCCTGCTGCAGATGTATGTTTATTAGTGTGCCAGAAATTGGAGACTGGAGCTACTGGATAATCCCCGGGTATCATTTTCAACTGCAAAAATTAAAGTTAAATAATAATAGTTAGTTATAATTGCATAAAATATATTATATAAAAATTAAATATTATATCGTTTTTGTTACCAATATCCAATGAGTGTTTCCGTTCACGTTCCCTATCACCACCCTTGAGGTCGGAGATGGATTACAAGAATCCAAGGCTATGGGAGGACATAAAAATGCCCCATAATCACCGAATGCAATTACGAAAATATTATACACGGTCGCAACCAAGTAGCCATAATCAGGCATTGAAAACCACTTATCTCTCTTGCAAAATCATAATTGAAATGATCAACAAGTACCTCCAAACCTTCCGTGGTAACACCATATATAATATTTTCGTATATTTCTCGTCTTTAGCGAAGTTCATCTAGCATATCCTGTCGTACCCTTGGCCAGAAGTTTTCGTTTCCGTAGATGGCGAGTGCAACCGCTCTAAATTCACAATTTCCATCTCAAATCACATCATGATTGAATATAATCTCTGATGTAGGGGGGAAAGTCTTCCTAAAAATGAGACCGACTCTGATGAGCGGTGTTGTTCCGAGGCGGAACAATTTTAGAAGCAGGGGACTTGGGGGGCTTTGAAGTGTGATTATTTGGGAATTTTTGGTGAGAACAGCTTTTACGACCTTGCGTATATCTGTTATTGCTACCTTCAGCAAAGTTCCCCATATTGTGAGCTTCCGACGTGCTTTTTCTACGACCTTCTAGTGGAATATCCTGACCTGCATTCGTTGTCGCCACTCTCCCTTTACCTTTTTGTGTTGGGGGAGTTTTAGCTCCGAAAATCTTGCCGACACGCTCAAACATTGAAGGTTGGCGATCTGTGCTTCGAGTCGTCTTATTCTTTTTTTCAACCGTCGGAGGTGCAGCAATGTCTTCCGTGTCGTCGAATAATTTTCTCCGCATATTAACATCGACGTCATCATTGTTTCTATTGTTGGTAGGGATATCTGGAAAATTAATACCCAGTGTTCTCCAGTACGAATCAATACACGCAATAGGGATATTTTTTTGTGCTGACATGTACCAGAGAAGCTCGCAGTGACACGGAAGCCCGTGTGTTCTCCTAAGATAACACCCGCACATTTTTTCGCCCAGATCCCTGGCTAATTCTTTGAGAATAAGTTTGATCGCTTTGAACGATACATTGCGCACTATCTCACTGAAGAAGTCTACGTTTAACAAATCGGTTTTTATCTTCTGAGTGTTGTGGCTTACTTGTATTTTAATCTCGCAGATCTGCAACTCCATGACCTGATGAAGACGATCAAAGATAACGTCAAATGCGTGTAGGCCGCCGGGGAGGTTTATTTTCATCCGATGATGCTCTTGCTCAACCCTACACGTAGCAAAAATTTTAGTTATGAGAGAATATTTGAATACCGATGGTTTGATTGGTGATAAAATTACCTATTTGTGGTGTAGTTTCCATAGTGTAGGCGATGATCAATATATGCGCCCAACACTCTATCTGCAAAGGGTGTAATCCACGTATCTTCGCAATAGGCAATTAAAGCTGGATACTTCTTGTAAGTTTCTTGTAGATGGGCCCACTTACGTATCCATACATCGTGTGTTGACGCACTAATTGCCCAATTCCAGCTATTTTTAAAATATTCAGCGTACGATGCGTTGAATCCTTGATGTTTTTGCGCTCGGGCTAGAACACATTGCTCTATGTGGCGTCTGCATAATTAATGTTGAGATTCTGGGAATATTTGATCCACTGCCACCATTATTGCGAGTGCCCGATCCGTGACGACAACGTTTGGTACAACACACTCATACAAACCCCGAATAAATTGTAAAACGAATTCGAAGTGATCTTGGGCTTCATTCTGCATATATGCGTATGCAATGGTGAATGTTTTGTCAGTGCTTGTTGCACCGACTGCTTTGAATAAAGGCATATTGTACATCGATGTCTTGTACGTCGTATCAATAATTAGGATTTGCGGATACGCGTTAACCATTGCATGAGTGTTAGGCGTATTTTTATACGCTTATTTATCATTATTTTGTAGTGTTTTGATGAGTGAAATCGTCTAAATGAGCTTTTAATGCCTTAATTTTGTATGATTGACAGGAAATTGAAGTCCGGAAGCTAAAACGAGGCAAAACGGGTGAAGACGGCAAATCTGGACGATGAGCCGCGGCACAAGGAAGCTGAGCCGCGGCACAGGAAGACACCAGCCGAAGAGCAGAGTAATCTGTGCGTGCGGCACTGACCCTGTGAGCCGCGTACGTAAGAATTTATTTACGCCCAGGCATCCAGCTTTTTGCGATGTGCCGCGGCACAGTTTTAGTGAGCCGCGGCACACTTAGCGGGTTTTATACGTCTGCGCGGATTTTGGGCCGTTTGAAGCTTGACCGGCCAAACTAATACGGACGCGATTTGTGGAGGTGCTGAGCTATAAATAGGGTTTAAGACCCTAATTAAATTATCTTGGAATCATTGGATCTAAAACCTTGGAGAGCTTAAGCTTGGAGACGGCAGAAGAGGAGGAAAGCAGAAGAATTCAAGGGCAGAAGGCGGAAGCTGAAGAACGGAGGAATCCGAGCTTCATCTGCGTTTGAATTTTATGCTTTCGTTTATTTATTCTGTATTTTCAGTTTTAGTATGTCAGGCTAAAGCCTAATCTAGGGTTTTGATGAAACCTTTGTTTTGACGAATTGATTGAGATTATCCAATTTATTACCTTTTTATTGAGTTTTCCCAATTATGTTTAATGCTTGCAATTATCTGGCCAATAGTTGTATTGATTAAATCATTCACTTCGAATCGGGAGAGGAGATTTGGTGAGGAACTATTGGTGAGGACCGTTTTATTCTGTGAGATAGGAATATACTCATAGGAACTACGTGGCCTTTAGGAGATTTCATGCTTTTTGCCTATCGACGAGATAATTCACCTAGGGATAGAGTGCGTTAGTCGCCGTTAGATAAATCTATTGACCTCGGGAGAGGCGGTAGAATATATTAGCAATCTCCGCCTTCAATAAATTGGGAAAATTATTTATTACGGATAATCGAGAGTAAATTCGGATAAACTAAGGTGGATTCAGAACCCTAGACTTATTTATCATTTGATTTCTTTTATCCAAGATATTGTTTTCTACTGCTTAGTTTGTTTTAGTAATTCTTTTAGTTTTTAATCGCAAAACCCAAATTCGATTGTTCAGATAAAATTGGAATACGAAAAAATCGGTAGTTAGAAATAAAATCCTCGTGGGAACGATACTCTACTTATCACTTTATTACTTGTAAACGATGACGTGCACTTGCGTGTAGGAAATATCGCAACAAGTTTTTGGCGCCGTTGCCGGGGATTGAAATTTTTCTAATATCGATTTAAGTATTTCCAGTCTTAATTTGAACGTTTTATTTTTATTTTTGTGTATTTAATTTTGTTTATTTGTTTTTCCTTTCAGGACCTTTCGTGTAGTGCATGAGAAGACTCGGTAACGAAGGCCTACTACCTTTGGACACCGAGCTCGAGCGCACTCTAAGAAGGAACAAAAAGGAGAGAAGAGAGTTGCAGACGACGGTCAACATGGCCGAGAATATCGAAATCCAAGGAGGAGACAACCAAGTGCGGCAAGTTCAACCGGAACTAGCTCTTCGAGATTATGCCATGCCGCAGGTCAACGCTAATTTTTCGGGAATTCGGCGTCCCACTATCCAAGCTAATAATTTTGAGATCAAGCCCTCCATTATTCAGATGGTGCAGGCGAGCCCATTCTGTGGACTGCCCAAGGACGACCCGAATGCCCACATTGCTTCGTTCCTTGAGATATGCGACACGTTCAAGACTAATGGTGTCACCGACGATGCCATCCGATTGAGGCTTTTCCCTTTCTCTTTGAGGGATAAAGCAAAGTTTTGGTTAAATTCCTTACCGCCGGGGTCAATTACAACATGGGAGAGGTTAGCGCAAGCCTTCCTTGCCAAATTTTTCCCACCAGCTAAAACGGCGAGGTTGAGAAACGAAATAACCACTTTTGCCCAGTACGATATGGAATCGCTCCACGAGGCGTGGGAGCGATATAAAGAATTGCTACGAAGATGCCCTCATCACGGCATTCCTGATTGGCTTCAGCTTCATACGTTTTATAATGGTTTGAGTGCTTCTACACGCACTCTCGTAGATGCGGCCTCCGGTGGGACCTTCATGGGAAAATCTATGGCCGAGGCACACGTGCTTTTGGAAGATATGGCCGAAAACGCATACCAATGGCCATCAGAAAGATTGACACCGAAGAGAGTCATGGAAGTTTCAAGCAATGATCCGATTTCCACCTTGTCAGCTCAAGTCGCCGCTTTGACACAACAGCTCCAAACATTTTCGCACGCACCAGCCCCCGTTACCATAGAGACATGAAATTGGTGTAACGGATCACACCCGAGTGCGGAATGTCAATTTGGAAATCCGTTCGAGCAAAATCAGATGGAGCAGGCTCAATTTGTGGGAAGTGGGAATCGACCGAATAACCCGTACTCCAATACTTATAATCCGGGGTGGCGCAATCATCCCAACTTTTCATGGAGAAACGGACAGAACGCACACCAGCCCCCTTTCGCCCAGAATCAACAGCAGCCCCCTCCCGCTCCCAAAGTGTCTCTCGAGGAAGCACTTGCAAAATTAGCGGCAAATACGAGTCAATTTATGACTCGTACGGAAGCTACATTACAAAATCATTCTGCTTCCATTCGGAACTTGGAGGTCCAGCTGGGCCAAATTGCTAATGTGTTGACAGCTCGTCCGGAGGGAGCATTGCCGAGTACAACAAAGACAAATCCTAGAGAGAG
Source organism: Orobanche coerulescens (assembly GCA_033398695.1). Taxonomy (NCBI): domain Eukaryota; kingdom Viridiplantae; phylum Streptophyta; class Magnoliopsida; order Lamiales; family Orobanchaceae; genus Orobanche; species Orobanche coerulescens. The sequence goes on along the minus strand of CM065805.1, from coordinate 168,671,697 downwards.
TCTAAATGCAATTAGCTTGAGAAGCGGGAGAGAGGTGCTGGATCAGCCCGAACGGGGTAAAGAGAAGAAGGAAATTGAGGAGTCGAAGGATTTAAAGCCAGAGGAGTCAAAAGATTTGGAGCCGGATAACTCGAAGACATGTGTTCCCCCCGTTCCGTTTCCGCAGAGACTACAGCAAAGGAGGGCGGACAAACAATTTTCTAAGTTCCTTGATGTGTTCAAAAAGCTTCACATAAATATTCCGTTCGCCGACGCATTGGAACAGATGCCGAGTTATGTCAAGTTCATGAAAGAGATATTATCGAAGAAGAGAAAGCTTGAGGAGTTTGAAACGGTTGCCTTGACAGAGGAGTGCAGTGCAATTCTTCAAAAGAAGCTTCCACCTAAATTGAAAGATCCGGGAAGCTTCAACATACCGTGCACCATGGGGAATCTTTCGTTTAATAAGGCACTATGCGATCTTGGTGCGAGTATCAACCTCATGCCTCTGTCGATTTTCAAAAAGCTGAATATTGGGGAAGCCAAGCCAACCACAGTCTCATTACAATTGGCGGATCGATCGATAAAGTATCCGAGGGGAGTAATCGAGGATGTTTTAGTTAAAGTTGATAAGTTCATCTTTCCGGCCGATTTCATCGTACTAGACATGGAGGAGGATGAAAATATTCCAATCATCTTGGGACGACCATTTTTAGCGACTGGCCGAACCCTTATAGACGTGGAAAAGGGGGAGTTAACTCTGAGGGTCCAAGACGAGCAAGTTACCTTTCAAGTATTCAAATCGTTCCCATGTCCCGGAAGTGCTGGTAAAGGATCACAAATTGAAGGTGTGGATGTTGTTGAAAAAGGAAAGCACCGAAAACATCGTCGGTGGGAAAATTCAGATTTTGTGTTGAATGGTCCAAGTCCTAAGAAGGATGTCGAACGAGTGGCGTTCCTCGAGCATGAGGAAAAATCTGCTGCAGTCGTGAGTGCTTTTGTGAAGGAGGAGAGTGAGCCGAAAGCCAAGCGGACAATTAGTCATGGAGAAACCGGGTGTTTCGGGAAGTTATTCACGTCGAAACCTTTTCGCAAACAACATTTGATGACCGAACCGAAAGTCGAACCGCTGATGACCAATGGTCATAATTTTAACCAAAATATAAACGGTACGATGAACGGGGCGGAAACCAAATGGAGTAAGCGAAAAGCGAACTAATGTTCTCCAATAGGTCCGGCTGAAGACTATAAACTTAGCGATTCTAGGGAGGCAACCCGAGTTCGTAGTTGTAGATTTTTGCATTTCTTTATTTTTCTTGTATTCGTGATTCTTATTTTTCATCATTTTTGTGCTTCAATTTGCTTCTGCCTCTCGTTTTTAACGTCTTCTTCTCAAAATTCATGCAGAAAGTCCTGGGAAGAAACTGAAGTATGAGCCGCGGCACAGGTATTGTGAGCCGCGGCACACATCAATCGCAGGGGGAGGCTAAACCAACTGTACCCTGTGCCGCGGCACGGCATGAATGAGCCGCGGCACACTTGAGCAATGAGCCGCGGCACACGTAATCTGAGCCGCGGCACCCGACGACATAACAAAACGTCCCAGTCCGACTGTACTTTGGGCCGCGGCTCACTTATATTGTGCCGCGGCCCCCGTCGCAAAATAAGAGCAGCCAGGTAAGGCTCATTCAGTCGATCGACATGCATAGGATACTTCTTCCCTCCCTTCCTTCCTTCCTGCACACGATGAGGTTAGTTGGCTCCATTCTATTAGTCTCCTTCTCAAATTCTCCAGGTAATTTTTGAATTCTAAATCATAAGTGATTCTTGATGTGAAAAGATTTGGAGTTTTATATTGCTAGTAGTTCTTCATTGTTGTTTCTAAAATGGAGTTGGAATATGGGAAAGTTGTTATTGTGATGGAATTGATGTTTATGAACGAATTGTTGATGATGGTTTTCGTAATTCAGGGTTATAATCTGTGTTATTATTTTTGGGATTTGGAATTAACCATCAAAATTTTTGTTCTTCATTTTAACTTGTGCACACAAGATGTTTGATAAATTGCAGCAATGAAAAATTGGTAAGCTAGGCATTTTCAAAATTATATGCAATGAATCGTGTTGTCAAATTACATTATCCCCAACCCCTACATCATGTTCAACTTGAGAGCTCGTACTTAACTTCCTTTTTGATGATGCAAGCTCGTTTATTCACATTCCGCATGATGTAGTCAAGAAGCATGCAAGCTCACCGGACGATGCCGGCACCAGCTCCTGAGCAGACTGGAGGGGAGTACTTGACCTTTTACTTTTATTGCATATCATGGTTGTCCATTGAGGTCAATGTACGTCCTAAGTTTGGGGGGGATTTACTTTCAGTCTACATTCATTGCTGTACTTTATTTTATTGCTGTACATTATTTCGTTGCACTTTTCATTTCTTGGCGTAAAATTTTTTAGATAGCCTTGCTTGTCGTAGTTTTTCTTTATTCGTGAATTTTCGTGCTTCTATTTGTGTGATACTGATGTTACGACACTGTTTTTTTTTCTCTCTGAAGAAACGGGCGAGTTTTAGTCGAGCTGTAGTCAGTTATTTCTGTTCTGCTTAGTATTCAATTAGGTCCGAAATTTTTCGTGAATGTAGAGGTCTTGGCAGATAAGAGACGATACATACTTGTTTTTAAATCCCCATCAATACGTTTGGCTACATTTTCCGGATAGTGAGTCGTACTGTTTCTTTAGTCGTGTTGGCACTTAGATTGAGTTTAGAATCGGTCAGTTTTTCCCAAAAGTCGAGATATAGTGTTCTATGAAGGGAAGTCTAGTAACCGGGGGTATTCGCGTGACCCGTTGTTTACTCTCGCGTAAAACGACGACCCCGATTAGACTAGTGATTTAGTGATTTCACATGTGCCAATGATAGGAAGCCTAGTAACCGGGGGTATTCGCGTGACCCGCTGTTTACTCTCGCGTAAAACGGCAACCTTAATTCGGACATGCGGAAATTATATATTCGAGTTGTTTCTCCGCTGTAGATGGGAACTTAGTAACTAGAAGCATTCATGTGCCCCATGAGTGTCTTTTACGTCAAACGGTTTCCTAATACATGAGAATGGAAGTTCCACCCTAGGATTATCCCGATGAAACATCCCGAGATCCTAACCTAGTGGTCAACTCGAATCAAATTCTTGAGCATATATATAAGGGGATACTGTTCGAGGCTTAATTGTTATGAAACTCGTGAAAATTGTGCCTTTAGACTGTGGAACGGGACGAACTAGCTTGGTTGTGTTAGCCTTTCATATTGACGGTCGATTTGACTCACGTTTTGTTAATCTTTGAGCTGAGTTTTCTTCATGAACGAATGATTAGGACTGAACTTGTTTACTTTGCGGAATCATTATTCTGAGTGCAGCTCGCTTTTATGACACTCGTATTATTTAGAGAGAATGGCAGGATAGTATTGATTAGGTTGAACACTATGAGTTGCACGATGATTCACGACATTCTTTTATTGACTTTAATTCTTTTTGCTTGAGGACAAGCAAAGGCTTAAGTTTGGGGGTATTTGTTAGGCGTATTTTTATACGCTTATTTATCATTATTTTGTAGTGTTTTGATGAGTGAAATCGTCTAAATGAGCTTTTAATGCCTTAATTTTGTATGATTGACAGGAAATTGAAGTCCGGAAGCTAAAACGAGGCAAAACGGGCGAAGACGGCAAATCTGGACGATGAGCCGCGGCACAAGGAAGCTGAGCCGCGGCACGGGAAGACACCACCAAGGCGAGTAATGTCAGACTCTGTCGCGGCACGGCCAGTGAGCCGCGGCACAGAAGAATTTATTTACGCCCAGGCATCCAGCTTTTTGCGATGTGCCGCGGCACAGTTTAAGTGAGCCGCGGCACACTTAGCGGGTTTTATACGTCTGCGCGGATTTTGGGCCGTTTCGAAGCCAGTTTTCGACCGACTAATACGGACGCGATTTGTGGAGGTGCTGAGCTATAAATAGGGTTTAAGACCCTAATTAAATTATCTTGGAATCATTGGATCTAAAACCTTGGAGAGCTTAAGCTTGGAGACGGCAGAAGAGGAGGAAAGCAGAAGAATTCAAGGGCAGAAGGCGGAAGCTGAAGAACGGAGGAATCCGAGCTTCATCTGCGTTTGAATTTTATGCTTTCGTTTATTTATTCTGTATTTTCAGTTTTTAGTATGTCAGGCTAAAGCCCTAATCTAGGGTTTTGATGAAACCTTTGTTTTGACGAATTGATTGAGATTATCCAATTTATTACCTTTTTATTGAGTTTTCCCAATTATGTTTAATGCTTGCAATTATCTGGCCAATAGTTGTATTGATTAAATCATTCACTTCGAATCGGGAGAGGAGATTTGGTGAGGAACTATTGGTGAGGACCGTTTTATTCTGTGAGATAGGAATATACTCATAGGAACTACGTGGCCTTTAGGAGATTTCATGCTTTTTGCCTATCGACGAGATAATTCACCTAGGGATAGAGTGCGTTAGTCGCCGTTAGATAAATCTATTGACCTCGGGAGAGGCGGTAGAATATATTAGCAATCTCCGCCTTCAATAAATTGGGAAAATTATTTATTACGGATAATCGAGAGTAAATTCGGATAAACTAAGGTGGATTCAGAACCCTAGACTTATTTATCATTTGATTTCTTTTATCCAAGATATTGTTTTCTACTGCTTAGTTTGTTTTAGTAATTCTTTTAGTTTTTAATCGCAAAACCCAAATTCGATTGTTCAGATAAAATTGGAATACGAAAAAATCGGTAGTTAGAAATAAAATCCTCGTGGGAACGATACTCTACTTATCACTTTATTACTTGTAAACGATGACGTGCACTTGCGTGTAGGAAATATCGCAACAATGAGAAGCAGGGTGACTGAAAACGATGTCTTTGAGTACGTTACGTATTGTCATCCACTGTCCGCAGTTGGTACCTAATTTCATAAGTTAAAATAAATATGGGATTATCATTCTAAATTATATTACATGAATATACAACTATTAGATTTTGGTTGGGGGTTCAAACAATATTAAAAGTGCAAAGGCGAGAAATCTCCATATTCATATCTAAATTATATTTTAATTATTGCACACTAGTACCTAATATTGAAATTATATTTTAAAATGAATTCAATTTGCTAATTTTTTACCTGTAATTCTGCTGAAGCATTAGGGAGATGTAGTTATTCATAGGGGTACGCCCATCACGTCTGTCGCTTCTTGATTTGTTGTAGGCATTGTAGACTCTTTTTTTATCCGTAGCATTATCCACGTCGTTTTGCTTCATATAGGCCAGCGCGTTGCTCGGACTTGTGTGTAACGCTTCAAGCTGTTGTAACTCTTTGTATTGGTCGCGTGATATTTGTCCTAGTCTCGAACCCTCCGCATGTTCCGATAAAGGATGATTGCGTTTCCCTTCCAAAACTTCTATCTCCCAAAGATCATTGAAGAGATCAAATTGCTTAGCAACTATATGAAAACGACAATCTAACTTTTGCGTTTTTGTATTTCTTTCATTCTTTGTTTTTTGATTTCTATACATTCCACCTCGACTGCATATAAATCGTACCTTATATGGATCAGAATTACGTCTGGCTAAGGTGATGTTTCTTCTAGCCACAATTCCCCTGACGTATTGTTCAACCTCTTGTATGCCTTTCAAACCCTCCTCTGGATTGTAAAAATCTTCCGTAACGTCTTCGTACTCGTCATCACCACCATAGTTAAAACTCGTTACGTAAATGAATTTTGTGTGTAGTAGGAGTAATAAATGTGGCGTAGTTTGCAAATATTGTAGTGCCGTAACCTTTTCAAATGTTTTAGTTTTGAAATGTTGTATTGATCTTCCTTCCATATGTGGCTATTATATAAGATACAAAAATGAGTGTGTAAAGCCCCAAGAGAGCCCATTCTTCTCATTTCTGCGCATGCCCTACCATCCACCTGCCATCCCACTTCGCGTGCCCTGCCATCCACCCATCCTACTTCTGCTGTAAATAAAAAAAAAGTCAGATAGTGCCCTTAAAAAAGTCAGGTAGTGCCCTTTTCCCTTTTTTTGATCTCTGTCCCCCCCTCTCTCTCTCTCCTCTCTCTCTCTCTCTCTCTCTCCTCTACCATGCGCATCGGTCCCGTTTAACAAAAATGCACCGCACACGAGGTGAGGTCAGATCAGGCGTGGAATTAAAAAAGAAAAAAAAACTGTCAGAAGTGTGCTTATAGTCACACTCAATAAAAGGTAGTGATGATTTAGTTAATGGACGAACTATATGATGTGCAGATGCCCTGAATCTATTATTCAAGTATTTATAATAGTTTACTTGTTTGGTGTACGTTGTGTAGTATCTATGTTGGGTTTTTATATCGTCAGATCAGGAAAATTTGGCCTGACGTTAGGTCGGTACTAAAATCACATATTTTTTCATATTTGTCGATTCTAATCCGCACAGTTCAACTCTAACAAGAAGAATATACAAACTGGAGTCGATAAATTTGAACAAATATGTAGTATAATTAAGATTTAGTTTCTTATCGCCAGGTCAGGAAAACTTGGTCTTATATTAGGCCGGTACTAAAATTACATATTTTTTCATATTTATTGATTCCAATCCGCACAGTTCAACCCTAACAAGAAGAATATAAACACTTTAATCGCCAAATACAAAAAAATATGTAATTTTCGTACCGACCTAACGTCAGAACAAATTTTACTGAACTGACGGTAGAAAAGCCCATCTATCTATGTTGAACGAATACATGAGACTTCTTGTGAAACCTATTATACAAATGGAATATTATTATGTTAGGATGTAAAGTATATTAATCATATAAGTCCTAAAATTTATTGTGGGGTCTTAATGACTTCAATTTTTATGTTTTTATGTATAAAGTTAAATGATGGGAATGTGAAAGATGTAGTCTCTTGATATCTACAAAAAGAGTTATGCACATAATTATTGCTAAAAACTCTTCATACGCTCATGAGTTAGGTTAGTCTTTTCATGATTCTCATAAGTTACATGGATAAGTCCTAAAATTTATCGTGGGGTCTTAATGACTTCAATTTTTATGTATTTTTATGTATAAAGTTAAATGATGGGAATGCGAAAGATGTAGTCTCTTCGTATCTACAAAAAGAGTTGTGCACATAATTATTGCTGAAAGCTCTTCATACGCTCATGAGTTAGGTTAGTCTTTTCATGATTCTCATAAGTTACATGGAGCATTCAACTTATTAGAAAGTATAAATAGCAGCAGTTGCTTCACTTTGGTCAGGGGTAACAGAACAGTCTATGAAGTGATCAAATTTGATGATGTCGATCACACTAATGGACATATAACTAATGGATATGGTGATATCGATATGCAAGTTCTTTCGATTTTTAACGATGCCAATAATTCTTCAAAGGTATGTTTGATCAAGTGCTAAACTTGAATGGTAGTTGTTGTTCGCTTCATGTGTGGCATGCTCGGATCAAATATTTGTTTTAATGGTTTTCCTTATTTTTCTATTATCAAATTTGCAAATTGTTGATGCTGATATGTAAATTGCTTACGGTCTGCAGGTGCTTTGGTTGTTGGTTGCGATACTCGGTGTAGAGTTGAATCCAAAATAACAACTTTGCATTAGTAAAAAATTGTCAGCGAGAAAGAAAAATGAAAAAGATATGTGAATTGCTTACGGTCTACATGTGATTTGGTTGTTGTTTGTTATGGTACATCAATACATCATGCCACGTTAATCTTCGTAGCATTTGAACCTTTGTCCATTGCTTTCTCAATTCAAAGATTAATATATATACACCATACTTTGAAAGCTACATTAATGCATGCATATTTGCTATTACTTTTCTCAAGTAATATCTTATTTTTTTTGTCCATATTGCATGGATGATTTTAATGTCAATTACAAGCATTTGATCTTTTCTTGCCATTGTTGTAATTAAAATCTTAAGGATTGATCAGTTCATTCAGTTGTACTAAAATCATAAGTAGGAATGGAACTCCATTCGTGACTCAAAGTTTTTAAAATTAATTTAAAAGTAATGTGTATTTTAATTTTTTTTTTTGTGTATGTAGGTATATCCCCACAAGGAATAATACATTAAATATGATAAAGAGACGTAGGGCACGACGAGTTGGTCAAGAAGGTCGTTCAAGACGGGCTACAACGAAGATCATAGAAAGAAAGATTCGAACGTAGAAACAACTGATCCCAAATGGGACTCATCGGTTGGTTTGGATGGATTATTTAGAGATAATACTGAATATATATTGAGTTTACAAATGGGAATGATACTCATAATTTCTTCGTGACTTTGATTGTTCATTGTATTGATTTATAAAATCACAATGAAGATATGTTGTATGATAATATATGATGATCAAATGATTTTCTGTAGTTAAACTAAATAATCATTTTCTAGTTTGTGATATCAACTTTAGTGATTTGATTTTATTCCAAGATTGATTCATGCCTATAAGATTGATGGTTTTTATTTTTGATTGATTACAATTTCATTCTTTACTTCTCTTTTATCTGTTATTGATCACATTATTGGTTTAATTGCATTCTTTACCTAATGTAATGTATGTGTCGATTTTCGCGATGTCTATAACATGTTCATCAAGTGATTTTTTTAAGCATATGTTTGTCTGTTAAGGTTAGATGGCGATGATTTGATTATTAAGTTATTTAGTTTATATATCTATACTATATAATACTTATCCCCCTTAATTTAATATGGAAGGGGGATTTAATTGTAACTTTTAATTGTAAATATACGAAGAGACTATTTTAATTGTATAGTATAGATACTTATCGCCCTTAATTTAATGTGGAAGGGGGATTTAATTGTAACTTTTAATTGTAAATATATGAAGAGACTATTTTAACTGTAACTTTTAATGTAAATAAACTAATTTAAATACAAAAGTTATGATAATACTATATAATATTTATCCCCCTTAATTTAATGTGGAAGGGGGATTTAATTGTAACTTTTAATTGTAAATATATGAAGAGACTATTTTAATTGTATAGTATAGATACTTATCCTCCTTAATTTAATGTGGAAGACGGATTTAATTGTAACTTTTAATTGTAAATATATGAAGAGACTATTTTAATTGTAACTTTTAATGTAAATAAACTAATTTAAATACAAAAGTTATGATAAACATCACAATGCAAATGCACCTTCTAATACACAAGGTGATTAAAATGAACTTTTAAATGATAGTATACATTAAAAGATGGTTAAATTTTGGCTATGAAATCTTAGATACAATCGGTGCATCGCACGAGTTGAATAAACCAAAAACAACCCCGGAGCAACATACGAGTTAGTAAAGCCGCATTTCATATAACTAATTACATAGACTAAAATAAAAGAACAATAACAATAAAAAAACATATAAGCTTCTCTAAAAGGCATTTAAATTCTGCCATCTGCTCATTCAACCGTCTGCCCCAACATTACGTACAAAACACGTGCACCTTCTAATACACAAGGTGATTAAAATGAACTTTTAAATGATAGTATAAATTACAAGATGGTTGAATTTTAGCTATGAAATCTTAGATACAATCGGTGCATCGCACGGGTTGAATAAACCAAAAACAACCCCGGAGCAACATACGGGTTAGTAAAGTCTCATTTCATATAACTAATTACATAGACTAAAATAAAAGGACAATAACAATAAAAAAACATATAAACTTCTCTAAAAGGCATTTAAATGCTGCCATCTGCTCATTCAACTGTCTGCCCCAACATTACGTACAAAACACATAAATATTCAACCAAAGACCGTGCATCGCACGAGTTGGATAATGTCTCGTTATATTATTATGTTAGGATGTAAAGTATATTAATACTAGTATAAAATTTAGTAAATATATGCAGTAATATTTGTTCTAATTTGCAAGGGAAGGTGGTTCAGGTTCTCTCTCCATAATTTCCGCGGAAAAGAAATTTTTTCCTTGGCGCAGTAGATATGGCGGTATGCTACACCCCCACCATTCCCCAGAGCTGATTCCACTTTCCTTTTGAGTTCTCTCTCTCCCTCTTCAACTGATTGTGCGCAGCAACAGGAAGGAGAAGAATAATGAAGCGAGAGAGAGATTTCATCGAGCTCTCCGATGACGAATGGTCTCACCATTCCGATTCATTCAAACCTTCCCGCATCATCAAACCCAACCACACTTCTCAAAACTCCGCTCCTGCAATTGAGTCCTTCGCTTACTCGAAAACCCTAAATAATAGCAGCAGCACTTCAAACGCCATTCAAATAATCGAGAGCTCGTCTTCCGAAGAACTTGGAAACGCGGCCGGGAATGGATTCGAGGGTTTGGAGGACGAGGACGCTGACATGGAGGTAAGTAACAGAGCTGGGGCGGTTAATCGTGGGAATCGGTTCGTGATCGATGATGATGAGGAGGAGGATGGCCGCAATGTAGGCGAGATGGGTGATTTTAGCGACCCTGAGGTTTGGTCGTTGGGGGAGGAAGAATTAGAGGAGGATGTTGTTAAAAAAGCTCTACGCAAGTGTGAGAAGATCTCTGTTGAGTTGAAACGCGAGTTGTACGGTACAAGCACAGCGGCCTGCGACCGGTACTCGGAAGTAGAGTTGGGCTCTTCTGCAGCTAGAATTGTTAATCAGGTATTAATTTAATGTTCGAAATCTTGAATTTTGAAATGGTATGTCGTAGGCATTTATTGCTGGAAAAAAGAAGTATAGCGTTTTGTGGAGGTTTCACTTGAGGCATACACCCTCGGTTTCATGTCTGATTAATAAACAAGGAGAGAGAGAGAGAGAGAGAGAGAGAGAGTTTGAATTCCTTCAAATTTAAATTGTAGGACAATGTAAATGATGCATGCGGAGCTGGGGATTCCGAATTTAAGCCAGTGCTCAAGCCATACCAGCTCATTGGAGTCAATTTTCTTCTGCTTTTGTATAGAAAGGAAATTGGGGGAGGTATTCTTTCTTTTCTTCTACCTTTTTTTAGGAAAAAAAATATATAGATGATGAACATATATGGATTATATGTTGCTTTCAATTGTTTTATGAAATTTATTTCACATCAGAAACTATGTTCTTCCTCGTGTGCTGTTTGATTCTCTTTTATGTCCAATTCCATAAGTGGCAGCTAGGTCAGTGTTTGGTTTCCACTATGTCAAAATCGAAGAATGCTGTTCTTGATTGTGTCTGAGTAGAGATGTTTGGCCTAGGATGGCTTGCGAGGATTCTTACTAGTGTGAGGATGGCTTATTAGGATTTTTGTAGTATTAACTTTGCCAAGTTATCAGTGAAACTTCTATGGCAATTTATACCATGGTCGTTGAATTTTACGTGTTTACTTGGCTGGCTCTGATATGCTTCTTCTTAAACCAGGACATGATAAGTGACTATATAAAATCCTAGTCTTTGGTTTGATTTTGGTTGTAACTGACTTGATATGTTCGGAAACAATATTTTGGCTCGCAGCTATTTTGGCAGATGAGATGGGTCTTGGTAAGACCATCCAGGTGAGTTCATTGCTATTACTTGCCCAGTTGTTACTATTATCCTTTTGTAACCCTCCAACCACTTCAATTATGACCTGGATTTTGTATTTCAGGCCATAACTTATCTGATTCTTTTGAAACATTTGGAAGATGACCCTGGTCCTCATTTGATTGTGTGTCCTGCTTCTGTTTTGGAAAACTGGGAAAGGGAGCTTAAGAAATGGTGTCCATCGTTTACTGTGCTTCAATATCACGGTTCTGCACGAGCAGCTTACTCAAAAGAGTTAAGCTCTTTGGGAAAGGCCGGGCTGCCACCGCCATGTGATGTTATTCTTGTGTGCTACTCACTATTTGAACGGCACAGGTTGGTGTTTGCTATCAGGGTATTTTTTTTACGCTGAAAGTTTTAGGAAGTTTCGTTTTTCTTTCATTATCAAGTTTGAAAGTTATTTTTAGTGTGCAGCAGAAAGATGACCGCAAAATTCTTAGACATTGGAAGTGGAGTTGTGTGATAATGGATGAAGCTCATGCTTTGAAGGACAAGAACAGTTACAGGTGGAAAAATTTGATGTCAGTAGCTAGAAATGCAAGACAGCGTCTGATGCTTACAGGCACGCCATTACAAAATGATTTGCATGTATGTTTTCTTACCCAAATTAGCACTAGATGATTGATGGAATACAAGGAGTCTTTTCTGCAAGGTGTTTCCATTGCTTGGATCATAGGGACAGGTTTACATGCTTATTAGGTAAATGGAAATGATAATGACATGAAAAAGTTTTTTCTTGTTTCTCAGCAGTTCATAAAAATGTCATATAAACCGAAGAACTTTCAATTCTGGTAATTGACAATCAAAATTAGAAGTATCAAGTTTGTTTCCGTTGTCTCTTGGTTTTATCAGTTGCTAATCACATTTTTGAAATAAAATTTGAACTATGCATTTGGCAGTTCCTGTATAATTAGTGTGCTCTGTGCACTGCTGTCATAGCACAAGGCACGGTTTAAGCAACTTGATTAGTTGTTTTGTTCTGGTTTATGCTTTGGTTTACTTGTAGACTGCTTAATTGCCTCTTTAAATTCAGTAGTAAAAGAGAAATATGATACTGTTGCTTTCATGTGGTCTGGTTATCTGCTGACCGACACATGTGCACAAGAACTTTGAAGCGCATTCTTAAAAGTGACTTCTTCTCTCAAAAGGTTGATAGTAACTCTTGAAACTTATCTTTGAAGCTTAGCCAACAACCGGAATCTGAAAACTGTGATAGTTCTGGTTGTAACTTGCATAAACTTATATTTGTTTTATTAGCTGCGAATTTTCTGACTAAGATTTGTAGTTATTTTTGGAGAATGGCCAAAGTTTAATCATCTTAACATGTATAAGTTATCTGCTGCTGTACTTTCTACTTATTCTGTTACTGTGGAGTATCTCTTTCAGTAGGTGGTTCTTTATTTGCAGGAGCTGTGGTCCATGTTGGAGTTTTTGATGCCTGATATCTTTGAAACTGGAGATGTTGACTTAAAAAAGTTATTAAATGCCGAAGATAGAGATTTAATTGGTAGAATGAAGTCCATTTTAGGACCATTTATCTTAAGAAGGTTAAAATCAGATGTGATGCAGCAGCTTGTTCCAAAGATGCAGAAGGTACACGAGTTGTCTGTTCAATATTTGGCTTCAGTTATTTTTTTTAATAAATTGTTAGCTACAGTTCCTCCATTATAATTGTCAACTAATTTTTCTGATCATACATATGATATGCCAAATGTAAATGGAACATCTATGTTGTAGTTGTCCACTAATTTTTCTGTTTACATGCCATATGTAAATGGGACATTTATATTTTTATAGATCGAGTATGTGCGCATGGAAAAACAGCAACACGATGCTTATAATGAAGCGATTGAGAATTATCGTGCTTCATCTCAAGCTCGTTTGATGAAATCTTCTGAAACATGCCTACATGATGTGGCTAGAATCTTGCCTCGGCGTCAAATTTCTAATTATTTTCTTGAATTCCGTAAGGTACTCAATGCTTTTTATTTGGTGAAGTTATTGATTGCATAATAACATCAGTTTACTGGACATGTATATGTTTTCCATTCTTTCAGATAGCAAATCATCCTTTACTGGTGAGACGCATCTACTCAGATGAAGATGTTGTTCATTTTGCTAAAATACTGCATCCTAAAGGTGTATTTGGCTTTGAATGTACCTTGGAACGAGTGATTGAGGAGCTCAAGAGCTATAATGACTTCTCTATTCATCGGGTAATTGGATTTTCAAAGTGTGGGTGTGCATTAGGTATCATTAGAATATTAATGACAATAATCTATCGACCCCCTGAGTGACACTGAGTATGAGGAAGCTCGTACTTTTATGTTAAATTTCTTAATGGATAATTACAAAACTACCCTTGAGGTTTAATTTAATTGAAAAGAAACTTATCTTTAGAAATTATGAATATTTGCTTGATGTTTGTAATTCCCTTACAAAATATCCTTTTCTTGAGGGTTGACTTCAGTAAGACAAACACAAATGTCAGGAGCTATTTGTAATTTCAAAGATAATTAGGTCTTTTTATAATTCTTGTAGTTTTTGTTAATAACCCAATTCTTTACATTATACTTGAAGTTTTTCTGAGAACTTGACTTTTGTCATACTTACCATCTAGGAATTTTGTGTTTCTTGCCACTCTATTCTATTTAGTAGAGTAGATCTCACCTTTGCTCGATGAGCTTGGTTTTCAGCATCAACTAAGAAGTCACATCTCTAAGTCTGAGACTTAGCTCACTTCCCTTTTTCTGTGGGTGAAGTAGTGTGAATGATATCTGTTAGCAAATAAGCATGTATATTCTATGCAGCTTGGATCAATAGCTTGATTTACAAGCCCTTCGTATCTATGAGCAACTAATAGATCCAGAAGCCTCCTCTTAACTTTGACTATTAGAGTATCCACAACGTTCCAGACTTAAACCCTTGGAGAACTACTATAATACCCCAAAGACTTAAGAGAGATTTAATTTGATATGGATCAAATGATGAACATAAGTGCCCTATTTTTTTTATTAATTTGATAGAGAGGTGGAAATGATCACATTTGATGGGAAAGTTGTTCATGGATCCACTTTCTTTCGGTATCTTGGATCTATTATCCAAAAGGATGGAGAGCTAGATGACGATGTGGCTCACAGAATAAAGGCAGGGTGGTTGAAGTGGAAGAGTGCCACAGGGGTTTTATGTGATCCTGACATGCCTCATAAATTAAAGGGTAAATTTTATCGCACGGCAATTAGGCCTGCACTGTTATATGGCACCGAGTGTTGGGCTGTAAAACAGTGTCACGTTCAAAAGATGAATATGGCGGAGATGCGTATGCTACGATGGATGTGTGGTCGTACAAAAAAGGATCGGTTCAGAAATGAGGTGATTAGAGAGAAGGTAAGGGTTGCGTCTATAGAAGACAAGATGATGGAGAATCGATTACGATGGTTTGGTCATGTGAGAAGAAGACCTGTTGATGCCCCCAGTGAGGAGGCTAGAAAGTTGGGTAACAAGTAATATTGTGAAAGGTAGAGGAAGACCCAAGAAAACTTGGATAAAGATGATCATGATTAAAAATGATATGCGGTTTCTTGGAATTGGAGAAAGTATGGCGATGGAGAGGCAAATGTGGCGGGAAAGAATACGGATGGTGGATGGAATCTGATTTTTTTTAATATCTGTATTTTTATTCTTATTTTCTCTTATTTCATGTTATCTTTTAATTTATTTTTCAGGATTTTTCATTTTTTTTCTTTTTTTAACATTCATTCTCTTTTTTTATTTGTTTTTTTCTCTACTTTTTCCCTCTTTTTTTTTCCTTTTATGTTATTAATGTAACAATCATTGACGATTTCAAAGTTTGATTCATGTTAGCCGACTCCAAATCATTTTGGGACTAAAGCTTAGATGGTGTTGTTGTTGTATTAGACTTTGTGGCAAATTTCTGATCTTGTTGGTTTAAAGAACATAATAGTTCTATTTGGATACAAATAGAAACTTCAGTATCTAACACTTTGCGCCTAAAATACAGCCCAATAGCCTTTTATGATATTTATTAGTGTCAAATTTGATGGTCGGAACTATGTCAAGACATCATTTCCGAATGGAGAACTTGATGGTGAGATCTTTATAGACCAGCTTAAAAGTTTTCAAGAAAAAGTGTAAGAATGCAATATGTGCCGTTTAAAATGTTCCATTTGACTTGGAACAATGATTGGACAATGGTACCTTCAATTTCAATAAGTTATCACATCGTAAGCTTTATGATTGCTGAAGAGGACCATTGCGTGTACGTCAAGATAAGTGGGAAGTTAATGATTCTTTCATTTTATGTGGATAACTCTCTATTGGCGGAGAGTTACATGGAGTTTATTCTTGACACAGGAGTGATTGTCCTCTACTTTTGAGATGGGCATGGGGAAGCAGAATACATTACTTGGTGTTGAAATACACCGTAAACGTTCTAGAAAACTGTTAAGTTTGTTTCAGGAGACTTGCCTTAAGAGGGTTTTTCGAGCAATTTTGTATGCATAAATGCTAATTAACAAACCAATGAAAAGGAGCCAAGAATTATGCCCAAACATAGCCGGAGAAAAAGAAATAATGACTATGGTGTCATATACAAGGTCAGATATACGCAATGATATCCACTCGACTAGACTTGTACTTTGCAGTTGGGCTGGTGAGTAGATGTGGAAGTCATCGTGGATGCAGTTATTGTGCTGCAATCAAAAGGTTATTTATATATTTAAAGGGGACACATGAATTAGTTTTGTGCTATTACGGTGGCAACTTAAAGCTGGTTGGTTACACTGATGCTGATGGATCAATGGATAGAGATGAATTCAAATTCACATTGGGATATGTATTTTTGTTGGGAAGCACGGCTAAATCACTTGGTGTAGCAAAAAGCAGCCGTGTATATCTTTATACACAATAGAAGCAGGATATTATGTTGCTTGTATATGGGTTGTTCAAGAGGCTATTTGGTTGAGAAGTTTTTTTCACATTGTGCGCGTTACGGCGCACGAAGATGATGCGCTGCATATTTAACATAAATGGGAGGGCTAAGCACTATGGAGCACAGACGCGACAATATGGACACACGAGTTGTGTTTTTTCCCCAAAATGTAGGATACGATACATGGATAATTACTTTTTTCTTTATATAAATATTATATGCCAAATAAATACTATAGATATTTATGAATATAAAAATAAAAGAGCTTTACAAACATACATCAAGTCAAAATCATAACTTATGCCACCACTTAACATGTTCAACATAATGATAAAAGAAACAACATCATTAAGTCGATCCAAAAGTAAAATTCAGAAAATTCAGTGAAGACGAGTATGTAAATATATAATAAAGTAATATTAGGTAATTTATAAACAACAGCAAGCCAGCTAGGTGCGAATCATACAAAGACAGAAATTCAGTGCACGAAGGTTGAAGATGAAGTAGCAGGGCAGCTGAGGAAATAACAAATCGAGTTGAAGATGACGACGAAGTGGAACGGAACATACCTCAATAGATGTTGAAAACGAAAAATGATCGCAGTCAAAGAGGCAGAAAGATCAAAAGACGAAGACATATCCAGAAGTTGAAGAGTGAAGACAAAACGCAAGTTTGTTTTTTGGGTGGACCACTTTAGGGGCTAGTTTTTAATAATTATGTTTAGGTTATTCTATTTAAGCCTCTTTTAAGGTTTGAAAATTGCCTTCCAAAAAAAGAAGTTCAAAAATTGCTGACCCTGAGTACGTATATCCTAATATCTTTATGTAATCCCAAACACATCCGAAAATAAAAGAATAATAATAAAATGGATAGGTCTAGATACGCGTATCCGGAGCATATCCATACGTATCCCCAATTCCCCATATTCGTGCAGTATTTTCAGGATTCTTCATCTCCGGGAGAGTATCCGTGCATCATAGGCTAAGCATATGGATATTAGATACCATTTCATTCAATATAGTATCACTCAAGGGAAGTGATTCGAAGGGCGTATTAGTACTTAATAATATAAGATTTCATGGTTCTTGATATTCTTTCTATAAGAAAACTTTATGATTAATAAGATTTGTTCTTATTAAATCTGTTAGAGTACTAAATCTGTTCAATGCCACAAGGCTTCGGTGTATCCACTCACGTTAGAAATCACTCTGGCTCTTCTGAAAGCTAGCAAGATGAGAGTCATAGATCAAATTTGCACTATTTGAGAGATTTCATGGATGGAACAAACACAAAAGACAATTACCTATAGTCATCTATGATGATAGTAGCATTTGATCGAGTATGAAGTATGTCCAAACTTCATGAAGGTCTGGTAGTAGCCGAATGTGCGAATTATTAGTAGCAGTGTTTTAACCTTTAGCGCGATGTAGCGCGGCCTAAATAGCGTTTTGCACAAATAGCGTGCGCTTTTTGCTCATGTACATAATTTACTAGTATAAGTATATTTTTATTTCTTTATGGTTTTAGGATTAATTATCTCGTTGATTTATCAATATAAGCATATTTTTATATTTTAGAAATTGATAATTGACATGCTAGAATAGCTTACACTATGCGCTATGCTATTTACGCTATGCTACGACGGAACAAAAACGCTACACATGTAAAAAGCGCTATTTAAAACACCGAGTAGTAGGCATTTTAGAAAGTTACCTCTAAGTAATGGGTGCAAGTGAGGCCCTTGAAAGGCAATAGACTAAGATTTATATGATGTTTCAAGAGCGTGGCCTAAATGGAGTGGGAGCTCCATCCATGGTTATCACGTCGCCAAGTCGAGCCAAGTCGACCGAGTACTTTCGTAAAGACTAGTCGACAAGTCGCCCCGACTAGTCGTGACTAGTCAACAAGTCTTTCATATACATATATTTACTAGATTTAATACATAACACAATTAAACATAATAATATAAGTTCAAATTCAACAAAACTAACATGATAATAACTTCCAATTTACGAAATATTCATATTCCATAATATGATTATGATTTTTTAAGTTCTGTTAATATAATTAAAAATATTATCTGAATTAATTTTTTTGGCATAAAAATAATAAAACAGTGATATATTTGAGAATTATATAACAGTTAAAATAAATGACAAATTTTTATTTAGTATGACATATTTTTATTTATAATTTAATTTTTTTAAGATAAAATATTAATAATTATATTAGTATTAACAGTGTACGAATTTAAATAATTAGTAATTACATGCATATACATATAAGTAATATGATATAATATAAATATATATATCCTTTTAGCTGACCGATGACCGATATATAGATACACATATATAAATATAGCATATGCACAATACACTTATAATAAAGGAGGGAGACGAGAAGCCCGCATAGAAGGAGAAGGATGCCGGACGATGAGGAAGACAATGCTGAACAGATCGGAAGGGCCGAACGGATCGGAAGTTCGAAACGGATCTGGGAGCTGAATCTTGAACGCTGAGTCCCGAGGGTTCCGAACGCGTTTTTTAGTCGGGTGAGAACTCAGGCCAGAGGGTTTCAAATGCGTTTTTATAATACTGATTTTTTTAAAGCAAAAAAGCGGGTCGGTTTGAGTTGGTGCTGGGTCGAAACCAGTTTTAAGCCAGCAACATCAAATTCAGAAATTCGTTCAGCGGCTTATTCCCTGCAACGACTAGTCATCGACTAGTCGTGATAACCATGGCTCCATCATAACATGTATTCATACAAGTGCTTTAGCGACGACCTTCGTAAGGAGTGAGTGAATAGATCTTACTTCGTCATTATGTGAGCTCTTACCATGTTATAAAGTGTCCTTTGGGACTCCCGACATTGTCATGAGGTGTAAGCTTGGTGACCTACTTTAGCATGTGACAATGGCATGATTGTTTAGGTTGTCGGACTAAGAAAACTATCAAGACCAAGCTAATTGGCATAGGACAAGGAAAAACTAAATTTGTACCGCTATGTTCTATGGTTCACAGGCTGGCCGACTGAGTTGGAAGTAAGTTTCTGACATAGTCTTGAGCATATGTACATATTTGGGAGAATCAAGCATGCTCTATTTCATGTTGAGATATGATCTAGTGCTACCATATAGTTTTGTGAAGTAGTTTTTATTGTTGACACTAATTTTGTAAATTATTAAGTTTTTCGTGGACAGTTATATTTTCTTGTCATTATATGTTTATAAGTTTCATAATTTAGTTTATTTCATATTTATTTTTTGCGCGCCCCACCTTTCTCAGTCGCGCGCCTCACCTTGGTGCGCCTTTTGCCTTTAACAACTATGGGTACATAGTGAGTTTCTTGAGCTGAAGAGTTATGTTAGTTCCGTGATCACCTAATATGATTCTCCTCACTTGTTCCTTTTCTTGCTGGGCCGCATACTCCCTGTATGAAAGATGGGAGTATAAGATTAAAATGGTGATATGGTTGGAGCCAAATATGAATGAGTGGGAGATGAAGTGCCATGTGCTATGTTCTTTTTGCATGTTCAAAGATGAAGTGATTCCTTTTGCATGTGCATATGCGAAAAGGAAATTGCAACGTCATGTTGGCCGATTAGTTTTGTTGGATGAAGGAATCAACCATCTCTCTATCAATTATAAATAACACTGAATGCTATTTGTAGAAGTTGCAATGCCATATTAGCTGATCCATTATGTCCTGACTCGGTTTCTTTTTTCTGTTTTATGTTACCTTTTTGTTTTCATCATAATGCATTTATTTGAAATGCCACTTGTAACATGAGTACTGAGATCCGATTTTATTGTCAATTGCAGCTTCTACTTTACTATGGTGATACGGGTACGAAAGGAATTCTAGCTGATGAACATGTTATGATATCGGCAAAGTGTCGGGTATGTTACAGCGTCTTTACTTTCTTTTTGTTGATATTGTAATAAGCTCAAACATTAAGGGTGTTTCTCTTCTTTTGCTTGCAATAATGATAATAGCTGATTTTGAATGTTGCATAGGTTTTGGCTGAGCTTCTCCCTACACTAAATCGTTGTGGGAGTCGTGTTCTTATTTTTAGCCAATGGACGTCAATGCTTGACATATTGGAGTGGGCCTTGGATGTGATTGGTGTGACATACAGGCGTCTTGATGGAAGGTAAGTTTCCTTTTCGTTTAAATTTTCATCTCTGGTTCCTTAAGTGCTCAGATGATAGATATCATAAGATAGAAAAGAATGTCAAGAAAAACAGTAGAAGTGCTTGGATTTGCTGATAATGTTAACCATTTAATTACTCTGGTGCTTAATTAAGTAGGTGGAACTGAGATCTCCAAAAAGTCTGGCAGATTCAACTTAATAGAGACTTCTATGATTTGTTGGGAAAATTTATATGATCTCATCGCAAATACTTAGATCATTGCTTATTAAATTTCCCTGACGTATATCAGCTAGTACTTCTCACCGTAACTCCTACCAGGAAACATGAAAGAAAAAGGAAATTCCGAGGAAGATGTTCGATTTTTTTGGGCGTCGGGGGGTAGGTGGGGATCTGATCGTCTGTATCTTGTTCATGACTTTGGTTGAGGATCAGTCTTGGTAGTGGGAGGACCTGGTCATATAGATAAGACAGATTGCTGGATCTTGAGCATGAGAATACTGGAAAAGGCTTTGTTGTTATAGTTCTGATGTTTGTTGGCAAATGATCAAGATAGATGGTTGACTAAATGAATTATCCTCATCATATGATGATTTTTAGCATCAATCATTAATTTTTCATGCGGCGTACGTTGTCTTAGTCAGTATTGGAGTAAATGCATAGAAATCGGTAATGTAATTAGTTATTAATTCATGGACATTCATTTTTATGTCATATTGTTATCAGTACACAGGTGACGGAGAGACAGACAATTGTGGATACTTTCAACAAGGACGCTTCAATATTTGCATGTTTGTTGTCTACAAGGGCTGGGGGACAGGGTCTGAACTTGACTGGAGCAGATACAGTTATAATTCATGACATGGATTTTAATCCCCAGATTGATCGACAGGCCGAAGATCGCTGTCATCGCATTGGACAAACAAAACCTGTCACAATATACAGGTATTTCTTGTTCTTTTTCCATTTGTTCTCTCTACCTTTTTATCTCATAATGGCATTAGATGTACTATTCGTGTAGTAACTCGTACCAGTCATTGGTCCTAACGGATCATTATAGTTTATACATTGATCACAAGATATGTTTGTCAAACTGTATGGAAACATGTAAAAAGGATCCAAAACTTGATGCTTGTTCCTGGATTCTCTTTAACTTGTGCAATATTCTTCGTGAAGTACCAAAAAGGGAACCTCCAAAATGGTTCAGTTCTAGGTGTATTTGTCCATATTGCTACATTTTATGAACCAGTTTTTTCATATGGGTGGATAAGTATTTCGATTTTCGAGTAACCTGGAATATCACTTGAGTTATCACAATCATTATAAACAGGCTAAGTAGTGCAGTTTTCTAATTCCAGCACAAAAATAAAAACCAACTCGATGTCGGTGATCCCTTTTGCTAGGGCCAAGTCCACGGTACATGCACTTGCAACCTATTAGATCATATGCAATTGGCGGACAGAAAAGGATCCAAGTGACAAGATGGTTTGTCCTTATTATAATTCCATTTACCAGGGTCAAGCTCCTCGGAGAACATCGCCTGAACCGTATAGCAAGCTCTTGGGTGAGGCAGGAAGATGATCCGAGTTGGTAATTTTTTGTTTTCATCTGAATCATGGAGAAAACATAAAGTAACCCCCATGGCTAGTATATAAATGACCCCCATGGCTAGTATATAAAGGACCCCGATGGCTAGTTTATAACGTGACCCCATGGCAGTAGACACGAAATCTTGGAAGTAAACATTATTGATAGTGTTTCATGTGACATGCCAATAACCTACTCCATTGAAGTACCGTAGATCAATGATAAATGGTGGCCTATAAAGCATCGACACTTTTAGGAGGTTAACATGCGAGTGTCAGCACTTCGGACATGTAGGGACATTCCAAAATAAGTCTCCTTTTTATTTTTATTTTTTCAGCATGGGGACACGCAGGGATACGTGACGGACACTTCCAGGAATACGTCGGGGACACTTCGGGGACACTTCAGGGACACGGCTTATGAGTCTTTTTTTTGAATGAGTTTTTTTGACTAATTTTCGAAAAAGGGGTTGATATGCAAAACCAAATCATAATATAAAATGTTTAAATAAATATCTTGGAATAGTCTTTGGATTTGGTAATTTAAATAGTTTCAAGTATTAAGTGTTTCTTTTTGATGAATTAATGACTTATTAATTAATATGGACGCTATTTATTGTTTACAATGACTTATGAATGTATTTATGGTTTGTGTTTGTATGTGTGTGTGTGTGTGTGTATATATATATATATATACTCCCACGTCCCCCAAATTTATTCCTACCTTTCCTTTTTGGTATGCCCCCCAAATTTGTTCCTATACCATTTATGGACGCCAATTAACTTAACATCACATTATACTGGGACCCATTCTTTACTCCCATTACGCTCCACAATGCATTCAACAACTTTTTTATTAGAACTTGTGCCGAAGATTCCTAGGCACAAATTTGGGGGACGGAGGGAGTATAATTTGGCGTGTCCCTGACTTACCTTTGTCTCATATTTTTCAAAAATGCACCCGCACCCGTGTCGTTGCTTCCTAGATGTTGGCTGTTTGTTAAGCACAAGGGTTGACCCGACCAATGACCAATGTGAGCTCGAACCATCCGTTGTAGCTCTGAACTTCTTCCAAGAGTAGCTGAAACATCATCATTATTTTCTTAACTTCTGCAGTCCAGTTGTACTTGAGCTTGGAACTTTTTGACAAAGCTCTTGATTCAAGCTTTGCACTACCTAAATCTTGAGTCCGATATGAACTCATCGTGTAAAAGCACTATGTAACGAGACCATCCCATGTTACATATATTGAAAGTCCATCTTATGAGGTTTTGCCTCACAGTTTGCATCTAGGTGGCAGTTATAATGCTGGGAAAATATGCCCCAATTTATCTGTACCAACTTTAGTATGAATTCCCGATCCCCAGGAGTAATTCTTGTGAGCATCATTTAGTTCGTGCTTCTGGTTATTTGACACATGTTTTCTGATACTAAGAACCTGTGGACATTCTAACACTATTTTGCCAGGCTGGTGACTAAGGATACGGTTGACGAGAATGTTTACGAGATTGCAAAACGGAAGCTAAATTTGGATGCTGCTGTGCTGAAGTCCGGAGTAGAAGCCGAGAATGAAGGTGAGATGCCTGATAAGACTATGGCAGAGATTTTATCATCATTGTTGTTGCAGTAACTTGAGTCAATTGAGCAGCAGTAGTTGTATTGCACATTTACATTTACATCTATTCCATTTCTTAACACCGCCTACTTGATGTGTCATATAAAGTTCTTACAAAATGAGGCGTATTTGATGCTTCAAAATAATGATTCTCTGGGACTTCTGCACCGGAAATATTTGACACTACATATAACGTATTATAGCAGTTCATAGTTGTCACACCAAGAAAAAATTCTCATCCGAACCTCAAATTTATATTATGTACAATAAGTCCTTGTTCATTTTGAACTATAAATTATGGGTGTTTGGTTGTTAGTCGTTTGGCTCAAAATTAGAGGTTTGATATCAAGAGAGGTTTTACCAAGTAAAACAATTTGTTGTTTGGAACAACTTTTTAGGACCAGAAAAAGTCTGAGTTTGAAAAAGCTCAATAATACAACATTTTGAGGAGAGAATTTGACACATTGGGTCGAAGACTTGAAATGACCATTATCCTAAAACTTGCTCAAAATTACATCTTGCCATGAGAGTTCTCAAAAAACTCAAGGGCAAACTGAATTATATATATTGGCCTTGTCCTTGCCTAAGTTTGTGATCTAATGTGAAAGTGGGGAATTTTAGGAATTTTAGGAAAATGATTTGATGTGATAGATGAGTCAATTGTCTAAGTATTGAGATTAAAAAATAAAATATATATTGATGGATATTTTTTGATCAGAAATATTGATGGATATTAAATGATCTAATTTTGATTTTTGATTTGATTGTGAAAGTTAGATTGTTAACCTTCTAAAGGGATGGTCAAATGTTAAACTTCGGGCGAAATGTAGGAATTATATAGAATAACTCAAAAAATAATAATATGTGCAATATATAATAACTCAAAGAATAATAATATGTAGCTATTGCACAGGTTAATTTTATATATTAATAATTATATAAGTTTCATGTTAATTATTCAACAACCTCACAAATCTATATTATAAAAAAATATAAATTGATTAATCCAATATTCTTATTATACTATCAATTTTTTATCAAACACTTGCATGCAAATACTAATACAATCTTCTAATTAAACCAACTAATGCAAGGTGTTAATAACTAACTAATACAACCAGCTAAACATGTATTGCCAAACTAGTGTGCATCCCAGATAGACCTGACAATTCGTTCGTGTCGTGTATTTTCGTGTCGTGTACTTTCGTGTTTCGTGTACCAAAAGTCCAAACCCATACACGAGACTAAATGAATTCGTGTCATGTCGTGTCGTCTACCGCGTAAATTCGTGTCGTTTCGTGTCAGGCGCATAATATAAAATTAATATTAAAATATTATAAAAAATAATAATTTTAATATTATAATATTTTTTATAGGTTTTATTAGACGAAATGAAACGAAAGGCAACGAAAACACGAATTTTTACACGAAATTTATGAAAATTCACATTATATTTTCAAATTTTAAAGTTTAGTATAAACAGAATTTATAAAATATATATATTTTTATTAAATCAAATATAAAATATTATATTTATTTATTTATTTATTTCGTGTACCTCGTGTCGTGTCGTGTACTCAAAGGATAAACACAAAATCGACACTAAATCTCGATCGTGTACTTTCGTGTTCGTGTATTTTCGTGTCGTGTACTCAAAATGCAAACCCAAACACTAAATTTTCGTGTCGTTTTCGTGTCGTGTTTTCGTATCGTGTGCTAAATTGCCGGGTCTAATCCCAAATATATTCAACCCAACTCTATTCACATATTTCCTTTCTAGGATTCAAGTATTTGAACGAAACCTCGTGTGACGTCAACAGAATTATATTACGCACATTACAGTATATTCTTGGTCATAATTTTGGTAGATGCAACTTAAACATTAATTCTGTTTTCCTACTTATCAACCAGCTAAACATGTATTGCCAAACTAGTGTGCATCCCAAATATATTCAACCCAACTCTATTCACATATTTCCTTTCTAGGATTCGAGTATTTGAACGAAACCTCATGTGACGTCATTATCTTACGCACATTACAGTATATTCTTGGTTATAATTTTGCTAGATGCGACTTAAACATTAATTCTGTTTTCCTACTTATTTTTAAAATCTCATGATTAAAAAGTCAAATTCGTTATCATATTGAAAACACACTATATTTTCTTTATTTACTCCAGCCATTCAGTTTCATTAAAAGCAAAAACTAACGTTGAGAAAAGTGATTCTTTTTTTTTTTCCTGTCTGCTAGACATTGGGAATTCACTTTTCTTTTTAGTATCCGCAGACACCCCTTAAGTAAATACAAGTCTTGGAGTTTGGCATACCCAACTTGGGTCCACATTAAAAAAACCAAGATGCAAAATCAACAGATAATAAGTTGCTTTCAATTATCGTGAGAACTATGGCAGTAGACGAACTTAACAGATGAAATAACCCAGCGTATAGCTGATTGGAGACTATATAGCCAACCCCATTGTAGTGGGATAATGCTTAATTTGATATGGTTTTACTATTGTTTGGAGTATGAATCTAAGGATATCTGCTCTTCAGAAATCAAAGCATGCAACGAA
The DNA here is from genome assembly GCA_033398695.1 of Orobanche coerulescens. Classification (NCBI taxonomy): domain Eukaryota; kingdom Viridiplantae; phylum Streptophyta; class Magnoliopsida; order Lamiales; family Orobanchaceae; genus Orobanche; species Orobanche coerulescens. The sequence goes on along the minus strand of CM065805.1, from coordinate 168,645,244 downwards.
CATATGCCAATCGTGCAAGGGGCTGGTGTGGAATCATATTTATTTACAGTATCGAATGGGAGATGATGTTTCAATCAATCTCAACATCGGGATCCAATTGCTTTTCACTGACAAGCACACCTTCATCCCACAACTCTTGAGACCTGTCAATATATATATTTGTAATTGGACCTTCATCTCACTATATATAGATCATTTTATCTATGTTTCACATGTTTAGGAGAGTAACCACAACTAAGGAAATAGGCTGAAGTTAAATCTTCCATGGAAACAGAAGTTCCGTTGGTTGCTAAAAGTTAAAACAACTTTATCAAGTTATAACAATATGATGGTCCATCAAAAATTAGAATATCTATTATCCTATAAGAACAAATAAAAAACTCAAGAAATAATTATATACTTGTTAGAGGAGTAGACACAGGTGATTGGATGCTGGATTCTAATTCAGTAGGTCTATTATGACGAGACTGTCCCACGTAATGCAATTCTTACGCGAGACTAAAAACTCGTATTCTCCAACTTTGTAGCATATAGAATTTTGCTTGAAAAGTATGACCATCGCACGTAAGCCATTATTGAAGATTAAAAAGGCAAAACATTGTTGGCAGAAAAATTCTGAATGTGTCATTGACCATAATTATTTCAACTATTTTGTCCGTAACCGTAAACAAAGATTACAGGAACGGCTCCCATCAATATTGAATACTGATCTATGTATATATCTTGCTACGTACAAGTGTGTATGTTCATGTCATCAACCCCAAGGTTTACATGAAACTTCATTACCTTAGCATTTACAAGTATGCTGAGAAAGTAAAGTTAGGCAAGGAGGAACTAAGCTATATTCCATGGAATAACCTTATATATATATAGTGGCGCGTTCTATGTAGTACCAATATTCGATGCAGTACTTTACAGTACTAATTTATGCACGAGTTTTGTACTAATTATGCATGAAACATATGCATTTCGTGCATCAAAATTTCAATGCATTAAAATATGCAATATATGCATCAAAATATCGATGCATTAAAATATTAGATTATATGCATCAAATATATTGCATATTTTAATACATTGAAATTTTGATTCACGAAGTGCATATATTTCATACATAATTAGTACAAAACTCATGCATAAATTAGTACTGTAAAGTACTGAATTTAGTATTGGTACTGCATAGAACGCGCTGGCAAAAAGAAAAAAAAATCAAGTGAAATGAAATAAATTCGGAAAACAAAATAGCTAAAATATTTAACCTTGTCCCGTCGACATTGATGCGAAGAAAGTGGCCGTTTCGCCATCCCTCTTTGAAGTGGCCAAAAAGCACATCACCAAGTCTTGAGTAGAAACGACCTTCTCCATTTGCTTTTCCCTTCCAAAAGTTCACAAACCATCTGTCCCCAGTATGGAAATAAATCCATCCCTATGTAAGACAGAAAATACGAAGAACGCAAATATTTAGACATAATTAATGGGACTTTTTTTGTTTGTTTGTTTAATTTGACTTAATTTCCACAGAACGTAAACTAGAGTTGAAATACACTATCTAAAAACTAAAACTTGTTATATACATCCATCGGGGGTCAATTAATTCATCCTTTATCCAGCTATCTAGTTTTAATATAAATCAAGGATAATTACCCCTAACATTTGCAGTATTAACATAAAGACCCACAGAAGTTCCAAATTACAAGAAGAACCCTTGAGGTTTGATGCTGTCTTATACTATCCCACTTCATATGGGAAAACATTAAAAAAAAACCTTATATACATGCAAATATTAAGTTACTCCCATGAATTTAAGAACGAACCAATTGTTTTTTTTTTTTTCCTGAAACTTTCTGGGATTCTCCATAATTATCTAAACCTCATGGGTGGTTTTGTGATTATCCCTATAAAATAGTTAAAAATTTGACAAAACAATCTCTATAACAGGAGTTAAAAGGTGAAAGTAAGACAAATACAGCATTCCCTCAAAAAAAAAAGAGCAGAAATACATATTTTCAATAAGTTAAAAGGAAAGTCCCATGGAACATAACCTTCCCATGCATGACGTCGTCTCTCCATGATCCCTGGAAAACATCCCCATTGTTGAAGTAGAATGTTCCTAAACCTGATCTCTTCCCATAACGCCACATCCCATCAAAGATGCTTCCATCCCCAAGCAATAGGCGACCCTGAGAGGCTCAGCATTCATTCATGCATCAAAAAGGTTGAGTATAACTAGCTTTCAGATAAGCAACAAAGTACCTTTCCTTCAGGAAGTCCTCCTTGGGTACAGCCCCTGTATATTCCTCCACGATATCTCATTTCCACCACAGGCCTCCACTTTTTCTTCGAATCCCTCTCTGATTCCTTTATATGACCAACAGTTACCATCTCATTACAGCCCTTTTGGAGAAGCAGTTTAAGGAAACATTCAAAAAAAGTATCATTTCTTGTTTACTTCAAACTGTTGATAGGACATAACCTATCTGAACAGCAATCTTAAGCAATTTTTTCAAGCTCTATAAGGGTGTGTTGATGCAATCAGTCTTTGTGAAAAAAGGAGAATCAGTTTGCTTCAAGTGGTATCGGAGACACATTCCTGAGTAAGAAATAGCTGGCCAAGGTGAAGACGGTGCTGTTCAGGGGCTTACCAGGGAATAATTTCAGAATTTGCAGCAACAAATAGCCCAGTTGTGTACCAGTTTACAGCAGGGTGGTATATTAGGTGTTCCTCATCCTAACTTGGAGCAGAGGAGAGGACCGATTTATAATCAGCATGGAAATGTGCGGAATCAGCATAATGGTGGCCAAGTTCAGCAACCAGATTCATCCACGGATGAAGAAGGAGATGTAAGGCGACCGATATTCAATCCTAGGAATGATCAAGACTCAAGGATCAAGTTAGACATCCCTGAATTTAGTGGAGAAGAACAGCCAGACGAAGTCCTCGATTGGCTGAATGAAGTGAAGAGAATCTGAGTTCCTTGACAATCCAGTAAACAAGAAGTTGAAGTTGGTAGTCATAAGATTAAAGGGCTATGTTTCTTCTTGGTGGCAGCAAGTTCAAATGACAAGAATTCAATCTGGGAAAGACAAAATTCAAAGTTGGGCAAAGATGCAAAGGATGGTCCTAAGCCAATTTCTTCCATTAAACTATGAGGGCATTCTTTTTTAACAATATCAGTTATGTTGCACGCGTGCGGGTGCGGGAGCGATACGACACGAGTGCGATGACACGATTTTTTGAAAATTTTAGAGTGCGATTCGGTAAGGATACGTCTATTTATTTATATATATTATACATAATACCTGTAATATATATATATATATATATAATTTTTACCTAATTAGAAATTGCGTGAAATTCATATGCATATTTCTATTATTTTTATAGGATTTGATGCATATTTTTACACTAATTTGACTAATTGTGCTTAATTATCGAAATACTTTCTGTTTGCTATTTTTGCAGGTAAAACGAAATTATTTGGAGCAAACACGCACTTATTATTTTTAATAAAATCGAACGGAAAAAATACAAAAAGGAAAGAAATTAAATTGGGTTAAAAATAGAAAAAAATAAAATAAAAAAGATAGTAAGAATATGCATGGATGGATCACGTGAAAGCTGTAGGAAATTAGGAAAAGAAAATACAAAAACTAAACAAATAAAGAAATAATAAAAGAAAATAAGAAAGTTAAAAATAGGGATGGCAAAATAATCCGATCCGATGGATACCCGATCCAAAACCCGAAATTTTGGATTTACCGAACCCGAAATTTTGGATTTGGATTTGGATCTGGATTTGGATTTATTTTTAAACCCGAAAAAGTTTGTGTTTGGATTTGGATTTAAGGATTACCGAACCGATACCCGACACGAAATCCGAAATCCGATTCAAACCCGAAACCCGACAAAAACCCAATGCAAATATAATATTATAATTTATAAATTGTTATAAATAGTATTTTAGATATATGACATACGATATGTATATTTTTATTTTATTATTAGTCAATAATCAATACTCATTCAATGAATTAAACTTCTCTTTCTCAATTTCATATTTTATTAATATATTTAAGATATAACTTTCATTTTATTTAGGCTAAAATGCTCCTGGGGTCCCTTAACTTAATTTCAGATAACGATTTAGTCCTTTATCTTTTTTTTGTCCCAACTAAGTCCTTTATCTTTCTAATTTTAAGCAAATTTAGCCTTTTCCGTTGGTCTCCGTTAACTGTTGTCCAGGTGGCTGTTAAGTTGCCTACGTGGCTATAAACATACCTGCGTGGAGAACAAAGTCAAATTCCTAACCTATGTGTCCATTTCCTAACCTATGTGTCCATTTCCTAACCTCCATTTTCTAATTTTACCTGAATTTATATATATATATTTTCAAGAAAATAATTTTATTTCGAAAAAATATTATTTTGCCAAAAAATATTTTTTCCTCCAGAAAATATTTTTTTAATTTTTTCGAAAAAATATTTTTTTTATTTTTTTCCAGAAAATAATTTTATTTTTTCGAAAAAATAATATTTTTTCCAGAAAATAATTTAATTTCGAAAATATAGTAATTTCTGGAAAAAAAATAAAAAAAATATTTTTGAAAAATTAAAAATATTTTCTGGAGGAAAAATATTTTTGGCAAAATAATATTTTTCAAAATAAAATTATTTTATGGAAAAAAATATTATTTTCTAGAAAAAATATTATTTTTCGAAAAAATATTATTTTTCGAAAAAATAAAACTATTTTCTGGAAAAAAATAAAAAAAATATTTTTTCGAAAAAATTAAAAAAATATTTTCTGGAGAAAAAATATTATTTTTTCAAAAAAATAATATTTTTTCGAAATTAAATTATTTTCTGGAAAAAAATATTATTTTTTCGAAAAAATAAAATTATTTTCTGGAAAAAAAATAAAAAAAATATTTTTTTGAAAAAATTAAAAAAATATTTTCTGGAGGAAAAAATATTTTTTGGCAAAATAATATTTTTTCGAAATAAAATTATTTTCTTGAATATATATATATATATATATATATATATATATATATAAATTCAGGTAAAATTAGAAAATGGAGGTTAGGAAATGGACACATAGGTTAGGAATGTGACTTTGTTCTCCACGCAGGTATGTTTATAGCCACGTAGGCAACTTAACAGCCACATGGACAACAGTTAACGGAGACCAACGGAAAAGGCTAAATTTGCTTAAAATTAGAAAGATAAAGGACTTAGTTGGGACAAAAAAAATATAAAGGACTAAATCGTTATCTGAAATTAAGTTAAGGGACCCCGGGAACATTTTAACCTTTTATTTACATAATTTTTTTTAATATGTTGGTACGTAAAGTATTATTTTGTTAATATATTTTAGAATTAACTTAATATCTTAATCTATGTATTAAAATACATTTGACTAATTAAATTTAATCATTGTATAGATATATTTATGTTATTTGCACGTGTTAGTGATGCTCAACTTGATTATATCATTTTTATGTTTGAATATCCGAAAAACACCCGATCCGATCCGAAACCCGATGGATTTGGATTTGGATATTGAGTTTTGAATTTGGATTTAATTTTTAAACCCGAAATATTTGGATTTGGATTTTACCAAACCTGCCCGAACCCGATCCAATGCCATCTCTAGTTAAAAATAGGGGGAAAAAAGCCTGTAAAGATTTTAGCACCACGCCCAAGAGATGTCAAATTGTCAATTCATGCATTTAATTCAATCGGGAAATTGCAATATGACCCCAAAACTTAATTAAATTTAAAAAAAAAAACGCCGTATCCTATTTCCGGATTCTCGAATCCTAATTAAAAAACAAATAAAAAAATCGGATACTCCACGTGGCGTATCGAGTGCAAATCCGACGCGAATCGCACCCGCACCCCCACCCGCCACCCCCACCCCCACCCACACCCTGCAAGTATCGGATTATGCATACTACTTATTTTTGAAGAATCCGTGCCTCATAGAGTATCGGTCTCTTCAACAAGGAGCACGCACTATTCGGGAGTACACAAATGAATTCTACAAGATGAAGACTAGCGTGCAACTTGCTGAAACTGAAGTCCAGATGATACATTGTTATTTGATGGGTTTGAAGCCAACAATACGAAATCTGGTGGAGCTGCAGCCATGCTGGACTTCATCTAGTGCAGTCCAACTTGCAATGAAGGTTGAAAGCCAACAAAAACAGCCTGCTGGCGGGTATGTTCAAATGGGCAATCAGCAGCTTCAATTTAACAATGACCACAATCCCGGTAGCAACGGCACAAAGTCTACGGCAACACCAGATTATGTGCAGAAGCTTGCCCCAACCTATAACTCGCAAGGTCGGTGGTCAAGGAAAGGGAAGAGGACGGGGCACGGTAAACAGCGTTGTTGGCAGAAGCAACCAACAATCTCAATTTGTTGGAGAAGTAATATGCTATAAGTGCGGACAAGATGGCCACAAATCTTCAGAATGCAGGAAGAGGAATAACAATTTATTAGCTAACGAAGAAGCTAAGGATCCCGACTATAATGAGGAAAATCCTGAAAATAATGAAGAGGAAGCACGTCTTCTGGACTTTGCTGAGGATGAAGTCACATATGGGGATCAAAATCTCTCTAATCTTGTTATCCGACGTACCATGTTATCTCCTAAAGAGGCCACAAGTGATTGGAGTCGTAACAACATCTTCAAACCGAAGTGCACCAGTCATGGGCGGCTTTGCAATCTCATTATCGATGGAGGAAGCTGTGAAAATCTTGTTTCTCAAGAGATGGTGACAAAGCTGAATCTTAAGTTCAACCTCATCCAAAGCAATATCGAATAGCATGGTTCAAGAAAGGAGGTGAAGTAAAGGTAACACATCAATGCCTTGTTCCCTTTTCTATTGGAAAATCATACTCGGATGAAGTTCTGTGTGACGTGGTCGAGATGGGGGCATGTCATCTATTACTTGGCAGAGCATGGCAGTTCGAAAATAAGACTATCCATTATGGAGAGAGGAATGTTTATGCCTTCTACAAAAATGGAGTCAAAGTCGTGCTTGCTTCTATGAATGAGGAAGAACATGCTAAAGTTGCCAAAGGGAGTTCGTAGTTGAGCTTGCAGGAGTTCATGGATGATTTTGAGGCCAATGGAGTTGCTTATGTGTTACTGGCAAAAGAAGATAAACAAATCAAATTGGTTGTCCCTTCTGAAATGCAGTCCATTCTTGAAGAATTTGCTGAAACATTTTTGCTGGAATTACCTGTTGGCTTACCTCCTAGCCGAACTATTCAGCATCGCATTGATGTTGTACCTGGAGCAAGTTTACCCAATTTCCCGTATTATCGGATGAGCCCTAAGGAGCACGAAGAACTTCAAAAACAGGTTGATGATTTGCTGAAGAGAGGATTCATCAGGGAATCAATGAGTCCTTGTGCAGTTCCATCTCTCTTAACACCAAGAAAAGATTGCACGTGGAGGATGTGTGTTGATAGTCAAGCTCAGTGTTACCTAATCCCCTACCACCTCCCTCGTCCCACGAACCGGAACATACGTACCAGAACACGGTGCATTCGCATATTGGATCTCCATATCCAACGACCCCAAATATGTAGGCTTTCTCCATACCCGGTGGACTGATATGCGTATGGAACACCCTAGATACTCCACCCCGTTGGTTTCCCGTCGAACATATATTTTCCGTTGGCAACTTATATTGGGAAGTTGGTCTTTTGGAATTTCATGACTGGACTTGGAGAAGGAAGACAACAGTGGGAGGAAAAGAAAACACGTCTGATCTAAGGGCTCAATCTCTTTTTCTTCCTTTTTCTTTTTTTTTTATGTAAAGATACAGCAGCTCAATTTTTGGAACAGATCAGGTCTTTTTTTATTTTTAATTTACTATTTCTTTTTCTTTTTTTAACTTATTCCCTTTATATATTACGGTTTATCTTCTCAAATTTTTAATAAACTTATACTTGCTGTGTATTTTTTTTTAACATTGAATGATAGTAATATGATTACAAGGAAAAAATATATAACAAAAAAAAAAAACTAGTGTATTGTGAATAATGAATCCGTAGACCGCATCCTAAAAAAGAGCCTACCCCCAATGTATCGCGTTTCAATATATGCAGCGTACCACATCCCGGTACGTGTTCCGCGAATCGAGACGTACCGCGAACTAGGAAACATTGATCGAGCTATCAATAAAATTATTTTGAGGTATCGATTTTTCCAATCCCAAGACTTGATGACATGATGGATATGTTGCATGGTGCACAGGTCTTCTCAAAGATTGATCTCAAAAGTGGCTACCATCAAATTCGAATTCGGGAAGGAGACACGTGGAAGACAGCATTCAAGACGAAGGAGGGGCTTCACAAATGGATGGTAATGCCTTTTGGTTTATCAAATGCTCCTAGTAGTTTTATGAGATTGATGAATCAAGTCTTGCAGCGTGGATCCTTGCAAGGATCCTTGCAGCACGGAAGCGGCGCGCCACCTCGAAGTATGGGTGTGGTGTCAAATGTACAAGGATCCTTGCAACGTGGATGGGGACAGACAAAGAAGTTAGTTCATGCGGCTAGCAAGGGTAGTAAGGTGTGGTTTGGAACTTGGAACGTTGGATCCTTGACGGGGAGATCAGCAGAAGTGGGGGAGGTTATGAAAATGAGGAGGATTCACATAATGTGTCTACAAGAGACTAAGTGGGTTGGCGAAAAGGCAAGAGTGTTAGCTCCTTGGGGTTACAAGCTTTGGTACTCTGGAAAGGATAGAAGTAGAAATGGAGTGGGTATCGTCATTGATAAAGAAATCATTGATGATGTGGTGGAAGTGTGAAGAAAGAGTGATAGAATAATGAGTATTAGCTTGTGACAGGGGATAGGGGTGAGCAGAAAAACCGACAAAAACCGATAATACCGAAAATACCGAAAAAACCGAAACCGAAAAACCGAACCAATAAGATATTAGTATGGTACGGTTTTTAAAATTTTGAAAACCGAATTATGCGGTTCGGTTTCGGTTTTAGATATGGATCCCGACTTTAAAAACCGAACCGAACCGATAAAACAGATGACTATTCTGCATACTTTGTTTTTTCTTTGTGCAGGTTGTTATGAATTGATGGACTGTCTTTGAGGAGGAAATTCAAGACTTTTGTTTAATCTGATATTGGACTTTTTGAATCCTTAGTTATTATCATGTTATTGAAGTAGATTTTATTTTTATTCAAGCTTTGAAGTGGATTAATTATGTATAAATCCTTGTATTTGAACTTACAATTGTCTGATTTAGCCCAAGTAGTTCAATTTGGGCGTGGTGCAAGCCCAACTTAAGTGGCCAATTTAATCAGCCCATTGACACCGAACCGCTACCGAACCGACACCGAAACCGATCACACCGAACCGATTTAAAACCGAATCATTTCGGTACTCAAATGCTAGATACCGATAAGATACGGTTCGGTATCGGTTTTAGCTAGAAACCGTACCAAACCGAACCGAGCTCACCCCTAACAGGGGATGAGTTTCTAACTATCATAAGTGCTTATGTACGACAAGTAGGATCAGATGCATCGATCAAACAAGAATTGTGGAAAGATTTGGAAAAGGTTGTCGAACGAATTCCTATGGATGAGAAATTGATCATTGGTAGTGACCTCAATGGGCATGTCGGTGTTAGCAGAGATAGCTTTGAGAGCGTTCATGGTGGCTTTGGTTTTGGGGATAGGAATGAAGGAGGAAATGGTATATTTGATTTCGCATTAGCTTATGACTTGAGTATTATGAACACTTGGTTCGAGAAAAGGGACTCTCATTTGGTGACATAGAAACGGAGGTAATGCAAGTCAGATTGATTTCTTTTTATTAAGGAATGTTTGGAGGAAAAGTTTTACTAATTGCAAGGTGATACCCGGTGAGAGTGCTGCAACGCAGCATAGGGTTGTGGTGCTTGACTTTCGAGGTAAGAGGCAATTAAGAAAGAGAAGACCACAAATTGACCCTCGAATTAAGTGGTGGAAGCTCCAAGGGGAGAGTCGACATACTTTTGTGGCTAAGATTGCTGATAGTGGTATTTGGTCTGATTGCACGGAGATGGATATAGATTCGACGTGGAACTTGTTGGAGCATAACATAAAGGAAGTTGCAAAAGAAGTCCTAGGAGAATCTAAAGGAAACAGACCATCAAGTAAGGACACATCTTGGTGGAATGATGAAGTTAAGCAAGCGATAAAGACAAACATGAATGCTATAAGGTACGGGGTAAATGCTCAAGCGATGAGAATTATGAGAAGTACAAGAAAACTCGAACATAAGCTAAATAGGCAGTGCGAAATGCCCGATCAAAGGTCAATCAAGAATTACATGCAAGATTAGATACAAAAGAAGGGGAAAAAGAAATCTCTAAACTTGCTCGAATGAGAGAGAAGAAGACGCGATATATTGGAAAAGTTAAATGTGTGAAAGATACTGACCAAAAAGTTTTGATTCAAGATAGAGAGATAGAGGTCATACTTTGATACCCTATTCAATGGCCATCAAGAACAAGATATTGGGAATTTAAACATCCCCTCAAGTATGGTTAACCGAGAGTTTATGAGGAGAATTCAAAAGGGTGAAGTGACAATGGCATTGAAGAAGATGGGGTCAAAGAAAGCAGAAGGACCAGATGGCATACCTATTGAAGTTTGGAGGTGTTTGGGGGAGAGAGGGATCGAATGGGTAACTATGCTTTTCAATAAGATTTGGAGAAGCAATAAGATGCCATCAGCATGGAGGAAAAGTATTCTCGTCCCTTTGTATAAAAACAAAGATGATGTTCAAGATTGTTCTAATTATCGCGGAATTAAACTAATGAGTCATACCATGAAGTTGTGGGAACCAGTGATTGAACAAAGGATGAGGAAATGTGTGAAGATAACAGAAAATCAGTTTGAATTTATGCCTGAAAGATCGACCATGGAAGCAATTTATCTTATCCGGCAATTGATGGAACATTATCGAGATAAAAAGAAAGATCTACATATGATTTTTATTGATTTAGAGAAGGCATATGATAAAGTACTAAGGGAAGTACTTTGGTGGGCCTTAGCAAAGAAGGGTGTATCGCGGAAATATATTGACATTATAAAGGACATGTATGAGGGAGCTAGTACAAGTGTACGTACTAATGTTGGGAGGACAGAAGAATTCCCTATTACGATTGGAGTGCATCAAGGATCTGCTCTTAGTCCTTTTCTCTTTGCCATAGTCATGGACGAATTGACAAGAGAAATTCAAAATGACGTTCCGTGGTGTATGATGTTCGCAGATGATATTGTGTTGATTGATGAAACGAAGGTTGGAGTGCAACAGAAATTGGAACTTTGGAGGGATACTTTGGAAGCTCGAGGCTTTAGGCTGAGCAGAAGTAAGACTGAATATATGGAGTGTAGGTTTAGCGAAAACAGTGATAGAGAGGCGGGGATGATCACATTTGATGGGAAAGTTGTTCATGGATCCACTTTCTTTCGGTATCGTGGATCTATTATCCAAAAGAATGGAGAGTTAGATGGCGATATGGCTCACAGAATAAAGGCAGGGTGGTTGAAGTGGAAGAGTGCCACAAGGGTTTTATGTGATTCTGACATGCCTCATAGATTAAAGGATAAATTTTACCGCACGGCAATTAGGCCTGCACTGTTATATGGCACCGAGTGTTGGGCTGTAAAACAGTGTCACGTTCAAAAGATGAATGTGGCAGAGATGCGTATGCTATGATGGATGTGTGGTCATACAAAAAAGGATCGGCTCAGAAATGAGGTGATTAGAGAGAAGGTAAGAGTTGCGTCTATAGAAGACAAGATGATGGAGAATCGATTACGGTTTGGTCATGTGAGAAGAAGACCTGTTGATGCCCCAATGAGGAGGCTAGAAAGTTGGGGAACAAGTAATATTGTGAAAGGTAGAGGAAGACCCAAGAAAACTTGGATAAAGATGATTGAAAATGATATGCGGTTTCTTGGAATTGGAGAAAGTATGGCGATGGAGAGGCAAATGTGGCGGAAAGAATACGGATGGTGGATGGAATCTGATTCCTTTTTTTTTTTATTCCTATTTTCTTTTATTTCATGTTATCCTTTAATTTATTTTTTCAGGATTTTTCTTTTTTTTTTGTTAACATCCATTCTCCTTTTTTTTGTCTCTACTTTTTTCCTTTTTTTTTCCATTTATGTTATTTATGTAACGATCATTGACGGTTTCAAAGTTTGATTAATGTTAGCCGACCCCAAATCATTTTGGGACTAAGGCTTAGATGATGTTGTTGTTGTTGTTGTTGATGAATCAAGTCTCGAAACCATTTATTGGGAAGTTTGTGGTTGTCTACTTCGACGATATATTAATTTATAGCCCAGATAAAGAAACTCATTTGTTGCACTCGATGGAGGTTCTTGATGTTTTGCGTGGAGTTTCTTACAGATTCGTTGCTGTTTCTGGGGGATTGTCAGTTCTGAGGGGATTCAAGTGGATGAAAGCAAAGTTGAAGCAATTAAAAACTGGCCAACACCCACTACTATTTCTGAAGTTCGAAGTTTTCATGGCCTAGCTTCATTTTACAGGCGTTTTATCAAGAATTTTAGCAGCATAATTGCGCTGGTTACCGACTGCTTGAAGGAGAGCAGATTTGAGTAGTCTGATGAAGCTGAAAAGGGTCTCCAACAGATGAAAGAAAAGCTTATTTCAGCACCTGTTTGAGCGTTGCCGGATTTCTAAAAGATGTTCGAGTTGGAGTGTGATGCATCTGGAATGGGGATTGGAGCTGTACTCAGCCAAGAAGGCCTATTTCAGTTTACAGCGAGAAATTGAACGACACAAGAAGAAGATACCACACCTATGATCAGGAATTCTATGCTATTATTCAAGCTCTTAAACATTGGCAGCATTTAGTACAGAGATCGTTTGTTCTATACTCAGACCATGAGGCGTTAAGGCATATCAACAGCCAAAAAAAGCTGAATAATAGGCATGCACAGTGGCTTGAATTCCTGAAACAGTTTACTTCCGTAATTCGGCACAAGTCTCGAGCTAGTAACAATGTAGCAGATGCACTCAGGCGGAAGGCCATGTTATTGACACAAATGAGCTCGACAATTGAAGGGTTCGATTCTTTCAAGGAGATGTATCCTACTGATCCTTTCTTCGGTTCTATTTGGAGAAATTACAACAATGGGCAGCAAGGAGAATACTTGATGCACGGCGGTTTTCTTTTTAGGGGCAACCAACTATGTGTACTTGCTCCTTAAGGAAAAAAAATCATTCATGATATGCATGGTGGGGGCTTAGCTGGACATATTGGGCAAGATAAGACATATGTGGTTGAACAAAAATTCTTTTGGCCTAAGATGAGAAGGGACGTGCACAGACTTGTCAAAAGGCGTCATATTTGCCAAGAATCAAAAGGAAGATCTCAAAATACTGGTTTGTACATTCCTTTACCGTTACCAGCAGCTCCCTGCGAAGATGTTAGCATGGATTTTGTTGTGGGGCTGCCTAGAAGTCAGCGTGGCATGGATTCTATCTTCGTGTTTGTGGACTGATTTTCGATGATGGCCCATTTTATTCACTGGTGCATCAAACGTCGCTTCTCTATACTTTCGTGAAGTTGTGGGTCTACATGGGGTTCCAAAGTCTATAACTTCAGATCGGGATTCCAAGTTTCTCTTTCATTTTTGGAGGACGTTGTGGAAGAAGCTTGGAACCAGTATAGTACTTCTTATCATCCCCAAACGGATGGGCAAATTGAAGTTGTCAACCGGAGTTTGGCAAATCTGTTATGGTGCTTGGTGGGAGATAATCCTAAGCAGTGGGAAGCCGTGATAGCACAAGCTGAATTTGCTTATAACTACTCCAAAAATCGAACTACAGGGATGAGTCCTTTTGAGATTGTTTATGGAAAGCAGCCTGTACATTTCTATGACTTACTTCCTATACAACGATCAGAGAATATTCAAAGGAGGAGACATGGTGATGGTTTTCCTGCGAAAGGAAAGGTTTCCAGTCGGGACCTACTCCAAGTTAAGCAACAAGAAGACCGGTCCATATAAAATCGTGAAGAAAATAGGGGAAATGCTTATCAGGTTGATTTACCCAAGCATATGGGCATTGACTCAACCTTTAATGTTTCGGACCTTTATGAATATCATGGAGCAGACGAAGACGGGGGGCAGATGCTAACCTCGAGGATGAGTTTCTTCTAAGGAGGAGGGACTGATGCAATCAGTCTTTTGTGAAAAGAGAAGTCAAGTCCAAGTACTTAATTAAGCATGGGAGTTTGAATAGTTAGTCAATCTTTGGGAGATTAAAAGTCTGGTCAGTATTTGGGAACTCGTTTGATTTCATGGGATTATAGTATGCATTAAATAAGGAGTCTAGTATAAATGCTGTCAAGAGTCATAATTTGTAATCAGTTTTCTGCAGTAAAATCACCAAGTATTCTCCAGATTCTTTCGTTAAAGGCTTTCCAGATTTTCCTTGCAAAATCTTGGCTCTAACGGTGTTTGGAGTAATTTAATCGCTCGCTATTCGCTCCTCCTAAGAATCAGTTTGCTTCATGTGTTTTGTCCTAGATTGACATATATGCCTTGAGAAAAGATAATAAAAAAAATCTAAGCGAACAAAAGTATGTATATATTCAGTTACTCAGTGTACGCTATTGAATCCAAATTACATATGAATCATCCAGATTTTATTCTCTAGAAATTTAAATGTTTACCGGAACAAAATTCTTTCAAAATAAGATTTACTCCAGGATGTGATGAGCAGGATGCAGCTCTGAATTATGTGCTAACCATAGACGAGGATTGGGAAACAGGAATAGTAAATGCATTATTTATATAAGACTGTTGCACTTGTAATACAAAAATAATTTGGATAAGTTAGATATCATAGACAGTCCAAAATCACTTATTAATAGTGTCTTAGATACCTTGCTTAAATTTAGACAGTCAATTAATTATATAAAATAGACAAATGTTCATTACAGACATGAATAATTTTTATCAAGTCCATCTTTAGTACATCTTGAACTTGAAGGCTTAAGTTCAAGAGGTATATTTTGCTTAAAATAGGGATCCAAAACAAAGATACCTCAGTAGTCTAAACATGCATAGACACACACACACATCTACTAGCACATGTTAGTGATACAAGTAACGATTTGAGATATGAGAGAGCATATTTAGCTAGACATGTGTCCTTTGATTTAACTTTACTCTGCATTAAGCGTAGACAAGAAACGGAATTTACCAACATGGATGCAGCACGACTGGAAAGCACTCCCTTCTTATACGTATGGGTACTATTTTTTTGGTTGAATGAAGGAACACAATTGTTGAAATCAGCATCTGTTAATCCAGCCCAAGACATATTTGGTCCAGGTCCAGCATGATATTGGTTCTTTTCATTGTCATCAACTATTTCCTTAGTGTTTGAGGTTAAAAGAGTGTCTTCCAGCTTATCCAGATGTTTTATACCCAGAGGTAGTTTGTAAATGCTGATGCTGTCGACCAATGTAGTTGTTTCTGAAAAATTAGTTCCATGTTTTGGCATTTCGTTTGAATAACCTCCCCCTAGATTTCCTCTAGTAAGCAGATCTCTTCGGAACACCTGGGTTCCTGTATAATTCATGCCAACTAAATTTATTATATTTCAAACAGACTACTATAAATAGCTTTATAATTGGTATATCGTCATCATCAGTCAGAAAAGAAACCAGAACCAATGACGTTGTACCTTCAGAATTCAACTCATAAGTGCAGGAATTAGAGTTGGTCTGAAATAATTCTACCTCGCTTTCACCAGAACTACCATCATCCCTACATGAGACGAGTTTGCCAATGTTACAAAAGAATTAGCAAAAATACTTTGGTGAAACACTGAAACTGACATGCATGGGAGGACCTCAAAGAAAAGAATTCTTCATCTGCCTCGCCTGACAGTGGTGGGATTTTGCCAGAGAGAAAACCTGTGTCTTCGATAGTACCGTCTAAATAATTCGCCTTAGGCATGTCACCATTGACAGGAAGATTTATCACATCAGAAACATCTAGATTCTTGAATAAAAAGGCTTTCTCAGAGTTGTCAGTTTGCTGAATTTGCTTGAACAAATTGAAAATGAAAGGGAAATGTTGACCTAGGCTAGAAAATATGCCTTTTCTGGGAGCCGCCAACTGCTTCGTGGTGTATCTGCTATTAACACATCACATACAACAAACATAGAGAAGTGGGAGAAAAAAAGAGTTGTTAGGTGTTCCTTTTCTGTAACACTAATGGAGAGTTTAGCACTATCCAATTGATGAAGAATCCTGACACACAAATGTAAACAAGTTGGCAAGAACTGCATAGAGTTAGGGATTCAATGATATTAACCAAGTTATCTCAATATAATAAAAAACATAAAGTTCAACACTCAAAATTGTATCCCTTAACCTTGAGCATTAGAGTTCAGTACAAAGTGAGAAGACACAATATGTTGCAACTTCAAGAAAACTGAGGGTAGCCAACCCTAATGTGAACAGTAGCAGCTTAGTTAAATTTGTTGACAGTGACCCTTACCCGAAAACAATTATGGTAGCTAGTACTGTGTTAGGATCCAGATTGGACTCACGAACTATGGAGACGATTATTTCACCATTGCATTTCGCAATTTCACGAACAGTACGCAAGACGTTATTTGCGTCCCTGCAGTCCTCAGCATCTGAACTTGCAAAAATGCATAAGACACCATTAAGGTCCTGCCATAAGAATCAGCAGAGGAAGAAGCCTGAGTGGAAGAGTAGAAATCAAATTGGACAAAAAAACTACAAGGTTTTAAATTTCAAGAAGGTAAGCAAATGCTGTCATACAGAAGTTTGCAGTGAAGGCAGAAAGTAAAATGTTGGTGCAATATCAAAAAGAATATTTGCAGATGAAGTTGGAAAAAGACAGGTGGTATATTAAATTAACAACCAAAAACATTCAGTCAAGCCGAACCTTTACGTCCACACCCAAGAAAGGGCAGTCATTTATAGCTCGCAAAAGTGAAGTTTTGACATTGTTACCAGATCCAAATCCAATCCTTGCTTCCGTGTAACACTCAAAAATCTGATGATGATAAGAGCTTGAATTTTAATTATTAAGGAATAAGTGATGGAATGAGCATCTATGAAATGTTTGACATTAGAAAAAACTGGTAGTGGATGCATGTAGTCAACAATAGAGAATTTATGTATTAGGACCCTCAAAATTGAAAAATCAATTGTACAGGGCCGGACTTCTCTAAACTCAGGAAGTTGAAGTTCTCTGGTTGAGTCGTTTGCGTTCAAAAGCTTTTTGTGTTCATCCTGTTAATGACAATGAAGAAGTTAATATCTCAAATTCAAGCAATCAGACAGAACAAATAAGCATCAGCAAACAGAAAGTAGAGAACTTGAAACGAAAATAAGGCAAAAAGAGTTTGCTTACCAATAAGAGAAAAGATATGGCATTCATGGCCATTAAAACAGCATTATTGGATGACTTTAGAGCCTCATCCAGAGTTACCAGATCATTTTCTAGAAGTGCATCAGTATCCAGAACTGCAGCCATCATACATTAACACAGTTTTGAGAGCCTAATACATAGAAATGTCACTTTCTTGTACGTATCGGTATAAATGTCAGCTTTTACATACAACATACTGGAGCTCTGGACATTCAGCAGTCTATCCTCTATCCCTTATTTGAGTGACTTGGTCAAGTCATACACATGGTTTTCAAATGCTTAATTTAATCATATTCTACTTTTTCGTGAAATATGTATGTCCAGAGTTTGACAGCAGAAACTAGTTAGCTTAAATAATTTTTTTCAGCCAAACAGAGGGGAAATTCGGAAATTTTTCACTCCTCAGAAAGAGTGGAAGACATCGGAAAGACAAACCAAGCCATTAACAACAACATTGGTCAAACTTCTAATTATAGCAAGATAATGTTCAATGACGTGCCATTCCACAAGAGGATAATGTTCAATGACGTGCCATTCTGTCTTGGGCAAGTTTACCGGATTTCAATTTACTCTTGGGCACTTTCATTACTTTCCTTGTCTGTCTTCTTTTCAGTTGTTCTACTAAAGGTCAGATGGGAACAAATATACAGTTATAACAGCGTGATGCCTGGCACACTATATTTATAAAGAAGTTCAGCATCAGATTTCAGAAGCATTACTCCACAAGAAACTGTACAAAGGTGAAATTAAAAATGGCAAGTGATGCCAATCTTTATGTCATATGTAACCCAAAGTACTGCTGAACTAGGCTACTCAATTTATCATCAAAAAGTACAAGGTTTGACATATTAATACATATGTAACTAATTCTCATGCGTCTTATAAGTTACTGTTATCTTTCTGATGCATTCATCATAAAATATGTATAAGAAAATGATTCCTTCATGTTACTCAAACTATTACTGCTCTGTGTTCAAATTTCAATAGGTCAAGTGTCACAGGAACTAGATATTGGTGAGGTTTATGAGATCAAACATCAAAGAGTCGTCAAAAAATGAAGAAAGCTTTTAACTATTCTCACAACGACCTCTAGGTTAACATAATCAGCGCATGAAAACAAATACTCACCTATACAAAAATTCGCCTGCCTTTTTAGTTTGTCCAGCAAATCCTTGACCTACAGATGGAATACATCAATAGATATTAACTGATCGAAACTTTAATGCAACCTTTCTCATTCATGACATGACAAAGCACAACATCCACATGGTTTAATTATATCTAGTTCTGTGCTTCCAGTTTGCATATGTGATTATTAATATCTGAACAAAATTACATCATAAATCAAAAGGAAAAAAGTTGTGCCTCATCTTGGCGTCTTTGTCCTTCAAAGCTAAATGGCTTCACTATTACGCCAACCACAATTCCGTTTCCAGACTTGACATTGCTAAGAACCTCAAGCGCTGTAACGTGATCTGCGCCATAAGCCGCACTAGCAACCTGACCAAAAATAGAAGATGTGAACAAGCTTAATAAAAATATATATGCTTTGACATCCAAACAGCAAGAAGAATGAACATACAGGGAAATAACATTAGAAGTTCCCTTCTCAGTTCTCACATTCTCGAAAACAGAGAAATAGATAAAGTAATTGAGAACCCATCCGGCACGAGACCAGAACTGATGATTCTTACAATCTCAAGAAGGAATAGGAATCTTCCAATGAGAATAATAAAGCTTCAAGGAAGATCTCAAACAAAATGACTAAAATCTAAGTCAAACTATGCTGACAAACAAAATTCCAGGACATGCTTTCACAATTACTCATACATATTTAGCTGCTTCTGTAACGTCTTGTCTATATCAGTTAATAGCCAAATTATGTGAGTGCTTTTCTTGCTTCTACAATAATGGTATTTATGTTATGGCAAATCGAATCATGATTCAGTACTGAGTTTCTCCTCAATGGAGTAAAGAGCCCTCTCTTGTGTGGGTGTGGCACTGTCACAGCTGGGATTAAAGCCTTAGGGTCATACCAGCAAGCTAGAAGGACGAGCCCCTTCACTAGAGTTCAAAATCTTGTTTGAGGAAAGAGCTCCATAAAATGGATTAAAGAGCATTCGGCTTCCATGCACTTGGATCGTAGAAAAATGGAAGTCCAAATAGTAAATCCAGGTTGATCAATTCAGTTGTTTAAAGGCATATGGTGTCTGACATGCCTGAAATAACCAAACTACATACAGAAAGTACAACTCATGGTTCAATGACCATTAAATTATCTCGCCAATTTGTCTGCACGCTTGAGTACATCCGTTTTACTTAAACAAAATACTAACACATCCCCGACGACGCTTTTTATAAGAAAAGCCTTCTGATCTATTTTCCGGTCTATTATTCCCTACTCCCTAGTGACTGCAAAACATCGCAATCTTAACTAAGCATATTCCTATGATGATATTTTAGCCTTTCAATGCATCTCTTAGAAGTAACATATGAAACGGAGCAATTCTTAGATTTCCTCTCAGAAGCTAAATTTGTGTCCTATGAAATAAAGTTAGTCAATGAAGCTTTCTGGGACAATTTGCATCTAAACCAAAAGTACCAACTACACTGAGGATGTGACCTGATGCATATGGGGGAAAAGACTTGAGCATTTATGTGCATCACTTATGTGTTTGTCATGGGTGTTGGATCCTATTTCTTCTTTAAGGTGAAGCTTAGCTTGTCGCTAATTCCTTAAACTGAATTTCGAATTCCCTACCCCATACCTACTGTTGGTCCCCATAATGATGAAGTTGTCCTCCCTCTACGAACATGAATCTTTTCTAGCGTGCTTTGGCCTCACTCACGCGCACTCTTGAGAAACTTTCCAGGGGATCACACATCTCATACCTACTCCGAGCAAGGCACGTTTAACTTAGGAGTTTCTATGAGATGACTACCATAAAAGAAGATTCATCTTGTTGGTATGAGTAGTCCAAATCAATTCATTAAACCACTTCCTAGTACCGATCTAACGGGTCGAATCGCAAGCCGCGCCTCGCGCATTTTTTAAGCTCATGCAGGCAGGATGCTGGACTGAAGCCCAACACCTACATCTGAACTTGAGATTACAAGTGACATGTTCAAAGCATAACCATGCCTCTTGGACCTTGGCACAAGGACAAGGCATACCAAATTTTCAAACAACTGTCAACATTCAAAGACAAATGAATCAAATATTTCTCTTGAAACAAAAGCTCAAAATCATTTGATTCAAGATTTCAAATTTATTTATTCAAACATATTTTACCTTTTTTTTCATAGACACCAAAAGAATCTTCCAATTCTTCTGAAGAAAATTAAGATAAATATACAGAAAAAATGAAGTCATGTATCATTTTTATTATGATAATTCGTGCTATAATTTTAGTTTCCATATAAAACCAGTTATAAAGTTAATTAACAAGAAAATCAGGACATAAGATAACTGTTCTTGATCATTTTTATGTTGAGATGGCAATATGAAAAAGTTGAGTTTACGTGTATAATTGCAATAACCTTAACATGATTTGATGATTTTGTCCGTCAAGATCAAGTGTTCTGTGCAAGTGAGGGACCGGTAAAATACTCCTCCAAAATACACTTCAGGATAAAGTCGTGTAATTTCAGTTAGTTTGGTCGCGAAATAATTAATAGGTGGTAAAATATTATAATGACATAGATGGCAATATGTTTTCATCCTGGCAAATTAAACTTAAACTTGAAGGAGCCATGTCTCGAATCTAATGTCCTTTCATAAGTTCCATAATTCCATTGAATAATTACATTCACTAAGAACTCGAAGTCACATAGTCTTTAATTGAGTTTCGAAACAGACTACGTGGCATATCGTATGACGATATTCGTCAATATTATGTCGGCAGAAGGTTCCTTTATACATGCATGTAAAGCTTCATTTATGCAATGGTTTATCCTGGAAATAAACAAACACTCCACCCAACTAAGCAAAGCCCTATTCAGTACCACAAAAACAGAAGCGAAACAAGAAACAAAGAATTATCTATTAGAGTGAAAGATAGGTAATGTACAAACAAGTATAACAGCTTTACGAGATGACTGCCAAGCCGAGAAATCATCCACCGTTCTTTGAATGCTATCTGCAAAACCATAACTATACTGAGCAAAGAAAGGTTGAAAGAAGGAAGAGATTCCACAATTTCACCATAGATGATCAGATATTTCTGCAGGAAAACAATATGAATGTTGGGGGTCTCAATTTTAAATAATCAAAAAATAAGAGTGGCTTTGTCAGTAGCAACGCAAAGTCTTGCAGTACTAGGTAGAGAAAATTTGTGCGCAAGGAAAAAAAAAATTATGACACAGTTGGTTGTCATTTGTAAACAGCATATTTGGGTGTTTATTGGCTGTATTTTATGAACTCACAAAACCGTTGGAAATAAATAAATTAACATTAACATCTAAGGATTCCCAAAAAGTTTTGGCCATTGTTCATAGCTAATAACTTCTGACTTACACTTAGTAATTAATAGTGGATGCTAGACAAAGATTCCTTTGGTGCAGTATATTAACAACAATAATGATACTGCATAAACTAAATTACCAACATACTGATATAGCAACAACAAATATGCAGCACGCAGGACACTATTCTAGACTAGGCTATGGAAAAACTATCTGGCCTACTAATTTGATGGCCCATATCGGGCAATAACTGCAGTGGTTCAATGCAATAGCAAATATACATGGTTTAATTTGAGTAGTAAATAGTCAGCTGTAGTTCAGTGAACATTGTGAAAGGAAAGTAGAACCAGATACCCTAGTGACAAAGTAGAAGAATGCCCCAAAGACCTAATAAGTGACCATAAAGTAAGATGCAGCTAGTAAAGTTTCGGAGCGACAAAAGAGAACATTTAACTACAGGTAAGAAGGACAACTCCGTTCAGATGTTTGACCTGGGGTAGCAGACCTCTGTTGAAGTTGCACCTTTTCTGAGTCATGACCAAGAATATTCCTGCCATATAGTCAAAATTCAGGTTAAGCAAAGAAATCCATTCATTTAGTGGATATTACCACCATGTAGATTGTAAATTGCAAATTAGAACACCAAAAAAAATAAGAAGGCAAGTTGATCCAAAACAACCCCCCCCCCCCCCCAAAGAAAAAGAAGAAGAAAAAAATGCAATAGTTTTACAGAAGTAATGAATTGCTCAAAGATTCGGAACCAGCCAATGAAACATGTTAACAGCAGAGAGCTATGCAAACAACATATCAGAAATTGGCAATTAAAAAACACTAAAGCAATCCCATCCTTATAAACTCAAATTAAATTGCTATCATACATGTTAAACAACTTGCTATACCACAACCTTCATATCACATGCCTCCCCACCCTAACTGTAGTATAACAAAACTAATGTCCAATTTATATGGCATTGTACACAAGTGATTTCAATTCCCACTTTTTTCACGCATACAACATGTCAACAACAAATAGATGGAAGTGAGGAAAAGGAAAATCCCAGAGCAGCAAAAGTACCAAAATCTCAAAACAGGGGATAGAAAAGGCGAGCGAGAGCAGAAATCAAGCACAGCATCTTTCCGGCTCCCAATCATTATCACTTCCACGCATTCCTTCTCCTCGCTTTCTTCTTCCCACATATACTTACCGCCGCTGACACGAACATTACAACCGTCATCGCCAGCAGTGCCGCAAATACAACTCAATTTGATTGTAACGGGACCTGAATCCCACAGCAATGACG
Organism: Orobanche coerulescens; assembly: GCA_033398695.1. Taxonomy (NCBI): domain Eukaryota; kingdom Viridiplantae; phylum Streptophyta; class Magnoliopsida; order Lamiales; family Orobanchaceae; genus Orobanche; species Orobanche coerulescens. Next base: position 168,621,985 of record CM065805.1, on the reverse strand, counting down.
ATGAGGATGACCCATGCCTTTTGCGGGTTCTGCGAGGTGAGATGAATGGGGGAGAGAGTGAAACGCGGGAACGCGAGTGAGGGACAGCTGGATTGGGGTACAAAAGGTTCATCGGTTATCAACTGAAATGCGACAGGAGCATGTCTCCTGGGGTGAGCCGTGGCCGGCCGTGGCCGTGGTCGTGGCCGTGGGGAATAGTTTGATGTGGTTGATAGCTGAGCACGAGCCGCTGAGCAGCTATCCCAACTCGCCGCAGCAGATATAGAGGATTAATGAGGACAATGACGTTACTGCCCCTATCGAGCAGCAAAAATCCACTTCTATATAATTTTAACCTAAAAAAATTAGTTCCGATTCTCACTCTACTAAAAAAATGATAATTTTAAAAACCTATTAAAAAGTACATTTGAATACTCCATCCACCCACAAAAAATATGCTCATTTTGACTTTGATCAATAATCGGTCTGTCGAAATACACTTTTAATCATTAATAATTTTAATTATATACTAAATCTTACAACAAAATAATATCTGAAAAGTACGCGTTAAGACAACTCAAATAAGTATTTACATAATTATATTTTTTTATATATTAATTGCAATTTTTAAACAAATCTTATACTAAATAGTAGGAGTGAGCAGAAAAATCGACAAAAACCGATAATACCGAAAATACCGAAAAAAACGAAACCGAAAAACCGAACCAATAAGATATTGGTATGGTACGGTTCTTAAAATTTTGAAAACCGAATTATGCGGTTCGGTTTCGGTTTTAGATATGGATCCCGACTTTAAAAACCGAACCGATAAAGCAGATGACTATTCTGAAACTTTGTTTTCTTTTTTTTAACATGCGAGTTGTTATGAATTGATGGACTATTCAAGACTTTTGTTTAATCGATATTGACTTTTTGAATCCTTAGTTATTATCATGTTATTGAAGTAGATTTTATTTTTATTCAAGCTTTGAAGTGGATTAATTATGTATAAATCCTTATTTGAACTTCTGATTATGCGATTTAGCAGTAGTTCAATTTGGCATTGGTGAAATCCCAATTTAATTGGCTCTTTTAATGAGCCCATTGACACCGACATTCTTGAGCAAACACCAAACCGACCACACCGAGCCGATTTAAGCAAGATCATTTCGGTAGTCGAATCTTGAATCTGGAGATAAGATACGGTTCGGTATCGGTTTTAGCTAGAAACCGTACCAAACCGAACCAAGCTCACCCCTACTAAATAGTAACCAATCAAAATTCAGATGAGCATACTTTTGGTGAGTGGGACTTTGTTCACCCTCTTTTAAGAGGGTGAACATAATCCTCCCTTTTAAATATATATTAGTATAATGTATTAGTGTATAAATATATTTTTATAATATATAATATATTTATACAAGATGAATAATGTTGAAAAAATATTTTTTTACCCTTTAGAAATTTTTTTAGAATATAATATGTGAAAATATTACATTTAAGCTGTAGTAATATTGAAAAAAATAAAAATAATAGAAATTTAAAAAGGTATATTTTTTCAACATTAATTCATCTTGTATAAATATTATATATTATAAAAATATATTTATACACTAATACATTATATTAATATATATTTAAAAGGGAGGATTATGTTCACCCTCTTAAAAGAGGGTGAATAAAGTCCCACTCACTTTTGGTGGACGGTTCTATTTTGTTTGAATTGAATTGAGCTTCAGTTATTTGTCTTTGACCTTAGCTCGATCACTTATTCAATCCATCTAAGAACAAAACTCGACCAAAATACGAATCCTGAGCTTGACTAAGCTTTGTATTTTACATATATATTATTTCTATATATTCTTTTTTACCAATCAAACTTTACAATTTACTTAACGAAAATATATAGATCATGCACCGCTCGTTATGTTAAACGGATCGAGGTGCAAACGATTTTTAAATCATCAATTTCATTTATTCTTTGTAAATCCACAACTAAACTGTAAGCAATTGAGTTATATATGACTAGTAATTCATCCCATAAACTTAATAAATGCTTACAGTTATGAAAGAGAATTACTACTTTAATCATTGTTGTGCAAAAGATATATGCATAGAACGTAAAGTATATTTTTTGATCAATGCAAGAGACAAGCTTGATTGATTGATATCTCGAAGGGCAACTACATTAGTTAGACATATATGAATAATATGGAGCAAAGAATAATTCCTGCACCCCCAAACCACAAGTCATGTAGGCATCCTAACCTAACAAGTGCGATATGTACATAATGTTCATTCCCACTCCCCTCATCAACAAGAAACAACTCGCAGCAATTCTGAACTTTCACGAGAATCCGAGCGATTAGCGTAAGCCGGGGTTTCAGGCATTATCTATTCAGAATCTGAAGGTCCTCATTGTCATTTCGCACATCTGGGCGGAGAGCCTCCAGACTGCAAGTAAACATAAAGATAGAGAATAGTAAAGGTCAAGGGATGATAGATAATTACCAATTACAAAAATTCCCTGTTACCTTTCAAGATTCTAAACATCCAAATGTTTACAAACACCCCCCTTAGATTTGTTCTTTCCCAAATAAATACCCCAAATTTGGGGGTGTAAGCCTTTATTCTCTTCACCTGATTCTTTGCTGAACCGGAATTATTTTTATCGAGTAAAACTGATTTTCGCTGATTCATTGTGTATATTATACAAAGTTACTGATTTTTATGGATCAAAACTGAATTTTACTGTTTGTGATTTTTTACTTATGATAACTGATTTTTAATGATCAAAATTTATTGTTACTGATTCGATCTTATCTTTACAAAATATTATCTCTTGTAGTTGAAGAGAGCCGGGTATCTTTGTTCCATTTGTAATATACGGACACAAAAGTTAGAGGGTAGCAATATACAGACACTAACTTTGTACTAACGCAATTTATGGACAATTAGCCCAATTTATACAGTCAGTTGTATTTATATTACGTGGCGGCTTATGTGTCGGTTTTTCCCAAATTAGGCCCTCTTACCACTCAGATTTCTCCATTTGTAGTTTGGAAAAATTTGCCACATTTCTGTCCAACTTGGCAAAAAAAAGATACGTAATTACTTAAAAAATAAAAAAATAAAGAAAATATTAAAAAATCCGAAATCCTAATTTTTTTTATTTAAACCTTTGTCAAATTATCTACTATTAAGGAAGGATTATATTTAAATAATTGTCAAATTATTTCAAATCTTTTTTGTAGTAATTCAAAATCCTAAGTTTTTTTTTTAAATAATGTCATAGATACTTTCACATATTTTAAATAACCTTTTTCTTTTGATACTTTAGTGAAATTTCAGATTTTTAAATATATTCTTTACTTTTTTATTTTTAGATAAGTTTCGTGAAAAAATATCTCTTTTTCCATCTTTCGGTACAAATAGCAAAATCTGAGTGGTAAGAGGGCCAAATTTGCCACATTTCACTCAAAAGTGGCAAAAAACGACACATGAGCCGCCACGTAAGATAAATACGGCTGATTATGCAATTGCACGTAGAAATTGGGCTAAGTATCCATAAATTGCGTTGGTACAAAGTTAGTGTCCGTATATTGCTACCCCCTAATTTTTGTGTCCGTATATTGCAAATGGAGCAAATTAGTGAGCATAAATTGCAATTTCATCGTAAGCTAAACATCAAGGATGCATCTTAATTTTGTATTACCTGCAATTTTGAGGAACTCTCCAAGATGACTCGATGCGTTTCAAATTCGGTGAGAGAGATAAATGCCTCTTCCAATCATCAAGTAAAATTCTGAGGTCATGAAGTTTGCTATCCAACCCCAAACAACAGTTTGCATGCATAGTACAAACTCGACCGAGATCTCGGCTGGGTTCACAAAAACCACCAAACAGGGCAGTATCCAAGAATCTCATTTTCAGCCCGATTTCACTGATGAATGAATCGTTCTTGATTCTGTTAAGAACATCTTGATCATGTAATCCTGGATATGTAATGTGAGAGGAGTACCAAAACTTGTAAAACTCTATAGACCGGTTATTTGACCTAACAAACTTAAACCCACCATTGGGTGTATTGTTCTCTATATCCTCAGCTCTGCCTGAGAAATGATCACATGCTATCTGAAAATCGGCATCTGGATGGAAGTCTGGAAATGGGTCTCTGAACCACATGACATCTGCATCCTAGAGATGGGGCCCAACAATATGAATACAAGATAAAATTTAAATTTCTCGAGTAAAATTGGACATAAGATAAGCAACCCAAAAATGCCCCATCGTTGTTTGATCGACCTCTTGTTTGTTCTCATACTCATCAAAGAACACCAGTTATTAAGAATGCCACAAAAGCCGATACAGGTACAATGATGAAAGCGTTATGCGAGTTTTATGCAATCTTAATTGCACCTATAGCCAACATTTCGATTTTTTATTTTGTTTCTTCCTCAGGGTTTTGTTGTACATATAATGTAATACATTCACTGATTTTTATCGAAAATTTCCATCAGGTTTTCTGGATAACCAAACAAAACTAAAGTTGAGAAACGATAATATCAAGTGGTGGGAAATGAATTACCACACACATGTATCAACATTCCGAAAACAAAAAAAGTACTGAAGATATGGATAAACAGAACCAAGTGAAGTTTGACAAATTTTTATTTTTTTATTTTTAAAATGTCATATAAAGATTACAAGAGGACAATCAGTAGATAAACCTCAAAAGGAAATGCTCTCACCATACAGTATGCTTGGCAATCTAAAAATACTGCTTCAATAAGACAAACTCACACATAAACCAAAAGAGAGGCTGACAACAAATAAAAGATACCGGGTATCCAATACTCCCTCCATCCCACTTGAAGTCGGTACTTTCAAAATATGACTTTGTCCCAATAGAATTGTCTATCTTCAAAATAAAACCTCATATCAAATTAAGATTTACATAGATTTCCTTAACACTAAAGTTTTTCGTTAAATAAATTACAGTATTAGTTGATCGGAAAAAAATTAAAAAATAGTGAGAACAGATGGTTTAAAACTGAGTTGTACCTTCGTCAAAATGACTAACATTAAAAAGTTGTACCTAATCAAGGTACCCTCTTCAAGTGGGATGGAGGGAGTATCAATTTCATGGCAGCCACAATACCTCTAGTTGTCTTGATTTCAAACACAGTGGGCAAGCAACATATCTAATACTGTTAACCTAATAGTTCGTAGAGGTGGGGTGCAATGCTATTACGTAGTAAAGTAAATGTGATCTTTTGATCTGCAAACTCATGTTTACATTCACCTGGGGATTGGAGGAAAAGAAAGAGAGATGGATATAAGATAGATGGATGGAGAGAGAGAGAGGGGGGGGAGTACCGTGAAAACAAAGTTGTATCCCATTTCAAGAACAGATCGTAGGAAATCAATCCTTCTCCACATCATCTTCAAGTAGTCTGGAGTCATGAAATAAGCCTCGTGCGAGAAGTCAACCCCTTCCGTGACGAGGGCAAAACAATGGGAGTGTACGGCCAAACAGCGAGAAAAGGCCTTTCGATCTAACGAAACAATAACCAAATGGTTCAGTAAACGACGTGTATGCTCTCCAATTCTGAAGCTCTCAAGAAAGAGATCAACAACTGAATTTGGAGCTGACCATGCTTCATTCAGGGTTGTCAAGATTACAGACTTATCTGGCATGGAAGCATCCATCAAAACTCTTTCAAGACTACACTCCTCACTGTCCTAAAGAAAATTGGAAATAAGCATGTAGAAAACAAGAGTATGATAATTTTATGATATAGAAGCTTATATATATATATATATATATATATATATATATATATATATATATATATATATATATATATATATATATGGTGGAAATACCCTTAATGGTGAAATCTAGAAACCAATTGCATTATTAAGTAATTTCATTGCATATTTGTTATTAGTTGTTGCATCAAGCTGGTCGCTATTATATGCAACAAATAATGTAATAAAAAAAATACATCAATGCATATAATTCTACTAATCTACAGTCGTTAGATCAATAATATTAATGGCCTACAAAAGTTTCTAGATTTCACAAGGTAATTAGTTTTCATATGATCTATTTCCTATATATATATATATATATATATATATATATATATATATATATATATATATATATATATGAGTGTGTGTGTGTGTGTGTAATATTTAATTCAACTCTAGCATAAGGAAAATCCTTAAAGTCATATAAAAAAGAAAAAAGAAAATCCTTATAAATTCACAATAAGGTTATATGCACTGCAGCATAAACTGAAAGGTGACAAAGTTCTGAGAATTTTCCTCTAACAAAGCCTGTATAGTACTAGAAATGAACATTACTTTGCAGAGCAAAGAGAGCATTCCCAATCATATTATTGGAATTTCAACATTAGCATGTCCTAAAACTAACTTGAGGGAAATTTCTACCGACAGAAATTTAGAGAAAAATCATAAGACCATGCAGACAGTCAACACTCAACATCGTCAACTGCACCTTAATCCCAACTATGTTGGGTTCAGTGACATGAAGATTATAGTGTCAATTAATTGTATAAAATTAGTTTAACACTATAAATTCATGCGATAAGCAAAGTGGCAAATTTTACATTGGATGCCCTTCCAGTCGCAACCTTCATAATGAAGGAGAAATGAGATGAAATTCCAAAAGAGGCAAACACCATAGATTTTTCCAGTTACATGGATCACGAGATGAGTTGAGATAATTGTTATAGTCATGTCACATTACGTGATTGATATTGTAAAAGTCAACACGTAGATCATGGAACATGGCTCACAGATAGTAAACACTAAGCACCAAAATTGTCAATTATTAAAATGTTTCAAAAGTGTAAAAAAAAAATTTGGGTGGGAAAATGTTTCAAAAGAGTAATTGAATTGTCAGCAGCACATTCTAAAAGTTAATTAGGAAAATCTTCTAAAGACAGTCACAGAGATCTACTTTAACCCACGTTGCAGATAGTAGTTCCCTTCTCTTCAAGAGAAAAAGAATTACATTTCAAAACATGTACTATGTGATCCAGTATGCAATCAATTGTACAGTAATCTCACCAAACAAACAGAATTTAAGTTTAAGAATCAACTTACAGGAGAAAATGAAAATGCTACATAATTTTGCATTTAATTTTCTTAATTCACATAAGGAGATTATTCAAGCTCCTACTTGTAAATTTTCAACCACCGACAGCCACTCTGTTAAACTTTGAACAAACTTCTCATAGAGCTACAAATTTCAGATCTCACATCTCCTCCCCTTTATGCTCTTCTTTCTTTCTCCTACAGTTACTGATTTCACATTTCCTCCCTTTAATAAATGATCTGAATGCAGAAAATGACAAGATATTTAAGCCCACAGCACCTTAGTACCATAGTTAACCAAACTATTCCGTCTCCCGAAAAGAAATACATCAGTTTTCTTCATACGCCAGGACTAAATGACTAAATTATGTTTCATCCCATAATTGCTCGTAGACCTGGCAATTCGTTTGTTTCGTGTATTTTCGTGTCGTGTACTTTCGTGTTTCGTGTACCAAAAGTCCAAACCCATACACGACACGAAATGAATTCGTGTCATGTCGTGTCGTGTACCGCGCAAATTCGTGTCGTTTCGTGTCGTGCTTTCGTGTCAGGCACATAATATAAAATAAATATTAAAATATTATAAAAAATAATAATTTTAATATTTTAATATTATTTTTATAGGTTTTAGTAGACGAAATGAAACGAATTGCAACGAAAACACGAATGTTTACATCATAGTTGTTAATGGCGCGCAGAAAAAAAGGCAGGTCGCCTTTTAAGCCTCCAGGCGGGCGACCTCAGTCAGGCGCGCGCCTTGGTGCGCCTCGGTGCGCCTTTTTGCTGCGCCTCGGTGCGCCTCAGGCGCGCCTCGACAATAGGACTTCTTTTTTGTTTGTTTTCTTTCTTTTTCAGAATATTCTAAAAGTTATTTGGTTGTATTGACACTTTAATTTTATTAATTATCAAGTTTTTATGGATAGTTATATTTTCTTATGACTATGTTCTTATAAATTTTATAATTCAATTTAATTTATTTTTTTGGTTTTTTTGCGCCTCACATCTCTCAGGCGCGCGCCTCGCCTTGCGCCTTGCGCCTCAGGCGATGGAGCCCGAATCGCCTTGGTGCGCCTTTCGCCTTTAACAACTATGGTTTACATGAAATTTGTGAAAGTTCACATTATATTTTCAAATTTTAAAGTTTAGTATAGAAAAAATTCATAAAATATATATCTTTATTAAATTAAATATAAAATATTATATTTATTTATTTGTTTATTTATTTATTCCTTGTACCTCGTGTCGTGTCGTGTACCCAAAGGGTAAACACAAAACCGACACTAAATCTCGGTCGTGTACTTTCGTGTTCGTGTATTTTCGTGTCGTGTACTCAAAATGCAAACCCAAACACTAAATTTTCGTGTCGTTTTCGTGTCGTGTGGTAAATTGCCGGGTCTAATTGCTCGTACTATGTAGAAAAAATTCAACCCTTTCCCCAATGTTGTGGTCACCCATTCTAAATAAAAATGCAACTCCAAGTTTATGGCACTGTCCTTAACCAGGTAAATTTCACATCCCAAGAACAGTAAATGAGTGGTATAATCTGCAAACAAAACATATAACCAAATCCATCCCTTTGTCCTAATCTTCTGAAGCAAATTGACTTTTGGAGTTATATGGCAGATAATAAAACTGTTTCAGCTCATAGCACATGCGGTTATATGGCGTCCATTCTAGTTTTTTAGTTATTTTTCAAAACAAAAATAGGGGGATTTTTCAGTTTTTTTAATTTTTTCCTAGGGTTTTCAGGTTTTTTTATTTTACTTTGATTTTTAGAGGTTTTTAGTTTTTTCAGTTTTTATGTTCCATTTTTTAGTATTCTAGTTAAAATAGTTTTTCTAGAGTTCCCTATTTTTTATATTTTTATAATTTTCTTATTTTAAAATTTAGGTTTGGCCTAAACAGACTGCCAGTGGTAAGCGGGAAACTTCGTTCGTGAAGGAACCGGACTTTGTAACATGGTCACAGAGATGCTGGATTATACATCCTCTGCATACTTTATTTAGAAAGTAAAAAAACAAAAGGCCTCGAAAATGATATTTACAATTAGCCTGAACAATCTAATAAGAAAATATGAACAAAACAACAAATTAACATTCAATTCGAGGAATAGAATCATTAAACTTAATATAGCAGCAGCAGCAAAATGGAAGGTAAACTGACCGAGGGAAAGGAATCATCGTACAAGGTGGGGATCACGTGAGGAGCACGTGGGATTCGGAATGGCATTGAGTCGGCGGCTCTATAGAGAAAGACGCAGTACAGAGTCACAGCGATGAGCAAGAGCACCCAGTTCCTCGTTCGGCGGAGGACGGCGGCGTTCGGGGATAATTCAATTAGCACCATAATCACCGTTAATGGAAATTTAATAGATTCGGAGGATAAGAAAGAGGGAGATGGAAGATGCTGCTCTGAATATCGGAGTCGGCATCCAGCCAATTCTCTCTCTTTCTGTTGCGCAATAAGAGAGAGAGAGAGAGAGAGAGAGAGAGAGAGGAGATCTTCGGTGATTAACTAATTTTTTTTTACTGTGAAGTTGAATTGTCATAAACTGGGGAATAGGTGGATGATTGAGAAAGGTGAATGACTAAATGATAGCGGTTAATTTTGAAGGAAAAAATAGTAACGGTTAAATAAATGTTTTTTTTTTCGTTAATTAATAAGGATTGTTAAGAAGAAGAAAAATGAAAACAAAGAAACGTCGGAGAAATGACGAAATACGTTTTTTTTTTGGTGAAGAATGACGAAAGACGTTTAGGGATGGCAAGGGATCGGGTTCGGATAGGTTTGGTAAAATACAAATTCAAATCTAAATATTTTTGGGTTTGAAAATTATATCCAAATTCAAATTCATATTCAAATCCAAAACTAAATATCCAAATTCAAATTTCGGATCGGATCGGATTTTTTCGGGTATTCAAAAATAAAAATGATATAATTAAATTGAAAATATATCTATATAAATAATATAAATATATCTATATAATGATTAAATTTAATAAGTAGTCACATGTATTTTACTACCTATATTGAGATATTAAGTGAATTTTAAAATATATTAACAAAATAATACTTTACATATCAACATATTAAAAAAAATTATGTAAAATGAAAGTTATATCTTAAATATATTAATAAAATATGAAAATGAGAAAGAGAAGTTTAATTTATTGAATGAGTATTGATTATTGTCTAATAATATATATATATATATATATATATATATATATATATATATATATATATATATATATATATATCGTATGTCATATCTAAGATACTATATATGACAATTTATAAATTATAATATTATATATTATATTTGCATCGGGTTTTTGTCGGACTTTGGGTTTGGATCGGGTTTGAATCGGGTCTCAGATTTCGGGTCGTGTATCAGTTCGGTAATCCTTAAATCCAAATTCAAATTCAAACTTTTTCGGATTTAAAAAATAAATCCAAATCCAAATTCAAAATTTCGAGTTTTGGATCGAATATCCATCGGATCGGATTATTTTGCCATCCCTAACTATGTTTGAAAAGGGAAGGTAGTTCAAGTTTTCAAAAGAGCAAGTAAAAAGATATTTGAGAAAATAGAAAAGAATTTGAAAGAATTAACTAATAAAAATACGATAGTGTTAAAGTAAATATATATGTGTGTCTTAGTTCATAAGTTACGAGCTTTTATAATTATGGTAAAAAAACCAAACCAAACCAAACAGGTATATCCCGGAGCAGAGTGCAGGGAGGAGTAAGATGTCTGCAGATCATGCCCTACTTATTACGGTGGGAGGCTGTTTAGTGAAGGACCCACTTAGTGCGCGGCAAAGATCTTGTGTGATAAATACAAAGGAAAACATATGCCCAGTATATCCCGCCGGGCGAGTGCAGGGAGGAGTAAGATGTCTGTGAGATCATGCCCTACTTATTACGGTAGGGGCTGTTTAGTGAAGACCCACTTAGTGCAAAGCAATCTTGTGTGATAAATACAAAGGAAAACATATGCTACTGAAAAGCTCGAGACCATCACCGGCCATGGCTTGATCCACATGGGACTTACCTAAGCGGAATTTGGCTACTTCACTCCCGATGACGCCGCACTAATAAAAGAGAGGTTGGTTCTGCGCATTTCCTGTCAAAAATACACCACACGCAAAACAATAGGATAAAATATCTGATAAAAGTAAAAATGCAATGCTCTAGGTCAAAGCTAGAGACAACCCAACCCCGAGGCTCTCAACTACAAGACTGCTCCTCTGAAAAGAATCCATGAGTCGATCTGCGCCTCAAGCGCACCTATCAACATCGTAGTCTCGGAAAGGTTTAAGGCCTTCAAATCTAATCTCAGTTGCTCCTCTCATGTCCTCCTCGGTCTGCCTCTCCTCCTCTCCCCGACAACCATTAAACTCTCGACCCTCCTCACCGGAGCAGATGCCTGCCTCCTGCGGACGTGGCCAAACCATCTCAATCTCCCTTCCCTAACTTTCGCTCAAATGGGCGCCACTTCCAGCGCGTTCCTGAAAACCCCATTCGCAATTCTATCTAACATTGTGCGACCACACGACCAACGTAACATTCTCATTTCAGCCACTTCCAACTTGCTCTCAAGCGACTTCCTCATCGCCCAACATTCGGAGCCATACAACATTGCAGGTCGGATTGCCGCTCTATAGAATTTACCCTTCAACTTTAGAGGGACTTTCTTGTCGCACAGGACCCCTGTCGCTGCTCTCCACCTTAGCCATCCCGCCTTGATGCGATGCGTGACATCATCTTCACACTCACATTTCTTCTGAATGATCGAACTCAAATACTTGAACTTATCCGTACGGGGTACGATCTGATCCGCAATCATTACCTCAACATCTTCCTCGTTGGCCTCACTACTAAAATTACACCAGAGATACTCGGTCTTAGACCGACTCACACGCAAGTCCTGGGATTCTAACTTAGCCCTCCAAAGCTCCAACTTCGAGTTCACATCCCTCCTCGACTCCGCCACTAACACAATGTCGTCAGCAAAAAGCATGCACCACGGGATGCCATAGAATGTATTGTAATTTCTCCAAGATATATTAATGAGAATAGTACACTGCTTTTTTTTTTTTGCCCATAGAATAGTACACTGCTATTTCCCTACATTTTGTTCACTATGCTTCCTCTACACCATGTTTTCAACACATAGTTTACCAATTCAGAACAAAAAAAATTCAAAATTCCGAAAAACAATATGCAAATTGAAAAAAAGACTTCGAAAACCCTAGCTCGCCGCCGCCGTCGCGCTCAGCCACGTCCGTCGGCCGCTGCTTCCGATCCAGTGTTACATCCCTTTGCGACCATAAGCCGAACTCCCAATCCAGCACACCTCCGATCTGCAATCGGCTAGCCCGCAACCCGTCTACATCTCCCCACCCGTCTACTTCACGCTGCCCGTTTTATACCATCAGACCCCAATCGTCGGAAGCTCCAGATCCGATCTGCTCGTCTGAAACCGAACACGGCATCACGAAGTTCTACCACCAACCCGTTTGCCGCGCTGCGTACCATCCGGACCTGCTGCTCCGGTCACAGCCCGCCCTTCCGTTCTGCTCGTTTCCAGAACCGTCGTTCGATCGCCTCCTCGGTGCCCGCTGTTGCCAGACCCGGTAGTAACCCGACGCTACCCATCTGCAGTTCGACCCGACCCGATTGTTGTCCAGCCCGACCCAACATATTTCAATCAAATCAGTTTTTTTCTCTCAATCGCGCAAGGAATGCATCAATGAGGAACTAGTGGGACCACCCATACTATAGGTTATTTTTTTTTTTTTTCTTCATCGAACTAATAGATGACCACGAATACGATGATAGGATCATCTCAACTCATCCAAGGATGCAGCACTACCTCATTTTTACAGTCACTAACGCTCTATATGCATCTAGAGCGACTCGAACCTTATTAAGCTTCAAGGATATGTAGCAACGACTTTCGCATTGAAACACATTGTGAGAATGGAATATAATATCTCTATATCACTTCTGATGAATGCGGACGAAAGCGCATCCTTGAAAAACTTACGAGTCAATCGAGTGGACTTTGGAATTTTCAATTTCCAATAATTTATATTTAGATTTAAGGGATTTAATCTCACTTAAAGCATTTTGATAGTCCATATGTAATAACTCGAATGCTTCAAAAAGTTCGTCGTAGGAGTTACTTACTTGGCTTTCGATGTCGCTATCGTCGAATGAATTCCGGGTCATAAGCGCGAGGTTATTTTGATTCATGAAATCTTCGTCTCTCGTATTTGTATCCTTGTGCATGATTATCCGCCAAAAATAGCGTGCGCGATGAATGAAGCGTAGCGTACGTAAAGAGGCCAATAATTGAGCTGGGCGGCTAGCACATGCGCCAGCCGGACGATGGGTCAGGATAAGATTCCCGCGGATGAACCTGGACAGTTTTGAAGTCAACGAGTGTTAACGTACGCTACGGAATGTGTCTAGCGTACGCTAATGGGTGTTACTTACGTACGTAACCTGATGGTGTAGCGTACGTAATCGAGTACAGAATGAGAACAGTTAACTATCAATGACGATAGCGTACGCTAAGCGACTAACGTACGTTATGCATGAAGTTCTCAACAATGATATCTTAGCATAATCATCCCAACTTCTAAACATGATGTTTGGTTGAATAAATCATATATGGAACTTAATATCTTGATAGCATGATTGTCATATCCTTAAGAACACGAATCCAAGGTTGGAGATAGCATTAACATACCTTAAGATGAAGAAAACATCGAGACAATAGGTAGAATCCAACTCCGGTTGCTTGTGTGTCAATACAAAATGATTCTCCACTTCAATGATCAAGTATAAGTAATCTCCAATCTTCATTGACCAAGTATTAAGTGATCTAAAGATGTTTAAGGCGGCTGGGAACTCTCTAGGGATGAAGTATGTGGAAAACCAAGTGAAAGAAACGAATGAAATGAAATGGGGTGATGTCTTATTTATAACTTTCTGACCTTATACGATATCGTGCACTTGCGATAGTTACACAAAAGATGTGTCATATATGAATGGATAATATGAGATTTAGTTATTCCGAAATACTGGTCTTGAGTTTGATGAAATGAGGTTATATTTATTTTATCTTTCAAGAAGCATTGTGTTTCATATTCGATATACTTGCACTAGCTATTCCATGGCTAACCCCATCCGAGAAAAATACGTTTCATGTAGTTCAGGTTCCAGACGAGCGGACGAGCCGGTACCGGATCGGTATGACGACGATGGGCAAGAGTGATGTTGTGTCATGTTTTTGTCTGTATTATTATGTTTCAACCATTCAGAAATGCCGTATTTTGAATGGTTATTTGTACTTGAGTAATAAGGAATGTTGTTCTTGTTGTTCTACCTTTGCCTCATGGGTTTAATTTCCGTTAATTTCTGTCCATTGATTCTGAATATTATTTTGGACGTCGATTTGTATTACATTCCGTTTGATTTTGTCCAGACCTTATGATTATATGCATGTATAGCCTGGTGGGTCCCACGGTGGGCTCACGGCGCTGTAATATGCCCTGAATATCTTGAGGGTGTTACACTCGTTGAGGCAATTTCAAATGAATTCAGATGGTAGCCCGAGCATTGGTTGTGCGTACCAATTTGCCCATTTCTTTCTGAGGTTATGCAGTCTTGCATGCAGCTTTATTCGTTTCCCACTCACATATAACCAACTATTTACTGCATACCAATTGGTAACTGGATATGAGATTGACATTTCACATTTATGCATACTCGTTGTGCAGTTTATATGCCAATTGCGCCCCCACAACGCAATAAAATTGGTCCGCATAGACATTTATTTATGTTGGATATGAATCCTCAACAATTATCTGCTACTTTGAACCTTCGACAAGCGATCTCTTTACCGTTGGACTTGCGGAATGTCACTTTAATGAGATAACCTTCCAATCGTTAGGGTGAGGGGAGAAGAGGAACTTTCTCTACGAACAACATGAATTATTATGGTCGGTTATTTTGATCTCGAACTTCGATATGTGATAGTGAAGTGAAAGAATTCTTGATCTTTAGAACATAGCAGATTCGATGCCTGATATGTTTACTGATATCACGAAAGTGATGAGATTGCATATACCTGTTGAAAATGTGACTGCAAGGTTGGAAGTCCCTGGAAAGGGGTGCAGCACCGACGGACTGAGTGCTGCTGTCGCACTTGGTGGTGGTGCACCTGAGTCCGTGGCTCCCCAAAGAAAGCGGGGACGGCCACTCGGTTTGATAGACGTCCACCTGATAAAGAAAATGGCTGGTGAAGCACATAATGATTCTCTTGTTGGGTTTTGACCATATCTAATATGACAGAATATCAAAGCTAATTTCAAGATCTTATACGCATGATATAAGCGAATCTAATATAGTCTAATTAGTATATTCATATATATTAGAATATACCTCATGCATGATTAATTATCTAACCAGATCTGTATAGAATGTAGCTTTAGGACTCCACATGTCGCCGCTCTACTGGTATCCACATAGAAGATCTTGAATCACCTCGTAATGTTAGCTTAGAACACGAGCAAGATGAAGAACTCCAAGTTTTTCATCCTCTTTCTCTCTCGGCTATATTGTAGTTTAGGGTTGGATGATTTATGTTTATGCTCTGATAACACATACTAGTTTTTCCGTACACATGTCTAGTTATCTATAGGGATAAATAACTTAGACAGACAAGGTAAGAAAGAGTCCATGTATCAAAAGGAAACGAGCCAAAATGGCCGCCCCATATAGTGCTCATACGACTTATACACTCGGGCCCTCGGCCCGATATGGGTTGTGTTCGGTCGGCCCGACCCGACCGGACTGTGCGACGATATGTTCGCGTGTCTCGGTTCATCCTTTATGCACTTCTAATTTACCCTTATTCACTTTTGGGCTTTAAGTCTGGTTGATTCAATCTCATGCTTTATGTGTGACCTTGTAATTCAATTCTGATTAGTTGTGAGTATAATTCGCAACTAGACTCATCAGACTGAAAAGCGGCTTCCAGCTAAATATTTTAGTCACTAATCCTGAACTGACTAAAACCTATAAACAATTTATATGAGTATGCACATTGATTGAACGACACCATTCCGAAAATCTCCCACTTGTCTATCAAAATAAGTGTGCATCCGATTTCCTTTGTCGCTTAAGGTACCCCATCATCTTTATTCAGTTCAAATGCATTTCTCGAATATGTGAGTCATATTGTTTAAATAGATGATTAATTCGTAGTTCATCTAAGCACGACCATGCATTTCACAATCCCAACTCTCTGAGAGGCCCTTAAGGACATAATCCCGATATATGGTAGGACAATTCCATATTGTACATACAAGTCCCTTCACTTGGCTCATATTAATTCGAGTGCTGTTTTTATAGCCCTCTCATGATGTTTAACATCATCAAGACTAATAATACACAAGTAATAAAATAATGATTACTCAGGTATGAGTCGGCTCAATAGTAAATGAGATAATCTTATGGAATCTAATCTCTTAAATATTTCTCATGGTGGGTCTGTCTAATCATGAGTTCCCAACTCATATCCATGAAAAAAACTCTTGAAATCTCATGTCACTTGACCCATAAAACTGCACCTTCAGTTAACTTACAAACAAGTCTTTATTAATCATTACTGTCCGTTTTTAATGATCGGGACTAGGGACAAGTTTGATTTTAAATTTGTAGTTCACTTAATAGGATCTCATTGTTTGATACATATTCTGGATAACCTATTTGGATATTCTTAATCAAATTTGGATTATTCATTTAATACTAAACCAAATTAAATGAACAAAGTAATGATGAATGGAATATAATCTTCAACGTTTTACAATCATAAGGAATTAAAACATTATAGAAATTATGATCACTCTATAATGTGTCTGATTCCCATCACGGCAATATGACCCTCATGCTTTGGTTGCGGAGAGGTTTAGTTAATGGGTCGGCAACATTGTCGTCTGTCGGAACTTCGCATATTTATATGTCACCTAACTTGATAATGTCTTGTATCAGATGATATTTCCTATCTACGTGTTTGGACTGATGGTGTCTTCTTGGCTTGTTTGCTTGTGCCATGGCTCCACTATTATCACAATAGAGAACCACTGGCTGGGCGATACTAAGAACCACACCAAGTTCTTCAATGATATTTTTGATCCTGTTGGTATGTAATCGGTATACGCGTTATTGTGCGGAAGCGTAAATAAATTGACACAAGATTTATAGAGGTTCGGCCAAACATGCCTACGTCCTCTCTTAAGTATCTTTTTTTATAGGGTGCAGATGAACCTCTGCACCTCTCTTCTATCGGTCGAGGGATTACCGCTACAATTCTCGTCTTCTATAGGTCCGAGATTAACCGCAACTGACTTGTCTTTTTTTCGGTCCAAGTTAAACCGTTTTCCTTTTCTATCGGACAAGGAATCAACCTATCTAGCTTTCTATGGGTACTAGACAAACCTCACTCGGATATAGATTGCGATTCTAACAATGTCGGGTCCTTGATCCTAATAACGCCGAATCCAATCTTATCCTTTATTTTTCCTCTCTTGTATGTTTTCGTGTATTCACACTCAAACACTTATCAATATAAGCTCAAATACAACAACAAGAATGTTTACAATGATATCACAAGTATAGATGATTTGCTCAGAGTTATTGTCTGGTTTGATACCAAATGGTTTGGTATTTATAGACATTTTCCTCCAACTAGCCTTTACTGCCCGTTAACTCATTAGCGTGCGCTATTGACTGTTGCGTACATTAATATTCACTATTTACGTACGTTATCTGATGATCAGTTCAGTCCAGTGGCTACTGCCTCTATCAGTTAGCGTGCGCTAACATCTTCCTGTAGCGTGCACTAATATTACGTCATTGCTTGCGTCATATATCCATTTGTAGCTTTTGACTTCTGACTTTCCACCGAATCTTCCAATAGATTGATTATCTTGAATTCAAACACTTTAGCGTGCGCTATTCCTCAACCGTAGCGTGCACTATGATTTCTTCACTGCATATGTCATTTTGTGTCTGAAAGTCTTCACAACAGTCATGTTCCACGATAGCGTGCGTTATGCTTCAACTATAGCGTGTGCTATCTTCATCAGGTAACTTTGTCTTCAGGTAACTTTATAGCTTATCTGATCTGCAGATAGTTTTGTTAGCGTTCGCTAGTGTTTCCTGCTAGCGTGCGTTATTCAGGTAAGTGCAGGTCAGGTGACTTTCCTTTTTGTCTGACCAGGTAACTTGTCTTCAGGTAAATTTCCTTCTTAATTGATTAGGTAACTTTCAACAGGTAACTTTCCTTCTTGACTGATCAGGTAACTTTGCTCTCTGATCTGATCAGGTAACTTTTCCCATTCCGAGCATCTTCAACTTCTTCGTGGTTTTGTTTTGCTTCCTTGTTGTTTTCCTTTGTTTAACAACTAATCATCAAAACTCGATAATAAATATTTGGAATAAAATATTCCAACAATCTCCCCCTTTTTGATGATTACAAAACAACACCTTAAATGGGATAAAACCTGCAAAATAAAAAATATATATATAAACATACAGATCAAAGTTTTCGACTTCTTCCGTTTCGTTAGTTCCATCTCCCATCTTTTCTTTTCTCCTTTTCAACTTCTTCTCATTTTTCAACTCCTTCTTTTCTTTTTCATCTTTTTCGACTTTCTTCGATTTTTCTCCTCCTTTCATCATTCCTATATATTTCTATTTTTCTCGTATTTCTCCCCTTATATAATTCTTCTTTTATTCCATTCTTCTCCCCCTTTTTGTTATCAGCAAAAGTGTATAAATGATACCAATTTATGATAAACTATGTTATGATAAAATATGCATAAAAGGGTAAACTCCCCCTGACAAAAATCTCCCGTTAAAAAATATAAACTCCCCCTGAGTTAAATACCAATGTATGAAAATTAATTTTTGTTTTTGGGGATCCAACCGAAAGTCGGTCGTTTTTCATTAATATAGACGATGTTTGGAATAGTGGTTCCTTTAGGAATCCAAATCCTTTTAGTTTTAATCGTCCGTCGTGGGCTTTTACAATTTGAAATATGATGCCCAATTTTTAAACATTTGTCGCAATGGGGTATTTTCAATTTTAAAATTTCTGATTTATTATTCGGTTTGGATCTAGTCCCTGTTTGTTTGAAGTATATTTTTGCACGGATAACATTTGTTCAAATTTCTCGTTTCCACATGAAAATTTCTTGTTAAACTTTTAAGTTCGTCTTGAACTTTCAAAAGATCATTCTTTAAATTATTTTCAATCTCAAGGCATTTCGAATGATCGGTTTCGATAAATTCCCCCTTTTCAAGAATTTTGCCAAATTTTATTTTCCAATAATTTATTTTTAGATTGGAGGGATTTTATTTCGGATAAAGCATTTTGAAAATCAGTATGCAATAATTTGAATGCTTCAAATAATTCGTCTTGAGACGATGTACTAACCTGGCTTTCGATGTCGCTTACGTCGAATGTACTTCTTGCCATGAGTGCGAGATTATTTTGGATATATTCATCATCCGTCTTCGTCACTGCACGTGGCAATTAAGACTTCCTTCTTTAGATTTGCTAGGCAATTCTTTGCGAAGTGGCCTGGTTTACCACAGATTCGACAGTTTTCGAATTTCTTAGATTCGCCCGTCTTGATGTCTTTCTTTCTCCGGTTTAATAAGTTTTGAAACTTATTAATATTCTTGGCATAATATGCCGATTCTTCGTCACTTTCATCCACCGGGATTTCTTCTTTGCGAGACATTTTAGCTTTCATAGCTATCATTCTTTCCTTAGGCTTTGGCTTGTTGTTCCGTAATTTTAGAACAATCTCATAATTAACTAGCGAACCAATGAGGGCACTGAAATCGAGTGTATTGAGATCTCTCGATGCCATGATTGCCGTCACGGTGCCGTCCCATTCGCTAGGTAGTGATCGTAAGATTTTCTTGACTTTCTCACTACTTGATAGTGGTTTTCCGAACAAAGTTATTCCATTGGTGATGACCGAAAATCGGTCGAGCATGTTGGTGATGGACTCATCACCCTTCATCATGAATAACTCGTAGTCATGGAGAAGCATATTGATCTTCGTCTCCTTGACTTGATTTGTGCCTTCGTATGTGATTTCTAACATCTACCAAATCTATTTGGCACGATCACAAGAGGATATCCGATTGTGTTCTTCTAGATTTAGAGCACAATATAATAATTGCGTAGCTTTGCAATTACACTGGTCATTTTTCCAATCAGAATCATCATATTCTTCAAAAGATTTAAGCGTACTGTCGGATTTGATTGGAATTTTAGGACCAAGGCATATGACTTTCCATAGCTCTTCGTAGACTCGAATGAATATCGACATCTTCTTCCTCCATGTCATGAAGTTAGATCCGTCAAACAATGGTGGTCGATTTAGAGCCAGACCTTCAACCGGTGCAATTTGAAATGCCATTGGATCTCCTCCTCCTCGGATGTTAAGCCGCTTCTAGGAGGTACCACTCCGATACCAATTGTTGGTATGTAATCGGTATACGCGCTATTGTGCGAAAGCGTAATTAAAGGTGCGAAAAATAAATCAACACATGATTTATTGAGGTTCGGCCAAACGTGCCTACGTCCTCTCTTCAGTATCTTTTTGTATAGGATGGAGATGAACCTCTGCACCTCTATTCTATCGGTTGAAGGATTACCGTTACAATTCTTATCTTCTATCAGTCCGAGATTAACCGCAACTCACTTGTCTTTTTGTCGATCCAAGTTAAACCGTCTTCCATTTCTATCGGACAAGGAATCAACATATCTAGCTTTCTATGGGTACTAGACAAACCTCACTCGGATATAGATTGCGATTCTAACAATGCCGGATCCTTGATCCTAATAACACCGAATCCAATCTTATCCTTTCTTTTTCCTCTCTTGTATGTTTTTGTGTATTCACACTCAAACACTTATCAATATAAGCTCAAGTACAATAACAAGAATGTTTACAATGATATCACAATTATAAATGATTTGCTCAGAGTTGTTGTCTGGTTTGATACCAAATGGTTTGGTATTTATAGGCATTTTCCTCCAACTAGCCGTTACTGCCTATTAACTCATTAGCGTGCGCTAGCCTTCCTTTAGCATGCGCTATTGCCTGTTGCGTACGTTAATATTCGCTGTTTAAATACGTTATCTGATGATCAGTCTAGTGGCTACTGCCTCTATCAGTTAGCGTGCGCTAACATCTTCCTGTAGCGTGCGCTAATATTACGTCATTGCTTGCGTCATATATCCGTTTGTAGCTTTTGACTTCTGACTTTCCACTGAATCTTCCAATGGATTGATTATCTTGAATTCAAACACTTTAGTGTGCGCTATTCCTCAACCGTAGCGTGCACTATGATTTCGTCACTGCATATGTCATTCCATGTCTGAAAGTCTTCACAACGGTCATGTTCATAATATAATATTATTATTTATAATAATATTAATAATGTATTTCATTTCATTTAGTCTAATTTCATTACCGGGTGAGTAATTGTTGTACAATTATTTTCACTTCACGTACAAGTCAATACATTCAGTTTCATTTAGAGGATCGTGAATAATTTTACGATATCTCATAAGTTCTAAGCCCGAGTCAATTTTATCAATTTAATTTCAGAATATTAGTCATTGTTACTAATATTATAATTATTAAAGGTATTATTATTAATAATAATATTTATATCAGAGAACAATATTAATATTAACAGTATTAATATTTACATCATTTCTATATCATTATAAATATTATTCTCGATATTATTATTCTTATTAGTATTATTAATATTATTACTACTATTATATTATTTATTATTATTATTACAATTACTATTATTATTATTATTATTATTTTTTTAAAAAAAAAAAAAAAAAAAAAAAACTCATAGGATTACAAAAGATTAGTGGGGAGTCTCGAAACTAACTGAGCTCCCACACCTCTAGCGATGGTAAAACCAATCCTATTAAAGATATGAACTGCTGCACGCGCTCCAATGTCCTGAGTCATCGAGAAACGTCGAATACGCTTGAGTAAGGTGACTGCATCTTTCTCAAGTTCCCCAAAAGAGGAAAAAGAGAAGGGGAGAAAACCATACCCAATATCTTCACATTTGGCATCGTACTTGACCCGTTTACGCTGGCAAAGATCACCGATCGCTCGCCGGTGTAAAATCAATCAACCGGACAAGGCCAAAGGCGACGAACCCGTAAGATCAACACATACATCGCGTCCACTATCCCAAGAGTAGAGTAATATGTCAGCCGGTCGCAATGATCTGTCCCCATCTCCAAAAAGCCCAATATCAACCTCCTTGCGAGCTGAAATCCCAGATCGAGAGCATATGTCAACAAGAACATCGCGCACAAGGGTGTGACGATGTTTAATGCCAACAATACCCGCACACGAGACAGCGTGATCCCCGTAAATATCTCCAGGAAAAACCTTAGAGCAAGCAGAGCAGGGTACCTGAACAGTGAAAAGAGGAACACCCAAACGATAACACAGTACACACCGATAAGCCCTGGCACTCATAGTTTGTCCCAAACCAGATATCGGAGCCACCCTAAGCCAATCCGAAGTGTGATCCTCCTTTAAAGAGCTCCATAACGCCATCTACCGAGGGGAAAGGTGGAAAGTAGATTCAACAGTTTGGGATCATTATCATTTTGCGATAATTTATCATTATTACCGAATTATTACTTTATACTTATTATTATACCATTATATTATTATTATACCAATCATACTTAACCTTGAGTTTTAATTTAACTAACTATAGTTATACTTAATTACCCATAATTAAGAAATCCTTGTTCAGTAGTTCTTCATCAAGAGTTCTCACTTCACCAAACTCCTTGATCTTTATCCTAATACAATCCTAGTTCAATCAAAATACTCCAAAACATATATCTATATATATACTAATACACAGAATCAGAATCCTTTACAAATCACGTTCAACATCCAAAAAGAAAATACACTATACACATCAAACAATAACCATACACAGAAGGAGAAGAAGACATCATCTTCCTACTGCACGGGATCGATCCAACAGTCTCGAGAAAACTTTTCTGCACAATATCGTTCCAGTATAAAGCACTCACCTACCAATTCTCATCTTCTCTCTTCAGCAACAGGTAAAGCCATATTTTCGTTTTATTCTACTCTTCTGCAATTTATAATTCTTGAATACAAATTCATTCGCCTGATTCTAAACCATAACTAGAATACAGAAACCTTTGAAGCCAAATCTGCAATTTCAGCCTCAGACAGCTTGTTTCACCCTAAACATTTTCGGAAAAAAAAAAAACTTCGGACCTGCAGTCAGGCCACAAATTGTAGTTCAAACATTCAACTCAAAATCTGAATCGATAACAACTCTCAAACCCAACCTTAGAATCCACCTGACATCACCACAGCCCGAAATCGGCCCTCAACCCAGAAACCAAACCCAAAACTCAAATCAGAACCAAAACTGGTCCAGAATCGGAAACCCAGTTCCTGATTCGAACTCGTCACCTCAACCCATGTCCAGAAACCCATCCAACCTTGAGCCTTGAAACCCTAATTCTCACATGAAATCTTCGAGCATAGCCCACCAGACCACTCCAGATCACCGCTAATCGGAGGACCATCATGTATTGCTGCTCGTCCGCGTTGTGTGAATTAAAGAGAAAGAGAACATCTCGCGGGCCTTACTGGTTCCTCTTCGCCGGAAATCTCCGCCACTCGTAGGGTTCCAATAGTTGCCACCGGACCAAAACCACATCGATACCGTCCTCTTCTATTCATCTTGCCGCCGCACCACGCCCGCTTCGCCGGTCATTTTCTTTCTTCAATTGGTGCACCTGGTGTGTATTCTTTTTGGTTGTGTGTGTGTATGAGTGAGAGAGTCGGTCGAGTTTAGAGTGAGAAGGAGAGAGATTTCACGAGTGAGAAACGGGGAATAAATGAATGGAGATGTCGGCCGAATGATGTGTAGGGTTTATATACCCGCTAAATTTTAGGGGTATGCAACTTAACCCCAGATATCTAATTACTTCGATTTTTGTCCCCAGACAACTTTAAATCTTTCATTCCAGCCCTTTTTGACCAAGACATTAATAATGTTAACTCTAAAATTAATATTAATAATTAGTTCATTTTTATCCATATATTTTTATTTTCAGTCATTATATCATAATATTTTATAATGATTAAATTATTATTATATGTAGACATTAACAAAGATTTACGGGCTTAAGACTGTGAGTCAAACATCTTCGTATTCAAGTTCAAGCAGTATCGTTTATTCAGGTGGAAATTTTCACTATCACTTTAATTGCCTTAATAGGATTCCCATGCGATATTCTATTTATGTTCAAAATTGAGGATACATGTTGAAAATTAGGCTCATCTGTATACGTGTAAAGAGGCAATCTTAAGATATATGTTGTGTGGGGATATCTGCATAACCTCAATATTCGCATGCGTACTCGATTCATATTATATGTGATATTGTGTGTATGTATTCATGTTGAGGAAAATATTATTGATAGAATAATCATTTAAATACTTTCCATTAGATTGTATATTACTGTGATATATGTGATTTCCACGAGTTGAAGGAAGCTCACCCCCACCTATATTGATCCCGCAGGTTAAATCGAGCTGGATGGATGAAGGAGCGAGCCGATAGGGTATATGATGATAGTTTTATTAAACGATGTTTCTTTTGTGTTTCATGTTTTTTGAAATATTATTTGGGGAAACTTTTGATTAGAAATAATAATCTACAAATTGTCTTCCGCCGCAATTATTATCTCTTATCTATGACGTCAGTGTAGGGACTCGACTTTGTAGGCGAAAATTTTAATATTCTCAAAAGAATTTATTTTTCGTCAAAATTCACCTTTTAACTTATTTTCCCCTATAATTACCCCTAGAAAGTCAGGTGTTGCGATATTTCTTACACGCAAGTGCACGTTATCGTTTACAAGTAATAAAGTGATGAGTGAGTATCGTTCCCACGAGGACTGAATTACTAACTACCGATTTTTATGTATTCCAGTTTTATTTGAACAATCGAATTTGGTTTTTGCAATTAACTACTAAAAGAATTATTAAAAGCCTAAACAGTAAAAAATGATAGTTTTGAAGAAAAGGAAATCAAATGATGAATAAGTCTAGGATTCTGAATCCACCTCGGTTTATCCGAATTTACTCTCGATTATCTGAAGTAATAATTTTCCCAATTTATTGAAGGCGGAGATTGCTAATATATTCTACCGCCTCTCCCGAGGTCACTAGATTTTTCTAAAGGCGAATAACGCACTCTATCCCTAGGTGAATTAATTCGTCATTAGGCAAAAAGTATAAAATCTCCAAAAGGCAACGTAGTTCCTATGAGTATATTCCTATCTCACAGAATAAAACGGTCCTCACCAATAGTTCCTCACCAATTCTCCTCTCCCGATTCGAATTGAATGATTAAATCAATACAACTATTGGCCAGATAATTGCAAGCATTAAATACGATTGGGAAAACTCAACAAAAAGGTAATTAATTAGATAATCTCAAGCAAATCCATCAAAACGTAGGTTTCATCAAAATCCTAGATTAGGGTTTTAGCCTGACATACTAATAAAGGAAAATACAGAATTAATGAATGAAAGCATTGAAATCAAACGCAGATGAAGCTCGGATTCCTCCGTTCTCCGGCTTCCGCCCTCTGCTCTTGAAGTCTTCTGCTTCCTTCCTCTTCTGCCGCCTCCAAGCTCAAGATCCCAAGATCCAAAGATTCCAAGATCATTAATTAGGGTCTTAAACCCTTATTTATAGCTTTGCACATCCTCCAAATCGCGTCCGTGTGAGTAGGTCGAGAACTGGCTTCGAAACGGCCCAAATCCGCGCGGAGGGCACATAAACCGCCTAGAAGTGTGCGGCGCACTAAATCATGCCGCGCACATTGCCTTCACTGAGGCACAGGCGCCATTTAATTCCTCTGTGCCGCGGCTCACCTGGGCTGTGCCGCGGCACAGAGTACAGTTTACTCTGTGCTCGGCTGTGAGTCTTCCTGTGCCGCGGCCCTGCTTCCTCGTGCCGCGGCTCACGGCCAAAATTTGCCGTTTTCGCCCGTTTCGCCTCGTTTTAGCTTCCGGACTCCAATCTCCTAACAAACATACAAAATTGAGGCATTAAAGGCTCATTTAAACAATTTCACTCTCCAAAATGATACAAAATAATGATAAATAAACGTATAAAAATACGCCTAACAAATACCCCCAAACTTAAGCCTTTGCTTGTCCTCAAGCAAAAAGAATTAATTTCAATAAAAGAATGTCGTGAATAATCGTGCAACTCATCGTGCTCTACCTAATCAATACTATCCTGAAATTTTCTCTGAATAATACGAGTGTCGTAATAGCGAGCTACACTCAGAACACTGATTCTACAAAGTAACCAAGTGCAGTCCTAATTACTCGTTCATGAAGAAAATCCAGCTCAAAGATTAACAAAACGTGAATCAAAACGACCGTCAATATGAAAGGCTAAAATAAACAAGCTAGTTCGCCCCGTTCCACAGTCTAATGGCAAATTTTCTCGAGTTTCATACAAATAATCCTCGGACAGTATTCCCTTATATATATATGCTCAAGAAATTGATTCGAGTTGACCACTAGGTTCGGATCTCGGGATATTTCATCGGGATAATCCTAGGGTGGAACTTCCATTCTCATGTATTGGGAAACCGTTTGACGTAAAAGACACTCATGGGGCACATGGATGCTTCTAGTTACTAAGTTCCCTTCTACAGCGGAGAAACAACTCGAATATATAATTCCCGCATGTCCAAATCAAGGTCGCCGTTTTACGCGAGAGTAAACAACGGGTCACGTGAATACCCCCGGTTACTAGGCTCCCTATCATCGGCACATGTGAAATTTCTAAATCACTAGTCCAATCAGGGTCGTCGTTTTACGCGAGAGTAAACAAGGGGTCACGTGAATACCCCCGGTTACTAGACTTCCCTTCATAGAACAAAATTATCTCGACTTTTGGGAAAAACTGACCGACTCTAAACTCAGTCTAAGTGCCAACACGACTAATGTAACTGGACGACTAACTAACCGAAAAATGTAACCAAGCGTATCGACGGTGATTTTAAAACACGCATGTATCCTCTCTTATCCGCCAAGACCTCTACAATCACGAGAAAAATTTTGGACCTAAATGAATACTAAGCAGAAACAGAAATCACTGACTACAACGCAACTAGAACTCGACCGTTTCTTCAGAGAGAAAAACAGTGTCGTAAAATCAGTATCACACAAATAGAAGCACGAAAATTCACGAATAAAAGTAAAATCAAGACAAGCAAGGCTATCGAAGAAAAATAACGCAAAGTAATGAAAAGTGCAACAAAAACAGTACAACAATGAATGTAGCAACTGAAAGTAAACCCCCCAAACTTAGGACGTACATTGACCTCAATGGACAAAATATGATATGCAATAAAAGTAACAGGTCAAGTACTCCCCTCCAGTCCTCTCACGAGCTGGTGCCGGCATCATCCGGTGAGCTTGCACGCTTCTTGACTACATCATGCGGAGTGTGAATAAATGAGCTTGCATCATCAAAAAGGAAGTTAAGTACGAGCTCTCAAGTTTAACATGATGTAAGGGTTGGGGATAATGTAATTCGATAACATGATTCATTGCATATAATTTGAAAATGCCTGGCTTACCAATTTTTCATTGCTGCAATTTATCAAACACTTTGTGTGCACAAGTTAAAATGAAGAACAAGAATTTTGATGGTTAACTCCAAATCCCAAAAATAATAAATACGTATAATAACCACGAATAACGACAACTATCATCACCAATTCGTTCATAAATATCAATTCCATCACAATATCAAATTCCCCATATTCCAACTCCATTTTATAAACAACATTGAAGAACAACTAGCAATATATAACTTCAATTCTTTTCAAATCAAGTATCACTTAACTACACCAAAAACTGACATTTATGACTTTTTATCTCGCTAATTTTGTGACTGCCAATAGCTGTCACAATTATTATGATCACATAAATACAAAGCTTGATTTGTCATAATACTAAATATTTGTGATCGTTAGCTGCAGTCACAAATTATAATGTACTTTGTGACTGTTTCTAGCAGTCACAAATTTTAATTACTGATCAATTTATTAAAAACGTTATATTTTTGCATACTGAACCCTAGGCAAGATCGTATGACTTTTATCTCGGTTTCTCCTCCTATCTCTGTCTCTCAAGCGCTCTCTCCTCTCTCTCAAGATCTCGCCCATTTCCACTCCTCGGAATCAATCGTATGATTCGGATACCGTGACTTTCAAACTTCATCAATCGCAGAGGCGGAGTTCTCTTTCCTACTTTCCTTGATGTTCGCAGATGCGTAACCCAGAGAACCCAAAGCAATAGAACCCTAAATCTTCATCTTAGTTGATCCGGTGAGTTCCTATTTCTAGTTTCCGATTATAAATTCTTTGTGTTTTTATCAAATTTTAATCTTAGTTTTTAATTGTTGTTTTGGAGCAGAATGGGATTTTAATTTTTGCCGTGAAGTTTGTTTCCTATTTCTTTCCAAATTCTTCATTTGCATCAATCGTTCTTGATCCGTAATATGAATTTTTGAGTTATTTTGCACGGGTTTTGTTTCTGTTATAGAAGTCAGAATGTGTATGACAACATGGAAGCATAATATGAAGGAGTAGTTGTAGTTGATGCTTAAGCTGATGTAGTTTTGGATTTAGACGGTTTGATTATAACCGCTTTAATCGCTTTTGTTTTTGTTATGAAATATGAATGACTATCTTTATTGTCAAGCTTACTTATCGGTAATTTTAATTTATGTTCTGAGTTGGCTATAAGGATGCCATTGTCTAACTCATAAATAAGCATAACGTGTATGGTGTCTTTAATTATTATGATTTTACAATTTGGAGATGGTTATAAAAACTAGTAATTGTGCATCAGATATCACCGTTTTTTTAGACAGGGATATCACCCTTATAATACTATCAAAACATGTTAGATTTCACAATAATATATAAGTGAACATTGACTAAGTGTCCTGCAGGAGAACTTCATTAGCAGTGGGGTAGATTCTGTTATCGGTGTACCGTTAAGGTAAGTCTGTGTAGACAATCGAAATACCCTCATCCTCCGTTCATTTATATATTTACATTTCTTAGAGTTTTATCGATAATATTTCTAGAAGATAAAACTCAAAATAACTTCTTTTATAATACATATTGTGTAATAAACATACCGCCTCCCACTTCTTTTATAATACAATCTAATGTATGTTGTTTTTATATTTATAGAAGGTAGTGATGGAGTTTCCACCTTATAAAGAGTGGATGGGTGAAAATAATAATAGATGGGTGATGCGTATGTCATTGGTGTTAGAGAATTTGTCAAGTATGCGAGAAGAAATCTAGGAGATGATCTTATCTCATGTCCATGCACGCGTTGTAAAAATGGTAAAAATGTGAATCGGGAGATTGTTGAGGTACATTTGATAAAGTGGGGAATGCAAGAAGATTATTTATTCGAATTATCATGGGGAGAGAAAATTCCCTTTTGTTCCCGATCAAATACCAAAGAAACGAGCCTTTTCATAAAGAGTGTGATCCACCGCAACATAGTAGCTTGAATGACCTTGTTAATGACGCTTATGGACTTAACATGAATCAAGCTAATCGAGTTCAATACGTGATAATAGCTGTGACGTAGAAGACCTTAGTCGGGATAAGGACTATATCAAGTTGAAAGTCAACATGAGACCTTTGTATCATAATTGCAACCTGCAGCACACAACATTATATGCTACGGTTGGTTTGCACAACTTGAAGAGCCGTTTCGGTTTGTCAGGAAATAGTGTGAGAAATCTTAAAGTGGGCGAAAGACTTACTTCCAAAGGATAACACACTTCTGATACCTATCCAGAGATGAAGAGCGGCTTAAAGGGTTTAGGGATGAAATACAAATCTATTCATGTGTGCAAGTTCGATTGCATTCTATATCGAAAAGAGCATAAGCATAAATTGAAATGTCCGGTTTGCAATGAATCTAGATATGTCCGTAAAGTAAATATAAATTGTAACATAAAAATGTATACAAAAGTACCACATAAGGTACTTAGGTATTTTCCTCTAGGACCAAGATTGTCGAGACTTTACACGCACCTTGGATAGGAGAGGCAATGACACGGCATGCTCGGGCGAAGTTGGTGACAATCTCATGCGTCATCCGATCAATTCTTCAATGTGGAAGGCCGCAAATTTGCGATACCCGAGTTTGCTCAAGAAAGTCGCAATGTGCGCCTTGGAATATCAATCGATGGGTTTAATCCTTTTGGTAATTTAAGCACAACCTATAGTATTTGGCCGTCTCTTTGTAGTTCCTTATAATCTCCCGCCATCTCTATGCATGAAAAAGAATTTTCTATATTATCATTGATTATACCGTGGCCTAAGGCTCCAAGTGATGACATAGATGTATTTTTGGCACCACTAGTTGAAGAATTGAAGGACTTGTGGGTTGAAGGTGTGCAGGCATTTGACTCATTTAAACAAGAGACATTCACTTTGAGGGCTATGTTATTGTGGGCCATTCACGATTTTCCGCGTATGGCACTTTTTCCGGGCCGTAATGTGCATGGTTACCTGGTGTCCCATTTGTGCGGAGGAAACAGAAGCCACATATTTAAAAAATAAACCACAAAGTATTTTATCATTCTCATAGGAGATTTTTACCACTTAATCACAAGTTCGATCGGTGAAAGTAATTTTCTTCCAGATGGAGCTGAATTAAGGCCACTCTGGAAAGCTAACAAGGCGTGGTTGAAGAGAAGTCTTCCTTGGCTTTTCGGGCTCTCAGGGGTAAACATCCTAAAATTTTGGCCGAGAAACGTAAATGAAGGATGAATCTGTGAAGATGGCTTGGTCTAGGAGGTCAATATTGTTTGATTTGCCGCATCGAAGCAACATTAAGATTTACATGTGCTAGATATAATGCATGCTGAAAAAATATTATTGAGCATATAATGGGAACATGTATTGATGGGAGTCACTCAAAGATGGGGTAAATGCTCGAAAAGATCTTCGACGTTGAAAACAAAAAGATCGTTATGGCTGGAGGAAGATCCTAAAACTATGAGGACTGTAATGCCGGTCGGAGCCTTTTCTTTGTCTACTGACGAAAGAAAGGTGTTACTAAATACATTGTATGAGTTGAAGGTCCCCTCAAATTTCTCTTCTAATTTGCGTAGAGTTGTCCATCATGCAACTAATGATTTGAAACAGTGTAAGTCTCACGATTGGCATGTAATTATGCAATTAGTCCCACTTTTATTTGGACATTGTTTTGGGAAGCATAAGGATCTTCGAAAGGCTATTATGCAAATAAGTTTGTGTTTTACCATATTGTGTGCAAAAGTTGTCAATAAGAAGCATGTTATGGCGGAAAAGACTACTATAGCTGAGGCTACATGTGTATTGGAGAAGTATTTTCCTCCCTCATTCTTCAACATTAGCATCCATTTACTGGTGCATTTATCTGACGAAGCCCTCCAATGTGGGCCGGTTAGGTATCGTTGGATGTATCCTTTTGAGCGGTTGATGAAAACCTTCAAAGATTATGTCAAAAATGCACGATATGTTGAAGGTTCTATTGCGGAGGAATATATCACAGAAGAAGCTTCCATATATGCAAAGGAGTATATTCCCAACCTGTAATGAAATACGGAATGTTTTGTTGATGAATCGATGGTTTCTTTGATGAGGAGGCTCTGGGAATGGAAAGTTAGTGACACTAACAAGTGTCCAAGATCTGAACAAGTAGCTCGATATGTTTTTGAAACGCATGAAGATATAGACCCTTTGGAAAGAGTGAGAATTTCTGACTTTATCTAAAATTAATAATGTTAATTATTATATGTTCGTTGTCATAATTCACTTATTTATCGTATAGGAAATTTGATCAATCCGATCCAGGAAGAAAAAGAAAAAGAACACGGAATATAGGCATTGAATTCAGGCATTGGGTAGCAAAAGAGGTATGCTAACAATAAGTTCAGTCTAGCTTTATAAATGATAATAGTATTATAGCTTGACTAATTAGTATGCACGCCCTTTAATTTCAGTTGTTGAAAATTAAGGATGTGTCGTCGAAGCTTGCACGCTATGCCACCGGCCCCAACTTTGTGGCTAAGGAATATAAGAGATATCGTCTTAATGGCTACATGTTCTCAACTAGTGCACATGATTCAAATCTTGTGGCTAAACAAAACAGTGGTGTTGCAATTACTGCTTTAACGCACTTCAGGGCTAGTTCGAAGGACAAAAAATTGGTTGAGGCTGAGATTACTTATTATGGTATTATAAGACAAATTCTTGTATTAGACTATGTAACTGAGAATGTAACAACATTTTGCTGTGACTGGATTAGAGTAGAAGACAAGGCAGCTTGTACAGTCGATGCAGACACTAACTTGGTCATGGTAAATTTGGATAAGCTCAAGAGCAAAGACCATATAAATGACGAACCATTTATTTGTGCATTCCAGAATCTAAAGCAAGTATTCTATGCGAAGAGCCCGAAGGATGGTCTGTTGTTCTATTTTCCCCCAAACATTTGACTACATCTGTAGATGACTTGGAGGCACCAACTCATTATCAATCTGCTTTAGATGACAATCCAGAATTGAAGAAATTTCTTGATTTTCTAGATGAATAAATGTCTAATTTTGTTAGTACGCTATATGAATTTTTGTTATATTTATTCGAACTTTGTACTCATCAGAAGCACTCATTATTGTTCTATTCCGCATTTTGAAATATTAAATGTCACTGTGTAAGACCATAGAGTAAAGCAGATGATCTGACTTCATTTCTTGGAAGTGTTCTGACGATAAAGGATGAGGAGTATGAATCAATTGTACTACGTGAAAAACTCTACCTTTACATTGTTGTTGTGTCAAGTGCGTGTTAAGGTGGTTTAGGTTTTAATCAAGCCTAAAGAGACATAAGCGCTACTCCGTATTCTTCAACTATCTTTTGGTGTATAATGCATATACAGCTCGTGCGTGAATCATATTTACCTCATGGAACAAGCATTTTAAGCAGATTTGTCAAATGTGGGAAGCACGCTGAGACAAAAAGCCTAAATTTATGTATGGAAGTGAGGTCAAAAATATATATGTATGCCCATGAAATCTGTATGTTAATAGATAACTAAAGCAATGGCAGGTCTAGTAAACATGTACAAGCTTTGTTGAACCAATATAATTTACTTACAAATTCTGCATGTGGCAATCTATAATATCGTGGAACATTATCATATTGTAGGAGATGGAAAATCTACGTGGTACTTTCATTTTTCTTGTTTTTCTCATTTTACTTGTGCCTTGAGGCTTACGCACGGCATCATCCGTGCAAAATGCTTGAACGCCTCAACACGCCTCGTGCCTTTTCAAACATTGGTGTTAACACTTGATTGGTTTCTCGGAATGTTCGTGATATTGTATTATCCTAACGTCGCATGATACCTAGCCGCCTATTATTTGCTAATAATCGTTTTTTCTTTATTTTTATTATTTTTGTGTGTGTGTGTGTTGTGTGCATTCCTTCCATTATATTCTCGCTTTACTTATAGATGGTAACAGCTTTTTCAATGATGAGCAGCGGAGATATAGTTTAGTTCTTCTGAGAAATTGCAAACAGGAAAATGGAATGTTTAAAGGTGGAAAAGTTGCCCTTTGTTTGTGCATACCTTATACTTGATCTGTTTAGCTTGTCTACGTTTGTCTCTCTAAAGATTTGCATTTGAAATATTTATAATGTATATCTCATGACAGATCTGCACGTTCTCCATTGAAGCTTGTTGACAGAATCGCAGAGCATCCAGAGATTAGCACATTGCACGATAACTTTGTGTGAGGATCAGAATCTGCTTTCCATTGGCTTATTACACCAGTGTTCTATTTATATTTTTATTTTATTTTTAAATTACTGATGCTTATACTCTACATAGTCTATTCATTTATTTGTTTGCTAAGCCACTTTTATGTATGGGCATACCCATACAAATATAAGCCATTTTTTATTTGCAAACCGGATTTAGGCACTGTTATCCTCAACTAAAACAATAATATTGTTTTAGAAAATAAGTTCAGTAAAAATCAGTTCTAATTAGTAAAAATAAGTTTTGATCAGTATAAATTAATTTCAACCAATAAAATCAGTTTAACAATTTATATTAATAACTATTGAATATATACTTTTAATAATAATAATATTAATAACTATAACATGTCAAATGCTTCTTGGCTACTTTATTAGTACAAGTCTTGAAGTTCTTTCTGTCATATGCTAATAGTAATCACCCTTAATAAATGCATTGATCGTTTCACTTCTCCGTTTTGTTGCTCCACCACCGCTCCGACAACATCTACAATAGAAATCATTCCTATTATCCTTCCGTCTATCACTGGAACATGTCGTATTTGATTTTACGCATTTACACACAAGTAATATGTTAGTATACCTTTACTTGGGGTTGTACTAACTCAAACTAAGTATTAGTAATTGTGCTAATTTACTGTTATCAATCGCATCAGACCGATAATATCTCGTATCGATGTCACGGTTATCGGCTCTTTACGATCTGTCATGATCTCACGACTTGTGTGTATTTGGATGATCGCTCCTTCACGATCACCTTCGTAAATAGTCTGTTTTGTCATAATTTCACGGTTCATTAGCGTTGCTAATCATTCGGATGATTCTTATGTTTTTCAAAGGTAATGATACGCGTGAAGGTTGAAGAAAGTTGCTATATTTTGTGGGCTTTTTGGGGTAAACAGGTTGGTATCTTCCCTGTTATTGATGTTTCACTTTTGTTACGATGAAGCTACCTGTTATTTAATCTTTACTTTTTCTTATTTATAATTAATAAATATATGGCAGATAATGGCAGGTTCATCAAGTCATCAAGAAAGTGAAAATGAAACTCAACCCAACTCGGAAGAATCTGCCGTTGAGAGGCAATTAGTTGTAGATAAACGACCTCTCGTTACCTTTAATAGCACAGGATAGATAGTTGGAAATAAGGATAAGTTCAAGGCTCGATCTTTAGTCCTATTAAAAATACAAGTAGGATTGGAGTATGATGATTGGAGGCAAGTTGATCAAGCCATTAAGGACGATATGTGGACGACTCTCTACAGAGAATTTAATATCCCTCTTCTTAGGAAAGAAGATGTTCTGAAAGAGATGGGTGGACAACTAAAAACATGGAGATGGAACATGCGACATAAGCATTTAAAGGATTTGGATGCTACGGGAATAATGGCTTTGAAGGACCACGTACCTCCGAAAGAGAATATTCGCACCAGCCAATGGAATGCATTTATTGAACATGAAGCAACGGCCAAAAAGCTTCAACAAAGAAGTGTTTTAAAAGCTAACAGGGCTAATAAAAATGATGTCCACTGTCTTGGTAGGACATCCTACGCCGAGAAAGCTATGAAAATGGTATGTACACGAGCATTTAATATAAACACACACACGCACACGCACACACACACACACACACACACACACACACATATATATATATATATATATATATATATATATATATATATATATATATATATATATAATGTACTAGGAAAGATCTTGTTTTCAGCTTATATATGTATTGACTTGGCTATATTTTTTATGTGTAGAAAGCGACGGATCCAGACCGTCGATCGCCTACTCGTTCCGAGGTGTACTTAGAGTCGCGAAAGCAATAAAACCGGGAATTACACCTAAAGTTCTCAAGCATGTGTAAGTTCTGAAATGTGATTTTTAAGTCATGTTATTATCAGTCATATATCTCTGATATGTTGAGAATTATGTAATTTACAGCAGAAAGTTAAAGAGTTCAGTAGTAGTGAGGACTCGTCAAGCCAGGCTTCTTTGGAAGATGATGCACTTACACAGATTTTTGGAAAGGATTCTAGAGGAAGGACCCGTGGTGTCGGTCGAGTCTCTAAGGGTACAGTGAAGGCTATTCAGCCTATTAAGTCAAACATTGACATGGTCCTTAACAGTAATCAACACTTAGAGAAGGTTGTTTACAACATGCAAGATCAGCTTAGTACGTTTATAGCAGCATTCAACCATTCTCAAAAGTTATCTTCGCCACAAACTTCTGCGCCCTCACCTCGATCAACATTTCATGTACCAACTCCAACTGAAACAAGAACGCCACAATCATCCCGGGTTCTTATTAAAGATGTTATTTCAACCAAGGTCATTGCTAAAGGAGATGTAGTTCCAACTCTCAAAGGTGAAAAAGTACATGGGCGCAATATTCTGGACCATGAAAGCAAGGTTAGTGTTATAAGTGTGGAGCATGATGCCAATGACACTCTGTTGTATCTAGGTAGCCAAGGTTGTGCCACGACTATTGGGGAAGTTGTCGGTGGGTTCGTGGTGTGGCCTAAATGTTTCCTCGAAGAAATGTAATTTAATTTGGGGACTTGTATTAGTTTGTGTACTTGGTAGTACTTTGGGTTTTTGTATGTACTTGTAGTAAGTCGTGGACTTGATAGTACTTTGGATTATATATGAAACTTGTAATATATTGTGGACTTGGTGGTATTGTGAGTTTAAGCTATTCTGGTTGCATTTTGGAGAATTATTATGGCTGTATTTCTTGCTGTGATTGATTCTGGATTGATTGAATAGGCTGTGATTGATTATTATGGATGCTGTGTTTTTAACAGGTCTCCTGCTGTGTTTTTGGGGCTATCTTGATTGATTCTTTTTGTATTGTCTTTAACAAATTTGTGACCGTCCGACAAATCACTAAAAAGTCACAAACATTGTATATTTCTTATCACAACGATAGAATAAAATAGCCAATTTGTGACCGTCCGATACTACTAATAGCTATGTTTGTGACTGTCATTAACAGTCACAAACATTGTATATTTCTTACTGTCAACGACAGTAACAAAATCCCCAATTTGTGACCGTCCCGGACAGTCACTAATATCTATGTTTGTGACTGTCATTAACAATCACAAACATTGTATATTCCTTATCACAACGACAAGAATAAAATCGCCAATTTGTGATCGTCTCCTGATACTACTAAAAGCCTTTG
Organism: Orobanche coerulescens; assembly: GCA_033398695.1. NCBI lineage: Eukaryota > Viridiplantae > Streptophyta > Magnoliopsida > Lamiales > Orobanchaceae > Orobanche > Orobanche coerulescens. Next base: position 168,584,579 of record CM065805.1, on the reverse strand, counting down.
TGACTGCCATAAAAAGTGGGATTATAAAGTCAGAAAATCAAGTTCTTGTGACTTTTTTGTTACTGTTTTTGACAGTCACAAAATAAATTGTGACTGTTGTTTATGTGAATCATTTGTGACTTTTTGTGCCTTTTGTGACTGTTTTTGGCAGTCACAAATCCCTAGTTTTGGTGTAAATTACCTGAAGAATTTGAGAAGGAGACAAAGAGAAGGTTATCGAATGACCTTATTGTGCCGTCAAAAATCCGAGGGAAGGGCCCCTTGTGCTGGCCGATCAACTGAATGAAGCATACCTGGCCATTCTTATAATGCGACGGGGGCCGCGGCACAACATAAGTGAGCCGCGCCTGCAGTCTGATCGATGCAGGGACGTATTTGTATCATCGCCGGTGCCGCGGCTCGTTAGGCGTGCGCGGCTCAACGTGTTAGTGTGCCGCGGCTCATTTGCCCCGTGCCGCGCACAAAGTCTGATCCGGGCGTTTCTTGGACAATTGGTGTGCCGCGGCTCAGGGTATGTGTGCCGCGGCTCAGTGACCTGGTGTGCCGCGGCTCAGTAAGATCGTGCCGCGGCACAGAGTACAGTTTGTTCGGCCATGTTTCATCAGCTGGTGCGTGTCGCGGCTCATCATTGAATTCCTCCCCTTGGCTGATTCCTGCACAGAATTTTTAAACGAAGACATCAAGACGAGAGGGAAGGACGGATCAAAGAAGAATGACGACAAAGAAAGACTCCAAAAATGCAGGAAAACAATAAAGATTCTACAACTAATACTCGAGTTGCCTCCCGAGAAGCGCTAAGTTTATAGCCTTCAGTCGGACTTTTCTCGTATTCATCCGGCGGTGGATAAGGCGACGCTCGTTTTCTGTGTGTCTATTGGATTTCCCAAGTATGCCTTCAACCGTTGTCCATTAACTTTGAATTTTCGGGCATCTTTTTGTACTTCTACCGCACCATGTGGAAACACTTGAACTACGGTGAACGGTCCCGACCATCGTGAATGTAATTTCCCGGGAAATAACTTTAAGCGAGAGTTAAATAGCAACACCTCTTGCCCCGGGACAAATTCTCTCTGCGTGATGTGCTTATCATACCAAATCTTTGTCCGCTCCTTATAAAGTTTCGCATTTTCGTATGAGTCGTGGCGAATTTCTTCCAACTCGTTCAGCTGCAAACAACGCTTTTCACCAGCAGATTTCAGATCAAAATTTAGTTTCTTTATCGCCTAGTAAGCACGATGTTCCATCTCTACGGGTAAATGGCAACCTTTCCCATAGACCAATCTGTAGGGTGACATTCCGATAGGTGTTTTATATGCAGTCCGGTACGCCCAAAGTGCATCGTCGAGTTTAAATGACCAATCTTTTCGAGACGAGCTGACCGTCTTTTCTAGGATCCACTTCAGCTCTCGATTTGATATCTCGACTTGACCGCTCGTCTGAGGATGGTATGCTGTAGCAACACGATGAGTGACTCCGTATTTTCTCAAAACCGCATCAAGAAATTTGTTGTCGAAGTGTGACCCACCATCACTGATAATAGCACGTGGAGTCCCAAAACGTGTGAAGATATATTGTTTTATAAACTTGATTACAACATTGGACCCATTCGTAGGTAGTGCCACCGCTTCAACCCATTTTGAGACATAATCTACGGCCACCAAAATATAGAGATTTTTATTTGATGGAGAAAATGGACCCATGAAGTCGATCCCCCATACATCGAACAATTCAACTTCCAGTATGGTGTTCAGCGGCATTTCATGTCGTCTTGATATGTTTCCCGTCCGTTGACACCGATCACACGCGGACACAAAGGAGTGAGCGTCCTTGAATAAGGACGGCCAATAGAACCCCGATTGTAAGACCTTCACCGCTGTTCTATTTCCACTTAAATGTCCACCGTAGGGTGATGCATGGCAATGGTTTAGCACACTGTGGATTTCCTCATCCGGAATACATCTACGAATGATTTGATCGGGACATCTCTTGAAAAGAAAAGGATCGTCCCACAAATAATACTTAGCGTCCGAGATTAGCTTCTTCTTTTGATGGCGTGAGAGGTCGTTCGGAGTTGTTTTACTTGCCAAGTAGTTCACTAGATCAGCATACCAAGGCGCTTGTTTTGAATCCAACTTGTAGAGCTGCTCGTCGGGGAAGGTTTCTATGATTTGTGGCTGACTTTATTCCTTCTCGAGGGGACTCTCTAATCGTGAAAGGTGATCGGCTATAAAATTTTCAGTCCCTTTCTTGTCCCGAATCTCCAAGTTGAATTCTTGAAGGAGTAGCACCCACCGAATCAACCTTGGTTTGGCATCCTTCTTCTCCAAAAGGTATTTTATTGCTGAATGGTCGGTCCACACTATCACTTTCGTTCCCAGTAGATAAGCCCGGAATTTATCAAATGCAAAGATTACCGCCAACAATTCTTTCTCCGTTGTGGCATAATTTCTTTGGGCGTCATCGAGTGTTCGGCTTGCATAGTATATGACATGGAACACCTTCCCTCGTCTCTGCCCCAAAACAGCCCCAATGGCAAAGTCGCTAGCATCACACATTAACTCGAACGGAAGGTCCCAATCCGGAGCGACTATCACCGGTGCCGTGCTTAGAGCTTTCTTCAATAATTCGAAACTTTCTTTACAAGACTCGTCAAAAGTAAATGGAACATCCTTCATGAGTAGATTGCACAGCGGCTTCGTGATCTTCGAAAAATCCTTAATAAATCGGCGATAGAAACAGGCATGTCCCAAAAAACTTCTAATCCCCTTGACCGAAGTGGGCGGAGGCATCTTCTCAATTGTTTCAATTTTCGCTCGGTCGACTTCAATTCCATGTGAGGATACTCGATGGCCAAGCACAATGCCCTCCTGCACCATAAAATGACACTTCTCCCAATTCAAGACCAAATTTGTCTCTTCGCATCTTCTCAAGACTTTCTGCAAATTTTTCAAACAAATGTCAAACGAATCTCCAAAAACAGAAAAATCATCCATAAAAATCTCAATACCTTTGCTCTACCATGTCGAAAAATAGCCATCATACACCGTTGAAAAGTAGCCGGCGCATTACACAATCCAAAAGGCATGCGCCTATAAGCGAAAATGCCGTAAGGACATGTAAACGTCGTTTTCTCTTGGTCTTCGGGGGCTATGTAAATCTGATTATACCCCGAGTAACCATCGAGAAAGCAATAGAAATCGTGTCCGGCTAATCTATCTAACATCTGATCAATAAAAGGTAAGGGGAAATGATCTTTTCTAGTGGCCTTATTTAATTTCCTATAATCTATGCACATCCGCCACCCCGTGAAAATCCTAGTGGGAATTAATTCATTATTACGTTTTGAACAACCGTTATCCCACCCTTTTTCGAAACAACTTGGACCGGACTTACCCACTTGCTATCAGAAATTGGAAAGATCATACCTGCGTCGAGGAGTTTTAAAACCTCGACTTTTACCACCTCCTTCATGTTTGGATTCAACCGGCGTTGATGCTCCACAGATGGTTTGTAGTCTTCCTCCATCAAAATCTTGTGCATGCAAATTGACGGGCTGATCCCCTTAATATCCGCAATAGACCATCCAAGAGTAGATTTGTACTCCCTCAAAACTCTTAATAATTTCGCCTCTTGATCTCCCGCTAAAGTGGCCGAAAGAATAACTGGAAGGGAGTCGTCGGGCCCCAAAAATGCATATTTTAAATGAGGCGGCAGCTTCTTGAGTTCCAACTTTGGAGGTTTTTCGATCGATGGGGTTGGTCGAGTTAGTGAACTTCCGAGCTCCTCGAATGGTTTACGAATGAAAATTGGCGGGGAAGCATCCATGTGGCGTACGTAGGCTGCATGCTCTGCATTTAGTTCGGAAACAACCCCAATCAAAATGGATTCCAATGGATCGGGTGGATAATTTTCTCGAAAAGTTCTACTTACGCACGAGTCAATGACGTCAACTTGGAAATAATTTTCAGCGTCGCTCGGATATTTTACGGATCGAAAGATATTAAATGTTACTTGCTCCTCTTGAACACGTAGAGTCAGCTTCCCCTTTTCCACATCGATCAAAGTTCGGCCGGTCACCAAGAATGGTCTTCCCAAGATAATCGGGATATCTTGATCTTCCTCCATATCGAGCACAATAAAATCTGCTGGAAAGATAAATTTGTCAACCTTTACTAACACGTCCTCTATTACTCCCCTCGAATATTTGATAGATCGATCCGCTAATTGCAAGGAGATCGTCGTCGGCTTGGCTTCCCCAATGTCCAGCTTTTTAAAAATAAAAAGGGGCATAAGATTTATGCTGGCTCCGAGATCGCATAGGGCTCTTTCAAAAGACGAATTTCCGATGATGCAAGGGATGGTAAAATTTCCCGGATCTCTCAATTTAGGTGGGAGCTTCTTTTGTAAAATAGCGCTGCACTCCTCCGTTAAAGCGACCGTCTCATATTCCTCGAGCTTTCTTTTGTTTGACAAGACTTCTTTCATGAATTTAACATAACTCGGCATTTGTTCCAACGCGTCGGCAAATGGAATGTTTATGTGCAATTTCTTGAAGACGTCGAGGAACTTTGAAAACTGCTTGTCCAGTTTTTGCTTTTGAAAACGCTGTGGGAATGGGATTTGAGGAGTGGGTTGAGTAGTCGATACTTCCTTTGGCTTGGGCGCCTCATCCTTTTCCTTCTCATTTTGCTCGATCGGCCACTCTTTGTTATTGATAGGTTGCCCTTTCAACTCCTTTCCACTTCGTAATTCGATCGCTTGCACATTTTCCTTGGGTTTCACTTCGGCTGCGCTGGGCGATGCACCTTGAGACCGAGAAGACAATAAATTAGCAATCTGCCCCATTTGTGTTTTTAGATTTCGGATGGAGGTAGAATGATTTTGGAGGGTCGTCTCGGTGCGGGTCATGAATTGACTCGTATTCGCTGCCAATTTCGCAAGTGCTTCCTCGAGAGAAACTTTTGGAGTGGGAGGGGGCTACTGTTGGTTCTGAGCGAACGGGGGCTGGTTTGAGTTCTGTCTGTTTCTCCACGAAAAGTTGGGATGATTACGCCACCCCAGATTATACGTGTTGGAGTACGGATTATTTTGTCGATTTCCATTTCCCACGAATTGAGCTTGCTCCATCGGATGTTGCTCGAATGGGTTTCCGACTTGACACTCCGCGCTCGGGTGGGATCCATTACACCAATTGCATGTCTCAATGGTAACGGGGGAAGGAGCATGAGAAAATGCTTGAAGCTGTTGGGTTAAGGCGGCGACTTGAGCTGACAATGTGGAAATCGGATCATTGCTAGAAACTTCCATAACTCGCTTCGGCGTCAATCTTTCAGATGGCCATTGATATGCATTTGCGGCCATGGCTTCTAACAATGAGTGTGCCTCGGCCATAGTCTTTCCCATCAAAGCTCCACCGGCGGCTGCATCTACGAGAGTGCGTGTAGAAGCACTTAAACCATTGTAGAACGTCTGAATTTGAAGCCAGTCTGGAAGGCCGTGGTGTGGGCATCTCCGTAACAAATCTTTATATTGCTCCCATGCCTCGTGGAGCGATTCCATATTATACTGTCCAAAAGTGGTGATCTCGTTTCTCAATCTCGCCGTCTTAGAAGGTGGGAAGAATTTGGCAAGGAAGGCTTGCGCTAACTCTGCCCATGTTGTGACTGACCCCGGCGGTAAGGAATTTAACCAAAATTTCGCTTTATCCCTCAAAGAGAAAGGGAAAAGCCGTAATCGGATCGCATCGTCTGTGACACCATTAGTCTTGAACGTGTCACAAATCTCAAGGAAAGAAGCAATATGAGCGTTTGGGTCGTCATTCGGCAATCCACAGAATTGGCTCGCCTGCACCATCTGAATGATCGCAGGCTTGATCTCAAAATTGTTGGCTTGGATAGTGGGACGCCGAATGCCCGAAAAATTAGCATCGATCTGCGGCATGGCATAGTCTCTAAGAGCTAGTGCCGGTTGAACTTGCTGCACATGGTTATCTCCTCCTTGAATCTCGATATTCTCGGCCATGATCACCGTCGTCTGTAACTCTCGTTTCTCCTTCTTGTTCCTTCTAAGAGTGCGCTCGAGCTCGGTATCCAAAGGTAGTAGACCTTCGTTACCGAGTTTTCTCATGCACTAGGCGAAAGATCCTGAAAGGAAAAACAAATAAACAAATAAAATTAAATACACAAAAATAATAAAATAAAACGTTCAAACTAAGACTAGAAATACTGAAATCGATATTAGAAAATTTCAGTCCCCGGCAACGGCGCCAAAAATTTGTTGCGATATTTCTTACACGCAAGTGCACGTTATCGTTTACAAGTAATAAAGTGATGAGTGAGTATCGTTCCCACGAGGACTGAATTACTAACTACCGATTTTTATGTATTCCAGTTTTATTTGAACAATCGAATTTGGTTTTTGCAATTAACTACTAAAAGAATTATTAAAAGCCTAAACAGTAAAAAATGATAGTTTTGAAGAAAAGGAAATCAAATGATGAATAAGTCTAGGATTCTGAATCCACCTCGGTTTATCCGAATTTACTCTCGATTATCTGAAGTAATAATTTTCCCAATTTATTGAAGGCGGAGATTGCTAATATATTCTACCGCCTCTCCCGAGGTCACTAGATTTTTCTAAAGGCGAATAACGCACTCTATCTCTAGGTGAATTAATTCGTCATTAGGCAAAAAGCATAAAATCTCCAAAAGGCCACGTAGTTCCTATGAGTATATTCCTATCTCACAGAATAAAACGATCCTCACCAATAGTTCCTCACCAATTCTCCTCTCCCGATTCGAATTGAATGATTAAATCAATACAACTATTGGCCAGATAATTGCAAGCATTAAATACGATTGGGAAAACTCAACAAAAAGGTAATTAATTAGATAATCTCAAGCAAATCCATCAAAACGTAGGTTTCATCAAAATCCTAGATTAGGGTTTTAGCCTGACATACTAATAAAGGAAAATACAGAATTAATGAATGAAAGCATTAAAATCAAACGCAGATGAAGCTCGGATTCCTCCGTTTTTCGGCTTCCGCCCTCTGCTCTTGAAGTCTTCTGCTTCCTTCCTCTTCTGCCGTCTCCAAGCTCAAGATCCCAAGATCCAAAGATTCCAAGATCATTAATTAGGGTCTTAAACCCTTATTTATAGCTTTGCACATCCTCCAAATCGCGTTCGTGTGAGTAGGTCGAGAACTGGCTTCGAAACGGCCCAAATCCGCGCGGAGGGCACAGAAACCGCCTAGTGTGCCGCGGCGCACTAAATCTGTGCTGTGGCACATTGCCTTCAGCTGGAGGCCTGGGCGCCATTTAATTCCTCTGTGCCGCGGCTCACCTGGGCTGTGCCGCGGCACAGTCTGATTTACTCGTGCTCATTGTGTGTCTTCCTGTGCCGCGGCCCTGCTTCCTCGTGCCGCGGCTCACGGCCAAAATTTGCCGTTTTCGCCCGTTTCGCCTTGTTTTAGCTTCCGGACTCCAATCTCCTAACAAACATACAAAATTAAGGCATTAAAGGCTCATTTAAACAATTTCACTCTCCAAAATGATACAAAATAATGATAAATAAACGTATAAAAATACGCCTAACATCAGGGCGTTACATAGTGGTATCAGAGCAGATTTTACCTTCCTATAGACTCGCTATAATATAAAAGTACCATATGCTCTCAGCTTCGCCACTTCATCACTCCGTCCAAGGTACCGAATTTCAATCATTATTCATGCATATATCATTTCATTTTATTTACATGATTGTATATGTATGTACGAACCATTAGAATGGCCAAACATAGAATGACACCACGTAACAGGATTCCTTCTACATTTGACTCGCGTCTTCTGGTACGCAAGGATTGGTGGGATGATCCGAGTTTACCAGAAAACGCACCGCACTATGTTGTCAACAGGCTGAGCAAGTGGTTAGAGTCTGTGACACAAGGCTCTGTCACGCAATAGCTGAACCAGCTAATGCTAAAGCTACCCGATGATTGGAGTTACTGCATTTTCCAGCTTTGGCAAGAGTTCATAAAGAGAACACCAGAAGATCGAGAGACTATTGATGATTTCCAGTTTGTAGCCGGGCGTTTATTGGATATGTATGCTCGATATGTGATACCAGCTGCAAACGAGTTCCGACTCTACGGATGAAGAAGTCCCCGAAGAAGATCCCGAAGAGGATCCCGAGGAAGATCCAGAGGAAATTTCTGATGAGAGCTCAAAGGAAGACCTCGTAGAGAATATGAAGGATGTTTTGATGGCAGACATTGAGTATGATGATGACGTTACTTCGTGGATTGAGCTGCGGCCCCCTATTCATGTTATAGAAATTACTAGCAGTGCCGATGAGGAATAGTCGTAGGCTTAGTTGATATTTCCGATGGATGTTTCCAGTTTCATTTCTTTAAATCATATTATATATAATGAATATAAGCTATTCTATTGCATTTTTATTTTTATGCGTTGTGACTATTATATGCGTACTACCGGTATCTTCTCATTCTTTATTTCTCGCACTGCATCGACTAATGGGTTTTACAACTCCTTGGCAGACTCATGACTAACCTTGGAAACCGCAACGTTCAACCCACCCAAGATCAGCTTTTGGCTGGATTGGCCACATGCTTCAAGGCGCGAATATTTTACCGCCTAAAAATCCTGAGCAAGCTCAAGCTCAAGTTATCAAACAATTCAATCATTTCAAGCTGCATGTCTTTCTTGGTCGTGAGGGACCAGCAGCAATAGAAGAGTGGTTGTTGAAACTAGACATCATCTTCGACTACATGGCATGCATCGATGCTCATAAGGTGTCATGTGCCGTGTTCCAGCTCAAGGAGGATGCTAGGACATGGTGGATTGGAGTGTGGAGACTCAAAACCCAAGACGAGAAGGATGCATTTACTTGGGACCAATTCAAGGAGACGATTATGGAAATGTACTACCCGAGGGTGTACAAAACCAAGATGCAAAAGGAATTCTTCGATCTGACCCAAGGAGGAATGTCGGTCACCGACTATGAGCACAAGTTCAACCCCATGTGCTGTGTTTCTCCTCATATGGTCGAGACGGAAGACATGAAATCTCAGAAGTTTCGAGACGGACTGCATGACCAGATTCGTCATCACTTGGCTGGTCATGGGCGTTTGACCTACAAGGAAGCGGTTGCCAGGGCCGAGGACATATATGCCAGTTTGGATGTAGAAAAGGCAAGAGCACCACCAGTCGCAGCTAATAACAAACGCAAGTGGCACGATCAAGGAAGTGGTAGTAAGAAGAATGCTAAGACTGGATTTTCAGGGGCAAAACCCCAGTCCGATAAACCTACATGTGCTACTTGTGGTAAGGGACATAAAGGTACATGTATTCTTGGTCAGAATTGGTGCTACTTCTGCCATGAGAAAGGACACATGGCCTCAGCATGTCCGAAGAAAGGAAAAGGTCCAGGCAAAAGTGTGCAAGGTCAAGGCTCAGGAGGTAAAGCTCGAGTGTATAGCATGGCCGAGGCCTAGGAGGAGATTGAACCCCAAACCATGTCAGATATGTTGTCAGTTGCAAATATTCATGCTTTGGTGTTGTTTGATACGAGTGCATCTCATTCATTCATCTCTAGGAGGCTTTGTAATATGATTGGTTGTATAAGTAGTAAATCTCATAGATCTTTGTTAGTTAGCATGCCTGCGGGGGGAGTAGTGCGTGTAGACTCTATAGCTAACAATGTTGCAACACCCCCAGAATCAAACCGGGAATATTACACGCCGAAGACCCTCTCCGTGAGGATCCACCAGGCTAGAAATCGAAACAACACAATACATTACATAAAGACATGATAAAATACCAAATCAATAGACCAACTTGGTCTTTCATCACTAACATACAAGTAAAAAAAATACACATTTCTATCTCGACTCATACCATGCAAGGGTAAAATACACCCACAAACAAAAAGTAAGACAGCGGAAAAGATCATACACGAACTCCGACTAACTGCATCCAAAACTGGCCTTCATGTGATTAGTATCATTCGCCTTCCATCATCCTTCGCGCTGATCCTGTGTTTTGCTCCCAAACCTGCATGTACCTGGATGCAAAACAGACATCCACCCTCCGAATACTCGGGGGTTAGCAAAACTCCACTGTTTTGCTAGTACAAGTATAAAGTGCAAATACGAGCCATACATAGCACATTCCGAGAATACAACGAAAGACTTCTCGAGATATTTTGTTTAATTAAAATAGTTCAAGTCTTGAAAGTAAAACGAAACAAGTAAGCACTTTGAAAACACTTCCAAATCTCGGGAGTTTTGAAAACATTTGTGATTGAAAAGTTCTTAATTCCTCGAAAGCCACTTAGGGTCACAGCTAGGGTTGAGCATGGGTCGGTTTGGGTCGGTTTTGGAGTAAAACCGAACCCAAACCGCTAATTTCGGTTTTTGGGTTTTAGAACCCAATGGGTTCGGTTTCTGTTCGGTTTCGGTTTCTCGGTTTCTGGTCGGTTTTGGTTTCGGTTTCGGTTTCTCGGGTTCAACCCATACGCTCATGGATTTTGGGTTTAAACCCATGGGTTTTGGGTTTTAACCCATTTTCCAGCAAATGTATATATATTAAAATATATATTAAATATATATTTAATATTATAATCAGGGTTAGGTTCCATATTTTAGTTTTTTATTTTTTAAAATCTATATTAAATATTAAATAATCAGGTATATAAATATATTATGGGCCGGTTTCTGGGTTTGGCTCGGTTCCTAGGTCGGTTTCGTAAGAATGGGTTGGTTTCGGTTTCACGGTGCGATTTCTAAAGTACAAAAGGCAAAAGCCAAAAAAATTCGGTTTCTAAAATATGAACCCAAAACCGATGGGTTCTCTTTGGTTTCGGTTTTTCGGTTCTGGTTTCATCGGTTTTTGTTGGTTTCTCGGTTTCCGGTTTCGGTTTTGCTCAGCCCTAGTCACAGCCCCAAAGTTTATTTTCCAAAATGCAAATCCGTTAACAAAACACGGGGTCCACAACCTAACCATTCCGGTCACAAAACACAGGGTTCACGACCCGATCATCAACTTCAATTCACTTCCAAAGACATATTACACACAATACATTATTCTTATGCCATTTTAGCCAAATACAAAGACTCGATATATAATGTCTCTCGACCCTGAGCACCAAGCATTGTGATACTCCGGACATATCACAATTAATCATCACAAACACTCTAGCAATTCTCGCGACCCGGTCTGGCCCTCAAGCCACCAAGTCCCTGTGTGCCCCGTCGAGCAATCCCCAGGTGAGAATGCCCACTCGAAGTAACCCTCGCGACCCGGTCCAGCCGCTAAGCTACCAGGTCCCCATGTGACCCCGTCGAGTCAATCCCCGAGTGAGAGTACCCGAGAACAACCTTACAACTCTCATCAATTCACATTTCCAAAACCACAATCCTCAAGAGTCAATCAAAATATATATGGTCGAGGTATTTTGCTAGAATGGCCAAATTATCTGACACACACTCACGACCCAGAGCTAATACAATCAACAAAGAAGCACACCGTTTAAACAGCACCAAACGGCACAACCAATATCACACAAGCTCACATATTCACACACATCCGTATGACTCCAAGCACAATCTTAATGAAAGGATTGAACTTTAAATTTACCGACAACATATTCACACATAATGGCATCACCCGAAGTAAGGCGATCCTATACTCGACGCTAACACACATAGTCAATTAAGAACATTAATTCCCGAACACGAGAATCATCTTTCAAGAAAACCATGATTGTAAATATATCGATTCTTTGAGAAATGGTTGTAAACATTCATTTAGCACATATCGTCGATTTCCAACCATCATATTCACAAAACACGTAATATATGGGTAAGATACTTGCCTCGATAATCGATACCTGATACTCCGACGAACACGGCTCAACTGGGTAATCTCGAACACCGACAATTATCCGACGGAAATAATGGTAACACAATCGATCGGGAAACGACGAACGGAAGAGTTCCGACTCGAGTTCTTCGCAAGAAACCTGACCCTAACATCATGTCATCAATAATCAACGATCTTACGAGGAAGAATAATCGTAGAACGCTCAAAACCCCCTCTAAGAACTTTCACCGGACACCTTCAAGGCGTTGATCAGGAACTCAACAAAACGACGAATATTTAGGAATCAAGCCATGGAACAACAAGAAAATTCGTAGGACATAACTTAATAATAAATAATCCATCACTAATCTAAGTTATTATGGATCAAACGGGTGAAATCAAGCAAAACCCCCAATTTCCCAAAAAACTAAGGTTTTAGGAAAACTAACCTTGATTCGCTGGATTGAAGGATGTTATGGAATGATCAATCGAGGATATGAACTCCATAACTTAGTGGATTCATAGTATAACAACATATCTTCGACTTCTCCAAGACTCCAGCCGCGGACAGGAAATCTGGGAAATGAAAAACGAGTGAAAATATGACTGCTCGGTCATATTTATACTGGTGCAGCCTAGCGTGCGCTAGGCTGCCGAGCTAGCGTGCGCTAACGGGCGGTCATGGTCGAGAATGTTTGGCCGGGGCCCGTGTTGACCTATCCTGTCGACTTGTCCTGCTATCCAGAACCTTCCTGTCCGACCGCGGTAGTGCGCGCTATGCAGGGCCTTGCGTGCGCTAGCCGATCCGTCTAGAACCCCCTGGACTAGACTGCTCGGCCATGTTGTGGCGCTAGTCGGCCGATAGCATGCGCTACACCTGCCGATTAGCGTGCGCAGCGACCGATAGTAGCGTGCGCTCAGAACCACAAAAACCTCTCTGGCCAGCCCGATAGCGTGCGCGGGTCGTGCGCTACTCCTGCCGAGTTAGCGCGCGCAGCCTTCCGACTGTGGCGTGCGTTATGACGGTTTCTGCCGTACCTGCCCAGCCAGTGCTCGCACCCATCCGGCCATTTCCCGCACTTGTTTGGCCAGTGCCCGCACCCGTCCAGCCAGTGCCCAGCCGTCATGACTCGACGACTCGATTTTCTGAAAACGCACGGAATAAACACGACCAACGCTCGAGGACAACAACATCCATCCGGAATGAAAACAACGAATAACAAATCACCCCATACGGCCATAAATCCAAAATTAGTAGTCGAGAAATATAATGCCAGCGCTCGACAACCGGGAAATATCGGAAGAAAAATCCAAAATAATCGGAACAAAAAATCGTGGGTATTACATTCTATCCCCCTAAAAATAAGTTTCATCCCGAAACTTAAAATAAAAGCAAGTCGACTCTCGACAACACACCAGAGCTCCATGTAGTATAAAGCTACTACGCTCCGATTCAACACGCAAGAATGCTTACGAAAAGCAACGAGCATGAATCACTGCGGTTGATAAAACCGAGCAGTACAAAAATCAAATCGCGATTCCAACACTGAAAGGTATGAAATTCCAGTAACTCAAAGATTTGGAAGATCAAATACGAAGACAATTTCCCAACACTTATGGAAATTACGAAGTGGCAGATGTTCAATAATCACGATTACGAGATCCAACAATAATGATTGGACAATGACGAACAAATAGTAATGATCGAACAACAACGATTAACTCTGAAGTTCACACCTCAAATCAAGACATCAATAAACTTATAGGAACCACGAGATGTTAGTTTCGAATATGGTTCACAAGAAATCGATCCGAACTTGGAAAGATCACAACGATATACACATCAATTTGGAACAATATGCGAACTCTCTAGAATGACAAGGGTGAGAACAACACAAGGTCAGAAGCATCAACAAACACAATCAAGTCGATACAGTCGAACGAAACGGAAGCGAAGAAAAATATGGGTATTACATCATATCACCTTTAAAAGAGGTTTCGTCCCCGAAACCTAAACAACGAGAACGAAGTACTAGAATAGCAGCCTTCCCATCAATATTCTCTTGGTTCCGCATCCGATTTCCATGACCAACTGTACCGCGGTCACGACCGCGTCCTCTGTCCCTCGGCATACTAAGCGTATTCTCACTCAATACGATTGCACCACTTTGCAAAAATAATATGCTAAAGTACCAACTTAGCATGACATATCACATAAGGTGACCAATAACAACTCGATAAGAAAATCCATGAGGTATCATTTTAAAGGAAATCTTTAAATTTGTATGTTTACTCGAAATAGAATTTTTGAAAGTGCTTTTGGTACTTCTAACTGTTTTATCAAAACTTGTAAACAAAAGACTTTAACCGACTCATTTTCAAATTATTTGCAAAACAATAATTCTTTTGTAACCGGCGTTATCAAAATCATCATGCCTCTACGCATTATCATCACCGTTAATAACAAACAAGGTGAACACGCAAGATCATCAAACCATTCGTACCTACACTATCATTTCCAAATCCGAGTTTGAAATTTAAATCAAGTAAGATTTTCCATCTTTCACTATATATTTTTGAAAAAATAAAATTCGTATTGGGTTTTAAAAGAAAATTTTATAGTGTGAAAGATTTTTGAAATTCATATACTCGAATTATTTAAAAATACAATAGTACGTTAAAAATTATTTCTGAAAATTCTCCTAACACTTACGCAAGAATTTAACGACGGTAGCATTTTACGAAATATTCAAGGTAATTTTAAAATAACTCTTTCAATATCGTCGAGGTTTTATTTGAGAATCCTAGGTCGGCTCGCCAATTTCAAATAATTTTCAAAATTCACACGAAGCCGCCGATTACACAAACCGTCGAAACCTTATAATTTTTTTTCAGGAAAGCGTTTTTGAACATACACACAGCAGAAATAATTTATCAATTCATCAAACACAATCAGTTATCACCAAGCACTTACGAAAATCATAACACATCTACACACAAAAGTTGTCATCACTAAACAACACATATAGAATACGGTCACAGATGACTGACTGCAGAAAGTTAAACCTATCGGCTAAAAATGCGGTTCCACATCCTCTGCCCAGGATGATTAGCGCGCGTTACAACAACATTAACGTGTGCTACTCATGCCACATTAGCGCGCACTAGCCTCGTACTTAGCGTGCGCTAACTGCTCTAATTCAGCAACATGATTGCAAACATATATACGACATTACTAGAACCGAAAGTTACAAATGAACAACGGCAGCATACGAACCAAAATGCCATCGATTCACATACTTATAACACCTCGCGAGCAACCATCAAAAGACAACTATTATCCAAAATCGAACTCTCGTCTATTAATAAAGAGAACTATCTTAACTCATACCGAACGACTTAGCATTCACATCACTGTTTTAATCTAAAACTGGCAACACTACCCAAACAACAAGAACATAATCATGTACTTCTTGACTAACAACCATGAAATCGAAAGGTTGAAAGCGAGAGTCACGTCTTGAGTACAATTTGTAGACCTCATTTGAGTTTAAAAATTGTGTTTTGAAAACTTATAATACAAGATGAAAGTAAAATATCGGTAGTTTGAATTCTCAAAAAAAATTCGGCTTTCAGGTCATTATACAAAAATCAAACTTTTTCCTCCCTTTGGAGGATGTTTTAAAACAAAATTTACGTGACTCCCCAAAAACATGTAAAGCTTTAAAATATCACATTGATGAATTTTTCTTTGACTAACCACACAAAGGCCATTACTCTTGTAAAGACGACTTATATCAGGATGTGTGTATGTATACATATACGTTGGCACCACTTTTATTCTAGCATCATACGAGGATCAAACAAACATATGCCACATAATCACAAATCACCTTTAAACTCCACATCATAACATAAAAGCATACAAGCTCGTATATCACAAGGCACAATATAGTAGGGAGACTTACATCCACAGGTCGCACGAAGATGATGGCTGCACCTCAATACTAATCACGGCCGACATCACAGACGACGCGTCGCGACACGACTTAGGCAGACACAATCTGACAAGACAAGACACGACAATACCCGACTGGACCCGACAACCTAGGTTTCCGCAACCTAAGCTCTGATACCATAAACGTAACACTCCCAGAACCAAACTGGGAATATTACACGCCGCAGAACCTCTCCGTGAGGATCCACCAGGCTAGACATCGAAACAACACAATACATTACATACCGACATGGTAAAATACCAAATCAATAGACCAACTTGGTCTTTCATCACTAACATATAAGTCAAAAAAATACACATTTCTATCTCGACTCATACCCATGCAAGGGTAGAATACACCCACAAATAAAAAGTACGACAGCAGAAAAGATCATACACGAACTCCTACTAACTGCATCCAAAACTGGCCTTCATGTGATTAGTATCATTCGCCTTCCATCATCCTTCGCACAGATCCTATGTTTTGCTCCCAAACATGCATGTACCTGGATGCAAAACAGACATCCACCCCCCGAATACTCGGGGGTTAGCAAAACTCCACTGTTTTGCTAGTACAAGAATAAAGTGCAAATACGAGCCATACATAACACATTCCGAGAATACAACGAAAGAATTCCCAAGATATTTTGTTTAATTAAAATAGTTCAAGTCTTGAAAGTAAAACAAAACAAGTAAGCACTTTGAAAACACTTCCAAATCTCGAGAGTTTTGAAAACATTTGTGATTGAAAAGTTCTTAATTCCTCGAAAGCTACTTAGGGTCACAGCCCCAAAGTTCATTTTCCAAAATGCAAATCCGTTAACAAAATACGGGGTCCACAACCCAACCATTCCGGTCACAAATGTAATATCCGCAATTTTCGATTTTCGGTAAATTTCTTTTTTCGGCCGGAGTCCATTTTGACGACTCGCTCATGACCGTTTCGTCATTCTGAGAATGATTAATTCTACACTTTTTGTCATCCGAGTTCGTTTCGGTGTTGTTTTGTTGAGTTCCGTGCTTTTTAGCGACTTTTCCGCACTTGAGTTCGATTCTTGCGAATCTCGTCAAGCTATTGTTTGAGTTTCCCGCAAGTCTGTTTAACTTTGTTAGACGTGTTGTGAACTTCGGTTTGGTTATTCGATCACGTATTGTGATTTCCGGGCGTTTTGGGCCATTTTGTAATTTCTTGAAAGTTACGGGTATCCGTATCTGTAATTGTTGTCTCGACCCGTTTCTTGGTCGCGTATGATTAATTATGGTATTATGTTTTCATTTCGGGCCGTTGATGTTGTCCGCGAACTTTTCGCCGTGTTCGTTCCGCACGTTTGAAATCGGGTCGTCGAGCCACAGTGGTCGCATCGGCCGGACGGTTGCGGATCGGCCGGACGATTGCAGGCACCGGCCGGACAGTGCGCGGGAACCGCGTAGCGCACGCTTCTGGCCGGAAAGGCTGCCGCGCTAACCGGCAGTGTAAGCGACGCTATCGGCCGCCTAACGACGCTTATCGGTGCAGGCAGTGGGGTTCTGAGGTTCTGGACTCGGTCAGGATCGGCAGGTAGCGCACGCTACTGTCGGTCGTAGCGCACGCTAACCGGCAGGGGTAGTGCACACTGTCGGCCGACTAGCGTACGTTACTTGGGTGAGTTTGTTAGTCCATAGGCTACTGGACAGGTCGGCTAGCGCGCGCAGGCTTCCGGCCGTAGCGCACGCTAGCGGGAGTCGGGCGGACAGTCATGGTCGACAGAATTGGTCGGTGGTGCCGGGTCATGCGGGCCATGGCCGAGAGTGCTCGGACGATACTGGCCGATAGCGCACGCTAGTCCGGGAAGGCTAGCGCACGCTAGTTCCGGCCCAGTATATATATGACAGACCAGCCACTTTTTCATTCATTTTTCATTTCCTTTCTCTTTGGTCCGCGACTGGAGCTTTGGAGGGGATGAAGCCATGTTGTTAAACAACAAATCCATGAAGTTTCTGAGTTTATATCACCGATCAATCATCCTATAACATCCTTCGATCCAGCGAATCAAGGTTAGATCTTTAGAACCCTACTTTTGGGTAGATTTGGGGGTTTTCGCGTTTTTGTCCGATTCGTTCCGTTTTGTTGATTAATTCATGATGAATATGATTAATCTTGTTGGTATTCTTAGTTTCCCTATGGATTAATGGTATATTTCGTGGTTTTTACGGAATCGAGAGGGTTTGGTTATGGTCCGCCGTCGTTGTTGTTTATATACGAATATACATGAATCGTAGGTGGGTTTTCGGGTGTATTCCAATTCCGTATTCATTTAGAAATGGTTGTGATAGTATTCTTCGAATCGTTAGGTTCGGTTTCATTGGTTCCTATCGTTCGTGGGTGACTTTCCTTTCCGTTCGTTGCGTCGTCAATAATTCAAGGCGAGTATTTTTGGAAACCTTTATGCTTGGCATGGAATGGTAATGTATTTTGTGTGTGATTTGCTCACCTCGGGATGGTCCGATGGGATCATGGAGGGAATCGAAAGGGTTGAGTCCTCGATTCATGCGTTTGTTTAGCTAGCCAGCTCGGGAGGGTCCTTAGAGGCCTCGGGCGGGATCTATGATATTACTCTGTTCCCAAGGCGATGCATGTGCGTGTTTTGTTTTTATAATGTGGCCAGCTCGGGAGGGTCCTTAGAGGCCTCGGGCGGGATCTATGATATTACTTTGTTCCCAAGGCAAATTGTTTGACTGTTTGTTTCCAGAAAAGACATGTCTGGTTTTGGCTTTTGAAATTGATATTGGTACATGTACTATGAAATGTGTAAGCGATTGGTTTGCCTTGAATACTTGTACTAGCGTAATTGCTAACCCCTTTGGGGACCCGTTGTCGGGGAAATTCTTATTATGGATTTCAGGTTATGTTCAGCCAGACGGCGGCCCAGGATGGTACGAGGATGTCGGCGGGGTTGTTGACATGTGCGGTGAGTCTTGTTATTTCCTACTGTCTCTTTTGATGTGGATGTTTTCCAAATTGTAAACTTATAGATTGTACTCGCGAGTACTTAGGCTTTTTCTTTCGGATTGTGATTGGTCTTTGTTGGAGTTACTGTATTTGTCGGTTGATGTTTATTATGCCGGTTGTACCGGACGTGTTGTTTTATGTTCTTGTTGTTAACAATTGTTTCCTTGCTAACCGAGACGGTTAGTCGAGAGGTGTTTTCTTGTGTTAGCCTGGTGGATCCCATGTAGGGGTCCACGGCGCTGTAATACACCTCGAATATCTTGGGGGTGTTACAGAAAATGGTATCGGAGCTCTAGGTTTATGGATACCTAGGCTTGTTGGTTATTTGGGTCTAGTTGTGTTTTGTTTTGCATATTGTCACACTGCTGCCGACATCTTAGTACATCCAGTGCTCGTAAGTTTTCCTTACTCGATTCTCTTGTTTTCTCGTATTGAAATTCCACTTCTTGAACTGTTATTGCCTCTCTCGTACTTATCGTCGAGTTGTTTTTCGATCCATCCAGTTCGTGTACTTTTGATTCTAGTATTGTGCAGTACTTTATCTCTCTGGAGTATGTGTGCCGTTCTGGGCTTGACCGTTTGTCGTTTTGCGAGCCTTCCATCGCTAAACTTCCTAGCGTTGGTGGGATCGTTGGTGATCGAAAGATCCGAGTTTTGCTCCTTGGTATACTGTGAGAGGGCTTGACCCTCTAGTCTTTTGTTGTATGATGGAATCTGTGTTTGGTAATTGCGATATACTAAATATATGTTGAGCCGAATGTACTGATGGTTTGGACACCGAAGGGTGCAGTATGATGTAGAAGTTTTGAACATTGAAATGTTCTGGGAAAGGTATTGATGGCAGAGTTTGTTGAGAAACTCACATAGCTGGTTTCGACATATGTCCAAATCGGTGATCTTTGGTTACGCTGTTAAACTTGAAGAGATAGTTTGATATATGCTTGGAATTAGTATTTCCGAGTTGCTCTTGTTGAACTGGTGATTTTTGAATGCCGTATATGCGTGTGTTCGGAAATCGTTAGTACTTGGCTAATTATTATTATTTACAACCAATGTGTTTCTATTAATAATAATACATGCGGCGTGCATGCTTGAAATTTTCTTAGACTTGATCGTATTGTGGGTTTTTGAAAAGTGACATGAATTTGGGCGAGCCAGCCTTGTATTTTCAAATAAAACCTTGTGTCGGTATTTAAAGGTCGTGTATAAAAGTGTTTAGGACATTTTATAAAATGCTACCGCTGTTAAGCCCTTGTCGTGTTTGAAAGGGTCTTGAAAACGATTTTTAACTTATCGGTTTTATTTTCGAATAACTAGAGTATACGATTTTAAAATCAGTTAGCACAGGAAACCTAGGATGTCGAGTCAAGTTGTGTTTGTTGAGTTTTGTCTCGTCGGATTTTGTCTGACTTAGTTGCATCGCGACGCGTCGTTTGAGATCATTGGTCGTGATTAGTATCGAGGGGCGGTCGTCACTTACGTGCGACCTATGGATGTAAAACTCCCTTCCTTGTGTTGTGCCTCGTGTGACACGAGTTATTTGTATGATTAGTCGTTAAATGATGGAATCCTTTTGTGGATTTTGATTTCACGATATGTGTTTATTAGACTCTCGTATTTGGTTTATACGAGGAGTGTCGTCACTGCTGATGTATTTTCGTACCGCATTTTATCCGCTACGTGAGTTCTTTCAAACGACTTTCGGTATTTTGCAAACTGAGTTTTATTTCGTAAAACTGATTCCCTAAATCAAGTTTTGGCATTTTGGCCTTGAACATTTTATGACGGTTTGACAAATGAGTTTGTGAGTTTTGGAAAATATTACCGTCATTGGTCTTTTTAGCATTTTCGAAATGACGTAGGAAATTATGCTTCACCTGGTAAATCCTTGTGAGAAAGGTTTACGGCATGTAATTTTTCTGATATGTTCTGTTGTTGTCTCTGTGGGTCGTTAGCGCACGCTACGCTTTGCGGCTAGCGCGCGAGAGAGTGCGTTGGTATCACGCTAAGGGAAGGATAGCGCACGCTACCTGGTAGTTCAGGGCAGTCCAGGAGCTACTGGACTGGGTCTGAAGTTCTCGTTAGCGCACACTAACACTTGGGGTTAGCGCACGCTAACAGTGTATTTTTGGTCAGGAGTTTTGTTTGGTGCCGTGATAGCGCACGCTAACCTTAATGATTAGCGCACGCTAATTGTGTCCAGTATAAATACTGGACACCAGTCTAGAAGTTGTATTTTTCTTCATTTCTTCTTCTTCCTCCATGAGTTTGAGACGTAGCAACTAGGGTTCGCATCTGGGCTGATTTTTCTTCCATCCAAAAGGTGTTTTGGAGTATCCTAGATGATTTTTAACATCATCTAATCCATTGTTCTTCGCCGAATCTAGGTATTTTCTTGAATCCCTAGAGTTGACTTTTTGGAGTTTTGTTCTTGATATCGTTTTCCATCCAGTTTTGATAAACCGATTGTTGTTTTAACGATGTTGTTAAACATATCCTAAGGATTGTATATCACTGTCGTGATTTTGAGTGATTTGATGCGTGTGATATGATGTGTTTAAGTGAATGTTGATACGTGCGAATTTTGAGCATTTTGGCCTATTGTACTTCTGAAAAACCTTGGGTATCTTAGAAAATAAACCTCGAGACGTACTTTTAAAATGAATTATTTTCTCACAGTGTTCTCAAGATGCCTACTAGCGCCATGCTATGTTTCAAGATTATTTTACTTTGAGGATCAAAATATTTTGAGATATTTCTAATGATTTAGAAATGCATTCGCTTAGACCCGAAGGTCGAATATAGCTAAAAAGTTTTAATTTAACGAAAGGTGTCTTCATTTTTTTATCAAACGCAAGATGATTTTTTTTAAAGTCTCGATGACGATGTTTGTACTACTTTTTGATATATGATACTCAAGATCAACTGGTGCTTGCAAATTATTTTCAAAAGGTGGTTTTCATTTTCAAAACCTATCATTCCTATTTGTGGTCCGGAAATATATGTGTGATGTTCGTACTCTCGTTAGGGTGTTAACCCCCGAGTTGTTGTTGAATTGGTGGTGTGAGCGTTGAGTCGTTCGCCACACAATTGTCGTGGTAGCCTCTGTGAGGGGTGTGATGTTGGTATTGGATGTTGTCGCCTCGTAGAGGTTTATGCGTTATCGCATATATGTGAGCCGTTAGAGATCGGGTTGGTATGATTGTGTGCATCGATGATTGTTCCGCGTTGTGTCGGTTGCTTGTTGTATTGTTACCTTGGTTCCGTTGTTGTGAGTTTCGGGGGCGAGGTCAAAGGTAATACCCATACTATTTTGACTTCTATATTTTTTCTTTCTCCAGTCTATCGATTCGCTCGTGTTCATTGATATCTTCTGAACTTGTTCTGTACCTTGGTTTCATCGTTCGAACGAGCTGTAATCTGGTTTTGAGTCGATCTGGTTATCGCTGTGACTTTTCCGAATTCGGTTCGACTATTGTGAACCTTGTTCGGAAGTAACATCTTTTGGTTCTAATAGTTCTTTTATTCGAAGTGGATCATATTTTGAACTTCTGTATTTTTGGCTCTATCGACTCGTTTATGCTCGTTAACATTTCTGAACTTTCCCTATCCCTTGCTTTTGTTGATCGAACGAGGGTGGTATTGTTTCAGAATAACTCGTCTGTCGTTGTGGCTTTTCAATCGCTATTCCCTTTCCTGTGGATCTTATGGGAATGCACGTCTTGCTGTTCTCACCAGGTCATCCTGGGAGTTGTTGTTTGAATTTTATTATCCTACGTGTTTCGGACATGATTGTTCGATTTTTGTTGTCTCAATCGTTTGTTTGTTCGGTTTTTGTTCTCATTTCGTTATTGTTGGGCGTTCAGGCTCCTTCGTAATTCCCTTAAGTTCGGGAAATTAGTCTCGTTTTCGATCTTCCAACCCTTGGGCGGTGGAATTTCGTATTTGTTCAGCGTTGACTCGCGTTTTGGTTGATGAACCGTTGGGTTGGTCAATCGTATTGATTTTCGTTCGTTGAGTTTTGTGATTGTTCGGATAATCGACTCGATTGTATTGTCTATTTGATGACGCTTGTCACTCTTTGATTTTATTATGTCTCTACCGGTGGCGTTATGTTAGTCGCCGTGGAGCGTATTTTCACGCCGTATGTCTCTTTGCGTTTCTTGCAGCGTTTCGCCGTCGGACGCGAGTTTTTGGTTTTTATGTATCTCGTTGAGTTTTCCTGGCGGGATATTGCTTCTCCCTACTTGTTTTAAGTTTCGGGACGAAACTTCTTTTAAGGAGGGTAGAATGTAATATCCGCAATTTTCGATTTTCGGTAAATTTCTTTTTTTGGCCGGAGTCCATTTTGACGACTCGATCATGACCGTTTTGTCATTATGAGAATGATTAATTCTACACTTTTTGTCATCCGAGTTCGTTTCGGTGTTGTTTTGTTGAGTTCCGTGCTTTTTAGCGACTTTTCCGCACTTGAGTTCGATTCTTGCGAATCTCGTCCGAAACTGCTGTTTCGAGTTTCCCGCAAGTCTGTTTAACTTTGTTAGACGTGTTGTGAACTTCGGTTTGGTTATTCGATCACGTATCGTGATTTCCGGACGTTTTGGGCCATTTTGTAATTTCTTGAAAGTTACGGGTATTCGTATCTGTAATTGTTGTCTCGACCCGTTTCTTGGTCGCGTATGATTAATTATGGTATTATGTTTTCATTTCGGGCCGTTGATGTTGTCCGCGAACTTTTCGTCGTGTTCGTTCCGTACGTTTTCGGAAATCGGGTCGTCGAGCCACAGTGGTCCTGCATCGCCGGACGGTTATGGATCGGGCCGACGATTATGGCACCGCCGGACAGTGCAGAGAACCGGCGAGCGCACGCTACGGCCGGAGGCCGCGGCGCTAACCGGCAGTGTGTAGCGCACGCTATCTACCGCCTAACGACGCCATCGGTGCGGGCGGTGGGGTTACGAGGTTCTCGACTCGGCCAGATCGCAGTAGCGCACGCTACTATCGGTCATAGCGCACGCTAACCGGCAGGGTAGCGACGCCGTCGCCGACTAGCGACGTTACTGGGTGAGTTTGTTAGTCCGCAGGCTATCGACAAAGCCGCGCAAGAAGCTTCCGGCCGTAGCGCACGCTAGCGGGAGTCGGGCGATCATGGTCGGCAGATTGGTCGGTGGTGCCGGGTCATGCGGGCCATGGCCGAGAGTGCTCGCCAATACCGGGCCGATAGTGCATGCTAGTCCGGAAGGCTAGCGACGCTAGTTCCGCCCAAGATATATATGACAGATCACCACTTTTTCATTCATTTTTCATTTCCTTTCTCTTCGGTCCGCGGCCGAGCTGAGAGGATGAAGCCATGTTGTTAAACAACAAATCCATGAAGTTTCGAGTTTATATCACCGATCAATCATCCTATAACATCCTTCGATCCAAATAATCAAGGTTAGATCTTTAGAACCCTACTTTTGGGTAGATTTGGGGGTTTTCGCGTTTTTGTCCGATTCGTTCCGTTTTGTTGATTAATTCATGATGAATATGATTAATCTTGTTGGTATTCTTAGTTTCCCTATGGATTCATGGTATGTTTCGTGGTTTTTACGGAATCGAGAGGGTTTGGTTGTGGTCCGCCCTCGTTGTTGTTTATATACGAATATACATGAATCGTAGGTGGGTTTTCGGGTGTATTCCAATTCCGTATTCATTTAGAAATGGTTGTGATTGTATTCTTCGAATCGTTAGGTTCGGTTTCATTGGTTCCTATCGTTCGTGGGTGACTTTCCTTTCCGTTCGTTGCGTCGTCAATAATTCAAGGCAAGTATTTTTGGAAACCTTTATGCTTGGCATGGAATGGTAATGTATTTTATGTGTGATTTGCTCACCTCGGGATGGTCCGACGGGACCACGGAGGGAATCGAAAGGGTTGAGTCCTCGATTCATGAGTTTGTTTAGCTAAGCTCGGGAGGGTCCTTAGAGGCCTCGGGCGGGATCTAAGATATTACTCTGTTCCCAAGGCGATGCATGTGCGTGTTTTGTTTTTATAATGTGGCCAGCTCGGGAGGGTCCTTAGAGGCCTCGGGCGGGATCTATGATATTACTCTGTTCCCAAGGCAAATTGTTTGACTGTTTGTTTCCGGAAAAGACATGTCTGGTTTTGGCTTTTGAAATTGATATTGGTGCATGTACTATGAAATGTGTAAGCGATTGGTTTGCCTTGAATACTTGTACTAGCGTAATTGCTAACCCCTTTGGGGACCCGTTGTCGGGGAAATTCTTGTTATGGATTTCAGGTTATGTTCAGCCAGACGAGCGGGCGCTGGGATGGTACAAAGATGTCGGCCAGGGTTGTCGACATGTGCAATTGAGTCTTGTTATTTCCTACTGTCTCTTTTGATGTGGATGTTTTCAAATTGTAAACTTATAGATTGTACTCGTGAGTACTTAGGCTTTTTCTTTCGGATTGTGATTGGTCTTCGTTGGAGTTACTGTATTTGTCGGTTGATGTTTATTATGCCGGTTGTACCGGACGTGTTGTTTTATGTTCTTGTTGTTAACCATTGTTTCCTTGCTAACCGAGACGGTTAGTCGAGAGGTGTTTTCTTGTGTTAGCCTGGTGGATCCCATGTAGGGTCCACGGCGCTGTAATACACCTCGAATATTTTGGGGGTGTTACAACAAAACACAGGGTCCACGACCCGATCATCAACTTCAATTCACTTCCAAAGACATATTACACATAATACATTATTCTTATGCCATTTTTGCCAAACAACAAGACTCGATATATAATGTCTCTCGACCCTGAGCACCAAGCATTGTGATACTCCGGACATATCACAATTAATCATCAGCACAAACACTCGGGCAATTCTCGCGACCCGGTCCAGCCGCTAATCCACTAGGTCCCCGTGTGACCCCGTCGAGTCAATCCCCGAGTGAGAGTACCCGAGAACAACCTTACAACTCTCATCAATTCACATTTCCAAAACCACAATCCTCAAGAGTCAATCACAATATATATATATATATATATATAGTCGAGGTATTTTGCTAGAATGGCCAAATTATCTGACACATACTCATGACCAAAAGCTAATACAATCAACAAAGAAGCACACCGTCTAAACAGCACTGAACGCCACAACTAATATCACATAAGCTCATATATTCACACACATCCGTATGACTCCAAGCACAATCTTAACGAAAGGATTGAACTTTAAATTTACCGACAACATATTCACACATATTGGCATCACCCGAAGTAAGGCGATCCTATACTCGACTCTAACACACATAGTCAATTAAGCACATTAATTCCCGAACACGAGAATCATCTTTTAAGAAAACCATGATTGTAAATATATCAATTCTTTGAGAAATGGTTGTAAACATTCATTTAGCACATATCGTCGATTTCCAACCATTATATTCACAAAACACGTAATGTATGGGCAAGATACTTGCCTCGATAATCGATACCAGATACTTCGATGAACACAGCTCAACCGGGTAATCTCGAACACCTAAAATTCTCCGGCGGAAATAATGGTAACCCAACCGATTGGGAAACGACGAACGAAAGAGTTCCGACTCGAGTTCTTCACAAGAAACCTGACCCTAACATCATGTCATCAATAATCAACGATCGTACGAGGAAGAATAATCGTAGAACGCTAAAAACCCCCCTCTAAGAACTTTCACCGGACACCTTCAAGGCGTTGATTAGGAACTCAACAAAACGATGAATATTTAGGAATCAAGCCATAGAACAACAAGGAAATTCGTAAAACATAACTTAATAATCAATAATCCATCACTCATCTAAGTTATTACGGATCAAACGGGTGAAATCAAGTAAAACCCCCAATTTCCCAAAAACTAAGGTTTTAGGAAAAATAACCTTGATTCGCTGGATTGAAGGATGTTATGGAATGATCAATCGAGGATATGAACTCCATAACTTCGTGGATTCATAGTATAACAACATATCTTCGACTTCTCCAAGACTCCATCCACGGATAGGAAAGATAGGAAATGAAAAACGAGTGAAAATATGACTGCTCAGTCATATTTATATTGGTGCAGCCTAGCGTGCGCTAGGCTGCCGAGCTAGCGTGCGCTAACGGGCGGTCATGGTCGAGAATGTTCGGTCCGGGCCCGCGTTAACCTATCCTGCCGACCTGTCCTGCTGTCTAGAACCTTCATGTCCGACTGCGGTAGCGCGCGCTGCGCAGGGCCTTGCATGCGCTAGCCGGTCCGTCCAGAACCCTCTGGACTAGACTGCTCGACCAGGTAGCGTGCGCTGGTCAGCCGATAGCATACGCTACACCTGCCGATTAGTGCGTGCAGTTACCGACAGTAATGTGCGCTACCTGCCGATCCTCCCCGAGTCCAAAACCTCAAAAACCTCTCTGGCCAGCCCGATAGCATGAGCTGGTCGGACGAATAGCGTGCGCTACTCCTGCCGAGTTAGCGCGCGCAGCCTTCCAACTGTGGCGTGTGCTATGACGGTTCCTACCGCACCTGCCCAGCCAGTGCCCGCACCCGTCCGGCTAGTGCCTGCACTCGTCCGGCCAGTGCCCATACCCGTCCGGCCAGTGCCCAGCCGTCATGACTCGACGACTCGATTTTCCAAAAATGCACGAAACGAACACGACCAACGCTCGAGGACAACAACATCCATCTGGAATGAAAACAATGGATAACAAATCGCCCCATACGGCCATAAATCCAAAATTAGTAGTCGAGAAAAATAATGCCAGCGCTCGACAACCGCGAAATATCCGAAGAAAAATCCAAAATAACCGGAACGAAAATCGTGGGTATTACAAATGTGAAGATAGCGATTAATGAACATAGCTTCTTAGCTGACTTGCACATAGTTGAACTCAGCGATTTTGATGTTATTTTGGGTATGGACTTGTTGGACAAACATAGAGCTGTAGTAGAATGATCCGAAAGAAGGGTAACCTTATGCCCGTCTGTTGATATCAAGACCATATTCGAGGGAGTAAGACACTGTAGTACCCCGAAAGTGATTTCAGCCATGAAAGCTGTGAAAATATTGAAGAAGCGTAGTTGCCAAGGATTCCTGGTGAATGTGATGGGAAAAACAACTTCGGAGAAGACAGTAGCTGATTGTAATACCCGGTTGTAATTCAGTAATTATCATTCAGTAATTATCATTCAGTAATTGATACTCAGTAATTTCACTCATTAATGATCAATTGTCACTCATATTCAATCATGGTATTCATCATTCAGAGTAATTGTATCGTGTATCAATCGTCATTCATCATCAATCTAATTAGAGTTTCGTGCCGTGTTTATCATCGTTGTCATTTTCGTTGTGGGCTGTGCGTGAGGAGTAGCGCACGCTACGTACTCTTTTTAGCGTACGCTAATTGAGTACAGGTAGCGCACGCTACCACTCAGCATTAGCGCATGCTAATGTTACCCTGGTTGCAGTCCAGAAGGTACTGGACTGCAGGTGAGTTATGTGTAGCGCACGCTACGAGTGGTAAGTAGCGCGCGCTAGTGGGTTGTAGTAGCGCACGCTAAATATGTGGAGTAGCGCGCGCTAGGGACGGATCAGGTTAAGTCCAGTGGCTACTGGACTGCACTGGATTAATTCATAGCGCACGCTATGAGTGATGTTTAGCGTACGCAATTGTTATTATAGCGCACGCTAATCGTTGGTTGTAGCGCACGCTATCGAGATCAGATCAGAGAACAGAAGGTTTCTGGATTCCAGTACTGGGCATCACATAATTCGTTAGCGCACGCTAACAATGGGTATTAACGCACGCTATTGGCATGACCGTAGCGCACGCTACAAAAAGGTACGTAGCGCGCGCTACCGTGTTCGGACAGTGGGTACTGGACTACCCAAATTACCCGTAAGCGCACGCTACGCACAAGGGCTAGCGCACGCTAACCTGGAATGGCTATATATCGATGCTTAGCCTGAGTTCGTCATTTTATCATCCTTTCTCATTCCCTCATCGGTTTCGGGCGATTTTGGGCATTTTGGAGAGTTCTTTTCGAGCTTTTATCATCCATCATCATCTTCAAGTCTTTGAGTTGGATTATCATCACTTCATCATCTCCTTAACATCGAATCAAAGGTATTAATCTCTTGGATCTAGAATTTCGGATTTTTGGGTTTTTCCTTCCAATTTCTTCGTGTAAGCTTGGATTATCATTGGAATATGTTAGATATGGATTATCTACCTTGGATAAGTATATTCTTACGGATTTAATGGTTATTTTCGGAATTATTTCAAGAACCCTTAAGGTTGACTTCGGTTATTTGGGGATTTTCCGATTAATGTCGTTGTAATCTCGAATTGTGGATTCCTAATGGATCATTGATATCATTGAAGTGTTTTGTTAGTTCGATACACTCATTTTGGTGTTGGTTTCGATATATTCGGGATTGGATATTTTCGAAGTCGTGTGGTTGGTTACGTATTCGTTAGAATACCCCTATGAGTTTATTATCGTTGTTTTTGACCTTTGGGTTAGTCGTGTTTAGTTGCTTGATACGTGTATTGAACGGTTGTTGGTAATTATTGTTATTCAAGGTTGTTCGAGCGACCGGCATTTCATTTAGGACGTTGTTCGTGGACGGACATTCTTCATCGGTATTGAGTAAGTTAATTCTTACTCGGTTAAAAGGATATTCATTCCTTTTGATGTTGTTCATTCATAATCGTAATTCATTCATCATTGTATTAACCGTATCAAAACTTGTCATTGTCAATTAATCACCTCAGTCATAAGGAACGACGGTTCCAATCATTTCATTAAGTTTGCCATTCATTTCACCATCATTTAATCTCGTGAGTCATTATTCATTTTCGTTGTCACTTTTGTCATATTGTGGCATTCGGGTCATCTCGGGCGTGCCGTTGGTATGTGTAGGATTTTCATGTCGGGCACATTATAGTCGTGTGTTGGTTGGTGGCCTCACATTGATCGCACACGAGTTGATGGCTTCGTGAGATCGATTAGGTACAAGACCACACGTGTATTCGATCGATACTCGTTGGTGGCTTGTGCACGGACACATTTCCATCCCGGGCGTAGTGTGGCGCCATTCCTTTGAGCCGTATCATTAGTTGATTCATATAGCATGTTTGATTGCGTATGTTTCGGCTGTGATATTGTATAACCGTGGATAACTCATGATTGTGTATTTTCAACTCTTGAGGATTGTTGTTCGTAGAATCGATTTCGCTGGGGATACTGCTGTGTCATGGCAAGGCTAAAGCACGGGAGAGCACGGTGACGGCGAGAGTCCAGTGATACTAGTAGGGGGCCCTACTTTTGCCATTTATGTTTCCTTCATTTATTCCGCTGCAGACATTCCGTTTGAATATTCATTTCACTCGTGTTGTATATTTTATCTCCATATAAAATATACTTGTATTGATGTCATCCTGGTGTGTTGTATGAAACTCCTTATCGGAGTAATTAATTGTGTAATGTGGTTCGGTACTACATTTACCTGCGTAATTTACTCATTTTCATTAGCTGGTGGGTCCCACTGGGGTCCACAGACCGTAATATCCGCCTAGTTTGGGGTGTTACAGAGTTGGTATCGGAGAGTGGTTTTGAATACTACCTTCCGAGTCATGTCTCATTTGAAATCATCGTCATCGGACTAGTATCATTGGACTTTCGCGTCACGTGTGACCTGTGCAAATGCCGAGCCAATCAGACCAAGAACTGTAAGATTTCTGATGCCATGGTATAATTTCTGGCAATAATCATTCATTCATAATTCATCAGTTAACAATCCTCATTCATCATCTTCAATTGTGATCAAGTCGATAATGTTAACTCATTAATCACTCAATTCATTTCATTACCCAGTTGTTGATCTTGAAGATCATATCATCAATCTTGTTAAGATGTTTAAGATAATCATTTCAGTAATTTCATCAGATAATCATGTCACGTCAACTAATCATTCATGTAATCGCTGTATTTGAACGCGTATGCTCATTTTCATCATTTCATAATATAATCATAATGTGATACTCATGCGAGATATATAATCATCATATGACTTTCCACTTCAGTATGGAAAGGGCTGGCAGAGGACGTGGAGGACGAGGCCGTGGAGCGGGCCGAATCCCGAGAACTCGTGTGAATACACGTGCGAATGCCAGGAATAATGCTAACTCATCGAGCAGTGACGCTGCCACTCATTCACCTGGACGTGATCATTCGCTATCAGGGAGTCGAACCCGGGACACAGCTCAGTCAGAGGGTGTTCGAGTCGACCCACTCGCCTTTATGCAGGGCATGATGGCCCAAATGACGCAGATGGCACAACTTATGGAGGCGATGCATAACTCCACTACTCAAAATCAACAGGCTCCTCCGCCGCCACCTCAGAGGCAAGAGAGGGGTGTAAGCAATATCATTAGCGATATCTCTCGCCAGCGTCCACCTACCTTTGAGGGCTCATCTGAGCCGGCAGATATTGTTCATTGGCTTGAGCATTTCGAGAAGTTATTTGCTATGGTGGATTGCCCTGAAGGGCATAAAGTTGCAGTTGCGGCTTACTATCTTGGTAAGAGCGCTCATTCAAGGTGGCTATCGTTGAAGCCCACAGACGGATCATGTACTTGGGATCAGTTCAAAACTCTCATGATGGAGAGGTACTATCCGGCCCCACTCAGGGAGGCCAAGTTGTCGGAATTACTCACTCCCGACCTTGCGGCGGATGATGATGTTCTCGCCATCGCCGAAAAATTTCAGGAACTTCTTCCATTCGCCTCATCTATCATTCACTCTGAGGCGGACAAGATCAAGTATTTCAGCAAGAGGCTGAAACCTCGTATGCGGCTACAGTTGCTTAATCATAATTGTACCACTCTGGCCGAGTTCATTGAGAAAGCTCTTACCTATGAGCTTACTGCTAAGGAGATTGCTAAGCAGCAACCTTCATCTGCTAGCAAGAAGTCCAAGAACCGTAATCAGTCTGACGGGAGCCAGGCCACTTTCAAGAAACCACGTGCGGGCTCTACTTTTTCTGAGCGACCTCCCCTGGCGTCTAAACCCGCGGAATCTCAGTCACGAGCGGCGTTCGCCATCACTGTTTCAATCTGAGGAACAGGCCATTTCAGCACCAAATGTCCGGATGCATCACGTGCCACAATCAGTGGATTGCCGGGCATAGGGCCCGCTTTTGCCGAAGGGACTCTAAACCCACTCCGGCCATCTCAGGCCCAGGACATTGGGCGGTGCGTAATCAAAGCCACTCGGCTGCGTTCAAGACGACAGGAGCTAAAGGCGGAGCCAAGAGCTATCAGACGGGAGCGTCCGGTTCGGGGGCCGGCAAGCCCCGAATTTATGAGATGAAGAAGACCGACGATCCGGAGGCCCGAATGATCTCAGGTACACTCGATATTCTATCTCAACCTGTGTGTACCCTTTTTGATACTGGTGCATCGCATTCATTCATTTCCGAGTCATGTTTGAGTAGACTACGTTTGGGTAGTGCTACTAGTTGTGAGCCTTATGTCATTGGTCTACCTGATGGTAGACGAATTATCGGAAATCGTGAGATTCAGAATTGTCCGATTCAGCTTCATGGTCGTGTATGGCCAGCGGACCTAATCGTAGTATATTTGCCGAGGGACGACGTCATCTTGGGTATTGATTGGATGGATCGTCATGATGCCATCATTAGTGTCCGTAAGCGTATGATCACTATCATTTCAGACGATGGGGTCAAATGTGTGTTTCAGGGAGGTAATCCCGGCTGTTCTGGAAAGGTCATTAATTTGATGAAAGCAGTGAGATTACTCAATCAAGGATGTGTCGGTTATTGGTGCTATATGACCAAAACAGAGAAATCATCAGTATCGTTGACGGACATTCCGGTAGTGAAGGAATACGCCGATGTTTTTCCAGATGAGTTACCTGGTTTGCCTCCACAGAGGGATGTGGAATTCACGATTGAGTTGGAGCCTGGTACGTCCCCGATATCGAAGGCACCGTACCGGATGGCCCCGACCGAAATGCAGGAATTAAAGAACCAACTTGAGGAATTGTTCGAGAAGGGTTATATTCGACCGAGTGCGTCCCCGTGGGGAGCACCAGTGCTATTTGTCAAGAAGAAGGATGGTTTGTTCCGCTTGTGTATTGATTACCGGGAATTGAACCGGGTGACGATCAAGAATAAGTATCCTTTACCCCGTATTGATGATCTCTTAGATCAACTTCAGGGAGCTTCAGTATTTTCCAAGCTCAACTTAAGATCTGGATATCATCAGTTGCGAATTCGAGAGTCGGATATCGCGAGGACGGCATTTCGAACACGCTATGGTCATTATGAGTTTGTGGTTATGCCGTTTGGGTTGACTAATGCACCTGCGGTATTCATGGAATTAATGAATCGGGTTTTCATAGACTATCTGGATCAGTTCGTGGTTGTCTTCATTGATGACATTTTGATTTATTCTCGTGACCGGGAGGAACACGAGTCTCACCTTCATCAAGTTCTCGACGTGTTGAGGCGAGAACAACTTTATGGGAAGTTTTCCAAATGTGAGTTTTGGATGTCCGAAGTGACATTTCTCGGACACGTAATTTCATCAGACGGAGTTCGTGTCGATCCTCAGAAGACGGAGGCTATTCGAGATTGGCTACCTCAGAAGAATGTTAAGGAAATCCGAAGTTTCCTCGGATTAGCGGGTTATTATCGGCGATTTGTGGAGGGATTTTCTAAAATCGCTCAACCCATGACGAACCTTTTACGGAAGGATAAGAAATACACGTGGTCCGACGCGTGTCAACAGAGTTTTGAGGAACTCAAGAGCCGGTTAACTTCAGCACCTGTCCTTTCTTTACCGCAAGGGACAGAGGGATTTGTG
Source organism: Orobanche coerulescens (assembly GCA_033398695.1). Lineage (NCBI taxonomy): Eukaryota > Viridiplantae > Streptophyta > Magnoliopsida > Lamiales > Orobanchaceae > Orobanche > Orobanche coerulescens. The sequence goes on along the minus strand of CM065805.1, from coordinate 168,550,823 downwards.
GTCTATAGTGATGCGTCCGGACAGGGCCTCGGATGTGTACTCATGCAGAACGGGAAAGTTATCGCTTATGCTTCACGGCAATTGAGACCTTACGAGGTTAATTATCCGACCCACGACCTGGAGCTAGCAGCCGTGGTGTTCGCTTTGAAGATTTGGCGTCATTACCTTTATGGCGTTACCTGTCAGGTATTCACCGATCATAAGAGTTTAAAGTATATATTTACTCAGAAGGAGTTAAATATGCGACAGAGACGGTGGTTGGAACTAATCAAAGATTATGATATCGAGATCCTTTACCACCCGGGCAAGGCGAACGTTGTCGCCAACGCCTTGAGTCGTAAGTCCGTTCAGGAGCAGATGCTTGCTCGATTAACAGTTCAGAAGGAACTTCAGCAGGAATTTCTGAGACCCGAGATCGAGGTCTGGTTACAGCGAGTACAAGGGCAGCTTTGTATGTTAGAGATTTCATCGTCACTCGAGGAGGCAATCCGAGAGAATCAGAGTTCAGACCCTTCATTATTGCGCATCCGTGAGGATGTGACTCAGGGGAAAGCCCCTGGATTTGTGGTCCACGAGGATGGACTTTTGCGGTTTAAGAATCGGTTATGCGTACCGGCGAATGACGAGTTGAAAAACTCGATTTTGAAAGAAGCTCATGCTACCCCTTATTCTGTTCGTCCGGGGTCTAGTAAGATGTATAAGGACTTGAAACAAAATTACTGGTGGAGTAATATGAAGCGAGCAGTCGCAGAATTTGTTTCGAGATGCTTAACCTGTCAACAAGTTAAGATTGAACATCGGCGGCCGTGGGTATGCTGAAACCTCTTCCTATTCCCGAATGGAAGTGGGAAGACATTTCTATGGATTTCATCACGAGTTTGCCGACGAGTCATCGTGGCATGAATACGATCTGGGTGATCGTGGACCGCTTAACCAAATCGGCTCATTTCCTTGAAATCAAGGATACGTGGGGACCCGAGAGACTGGCCCAGTTGTTCATCAAGGAGATAGTGAGATTGCACGGTACTCCTAAAAGTATTGTTTCCGATCGTGACTGACGATTTGTGTCTCATTTTTGGAAATCAGTTCATCGTGCTATGGGAACTCAGCTTAATCTCAGTACCGCTTTTCATCCTCAGTCCGACGGACAATCAGAGAGGACTATTCAGACCTTAGAGGACATGTTGAGGGCATGCGTCCTCGATTGGAAAGACGATTGGAAAGCCCAACCATTGATCGAGTTCACGTATAATAATAGTTGGCATACTTCGATTAAGATGGCACCTTACGAGGCCTTGTATGGTCGTCGTTGTCGATCTCCTTTGTGTTGGGATGACCTATCAGAATCAATCGGCACCGAGCCCGATATGCTTATAGCCGCCCGTGAGAAGGTAGCTTTGATCAGAAGTCGTTTGTTGACCGCTCAGAGTCGACAGAAATCGTATGCAGATAATCGTCGTCGACCGTTAGAATTCGAGGCGAGTGACCATGTTTTGGTCAAGGTCTCCCCGAGTCGTGGTATCTTCCGTTTTGGGAAGAGGGGTAAGTTGAGTCCGAGATTCATTGGACCGTTTGAGATTCTGGATCGAGTAGGCGAGTTAGCTTACCGGTTAGCTTTACCTCCGGCGTTGAGCCGAATTCATAATGTGTTTCACGTATCTCAGTTGCGGAAGTATGTTGCCGACCCGAGTCACATACTTCAGTTCGATGAAATCGAGATTGCCGATGATCATTCATATGAGGAGCGTCCTATACGAGTTTTAGAGCGGCGAATCAAGCAGTTGAGGAATAAGACGATTCCTTTGGTTAAAATTCAGTGGTCTAGACACGGAGTCGAAGAGGCTACGTGGGAAACCGAGGATAGTATGCGGGAGAGTTATCCCGAGTTGTTTGACCCTTAGTTTCGGGGACGAAACTCTTTTAAGGGGGGGTGTATGTAATACCCGGTTGTAATTCAGTAATTATCATTCAGTAATTATCATTCACTAATTGATACTCAGTAATTTCACTCATTAATGATCAATTGTCACTCATATTCAATCATGGTATTCATCATTCAGAGTAATTGTATCGTGTATCAATCGTCATTCATCATCAATCTAATTGGAGTTTCATGCCGTATTTATCATCGTTGTCATTTTCGTTGTGGGCTGTGCGTGAGGAGTAGCGCACGCTATGTACTCTTTTTAGCGTACGCTAATTGAGTACAGGTAGCGCACGCTACCACTCAGCATTAGCGCACGCTAATGTTACTGCTGCGATCCGTAAGGTACTGGACTGCAGGTGAGTTATATGTAGCGCACGCTACGAGTGGTAAGTAGCGCGCGCTAGTGGGTTGTAGTAGCGCACGCTAAATATGTGGAGTAGCGCGCGCTAGGGACGGATCAGGTTAAGTCCAGTGGCTACTGGACTGCACTGGATTAATTCATAGTGCACGCTATGAGTGATGTTTAGCGTATGCAATCGTTATTATAGCGCACGCTAATCGTTGGTTGTAGCGCACGCTATCGAGATCAGATCAGAGGACAGAAGGTTTCTGGATTCCAGTACTGGGCATCACATAATTCGTTAGCGCACGCTAACAATGGGTATTAACGCATGCTATTGGCATGACCGTAGCGCACGCTACAAAAAGGTACGTAGCGCGCGCTACCGTGTTCGGACAGTGGGTACTGGAGTACCCAAATTACCCGTTAGCGCACGCTACGCACAAGGGCTAGCGCACGCTAACCTGGAATGGCTATATATTGGACAGTTAGCCTGAGTTCGTCATTTTATCATCCTTTCTCATTCCCTCATCGGTTTCGGGCGATTTTGGGCATTTTGGAGAGTTCTCTTCGAGCTTTTATCATCCATCATCATCTTCAAGTCTTTGAGTTGGATTATCATCACTTCATCATCTCCTTAACATCGAATCAAAGGTATTAATCTCTTGGATCTAGAATTTCGGATTTTTGGGTTTTTCCTTCCGATTTCTTCGTGTAAGCTTGGATTATCATTGGAATATGTTAGATATGGATTATCTACCTTGGATAAGTATATTCTTACGGATTTAATGGTTATTTTCGAAATTATTTCAAGAACCCTTGGGGTTGACTTCGGTTATTTGGGGATTTTCCGATTAATGTAGTTGTAATCTCGAATTGTGGATTCCTAATGGATCATTGATATCATTGAAGTGTTTTGTTAGTTCGATACACTCATTTTGGTGTTGGTTTCGATATATTCGGGATTGGATATTTTCGAAGTCGTGTGGTTGGTTACGTATTCGTTAGAATACCCCTATGAGTTGATTATCGTTGTTTTCGACCTTTGGGTTAGTCGTGTTTAGTTGCTTGATACGTGTATTGAACGGTTGTTGGTAATTATTGTTATTCAAGGTTGTTCGAGCGACCGGCATTTCATTTAGGACGTTGTTCGTGGACGAACATTCTTCATCGGTATTGAGTAAGTTAATTCTTACTCGGTTAAAAGGATATTCATTCCTTTTGATGTTGTTCATTCATAATCGTAATTCATTCATCATTGTATTAACCGTATCAAAACTTGTCATTGTCAATTAATCACCTCAGTCATAAGGAGCAGCGGTTGCCCAATCATTTCATTAAGTGTCATTCATTTCACCATCATTTAATCTGGTGAGTCATTATTCATTTTCGTTGTCACTTTTGTCATATTGTGGCATTCCGGGTCATCTTGGCGTGCGGTTGGTATGTGTAGGATTTTCATGTCGGGCACATTATAGTCGTGTGTTGGTTGGTGGCCTCACATTGGGTGTGCACACGAGTTGATGGCTTCGTGAGACTGATTAGGTACAAGACCACACGTGTATTCGATCGATACTCGTTGGTGGCTTGTGCACGGACACATTTCCATCCCGGGCGTAGTGTGGCGCCATTCCTTTGAGCCGTATCATTAGTTGATTCATATAGCATGTTTGATTGCGTATGTTTCGACAGGATATTGTATAACTGTGGATAACTCATGATTGTGTATTTTCAACTCTTGAGGATTGTCGTTACGTATCCCGGCCGTTGGGGATACTGCTGTGTCATGGCAAGGCTAAAGCACGGGGAGAGCACGGTGACGGCGAGGAGTCCCAGTGATACTAGTAGGGGGCCCCAGTCTTTTCAGTCATTTATGTTTCCTTCATTTATTCCGCTGCAGACATTCCGTTTGAATATTCATTTCACTCAGTGTTGTATATTTTATCTCCATATAAAATATACTTGTATTCAGTGTCATCCTGGGTGTGTTGTATGAAACTCCTTATCGGAGTAATTAATTGTGTAATGTGGTTCGGTACTACATTTACCCTGCGTAATTTACTCATTTTCATTAGCCTGGTGGGTCCCAGTCGGGGGTCCACGGCACTGTAATATCCTCCTAGTTTGGGGTGTTACACTGATGTACCTATCGTCAAAGAGTATCTAGATGTCTTTCCCGAAGACTTGCTTGGAGTTCCGTCGAGTCGTCAAGTTGAGTTCTCGATTGATTTAATGCGTAGAGCGGCCCCAATATCGAAAGGCCCCTATAGAATGGCGCCCAAGGAATTACAAGAGCTAAAATTGCAACTTTAGGATCTGCTTGACTCTGGATTTATCCGACCAAGTGTTTCATCATGGGGTGCGCCAATACTTTTCGTGAAGAAAAAGGAGGAAAGTTTGAGGATGTGCATGGACTATCGTGAACTTAATAGACTCACGATAAAGAATAAATATCCACTTTCTAGAATAGAGGACCTATTCGATCAACTTAGTGGATCAGGAGTGTTCTCGAAAATATATTTGAGATCCGTATATCACCAACTGAGGATTAAGTATGATGACATCTCAAAGACAATATTTCAAACTCGTTATGGACACTATGGGTTTATAATGATGCCATTTGGTTTGACTAATGCGCCAGCGGTATTCGTGAACCTCATGAACCGTGTATTCCAACCTTATTTGGATAAGTTTGTCATTGTGTTCATATATGACATACTTGTGTATTCAAAGAGCAAGGTTGAACATGAGCAACATCTTAGAATAGTATTGGGAATACTGCGCAAGGAGAAGTTGTATGCGAAGTTCAACAAGTGTGAATTTTGGCTTAACCGAGTTGCATTTTTAGGATATGCGATCACTTCTAGAGGAATCGAGGTTGGCCTGGTTAAGGTAGAGGCAGTCAATGATTGGAAAGTACCTAGTAATGCAAATGAAGTTCACAGCTTCTTGGGTTTAGCCGGTTATTATCGGAGATTTATCGAGGGATTTTCGAAGATAGCTGCACCAATGACTAGATTGACAAGGAAGTGAGAAGTTTTCTTATGGAATGAGAAGTGTGAAAAGAGTTTCCAAGAACTTAAGCGAAGGTTGACTGCAGCACCAGTTTTGACCATTTCCGATCCGATGGGAGAATTCATCATCTACAGCGATGCATCCAAGCAAGGCTTGGGATGTGTATTGATGCAGGAGGGCAAGGTAGTTGCCTATGCTTAGAGGCAACTAAAACCACACAAGTTGAACTACTCTACTCATGATTTGAAATTAGCAGCGGTAGTCATGCCTTGAATATTTGGAGACATTACCTGTATGGGGGTAAGTGTGAAATTTATACATACCACAAAAGTCTGAAATATATTTTCATACAAAAGGAATTGAATATGAGGCAGCGCAGATGGCTAGAGTTGGTGAAATACTACGATTGTACAATCCATTACCACCCTGGTAAAGCAAACCTAGTTGCTGATGAACTGAGCCGTAAGGCGAAAGGAGACCTAACCTGTATGTTGACCAAAGAGGAAAACTTGGTCAAGGAATTTGCAAGAATAAACCTTGAGATGGAAACACCGTCGAAACAAGTTGAGTCTTTATTGGCTCGTTTGGTGGCACAGCCAACCTTAAGGAAGCAGATCAAAGAAGGTCAAGGACAAGATGACTTTTTGGTCAAAATGAAAGAACGTACTCTTTCAGGTGAGGATAATGGATTCAGTGTGTCCAATGATGGCACAATGTACTATGAAGGGAGGATTCGTGTGCCCAATATTTTCAATATGAGAGAATCAATATTGAAAGAGGCACATAATACTCCATATACAGCACACCCTGGAAGTACAAAGATGTACCAAGGCCTTAAGGGGACATTTTGGTGGGAAAGTTTGAAGAGAGATATGACAGAATTTGTCAAAAAGTGTATAGTTTGTCGACAAGTGAAGGCAGAACACCAACGCCCATTTGGACTACTTAAATCACTTCATATTCCGGAATGGAAATGGGAACATATTATGATGGACTTTGTGGTAGGTTTGCCTCGAATGGAAAGAGGAAACCATGTTATTTGGGTTGTTGTGGACCGACTCACAAAGTCAGCTCATTTCATCCCAGTTAAGATGAATATCCGAATGGATCAGTATGCTCAACATTACATCAGTGAGATTATTAAGTTGCATGGAGTGCCAATCTTTATAATATACGACATGGATACTCGTTTAACATTGCATTTTTGGGAAAGTTTGCAAGAATCTTTAGGAACGCAGTTGAATTTTAGTACGGCCTATCATCCTCAGACTGATGGTCAGTCTGAGAGGACCATTCGGATTCTTGAGGATATGTTGCGAGCATCTGTGTTAGACATGGGCAATAATTGGGAACGACTGTTGCCTTTGGTAGAATTTGCTTACAACAACAGTTATCAGTCGACGATCGGAATGGCGCCGTATGAAGCCTTATACGATAGGAAGTGTCGATCACCACTGTATTGGGATGAAGTAGGTGAAAGGAAAATCTTGGCTCCCGAGATAATTGAACAGACAATATGTGTGGTGGATAAGATTCGTGAGAGGATCAAGATAGCACATGATCGTCAGAAGTCTTACGCCGGCAAGCATAGGAAAGATCTCGAATTCTGTGTTGGCGACAAGGTATTCCTGAATGTATCTCCTACCAAGAAAATTGTTCGTTTTGCTCCTAGGAGAAATTTGAGGCCGAGATATATTGGACCGTTCGAAATTCTTGGACGAATTGGAGAGTTAGCTTACCGCTTGGCTTTACCCCCATAACTTTCGACCGTGCACAACGTTTTTCATATATCGTTGTTGAGGAAGTATGTACACGATCCATGCCACATCATCAACTATACTGCCGTGGAGGTGAACAAAGATCTTACTTATGAAGAACAACCAGAAGTAGTCTCGACCGTTTAGTTCGGCAGTTGAGGAACAAAGAGAAGGTGTTTGCCAAAATCCAATGGCGCAACCACAGTAAAGATGAAGCCACTTGGGAGCGCGAAGAAGAACTTCAAGCTCGTTATCCAAATTTTTTCAATCTAGGTATGTCATTTATTTTCGAGGACGAAAATTTTTCTAAGAGGGGTAGGATGTAATATCCGCCATTTTCATAATATAATATTATTATTTATAATAATATTAATAATGCAATTCATTTCATTTAGTCTCATTTCATTACCAGGTGAGTAATTGTTGTACAATTATTTTCACTTCACGTACAAGTCAATGCATTCAGTTTCATTTAGAGGATCGTGAATAATTTTACGATATCTCATAGGTTCTAAGCCCGAGTCAATTTTATCAATTTAATTTCAAAAACATCTAATATTAGTCATTGTTACTAATATTATAATTATTAAAGGTATTATTATTAATAATAATATTTATAACAGAGAACAATATTAATATTAACAGTATTAATATTTACATCATTTCTATATCATTATAAATATTATTCTCGATATTATTATTCTTATTAGTATTATTAATATTATTACTACTATTGTTATTATTATCATTATCATTTTGCGACAATATTATCATTATCACCGAATTACTACTTTATACTTATTATTATACCATTATTATTATTATTATTATTATTATACCAATCATACTTAACCTTGAGTTTTAATTTAACTAACTATGATTATACTTAATTACCCATAATTAAGAAATCCGTTCTCTCACTTCACCAAACTTCTTTATCCTAATACAATCCTAGTTCAATCAAAATACTCCAAAACATATATCTATAAATATACTAATACATAGAATTAAAATCCTTTACAAATCACGTTCAACATCCAAAAAGAAAATACACTATACACATCAAACAATAACCATAGGAGAAGAAGACATCATCTTCCTACTGCACGGGATCGATCCAGCAGTCTCGAGAAAACTTTTCTGCACAATATCGTTCCAGTCTAAAGCACTCACCTACATATTCTCATCTTCTCTCTTCAGCAACAGGTAAATCCATATTTTAGTTTTCTTCTACTCGTCTGCAATTTACAATTCTTGAATACAAATTCATTCGCCTGATTCTAAACCATAACCATAATACAGAAACCTTTGAAGCCAAATCTGTCATTTCAGCCCGAGACAGCTTGTTTCACCCTAAACATTTTCGAAAAAAAAAAAAACCTTCGGACCTGCAGTCAGGCCACAAATCGTAGTTCAAACATTCAACTCAAAACCTGAATCGATAACAACTCTCAAACCCAAACTTAGAATCCACCTGACATCACCACAGCCCGAAATCGGCCCTCAACCCAAAAACCAAACCCAAAACTCAAATCAGAACCAAAACTGGTCCAGAATCGGAAACCCAATTCCTGATTCGAACTCGTCACCTCAACCTATGGCCAGAAACCCATCCAACCTTGAGCCTTGAAACCCTAATTCTCACCTGAAATCTTCGAGCATAGCCCACCAGACCACTCCAGATCACCGCTAATCAGAGGACCATCATGTATTGCTGCCCTTTCGGCGTTGTGTGAATTAAAGAGAAAGAGAAGATCACGCGGGCCTTACTGGTTCCTCTTCGCCGAAAATCTCCGTCACTCGTAGGGTTCCAATAGTTGCCACCGGACCAAAACCACCTCGAAACCGTCCTCTTCTGTTCATCTTGCCGCCGCACCACGCCCGCTTCGCCGGTCGTTTTCCTTCTTCAATTGGTGCGCCTGGTGTGTATTATTTTTGGCTGTGTGTTTGTATGAGTGAGAGAGTCGGTCGAGTTTAGAGTGAGAAGGGGAGAGAGAGAGATTTCATGAGTGAGAAACGGGGGAGAAATGAATGGAGATATCGGCCGAACGTGTAGGGTTTATATACCCGCGAAATTTTAGGGTTATGCAATTTAACCCCAAATTTCTAATTACTTCAATTTTTGACCCAGGCAACTTTAAAGCTTTCATTCCAACCCTTTTTGAGCAAGACATTAATAATGTTAATTCTAAAATTAATACTAATAACTAGTTCAATTTTATGCATATATTTTTTTCAGTCATTATATCATAATATTTTATAATGATTAAATTATTATTATTTGTAGACATTAACAAGGATATACGAGCTTAGGACTGTGAGTCAAGCATCTTCATATTCAAGTTTAAGCAACATTATTTATTCAGGTGGGAATTTTCACTATCACTTTAATTGTTTTAATTGGATTGCTATGTGATATTCTATTTATGTTCAAAATTAAGGATACATGTTGTAAATCAGGCTCACCTGTATACGTGTAAAGATGCTATCTTAAGATATATATTGTGTGGGGACACCTGCACAATCTCAATATTCACATGCGTACTCGATTCATGTTATATGTGATATTGTGTGTATGTATTCATGTTGAGAAAAATATTATTGATAGAATAATCATTTAAATGCTTTCCATGATATTGTATATTACTGTGATATATGTGATTTTCACGAGATGAAGGAAGCTCAACCCCACCTATATTGTGTAATATCCGTACTTTTTATTTTTGGTAATTTCTATTTTTGGGGTATGTTCGTTTCGGACGACTCGCTTGTTACTGTTTTGGAATTCTGAACCTGTTTTGTTCTTGGAGTTTTTCCGTTTGGACGAGTTTCGAGGATGTTTTTACGTAATTTTATCTTGAATTAGATCTTGTCGCATGTACGTTCGATTCTCGTAAAACTCGTTCGTTTTTGTTGTTTCTTGGTTTGCATAAGTTCGTATGGTTGAGTTAGTCGTGTTGAGGCTTTCGGTTAGTTAATCCGACGTCGTATCGTGATTTTCGGGCACTTGGGCCATTTTTGTAATTTCCTATAAGTTTAGGGAATTTCACTTTCTTTGTCGCATTACGGACTGTGGAGCACACATTTTAGGTATGCTAATTGGATTAGTATACTCGAACTGACTTACCCTCGATTCGTCACACGGATTTCACTCCGGGATAGTCAATGACGGAATCGAAAGGTTGTGATAGGTATTCGTGAACCTTCGACTTGAGAATTTGGTAGGGATGTGCTTGAGACGTTAAGATTTTCATTAGATTATTTCCACCCAGAAAACCTGAAGGTGAGGGTCAACCTTGACGTGCGTCTTGACAAGCAAGAATACAACGAAAAAACGTACAGAGAGAACAAAAACTCATCTGACGAATACTTACATATACACAGTTATATTCATTCACATGTATAGAACATCTAAAGCAAGAACACACAGAGCTTCATATCTGGTTCTTCCGGCAATCTTCACGCTCTACAGCTAAGATAACTAGAAGTCTTTATACTCATTGTAATAGATTCTAACATTAATATTTGTACTCCAAAGTATCTATATTAATAACATCTCGCGAGAGCATTCAAGCCCGGGATTAACAACCCCAGCAACCTTGTGTTATTAATTTTCCCACGGAAGTGTTCTCGCATTTGTTTGTTACTCGACCATTCCAGCAATATCATCTCCGGATAATATTTTGGGTAGCAACAATTGGCGCTAGAGGAAGGGGCTAGCTATCTAAACCTTCATTTTCTTTTTCTACCGTCTCGAAGAACACTCACTGTTCTCCGGGGCATATACTTGAAGAGACACTCACTGCTCTTCAAAGAAAACTTTCAGAGACATGACATCTGCCACGACCTCCAAAAGAGCCACCCTGCGATCTGCCGGACATTTCATTCCGACACAGACTGAATCCCAGCCTACGGCGGAAGGTGACCGCGGCGACACAAGACTCTCACTCCCGCCCCCGAGGGACGGTCCCAGCCTCTCAGTCGATCAGTTCCAGACCGCAGAACAGATTGAGGAGGCTATAGCCATCCTCAGGGAGCGACGGAGGGCATGCGACTCACCCACCATTACTCCGTCAGCCATCCGCCGAGCAGGCAAGCGGAAGCTCAAGGGGATATATGTTGAGAAATCGACAGAAAGCCCCGAGCCGCAGGAAAAGGCTCTCGTAAGACGGGACGACTCCATCTTCAGCCGCCTAGTGAGTGATCCCTCGTGGCGACCTGGGCGTTCAGGCCCCAGCCGGGAGGCATCGGAGTCCGAATCCGTCACCAGGAGTTCGGCATATCCGACTCCCAGAAGACAAGCTGGCCAACGGGCCCCCGCTCGCCCAAGAACTGAGCCTGGTGGCGGAGAACTCATCATCTACCCTGGAGCCAGGGGATCAGTACATGATCGCCTTGGCTCACGCTCCGGGAGCCAATCAACGAGCAGTCAGGCTACGACGATGGCCGTCATGCAGCGCCAGCTCGACGAAATGAAGGCGCTCCTAGAAACTGGGGCAGGCGCCAGGAGATCGATCGCGGGACCGAGTGATCCACTCGCGTTCCAGATCGAGCTCGCCCCAGTTCAACCAACGATCGCTCCCTCTCAAACACCCCTATATGAGGGGAGATTGTATCCTGAGACCTATTTGAGCAAGTTCCGGATTTACATGACCGGATGTGGAGCATCGGACGCGACGAAGTGCCGAATGTTCCCATTGACATTGGGCGACCTCGCCCATAGGTGGTACATCTCACTGCCACCGCGCTCGATCAATTGCTTTGAGAGACTGGCGAACGACTTCACGTCGCATTTCGCTGCCAAAGTCGCTCGGCCAGAAGGCCCCCACCGCATGATGAAGATCAGGCAGGGGAAGGACGAGCTCGATGAAGACTACATCGACTGGGTGGACGAAGTAGTCCTCACCGGCAAACCCATTAGCGACGAGCTCGCTCTCTACTCGGCCCTAGGGGGATTCCATGGCCATTCGCCCATGTTCAGGCATCTTACGAAGGACATCCCCCCGACCTACCCGATCTTCCGCGTTAGGGCCGCCGATTTCCTGGCTAGGCAGAGGATTCTCACCCTCCGCTTAGGCGAGGGATCTGCCGTAGAAGGGAAGGCGCCGCCCCAAATCCAGAAGAAGGCGGTCGCCAAGCCCAGAAAGGCGGTCGCAAAGCCACCTGGTGAATTCAAAGCCTTCGAGGATGTGGAGGTTCACCTCCTCCGCAACCTCAATCTATCTCCGGCGCACATCTTTAACGCCATCAAGGGGCGCGGGTGACTCAACAAACCGAAGCCGATAAGGGATAACGGTCATCTAGACCGCAGCAAATTCTGTGCCTACCATAAAAGTCCCGGCCACAACACCAGCCAGTGCCGCGACCTCCTCAGACAACTCTGGTGACTGTTTGAGGAAGGCAAATTGGACAACTTGGTTACCAAGCCAGAACCTCGGACAGAGAGGGATGGAGGGCGCGAGCGCCAACAGAACGATGGAATCCCTCCCAATCTGGTCGCCAGGATCGAGCAGAACGAGCTGGAGTATTCCGACGAATCAATCCCTCCGATCAACCCTGGTGGTCGGATCAATATGCTTCAGGTGGGAGGTGGAAACCTCGGGGGCCTTTCCCCGGTTTCCACCATGTCGAATAGAAAGCGGAAGGCCGAGCTAAGGGCGTTCGTAGGGGTCCATGTCGTGGTACCCCCAGAGCCGAACATCTCCAGAGACGCGCTCATCACTTTCTCCAACAAGGATAGGGAGGGAGTGCAGTGCCCCAAAGAGGATGCATTGGTGATCTCTGCATGTATCCTTGGGAAAATGGTCGATCGTGTGCTGGTTGACAATGGGAGCTTTTGAAATATCATATTCAAATCCGCTCTTGACCAGCTCGGCAACCTGACCAAGTTTATCAAGCCATTTGACACCGTGCTCCAAGGGTTCGGCGACAGCACAATCCAAGCCTACGGAAGGATCAAGCTCTCTGTCGAGCTAACATGTTACTACGATCCCGAGGTTAGGATTACTAGGAACCTAAACTTTATAATCATAGATAGGCCCAGCATCTATAATGGGTTCCTAGGTCGCCCATTTCTAGAAACCTTCGAGGCGGTCGCCTCCTCTTTCTTTTACTGTATCAAATTCCCCACTGCCGATGGGACGGTCGGTACTGTAAAAGGAGACCAATTAATGGCTAAGAAATGTTTGAACTACTTCTGTGTCGTAACTCCTTTCAATATTTCCCATGCCATGTGTACCATTGAAACGATCGACAATCAACCGATGGAGATCGACGAGCCAAGCACCTCATACCAGCCCGACTCAGAGGACGGCATCTCACAACGATTGACGGATGACATCGAGCCAAGGATCAGTTTTGAGCCAAGCCTCGACATCGATCCAAGGATCGAGTCCGAAAATCGATCCAAACGAGAGGCGATCGTCCCCATTGAAGAGTTGGAGAGTATAATGATAGATCCGTCTCGCCCGGAGCGGGAAGTACAGATCGGCACAAGCGTCTACCTCGAATTAAAGAAGCATCTGATCAATTTGCTACGTAAGAACATCAGAGTCTTTGCCTGGTCGCATCAAGATATGGTTGGCATAAGTCCTGAACACGCTTGCCACTATCTAAAGATCGACCCGACAAGGAAGCCTGTTCACCAGAAACGTAGGAAATTCGGTCCTGAGAAGTACGCAGCACTCGACATAGAAGTCATAAAGCTACTCGACAACAAACTAATCGGAGTAGCTACAGACGAGCCACAATGGGTAGCCAACGCGGTGCTCGTCAAAAAGCCGAACAGCTCCTGGAGGTTATGCATCAACTTCACCGACCTCAACGCGGCATGTCCAAAAGACCACTTTCCGATGCCTCATATTGATCACTTGGTCGATAGTACAGCAGGTTGCGAAATGATGTCGTTCATGGATGCCTTCGCCGGATACCATCAAATCCCAATGGCGGAGCAAGACATAAAATACACATCGTTCCACACAGAAAAAGACATATACTTTTGGGTCCGAATGCCGTTCGGCTTGAAGAATGCGGGGGCGACCTACCAGCGACTAGTCAACGGGATGTTCGCCAATCAGATCGGCAAGACCATGGAAGTCTACATTGACGACATCGTGGTCAAAAGCCTCAAAAAGGAAGATCACCTCAATGACCTAGCCGAGACGTTCGCCATCCTCGAAAAGTTCAATATGAAGCTTAACCCCAAAAAATGCAACTTCGGGGTGAGCTCCGGAAAATTCCTGGGGCACATCGTGAGTCAGAGAGGGATCGAGGCAAATCCCACCAAGATCCAGGCGATCCTCGACATGCAGGAACCACGGAATATCAAGCAAGTGCAACGCCTCACGGGTTGTCTTGCTGCCCTCAATCGCTTCATATCTCGACTCGGAGACAAAAGCAACCCATTCTTCGCGACCATAAAGAACAAGAAGTTCGCATGGACAAAGTAGAGTCAAATAGAATTCGCCAAAATCAAGGAATATCTGTCTAACCCCCAGATATTGGCAAAGCCGATCCCCGGCGAAAAACTATTCCTTTACCTGGCGGCCTCGGAGGTTGCGCTAAGTGTTGTTTTAGTACGAGCAGAGGGGCAAGCCCACTTGCCGATCTATTTTGTTAGCCAAGCACTCCATGACGCGGAAACGCGATACACGCCTCTGGAGAAGATCGCCTACACTCTAGTCATGAGTGTTCGCAAGCTAAGGGCCTACTTCTACGAACATCAAGTGGAGGTTCTGACAACTCTCCCCTTAAGGCAAGTTCTGCACCGGCCCGACACGAACGGGCGACTCCTCAAGTGGTCGCTGGAGGTCGCCCAATACGGTATCACATATGCTCCTCGCACGACGATCAAAGGCCAAGCTCTGGCGGACTTCGTGGTGGAATTAACGTTCCCACCCAGTCCGGCCCAGATCGGTCGCCCCGCTTGGAAGTTGTACGTGGATGTCTCGGCAACCAACTCGCGAGCAGGGGCAGGGATTGTCCTCATTAGCCCCGACGGCCAAAGTTTCACTAATGCTGTACATTTTGGGTTTCGAGCGACCAACAATGAGGCCGAATACGAAGCATTGGTGGGCGGGCTCAATCTAGCCCTCGCCCTGGATGTTCGCCGTCTCCACATCTTCATGGACTCCCTCTTAGTCGTGAACCAAGTCAAGGGAGAATATGAGCCGCGCGGCGAACAGATGATCAAATACCAAGAACTAGTCGCCGAGATGTGCACGAAGTTTGAAGAAGTTCTGATCGAACAAGTCCCGAGAGAGCACAATTCTCAGGCCGACGCCCTATCCAAACTAGCATCATCAGATGGAGCAGCAGATTTCTCTAACACCCAAATCACGAAATCAGCAAAGCCGGTGATCGACAGAAACCTGGTTACCACAGTTGCCATTGCCGAGGAAAACTGGATGACTCCGTTCATTAAATACTTAAAGGACGGAACGGTCCCTGACGACCGTATCAAAGCTCGCCAACTTCGGCTCCGTGCGACCAGATACACCCTTTTGGACGACCAACTTTACAAGCGAGCTTTCAGCCTTCCCCTCCTCAAGTGCATTACGCCGGAGGAAGGCCGGCTCATTTTAGCCGAGATCCATGATGGGATTTGTGGGAACCATGCTGGCGGGCGAGCTCTCATCCATAAGACAACCAGGCAAGGTTTTTTTCTGGCCTTCACGTCATAAAGATGCGATCGCCTATGCCAGATCGTGTTACAGGTGTCAAGTGATGGGCCCAAACATCAAACTCTCCCCCGAGCAGCTCACTTCTATGTACAGCCCATGGCCATTTGCCCAATGGGGCATCGACTCACCGGTCCCTTGCCAACGGCGCCTGGAGGATGTAAATTTGCCATTGTAGGGGTCGATTACTTCAAAAAATGGGCCGAGGCCGAGCCACTCAACAAGATCGGCCAAGAACAAGTAATTAAGTTCATATGGAAGAACATCATATGCCGATTCGGGCTACCCCAGGCTATAATCTCCAACAACGGGAAGCAGTTCGATTGTTTAGAAGTCATGCAATTCTGCGAGAAGTGGGGAATCAAAAAGTTGTTCTCGGCCCCCTACCACCCTCAGACGAACGGGCAGGTAGAGGCTGTAAACAAGATACTCAAACATACAATCAAAGCGCGACTCGAATCCAAACAAGGACGATGGGCGAACGAGCTCCCAGATGTTTTGTGGTCCTACCGAACGACAACCCGAAACTCGACTGGCGAAACCCCGTTCGCCCTCACCTTCGGAACAGAAGCAGTGATCCCTTCGGAGATCGCCGTCCTCAGCCACCGAACTGAACAAGAGATGACGACGGATAATGATGTGGCTCGGCGGATCGACTTGGACATGCTCGAAGAACGGCGACTGACCTTGAAAATGAAGAACACAATTCACAAAAGGAGATCCGAGAAGTTCTTCAATTCGAAGGTCAAGGAAAGATGGTTTCAAGTGGGCGACCTAGTCCTCAAAAAGTTCCAGACTCACACAGGAGTTTTTGGCCCGAATTGGGAAGGCCCCTTCAGGATATCTAAGTGGCTAACTAGGGGAGCCTACGAACTTGAACACCCTGACGGCACTCCGGACCAATATCCCTGGAACGCCGTACATTTGAAGAAATACTAACAGTGAAAACTTTGTATTCAATATCAGTTACCCAACGTACAAAGAGTATAATGAGATTTTCATGTCCCATCTATATAATTCGCCTCGACGAAAACGAGCAACTAAAAAGGGGACGACTCGCTCGCCTTACAAGAGGTCATCGTCTAAACTTGACAGACCTATGCAAGCGATCGCCCCTTCGAGCACAACGTATACCGTCAAGGATCGTCATTCAACGTGGCGATCCGAGGTAGAAAAAGTGCAGCCATGGGCCTGGAGGTCGATGGAACCGACAGCTTCGTCCATGCAAGGTTCCCCTGGGCTGCGATCGCTCGCCCTTCGTTTAAATACGAGGCAGGTGTAGCCGAAGGACCCTCCAAATAAATCTGTGGACACGCTCGTACGCCCTCAAAGTACATCATCTAACATGATGAACCCGGACAAGGCGACGCGTCCCTACCTCGTCACAACATATACCGTCGAGGGTCGCCATCTAACATGACGACCCGAGGTAGAAAAGTGCAAACAAGCCGCAGACGTGGAGTCGAATAAACCGACGAACACCCCGTGCAAGGACTTCTCCAGACCAAGACCGCTCGCCTTTCGTTTAAACGCAAGGCAGGCGCAGCCTAACGGAGGACCATAACAATAAAGTGAGTCGCGTGACATATACGGATGGAATGTCCCTCACACATAAAGACACGGTTACGGAGGTCGGTCCATCGAACTCAGCGACCGTGCACAAAGTCGTTCCCCCTCAAAGAATCGGCAAAACTCAAGATAGCTCGTCCAACATACTATTTTTGTCCCCTTACTTACACTAAGTAAACAAAAACAAGGGGCAAAGTGGAGCTATTCCTGAAACACGAGCGGGAGGAAGGGACCATACACGATCGGCTTCGTTCAAACACACACATGCAAGAAATTTACAAGTAAGAATTTTCAAGTATACCAATACATTCGGATCCATTCAACATTCAAACAGTCAATCAGGCGAACAAGGCATCTGATGCAATTACATAAACACTTGTATAATTGCATATGCAAATATTCAAAAGAGACGATCGTACATGTAAAGAATCAAATACGGAAAAGGAGTATTTTATTCCATTCGAAAAAATTGGTACATTCGAGTCCGAAGGCAATACAAGAGAAAAACAGAAAATTACAAGCGAAGGAAAACAAAAATCAATCAGGCCGACCCCAACTGGCCCTCACCCCCAGCAGGCGGATCGGTACGCGCTCCCTCATCGACTTTAGGATAAATATGCTTATCCGGAAAAGGATACCAGCTCAAGTCGATCCCCAAGTCGGTGAGGTCGAGGATTGGCAAGGAAAATTCCGGATTCAAAGGATGCTCGAGTACGTAGGCCTTGAAGGTCTCCATCATAGGGCCGACCTCGATCCCTACCTTCTTGGCGGCACGGATAGCGTCAGCATAGGCCATATAGTAGGCAAAATCGCCGACGTATGCCACATTAAGGTAGGGATCGGTCTCGATCGTCTTTATCTGCCCTTTCAAATCCGAAGTCGTCTTCTCATCATCCGCAAGCTCGACCACCTTGGCGGCCAGTTCTCCCTTTGCTTTCTCCAGCTCGCCGTTGAGCCGATTCACTGTCGCCTTCAAGCCAGTCACCTCCTCCTGCGAGGCCGCGTGCATCCGGCGAGCCTCCGTCATCTGATCGCGGAATCGATCCGCCACCCCTCGAGACCGATCAAGCTCCTGCTTCATCCGATCAAGGTCCTGCTTGGCTCGCTTGGCCGTCTCCAGATATTCCTTCTCCATGGCCTGGATCCGGTTAGCAAACTCGGCATTCTGGCTTCGAGCGATCTCGAGATCTTGATGAAGGCTAGCATTAGAGGGTCGCCCCTCATAATCCTTAGCAGCTTGGGTGGCCATCGTCGCCGCCTGGAGAGTCAGGGCGAGCGTCGCCTGCATGGCATCTCCAGACCGCCGACGAGCGATCACATCGAGGTCGGTCGTACAGGCCTTAGGAAGAGAGTTGATGGCCCGGGAGACATAAGAAGGAACCTCGAGGGACTGGCGCGGAGACTTGCTCGCCAAGAAATCCAACACCATCGGCGAGACATCCGGTTCGGCAAGACGGACCCTGCAACACAAACAAATAGAAACAAAAAAGTTAGTATATGCCTTATAGAAATAGCCTAACTCAGAAAGATCAAACCAGTCTTACCTGTTGACCAACTCGGGGTCGCAGCCAAAAAAGGGCTTGCCCCGAGGAGTTTCGGCTTCGGCGACCGCCGCAGTTTTCAGGAAGCTGATCGAGGGCCTGGGGCTAGACCCCTCTGCCATCGGAACAGCAGAGATAGGTGCCGCGGCAATCGGCGGATCCAAGAGAGATACGTCCGCCTCAGCAGTCGGCAGGGACTCCTCCGGCCTCCGCCTCTTGCGGTTGCGCTGGAGTTGTTCTTCCTCCCGAACTTCCGGCTTGATGACCGGCACCGTAGCAGGCCTCACCGCAGGAACAGGACGAGACGTCGTCGCAGGGGCACGACCCGTATTCTTTCCCTGATGAAGGCGACCCAACAAACCGGGGTTCAACATTGCGATCTCTTGCGGTGGTTTGGCGTAACGGGGGAAATGGATCTCTGTCAAAGAAGAAGTTCAAACAAAGTTAGACATCTACTTCAAATTAGACGATCGTCATATAGAAGAAATGAAGTAAGACTTCATACCTGGAACCTTCAGATGGCGAGGGTAGAAAAACAATCGAGCTCCCAGCCGATGAAGTTCTTGGTTGACTGAGCGAACGTCAATGAAGGAGTCCGACAGACTTCGAATTTGCTCCCAGACGATCAGAAAATCAAAAGGAAGGTCGGCAATCACTGGAACAAGGGATCCTGCAAAAAGGAAACAAAATTAGATCAGTCCAAGACGTATCCGATCAAAGGGAGAGTTAAAACCCTTACTCGGATTCCTCTCCCGAAAACTGGTGGGGATCTCCAACTCTTCCTCTGGCCTATCACTCGACGCCGACCTCCACGCTCCGCCGACCCAGCACCATTTTTCCAGGTCGCCCCTAGTCTTGTTCGGCACCCCGAGGACCACTCTGCCCATTCGACCTTGAATGTGATAACCGCCGACCGACCCCTTCTGCATAGTCAGTTTGAAGAGATAGTTCATTTCCATCGCAGAAGGGAGACGGAACAACCGGTGACCGCTAAAAATTGTCAAAGTGCTGATGATATGTAGCCAGGCGTTTGGCGTCAGCTGGAGCGGCGCCAAATTCCAAGAAATCAACAAATATGACACGGCGAACGGTAAGGGGAACCGCAGGCCGACCTCCATAATCATCTCATTAACGGCGACCAGACCCTCGGGAGGTTAATCGGCACGTTCGTTCTCCGAGGGCACGTGCAGCGAGATGTCAGAGGGAATATGGAATTTCGCCCTCCAGCGACGCAAGTCTTTCTTGGTCGCCGAGCTCCGAATCTGACCAAGAGTCCACAAAGAAGGGTCAGCGGCCCGAAACGCCGTCCCCCTCACTGGTTCATAGGGGTGAGTGGCGGAATATGCCTCGAAATCAAACTCGGGACACGGTCCGGCAATCCCCTCCATGAGACCGGCGAAGTCCAAAAAGGCCCATCCGAAAACGCTGTGTTGCTCCCAGTATAGCCTCACCGCGTCATCCTCATCCACCGGCGGATCCCTCTGCCTCGTCGCCGCCGCCGATCTCGCCACATCAGCTTCATTGAAAAGCTCTTCAATCTCTGTGGGCGCAATCCCCGCACGAATAGCCTAGACGGCCGTTTCCATATGAAGACCCATGGGGGTTTCCTCCCGGTCAGGCGAAGCCGCGACGGCAGAGGAGCTACCGGCCTCGAATGTTTTAGATCCTCCTCCAGACATGATCTTAAAAGTAAAGGGGAAGAGAAAATTTGTGTTCTTACCTAAAAGGAAAGTCGGTCGGCACAAGATTCTTCAAAAAAATTCAGCAAAATCTCAACTGAAAAGCAGGGGCGCATAAAGAGTGGAAGTATAATGGCCCTAGCCCTTTTATAGGCGAGTGCAGGGACCTTTGTGCAAATAGGCGAAATCCCGAGGGCTGGAGTGCAACCGTCGGGGGGAGGGACACATTAAATGCAGCCCTCAAAACCCGCGTACGCGTCGTTTCGAGGGCACGCTAGACGACAAGTCTGACAAAACCGTCGGACTCCCCCAACGATAGCGCGACGCGTGTCCCTGCAACGTTTCAAGAGCCTGCCTCTATTTCTCGCTGTTTCCAACGCATAAGGAGATCGTCCGGATTCAAAATCAGATCGTCAATGCGATGATCGTCATTGTCATAAACAGATGAGTCAATCGTCTAAACACAGGCGATCGCCAACAGTGCCACCTCACCTCATGTTTTCAACATCGGAGGGAGCTGGGGGGCAATTGTTGTGCCGCGATTTATACGCCACGATGGCGATCGGCATGATGGTCAGAATCCAGTCAAAGAAGACGGACGCTGGATAAAGCACCTAGTGATCGGCGTCCAAGGCGATCGTCTCTAGGCATCTGGCGATCGCCGATGATACCTGACCGTGGACGATCGTCCCATACTGCATGTGAACCCGACACCCGTCAAAGTCTTCGAAGACCGAATCTCGGACGTGGACCCACAAAAGGCGCCGCAGGATAAGGCCTTTGACCCCAGCCTGTCACCAGCCTTTCACCTACCGACAAGCCCGCCGAAAGGTACAAGGTGGGTCCTTGATCGCTTGTTTTCGCGTAGTATGGTTTTCAAATCCGATCAATTTTAAAATTTGTAAAACCTCGGAGTATTTCCAAGGTGTCGAACCCAAGGGAATTGATGTGTCGAAAATAAAGGAAGTAACTCTACTCAAAATTTGGTATTATTTAGGAATCCGAAAATTTTGCTTGTTACTAATTATCTAACTTTAAAAATCGAAAAATAAAAATTAAATAAAAGATGAATTTATCTAAAGCAAGCAAATAAAGCAAATTAGCAAGATAAAATCACAAGTCGAAAGGTAATTGATCCTAGGGTAGTATCATCTAATTGAGTTCACACAATCCATTCACTTGATTCCTTTTCCCCAAATTTTAATTCAATCCTAGAAATAATCACTCAGCCGATCTAGAATTCCGATCAAGGCAACCTAGAAAGATAGTTAATTTAAACCCTTTTTCCCGCTAAGGTTCAAAGAATTTAAATCACTTAAAAGCGCCAACTTATTTATCTATGATTTATCTTTCTCCGCTAGGTCTTAAGATAAAATTATATTGTGCATCAAGTATTTCCACTAATTAATTACTCCTTCCGGACAAAATCAATTAGCTAACATGCATCGATTAAGGGCCCTTTAATCTAACATGAGATTTAACACAACTTGAACACAAGCCTAGGATGAAAGGTCAAAAGGTAATCAAAGGAATATCATGTGATCATCAATTAAAATTACTAACCCTAGAATCAATCAATGAATTTAGCCAGACATAATTGAAATTAAACAAGAAATAGATGAAGAATGCATATTATTAATATGAAAAGAGAGATTACAACCCTTACGGATGAACTCCGAGTCTTCAATCTCCCAAAAACAATAATAATTCTGCTCTCCAAAAAGTTCTTGAATCAAAGGAATAAATCTTGCTAAAAAGATGTGAAAAATGTAAAAGATGATAAAGGATGAAAAGGGCTGATGAAAGATGATAAAAGATAGCAAAACTAGGTCTAGGAGGAGGTTTATATAGCCTAAGGGGGTTAAAATCCCGATTAGCCCTAATCTAGGAAACTAAATCTATCCAAAAGAGTCATAATCCGTCAAAATACGAGAGCCCGCGTAACAGCCTATCGGCCTGGCCTATCGGCCGATAGGCTGGCCGATAGTTGCTTTGTCGATCTCTTCACTCGATAGGGCAGGAGCTCCTTTCGGACGCACCTATCGGCCGATAGGCTGGGCCGATAGGGTGGTCTGTCTCTTGCAAAATTCCGTCTTTTCCGTCCGTTTAACTCGACTCCCGGTCCTTTGTCTCGTTTTGGGTCCTTTTGGCTCTAAAAACCTGCAAACACACTAAAACCAACCCAAACGCGTAATACGGCTCGACTAATCATAAATAAGCCAAATACGAGCACATTAATCACGACACGAGATAAAAACCTAGTATAAAATCCTAGAAATAAGTGGTAAAATTACCACTTATCAAACCCCCCCAAACTTAAGCCTTGTTCGTCCCGAACAACAAAAAGAAAAGAAAAAGAATGTCGTGAATTATCGTGCAACTCATAGTGTTCAACCTAATCAATACTATCCCGTAATTCTCTCTAAATAATCCGAGTGTCGTAAAAGCGAGCTGCACTCGGAATAATAATTCCGCAAAGTAGTCAAGTTCGGTCCTAATCATTCGTTCATGAAGAAAATCCAGCTCAAAGATTAACAAAACGTGAGTCAAATCGACCGTCAATATGAAAGGCTAAAATAAACAAGCTAATTCGTCCCGTTACACAGTCTAGTGGCACAATTTTCACGAGTTTCATAACAAATAAACCTCGGTCAGTATTCCCTTATATATATGTTCAAGAATTTGATTCGAGTTGACCACTAGGTTAGGATCTCGGGATGTTACATCGGGGTAATCCTAGGGTGGAACTTCCACTCTCATGTATTAGGAAACCGTTTGACGTAAAAGACACTCATGGGGCACATGGATGCTTCTAGTTACTAAGTTCCCGTCTATAGCGGAGAAACAACTCGAATATATAATTTTCGCATGTCCGAATCAAGGTCGTCGTTTTACGCGAGAGTAAACAGCGGGTCACGCGAATACCCCCGGTTACTAGGTTCCCTATCCTTGGCACATGTGAAATATCTAAATCACTAGTCTAATCAGAGTCGTCGTTTTACGCGAGGGTAAACAACGGGTCACGCGAATGCCCCCGGTTACTAGACTTCCCTTCATAGAACAACATTATCTCAACTTTTGGGAAAAACTGACCGACTCTAAACTCACTCTAAGTGCCAACACGACTAAAGAACAGTACGACTCACTATCCGGAAGATGTAACCAAACGTATTGACGGTGATTTTAAAACAAGTATGTATCGTCTCTTATCTGCCAAGACCTCTACAATCACGAAAAATTTTGGACCTAAATGAATACTATGCAAAACAGAAATAACTGACTACAACTCGACTAAAACTCGACCGTTTCTTCAGAGAGAAAAACAGTGTCGTAACATCGGTATCACACAAATAGAAGCACGAAAAATTCACTAATAAAGAAAAACTAAGACAAGCAAGGCTATCTAAAAAAATATCAAAAATCTAACCAAACAAGGCATAAAAGCAAACAACAAAAAAAACAAACAAAAGCAAACACGAAATCAAAAAAAAAAAAAAAACTACTACGACCTAAAAAAAATAGAAACTAGCAAACACACCAAACGAAAATGAACATGAAAATCTAAAAACTAAGCAACCAAAAGCCAAATCCACACAACACCAATATGATAAGCACAAATAAAAACAACGGGCACCAACACACACAAGCAAATAAAGATACAAGGCAAACAAGGTACTCACACGAAAAGAAATTAACAAAGCCGCACTTCCCCCCCAAACTTATTTCGCATCCCAAAGGAGAAATAAGTTTGAAAAGAGAAAGGAGTGGCTTTGTTAACGGAGTACCTGATCACCGTGGTGGAAATTCATCAAGTCTAACAAAAGCCCCCAAAAAACGGATCCCCAATACGAAATTCATCAAAACTCCAAACAGAATCCGTCCAAGTGCTCATATCGGGCGGGCTATCGGTCGATAGGGTCTGCCTATCGACCACTGCTTTCAACATGTAATTTTTTTTTAATTTTCCTCGGCCTATCGGCCGATAGGCTCGTCCGATAGGATTTTCTGTCTCAAAAAATTTTCCAGCTTTTTCTCTTTCGCATACTTGGTCCCGTTTTTGCTTGGATATGGCGATTAAAGACCTGCAAGTATTCAAAAATCGGCGTGCATGGATTAGAACTTAACAAAAACTAGCAAAGCTACTACGAAACTAGAAACTACAAAAATCACGCAAACGAAAAATCGAAAATAAACGAATAAAACGAACTAATATACATACGTTGGGTTACCTCCCAACAAGTGCTACGTTTAACGTCTTTAGCTAGACGATACCTCATTCATTCCGGATCCTCAGTGACAACTCCCCCTTGAACGGGTTTGTTGATATCAAGATAGCATACGTCCTTTTCATTAGATCGACTCTCGTTCGCCTCCAACATTCGAACATACTCTGGCAAATCCTCGGAAATTTCATCAACATCGGAATGTGAGTAAATGGAGTGTGAAATGCAATGTTCCAACAAGTCGGTCGGGGGCGGCATAATAGACTCAATTTCAAAACATTCCTCGGGCGCATCGTCGGGCTTATTCATCGCGTCATAGATGGAAATTTTCAGATTTTGATCATTAACCCGGAAAGTAAGATCACCCTCCTGGACGTCGATAAGTGCTCTCCCCGTCGCTAGAAACGGTCTCCCAAAGATCAATGGTTGATTCTCGTCCTCGGGCATATCAAGAACTACGAAATCGGCCGGGAAGACCAAGTGTTGGACTCTAACGAGCACATCCTCCACAATTCCCCTCGGATAAGTGATCGACCGGTCCGCCATGAGTAGAGAAATGGTAGTCGTCTTCATCTGCCCAATCTTCAACCTCTTAAAGATGGATAGAGGCATAAGATTGATGCTTGCCCCGAGATCACACAACCCATTACGGAACGTTTGGTCGCCAATCATGCATGTCAAAGTAAAACGTCCCAGATCCTTCTGCTTGAGCGGAAGCTTGTTTTGAATGATAGCGCTACACTCCTCTGTCAAATTTATTGTTTCAAATTTCCCCAACTTCCTCTTGCTTGCCACAGCGTCTTTCAAGAATTTCACGTAACCCGGCATGTCTCTCAAAGCGTCTAGAAGTGGAATGTTGATATTCACCTTTTGAAACATGTCGATAAATTGTTGAAGCTTTTCATCATATCTCGACTTGGCCAATCGCTGTGGAAATGGAGCTTTTTCCTCAAAATTCTTCGCATTCGAACTTCCAGGTGCCTTTCGGCCGATAGGGGGTCGATAGGCTTAACTGCCGGCATTTTGTCTGGGTATCGAGTGGGCCTATCGGCCGATAGGCTTGGCCGATGGGCCTGCTGCATTTCATCTTCTTTCTCGTTCTCGGCTCCCGTTTCTAATACATCCTCGTTTCCAGATTCCTTAACTCCAGCCCCATGATTACTGTACTTTGTCCCACTCCGAAGCTCGATTGCGTTGCATTGTTGCGTCTTCGGGTTGGTCTCGTCGCTCGGAAAATGGCCCGGCTTATGAAATCCGGCTTGGGCGTTCGCCATTTGACTCATTTGGGTCTCCACCATCGACATCTGCTTTGTCAAGGCTATCACTGAGTTTCCAATAGATGTCACACTATGCTCGAGAGCTCCGAACCTCTTGTCTACTTTATAAATAAAATCTTTTTGGCTCGCCTCCAACCGTTCCAACATCTCTTCCATTGGTGTCTTAGCAATCGGCTCTTGAATAACCCCGTTTTTCACGTTAAATCCCGGTGGTGGCTGAAGAGCATTGTTCGGGTTGGCATAGGAGAAATTAGGGTGGTTTCGATTGTTCGGATAATAGTTCCCCATATTTCCCCCTTGCCGGAAGTTTCCTCCTTGCACGTAATTCACATCCTCCTTAACTGCAATAGGCTCGTTTAGCTCTTCAAAAACTGAATTGACTCCCAAAGTATTCTTTTTTAGCATCTCAAGTTCTTTTTGTTGTCTTTCAAATTTCGCCTTTAAATCACCGTAGGCGTCCTCGTCACCGGATGGGACCTTTCTTCTTGTCATCTTCCTATCGGTCACCTCCTCGTAATCATTGTTGACCGCTAGCTCAATGAGATTCTTGGCCTCTTCATAATCGTTAGCAAGAAATCCCCCTTTCGATGAATAGTCTAACTCTCTCCTAGCCTTCCTCGTCAAACCTCGATAAAACCGAATATAGATCTCCTCTTTGTCAATTCCATGCTGTGGGCATTTGCGAAGTAGCTTCTTAAATCGGATCCATGCCTCGTATAAGTATTCATCCTCATATTGCTCGAATTGCAAGATATCGTTGATTTGTTTTTGCACCTTCGAGGGAGGATAGAACTGCGCTAAGAACAACCGAGTCATCTCTCTCCAAGTACCAATTTCCTTACGATCTAGGCTCTTGTACCAATCTAGCGCATCGTCTTCTAAGGAGAATCGGAATAGGCGGAGCTTAATGACATCCGGAGGCACTCCGTTTTGCTTGATGGTGGCACATATGTCCAAAAACGACTCAAGATGAGCGTTTCATTAACTCCTCCTCCGTATGTTTGAGACTTCACTGTAGCAATGAGGGACGGCTTAAGCTCGAAGTTGTTGGCATCAATCTTTCCCCAACCTCCTTCTTGATAATCGTCCAGCTTCGGTCGAAAGCGGGCATTCAAAGGGATCTTCTCGGGACGAGCGAGTTCTCGTGGTGGGTCAACAATGCCGGCCATGGTATTAATGAAAGGTATAGAAATAGTCTCGGTTCTCGCTTCTTGCTTCTTCCTCCTCAAAGACTTCTCGATTTCCGGATCCAAAGGAAATAAGTCCTTTCCTTGGGATCTTGTGATCATGCACCGCCTACAAGGAAGAGAAAACAAGATGTGAGGAAACGAGATCGAATATTAATAATAATAGTAAACAACCTAAAGTAACAATCTCTTCTTTTTCGAATTATTCCCTTAAATTTTCTATCAATTCCACGGCAACGGCGCCAAAAATTGATCGCTTGTTTTCGCGTAGTATGGTTTTCAAATCCGATCAATTTTAAAATTTGTAAAACCTCGGAGTATTTCCAAGGTGTCGAACCCAAGGGAATTGATGTGTCGAAAATAAAGGAAGTAACTCTACTCAAAATTTGACTGTTATTTAGGAATCCGAAAATTTTGCTTGTTACTAATTATCTAACTTTAAAAATCGAAAAATAAAAATTAAATAAAAGATGAATTTATCTAAAGCAAGCAAATAAAGCAAATTAGCAAGATAAAATCACAAGTCGATATGTAATTGATCCTAGTGTAGTATCATCTAATTGAGTTCACACAATCCATTCACTTGATTCCTTTTCCCCAAATTTTAATTCAATCCTAGAAATAATCACTCAGCCGATCTAGAATTCCGATCAAGGCAACCTAGAAAGATAGTTAATTTAAACCCTTTTTCCCGCTAAGGCTCAAAGAATTTAAATCACTTAAAAGCGCCAACTTATTTATCTATGATTTATCTTTCTCCGCTAGGTCTTAAGATAAAATCATATTGTGCATCAAGTATTTCCACTAATTAATTACTCCTTCTGGACAAAATCAATTAGCTAACATGCATCGATTAAGGGCCCTTTAATCTAACATGAGATTTAACACAACTTGAACACAAGCCTAGGATGAAAGGTCAAAAGGTAATCAAAGGAATATCATGTGATCATCAATTAAAATTACTAACCCTAGAATCAATCAATGAATTTAGCCAGACATAATTGAAATTAAACAAGAAATAGATGAAGAATGCATATTATTAATATGAAAAGAGAGATTACAACCCTTACGGATGAACTCCGAGTCTTCAATCTCCCAAAAACAATAATAATTCTGCTCTCCAAAAAGTTCTTGAATCAAAGGAATAAATCTTGCTAAAAAGATGTGAAAAATGTAAAAGATGATAAAGGATGAAAAGGGCTGATGAAAGATGATAAAAGATAGCAAAACTAGGTCTAGGAGGAGGTTTATATAGCCTAAGGGGGTTAAAATCCCGATTAGCCCTAATCTAGGAAACTAAATCTATCCAAAAGAGTCATAATCCGTCAAAATACGAGAGCCGTAATGTGACTATCGGCCTGGCCTATCGGCCGATAGGCTGGCCGATAGTTGCTTTGTCGATCTCTTCACTCGATAGGGCAGGAGCTCCTTTCGGACGCACCTATCGGCCGATAGGCTGGGCCGATAGGGTGGTCTGTCTCTTGCAAAATTCCGTCTTTTCCGTCCGTTTAACTCGACTCCCGGTCCTTTGTCTCGTTTTGGGTCCTTTTGGCTCTAAAAACCTGCAAACACACTAAAACCAACCCAAACGCGTAATACGGCTCGACTAATCATAAATAAGCCAAATACGAGCACATTAATCACGACACGAGATAAAAACCTAGTATAAAATCCTAGAAATAAGTGGTAAAATTACCACTTATCAGTCCTCCCCAGACATCGACTCAGGACGCATGCAGGCTTCCCATTGGCTCGCACAGCTGGCTGCCAGCAGCAGCCTCGGACTTTAAGGAAACAGCCCCACATGATAGGACAATCGCCCACATTATTCTAATATAGAATACGGCGGTCGCCCGCGATCGCCGGAGAGGACCCAACAACCTTGTCTCCTATAAATAGCAGACCTCCAACAGTGGCCTAGGATCATCGAGAATACAACGAAAAAATGTATAGAGAGAACAAAAACTCATCTGACGAATACTTACATATACACAGTGATATTCATTCACACATATAGAACATCTAAAGCAAGAACACACAGAGCTTCATATCTGGTTCTTCCGGCAATATTCACGCTTTACAGCTAAGATAACTAGAAGTCTTTACACTCATTGTAATAGATTCTAACATTAATATTTGTACTCCAAAGTATCTATATTAATAACATCTCGTGAGAGCATTCAAGCTCGGGATTAACAACCCTGACAAATCTTGTGTTATTTATTTTCCCACGGAAGTGTTCTCGCATTTGTTTGTTACTCGACCATTCCAGCAATATCATCTCCGGATAATATTTTGGGTAGCAACACGTTGTATATCATGAATCCATCGGTTCCATCTGGTAACGCTAGTATAGGCGCTGTCATCAGTATTCTCTTAAGTTCATTAAAACTAGCCTGGCATTTCTCATTCCACACGAATTTCTAAGTCTTCTGCAACAGCTGAGTAAGCGTACGGGCAATTTTGGAAAATCCTTCTACAAAACGGCGATAATATCTAGCAAGTCCTAAGAAACTTCGAACTTCTTTCACGTTATTAGGAGATTCCCATTCCAAGATTGCTTTGACTTTCTTCGGGTCCACCTGAACTCCGTCAGCTGATATCACATGCCCAAGGAAAGTTACTTCCTTAAGTCAGAACTCGCATTTAGAAAGTTTCGCATACAGCTGTTCATTCCTCAAAGTACTCAAAACGATACGCAAATGCTCTGCATGCTCCTCTGGGTCTTTCGAATAGATCAAGATGTCATAAATGAAAACGACCATGAATTTATCAAAGTATTCTAAGAATACCCGATTCATCAATTTCATAAATACTGCAGGAGCATTGGTAAGTCCGAATGGCATTACCACAAATTCATAGTGCCCGTACTGGGATCTGAAAGCAGATTTCGATATATCCGATTCCTTAATTCTTAATTGATGGTATCCTAATCTTAAGTCGATCTTCGAGAATATCCTTTCCCCTTGCAGTTGGTCAAACAAGTCTTCGATCCGAGGTATTGGATACTCGTTCTTGATCGTCACCTTATTTAGCTCCCGGTAGTCAATGCACAATCGGAGGGATCCATCTTTCTTCCGGACAAAGAGAACAGGTGCTCCCCAAGGAGAAACGCTAGGTTGAATGTAACCTTTCTGCAGTAATTCCTCAAGCTGCTTCTTTAGTTCGTACATCTCGGTTGGTGCCATACGGTATGGTGCTCTGGAAATAGGTGCGGCTCCAGGCTCTAATTCGATATTGAACTCGACTTCTCTCCGTGGAGGTAACCCAGGTAGTTCGTCAGGGAATATGTCTGAGAATTCGTTCACAACTGGAATAGATGAGATTTTTACTCCTCCTTCTTTCTTCATGGCATAACACCACAATCCGTGACAACCCTGCTTCAGTAATTTCACTGTTTTCATGGCTTTGATCGATTTTCCTGAGCTTCCCGGTCTCCATCCTTTGAATAAATGTTCAGATCCGTTATCAGCAATGATAGAAATGACTCTCTTTCGGTAATTCAAAATAGCCCCATAACGATTGAGCCAATCGTCTCCGGGAATTAGATCGTCACCATGGATGTCGAACACAATAAGATTTGATGGCCAATCTCTCCCTCCTATAGACACTGGAAAATCTCTAGTTTCTAGGGTTCCCACAATTCTCTCTCTGCTCGGTAATCTCACAACATAAGGCTCACAATCATATAAACACGAGATTTTCAAACGATTAACACAGTTTAGTGATATGAAAGAATGTGTAGCTCCTGAATCGAATAAGACACCAACTGGTTGCAAAAGGATCTGAATCGTACATGATGCAATAGCAGTGTTCTGATCGTTTGACCTCCTCATCTCGTAAAGGCGCGGAGGAATGGACCCAGCACTGGACGCCTCTCATTTACCAACATTCTGATGTTGTAAACCACTTTGTTGTGTCTGGTTCACACTTACCTCTTTTGGAACTGGTGCGGCAGTGCGAGTACCAGTAGATCTAGTCACATTTCCGCAAAAAGTCGCACGATGGCCTTCCTGTCTGCAGTCGAAATAGGTCACAGAAG
Organism: Orobanche coerulescens; assembly: GCA_033398695.1. NCBI lineage: Eukaryota > Viridiplantae > Streptophyta > Magnoliopsida > Lamiales > Orobanchaceae > Orobanche > Orobanche coerulescens. Next base: position 168,519,588 of record CM065805.1, on the reverse strand, counting down.
GTGCGTAGCAATCACGTCAGACATGCCCTGCTTTACCACAGTTATAACATTTCTTCGCTGCGTCTGAAACTGTTGATGCTGTCCGGAACTTCTTTCCGCCTCGGGAAGGATGCAGAGGTCTCCTAGATGAATGAAATGAAGACTGGCTCTTGCGGGGCCCACCACTCTTGTTCTCCGAGAAGTTGCCAGACACTTTTTGCTTCTTTGCCTCCGTCGATTTCTCCACCGCTACATCTTTCATGTCGTAGGCCAATGCTTTGTCCTGATACTGTCACAAGGTAGTACATTCAAATCCAGACATATATTTCTAAATCTCGGGTTTCATCTGCATGTCGAAATAGAAAATCTTCTCTGCTTCGGTCCTGACCAAGTGTCGCACACAAGTCAGCTGATGATTAAAAGTCTTAATTATGTCTGTCACATATGCCTCCAAACTCTGCGGGGAGAAAAACTCTCGGACTCTAGCCTCTCTAACGGGATGAGGACAATATTGTCCTTCCATCATTAATCTGAATTCCATCCAGTTAGCATTATGATCCTGAGGTCGAACAGCTTCCCACCAGTCAAAAGCCTCCCAGTCAGAAAATACTGGGCAATAGGAACCTTTCGGTCATTGGGACAATTGATACGTGCAAATATCTTTTCCAACTCCTTCAGCCAGTGATCCCAAGTAGGCATCTCGGCTGAACCGTCAAATTTTGGTGGGTGCAATTTGACCACCTCCGTAAGCCACTTGTCTCCCTGATTATCCTCGTTGCGCTGCTGGCCCATCGCGGTCTGCATGAGGTCAACCACCTGAGCGAACTGGGTCATCTGAGCGACCACCTGCTGAATCACCCCCGGCATGTTAGGATTTGCGTTATCATTTGCCGATCCCTGTTGTCCTCCATAATGGGAGTCGGTTCGACTACCTGATAATTCTGGGGTAGTCGCTGAATCCTCCTGTCTCGCATTACCACGTCCGCGTCCACGACTGCGTCCGCGTCCACGACCTCCCCTCAACATACTGTAAATACAAATACTCAATATCCAGGGCAAAATTTTCTAAAAGAAATCCGTCAATATTCACAAAATAGAAATTAAATAAAATGGTAGTATAAGAGATTAGGAGACTTACAACCACGGTCCACATGACGATGCTGGCTGAGTAGTGATGTTACAACGACCCATAAATCAAATAACGTAAACATACCCAACTAAACCCGACTGCCAAGATATCCATGAATCTTAGCTCCGATACCATATTCTGTAACACCCCGATATATTCGGAATAATTACAGCGCCGTAAATCCTTTATATAAGAATTTACAAGGCTAATTTGAGAAATACGGAAAATAATAATAATACCAAAGTACCATTAAGGTTATAATTCAAAACCAGTTCAACAACGAGTCCATTATTACAAGCATTCCAAACACCAACAAATTATGCGTACTCGAGTACTGAAAAATAACTGGAAAATAAGACAACATCAAATTACATCACTGCGCCACTTCATCGTCATGTCGGTACTGTGGTTGCTTCACCGCTCCTTGGCTACCTAAAGATCAAAACAAATGTCCACCCCCGAAGGGATTAGCAAAACGATGCTAGTACAAGTATCATAATATATAAATCGGATATGCAACAACAGTGCATCATAAATTACATAAAACGAACTTCCGCCACCGGAATCCAACGATGCGAATCCACGTGATTCCATCAACATATCAAAGGGTAATCCAACGATCCAGCGCCCTCAGTATAGATTCCCATGATGATCCCGTCGGACCAACGCATGGTGGAAAGCCCGTCCAACGATCCAGCGCCCTCAATATAGATCCCCATAATGATCACGTCGGACCAACGCATGGTGGATATCCGATCCAGCGCCCTCAGCATAGATCGCTCGATCCCTACGGATCATCACAACGTACATAAACACAAGCCATGCATATACATATGCCAAATCTATATGTCCAACAACACGAACATTTAAGCAATCAACGATGAATATCAAGACAATTTCAAAGGAACTAACCTCATGTTCAACAACATGAATAAACCATATACATGATCAAAATTCTAATATTCACAAGTTTCAAAATACGATACTTGCCTAAGAAATGTCGATAAGAATTGCTACTACGAATAGGCTTCAATCCGCTTGTCACTAGATTAGCTCACCGAAATCCAAACCTTCATCGAACAATAATACTGGTATAACTAATGGTTCCGGATAATCGTTCAAATCATCAAACGAATCAACACGAGGTATGTTATACTCTATTACGGCGATGGAACTATTCTGCCCTAATACATTCGGTGGAACCGACACTACGCTATTCGGCCGGGCAACAATCTCATAGAATACTATCCAAGTTCACACACATTTCTTCAGCGAATGATACAATATGAAATGACATTCATCTTAGAAGGATTCCAATCATGTTCTTCAATAACAAGATATCGGAAAACCTCAACAAATCATCATAAGAATTCATTCACTAGGTTCATTTGATTATCATCTCCTTCTAGGAATTAACCTTCAGCTCAAACCATTAATCTCTCCAACGAAATACTCGATCATACCAATCCTAAGAACTTAAATAATCTCCGAAAACTTGTTATAATTAGGTTCATGATCTCAGGATGTTATATTCAAGAATCTAATCACTATAAGGTTTGTTCAACATGTTCAAAAACCAAAAGAAACCAAAGTATCACCGAATTTAATCTTCTAAAACCCTGATGTAAGACTCCTCACGTATATAACTGATTAGGTGAACTTAAAACAGGTCCAAAACATCACTAAGAACATGTTAAACTAGTTGTTGAAGGATCATATAACTTAATATAGTGACGAACAACGAAGAAACTCAACACCGTAGGCCTGAACACCAATCCACAAGGATCTATGATCTTCAAAATTGAGCTAAGATGATGATATGAGGGGTATATGGTGTTGGACAATCTCCAGAACATGAAAAATCGGCCAAAGGAAGGATGATAAATGAAATGGGGTTGAGGTGTATAAATAGATTTCTATTCGTTACGTACGCTAAACACCCCACATTACGTACGTAACAACCTTAGCGTACACTATGCTTCGAAGATTAGCGTACGTTAACGTCTGGCCAGAGCTCACTAACCTATTCCTGGTGTTGTCTTACTTACGTTAGCATACAGGACGTAATATCAACAACCTTAGCGTACGTTAAAAATCTCCCTTAGCGTACGTTAAGTCCGTTGGCTTGCTTAGCTGGAAATCCATCCAGGTTCACGCGAGCATCACACGAATCTTCCCTGGCCCCCACCCGCCGACCCTTGTCGGATCTCGAGTTGACTGAACTTACGTACGTTAAGCTCAACAGCTAACGTACGTAATATTTCATTCTTAGCATACTCTAAGATCATCATCTAGCGTACGTTACCAGGTACAGAACCATGCATGCAAAATGATGAAGATACGAAAACGTAAGGATACGAATACGGGAAACCAATCTTCGATTAATATCATCACAAAGTCGAATCTTACAAGATCGAATACAGGATAAATACACAATAATTATCCGGGCATTACAAGACTTGAGTTTTGATATTGTTTAGAAATATTCCAATAATTGTGAAAGAAAGTATAATCCTTAATGATGTTAATATATTTTTTATTTTTATTTAAAAATCTATATTTATTAAGATGGACAGAATCAGGTACCGACCTACCTGAACCGATCTTGTGGGTACCCAAAAGATCGTGTATCATTCATCCATGGATCGGATCACGGTTCAATTATTACCGAACCGACAAGAGCGGTTCAGTTTATAAAAATTGCTCATGAATCGGGTACCCAGTCCATGAACACCCCTAGTCACCAGAAGAGTTAGATTCTCGTATCAGAATCTAACCAGAAAAACTAAAAGTGCTACTGTAACAGAAGAGTAACTCTTTTATTTTTTCCTTCACATATCAAAAGAGACAACCAATCTCTTATGGACTAGGAGATGAAACAAAATCTGCTGGATAGCAAAACTTATACTTGGGTCAAGCCCAAGTTCACCAAGTCCGCCCAATTTCAGCCCAAAGTTCAATTTTCACGAAGCAAGAACCAACAATCAAGATCCAAGATTCAAGACCCACGATCCACGACCCAAGCTCGGGCCAGTCTGACCGATTAGATGGGTGGACGAGCAAGCGCGTGTGCGCATATGACCGAGACACCTTCAAGGCAAGGGACATAATCTTGGTCAATGTTTCAAAGTCTCCAATCCTCTTCAATGTATTAAGTGTCCTAAACTTCTTCACATATTGAATGTATGATGAGTTTCTTCATATTCCAATTCAAATCAAATACCATTCACTACTACAGAATATGCCTTTAACAGCGGTTCTGAAACCGCTGTTAAAGGTAGTTATGTTAAATTTAACCGCGGTTCCAAACAACAGCTGTTAAAGTCACCATTTAACAGTGGTTCTAGATAACGATGTAAAATTTGTTAATTGTAAATTTAACAGTGCTTCTGATACTTTTGTTGTTTTGTTTTATATAAATATACAATAAACCAAATATATTAATAATTAAGAAATTATATTTTTATATATTAATAATATAATATACTAAAAAATATATCACATTATATATTAATAATTATAATATATACATATATTTTATGAACTAAAATGTATATTTTACGAACTATAATGTGTATATGTTATATTGTATATACACACACACACACACACACACACACACACACACACATATATATATATATATATATATATATATATATATATATATAAAATAATTTTGATCATGCTAAAAACTAAAATTTTATAATGTATATTAAAAGGGCGATTTACATCTTACTCCCTTTTTAGATGGCCTAATTACAGTTTAGATCCTATTGTTTCAGATATTACAATGAAAGACAATCTTTGCTCTGTCCAGAAACTATATTTACAACGAAGGATAAAAGTCAAACTTTCAGATGATGTCACAGGAGAGAGTACTAATATTCCGAATTTGCCATTTTTTTTTGTTTTTACCCATTTATTTTTGGCCTCACGTGGGTGGCACATGCTGGACCTCATTGTAATATATATATATATAACACTTTTGGACGTCTGTGTAATAAATTTTCAAATTTTCTAGAGAAAAATATTTTTTTCCAAAAAAAAAAGTATTTTCTGGAAAAATATTTTTTTCCAAAAAAAAGTATTTTCTGGAAAAATATATTATTTTTAGAAAAATAAAAAAAATATTTTCTGGGAAAAAAATTATCTTTTCGAAAAACATTATTTTATGGATTTTCTTATTTTTTGAAAAAATTAAAAAAATATTTTCTGCAAAAAAATATTTTTTCGAAAAAAAAATATTATTTTTTCAGAGAAATAAAATTATTTTCTGAATTTTTTTAATTTAAAAAAGTAAAAATTATATTTTGGAAAAAAAATAAAAAAATTATTTTTTGCGAAAAATAAAAAAATTATTTTCTGGGAAAAAAATTATTTTCTGAAAAAATATTTTTTTAAAAGAAATGTAATAGCCAAACACTTTAATAACTTATAAGCTATTTATTTCATATGAAATGTATTTTAAAAGAAATATTTTATTCAAGTAAATAGAGGGGCATTTTTATCTTTTTAATGGAAGTCAACACCAATCCAAATTTTTGTTCTTCGCTGTAATTTATTAAACAATAGGAACTAAACTCTAAACAGGCCATCTAATAAGGTAGTTGGCTGTAATTTCCCCACATTAAAATTATAATAATACATATAATTTGGGAATTATAATGTATTTATACATTTGTACTATAGATACTAAAAATTAATCAATTATATTATTATATATTAGAAATATTATGTAATAAAAATTATATTACATTTGTACAATGTATTTGTAAAATCATATTATATATATTAAAAATTATTTAATATATTATATATATATATATATATATTATAATTGAAAATCGCAAGATAAAAGCAAGAAGAAAAAATAAAAAAATGCTGTTATTGTACATTTAGCATCGGTTCTTTTAGAACTGCTGTAAATGGGAACTTTTACTAAGAATACATTTAGGATTTGATGATGTCATCCACGTATTCTAAGTTTAATCCAAATATAATGTTCTAAGTACTTGGTATTGTAACGAAAAAGCAAATGAGTATCTTTTATAGGCCTTTAACATTTAGGCTGAGGATTGATCAAACAGGCAAAGTCCATTCAGCTGAGTATCGTTAAGTCAGAATATCAGATGAGTATCGCCAAGTCAGAATATCAGCTGAGTATCGTCAAATCAGAATGTCATCTGAGTATTGCATATATGCTGAGTATTGCCAAGTCAGAATACCAGATGAGGATCGCATATCCGCTGAATATCATCAAGTCAGAATATCAGCTGAGTTTAGCCAAGACAAAGTGTCAGATGAGTTTAGTCAAGACAGAACATCAGCTAAGTATGGATCGTCAAAATACTTGAACAAAATTCATCAAGTATTAATCAGTTATGTCCACGCCAGCAAATGCTGAAAAGTCAAAAAAGAAAAAAATCACATGCAGATGTAAATAAGGCCAAGGAGACAATCTGAATGATCCAGTAAGTTGAGGAATAAAATATTCCTTGAGATTCGCACCCTGAAGATTTTTTATTATAGAAATCATAAAAAACGACACGGACAACTCTATATCTTCAAGTGGTCAAATTTGAAGAAAGAATGAAGCCATGTAAAAGAGGTGAAAACAAAAAACAAAAAAGTCCACTCTCTAATGGACTAATTTGTTTCAAAGGATGCAACGGCTATGAAGAGCTCAAAGGAAGTACTGTAAATATCTGAAGAACTCCTGAGCAAAAGTACGATGCGATTAACCCTTACATGCGGTCAAAAGAAAATTAAAGCAATATACTCTACAAGCATTGTGAAGAGCTAAGATCATAATATTCAAATCATAAGAAGCTCTTAGAAGTTGGATAAAAAAACACTATTGTCTGGAATATTTGAGTAGGGGTACTTTCTTAAACGAGGTTCTTGAAAGTTGAGGTTGTGCGACATCCACGGGTTCTTTATTGAAAGGTGATAAACAACTTGAGAGTTGTGAGGCATCCACGGGTTATCTATCAGGAGGTGACAAGCAACCAAAGGAAGGAGTTACCACAGCCACGGGTTTTCACTGGTTGAAAGTTGCAGTAACTAAATTCATTGTAACCATAAAACATTATAGTGAATTTATCTCCAATTGGATTGTAGAAAAGTAGACTACTGGAGTATTACCCCACCTCTGAAACCACTATAAGTGCTTTATGATTTACTGTTTTAAGCATCATACTTAACTGATGCATACGTCTTAACTGTTGGATTAAAAGTTAGCTAAGTCTTCCATAATATTTTTCAGCTGACTTCTGAGCTGCACCTCACTGAAATTTCAGCAAGATCAGTTAAGTTCACCTAGTTGCATATATAACAGTTGAGTTTCTTAAACCATCTAATTTAGCAAAGTGATTTTAAAAGTCTATTGACCCCCTCTCCTGACTTTTACTATACGTACTTTTGACCTACACGTGATATCATAAAGGTTCGTTCATAAACCTCGTACTTGGTAGTCACAGAGCCATATCCATACTTACGTATAAACTATCACATTAAGATGGAACATATGCACTATAGACTCCCTATTTTCTCTGTTAATGATTATGATCTCTAGAAGATAAGAATGTAACACACCTATCAACTATCCACAACGACATGTGGAGCATTATTGAAGAAGGTCCTATCACCTACATGAATGACAACACGACTGAAGAAATCTCAGATGGGAAACCAAATCATATTCCTAAGACCAGATCAGAGCTAACCACTAATAAAAGGAAGCTGGCCAATCTTGACAACCGGGCCAGAGATATTTTATATCAAACTCTTGATAAAGCCACCAAGGTAAAAATCAAGAACTGCAAGAATGCCAAGGAAATTTGGGACACATTGGCAGTATGTGTGAGGGAACTGAGTTGATCAAGGAAAACAAATTGTCAATGGTTACTAAAAAGTTTGACAATTTCAAAATGAAGGATGGAGAAACCATATATAATGTGATACCAGATTCACAGAAATCATGAACGAGATCAACTCTTTTGGAAAAACTTGTGGCAACCGAGAGATGGCACTAAAGGTTCTAAGGTCTCTCACCCTAGAATGGAGCATGAAGGTTGTTGCCATGAGGGAATCAAAAGATCTTAATAAAATAAAGATCCAAGAACTATTCTCAAACCTCAAGGCATTTGAGTTCGAACTACCCTGCTCATCATCTAGTGAGCCAGCTAGAAAAGGAATCGCATTTACAGCTGGGTCCCCTATAAAGAATCTAGCTGAAGTCACTCATCCAAGTCCTCTGAATTTTGAGGAAGAAATGGTATTCATAATGCAAAGATTCAATATGACTATCATAAAATCAGTCATAAAAATCTCGGGTATTACATTCTACCCCAATAAAAATAAGTTTCGTCTCGAAATTAAAACGAATCACAACACGAAACAAATCAAAAGTGATAAAATCAATCATCAAGGTTCTCTATTAGTCGATCTCGACACCGGTGTTGAAGCTTGAGTATCGATCGTACCAGATACTCTCTCATAATACTGACTCGGTACCCCTCAAGTCCAGAATCGTAACAAGTAATCGGTGGTGCCTTACAGTTTGAACGAACATGACCCAGAACATTACAATTGAAACATCTCGGAGCATTATTAGAAGTCAACGACACTGACCTCGGACTCTTAGATCCTCCAACTGACTTAGAAGTTCCCACAAATGATCAGGACGAGGGTTGAGGTTTAGGAACCCTAGTTCCCTTACTTCCCGATGAACCACCAGAAGTCTTCTACTTCTTTGCCACGGATATCGGCTCTATCGACGATAGAGTCATCTCAAATGCTAAGGCTCGATCTTGATAGTCCTTCAAAGCGGTACACATAAGTGGAGCCATACACTACCAAACACGAGGTTTCATACACATATCGAAGTAGCAAATCTTATTCGCTTCGCTTCTCACTTGTTCACGAACATAAAACAACTACTGATTATAATCGACTATAGCCTGGGATATCGACAGATCCTGGGGCGTAGCCAAGAAAAACTCAATAATCCTACGCTCTCGGATAGGAAGCGGACAATACTCCACCTCCATGGCAGTCTTGAACTCAGCCCAAGTAGCTGTGTTGTCTCTAGGCACTACGCCCTCCCACCAATGCGCAGCTTCCTTGCCAAGGAAGTACTGAGCAGTAGATGTAATACCCGGTTGTAATTCATTCATTTTCATTCAGTATTAATCAGTCAATAATTATCACTCAGTAATTTTCACTCATTATTAATCACTCATCATTCGTGATTCATTCAATTGCGTTCACTGTTGGCATGTTGTAACCGTATATCAGTTACCGATCGTCATTTCATCTCCGTTTATAGATCGAGATGGGAGTATTATCATTTTCATCGTGATTGGTAGTCTTGTACTGGGAATATCATCTTTGGCATGAGTTGGACTTGTTCACTTTCACATACGTATGGTATGTCTGATCATTCATCAATCGTAGCGAGGAATCGGAGTTATCGGATTTTCACCTTGTCCAGCAACGAGTTACGGCCGTAAGGATTTTAGGTTACGACCGTAACAGGTGTTCGTTTTTTCAGGCCATTTTGGACGAACGGGACTTACGGCCGTAAGGTTGCGGAATACGGCTGTAAGTTGAGCAGGTACGGCCGTAAGGCTTGACCGGTTACGGCCGTACGTGTCGAGCAGGGTGCCCAGGCGTCTTTGGCCGAAGGCGAGTTACGTCCATAAGATGGGCAGGATACGGCCGTAAGGAGTGTTCGTGTTTTTCAGGTTGTGCCGGACGAGAGGGACTTACGGCCGTAAGGGTTGCGGCATACGGCCGTAAGACGAGGAAGGTACGGCCGTAAGGCTTGGCCGGATACGGCCGTACGCTACAGGCAGGGTGCCTGGTCATTTTCGACGAAGAGGGCTTACGCCCGTAAGTTTGGCCAGATACGGCCGTATCGTCTGAGTTACGCCCGTAAGGTGTGCGGGTACGGCCGTAAGGATGTCGGCAGGTGTTTTAGATGAGGGCGAGTTACGCCCGTAAGTCAGGTACGGATACGGCCGTAAGGCTGTCGGCAGGTGATTGGACGAAGCCGAGTTACGGACGTACGAGTTGGCTAGTTACGGCCGTAAGTCTATTGACCTGGGATGTTACGGCCGTAAGAAGGCCGTGTTACGGCCGTAACTTCCGGCAGTTTATAAGGAGTTGGCCGGGACTTTTTCATCATTTTCACCATTTCTTTCACCTTGTTCCGAGAGAGAGAGAGCTTGAGGGAGGGATTTTCCATCATAAATCACTTGAGTGTTATATTTTCATCATCTTTATTCGTTGGGAAGCTTGGATACTCGATTTAACTCGTGTTCATCGGATCGAAGTGGTTGGATCTTCAAGAGGTAATTTCTTCAACATCTTGGATTTCGATTTTGTATTGAGATATGATGTTTTGGACGTTATAATCATGTTATATGAAGGGATATGCATATGATTATGAGTTTGTATAAAGATTCCTTGGACTATTGAAGGATTATTCAAGAACAGTTTGAATATTGAGTTGGATTTGGGGATTTTCAATTAATTGTTACTGAAATCACGAATTTGGATATTCATTTTGGATTTTTGATCATTTTGAAGATGTTTTGTTGGTTTGAAACACTTCTTGGGGATTTGATATTGGTATATTGAGGTTTGATTGTAAACGATCGGAGATTGGCCACAACGTATTCGATATAATGCCCCAATGAACTTGGTTAGTTGTATTGACGTTTTGAGTTCGTTATAATCGTGTTTGATTCGTAAATTGAGTGGATTGTTGGTAATTGTGTTATTCAAGGTTGTTCGAGCGACCGACATTTCATTTAGGACGTTTGTTCGTGGAAGGACATTCTTCATCGGTGTTGTGTAAGTTAATTCTTACTCGGTTAAAAGGATATTCATTCCTTTTGTTTTTGTTCATTCATAATCATAACTCATTCATCATTGTATTAACCGTATTGAGACTTGTAATTGTCGAATAATCACTTCATTAACGAGGAACGGCGGTTCCAATCATTTCATTGAACTATCATTCACTTCACCATTATTTTCATCTCGGTGAGTCATTCTTGACTTTGTCGGATTATTATTCATTGGTATTCATTATGGTCATTCTCGTTCATATGACCTTCTGGGTTCATATTGCGTGGCCGGGTTCGGATGTGTGGAATTTTTAGTCGAGCACGCTATGGTCATGTATTGGGATCGATACATTGGACTGTGCACACGGTAACGATTACCTCCGTAAGACTAATTAGGTACAAGGACGGGTGTGTCCAGTCATTCGTCTTGTACACTTGCATAGAACATTACGGGCGTACTATGATACTCCTCTTCAGCTCAATTCATAACTAAGGATATTTCATAACTAAAGATAACTCATGATTGTGTATTTTCAACCCATGAGGATTGTTGTTCTGTGTAACTTACCCCGTTGGGGGATTTTGTTTTCAGGTCACGGCAAGGCAAAGGCACGGGAAGAGCATGTTGACGGCGAGGAGTCCCAGTGATACTAGTAGGGGCCCCCGATCTTTTAAGTCATTCATGTTGTTGTCATTTATTTTCCGCTGCAAATTTTCATTTGGATACTCCGTTTCATTCAGTGTTGTGTATTTTATCTTCATATAAAATATACTAGTATTCGGTATTGTCCTGGTGTTTGTACTTAAACTCCTCATCTTAGTATTTGGTAATATAATGTGGTTCGGTACTACAATTATATTATTTAATTCATCAGTTTTCATTCGCCTGGTGGGTTCCAGTCGGGGATCCACGGCACTGTAATATCTGCCTAATTTGGGGTGTTACAGTAGACACCCTCTTCTCATCAGGACAGGCTACAGCATCAAACGTTCTTCCCAACTAGAAGAGCCAGTCCTCCCATCCTAACGAATCAAAGGAACCAATAAAATGAGGGGGATGCATTCTTATCACGTCTCGTAGCCACTCACTAGCTTTGTTACCCCCATTTGGAAACACATTCTCGTGTGCACCCTGATTCATCTTCGCCAATTGGGTTGCCACTTGTTGAAGAATGGTGGTAGCGCCCACATCAGCATTAACTATAACTGCTTGCCTCTGATCACACGATTGGTTTTCACAAGTATTTATACTTGGCTGATCAGCACTCGGTAATGAAGGAGTCACCTCATCACGCTCACAATTACAACCATGACCTCAGCCCCAACCTCTCGGCATACTGAACAGACAACCACTTAGTACAATGAAGCATAACATCACATAACCAACATACCAAAATACTTACACCACGCTACACAACAATATATGGCAACAAATATTATCACAACAAGAATATCTACCCATGGGAACTGAATGAACATAAAAACTACGACTGCAACAAGTGGGATATGCGGCCGTAAGGGATGAAACTTACGTCCGTATCTCCTATTTCCCTTGAATACAATATAATAGCCAAATAGTGATAATATTCCTTTAAAGTTCCATGAGTTGTTCGTTTAAATAATAACATTTCAAAATCATTGAGTTCGTATAATTCTCTAAAATGAGATTTAAAAATATTTTTGATACTGTGGGTAGTTTTAACAAAACTATAAACTATAGATCATAAACATCTAATTTTTAATACATTTGTAAAGCAATATTCCTGAATATTTTGTTACTTCAAAATCAACATCATCAAGAAAACACGTCACAACGCATCATCAAAAATTCATAACACAGAAGGTAACCTGTGGCCATGCCCCTTAGCATCAACCCCCAGATATTCCTGCAAACCATCCCTCGGGTAGACAAACCACACATATTCGCAGTAAATATTCCCACAGATCGACAATCACATCAGAGTAATGTAACACCTCCAGAATCAAACCGGGAATATTACAAGCCGCAGACCCTCTACGTGAGGATCCACCAGGCTAAACATCGAAACCACACAATACATTACATACCGACATGATAAAATACCAAATCAATAGACCAACTTGGTCTTTCATCACTAACATACAAGTAAAAAATACACATTTCTATCTCGACTCATACCCATGCAAAGGTAAAATACACTCACAAACAGAAGTACAACAATGGAAAAGACCATACACGAACTCCGACTAACTGCACCCAAAACTGACCTTCATGTGATTAGTATCATTCGCCTTCCATCATCCTTCGCGCCGATCCTGTGTTTTGCTCCCAAACCTACATGTACCTGGATGCAAAACAGACATCCACCCCCAATACTCGGGGGTTAGCAAAACTCCACTGTTTTGCTAGTACAAGTATAAAGTGCAAATACGAGCCATACACAACACATTCCGAGAATACATCGAAAGACTTCCCGAGATATTTTGTTTAATTAAAAATAGTTCAAGTCTTGAAAGTAGAAACGAAACAAACAAGCACTTTGGAAACACTTCCAAATCTCGGGAGTTTTGAAAACATTTGTGATTGAAAAGTTCTTAATTCCTCGAAAACCACTGCAATACCAGCAATATTACATGCTATTTCACGTTGAACGATCATTTCTATTTCATCAATTTAATAAATAAATGTACTCCGTCACGATGAACATATTTTGGATGATATGTTCGTACTGTATTAACATGAATAAAGCTTGTCCGCGCCTGTTATTCTTGTATTGTGATTGTATGATGATTGATGATTTGTCGGTGACATACCTCGATGTCGTTGGGCAATTATTGGTGCGAATATGACGGTAGACAATGTCTTGTTCCCCGAGATATTACTCGACGAGATTGAGAGGGAGTCGCGTTATAAGGAATCAATGTGATAATAACTTGTAAACAAACTGAACCTTACGTACGTTAAAAACTATGTATTACGTATGCTAAGTATATGACATTACGTACGCTAAAGGTTATGCCTTACGTACGTAACGCGGTCTTCGGTCTTCGGATAGGGAATCTTCGCCGGATGGTGCATTGTCAGACCAACTTTCGGCGCGATAGCGACAGGCAAGTCAACGGGTGTTACGTACGTTAGCCGACTTTCGTTACGTACGTAACGATGTGTGTAAATTAGTCCAGTAAGTTCTGAGTTTTTCCTTACGTACGTTAAGCTCTCCATGATAATGTACGTAACATGGCTTACGTACGTAAAGCTTCAGGCCTAACATGCATAAAGCCATTCCGAATTTATATAAGGACACCCTCCCTTTCATTTCTTCCGACCCCAAACTCACTCTTTGCTCTTCATACTATCCTCTACCCTCTCTAAGTCGGTTCTTAGCCTCCCTAATCAAGTGTTATCCTATTGGAGTGAGTTGATCAAGCTCCGAAGGAGGTTTTGAAGGTGCTACCCTTTCGTTCTTCATCGTCCTTCGTCGTTCTTCATCCTCTTTTGTCAATTGAGGTAAGTTTATCGAATCTTGAACTCATTTAAGTGTTGTTATACGAGCTATACTAAATTTCGGATGCTTTGGGTAGTTTAGAACTTTCGAGAATGATCAGAACGGTGAAAACTATCACAATTATTAATCGATGCCTATCTTGTTAAGTAATTAGAATGAGTGATGGTAGTACTCGTAATTGAATGGGAACTCATTACCGAATTGTTAATCACCAACACCTTAGAATCATCTTGTTGTAGATTTCAATTATAATCTCATTACCATATCGTAAAAACGTTAATAATCCCTTGATGAACTAACTAACGACTATCAAATCGGATAAGTAATCAAACATGTTAAGTTCGGGGAATTAGTGCTTAATTGTTACAGTCTAGTAATTTAAACTAAAATTAGTGATGTAATTACGATGGCCTTGAGCCATAATCACGATGTAGAGATGTTTTATTAGAACATTAATCAACGAGATGATAAATTGTAAAATAGCGAACCGAGAAAAATAGTAATATGCATTATGGTCATAAATAGAGAATTCCGATTTTGGCAATATGAACAATCAAGTTTAGGATCCTTACGGGACGGGGAGAATTGTCATTAATCATCATTATTACTACAAGATGTTAATCGACGAACATGTAATAGGTTGGGCTTTCGGGCGTGGTCGTTCGAGCCATTGTGTTATCAAGGAAGTAACTCTCGTCGGATTTGAGGCAAGTAAATCTTGCTCGGACCTTATGTATTAATATTTCAGAATATTGCATGTGTTACTGTCTATGGTAAGGTGCTCGTCTTATCTATCTCGTCCGGAGTATTCCTGTGTAGATACTTCCGTGACCCTTGGCTGCAGCCTTGGGAGTTTATATGTTGATATATCTTGCGGAACTGTGTTGAGGGATAAAACCTGAGTGGTACCCACGTCCGGAGTATTCCTGTGTAGATACTTCCGTGACCCTTGGTTGCGACCTTGGGAGTTCATGTGCTGATAAAAGGAATGACATTGAATTGAATATTCGGTGATAACCTTGTTTTTGAATTCATCTCATTCTATCATTGAAATTTGTTCGAAATGTCTGACCTGGGTTGACTGACACGATACGTCGTGTCAGGAAAATTTGTTAAATATGTGCAGGACATTCCCGAAGGTTTTGGTCAGGCCTGGGCAGTGTTGGGAAGAAGACTTATTATTTCTTAAACTAAATTTGAATAATCCACGTTGTGTAATAACCGTATGAACGGACATTGTTACCTTTTATATTTTGGTTGTATGAACGTTTTCATTTGAACATTTCCGCAAACTACTTGTTGAATAAATTGTTTTTAAAACCTCTTTTAAAACTCGCCTTATGGGTCCCACATGGGATTCACGGTACTGTGGCGTCCGGCTTAATTTGGGGCGTTATAGAAAATGGTATCGGAGCCGAAAACTCACGTGGAGAGTGTATCAAAATATTTTTTTTTGAAAACATCTTGCCTTCAAAAGTCCAACACTCCTGGCGACCGTAGCTCATCGAGGAATGTCGAGGTAAAATACACGTAAACTCCTGAGAATCAGGTATAATGTTTGAATTCATTAAAAACTCAGAGACTGTTGTACTAAACTAACCTTTTAGATCGAGAAATCATCACTAATGGCACGTCGTGGAGCTCGAAGGAACGTAAACGCTGCACAGGGTTCCGCTATGAATCAACAGGAAGACAGGAATACCGCTGAAACTAACCCAGCCGGGAATCAGCCACTGCCCGTTAATCAGAACGAATAGGAGACGGAAAATCAGAACAACGGGGGATTTGATCCAGCTTTTGTCCAGACCCTCGCCCAGGCCATTGCTATGGGAATCGCTCAGGTCAACCGGGCAGAACGTGTACCGGTCATTGACATAGAAGAGAATGCTGGGAAGGACCGTTGGCTGGGAGAAATGCTGAAGGCCAGACCGCCATTATTCGATGGATCAGGGGATAAGCACGTGGATGATTAGATCTCCGAGATGGAGACTGCCTTCGAGGTGATCGGTTGCCCAGGGAACCGAAAGGTACCGCTCGGAATCAACCAGCTCTGCGACACCGCAGCCCGATGGTGGAGGACCTATAAGCCGGAGGACAGAGTAGTCGGATGGACCGAGTTTTCCAAACTATTGAGAGACGAGTACGGCCCCCGATCAGCACAGACTGCTCGAGCATGGAGTTTCTTCAGTGCAGGACCTCAGGACTTACCAGTACCTGAAATCATTCGAGCTTACAGGACCGAACTAAGCTATGTCGCACAGATGGTCCCATCGGAAGATCAACGAATTTGCACCTTGCTCAACGGTTGCCGGAAGATGTTCAACGCTACGCGGACGGGTTTCACTGCACCACTCTGAGGGCATATGAGGACGTGGTCACAGCATATGCCGGTACGGTTGTCAGTTCGGATACTGGGCATAACCAGAAGAAGCAAAAGACATCTAATCAGTCTGGGAGCTCTAGCAGAATGAACTCGGGAATTGGGTTCTCCTCTAAATCAGCAGCTTCGTCCCAACATAAAGGAGCATCTGACGGGCCTTCTCGCCGGAGTTGTTTAAATTGTGGCATAGCGGGGCATACCATGAGTCAGTGTCGTAAGGCATCTACAAAGTGTTTTTCATGCGGAAAGGGGGGGCACATGTCTCGCTACTGTTCACGGATCAAACCTGCACAAATTTCAGCTCCTCAGAGTCAACAAGGCTCGGTTCAGACATCCATAGCATTCTCCATGTCCGACTATCGATACCCACCTTACCAAACTCCTCCATATGGTGCTGGAAGAGGACGTGGCCGCGGGGGAGGCACTGCACCCTCTCGAGGACACTGCCATCCCACGTGTTCGAACTAAGGGCTACTGATAACCAGACTGCACCTGCTGTCTCAGGTACACTTCTTATTAATTCCCAGCCTGTTCATATACTGTTTGATACTGGAGCGACCCATTCGTTCATATCCGTGGAATGTGTTAACCGTTTGAATCTTCCTTGTGTACCTTATGAATCTTTTACTGTTAAGCTACCCGAGGGTAGCAGGGTGGGGGGTAATTTGGTAGTTCGAAACTGCCCGATCCGCATCGATAGTCAGGGTTGGACAACAAATCTCATGGTTTTTCCACTTCAGAATGAAGAAGTTATTTTGGGTATGGACTGGATGACAATTCACAGGACGGTATTAGACACCTATCACCTGACAGTTTCCATTACAACTCCCGACGGTGTTACTCACATAATCAGAGGCTGAGAACACTTCAGTACTAAGGGGGCCCTCAGTCTCCTTACAGCAGGAGTATCTTGTGACGAACGGGAAACATATTATTTGTGTTATATTCTTCAGGAGGACCCCATCAAAATTGTCAGTTGCTAATATTCCCACGGTAAGCGAATTTCCGGACGTTTTTCCCGATGAATTACCAGGATTGCCGCCACGACGGGAGGTCGATCTTTCGATTGAACTTGATCCAGGGACGACACCTATATCCAAGGCACCATACAGGATGGCACCAGCTGAGATGAAGGAATTAAAGTTACAACTCAAGGAATTTCTAAGGAAGGGGCTCGTTCATCCGAGCACTTCGCCATGGGGTGCGCAGTCCTTTTTGTAAAGAAAAAGGACAACTCCATACGCTTGTGTATCGATTACAGAGAACTAAATAAAGTCACTATTAAGAACCATTACCCACTTCCAAGGATTGATGATTTACTGGATCAACTACAGGGAGCGACTGTGTTTTCAAAGATCGATTTATGTTGTGGATATCACCAATTGAGAATTCAAGATGAGGATATTCCAAAGACCGCATTTCGATCAAGGTACCGACACTACGAGTACATGGTGGTGTCGTTTGGATTGACTAATGCCCCAGCCGTTTTGATGGAATTGATGAACAAGGTTCTGATAGAATTTCTCGACAAGTGTGTGGTAGTCTTTATCGATGACATTTTGATCTATTCCCGGAGCCGATAGGAGCATGAGGAACACTTGAGGCACATGTTGAGTGTTTTGAGGCAACACCAACTTTATGCCAAACTTTCGAAATGCGAGTTCTGGATGCCGGAGGTGATCTTTTTGGGACATGTGATTTCGGCAGAAGGCGTTAAGGTAGATCCCCAGAAGATCGAGACAGTTATGAGTTGGGAGCCACCAAGAAATGTCAAGGAAGTAAGGAGTTTTCTGGGATTGGCAGGATATTATCGACGGTCTGTCGAAGCTTTTTCTAGTATTGCTCTGCTGATGACGAATCTACTAAGGAAAAGTACCAAGTTTGTTTGGACAATGGATTGTCAGGAGAGCTTCGACGAACTGAAGAGGAAGCTGACTACTGCGCCAGTACTGGTACTACCGCAGGGCACAGAAGGATTCGTAATATACACCGATGCATCTAAGCATGGACTTGGATGTGTATTCATGCAAAATGACAGAGTTATTGCATACGCCTCTCGACAACTTAAACCATACGAGGTGAACTATCCGACGCATGACTTGGAGCTGGCTACAGTGGTCCACGCCCTTAAGATTTGGAGACACTACCTTTATGGGGTTACCTGTAAAATTTTTACGGACTACAAGAGTTTAAAATACATTTTCACCCAGAGCAGGTTAAACATGAGATAGAGGCGTTGGCTGGAGCTGATCAAAGATTACAATGTGGAGATTTTATATCACCCTGGAAAGGCCAACATCGTGGCAGATGCACTGAGTCGGAAAATTGCACAGGAGATGACACTATCCGGTAACGGTACAATCGGAATTGCAGCAAGATCTAAGGAGGAATGGCATTGAAGTATGGATACAATACCGCCAGGGACAGTTGTGCTCAATTAACATTCATTCATCCTTGCTAGACGAGATATGCCTGGCACAGATGGAAGACTCGGAACTTTGTGCGATCGGCGCAAGGGCCTAAGGGGGATTTATTTCAGACTACAGGTTCCAAGGGAACTTGGTAAGGTTTAAGAACAGAATTTGTATTCCACCGAATGACGAGCTTAAACAAACTATACTCAAGGAAGCTCATTCTACTCCCTATTCGGTGCATCCCGGGGCGAGCAAGATGTATAAGGATTTGCGGAAGAGTTTTTGGTGGAAGAACATAAAATAGGAGGTAGCGAGGTTCGTTGCTCGATGTATGACATGTCAACAGCTGAAGATTGAACACCGCAGGCTGGCCGGAATCATGCAGCCCTTACCCGTTTCGGAATGGAAATGGGAGAGCATATCAATGGATTTTGTCACCAAGTTACCAGTGACGGCGGGAGGAAAAGACGCGATACGGGTCATTGTAGACCGACTGACGAAGTCAGCATATTTCATTCCAATTCAGGAGACCACCGGGACAGAGCGGCTGGCCACCATCTTTATCCGATAAATCGTAAGGCTACATGGTGTTCCCTCGGGAATTATATCATATAGAGATACTAGATACGTGTCCTGCTTCTGGAAGGTTGTCCACAAGGCTATGGTTACTCAGTTACATTTCAGAACGGCCTATCATCCTCAAACAGATGGACAGACAGAACGTACTATACAAACCCTGGAGGATATATTAAGAGCGTGTGTACTCGATTGGGGTAAGGATTGGGCCAGACACCTCTGCTTGGCGGAATTTTCATACAACAATAGCTGGCGTGCAAGCATAGGCATGGCACCCTTCGAGGCCTTATACGGTAGGAGGTGCAAGTCTCCTCTGTGTTGGGATGATGCGTCCGATGTCGTCGCCACCGAGTTGGATCTGATCCAGGAATCTATTAAGAAGATTTCCATCGTTCGAAAACACATGTTGGCAGCTCAGAGCCACCAAAAGTCATATGCTACGGACCGCCAGCGACCGTTGGAATTTATGGTCGGGGACCACGTTTGGGTCAAAGTATCACCGATGCGGGGTGTTCGACGCTTCGGCCAGAAGGGCAAATTGAGCCCGAGATTTATTGGCCCGTTTGAAATACTGGACCGAGTTGGTAAACTCGCTTATCGACTCGCACTGCCACCTTCATTAGACAGAGTGCATAACGTCTTCCACGTTTCCCAGCTGAGGAAGTACGTGTACGACCCAAGCCACAAGATTAATTTCGAGGAGGTGGAGATTTCTAATGATGCTACATTTAGACAAGTCCCAACCGCGATTTTAGATCGACGCGTAAAGACACTAAGAAATAAGGCCATACCTCTTGTAAAAGTTCAATGGTCGCACCATGGCATAGAATAAGCGACTTGGGAGACTGAGTCGAGCATGAGGGAAAATCATACCGAGTTATTTTATTAGTTTCGGGACGAAACTATTTTTAAGGGGAGTGGTATGTAATACCACCAATATTACATGCTATTTCACGTTGAACGATCATTTCTATTTCATCTATTTAATAAATAAATGTACTCCGTCACGATAAACGTATTTGGATTATATGTTCCTACTGTATTAATATGAATAAAGCTTGTCCGCGCCTATTATTCTTGTATTGTGATTGTATGATGATTGATGATTTGTCGGTGACATACCTCGATGTCGTTGGGCAATTATCAGTGCGAATATGACGGTGGCCAACGTCTTGTTCCCCGAGAGATTACTCGACGATATTGAGAGGGAGTCGCGTTATAATGAATCAATGTGATAATAACTTGTAAACAAACTGAACCTTACGTACGTTAAAAACTATGTATTACCTACGCTAAGTATGTGACATTGCGTACGCTAAAGGTTATGCCTTGCGTACGTAACACGGTCTTCGGATAGGGAATCTTCGCCGGATGGTGCATTGTCAGACCAACTTTCGGCGCGATAGCGACAGGCAAGTCAACAGGTGTTACGTACGTTAGCCGACTTTCGTTACGTACGTAACGATGTGTGTAAATTAGTCCAGTAAGTTCTGAGTTTTTCTTTACGTACGTTAATCTCTCCATGATAACGTACGTAACATGGCTTACGTACGTAAAGCTTCAGGCCTAACGTGCGTAAAGCTATTCCGAATTTATATAAGGACACCCTCCCTTTAATTTCTTCCGACCCCAAACTCACTCTTTGTTCTTCATACTATCCTCCACCCTCTCTAAGTCGGTTCTTAGCCTCCCTAATCAAGTGTTATCCTGTTGGAGTGAGTTGATCAAGCTCCGGAGGAGGTTTTGAAGGTGCTACCCTTTCGTTCTTCATCGTCCTTCGTCGTTCTTCATCCTCTTTTGTCAATTGAGGTAAGTTTATCGAATCTTGAACTCATTTAAGTGTTGTTATACGAGCTATACTAAATTTCAGATGCTTTGGGTAGTTTAGAACTTTCGAGAATGATCGGAACGGTGAAAACTATCACAATTATTAATCGATGCCTATCTTGTTAAGTAATTAAAATGAGTGATGGTAGTACTCGTAATTGAACGGGAACTCATAACCGAATTGTTAATCACCAACACCTTAGAATCATCTTGTTGTAGATTTCAATTATAATCCGATTACCATATCATAAAAAAATTAATAATCCCTTGATGAACTAACTAACGACTATCAAATCGGATAAGTAATCAAACATGTTTAGTTCGGGGAATTAGTGCTTAATCGTTCAATTCTAGTAATTTAAACTAAAATTAGTGATGTAATTACGATGGCCTTGAGCCATAATCACGACGTAGAAATGTTGTATTAGAACATTAATCAACAAGATGATAAATTGTAAAATGGCGAACCGAGGAAACTAGTAATATGCATTATGGTCACAAATAGAGAATTCCAATTTTGGCAACATGAACAATCAAGTTTAGGATCCTTACGGGATGGGTAGAATTGTCATTAATCATCATTATTACTACAAGATGTTAATCGACGAACATGTAATAGGTTGGGCTTTCGGGTGTGGTCATTCGAGCCGTTGTGTTATCAAGGAAGTAACTCTCATCGGATTTGAGGTAAGTAAATCTTGCTCAGACCTTACGTATTAATATTTCAGAATATTACATGTGTTACTGTCTATGGTAAGGTGCTCGTCTTATCTATCTCGTCCGGAGTATTCCTGTGTAGATACTTCCGTGACCCTTGGCTGAGGCCTTAGGAGTTTATTTGTTGATATATCTTGCAGAACTGTGTTGGGGGATAATGTTGGGTATGGGGTCGGATATTGCGTCGTGTTGCGGAAGTGTAAATATCAAGTGCGGAAATTTAAAGCACACAAGGATTTATAGAGGTTCGGCTATAAACGAGCCTACGTCCTCTCTCGGTATCCTTTTCTATAGGTTCAAGATAAAAACCTTTTCACCTCTCTTCTATCGGTCGAGGGATAACCGTTACAATCACGTCTTCTATTAGTCTGTGATAAACCACTCGCACTTGTCTTTGTGTCGGTCCAAGTTAAACCGTTTTCCTTTTCGTAAGACAAGGAATCAACCTTTCTAGCTTTCTATGGGTACTAAATAAACCTCACGAAGATATCGATTGCGATTCTAATAATGCCGGATCCTTGATCCTAATAACACCGAATCCAATCGTATATTTTCTTTTACCACTCGTGATGATTTTGTGTATAACACTATCACTCAATGTAAGCTCAATATTACAACAACAATATAATGAATATCAATCTCAGATCAATGTGTAGTATACTTGAAGTTGTTGTGTTGAATCAATACCATCTCCTTGGTATTTATAGGCTCCATCAACAAACTAGCCGTTAGCTGCTGCACACTGCATTACGTACGCTATGTAACTCTGGTTACGTACGTAAGCTTGATTACGTACATTAACCTCCACGGGTTACGTACATTAGACTCTTCACAATCCAATCTAGGGAGTTTCGCCATATTGGTTACGTATGTTAGCATATACTCCATTACGTACCTTAAGCCATACGTCAGTGCTGACGTCATGTGTCCGTTGCATGCTTTTCTGACTTTGACTCCTCCAACGTTCACTTGGTTTGAACATGTTACGTACGTTAATATGCATCTCTTACGTACGTTAATAGCCTTATATTACGTACGTTATTATTTCTCCTTTACGTACGTTAACTTTGATTTTCTCCAGCATTTTGCACTTTGTTTTCCTTCGATGCTTGGCTTCGCCTCTTCGTTGTTTTGTTTTGTTTATTGACTTTAATCATCAAAACACTTTTAATTTATGTATGGAACAAAATGTTCCAACAATCTCCTCCTTTTTTGATGATTACAAAATAAAACTTCGTCAATAGGATTTACCTGCAAAAATACAAATATATGTATATGTGTACAGACCAAAGTTTTCGACTTTGTCCGTTTCGTTAGTTTTTCTCCCATTTATTTTTCGACTCCTTCTTTCTTTTCTCCTTTTATTTTCTCATTTTCAAATTTTTCATCGCCTTTTTCGACGTCTTCTCATTTTTGTATGCTTTCGATTTTCTTCGATTTTTCTCCCCCTTTCAAGGTTAATCCCATTTTCGACTTTATTTCTCCATTCTCCTATCTCTCCCCCTTTTTGTATTCATCAAAAAGTTCAATAGAATACCAATTGAATAAAAATATGCAATAAATGTAAAATATGCATGATACTAATTTATTATAAATAAATGCATGAGTAGGATAGAGTTTATACCCGTTTTTCAAAAAAATATACTCCCCTGAAAGTATTATCTCCCCGTTTGTAAAATATCAAAATTAATTTTTTGGGATCCAACCGATAGTTGGTTTTTGTTTCGAGACATAAACGATATTTGAAATAATTATTCCTTTAGGAACCCAAATTTTCTTAATTTTAATCGTTCGTCTAGGGCTTTTATAATTTGAAATATGATGCCCGATTTTTAAATATTTTTCGCAATGGGGTATTTTGAAATTAACGGATTCGTTTTTCAAACGTGTTTTGAATCCTAACCCCTCTTTATTCAAAGTAAACTTTTGAACACCAAGCATTTGTTCAAATTTCTCGTTTCCGCACGAGAATTTCTTTGTCAAAGATTTAAGCTCGGTTTGAATTTTAGTGAGATCATCCTTCAAATTATTTTCATTTTCAATACACTTTGAATGATCAATTTCAACAAATTTTCCCTTCTCGATAATTTTGGAATTTTCAATTTCCAAAGATTTAATTTTAGACTTAAGGGATTTGATTTCGGATAAAGCGTTTTGAAAATCCATATGCAATAATTCAAATACATCAAAAAGTTCATCACGGGAGGATGTACTTACTTGGCTTTCGACGTCGCTGTCGTCGAACGAACTTTGGGCCATGAGAGCGAGATTATTTTGATCAATAAATTCGTTGTCTTCTCCTTCATCGCTCCATGTTGCCACGAGGACCTCCTTTTTGGGTTTAGCAGGACAATGTTTAGCGAAATGGCCTGGTTTTCCACATTGTCGACAAGAGTTGTCGAATTTTTTCATTTCGCTCAAGATATTCTTCTTCTTCCGGTTTAATAAGGTTTGCAATTTATTAATATTCTTGGCATAATATGCCGCTTCTTCGTCGCTTTCTTCCACCAGGATTTCTTCTTTATTTTTCGACATCTTAGCCTTCATGGCTAACGATTTTTCCTTCGGTTTCGGTTTGGCATTTCGAGATTTTAACACGATCTCATAATTAATTAGCGAACCAACGAGGGCGCTAAAATCAAGCGTGTTGAGATCTTTAGATTCCATAATCGCGGTCATGGTGCCGTCCCATTCGCTAGGTAGTGATCGTAATATTTTCTTGACTTTTTCACTACTAGACAATGGTTTTCTGAACGAAGCAAGTCCATTAGTGATAACCGATAATCGGTCGAGCATATTGGTGATAGACTCGTCACCTTTCATCATGAATAACTCGTAGTCATGGAGAAGCATATTGATTTTCGTCTCTTTGACTTGAGTTGTCCCTTCGTGTATGATTCGAGAATTTTCCATATTTCTTTCGCACTCTCACACGATGAGATTCGATTGACCTCTTCCGGATTTAAGGCACAAAATAAGAGTTGAGTAGCCTTACAATTAGATAGTCATTTTTCCAATCGACATCGTCGTATTCTTCAAAAGATTTGAGTGTACCATCGGATTTGAGAGGAATTTTCGGGCCAAGGCAAATAATCTTCCAAATCTCTATATCGTAGGCACGAATAAAGATTGACATCTTTTTCTTCCATGTCAAATAATTTGAGCCATCAAAGAATGGTGGTTGGTTAAGAGCAAGGCCCTCGACAGGAGCAAATTGAAACGCCATTGGATCTTTTTCTCCTCGGAAGTTAGTATTGGAGTACCGCTCCGATACCAATTGTTGGGTACGGGGTCGGATATTGCGCCGTGTTGCGGAAGCGTAAATAGCAAGTGCGGAAATTTAAAGCACACAAGGATTTATAGAGGTTCGTCTATAAACGAGCCTACGTCCTCTCTCGGTATCCTTTTCTATAGGTTCAAGATAAAAACCTTTGCACCTCTCTTCTATCGGTCGAGGGATAACCGTTACAATCACGTCTTCTATTGGTTCGCGATAAACCACTCACACTTGTCTTTGTGTCGGTCCAAGTTAAACCGTTTTCCTTTTCGTAGGACAAGGAATCAACCTTTCTAACTTTCTATGGGTACTAGATAAACCTCACGAAGATATCGATTGCGATTCTAATAATGCCGGATCCTTGATCCTAATAACACTGAATCCAATCGTATCTTTTCTTTTACCACTCGTGTATGATTTTGTGTATAACACTCAATCACTCAATGTAAGCTCAATATTACAACAACAATATAATGAATAT
Source organism: Orobanche coerulescens (assembly GCA_033398695.1). NCBI lineage: Eukaryota > Viridiplantae > Streptophyta > Magnoliopsida > Lamiales > Orobanchaceae > Orobanche > Orobanche coerulescens. Next base: position 168,493,463 of record CM065805.1, on the reverse strand, counting down.
CAATCTCAGATCAATGTGTAGTATACTTGAAGTTGTTGTGTTGAATCAACACCATCTCCTTGGTATTTATAGGCTCCATCAACAAACTAGCCGTTAGCTGCTGCACACTGCATTACGTACGCTATGTAACTCTGGTTACGTACGTTAACCTCCATGGGTTACGTGCGTTAGCCTCTTCACAATCCAGTCCAGGGAGTTTCGCCATATTGGTTACGTACGTTAGCATATACTACATTACGTACGTTAAGCCATACATTCCCGAAGGTTCCGGTCAGGCCCGAGCAGTGTTGGGAAGAAGACTTGTTATTTTTTAAACTAAATTTGAATAATCCACGTTGTGTAATAACCGTATGAAAGGACATTGTTACCTTTTATATTTCGGTTGTATGAACGCTTTCATTTGAACATTTCCGCAAACTACTTGTTGAATAAATTGTTTTTAAAACCTCTTTTAGAACTCGCCTTGTGGGTCCCACACGGGATTCACGGCACTGTGGCGTCCGGCTTAATTTGGGGCGATACAACCATTTAGGGTCACAACCCCAAAGTTCATTTTCCAAAATGCAAATCTGTTAACAAAACACAGGGTCCACGGCCCAACCATTCCGGTCACAAAACACAGGGTCCACGACCCGATCATCAACTTCAAATACTCCAAAGACACATTACACATAATATATTATTCTTATGCCATTTTAGCCAAACACCAAGACTCGATATATAATGTCTCTCGACCCCGAGCACCAAGCATTGTGATACTCCAGACATATCACAATTAATCATCAGTACAAACACTCTGGCAATTCTCGCGACCCGGTCCGGCCCTCAAGCCACCAAGTCCCTGTGTGCCCCGTCGAGCAATCCCCAGGTGAGAATGCCCACTCGAAGTAACTCTCGCGACCCAGTCTATCCGCTAAGCCACCAGGTCCCCGTGTGACCCCGTCGAGTCAATCCCCGAGTGAGAGTACCCGAGAAAAAACTTACAACTCTCATCAGTTCTCATTCCAAAATCATAATCCTCAAGAGTCAATCACAATATATATAGTCGATGTATTTTGCTAAAATGGCCAAACTATCCAACACATACTCACGACCCAGAATTAATACTTTCCACAAGGAAGCATACTTATCTCAGCAACACCAAACGATACAACCAATATTACATAACTCACATAATCACCGATAACCACATGACTCAACGCACAATTCTTAACAAAAGGATTGAACCTTAAATTACCGACGACATAATCCCACATAATGACATCACCTGAAAGTAAGGAGATCCTATACTCAACACTAACACACATAGTCAATTAAGCACATTAAATCCCGAACACAAGAGTCGTCTTTTAAGAAAACCATGATTGTAAATATACTGATTCTTTTGAGAAATGGTTGTAAACATTCATTTAGCACATACCGTGTATTTTCAACCATTATATTCACGAAACATGTAATGTATGGGCAAAATACTTGCCTCGATAGTCGATACTGGACACTCCGACGAACATGGCTCAACCGGGAAACCTCGAATGCCCACAACTCTCCGGCAGAAACGACGGTAACACAACCGATCGGGAAATGGCGAACGGAAGGGTTCCGACTCGAGTTCTTCGCAAGGAACCTGACCCTAACATCATGTCATCTATAATCAATGATCGTACGAGGAAGAATAATTGTAGAACGCTCAAAACCCCCTCTAAGAACTTTCACCGGACACCTTCAAGGCGTTGATTAGGAACTCAACAAAACGACAAATATTTAGGAATCAAACCATGGAACAACAAGGAAATTCGTAGGACATAACTAAATAATCAATAATCCATCACTAATCTAAGTTATTACGGATCGAACGGTCGAAATCAAACAAAACCCCAAATTTTCCCAAAACTAGGATTTTAGGAAAACTAACCTTGATTCGCTAAATTGAAGGATGTTATGGAGTGATCAATCAATGATATGAGCTCCCAAACTTCGTGGATTAATTATTTAACATCATGCCTTCAAGTTCCCCAAGGCTGCAGCCGCGGAATAGAAAAAGAGAAATGGGAAAAATGGATGAAACTGGGCTGCTCGACCATATTTATACTGGTGCAGCCTAGCGTGCGCTAGGTTGCCGAGCTAGCGTGCGCTAACGGGCGGTCATGGTCGAGAATGTTCGGCCGGGGCCTGCGTTGACCTATCCTGCCGACCTGTCCTGCTGTCCAGAACCTTCCTGTCCGACTGCGGTAGTGTGCGCAGCCTTCCGGCCGTAGCATGCGCTACGCCTGCCGATAAGCGCGCGCCGTGTCCGACAGTGGCGTGCGCTACCTGCTGTCCGGTCAATGCCCGCACACGTCCGGCCAGTGCCCAGCCACCATGACTCGCTGACTTGATTTTCCGAAATCACACGGAACGAACACGACAAAACGCTCGAGGACAACAACATCCAGCCGGAATGAAAACAACGGATAACAAATCACACCATACGGCCATATATCCAAAATTAGTAGTCGAGAAAAATACCAGCGCTTGACAACCGGGAAATATCTGAAGAAAAATCTAAAATAACCGGAACGAAAATCGTGGGTATTACATTCTATCCCACTAAAAATAAGTTTCGTCCTGGAACTTAAAATAAAAGCAAGGCGACTCTCGACAACACACCAGGGCTCCATGCAGTATAAAGCTACTACGCTCTGATTCAACACGCAAGAATGCTTGCGAAAAGCAACGAGCATGAGTCACTGCGGTTGATAAAACTAAGCAGTACAAAAATCAAATCGCGATTCCAACGCTGAAAGGTATGAAATTCCAGTAACTCAAAGATTTGGAAGATCAAATACGAAGACAATTTCCCAACACTTATGGAAATTACGAAGTGGACCAGATGTTCAATAATCATGATTACGAGATCCAACAATAATGATTGGACAATGACGAACAAATAGTAATGATCGAACAACAACGATTAACTCTGAAGTTCACACCTCAAATCAAGACATCAACAAACTTGTAGGAACCACGAGGTGTTAGTTTCGAACACGGTTCACAAGAAATCAATCCGAACTTGGAAAGATCACAACGATATACACATCAATTTGGAAAAATATGCGAACTCACTCGAATGACAAGGGTGAGAACAACACAAGGTCAGAAGCATCAACGAACACAATCGAATCGATACAGTCGAACGAAACGGAAGCGAAAAAAATATGGGTATTACATCATATCACCTTTAAAAGAGGTTTCGAGACGAGAACAAAGTGCTGGAATAGCAACCTTTCCGGTCATATCCTCTTGGTCCTGCATCTGATTTCCATGACTAACTGTACCGTGGTCACGACCGCGTCCTCTGTCCCTCGGCACACTAAGCGGATTCTCACTCAATATGATGGCACAACTTCACAAAACCACATACTAAAGTGCCAACTCAGCACGACATACCATATAAGTTATCTAATAACAACCCGATAAGAAAATTCACGAGGTATCCTTTTGAAAATATTTGGATTTGGATGATATTCAAAATAAAACTTTGAAAGTATTTTTGGTACCTCGGGCTGTTTTATCAAAACCTGTAAACAACAGACTTTAACCGTCCCATTTTAAAATTATTTGCAAAACAATAATTCCTTGTGACCGGCATCATCAAAATCACTATGTCACTACGCATCATCGTCACTGTTGATAACAAACAAGGTAAACATGCAAAATCATCAAACCATTCGTACATACACTAACATTTCCAAATCCGAGTTTGAAATTTAAATCAAGTAAAATTTTCCATCTTTCACTATATATTTTTGAAAAATAAAAAGCGTATTGGGTTTAAAAGAACATTTTTATTGTGTGAAAGATCTTTTGAAAATCATGTACTTGGATTAGTTGAAAGTAAAACAATACGTTAAAATCATTTTCGAAAATCCTCTCAGCACTTACGCAAAAATTCAGCGACGGTAGCAATTTACGAAATGTCCAAAGGCACTTTAAAATAACTCTTTCAAATACCGTCGAGGTTTTATTCGTGAATCCGAGGCCGGCTCGCCAATTTCAAATAATTTTCAAATTTCACACGAAGCCGCCGATTACTCGAACCGTCGAAACTTTATAAAATTTTTCAGGAAAGCATTTTCGAACACACACATCAGACATAATTTATCAATTCATCAAACACAATCAGTTATCCCCAAGCACTTATGAAAAGTCACAACACATTCACATACAACAGTTATCATCACTAGACAACACACATAAAATACAGTCACAGATGACTGACTGCAGAAAGTTAAGCCTAACGGCTAAAAATGCGATTCCACATCCTCTGCCCAGGCTAATTAGCGCGCGTCACAACAACATTAACATGCACTAGTCATGCCACATTAGCGAGTGCTAGCCTCGTACTTAGCATGCACTAACTGCTCTAATTCAGCAACATGATCGTGAACATATATACGACATTACTAGAATCAATGGTCACAAATAAACAACAATACGTTCGAATCTCAAAGCCATCGATTTAGCACTTTATAAGCAACCATCAAAAGACAATTGTTATTCAAAAACCGAAATCTCACCTCTTATTAAAGAGGGCTATCTCAATGTATACAAACCGAACGACTCAGCATTCACATCACCGTTTTAATCATAAAACTGGGCACTACTGCCTAAACAACGAGAACACCATCACGTACTTCTTGACTAACAACCATGAAACCGAAAAGTTGAAAGTGAGAGTCACGTCTTGAGTACAATTTGTAGGCCTCATTTGAGTTTAAAATTTGTGTTTTGAAAACTTATAATACAAGATGAAAATAAAATATCGGTAGTTTGAATTCTCCAAAAAATTTCGACCTTGAGGTCATCATACGAAAATCAAACTTTTTACTCCATTTGGAGGATGTTTTAAAACAAAATTTATGTGACTCCCCAAAAACATGTAAAGTTTTAAAATATCACATTGATGAATTTTTCTTTGCGTAACCACACCAAGGCCATTACTCTTGTAAAAACGACTTATACCAGGATGTGTGTATATATACATATATGCTGGCACCACTTTCATTCTAGCACCATACGAAGATCAAACAAGCATAGGCCGCATAATCACAAATCACCTTTAAACTCCACGTCATAACACAAAATCATACAAGCTCGTATAACACAAGGCACAATATAGTAGGGAGACTTACATCCACAGGTCGCACGAAGATGATGGCTGCACCTCGATACTAATCACGGCCGACATCACAGACGACGCATTGCGAGACGACTTAGAAAGACACAATCTGACAGGACAAGACACGAAAATACCCGACTGGACCCGACAACCTAGGTTTCCACAACCTAAGCTCCGATACCATAAATGTAACACCCCCAGAATCAAACCGGTAATATTACACGCTACAGACCCTCTACGTGAGGATCCACCAGGCTAAACATCGAAACCACACAATACATTACATACCGACATGATAAAATACCAAATCAATAGACCAACTTGGTCTTTCATCACTAACATACAAGTAAAAAATACACATTTCTATCTCGACTCATACCCATGCAAGGGTAAAATACACTCACAAATAGAAGTACAACAGTGGAAAAGACCATACATGAACTCCGACTAACTGCACCCAAAACTGGCCTTCATATGATTAGTATCATTCGCCTTCCATCATCCTTCACGCCGATCCTGTGTTTTGCTCCCAAACCTACATGTACCTGGATGCAAAACAGACATCCACCCCCCGAATACTCGGGGGTTAGCAAAACTCCACTGTTTTGCTAGTACAAGTATAAAGTGCAAATACGAGCCATACACAACACATTCCGAGAATAGATCGAAAGACTTCCTGAGATATTTTGTTTAATTAAAAATACTTCAAGTCTTGAAAGTAGAAACGAAACAAACAATCACTTTGAAAACACTTCCTGTAATACCCGATTGTAAATTCATTAAATATCATTCAGTAATTGCCACTCAGAATTTTTTCACTCAGTAATAATCATTCGTCATTCGTATTCATCCATTTCGTGCTCATCATTCGGCTTATCTTGGAGTCGTGTATCAGTTTTTATTCATCACTCATCCCTGTTTGGGGATCGATACGAGAATATTTCCATCATTATCATCATCATCATGATTGGCCGCTTTGTGTTGGTAGTTCCACAATTGTTTCATTGATTGGACGTGACTTATTATCGTGTAAGTCGTGTGTAGGCATACGTGTCCTGTCATTTTTGTGTTCCCTTGTCATTTAGGCACTCAGCAGGGAGGCACGAGCATGATACACGAGCAGCTGCTCGTGCGTGCTGCTCGTGCGTGGCATCAGATTTGGATAGTACACTTTGGCGACCATCAGGGACACACGAGCAAGACACATGAGCAGGTGCTCGTGCGTGCTGCTCGTGCATGAGATCAGTGACCGGGCAGTGGCTTGTCACACGACAAAACACACGGACATTTGGTTGTGTGTTTTGATCGTGCGTCACTGGAGTATTTAAGGGGGTCAGACGGGTTTTTCACTTCATTTCACCCTTTCTCTCCTTCTTCTCGCGGCAGTCGGGCGATCCGACTAGGGTTGGTGGTCATAATCGATTTTACTCCATCCAATCATGTTTTGAGGAGGCTCTAGGTGATCATATCAACAACTAATCCTTCTTCTTCATCGAATCAAGGTAATTCTCTTGGTTTTCCTAGAATTGTCCATTTTGGGGATTTTGGTTTTGATTTCATTTTCTGTCCGTTTTTAATGGATCGATTGAGGTTATTAGATGTTGTTAGACATGTTCTGTGGATTTTATATCCATATCTTCGATTCGTTCAACCCGATTGACGATTCTTAGGTTCTTGAGGAACTTTGAACATTTAGTGTTCGATTAAATGTCCCAAAGAGTTTCTTTCGGTCGTTGTGTTGATTTCGATTGATATTGTGTTATTTAATGAATTGTATTTCATTCAAGGTTGTTCGAGTACTTATGTTTATCGGAGGACGCCGTTCGTTGTTCGTGGAAGGATTTCACCGCCTTCGGTTGAGGCAAGTTTTATACTTGTACTAGTCAATGAGATTAATGTTATCATATATGTGTATGGATGTGTTGTATCATTCCGAGACTTAGTCTCTTCATAAGTTCATTGATATTAGGGGATCGTTCGATACGATACTCTTTGGCAATTATGCCAAATGTTTATTATCATTCATTAATGGCCAGTAAAGCATTGAGATATTTGTTGTTAATGTTATTATCGATCACTGGTTCGCGGTATCGATGTATCGGTTGTTGTTGTTAATATTGATGTCGATCTAAGGCGTTGTTGTAATCATTAATATTAATGTTGGCGTCCTGTCATTCATGTTGTATTAGCCGATTGAAGGCATTGTCGTATTCATTCTCATCTTCATCGTCGGTAGCCGATTAAAGGTATCGAGGCATTCATTGTATCCTTGTTATCGATTGGCCGTTCTAAGTCAATCGAGGTGCTCAATCATTCGTTGTATCATTGTCATCGATTAGACGTTCTAAGGCAATCGAGGTGCTCAATCATTCATTGTATCATTGTTATCGATTGACCGTTATAAGGCAATCGAGATATTGAATTATCCACTGCATCATTGTTATCGGTTGGCCATTCTAAGGCAATCGAGGTATTGAATTGGGGCTGTGTCGTTGTTATCGATTGACCATTCTAAGGTAATCGAGGTATTGAATTGGGACTGTCGAGTACGATGCCCATCCATGAGTCATCATTATCGTGTTGGCCGAATCAAGGTAGCACACTATCATTCTCGTGAATTCGGTAATCTACGAATCATTGTCGTTTGTGATTAATTATATTTTGGAGGCTAGTCTCGGCTAGTGTTTATGATCTTATGGGCAAGCTTGGGGCTTAAACCTTCGCGGTTGGTTTCCCAACACCTACAACTCAGTAGGTCACGGTCGTGTTTATGATCGTATGGGTAAGCTTGGGGCTTGAACCTTCGCGGTTGGCTTCCCAACACCTATAACTTAGTAGGTCATGGTCGTGTTTATGATCTTATGGGTAAGCTTGGGGCTTGAAACTTCGCGGTTGGCTTCCCAACACCTACAACTCAGTAGGTCATGGTCGTGGTTATTATCTTATTAGCCTCATTAACTACAACTTCGGGCTGTTCCGGTTTCAGTGTTTATGTTGATTGACAGCTTCGGCTGAGAGACTTTTAGGTATTTATGATGTCTTGATAATTCCATTGGAGCCTTCGGGCATTGTGATTCATATTTAATTCAGTTCTGGTTTGGTTCAGGTCGTGAAATTCATTGTGGTATTCTGTGATTATGATTCGCCGTTGGGCACTTATGTTCTAACATGTCGAACAGGTATTAATAGTATGCCGTGGGCATAGTATTTCACGAATGCTCGGTTCTTACCTTGGTTTTTGAGCATCTCGTATTATTATTATTATTATCATTGTACCGTTTCATTCTGCCTTTGGATACATATCATTTTATACATGTATTTGATGTTCATTATCTGGATGACTGACCCCGTGGGGGCGGAACATGTTTTCATGTTTTAGGTGTTTGCGAGGAGAGAGTTGAGATACAGGGGCATAATGATGGCGACGAGGCATTCGAGCAATACTAGTCCGAGTTGTTCATGTTGGTCAGTCAGTTAGAGTGTTCTCCAGTTTGTCAGTCATTGTCATTATGTATTACCCGAGTAGGTACTCGTGGATGTTGTTGTATTTTATTTTTTTGGCCATGTAGGCCCATCGTTGTCGTTGAAATTCCTTATCGGAATATTGTGTCGGATATCATGGTAGGGACTATTATTTTCCCTTATTGTTTAATTTAATGTAATTTTAATCATGTTCGCCTGGTGGATCTCCTGGAGTGGGGTCCACGGCTCTGTAATAACCCAATAGGATTTGGGGGTGTTACAGAAGATGGTATCGGAGAATTGGGTTGTGAGATACCCTGATATGTGAGTTATGTGGCTCTACCGACGCAGTAGTAGTGGGACTGTCAGGTTATGACAATCTAGTCAGTCGGGTTTTGTGAGTCGTAATATTAGTACGACTGCACGAGTCATTCATTCATCGAGTCATCGTCAGTGAAGACTAGTATCGTGGGACCTCAAAGCTTCGTATGACCTGTGTAAGGACTTGATTCTCTTTATGTTCATACATTCATCATGTCATTAATTATTCATGCTTTGTTGAAACCTATATGTGATATTATTGTTACGATTGATGTGCATGACTAATTGTTTTGGAGCACGTGTGACCTGTGTAAGCGTTAAGGATCAACTCATTCATCAGTTAACAATCCTCAATCATCATTTTGATCTTGTCGATCATGTTAATTCATTCATCACTCAGTCAATCTCATCGTTCAGTTAATTCATCCATCACTCAGTCAATCTCATCGTTCAGTTAACTCATCCATCACTCAGTCAGTCTCATCGTTCAGTTAATTCATTCATCACTCAGTTAATCTCATCGCTCAGTTAATTCATTCATCACTCAGTCAATCTCATTGTACAGTTAATTTATTAATCATCTAGTCCGTCTCACGGATCAGTTGTTGATCTTATGGATCGAATTTTCAACCTTGTTAACTTGTTCAAGGTAATTAATTCAGGAATTTCATCGGATAATCATGTCACCTCACTTGATCTTTCATGCGATCTTATCATATTCCGGCGTCATGTCGACGATCATTTTATTGCATTATTGATGCATTCATTGTGTTAGAGCGTGTATGTTCATTGTTATCATTTCGTCTCGTGATCATAATGCGATATTCATGCGGAATCTATAATTATCATGTGGCTTTCCTGCTTCAGTATGGATAGAACTGTCAGAGGACGCAGGGGAAGAGGCCGTGGTATGGGCCAAAACTCGGGACCTCATGTGAATGCCCGCGCGAATGCGAGAGATAACATGTGTTCATCAGTTAGCTATGCTACTCATTCACTGTCAGATAATCATTCACTGTCAGGGAGTCGTACCCGAGAGGCATCTCACTCGGAAGGTGTTCGGGTTGACCCATTCATATTTATGCAGGGCATGATGGCCCAGATGACTCAGATGATGCGGATGGTGGAGACCATGCAGACTTCGATGTTTCGTGGTCCACCGTAACAGGTATTCCAGGTGACGTTTCATGGACAGACTGGAGGAGTGAATCAGATTGTTGGCGATATCTCTCGTCAGAGGCTGCCTACTTTTGAGGGTTCGTCGGAACCAGCTGATATTGTTCATTGGCTTGAGCATTTTGATAAACTCTTCGACATGGTTCAGTGTCCGGAAGAGAGTAAAGTGGCAGTAGCGGCTTATTACTTGATTAAGGGTGCTTATTCGTGGTGGCTTTCTGTGAAACCCGCCGATCGCGATTGTGGTTGGAGTGAGTTCAAGACTCTCATGTTAGAGAGGTATTATCCGTCTCCACTTCGTGAAGCCAAGTTGTCAGAGGTTTAGAACCCCGAATCCATCGAGGACGAGGGTGTTATTGTCATTGCTGAGAAGTTTTAGGGACTACTTCAGTTTGCTTTGTCAGTTATCCGTACTGAGGCGGATAAGATCAAATATTTTAGCAAGAGGCTAAATCCGCAGTTGAGGATGCAGTTGTTCAATCACAATTATAATTCACTTAGTGAGTTCATCGGGAAGGCTCTTGGAGCAGAGCTTTCAATCAAGGAGCTTACTCAGAAGCATCCTTCAGTTTCTTCGGGTGATAGGACTAGAATGCCGGCTCATTCAGAGGGGCATCGGGCTCTGACATCCAAGAGGTCATTTTCTAGTCGTCTTCATGCGGAGGGAGCGTCCTCTTCTAAGGCCGCGAGTTCGACCATTGTTTTCTTTAACTATGATGTAATAGGACATCGCAGCACCCGATGCTCGATGCAGGCCGTTATTTGTTTTCTGTGTGGGCGGCAGGGACACCTTCAGAAATACTGTAGGAGTTCTAGTGCCGGTAGATCTCGAGAGAGCTCAAGGGCCTCGAGGGACTTTGTTACTCCAGCTGGTGCTTCATTCAAGGGGTACTATCAGGCTTTAAGAGCCCGAGGTAAGGACATTCATCTCCGATTTTGAGCAAGTTAATTCTTGCTCGGTAACAGTATAATCATTCATTTCATTGTCGTTCATTCATTCATATAATTCATTCATCATATATCAATCACGTTGAGACTTATAATTATCAAACTAATCATTCACTTCACGGGGAACAATGGTTCCAATAATTTCATTTGAGCTATCACTCATTACGTTATCATTTCACCCCGATGAGTCATTCTTGATCCTTGTTGGATTTCGGTTCATTATCATTCATTATGATCATTCTTGTTCTTGTGACCTCCCGGGATCATATTGAGCAATGAGTTCAGATTTGGGTTTCCTTAAATCGATGAGATCCAGGAGATTGATTGCCTGGAGGATATCGGTGTTGGGTACCTTTGATATGTGGCCTTAATTTTTGTATTTTCCTTTCTCTGTTTTCGGATTAATGTGTAACTTAATCCGTATTAATGTATCGTGGTTGTGGATCATTTATTGTTGATCTATCTTATAATGATCGTATTTGAGAATCTTGAGATTTGGGTCATTTGATGCATTCTTTTCGTGCTGTACCCGAGATTTCGTGATAATCTGGGTAACTATTCATTGTGATTCGAGACGTCAAGTCATGAGGACTTGGGCGTGTGATTGATGTGGTCCCGAGGACTATATGTGCGTTGTCGCTTTTCTTTTGAGGCGTGAGTCAGTGCTTATGGGGGGTTGGCCCAGTTGTGCAGGCGAAGTGTTTCGCATTGAGGAGCATTCCTTGAGATGTTGTTTTCAGATCCTGATGGATAGCTCATATCCCGAGTTGTTTACCCTTAGTTTCGAGGACGAAACCCTTTTTAAGGGGGGGAGTATGTAATACCCGGTTGTAAATTCATTTAATATCATTCAGTAATTGCCACTCAGAATTTTTTCACTCAGTAATAATCATTCGTCATTCGTATTCATCCATTTCGTGTTCATCATTCGGCTTATCTTGGAGTCGTGTATCAGTTTTTATTCATCACTCATCCCTGTTTGGGGATCGATACGAGAATATTTCCATCATCATTATCATGATTGGCCGTTTTGTGTTGGGAGTTCCATGATTGTTTCACTGATTGGACGTGACTTATTATCGTGTAAGTCGTGTGTAAGCATGCGTGTCCTGTCATTTTTGTGTTCCCTTGTCATTTAGGCGTGGCATCAGATTTGGACAGTACACTTTGGCGACCATCACGGACACACGAGCAAGACACACAAGCAGGTGCTCGTGCGTGCTGCTCGTGCGTGAGATCAGTAGCCGGGCAGTGGCCTGGCGCACGACCAAACACACGGACATTTGGTCATGCATCACTGGAGTATTTAAGGGGGTCAGACAGGTTTTTCACTTCATTTCACCCTTTCTCTCCTTCTTCTCGCGGAAATTGGGCGATCCGACTAGGGTTGGTGGTTATAATCGATTCTACTCCATCCAATCATGTTTTTAGGAGGCTCTAGGTGATCATATCAACATCTAATCCTTCTTCTTCGTCGAATCAAGGTAATTCTGTTGGTTTTCCTAGAATTGTCCATTTTGGGGATTTTGGTTTTGATTTTATTTTCCGTCTGTTTTTAATGGATCGATTGAGGTTATTAGATGTTGTTAGACATGTTCTATGGATTGTATATCCATATCTTCAATTCGTTCAACCCGATTGATTATTCTTAGGTTCTTGAGGAACTTTGTACATTTAGTGTTCAATTAAATGTCTCAAAGAGTTTCTTTCGGTCGTTGTGTTGATTTCGATTGATATTGTGTTATTGAATGAATTGTAGTTCATTCAAGGTTGTTCGAGTACTTGTGTTTATCGGAGGACGCCGTTCGTTGTTCGTGGAAGGATTTCATCGCCTTCGGTTGAGGCAAGTTTTATACTTGTACTAGTCAATGAGATTAATGTTATCATATATGTGTGTGGATATGTTGTATCATTCCGAGACTTAGTCTCTTCATAAGTTCATTGATATTAGGGGATCGTTCGATACGATACTCTTCGGCAATTATGCCAAATGTTTATTATCATTCATTAATGGCCGGTAAGGCATTGAGATATTTGTTGTTAATGTTATTATCGATCACCGGTTCGCGGTATCAATGTATCGGTTGTTGTTGTTAATATTGATGTTGATCTAAGGCGTTGTTGTAATCATTATTATTAATGTTGAAGTCCTGTCATTCATGTTGTATTAGCCAATTGAAGGCATTGTCGTATCCATTCTCATCTTCGTCGTCGGTAGCCGATTAAAGGTATCGAGGCATTCATTGTATCCTTGTTATCGATTGGCCGTTCTAAGTCAATCGAGGTGCTCAATCATTCATTGTATCATTGTCATCGATTAGCCGTTCTAAGGAAATCGAGGTGCTCAATCATTCGTTGCATCATTGTTATCGGTTGGCCATTCTAAGGCAATCGATGTATTGAATTGGCGCTGCCGATGATAGTTCCCATTCGTTGTGTCGTTGTTATCGATTGACCATTCTAAGGTAATCGAGGTATTGAATTGGGACTGTCGAGTATGATGCCCATCCCTGAGTCATCATTATCGTGTTGGCCGACTCAAGGTAGCACACTATCATTCTCGTGAATTCGATAATCTACGAATCGTTGTCGTTTGTGATTAATTATATTTTGGAGGCTAGTCTCGGCTAGTGTTTATGATCTTATGGTTAAGATTGGGGCTTGAACCTTCGCGGTTGGTTTCCCAACACCTACAACTCAGTAGGTCACGGTCGTGTTTATGATCTTATGGGTAAGTTTTGGGCTTGAACCTTCGCAGTTAGCTTCCCAACACCTACAACTCAGTAGGTCACGGTCGTGTTTATGATCTTATGGGTAAGATTGGGGCTTGAACCTTCGTGGTTGGCTTCCCAACACCTACAACTCAGTAGGTCACGGTCGTGTTTATGATCTTATGGGTAAGTTTGGGGCTTGAACCTTTGCGGTTGGCTTCCCAACACCTACAGCTCAGTAGGTCACGGTCGTGGTTATGATCTTATTAGCCTCATTAAATACAGCTTCGGGCTGTTCCGGTTTCAGTGTTTATGTTGATTGACAGCTTCGGCTGAGAGAATTTTAGGTCTTTGTGATGTCTTGATAATTTCATTGGAGCCTTCGGGCATTGTGATTCATATTTAATTCAGTTCTTGTTTGGTTCAGGTCGTGAAATTCATTGTGGTATTCTGTGATTATGATTCGCCGTTGGGCACTTATGTTCTAACCTGTCGAACAGGTATTAATAGTATGCCGTGGGCATAGTATTTCATGAATGCTCGGTTCTTACCTTGGTTTGTGAGCATCTAGTATTATTATTATCATTGTACCGTTTCATTCTGCCTTTGGATACATATCATTTTATACTTGTATTTGATGTTCATTATCTGGATGACTGACCCCGTGGGGGCGGAACATGTTTTCATGTTTTAGGTGTGTGCGAGGAGAGAGTTGAGACATAGGGGCATGATGATGGCGACGAGGCATTCGAGCGATACTAGTCCGAGTTGTTCATGTTGGTCAGTCAGTTGGAGTGTTCTCCAGTTTGTTAGTCATTGTCATTATGTATTACCCGAGTAGATACTCGTGGATGTTGTTGTATTTTATTTTTTTTGTCCATGTAGGCCCATCGTTGTCGTTGAAATTCCTTATCGGAATATTGTGTCGGATATCATGGTAGGGACTATTATTTTCCCTTATTGTTTAATTTAATGTAATTTTAATCATGTTCGCCTGGTGGATCTCCTGGCGTGGGGTCCACAGCTCTGTAATAACCCAATAGGATTTGGGGGTGTTACACTTCCAAATCTCGGGAGTTTTGAAAACATTTGTGATTGCAAAGTTCCTAATTTCCCGAAAACCACTTAGGGTCACAGCCCCAAAGTTCATTTTCCAAAATGCAAATCCATTAACAAAACACGAGGTCCATGACCCAACCATTCCGGTCACAAAACACAGGGTCCACGACCCGATCATCAACTTCAATTCACATCCAAAGACACATTACACATAATACATTATTCTTATGCCATTTTAGCCAAACACCAAGACTCGATATATAATGTTTCTCGACCCCAAGCACCGAGCATTGTGATACTCCAGACATATCACAATTAATCATCAGTACAAACACTCTGGCAATTCTCGTGACCCGGTCCGGCCCTCAAGCCACCAAGTCCCTGTGTGCCCCGTCGAGCAATCCCCAGGTGAGAATGCCCACTCGAAGTAACTCTCGCGACCCTGTCCAGACACTAAGCCACCAGGTCCCCGTGTGATCCCGTCGAGTCAATCCCCGAGTGAGAGTACCCGAGAAAAACCTTACAACTCTCATCAGTTCTCATTCCAAAACCACAATCCTCAAGAGTCAATCACAATATATATAATCGAGGTATTTTGCTAAAATGGCCAAACTATCCAACACATACTCACGACCCAGAATTATTACTATCCACAAGGAAGCACACTTATCTCAACAACACCGAACGATACAACCAATATCACACAACTCACATAATCACCGATAACCACATGACTCAACGCACAATTCTTAACATAAGGATTGAACCTTAAATTACCGACGACATAATCCCACATAATGACATCACCCAAAAGTAAGGAGATCTTATACTCAACACTAACACATATATTCAATTAAGCACATTAAATCCCGAACACAAGAGTCGTCTTTTAAGAAAACCATGATTGTAAATATACCGATTCTTTTGAGAAATGGTTGTAAAAATTCATTTAGCACATATCGTCGATTTTCATCCATTATATTCACGAAACACGTAATGTATGGGCAAAATACTTGCCTCGATAGTCGATACTGGACACTCTGAAGAACATGGCTCAACCGGGAAACCTCGAACGCCCACAACTCTCCGGCAGAAATGACGGTAACACAACCGATCGGGAAATGGCGAACGGAAGGGTTCCGACTCGAGTTCTTCGCAAGGAACCTGACCCTAACATCATGTCATTAATAATCAACGATCGTACGAGGAAGAATAATCGTAGAACGCTCAAAACCCCCCTCTAAGAACTTTCACCGGACACCTTCAAGGTGTTGATTAGGAACTCAACAAAACGACAAATATTTAGGAATCAAACCATGGAACAACAAGGAAATTCGTAGGACATAACTAAATAATCAATAATCCATCACTAATCTAAGTTATTACGGACCGAACGGGCGAAATCAAACAAAACCCCAAATTTTCCCAAAACTAGGTGTTGCTACCCAAAATATTATCCGGAGATAGATATTGCTGGAATAGATAGATAGCAAACAAATGCGAGAACACTTCCGTGGGAAAAGTAAATAACACAAGATTTTCCGGGGTTGTTAGTCCCGGGCTCGAATGCTCTCGCGAGATGTTATTAATACGAATATTCTGGGATACAAGTATTAATGTTAGAATCTATTACAACGAGTGTAAAGACTTCTTGTTATCTTAGCTTGTGAGCGTGTAGATTGCCGGAAGAACCAGATATGATGCTCTGTGAGTTCTTGTAACAACGTTGATGAGCTGTGATGGCGGTGAGAGATCGACCGTCTCTCACGGCGTGTATTAGCCGTATGTTTAAGCTCATGGACTTGTATGTCTCTTAGAATCTGCACTGTGGAGACTTCTTGCCTCTGCCGACCGTCTTCTGGTTGAGAGGTGCTGAGAGGGAAATCCTGAGGTAGATCCTGAGCTTGGAAATATGTATCTTCTTCTGTATTTCCGTGAATGAATTCGGAATGTAAGTGAACGAATCGGGAACCTTTTTCCAGTAGGAGGAGGTTCTCCATTTATAGAACTTGGATATGCCGGGCGATCGCCTTTGCTGTATTATAATAAGCGGGCGATCGTCTTTTAGCACATGGGCTTGTCCCCTTAAAGTATGCAGGAGTTGTTGGCAGTCAGCCGGGCGGTCCAATGAGAAGCCTAAACGCGTCTGAGTCGCTGTCACGGGTGGTCCCACCTTGTGCCTTTCGGCGGGCTTGACGGTAGGTAAAGCCGCACTTGTCAGAGACAGCTGTTGGTGGTCAATGATCCATGAAATGCGGATCTTGTCTTGGATCTGCACATGGGTGCTGTTTTGGGATCCAGTCTTCGTAGACTTTGATGGACGATCGTCTCTGTTTGGGCCGTCTTTAGTCGGGCACCAGAGTCAATCGCTTGGTGCTAAAGGGCGATTGCCTTGGGAGTCGATCGCTAGATACCTGAAGGTGGTCTGGTATCTTCGCTTAGGCGAGTTCGCCATATCTTGATTGGTTGTGGACTCGGTCGCTCGGCCTTGAGATCAATCGCCTGTCGAGGCGAATAAATCTCGACACAACAATTGCCCCCCAGCTCGCTCCTATGTTGGAAACGTGGGGTGAGGTGGTTCTGCTGGCGATCGCTGAACTTCGACGAGCGACTCTGCGTTTCACTGAACTGGCGATCGTCTTTGAGCTGATTGAATCTTATTTTGGACGATCTGGTAGGTCGCTGAAAAGAGCGGGAAACGGCAGCGGATGCGGAAAGGTCTCTGGGACACGTGTCAGGTTCCTGTTGGGGTAGACCGACTGTCATTTATGACTCCTCGTCTGACGCGTTCTTGAAAAGATGCGTACGCGGGATTCTAGGGGGTCAATAAATGCGACGGTTGCACTCCGACCTCTGAGATTCTCCTTAATTGCACAAGAGCCCCTGCCTCCTCCTATAAAAAGGCATAGTGTTGCAGCGTTCATTCTTATGCGCATTTATCGGAGAAATAAGGTTTTGCTGAAGATTTTTCTGGAGACTCTGCTGCCGATCGTCGATTGATTTAATCTTGGGTAAGACGAACACTTCTTTTCTCCCCTTTTCTTCAAAAATGGCTGGAACATCTTCTTCACACGGAGTGGGCACTTCCTCCGCCGCTGGGACTTCTAATGTCCGGGGAGGATCCTCCGCTGAGTTCCATCTGGAGATGGCCGCTGAGGCTATTCGAGCCGGTATCGACCCTACGGAAGTCGAGGCGTTGTTCAATGAGGCCGACGTGGCTAAGGAGGCGGCCGTTGAACACAGACGCTCGCAGACAGAGAGAGATCTGGCGGTGAGAGCCTATTGGGAGCGGCATAGTGCCTTTGGCCAGGCCTATTTGGCCTTTGCTGAGATTATGGAGAGGCTGGCCGGTCCGTCTCTAAGATTTGATTTCCGGGAGTATTCGATCGCTCACCCTTATCAACCTCCCAAGCGATCGCTATTTCGGACTGCTCAGCGATCTCTGTGGTCTCTTGGCCAAATCAGGAGTTCGGCGACTAGGAAGGATCTGGCCATCTGGAGGACTAGGTTTCATATCCCTTCAGACGTGGATCTCTTTGTGCCGGCTGAGAATAAGAGAGCCGATCAGCCTCCGGAGGGGATGGTCACTGTGAACGAAACGATCATGGAGGCAGGGTTGCGATTTCCTTTGTCGTTCTCCGTCTCCCATTTGTTGGCTGCTTGGAACGTGGCGCCACTCCAGCTGACGCCAAATGCTTGTTTCCAGATAATTTGCACTCTCACCTTGTTCGGCGGTCACCGACTGTACCGCCTCCCTTCGCCGTCGGAGATAAACCATCTGTTCAAGCTGACGGTTCAGAAAGGGTCGGTCGGAGGCTATCATATACAAGGCCGATCCGGTCGGGTGATACTTGGAGTCCCGAACAAGGCGCGTGGCGATCTGGCGAAGTGGTTCTGGGTCGCCGGTGCCTGGAAGGCCTCAGCGAGCGACAACCCCACTGGCGAGCTGGAGATTCCCACTGGTTTTCGGGTGAGAAATCCCGGTAAGGGTTCAGACTCTCCCTTTGTTTGGATATGTTCTGAACTGATCTAATTTGATTTCATTTTTGTAGGTTTCCACATTCCGGCGATCGAGGAGTTGCCTTTTGATTTCCTGGTCGTCTGGGAGCAGATACGAAGTTTGTCGGACGACGACCTGAACGCTAGCCGGATCAACAAGGAGAGTCGTTGGTTGTCCGCTCGCCTATTCCGTTTTCCGAGACATCTCTCGGTCTCAGGTATAAATTTCTACGATCTTGATTTGCTGGGCGATCGTCCTGTTGGAGGAATATGACTAACTGTGGCTTGATTGTTCTCATTTGTAGAGGTGCGCTTTCCTCGTTTTCTGGAGCCCCCACTGGAGATCGCTATGTCGAACCCTGGAGTTCTGGGTTGTCTCCGCCAGACGAAGTCATCTCGAGTTCCTCCAGTGGCGTTACCTATCATCCCGGAGGTGGAGCCTCGCGTGGAGCCGATCGTGGCTGAGGAGGAAGTCCGGGAGGAGGGGCTTCGGACAAATCGCAAACGGCAGAGGTCGGGAGAAACTCCAGTTTCTGCCCCTGCCAGTGAGGTGCCGATCGCCGCGCCTCCGATCATCGTTGTTCCTCCGGAGAATGAGCCTGCTCCCTCCGCGGCTTTCTTACGGGAGATGGCGATCACCGAAGCTGAGACCCCTCGCGGGAAGCCATACTTCGGTCGTGATCCTGAGAGATCCGAGAGGTGAGCTTTGCTTGCTGAGTTGAAACTTGTCATTTGCGTGGGAGATGTGCTAACTTTGTGTTTTGATGCAGGATCCGTAGTACTAATCCGTCTTGTCCGCCGATGGTGCGGGATTTCCTGTCGAGCCGATCTCCTCGCCAATCCTGTGATATCCCGTTGTACGTCAACCGGGCCATCTCCGCTCTACCGAAGGCCTGGACGACCGATCTGGATGCGATCGCTCGTCAGTGATCTGGGAGTACAATGCAGGCTGCTTTCGCCCTTTCTCTCCACGCAACGACCATGGCTGCCCAGGCTGTGCAGGAGTATGAGGGGCGTCCTTCCACTACTCGCCTGCAGGCGGATCTCGAGGCGGCTCGGAAAGAGAACGCCGAGTTCGCCGAAAAGATTGTGGCAATGGAGAAGGACTCCCTGGCCGCAGCTAATCGGGCGAGCCAAGAACTTGAGTTGGCGAGAAAGGATGCTGAGCTATCCCGGGTGACGGTCGATCGCTTTTGGGTCCGGATGACAAATGCCGTTCGGGCACAGAAGGCCGCTGAGATGGAGGCCGATCGTCTGAAGGTGACGATCGCCCGGCTTACTAGCGAGCTGGCGGAGTCGAGGGAAAAGAAGGTTGCAAGGGAGGCCGAGCTCCAAGGTGCGCAGCAGGCGATGGCGGAGCTGAAAGGGGAGGTAGAGGCGACCAAGGCCGATCCCTTTCAAAACTTGGAGTTTGTCAGTGAATTTGCCTATTATATGGCATTCATTGACTCGATCCGAGCTTCTAAGAAGGGAGGGTTGGAGGTCGGCCCTCTTGCTGAGAACTTCAAGGCGTATGCGTTGGAGCATCCTCTCCATTCTGCTTTCTCCTTGCCGATTTTGGATCTCGCGGATATCGGCGTGGACTTGAGCTGGTATCCGATTCCGGCCAACCTTGTTCATCCCGACGCTCCGGAGGGTGGGGAGGCCGTTCTGGAGGCTGAAGGCGAAGGCCAGGCAGGGGCCTGAGGTACTTCGTTTTTTAATGTTTTAGCTTATTTCCTTGTAATTCGTAGCTTTCTTTTTGTAGTAATTAGGCCTTCGCGCGACCATGTATTCTGATCCTTCAAGCAATGAAATGAATGTTTGATTCTCCGATTTATCACTTGAATGGTTGCTATTTTTGAGTCTTTTGTTTGACTTTGTATAAATGTGTGAGGAGAGATCGTTGCAAGTGTAGGTCTACGTGAATTGATAAACTCATATAGATAACTTTTACAACAAATTCGATCGCTGCACAACATCTGAAAATTGGCGATCTCCGTATGTGATTGGATAGGGACGATCATCGTATAGGTAGTCCGCACTCTTCCCCCTTGTTTTTGTTCACTTAGTGAAAGTAAGGGGATGAAAATAATTCGTTGAGTGAGCGGTCTTCAGTTTTGTCGAATCCTCGAGGGAGGTCGTCCATCTCGGTCTTTGAGGAACCATGCACGATCGCGGAGTTCGATGGACCGATCTCCACGACCGTGTCTTGTGCGCGAGCGACATCGTCTGTCGCGTGACTCATTTTATTGTGAGGGTCCTCCGTTAGGCTGCGCCTCGCCTCGTATTTAAACGAAGGGCGTGCGGTCTTGGTTTGGAGGAGTCCTTGCGCGGGGCGTCGTCGGATTAATCAACTCCACTTCCGCGGCTTGTTAGCTCTGCTTCCACCTCGGCCCGCCATGAAGATGGCGACCCTCGACGGTGTTCGTTGAGATGGGGGTAGGGACGCATCGCATTGTCCGGGTCCACCAAGTTAGATGATGAACCTTTGAGGGCGGGCGAGTGTGTCCACTGATTAGTTTTGGAGGGCCCATAGACTACGCCGGCCTCGTATTTAAACGAAGGGCGGGCAATCGTGGCCCAAAGGGACCTTGCACGGCCTAAGCAGTCGGTTCCATCAACCACCAGGACCATGGCTGCACTCTTATACCTCGGATCGTCATGTAGATGCCGACCTTCGATGGTGTACGTTGTGCGGGGGATGCGATCTCGTGCCTTAGTCCATCATGTTAGATGATGAAATGTAGATGGCGAGCGAGTCCTCTAGTTTTTCAATGAGGGAGATCGGGGAGAGAGTTCCGAGGTTCCCTTCTCTTGATTGAAGCATGTAGAGACGGTCGCCGAGGTTGATCGAGGGGTCGGCTCGTATGAGCTTCCCAGCCTGTTCGCGTTCGACTCGGACGATCGTGTCTAGAGATTGGTAGGGGCTGCGGCAAAGCCAATAAGCTATCCAACCTACCCTCCTCGAACAATCTCCAGAGCTGTTTGAGGAGGTCGCAGCATTGGTTGGTGCTGTGTCCGGGACTCTTATGGTAGGCACAATATTGATTGTGGTCCAGATGACCGTGGTCCCTTATCGCCTTTGGCTTGTTTAGCGGTTCGTGCCCCTTGATGGCATAGAAAATGTGGTCCGGAGTTCGATTGAACGTATGGAGGAGATGGGCTTCCATGTCCTCAAAGGCCTTGAGATCTCCGGGTGGCTTGGCGATCGCCTTCTTGGTTTTGGCGATCGCCGTCTTTCGGAAAGGAGGTGGCGTTTCCTCGCCTAGGTGGAGGGTGAGTAGCCTTTGCCTGGCCAGAAAGTCGGCAGCCTTAGCGCGGAAGATCGTGTAGGTTGGGGGGGGTATCCTTGGTGAGATGTCTAAACATGGGTGAATGACCGTAGAATCCCCCCAGGACCGAATAGAGAGCGAGCTCGTCACTGACGGGTTCGCCGGTGAGGATGATTTCGTCCACTCGATCGATGTAATCTGTGTCGGTTTCGTCTTCCCCCTGCCTGATTTTCATCACGCGGTGGGGGCCTTCTGGTCTGGCGACCTTGGTGGCGAAGTATGACGTGAAGTCATTCGCCAGTTTCTCAAAGGAGATGATCGATCGTGGTGGTAGTGCGACGTACCACCTATGGGCCAGCTCGCCCAATGTTAATGGGAAGATTCGGCACTTGGTTGTATCTGTTGCCCCACACCCGGTCATGTAAATTCGGAATTTACTTAGGTTGGTTTCGGGGTCCGATCTCCCTTCATACAGAGGTGTTTTGGGAGGAGCGATCCTTGGTTGCGCGGGGGCGAGCTCGATGTGAACCGGTAGTGGCTCGGTCGGCCCGATGATTTTTCTGCTGGTGCTTGCCCCAGTGTCCAAGAGTGTTTTCATCTCGTCGAGCTGGCGTTGCATAGTGGCCATCGTCGTGACCTGGCTGCTCACGGCTCGACGCTCGGAGCGGGAGCCGAGGCGATCAAGTACTGATCCTCTGGCGATCGGAGTGGGAACCAAACGGTTGATTTGTGTTCGGCTGAGAATTGGGTAGGCTGAACTCCTGGTGACGGATTCAGATTCCGTCTTTTCGTGGTTGGGACCAGAATGCTCCGGTCGCCATGATGGGTCACACCCCAAGCGATTGAATAAGGATCCGTCCGGTCGTGCGAGAGCCTTTTCTCGCGAATCGGGGCTTTCTGACGATCGCTCGCCCAGTAGCCCGTTGAATTTCCATTTTCCCATGCGGCGGACGATCGAGGGAGTTATTGCGGGCGACGCGCATGCTCTCCGTCGCTCCTCTAGGATGGCCATAGCCTCCTCGATCTGTTCCTCGGTTTGGAACTAGTCGAGTGAGAGGTTGGGGTCATCCCTCAGGTGCGGGGTCGAGAGTCTCGTGTTGCCGCAGCTTCCCCCGGTCGTCGGCTGGGGTTCGGATTGAGCCGGGATATGGTGTTCGGCGATTCGGAGAGTGGCTCTCTTCGATGTACCGGCGGACGTCATGATTCTGAAGGTTTTCTTTGAATCACAGTGAGTGTCACTTCAAGTATATGCCCCGGGAACAGTGGGTGTTCTTCGAGACGGTAGGAATGAAAAATGAAGGTATATATGCCCCTTCCTCTAGCGCCAATTGTTGCTACCCAAAATATTATCCAGAGATAGATATTGCTGGAATGGATGGATAGCAAACAAATGCGAGAACACTTATGTGGGAAAAGTAAATAACACAAGATTTGCCGGGGTTGTTAGTCCCGTGTTTGAATGCTCTCGCGCGATGTTATTGTTGGGATTCCACAGAAAATAAACGCAGCGGAAGAATAAACGGAATCCCTAAGAGGATCGATCAAGTAACGTATATACGAAAAGAAAAATACGAAGATCAAGGAATCAAAGTCCCATACCTATGATGTCTCTGAAAAACCTTCGTATGATGATGATGATGATGAAGAGCCCTTCGTTCCAAGCACCTAAAGCAAGGTGCCTC
The DNA here is from genome assembly GCA_033398695.1 of Orobanche coerulescens. Taxonomy (NCBI): domain Eukaryota; kingdom Viridiplantae; phylum Streptophyta; class Magnoliopsida; order Lamiales; family Orobanchaceae; genus Orobanche; species Orobanche coerulescens. The sequence continues at coordinate 168,469,693 of CM065805.1, read as the reverse complement.
TACTTCACACGCCGGAACTTGGCGGAAAAATCAGCAAACTTCCTTTCTCTAAGAATGCGGCTAGGGAAGCTTGTAAGAATTTTTTCTCTCGATCTTTTCTACTAATAACTTGTCTCTAAGATCAAGCATATGCTGTAGAAAATTTTTCTCACTCTTGAAGCTCTCTAAAAAAAATGAAATTGAACACTTGAGGAAGGAAGAAAGAGACTTTATAATTGAAAAGACTTTATTTTCACCATTATTACTAGCCTCACATGTAGAAGATGCTTTTAATAGCATCTCTACACCTCACATAACCCCACAAGTGTATAATATAATGAGAGAGAGACAAAGTAGAGATGGGGGGGGGGGGGGCTTATAGGGAATCTTCCAAGAAACGGGTCGAGTTAATTCGGCTCGTGTATTGGATGTTCGTCAAACGAATCCCTCGTGAATCGGATGTCCGTCAAACGAATCCGTTTTATTTCCAATGTGTTTATACTAATTAATTAATCCAATTAATTATTTATATCAAACACAAATATACATTTCTCTAAGAAATATAATTCATGAATTAAAGTAATCACCCAGTAACCTACTTACAATTCATAAGACCGCTATTTGATTTATCCGATAAATCACTAATATCTAATATTATAAGAGAGATTATTAATTCATATTTATCCATCAATGATCCTATTGCGCGACTTCGTAGGTTCGTCTCAGCCGGCATTGGGAGGAACCAATGAGTGCGGGCAGCACTTAGCTTGACTGGCGGGCATCTGTAAACCCCGAGAGCAGAATGAACGAATCATTCCAGAACCATTATGTCGTGAATACTATATACGTATAGACCCTTCATCAGATGTCTCGGTCAAGTCTTCGGGTCACGGTAAAGTCAAACCCTAATGTTGACTAAACTCTATACATGTGTTAATGCAAATCAAGACCGACTGATTAATAGTGTATCTAATACGACTATATCAGAATGCTTTGGCCAAAGACTTATGATCTTATTTGCCATTAACCGTATAGGACATTCGCCTGCTCACTAACAGGAGATAGAATCCTTTCTTGGCGTCTGACAAAGGCGCTACCTGCCCGTATAGTCCGCACTTCGAGGTCGACTCATCAATTAAGAAAATGAGTCTAACTACTCTAATGACAAACTAAACGTCACAAGCACATCTTCTACTGAACCCTCAAGTCAAAGGTCCACGTATACTATCACAACCTTTCGATTCGTCATCGACTCTCCGAGAGTGAATACCGTGTGACTGAATCGAGTATGAGTCGTGTTCGAGTATACTGATCCCACCAATATACTTATAACTATGCTATCAAGACGTGCACACGTCCTAGCATCAGTTATACAAGTCTTATTAAAACTTAATGTCCTGTTAAGTTTTATTGACTTGCGAACTAGTTAAGCATTCGAGCTCTAAACACTTCTAGTGCCTATATCCTTATCTCCATAAGGAGTAGAATGTTCACTCTCAAATGCAAGGACTATTATTCTATATACCAAATCACAATGCCAGTGATATATAATAATATAGAAATAATAATTTCCTTATTTAATATAATATTCATAATTACAATACAATTGCTCTCACTCTCTCATCCTCTGAGTGGCATTCGAGGGCATATTCCTAACAATATCCCACTTGCACTCAATGCCACAAATTATGGTATCTAATACCCATACTCTCCAGATGCCTCTCTAAGACCTTCTGAGATAGTGGCTTGGTAAGCGGATCGGCAACGTTATTTCTTTGTGTCTACTCTCTGATGTAACATTCCCATCCCGAACCATTTCTCTAACAAAATGATATTTTCTCGCAATATGTTTGGTGTTGTGGTGAGCCCTAGGCTTCTTAGCACATTGCAGCGGCAGCTCGTCGTTGTCACAAAATAGTGTCACGGGCTTCTGCGTTAGGAACCACTTGAAGTTCCTCAGTGAACTTCTTTATCCAAAACGCTTCTTTAGCAGCCTCCGTGGCTGCCTGATATTCGGCTTGACATGTAGAGATAGCAGTCGAACTTTGCTTGGCATTTCTCCAAGAAACCGCCCCACCATTCAGAGTAAAGATATACCCTGATGTGGACATCTGAGCATCCATATCCCCCGAAAAATCTGAGTCTGTATAACCCATCACTCTTAGTTCTCCACTGTCGTATGTAAGAACCAAGTCTTTAGTCCTCCTTAGGTACTTAAGAATATTCTTTACAGTCGATGTTCACATACTGGATTTGACTGAAACCGACTTACTACGCTCACAGCATAGGCAATGTCCGGTCTAGTGCAAATCATTGCATACATAAGGCTACCTACTGCCGAAGCATAAGGTACCTTGGTCATTTCCTTTCTATCTTCCTCACTTTGAGGACACATCTCTAAGGAAAGTTTTGCACCATGTTGCATAGGTAGAAACCCTCTTTTAGAATCTTCCATCCTAAATCGCTTCAGGATCTTTTCTATGTAGAGGGCTTGGAAAAGACCTAACATTCTTTTCGCTCTATCCCGGTAGAGACGAATACCTAGAATATAGGTAGCTTCTCCCAAGTCTTTCATTGAGAACTCTTTAGAAAGCCAAGCTTTCACGAGGCGAGCATTCTACGTCGTTTCCTATAAGTAGAATGTCATCTACATATAGTATTAAGAATGCAATTTTGCTCCCACTAACCTTCTTGTAAATACGGGCTCTTCTTCGTTTTGGACAAAATCAAACTCTTTGGTTGTCTCGTTAAAGCGAAGATTCCAACTCCGTGAAGCTTGCTTGATCCATAAATGAAGTTTGTATACTTTATGAATATTGGTTTGAGATATGAATCCCTTAGGCTGTTCCATGTAAATCTCCTCCCCGAGGAATCCATTTAGGAATGCCGTTTTCACATCCATTTGCCATATTTCATAATCTAAGTGGGATGCTATAGCAAGCATCATGCGAATAGACTTAATCATAGCTACAGGCGAGAAGGTCTCGAAGTAATCGATTCCTTCTCTTTGGGAATAACCCTTTGCCACAAGCCTGGCCTTATAGGTATCAACCTTGCCATCTCCATCAGTCTTTCTCTTATAGATCCATTTGTTTCCAATAAGCACTATGCCTTTAGGACGATCTACTAAAGTCCAGACCTGATTAGCATGCATTGAGTCTATCTCAGCTTCCATAGCTTCTTTCCACTTCGTGGAGTCAACGTCTACCATCGCTTGGTCGTATGTAGAAGGATCATTGTCTTGACTACTTTCTGTCATCTCATGTACACCCAGTTCCTCTTGATGCAGATAGCCATACCTCTCAGGTATTTGAGAAATTCTACTAGACTTGCGAGGTTGTGTTTGTATTTCAGAAGGTTGGGTTCTAATATCTTGCATATGTGTCTCATTTGGTGTTTCTTTTATTTCTTCCAAAGAAATATTTCTACCTGCCCCTCCTTCCTGAATAAACTGTTTTTCCAGGAAGTGTGCTTGTATAGCAACGATGATCCTATGATCTTCGTGCATGTAGAATAGATATCACATGGAATCCCCTGGATATCCTATGAAACGACCTTTCACAGACCTAGTTTCCAATTTCTCTACTTTAGTCTTCTTGACATAAGCAGGGCATCCCCAAATCCTAATGTGATTAATACTTGGTTTCCTACCTCTCCACATCTCATGGGGAGTCATAGGAACGGATTTGGAAGGACATCTGTTCAAGATATGCACAACAGTAAGGAGTGCGTAACCCCACAAATAAATCGGTAGATCAGTATAGTTAAGCATGGAGCGAACCATGTCCAACAAGGTTCGATTCCTTCTTTCTGATACACCATTTAATTGTGGAGTAGCTGGAGGAGTGAATTGTGACACTATTCCTAGTTCTTTTAAGAACTTATCAAATTCAGTACTCATGTACTCACCACCCCGATCAAGAAGAGTCTTAACACGGTTACTGTTTGATTTTCAACTAGGGCTTTAAATTCCTTGAATTTATCAAAAGCTTGACTTATGTTTCATTAAGTACGAATCCATACAGTATGGTCATCGGTGAATATAATGAAATCGAAATCCGTCTCGTGCCACTTCAAAAGGGACACGAGGCGTCGGTATGGATCAATCGAGCTTTTGACTCTTTCAAAAGTCCCTGCGAAGGGTAACTTAGTCATTTTGCCTTGAAGGCAAGATTCACAAGTTGGATAGGGATCTGATCCTAATGGACCTGTAAGCCCATCTTTCTCCATTTTATGAACCTTGGTCTGACCGATATGACCAAGTCTAAGATGCCACTTAAGTGCTTGGTTCGTTTCATCCCTACCACGCTTCCTAGTTATAGTGTTCACAGTTGTTTTATTCTTTAAATTTAAATGGTATAAACCATTTAATAATGTACTTGATACCAACCAATTTATTTCTGAAATAAATACGACAGGACCCATCTCCAATAAAGAAGTGAAATCCCTTTCGGTCCATGACCGGAATTGATACAATATTCTTGTGCCCATTGGGCAAAACAAGTACATCATCTAAAGTAAGAATAAAACCAGATTCTAAATCCAACATAAGGGATCCGATATCAGAAGCTTCGACACTATGCCCACTTCCGGTGACCATCACCTCCCCGAATCGACTTCCTACTGCCGTTCAGATCTGATTCATTGTACAAATGTGAGAACTCGCACCGGAATCAAGTATCCAAGAAGTAGAATATACAGTAACAGAACAATTTGTTTCTAAAACCAGTAGTTCTGTACCTGAAGGCGCATTACGGTCAAGCTTTGGACAGTACCTCTTCTAGTGGCCTAGCTCACCGCAGTTGAGACATACATCCGTTTTCTTGGCCCCCTTGCTCTTTTGAACCATTGGGGCTTTGCCCTTTCCCTTGTCAATCTTGGCTATTGGACCTAACTGCTTCTTATTCTTTTTCTTCTTATTCTTGGACTTCCAAGTCCCAGAAGAAATCACAAGTGCAGCTTCCTTTTCCTTTGTATTCATCTGAGACTGGGCAGTCATCAGTTTGTTCATTAGCCCAGCTAAGTTACATGCAATATCATTGCAGTTGAAGTTCATGACAAATTGTGAAAAGGAGTCAGGAAGTGACTGCAGGATAAGGTCAGTTTGGAGAGATGCATTCATCTGAAAATCAAGAGCTTCCAATCTCTCAATCATCGAGATCATCTTGAGGACATGGTCCCCAACCCTCTCTCCTTCCTTCATCCTGGCACCGAATAATTGCTTTGATATCTCATATCTAGCAGTTCGACTATGCTCTCCATAGAGCTCAGCCAGGTGCGCTAAGATGGCTCGTGAAGACGTCATCTTTTCATGGGCACGTTGAAGCTCATTGGTCATTGAGCCTAACATGTACCCTCGCACTCTTATGTCGTCTTTTACCTATTTCTCATGGGCATCGACATCTTCCTGATTGGCTCGGGTTCTTGCAGGAGCCGCTGGGATGTCCGCCTCCAAGACGTATCCCAGCATTTCCATAGTTAGGACAATCCTCAAGTTCCGAAGCTTGATCCACATAGTTCGGACGATCAGACGTTCTTTTCAAGTAGTATAGCGAGTGGGTTCATTGTCATATTGAGAGTTATGTTAACTGCAGAGAATAATTTGAGATTCGTTAGTGTTTGTTTAATTATGATCCGAGTAAAGAATTTAAGGACTTTCTTTATTCATAACTTGGCTCCCACTATTTTATCGGCATTTACACACTCCCATGTTAAATCCGGAAGTCTTGGGTGACTTCATAGTGGTGATCGATTTATTTACAAAGTTTAATAGAGGGCAACCCATACGGTTTATATTCTATTATTTTTTATAAAGTGGTGTCTAATACCAACCCATCTAATGGATGATTCGATCTTCTTTTACCCCTAGTTCACTTGCCCTCAACCCATTTGGTTTCTATGGCTCGCTGAACTATCTAAGTTTAAACCGTCAACTCCTATTAGTCTGACAATTGAATCTTACCCGGCAACCCATACGGTTTATAGGGGTTTGATTTGTCACAACCAAAGGCATCTAATGCACTCTAGGAATTTATCAATTTTCCCCAAAAATATTACCCCGACATACTCGGAAGAATAATATTCCGGTTTAGATTTCAATCTTCCATGAGTTTGACGGAGGGTAGGAAACCACGTAACCTTTATAACTTAGTGTTTGTAAGTGGGAGTATTAACGCGATTATATGTTACACTTTGCACATTAATCCGTTTATAAGCGCGGTTTGTGGTTTGTCAATCATTCAAAATGAAAAACAATAAATAGCAACCTAGTTACTACCAACATATAACTCATGGACTTTTTCCTAAGTATTGGGCCAAGCCAAATAAAGAAAGGAAAAATACAGTATTGATTCTTCGTCTTCTAGTCGGTCGTCTTCGGTCTTCGTCATAGCCATATGAATAATTACATCATTGAACAATACGGCCTATTATACATATTTTCTAGTAAAAATAAATAGGCTCAAAACGGCCTTTACAACCATATCGAATCGAACAAATCAACAACTAAGTCCACGAGCTATATCACCATCACATAAGGCATTACATACAACATGTAACGGTAAATAAAATTAAATAATCAATTAATATATTAATCTAATTAATATAAAAATTAATCTATTTAATTTCTACAATATTAATCAAATTAATATTTATAATCGTCATTTTAATCCGTTCAAAGTAATCCGGCCAAAACAATATTCTCGTCTAATAATTTCCCTTAGAAAAATATACCAAATATTTTATTAAATCCAATTAAATCCAATTTAAATTTCGGAAATTATTACAACGAAATATAAACACAAAAATGGAGTCCCGGAAAATCGATGTCAGGCTTGACCCACGACCGATTCAAAATCGGCGAAAACCGAGAACCGCCCGGACGAGTCACTCTCGGCCAATGCCCGGCAGCTGGCGAGCAGCTACTGATAGCCTACCGAGTCACTCTCGGCGGCCAGCGGCGATCCGATGAGCTGCTGCCGCATTGCGTCTTCGTGCGGTATTCGTGTTTAACCCCGTTTTTCTCATTTTTCGTCTCGCTTCCAAAAGCGAAAAAGTTTATTAACTTCATGAAGAACTTATAAATCAACAAAAATCAAATTTTTCAGATTTATAATTCACATAAAATAGTCGAAACTTGACTTACTACGAACGATTAAATTTCTTCGATTATATCTATTATGATTCTAAATCATAAACATCATCAAATAACATTCCAAATGCAAAGATGATCGTATATACGATATATTTGACCTCGCTCGATACCCTTTGTTGGGATTCCACAGAAAATAAACGCAGCGGAAGAATAAACGGAATCTCTAAGAGGATCGATCAAGTAACGTATATACGAAAAGAAAAATACGAAGATCAAGGAATCAAAGTCCCATACCTATGATGTCTCTGAAAAACCTTCGTATGATGATGATGATGATGATGAAGAGCCCTTCGTTCCAAGCACCTAAAGCAAGGTGCCTCTACTTCACACGCCGGAACTTGACGGAAAAATCAGCAAACTTCCTTTCTCTAAGAATGCGGCTAGGGAAGCTTGTAAGAATTTTTTCTCTCGATCTCTTCTACTAATAACTTGTCTCTAAAATCAAGCATATGCTGTAGAAAATTTTTCTCACTCTTGAAGCTCTCTAAAAAAACGAAATTGAACACTTGAGGAAGGAAGAAGGAGACTTTATAATTGAAAAGACTTTCTTTTCACCATTATTACTAGCCTCACATGTAGAAGATGCTTTTAAAAGCATCTCTACACCTCACATAACCCCACAAGTGTATAATATAATGAGAGAGAGACAAAGTAGAGATGGGGGGGGGGGCCTTATAGGGAATCTTCCAAGAAACGGGTCGAGTTAATTCGGCTCGTGTATTGGATGTTCATCAAACGAATCCCTCGTGAATCGGATGTCCGTCAAACGAATCCGTTTTATTTCCAATGTGTTTATACTAATTAATTAATCCAATTAATTATTTATATCAAACACAAATATACATTTCTCTAAGAAATATAATTTATGAATTAAAGTAATCACCCAGTAACCTACTTACAATTCATAAGATCGCTATTTGATTTATCCGATAAATCACTAATATCTAATATTATAAGAGAGATTATTAATTCATATTTATCCATCAATGATCCTATTGCGCGACTCCGTAGGTTCGTCTCAGCCGGCATTGGGAGGAACCAATGAGTGCGGGCGGCACTTAGCTTGACTGGCGGGCCGCCTTTGTAAACCCCGGCGAGAACGAATGAACGAATCATTCCAGAACCATTATGTCGTGAATACTATATACGTATAGACCCTTCATCAGATGTCCCGGTCAAGTCTTCGGGTCACGGTAAAGTCAAACCCTAATGTTGACTAAACTCTATACATGTGTTAATGCAAATCAAGACTGACTGATTAATAGTGTATCTAATACGACTATATCAGAATGCTTTGGCCAAAGACTTATGATCTTATTTGCCATTAACCGTATAGGACATTCGCCTTCTCACTAACAGGAGATAGAATCCTTTCTTGGCGTACAGCAAAGACTGCTACCTTCCCGTATAGTCCGCACTTCGAGGTCGACTCAACAATTAAGAAAATGAGTTTAACTACTCTAATGACAAACTAAACGTCACAGGCACATCTTCTACTGAACCCTCAAGTCAAAGGTCCACGTATACTATCACAACCTTTCGATTCGTCATCGACTCTCTGAGAGTGAATACCGTGAGACTGAATCGAGTATGAGTCGTGTTCGAGTATACTGGTCCCACCAATATACTTATAACTATGCTATCAAGACGTGCACACGTCCTAGCATCAGTTATACAAGTCTTATTAAAACTTAATGTCCTGTTAAGTTTTATCAACTTGCGAACTAGTTAAGCATTCGAGCTCTAAACACTTCTAGTGCCTATCTCCTTATCTCCATAAGGAGTAGAATGTTCACTCTCAAATGCAAGGACTATTATTCTATATACCAAATCACAATGCCAGTGATATATAATAATATAGAAATAATAATTGCCTTATTTAATATAATATTCATAATTACAATACAATTGCTCTCACTCTCTCATCCTCTGAGTGGCATTCGAGGGCATATTCCTAACAGTTATTAATACAAATATTCTGGGATACAAGTATTAATGTTAGAATCTATTACAATGAGTGTAAAGACTTCTAGTTATCTTAGCTTGTAAGCCTGTAGATTGCCGGAAGAACCAGATATGATGCTCTGTGAGTTCTTGTAACAACGTTGATGAGCTGTGATGGCGGTGAGAGATCGAACGTCTCTCATGGCGTGTATTAGCCATATGTTTAAGCTCCTGGACTTGTATGTCTCTTAGAATCTGCACTGTGGAGACTTCTTGCCTCTGCCAACCGTCTTCTGGTTGAGAGGTGCTGAGAGGGAAATCCTGAGGTAGATTCTGGGGAGGAAGCTGGGAGCCTGGAAATATGTATGTTCTTCTGTATTTCCGTGAATGAATTTGGAATGTAAGTGAACGAATCGGGAATCTTTTTCCAGTAGGAGGAGGTTCTCCATTTATAGAACTTGGATATGCCAGGTGATCGCCTTTGCTGTATTATAATAAGCAGGCGTTCGTCTTTTAGCACATGGGCTTGTCCCCTTAAAGTATGCAGGAGTTGTTGGCAGTCAGCCGCGCGGTCCAATGAGAAGCCTGCACGCGTCTGAGTCACTGTCACGGGTGGTCCCACCTTGTGCCTTTCGGTGGGCTTGTCGGTAGGTAAATCCGCCCTTGTCAGAGACAGCTATTGGTGGTCAATGATCCATGAAATGCGGATCTTGTCTTGGATCTGCACATGGGTGCTGTTTTGGGATCCAGTCTTCGAAGACTTTGATGGACGATCGTCTCTGTTTGGGCCATCTTTAGCCGGGCACCAGAGTCGATCGCTTGGTGCTAAAGGGCGATCGCCTTGGGAGTCGATCGCTAGATACCTGAAGGTGGTATGGTATCTTCGCTTAGGCGAGTTCGCCATAGCTTGATTGGTTGTGGACTCGGTCGCTCGGCCTTGAGGTCGATCGCCTGTCGAGGCGAATAAATCTCAACACAACACTAGGATTTTAGGAAAACTAACCTTGATTCGCTGGATTGAAGGATGTTATGGAGTGATCAATCGATGATATGAGCTCCCAAACTTCGTGGATTAATTGTTTAACATCATGCCTTCAAGTTCCCCAAGGCTTCAGCCGCGGAAGAGAAAAATAGAAATGGGAAAAATGGATGAAACTGGGCTGCTCGACCATATTTATACTGGTGCAGCCTAGCGTGCGCTAGGCTGCCGAGCTAGCGTGCGCTAATGGGCGGTCATGGTTGAGAATGTTCGGCCAGGAGCCGCGTTGACCTATCCTGCCGACTTGTCCTGCTATCCAGAACCTTCCTGTCCGACCGCGGTAGCGTGCGCAGCCTTCCGGCCATAGCGTGCGCTACGCCTGCCGATTAGCCGGCGCCATGTCCGAAAATGGCATGCACTACCTGCTGTCCACCTGAAGTCCAAAACCTCTCTGCCCCTGCTGCCTCGACCGACTAGCGTGCGCAGCCTTCCGGCCGTAGCGTGCGCAGCTTTCCGGCCATAGCGTGCGCTGCTTTCCGGCAGTAGCGTGTGCTATGCCGGTTCCTGCCGCACCTGTCTGGCCAGTGCCCGCACCCGTCCGGCCAGTGCCCAGCCGCCATGACTCGATGACTTGATTTTTCGAAATCGCACGGAACGAACATGACAAAATGCTCGGGGAAAACAACATCCATCCGGAATGAAAACAACGGATAACAAATCACACCATACGCCCATAAATCCAAAATTAGTAGTCGAGAAAAATACCAGCGCTCGACAACCGGAAAATATCCGAAGAAAAATCCAAAATAACTGGAACGAAAATCATGGGTATTACAAGTAACATCCTACAAAATACAAAGTAAATCCAAACCATGCAACACGACATTGGAGTACTCAACCAAAATTCCCCAACAAAATGGTAATATGACAAATATGTCACAATGGCTTGACCCCACACAACGGCTTGACCCCACACGCAATTGTGTTAGTTCCAATTCTAGCCTATCACCTCAAGCGATAAATCCACATCACACACACTGTAACTTAACGCGTATTAGGTGCAAGATTAATGTGCGTTAATGATGTAATAATTAAGTGTTTTGACTAGGTTCTTTAGCGTGCGCTACTGATGAAATTAGCGTGCACTAACTGGCTCTATTCAGAAAATTTCCATCTTTCACCATTTTTCAAAAATAAAATCACATTTTTGTTTTAGAATACAAAAATTTTATGGTGCGAAATATTTTCAAATCATATATTTGAGTTATTTGAAAAAAAACGATCGGCTAAAATCATTTCTAAGATCCTTTCAAACATGTCAAAAAATTACTGATGGTAATATCTTGCAAAAGTGTCCAAAATACCCCAAACCACAACTTTCAAGTACCGTCATAAGGTTCCATTTGAAAATACAAGTCCGGCTCACCAAAATTCAAACAATTTTCAAAATTCACACTGAAACGCCGCTTAACCAGACCATCAAAACATTTTAGAAAATTGATTTACCACAAACATACTCAAGTCTATGAAATTTCATAAAACCATTTTCAAACATGCAAGCAGCATATATAATTATCAATGGGAACATGTTGGTAGCAAGTAACAACAATAGTAAAAAACAATCGATCCTCAAACATATGCCTATCTGACATTCAAAAATACCAGTTCAACAAGCATTAATCATAAACAACGAATTCAAACATAGATCAAAACCATGTATTTGAGTTCTCAATAGACTCTACTTCCGATACGCTTTCTGGAATACGCCAATGTTCAAAAATTCCATAACACATTACGCTACTTAGAATTCAATCCATCACTATATCCTGATCTCTTCATGCACAATATACCACAAGTGTCAACATAGGTTTCATCTCCATCACGTACATAAATTAAGTCATGAAACACAAGATATCACATATAAAAGAGGAGACTTACATCCATAGATCGCACGAAGATAACAGTCGCCCATGATATTAATCTCGATCGGCAACATAGATGACATAATGGGATAATGCCCAACTCAACTCGTCAATCAACAACTCGAATGATGTGACAAAAATACGACTCGACTCGACAGCCTAGGTCTCCACAACCTAAGCTATGATACCATAAATGTAACATCCCAAAAAATCACACGGGAATGCCACACACCATAGACCCTTCTCACAAGGATATACCAGGCTAAATGCCACAAGACAATCAAATACTTGACCGGCGGGGTCAAACTACATAATAACACGGACCGATAAGGTCGAATATTCAAAATACACGGACCGGAAAGTTCACATGACTAAATCAAACTGAAATAAAACTCCTTACAACACATACCCACGCAGGGGTCAAAATACAATGCAGTGGAACTAGAATACAACTCAACAATACAAAGAACTCTGATTCCCGAATGATTAGTATCGTAGCTTGTCATCTCCCATGCCGACTCTGTTACTGCTCCCTCGATCTAGAAATCCCTAAAATGCATGAAATGCATTTCCCCTATTTAAGGGATTAGCAATTCGAATTTGCTAGTACAAGTATTCTAGTCATACAAAATATACCACACAAACATCAGTCATGGATCAAACATCAACAACTATTAAGGAAATGTCCCGAGAGATTTTTAAAATTTAGAAAGTAATTCAAGCCTTTGAAATCAAATCATCTTTTCGGGAGTTTTAGGAAATGGGAATCCCTTTTTGAGATCTCAATTCAAAGTTGTAAAACCTTTTTGAAACATTAGGGCCTCGCCCAAATATCGTTTCACATCACGAGTATTTTATAAAATAGAAAGCCTTTTTGGACCTCTAGTCTATAATCATAAACCATTTCGAAATAATTAGGGTCGCAACCTAAATCTCATTTCAAGTCACAATACATGATCCTCGACCCAACACCAAAGCTTTACAACATAGGCCCATATACCCTGGCCTAACACTGGCAAGTGCGCACCCCAGAGACTCCATCTGATCGTACCTGGTTATATACTCATGGTCGAACACTGTTTGCACACGCAAGTGGCGAACTCCACAACACGCACTGTTCGTACTCGCAAGTAAAAAACTCCAGAGGCCCCGTAGGACCCTACCTGATACCATAACAAACTGTCCGTACTCGCAAGTAATGAACTTCAAAGGCCCTGTCGAACCCTACCTAGCACCACAAATTAGCGGATTTCAACCCATACTCGCAAGTACCAAATCCCAAAGGCCTCGTCAAACCTTACCTAGTTAAACCCAGCATCACACCAGTGTGTTCCGACCATTACTTGCAAGTATCGAATCCCAGAGGCCTAGTCAGAACTTACCTGGTTGAACACAGCGGCACAAAAGTTCACAACACATATCAACCATCACAACATATCACCATGAATGACACACACTTACATAACATATCTAATCGTTCAAAAACACATCCTAATACACGTCCAAGTGTATAATTCAATCAATAGAATCATTATGCTCGACACAACCTCATAACACATGAATATTTCGCAACTCATCGAAATACACATCCAAGCATATTTTCAAACCAACACAACATACAATCGTCACAGTTCATTTTAAGAAAATATCGAACACCAAACATCATAAGATGCCAACAACAACAATTTACATAATACACAATCAACAAGAATGAACAAATAATCACAATTACATTTCACAACTTTAATCCACATGATAGATCGTATAGACAAGAATACTTGCCTTGATAATTGACACCCAAATACTCCGACGAACACGGCTCGATCGAACAGCCCTGAAACCAATAATCTCCATGAGAAACAATGACAACATAATCACTATAAGAATAAGGACCAATAACGATGGAAAACACAACCAACAATCGAAAAAAACTCACTGAAATATTTAATCGAACATTAAATGTCAAGGTTTCCCCAAGAACTCAAAAATCACCAACCCGGTTAAACGAATCGAAGATATGGATATACAATCCTTAAAATACGATTAACTACATTGTTTAACAACAACTGATTAATCAAAATCGGATTGAATTCGAAATAAAGAACAAAATCCCAAAAAGTCAACTCTGGGGATTTAAGAATATTACCTTCGATCCAGCGAATAATGAAGGATTAGATGATGTTTAATCTTTGTTATCGACCCAACAATGATGGTAGATGATGAAGGATTGCACCAAATCACCTCCAAGTTGTCTCCCCGTGCTCTCTCGTCCGTTCATAGGGTAAGAAATGGGAAATGAGCAGGAAAAGAATGTTGTCCTATATATATATATATATATATTAGTACAATTAGCACCCGCTAGCTCCCTTACTTAACATGCGCTAACGAGCCTGAAAAAGAAGTGGACATTCTGCCTCAACCCGTTAGAGCGCACTAATCAGAAATTAGCATGCACAAATAAGTCCAGTGAAGGACATAACGCTCTGTCCCTATCAGTTAGAGCGCGCTTAAAGCTGCGATAGCGTGCGCTAATTATACAGTATATGCTGGCAGTGTAGTCTTTGCTATTTCGACCATAACTTCTTTGTTCGGACTCGGATTGACTCACCGTTTGAACCATTGGAAAGCTAACTCAACTCTTTATGACACCATTCATTTTAAGAATTTTTAGACTCTATAAGTGCTGGTGGTGATCTTACAAAGTAAATCCAAATGCACAATGTTTTCTCAATAATGTACATCTACAGTACTCTTTGCGTTTCCAGCATACTATCGCTTTACAAACATGGTAGCATGATATCAACACATGTCGGTCAACGAGAAAATAATTATAATCACTCGACAATAGAAAAATATTCAGCATAAAATGGCAATCAATTCTCAATAACCAGTCATAAAAATATCAGGTATTACACTAGGGGGCAGCCAAGACAGTTTAGGACCGAGCTGAGACAAAAGACTAGGCAATTGCCAAATTGGAGTCAACAACTGAAATATTATCAACAAAATCATTTCTACCAAAAGTTCTCTCAAAACAACCTTCATACTTGGAGAGGTAGACCAAGGTATCAAAACTTTCAAAATGGGTGGAAACAACAAAATTATCATTCTATATTTAACAATTGACCACGCCAAACGAGGTACCAATATAACTATGTGCACAATCCAAATCCGAGGAATAGAAAACAAAACTATGCATATCAAAATGAATATCAAAATAACTCTTATATTCCTAGGAGAAATCAATTCTCCAGAAGAATTACTAACCCTATAGGACCCACTCAGATCTGGGCACATAAATCCCTTCTAATGATTGCAGAAAATATGGAAGGATTACTATCAAGTTACCTCAAAATCACCAGTAGGAGGTGAAAAATGGTTTGTGGACTATGGGTGCTCAAGGCATGTGACAGGAAATAAGAAAATTATGCCATACTACACTAAGAAAAGAGGCCCAGATGTAACCTTTGGAGATAGCTCATGTGGATAAACCAAAGGACATGGGAAGATGCATAGAGGAAACATTGTCATAACAAAAGTACAATATGTCAAAGGACCCAAGTACAATTTCCTAAGCATAAGCCAGTTTTGTGATGAGAACAACCTAGTAAACTTCACTAAATGGAAACGTATGGTGACTGAACTCCAATCTGGAGAAGTGAAACTACAAGGCTACAGAAGAAGAGACGTCTATGTGATAGACTGGAAAATAGGCAACCCAATGCATGTTTCATATCAAAAACTCTAGCTGAAAAGGGATGGTTATGGCACAAGAGATTAAGCCATCTAAATTTCAAGGCACTAAACAAATTAAGCTCACAAAAACTAGTCAGGGCCTCCCAGAAGGAATATTCAAGAAGGAGACTCTTTTTGATGCATGGCAAAAAAGAAAACAAACTATAGCTTCATTCAAATCAATTCAACCTACCACTCTAACCAACAGAGTGCTGGAACTACTGCACATGGATCTTTTTGGACCCATCAAGCCAAGAACCTTGAGTGGAAGAAAATATGCTTAAGTAGTCGTATATGACTACTCAAGATACACTTAGATAGTTTTCCTTTACAAGAAAAGTGAAACACGAACCAAGTTGCCTGAGCTAATGAGGAGAATTCAAAATGAGAAATCTTTATCTATCATCAAATCAGATTAGATAAAGGAGGAGAATTTTTCAACAAAGCCATAACTGAATATAGTGATCAAAATGGGATCCAACATGCAGTCTTAGCTGCAAGAACACCACAAAAAAATTGTAAAGCTGAAAGAAGAAACATAACTCTCAAAGAAGCATCTAAGATAATGATTGCAGAAGCTGATCTCCCCAAAAGGTTATGGGCTGGAGCAGTCAACGTAGCATGTCATACACAGAACAGAAGCATGATTGTAGGGAGACACTGTAAAACTCCCAATGGGGTTTGGAATGGCAAATTACCAACTGTTGCATATTTTCATCTTTTTGGTTGTAAGTGTTTCATCCACAACAATGGCAAAACACAACTGAATGCTTTTGATGCTAAAAATGATGATGGTCTCTTTATGGGGTACTCTCAAATAAACAACGCATACAAAGTATTTAATAGAAGAACATTAGTTGTGGAAGAAACACCTCATGTTATCTTTGATAAATCTAATGCTGAGTACAGAAAACAGGTGGATCAAATTGAGAAAAAGCTCAAAGTCACCACTCTAGAAGAAATAATTGTCAAAGACACAATATTGATTGACTCAGCTGATGAAGATCCTACTGCTGATCAACCAGGTTCACTTAACTTATATGAACAAGTCTCAGCTGACTCTGTAACACCCCCAAGTTATTCAGGGATGTTACAGCGCCGTAAGCCCCGCCGTGGGACCCACAAGGCTAAACATACGTGGAACCATAAAATTTGACCGATAAGGTCTACACACAATGGAATGAAAAACAATACAAAGGTATTCGAAACATAACCAATGTATTCACAAACATCACAACTCGAATCAATACTTCGGCAAACACAGGCCGGAACATCAAGGAAAAGGGAAAACAATACTCGAGTATTCAAAAGCGATCGATTACAACAACCTTTGAATGGGAAACTCCAAACATAAGCTGGAAGAAAGACACGATCACACTTGCCCACCATCTTCGTGCCGACCCGATACCGCTGTCCGACCTCCTGGAACTCGAAATACATGAAACGTATTTCCCCATAAAGGGTTAGCCATCGAATAGCTAGTGCAAGTATATCAATATGAAACACAATACTCCTCGACAATAAAGTAAATGTAACCGTCAATTCATCAATTCAAGACTAGTATTCGGAATAACTAAAATCTCATAAGGCGTATGTGAATGCCGTAGAAACGGTTCGTTCACCTCATACGCCGTTACGTATGTGAATGCCGTAGAAAGCGGTTCGTTCACCTCATACGCCGATACATGTAGGAATGCCGTCAAAGCGGTTCGTTCATTACATGCCAACAATATATCTATGAATGCCGTAAAAACGGTTCGTTCATGATATGCCATCAATATTTCTTACTTTCAAAGTCGAGAACGTACAATCATAAATGTATACTTGCCTTTGAGACATCGAGAAATCGAACGGAGGAAAGGTATGAGTTCGGTAGGTCCAAGAACGCGCTTCCGGCACCTAAACGATTCGCAAGGAATATGACAATTAATTATCCATACTCAAATTACACGAAGAGACTCCCGAAACTCGTCTACGATTCAAGAAAATATACGGGTGAACAACTAAAGGTTGGGAAATCGCCCAAACTCCCACAAGTCCGAAAACGGCACAATCCAACCCGTAAAATCGGAAGAAAACACTCATACAGTATAGGTATATCAAAATCTCAAGGTTCTCAAGCTTCAATCGGATAAAACAGACGAATCTACGAAAACCCCCAAAATCCAACACAAAATTCAAAGTGTTCTTGAATAATCTTTCAATAATCCGATGAATACTCAAACATGTCCATAATCACGCATATAACACATCATACACCATGATTTTATCATCCAAAACGTCAATACCCACACAAAATCGAGAAGTCAAGATGTCGAAGAAATTACCTCTTGAATATCCAAGCTCTATGATCCAAGGAATACGCGTTAGATCGACTATCCGGGCTTCCCAACCGAATGAAAGTGGTAAAAATCCAACACACAAGTGAAAGATGTGAGAAAACTCCTCCCTCAAACCCTCTCTCTCGCGGTGGAAGAAGGAAATGGAGGAAATGAGCTGAAATCTCGCTTAAAAGCCGAATTATGCAGTTGACCGCATTGTGTGCCGCGGCTCGGCCAGTGTGCGCGGCACGAGCCTAAAATTCTGCCGAGTTTCGGCGGTGTCTGCGGCTCGGCCAGTGTGCCGCGGCACCGGGTCTGGCGGTTTTGGTGAGGATGCAACACAAGTGTGCGCGGCTCGGCTAGGTGTGCCGCGGCAATGACTCAGCGGCGTGCGCGGCACTGCCGGAGTGTGCCGCCGCACCGTGCGATCCGCTCGGCGGTTAGGAATGTGTGTGCCGCGGCGCACACTCCTTGTGCCGCGTCTCACACCCCCTTCGGGTCCTAAAATGATGAAAAATGACCCGGGAAGAGAATAAAAACAATATGATTCAATGTCTGGGCAACAATAACACGAAGTAGAAGTACGGAAACCCCAAGACGGTGGTTCCAAGCGATGATTACAAGGGTTCGCCCAACAAATCACGATTCGAAGAACATGAAGCGGTTTGAAATGACATGACTTTCGACCGGGTATTACATTCTCCCCCTCTAAAAAGAAGTTTCGTCCCGAAACTTAAGAAATAAATAGTTCGGGGTATTCCACCCGCATCTTCTCTTCCGTCTCCCAAGTCACCTCTTCGACTCCATGCCTCGACCATTGCACTTTAACCAGTGGAATGGTCTTATGCCGAAGTTGTTTCTCACGGCGTTCAAGAATCTTCACGGGTTTCTCCGGAAAGGTAATATCCTCGGCTACGTCAATCTCACTATAGTCGATAATGTGGCTCGGATCCGGTACGTACTTCCTCAACTGGGACACATGAAAAACATTATGGACGTGACTCAAAGCTGGAGGTAACGCCAAGCGATAAGCTAAATCTCCAACTCTGTCCAAAATCTCGAAAGGTCCGATATACCTTGGACTGAGTTTCCCCTTCTTCCCGAAGCGGAAAACTCCTCTGGTCGGCGATACTTTGAGCAAAACATGATCCCCCACTTCAAACTCCAAGGGTCGACGACGAGTATCAGCGTAAGATTTACGCGACTCTGGCGATGAATCGATCTCGGATAATAGAAATCTTTTCCTTGGTCTCCAACAACATATCCGGTTCCGTCCCAACTAGCTCAGAAGCCTCGTCCCAACATAATGGCGACCTACATCGTCTACCATAGAGTGCCTCGAAGGGTGCCATTTTGATCGACGCATGCCAACTATTATTGTAAGCAAACTCGATCAACGACAAGTGAAGCTCCCAATCATTACTCCAGTCTAAGGCACAAGCCCGCAACATATCCTCCAACGTCTGAATCGTCCTCTCTGTCTGACCGTCCGACTAAGGATGAAAGGAAGTGCTCAATCTCAACTCAGTACCCAGAGCCTGATGAACGGCCTGCCAAAAATGCGATACGAAATGGCCGTCTCGATCAGAAACAATGGTCTTGGGGGCACCGTGTAACCTCACGATCTCAGCGATAAAGGTTCGAGCCAATCTATCCGGTCCCCAAGTATCCTTAATACCCAAGAAGTGTGCCGACTTGGTCAATCGATCGACAATTACCCAAATCATATTCATTCCAGTCCGAGTTCTCGGCATGCCAGTGATAAAATCCATTGAGATATCTTCCCACTTCCACTCAGGAATGGGAAGTGGTTTCAACAACCCTGCCGGTCGTTGATGTTCGATCTTGACTTGTTGACACGTCAAGCATCGTAGTACAAACTCCGTAACATCCTTCTTCATGTTATTCCACCAAAAATTTTGCTTCAAATCTTTGTACATCTTACTCGTTCCGGGGTGGATTGAGTAAGGCGTAGCATGAGCTTCTCGGAGAATCCTCTGTCTCAACTCCAAATCGTTCGGAACACAAAGCCTGCCCTGAAATCTCAGAATACTATCCTCGTGAACCATAAAGCCAGGAGCTTTTCCTTTAATCATATCTTCCTTCAGTTGAGAAATCATCGGGTCACTCCACTGCTTCCCTTTGATGTCGTCAACTAAGGACGAAGTAATTTCGAGAGTACACAAGCCCTTTGTACTCGTGAAGCCAAACTTCTATCCCTTGCTCAATTATATCTTGACGAATTTTTATGCAGGATGTAAGAACCTCGAGCATTTGAAGAGATGCCGATTTTCGACTCAAAGCATCCGCAGCGACATTGGCCTTCAGGGTGGTAAAGAATTTCCAGATCATAATCCTTTATCAACTCTAGCCAACGTCTCGCCTCATATTCAGCTCCTTCGATGAAAATATACTTGTGCTCTTGTGATCGGTATAAATCCGGCACGGTGAACCATACAAATAATGCCGCCAAATCTTGAGTGCGAAGACAATTGCGGCCAACTCTAAATCGTGAGTAGGATAATTCATCTCATAAGGCTTTAGTTGTCGTGACGCAAAAGCTATTGTCTTATCATCCGCATAAGAACACGGCCAGTGCCTTGACCCGAAGCGTCCATTGTATGCAAAGCCCTCGCTACCATGTGGTAAAGTTAAAATTGGAGCTGAAGTCAAACGTCTCTTTAGTTCATCGAAGCTCTGTTGTCTCTCATCCGTCCAAACAAACTTTTCGGTCTTCTGGAGTAATTTCGTAAGCGGTCGAGCGAGTTTCGAGAACCCCTCGACAAACCGACGGTAATACCCAGCAAGGCCCAAAAAGCTACGAACCTCCTTAACATTTTTAGGCGGTGCCCAGCCTAGCACTGCCTCGATCTTCTGCGGGTCTACGCGAACCCCTGCGGCCGAAATCACATGGCCGAGAAACATAACTTCTTCCAACCAAAACTCACATTTCGAGAACTTTGCATAGAGGTGCTCGGTTCTCAAAATGTCTAAGACCAAACGCAAGTTCCGGGCATGTTCCTCCTTATCTCGAGAATAGATCAAGATGTCGTCAATAAAGACGACTACACACCTGTCGAGGTACTCGATGGATATTTTATTCATTAACTGCATGAATACTGCCGGCGCATTCGTCAACCCAAAAGGCATAACTACAAATTCATAATGCCCATATCTCGTCCGGAACGCCGTCTTCGGAACGTCGGACTCCCTCACCCTGAGTTGATAATACCCGGATCTTAAATCAATTTTCGAGAAAACTGCAGCCCCTTGCAATTGGTCAAATAAATCGTCTATACGAGGCAAAGGATACTTGTTTTTGATGGTTACTTTATTCAGCTCACGGTAGTCGATGCACAAAGGTAGTGAACCATCTTTCTTCCTCACGAAGAGAACAGGCGTGCCCCAAGGCGAAGCGCTCGGTCTGATGTACCCTTTTTCCAAAAGTTCTCCCAACTGAGTCTTCAATTCCTGCATCTCGGAAGGTGACATCCGATAAGGTGCTTTAGAAATCGGAGCCGCATCTGGCTCTAAGTCCACGGTAAATTCTATCTCTCGATCTGGTGGTAATCCCGGGAGGTCATCCGGGAAAACATCGGGATACTCATTAACAACCGGGATTGAAGAGAAATCGACTTCGCTTCCTTCCGTTTTCAAAGCATAACACCAATAGCCCGTACAACCTTTATTCAAAAGTTTTACGGCCTTCATGGCACTGATAAGTAACTTGGATTGGCCCGACTTACGTCCCAAAAATGAGTACTCAGATCCGTTTTTAGTCATCATGGTGATAACTTTGGTACGGTAATTCATAATCGCTTGGTGATTATTAAGCCAGTCCTCGCCGAGGATTACGTCCTCGCCTTCCATATCAACTACAATTAAATTCGATAACCATTCCATACCGGATATAACCACTGGAAAATCTCTAATCTCCCGATTCCCCACAATCCTATCCCCGCTAGGCAGTCTCACGATAAAGGGATCGCAAGCAGTTAAACAAGTTATATTCAAACGGCGTACACACTCCAAAGAAATAAAAGAATGTGTAGCACCCGAATCAAAAAGTACACGGACTGGATAGGTGTTGCGATTTTCTTTACACGCAAGTGCACGTCATCGTTTACAAGTAATAAAGTGATAAATAGAGTATCGTTCCCACGAGGATTTAATTTCTAACTACCGATTTTTGTGTATTCCAATTTTATCTAAACAATCGAATTTGGGATTTTGTAATTAATAACTAGAAGAATTACTAAAAGACTAGTATAAAACGATGGCTTGAATAAAATAAATCAAATGATGAATAAGTCTAGGGTTCTGAATCCACCTTAGTTTATCCGAATTTACTCTCGATTATCCGTAATAAATAATTTTCCCAATTTATTGAAGGCGGAGATTGCTAATATATTCTACCGCCTCTCCCGAGGTCAATAGATTTATCTAAAGGCGAATAACGCACTCTATCCCTAGGTGAATTAATTCGTCAATAGGCGAAAAGCATAAAATCTCCTAAAGGCCACGTAGTTCCTATGAGTATATTCCTATCTCACAGAATAAAACGGTCCTCACCAATAGTTCCTCACCAAATCTCCTCTCCCGATTCGAAGTGAATGATTAAATCAATACAACTATTGGCCAGATAATTGCAAGCATTAAACATAATTGGGAAAACTCAATAAAAAGGTAATAAATTGGATAATCTCAATCAATTCGTCAAAACAAAGGCTTCATCAAAACCCTATATTAGGGCTTTAGCCTGACATACTAATAATCGAAAATACAGAATAAATAAATGAAAGCATAAAATTCAAACGCAGATGAAGCTCGGATTCCTCCGTTCTTCAGCTTCCGCCCTCTGCCCTTGAAGTCTTCTGCTTCCCTCTTCTTCTGCCGTCTCCAAGCTTAAGCTCTCCAAGATTAAAGATCCAAAGATTAAAAGATAATCTAATTAGGGTCTTAAACCCTATTTATAGCTCAGCACATCAACAAATCGCGTCCGCATCAGTCGGTCGAAAACTGGCTTCGAAACGGCCCAAAATCCGCGCGGACATACAAAAACCGCCAAGTGTACCGCGGCGCACTAAACCTGTGCCGCGGCACAGAGCCTTCAGCTTTAAACCTGGGCGTCATCAATTTCTTTTGTGCCACGGCTCACCTGGGCTGTGCCGCGGCACAGAGTACAGTTTACTTGGCCTTCGGCTGGGTGTCTTTTTGTGCCGCGGCTCAGCTTCCTTGTGCCGCGGCTCAGAGTCCAGATTTGCCGTTTTCGCCCGTTTTGCCTCGTTTTATCTTCCGGACTTCAATTTCCTGTCAATCATACAAAATTAAGGCATTAAAAGCTCATTTAGACGATTTCACTCTCCAAAATACTACAAAATAATGATAAATAAGCGTATAAAAATACGCCTAACAAATACCCCCAAACTTAAGCCTTTGCTTGTCCTCAAGCAAAAAGAATTAAATTCAATAAAAGAATGTCGTGAATCATCGTGCAACTCATAGTGTTCAACCTCATCAATACTATCCTGTAATTCTCTCTAAATAATACGAGTGTCATAAAAGCGAGCTGCACTCAGAATAATGATTCCGCAAAGTAATCAAGTTCAGTCCTAATCACTCGTTCATGAAGAAAATCCAGCTCAAAGATTAACAAAACGTGAGTCAAATCGACCGTCAATATGAAAGGCTAAAATTAACAAGCTAGTTCGTCCCGTTCCACAGTCTAAAGGCACAATTTTCACGAGTTTCATAACAATTAAACCTCGGACAGTATTCCCTTATATATATGCTCAAGACTTTGATTCGAGTTGACCACTAGGTTAGGATCTCGGGATGTTTCATCTGGATAATCCTAGGGTGGAACTCCATTCTCATGTATTGGAAAACCGTTTGACGTAAAAGACACTCATGGGGCACATGGATGCTTCTAGTTACTAAGTTCCCGTCTACAGCGGAGAAACAACTCGAATTATATAATTTCCGCATGTCCGAATCAAGGTTGCCGTTTTACGCGAGAGTAAACAGCGGGTCACGCGAATACCCCCGGTTACTAGGCTCCCTATCATTGGCACATGTGAAATATCTAAATCACTAGTCTAATTAGGGTCGTCGTTTTACGCGAGAGTAAACAACGGGTCACGTGAATGCCCCCGGTTACTAGACTTCCCTTCATAGAACACATTATCTCGACTTTTTAGAAAAACTGACCGACTCTAAACTCAATCTAAGTGCCAAAACGACTAAAGAAACAATACGACTCACTATCCGGAAAATGTAGCCAAACATATTGATGGGGATTTAAAAACAAGTATGTATCATCTCTTATCTGCCAAGACCTCTACAATCACGAAAAATTTCGGACCTAAATGAATACTAAGCAGAACAGAAATAACTGACTACAGCTCGACTAAAACTCGACCGTTTCTTCAGAGAGAAAAACAGTGTCGTAACATCAGTATCACACAAATAGAAGCACGAAAAATTCACGAATAAAGAAAAACTAAGACAAGCAAGGCTATCTAAAAAATTTTTTACGCAAAGTAATGAAAAGTGCAACGAAATAATGTACAGCAAGAAAATAAAATACATCAATGAATGTAGCAACTGAAAGTAAATCCCCCCCCCAAACTTAGGACGTACATTGACCTCAATGGACAAAAAAATGATATGCAATAAAAGTAAAAGGTCAAGTACTCCCCTCCAGTCTGCTCAGGAGCTGGTGCCGGCATCGTCCGGTGAGGAGGGTGGTGTGGCTGGCCGGGCGGGCGCAATAAATGGCCCGTCGGGATGCATGATGTGGGCCGTCCATGCGGCGAGGTGCTCCTGATGATAAGCATCCCTCGCAGCAAGACGCCTCGCCTCTCGTTGGCTGGCCCCGCGGGCCTGCTCTCGCATCTCGGCTCTGACGGCAGCAACAACGCTCTCCCACTCCGTCCGCTGCTCCTCCCGCATGGCAGCCATCAAGCTCTCTCTCTCTCTCCTCATCTTATCTCTCTCTCTCCTCTTCTCCTCTCTCCGCTCCTCTCTCTCTCTACTCAGATCCTCTCTCTGCTCCTCTCTCTGTCTCCTCAAATCCTCCCTCAGCCCATCAAACAACTCCTGCAACCTCGCTCTGTCGGGTGGCGGGCCGGCATCTCCATGTGTCAACAAAAGCCGCTCGGGGGATCCCTCGTGGGCCTCCTCTAGCAGAAATCCTCTCCCCCGAGCGTGCGCCGGCGCTCCTCCCCACTGGTCGAAGTGTGATATGATGCGGTGGTCGATCGGGGCCTGGGGGGCAAGCATCGGCTCGTCGTCTGACCACGTCAGCCCCGACTGCCGGCATAAAGCGCAGATGAGGGAGGGGTGCTTCAACCCCGTCTTGGCCCCCCCTGGATACACTGGAAGATAGATCGGACCAGGATGGGGGCCACATCGAAACGCAGCCCGGAAGTGATAGCAAAAAGTGTCCAGGCGCGGGAGAGAAAGACTGTACGAATCTGGGAGGTGGGGTCAATGCGTGCGTAGATAAAATAAAGCCAGGCACGCCCGAGCCGGCTGAGGCGCGAGCTCCTGAAGTGAAAAGTGGAAGAACCCTGTGCTCGCTGCTCCCAGTCGGTACCGGGCTGTGCAATGGTCTCAAGCAGGGCCTCCTTCGTGAGGCTGGTCATCACTCGGTCATAGGCCGACTCATCAACCACCGGAAACCCAAAAAGCCTCCGAATAGCAGCCGTGGAGAAATCAACCGTAACCCCTCGGACGTCGACCTGAGTCCGAGACTCTAAAGATGGCAACGTATGCCCTGCCCGAATGTGCTTCAGCAGTGCGCTAGCGTAAAACTCCTGCACGATCGAGATAACCGCTGGCTCGGGTGGTGCGGCAAATCTGGACCACCCCATCTCGTCAATCATAGTGAGCAATTCCCCGTCCTGAGGAACTGGAGTAAAACCCCTCTCTGGAATAAGTGGTCGTGGCCGGATCTTTTCATTGAATATCTTGTGAATTTCAGGGTCCGAAAATTGGTGCCCCTCCGCCTCGGCCCGACCACGAGAGGTCTCCCCTCGAGTAGGGGATGACTCGGTCCTCGCTCGCTTGCTCAGCTTCTTTGTTTGTGCCATAATCAGTCCTGAAAAGTACAACACGAGGGTTTATTCACGCAAAAATAATAACAATGATCTATGCTCGGCTAAGGATGTCCAAATTAAATTCCGAATTGAAGAAAATAGCGCATACGTGAGAGAAGGATGAAATTGGACTTAAACGTTTAACCTGGATGTAAGGGTTGGGCTTGCTGTAAATTCAAAACGTATACGTTGCACGAAAATTCAAAACAATTGCTTTTCCAAAGAAAATTTTTCATTTAGGCAATTTATCAAACACCTTGAGGTCACAAGTTTACTTGAAGAATAAACATAGTTATAGCTCGATTCAACCCCCAAAAACCGAAACATAATTCAATCCTCATCAACTCAATACATTCAACTCATTCACATTCCAAACTAACCATGAAAAATTGATTAAAACTACCATGTTATTCCCTAACCCATCCTAGAAATTTTGAAGGAGAATAAGCATGTTCCATTCATCCAAAGCATAAACAACTTCCAAATATAAACCATAAGCAAGTAAATATTAAAGATTGAAACGTACCTTTTGAAGATTGCAAGAAGAAATCGCAGGGAAAAAAAATGGAAGAAAACTTCGGCCGGTCGCGCGCTGGGGAGGGAAGGAGAAAGGAAGAAGGCGTACCTGGAAATGCCAGCCGAACGCGTGTTATATGTTACCTGGGCCTTTCAGATTCCGCATAGTGTGCCGCGGCACAGCTAAAGTGAGCCGCGGCACAGGGTACAGTCCCTTTTTCCTGTGTTCTCGTTTTGTCGTGTGCCGCGGCTCAAGTTTCGTGTGCCGCGGCTCAGTGCTCAAGTGTGCCGCGGCTCATTTATGCCGTGCCGCGGCACAGAGTACAGTTGGTTTAGCCTCCCCTTGCGATTGATGTGTGCCGCGGCTCACAATACCTGTGCCGCGGCTCATACTTCAGTTTCTTCCCTGGGACTTTTCTGCACAAAATTTTGAGAAAAACACGTTAAAAGTGAGAGGCAGAAGCAAAGTGAAGCACAAAAATGATGAAAAATAAGAATCACGAATGCAAGAAAAATGAAGAAACGCAAAAAAATCTACAACTACGAACTCGGGTTGCCTCCCGAGAAGCGCTAAGTTTATAGTCTTCAGCCGGACCTATTGGACAACGTTAGTTCGCTTTTCGCAAACTCCATTTGGTTTCCGCCCCGTTCATCGAACCGTTCATATTTTTGTTAAAATTATGACCATTGGTCATTAGCGATTCGACTTTCGGTTCGGTCATCAAATGTTGTTTGCGAAAAGGTTTCGACGTGAATAACCTCCCGAAACACCCGGTTTTTCCATGACTAATTGTCCGCTTGGCTTTCGGCTCACTCTCCTCCTTCACAAACGCACTCAAGACTGCAGCAGATTTTTCCTCATGCTCGAGGAACGCCACTCGGTCTACATCCTTCTTAAGACTTGGACCATTTAACACAAAATCTGAATTTTCCCACCGACGATGTTTTCGGTGCTTTCCTCTTTCAACGGCATTTACACTTTCACTTAGTGACCTTTTATCAATACTTCTGGGACATGGAAACGATTTGAATACTTGAAAAGTAACTTGCTTGTCTTGGACCCTCAGAGTTAACTCCCCCTTTTTCACATCTATAAGGGTTCGGCCAGTCGCTAAAAATGGTCGTCCCAGGATGATTGGAATATTTTCATCTTCCTCCATGTCGAGTACGATGAAATCGGCCGGAAAGATGAACTTGTCAACCTTAACTAATACATCCTCGATCACTCCCCTCGGATACTTTATCAATCGATCCGCCAATTGTAAGGAGACTGTTGTTGGCTTGGCTTCCCCAATATCCAGCTTTTTGAAAATCGACAGAGGCATGAGGTTGATACTAGCACCAAGATCGCATAGTGCCTTATTAAACGAAAGATTCCCCATGGTGCACGGTATGTTGAAGCTTCCCGGATCTTTCAATTTAGGTGGGAGCTTCTTTTGAAGAATTGCACTGCACTCCTCTGTCAAGGCGACCGTTTCAAACTCCTCAAGCTTTCTTTTCTTCGATAATATCTCTTTCATGAACTTAACGTAACTCGGCATCTGTTCCAATGCGTCGGCGAACGGAATGTTTATGTGAAGCTTTTTAAACACATCAAGGAACTTAGAAAATTATTTGTCCGCCCTTCTTTGCTGTAATCTATGCGGAAACGGAACGGGGGACACACATGTCTTCGAGTTGTCCGGCTTCAAATCCTTCGACTCCTCTGGCTTTAAATCCTTCTCTTCCTCAATTTCCTTCTTGTTTTCACACCGCTCGGGCTGATCCAGCACCTCTTTCCCACTTCTTAAGCTGATTGCGTTTAGACTCTCTCTAGGATTTGTCTCTGTTGTACTCGGCAATGCTCCCTCCGGACGAGCTGTCAACACATTAGCAATTTGGCCCACTGACCTCCATTCGAATGGAAGCGGAATGATTTTGTAATGTAGCTTCAGACGGTCATAAATTGACTCGTATTTGCCGCCAATTTTGCAAGTGCTTCCTCGAGAGACACTTTGGGAGCGGAAGGGGGCTGCTGTTGATTCTGGGCGAATGGGGGCTGGTGTGAGTTCTGTCCGTTTCTCCATGAAAAGTTGGGATGATTGCACCACCCCGGATTATAAGTATTGGAGTACGGGTTATTCGGCCGATTCCCATTTCCCACAAATTGAGCCTGCTCCATCTGATTTTGCTCGAACGGGTTTCCAACTTGACACTCCGCGCTCGGGTGTGATCCGTTACACCAATTGCATGTCTCAATGGTAACGGGGGAAGGTGCGTGCGAAAATGCCTGGAGCTGTTGGGTCAAAGCGGCAACTTGAGCTGAGAAAGTGGAAATCGGGTCATTACTTGAAACTTCCATGACTCTCTTCGGTGTCAATCTTTCCGATGGCCATTGGTATGCGTTTGCGGCCATATCTTCCAAAAGCACGTGTGCCTCGGCCATAGATTTTCCCATGAAGGCCCCACCAGAGGCCGCATCCACGAGGGTGCGTGTAGAAGCACTCAAACCATTATAGAACGTATGAAGCTGAAGCCAATCAGGAATGCCGTGATGAGGGCATCTTCGTAGCAAATCTTTATATCGCTCCCACGCCTCGTGGAGCGATTCCATATCGTACTGACCAAAGGTGGTTATTTCGTTTCCCAACCTTGCCGTCTTAGCTGGTGGGAAGAATTTGGCAAGGAAGGCTTGCGCTAACCTCTCCCATGTTGTAATCGACCCCGGCGGTAAGGAATTTAACCAAAACTTTGCTTTATCCCTCAAAGAGAAAGGGAAAATCCTAAATCGGATGGCATCGTCGGTGACACCATTAGTCTTAAATGTGTCGCATATCTCAAGGAAAGAATCAATATGGGCATTCGGGTCGTCATTCGGCAGTCCACAGAATTGGCTCGCCTGCACCATCTGAATAATAGCAGGCTTGATCTCAAAATTTTTAGCTTGTATAGTGGGACGCCGAATTCCCGAAAAATTAGCGTTGATCTGCGGCATGGCATAATCTCGAAGAGCTAGTTCCGGTTGAACTTGCCTCACTTGGTTATCTCCTCCTTGGACTTCGATATTCTCGGCCATGTTGACCGTAGTCTGCAACTCTCTTTTCTCCTTTTTGTTCCTTCTTAGCGTGCGCTCGAGCTCGGTATCCAAAGGTAGTAGGCCTTCACACGAAGTTTTTCATGCACTACACGAAAGATCCTGAAAGGAAAAACAAGTAAACGAAATTAAATACACAAAAATAAAAATAAAACGTTCAAATTAAGACTGGAAATACTTAAATCGATATTAGAAAATTAAAATCCCCGGCAACGGCGCCAAAAACTTGTTGCGATTTTCTTTACACGCAAGTGCACGTCATCGTTTACAAGTAATAAAGTGATAAGTAGAGTATCGTTCCCACGATGATTTAATTTCTAACTACCGATTTTTGTGTATTCCAATTTTATCTGAACAATCGAATTTGGGATTTTGTAATTAATAACTAGAAGAATTACTAAAAGACTAGTACAAAACGATGGCTTGAATAAAATAAATCAAATGATGAATAAGTCTAGGGTTCTGAATCCACCTTAGTTTATCCGAATTTACTCTCGATTATCCGTAATAAATAATTTTCCCAATTTATTGAAGGCGGAGATTGCTAATATATTCTACCGCCTCTCCCGAGGTCAATAGATTTATCTAAAGGCGAATAACGCACTCTATCTCTAGGTGAATTAATTCGTCAATAGGCGAAAAGCATAAAATCTCCTAAAGGCCACGTAGTTCATATGAGTATATTCCTATCTCATAGAATAAAACGGTCCTCACCAATAGTTGCTCACCAAATCTCCTCTCCCGATTCGAAGTGAATGATTAAATCAATACAACTATTGGCCAGATAATTGCAAGCATTAAACATAATTGGGAAAACTCAATAAAAAGGTAATAAATTGGATAATCTCAATCAATTCGTCAAAACAAAGGTTTCATCAAAACCCTAGATTAGGGCTTTAGCCTGACATACTAATAATCGAAAATACAGAATAAATAAATGAAAGCATAAAATTCAAACGCAGATGAAGCTCGGATTCCTCCGTTCTTCAGCTTCCGCCCTCTGCCCTTGAAGTCTTCTGCTTCCCTCTTCTTCTGCCGTCTCCAAGCTTAAGCTCTCCAAGATTAAAGATCCAAAGATTAAAAGATAATCTAATTAGGGTCTTAAACCCTATTTATAGCTCAGCACATCAACAAATCGCGTCCGCATCAGTCGGTCGAAAACTGGCTTCGAAACGGCCCAAAATCGGCGCGGACATACAAAAACCGCCAAGTGTGCCGCAGCGCACTAAACCTGTGCCGCGGCACAGAGCCTTCAGCTTTAAACCTGGGCGTCATCAATTTATTTTGTGCCGCGGCTCACCTGGGCTGTGCCGCGGCACAGAGTACAGTTTACTTGGCCTTCGGCTGGGTGTCTTTTTGTGCCGCGGCTCAGCTTCCTTGTGCCGCGGCTCAGAGTCCAGATTTGCCGTTACCGCTTTGCCTCGTTTTAGCTTCCGGATTTCAATTTCCTGTCAATCATACAAAATTAAGGCATTAAAAGCTCATTTAGACGATTTCACTCTCCAAAATACTACAAAATAATGATAAATAAGCGTATAAAAATACGTCTAACAAATACCCCCAAACTTAAGCCTTTGCTTGTCCTCAAGCAAAAAGAATTAAATTCAATAAAAGAATGTCGTGAATCATCGTGCAACTCATAGTGTTCAACCTCATCAATACTATCCTGTAATTCTCTCTAAATAATACGAGTGTCATAAAAGCGAGCTGCACTCAGAATAATGATTCCGCAAAGTAATCAAGTTCAGTCCTAATCACTCGTTCATGAAGAAAATCCAGCTCAAAGATTAACAAAACGTGAGTCAAATCGACCGTCAATATGAAAGGCTAAAATAAACAAGCTAGTTCGTCCCGTTCCACAGTCTAAGGGCACAATTTTCACGAGTTTCATAACAATTAAACCTCGGACAGTATTCCCTTATATATATGCTCAAGACTTTGATTCGAGTTGACCACTAGGTTAGGATCTCGGGATGTTTCATCGGGATAATCCTAGGGTGGAACTCCATTCTCATGTATTGGAAAACCGTTTGACGTAAAAGACACTCATGGGGTACATGGATGCTTCTAGTTACTAAGTTCCCGTCTACAACGGAGAAACAACTCGAATTATATAATTTCCGCATGTCCGAATCAAGGTTGCCGTTTTAGCGAGAGTAAACAGCGGGTCACGCGAATACCCCCGGTTACTAGGCTCCCTATCATTGGCACATGTGAAATATCTAAATCACTAGTCTAATTAGGGTCGTCGTTTTACGCGAGAGTAAACAACGGGTCACGCGAATGCCCCCGGTTACTAGACTTCCCTTCATAGAACACATTATCTCCACTTTTGGGAAAAAACTGACCGACTCTAAACTCAATCTAAGTGCCAAAACGACTAAAGAAACAGTACGACTCACTATCCGGAAAATGTAGCCAAACGTATTGATGGGGATTTAAAAACAAGTATGTATCGTCTCTTATCTGCCAATACCTCTACAATCACGAAAAATTTCGGACCTAAATGAATACTAAGCAGAACAGAAATAACTGACTACAGCTCGACTAAAACTCGACCGTTTCTTCAGAGGGAAAAACAGTGTCGTAACATCAGTATCACACAAATAGAAGCACGAAAAATTCACGAATAAAGAAAAACTAAGACAAGCAAGGCTATCTAAAAATTTTTTTATGCAAAGTAATGAAAAGTGCAACGAAATAATGTACAGCAAGAAAATAAAATACAGCAATGAATGTAGCAACTGAAAGTAAATCCCATATCGCTCCCATCGTTTACAAGTAATAAAGTGATAAGTAGAGTATCGTTCCCACGAGGATTTAATTTCTAACTACCGATTTTTGTGTATTCCAATTTTATTTGAACAATCGAATTTGGGATTTTATAATTAATAACTAGAAGAATTACTAAAAGACTAGTATAAAACGATGGCTTGAATAAAATAAATCAAATGATGAATAAGTCTAGGGTTCTGAATCCACCTTAGTTTATCCGAATTTACTCTCGATTATCCGTAATAAATAATTTTCCCAATTTATTGAAGGCGGAGATTGCTAATATATTCTACCGCCTCTCCCGAGGTCAATAGATTTATCTAAAGGCGAATAACGCACTTTATCCCTAGGTGAATTAATTCGTCAATAGGCGAAAAGCATAAAATCTCCTAAAGGCCACGTAGTTCCTATGAGTATATTCCTATCTCACAGAATAAAACGGTCCTCACCAATAGTTCCTCACGAAATCTCCTCTCCCGATTCGAAGTGAATGATTAAATCAATACAACTATTGGCCAGATAATTGCAAGCATTAAACATAATTGGGAAAACTCAATAAAAAGGTAATAAATGGGATAATCTCAATCAATTCGTCAAAACAAAGGTTTCATCAAAACCCTAGATTAGGGCTTTAGCCTGACATACTAATAATCGAAAATACAGAATAAATAAATGAAAGCATAAAATTCAAACGCAGATGAAGCTCGGATTCCTCCGTTCTTCAGCTTCCGCCCTCTGCCCTTGAAGTCTTCTACTTCCCTCTTCTTCTGCCGTCTCCAAGCTTAAGCTCTCCAAGATTAAAGATCCAAAGATTAAAAGATAATCTAATTAGGGTCTTAAACCCTATTTATAGCTCAGCACATCAACAAATCGCGTCCGCATCAGTCGGTCGAAAACTGGCTTCGAAACGGCCCAAAATCCGCGCGGACATACAAAAACCGCCAAGTGTGCCGCAGCGCACTAAACTGTGTGCGCACGCAGCCTTGACTTTAAACACAGGCGTCATCAATTTCTTTTGTTCCGCGGCTCACCTGGGCTGTGCCGCGGCACAGAGTACAGTTTACTTGGCCTTCGGCTGGGTGTCTTTTTGTGCCGCGGCTCAGCTTCCTTGTGCCGCGGCTCAGAGTCCAGATTTGCCGTTTTCGCCCGTTTTGCCTCGTTTTAGCTTCCGGACTTCAATTTCCTGTCAATCATACAAAATTAAGGCATTAAAAGCTCATTTAGACGATTTCACTCTCCAAAATACTACAAAATAATGATAAATAAGCGTATAAAAATACGCCTAACAATAGGATAGAATATGGATGGTACCTGAAGCCACCGCCGCATCGGGTTCGTCTGCTCGACGCATCTCATAAACTCGTGGTTGCACCGAACCGACGCTAGAGTTCCCCCCTCCAGCGTTCTGACCCCGACCTCGGCCCCTGCCAAAATTCTGCTGAGGTTGACCAAAAGACTGCCGCTGATTAACACCTTGATCAAGGGGTGTTGGGGCAGAAGCCCGAGTGTCCAAAGTCTGGTTCGGCTCGGAACAATAAACCGCTCTATGCCCCATCTGACCACACGTGTGACACTTTAATAGTGGAAAGTAGCATTCCGAACTAAAGTGGCCTGGACGACCACAATTATAGCAAGTCACGGTGCGATTTGAAGTACCCGGAGTGGGACGGTAACCCCTCTTCCCTTTATTAGAACGTGACGACTGTCCGGCAAAACGGTTAGTCGTCGGCGACTTCTGAAAGTTGCCACCCTTAGAGCCAGAAAAATTTCCCCCGACTTTCTGCTTCTTCGGTTCTTCAACAGTATCATTGTCGGGGCTCAACATATCATGGGCTAAAGCTCTGTCCTGATACTCTTTCAGTGTGGTACAAGCAAATCCAGCCATGTACCACCGTAAGTCCAAATTCATCCGCATATCAAAATAACGGATCTTATCACGCTCGTTACGCACTTGATCCTTCACATGGATCAATTGTTGGTTATACTCCACGATCGCCTGCGAAACGGGAATATCTTGTGGTTTAGCCTCGAAGAAGGCTCGGATTCGGCTCTCTCGTACCGGCCAAGGACAAAACTCGGCCTCCAAGAGCTCCTTAAATTCATCCCACGAGGCAATACGATCCTGTGGCTTGATGACCTTCCACCAAGTAGCGGCCTCCTTAGTGAGGAAATACTGAGCAATTGGTACTTTCCTCACCTCGGGGCAATCAACCTCTTCGAAAATCTTCTCCAATTCCGCTAGCCAGTCTTCCCAGCCTAACGGGTCTGTGGCACCGCCAAACTGTGGAGGGTGCATACGGATTACATTCTGAAGCAAGGCATCCGTGTTTGGATTCGGGTTATTCAGTTGAACAGTTTGGGCTAAAATGGTCATCTGAGTAGCCAATTGTTGAAGTGCATTCGCCACTCCAACGTCTGCGTTGTTCCTGACCGTCTGACTGGTCGTGCTGACTCTCGATGTCGGGATGCACTGAGTTCGACAAACTGGGGTTGGTCGACCCCGCAACTGAACTGATGGAAACGGCCGCGCCACGACCCCTTCCTCGTCCACGGCCACGACCACGGCCACGGCCCCTACCAGCTGACATACTGAAGAACACACAAGGTACGTAAGCACAATTCAAACGCATGACATTAAGGTGATCGATTCTCAAGAATATCCATAGAAGAAGCATAACGAATCAGGAAACATTAGAAGAGTAAGAGGTCTTACAAGTACCGGTCGCACTGTGATGATGGCAGAGTAGTGATACTGTGGACAATTGACAACTCATTCGACCCAAAAGACCGACAGCCTAGGTATCCATAGACCTAAGCTCTGATACCATATTCTGTAACACCCCCAAGTTATTCAGGGATGTTACAACGCCGTAAGCCCCGCCGTGGGACCCACAAGGCTAAACATACGTGGAACCATAAAATTTGACCGATAAGGTCTACACACAATGGAATGAAAAACAATACAAAGGTATTCGAAACATAACCGATGTATTCACAAACATCACAACTCGAATCAATACTTCGGCAAACACAGGCCGGAACATCAAGGAAAAGGGAAAACAATACTCGAGTATTCAAAAGCCAATCCAGTACAACAACACTGAACGGGAAACTCCAAACATAACTGGAAGAAAGACACAGTATCACACTTGCCCACCATCTTCATGCCGACCCGATACCTGCCTGTCCGACCTCCTGGAACCTGAAATACATGAAACGTATTTCCCCCATAAAGGGGTTAGCCGTCGAATAGCTAGTGCAAGTATATCAATATGAAACACAATACTCCTCGACAATAAAGTAAATGTAACCGTCAATTCATCAATTCAAGACTAGTATTCCGGAATAACTAAAATCTCATAAGGCGTATGTGAATGCCGTAGAAACGGTTCGTTCACCTCATACGCCGTTACGTATGTGAATGCCGTAGAAACGGTTCGTTCACCTCATACGCCGATACATGTAGGAATGCCGTCAAAGCGGTTCGTTCATTACATGCCAACAATATATCTATGAATGCCGTAAAACGGTTCGTTCATGATATGCCATCAATATTTCTTACTTTCAAAGTCGAACGCATAATCATAAATGTATACTTGCCTTTGAGACATCGAGAAATCGAACGGAGGAAAGGTATGAGTTCGGTAGGTCCAAGAACGCGCTTAGGCACCTAAACGATTCGCAAGGAATATGACAATTAATTATCCATACTCAAATTACGAAGAGACTCCCGAAACTCGTCTACGATTCAAGAAAATATACGGGTGAACAACTAAAGGTTGGGAAATCGCCCAAACTCCCACAAGTCCGAAAACGGCACAATCCAACCCGTAAAATCGGAAGAAAACACTCATACGGTATAGGTATATCAAAATCTCAAGGTTCTCAAGCTTCAATCGGATAAAACGGACGAATCTACGAAAACCCCCAAAATCCAACACAAAATTCAAAGTGTTCTTGAATAATCTTTCAATAATCCGATGAATACTCAAACATGTCCATAATCACGCATATAACACATCATACACCATGATTTTATCATCCAAAACGTCAATACCCACACAAAATCGAGAAGTCAAGATGTCGAAGAAATTACCTCTTGAATATCCAAGCTCTATGATCCAAGGAATACGCGTTAGATTGACTATCCGGGCTTCCCAACCGAATGAAAGTGGTAAAAATCCAACACACAAGTGAAAGATGTGAGAAAACTCCTCCCTCAAACCCTCTCTCTCGCGGTGGAAGAAGGAAATGGAGGAAATGAGCTGAAATCTCGCTTAAAAGCCGAATTATGCAGTTGACCGCATTGTGTGCCGCGGCTCAGCCCAGGTGTGCCGCGGCACAGGCCTAAAAATTGCTCCCAGGTTTCGGCAGTGTGCCGCGGCTCAGCCCAGGTGTGCCGCGGCACCGGGTACAGGCGGTTTTTGGCTGAGGATGCAACACAAGTGTGCCGCGGCTCAGCCTAGGTGTGCCGCGGCAATGACTCGGCAGCGTGCCGCGGCACTGCCGGAGTGTGCCGCGGCACCCGGTACAGTCCGCTCGGCCAGATTTAGGAAATGTGTGTGCCGCGGCGCACACTCCTTGTGCCGCGGCTCACACCCCCTTCGGGTCCTAAAATGATGAAAAATGACCCGGGAAGAGAATAAAAACAATAGGATTCAATGTCTGGGCAACAATAACACGAAGTAGAAGTACGGAAACCCCAAGACGGTGGTTCCAAGCGATGATTACAAGGGTTCGCCCAACAAATCACGATTCGAAGAACATGAAGAGGTTTGAAATGACATGACTTTCGACCGGGTATTACAGACTCAAACCTAGCTGAACCAATGTCAACTGACTTAAACCTAGATGAACCAAACTCAATTGAAGTTCTACAAAACATAGCTGAAGCACAGGTGGATACATCAAACCTTTATGACAATTCTTTAGGGAGAATAAAAAATGATGACCCTCAACCAAAAGCACAACTTGAGGATGAAATTCCTAAATGGTTAAAAGGCCATCCCATCCAACAAATCATTGGGAACCTAAATGATGGTGTCAAAACCAAAAAATCTAAATACCCAATAGGAATGACCATGTTCTCATGCTTTATATCTCATATAGAATAAAAACAACAGAACAAGCCCTAGATGACTACACTTGGGTTAATGCCATGCAAGAAGAACTAAACCAGATGGAAAGGAATAATGTATGAGAGCTTGTAGACAAACCATACCACAAGAAAGTCATTGGCACCAAGTCGATATACAAGAACAAATGTGACAAAGATGGAGCCGTTGTTAGGAATAAAGCTAGATTGGTTGAATAAAGACATGCTCAATGTGAAGGAATAGATTTTGATAAAACTTTTGCAACAGTAGTAAGATTGGAAGCAATTAAGCTATTTCTTGCTTATGCAACTTTCACGAAACTAGAGGTGTATCAAATAGAAGTGAAAAGTGCTTTCCTCAATGGAGTACTCGAAGAGGAAGTGTATGTTGAACAACCTCCTGGATTTGTCGAATGAGACAAGGTGTACAAACTGCTGAAAGCCTTATATGGGCTCAAACAGGCACCAAGAGCCTGGTATGAGACACTATCCATATTTCATGAGAAATATGGATTCAGCCAAGGAAAGATGGACAAGACACTCTTCAGAACTAAACATGAAGACCACATATTGCTCGTTCAAATATATATGGATGATATTATTTTTGGACCAACTAACCCTGAATTATGTGAAAAATTCTCAAACCTTGTGCAGGGAGAGTATGAAATGAGTATGATGGGTAAACTAAATTTTTTTCTTGGTTTACAAGTCAATCAAGTTGAAACAGCTGTCTTCATCACCCAAGCCAAATATACAAGGGGGCTGATCAAAATATTTCGCATGGAGTCAGCCAAGCCCCCTGGGTATTCTCATGAGCACATCCTTGCACATTGACAATGATGATGAAGGCATCTCAGTGGACCCAACTCACCATAGAGGATTGATTTGTTCACTACTGTACCTAACTGCAAGCAGACCCGACATATCATATGCAGTTAGAGTATGTGCAAGATTTCAATCCAAGCCAAAATAGTCTCACCAGGAAGCAGCCAAAAGAATAATTAGATATCTAAAATCCACAATCAATGTTAGATTATGGTATCCTAAAGATGGCAATTTTGAATTATCAGGCTATTCTGATGCTGATTTTGCAGGATGTAAAATCAATAGGAAAAGCAAAAGTGGAACATATCTATTTCTTGGAACCAAAATGATATCATGGTTCAATAAGAAGCAGACCTCCAACTCAATATCCACAACTGAGTCAGAATACCTAGCTGCAGGCAACTGCTATGCTCAAATTTTATGGATTAGACAACAACTTAGAGACTACAACATAATAGCAAATGAAGTCCCAATGTGGTGTGACAACAATATCGCAATTACTATTACAAACAATCCAGTATTACACTCAAGAACAAAGCACATAGATGCACATAGATGACAAGCATCACTTTATCAGAGACCATGTGATTAACAAAAGAGTTCGAGCGGATAGAGTCAGCATTGAGTATGAGATAGCTTACATATTCACCAAATCATTACCAGAAGAAAGATTTCTTAAACTAAGCAGAGATCTTGGACTCTTAGACAGGGAATGAAGAACCTAGATGATGCAAAAAATTCAGCCAGGAAGAACCTAGCTGATTCAGGAAACTCAGCTAGGATTGAAGAACCTAGCTGATCAGAACTCAATCCAGATCAATACATAGCTGACCGGAAGTCAAACAGTCAACCAGCTAAGTTTTTAATTCCAATAATATTATTTTTTGAAATTACACGTGGATTATTACGCACAATTCTATATACACCACGTACACCACGTCTACAACAAGTTGTCAAATCACTATCACATATTCTCTAAAAAAACGAACCGCCATTTCAGAATTAATTATCTTTTTTAAAAACTAACTTCTAAATTGACTATTTAAAGTGATTGAAATCAATCAACAAAAACTTATCGTCTTCAAAAATCTTCAAGCAAGAACCCTAAGTTTTAGACAGCAAATCTGAACTCTTCTCTACACTAAAAATACCTTCTAACTGCATAAATAGATTCCTCAAACTACTTCAAGAATATCAATCTGAAGGGTCGTGAAGGAGCAGATCATTTTCAGCATCTTGGTGGACTTCATTGGACTTCTAGAGTCTAATACACTCTCCTAATTGCGGACCTGATACTCAAGATGAAAAAAAATGGTATCTACCATTACCTCTACATCAATCCTTCCGAAATCTACAAGAAAGTAGTTATATGTTTCTTCAAAGAAGCCAAAGTGACTGAACAAGGAATTGATCGATATTTGAGGAAAGCATCCTCATCAACCAACAAGCTATTGTTGATGCATTCGGAATGAAAAACCATGGAATAGCAGTGGGAGCCCTAAAGCAAAACCACCTGGACATCTAGCAATAGATCAAACTGCCAGAACAATCGAGCAAGATGAAGAACATTGCAAAAAAGGCAGACATCCAGAAAGAATTTCGCTTCATAATGAACAAGATAGTAATGGGCATGTTAGAAAGCTTTGATCAGTTGTCCACATAAAAATACACAGTTTTGGGGGCAATGATGCAAATCCAGATGATCAACTGGCCTGACTATATCTTCAGGCAGTTACTAAGAGAAGTAAACAAAGCCAGCTGGAATAATGCTACTAAGAAATTCAGCCAGAAACTGTCTTTTGGTACCCAAATAAGCTGAATTATGTAGCATCTGGGAATGGCCAAAGGCAGGGCAGAAAAGTTTCACAATAGCAAGTGCCTTGGACATTTGGACCCAGCTGCACTAGAAGCTTTTTCAACTCAACAACCTTTAGATAGATAAATGTTAGCAAAAATGAAGTCAGACACATCGTCATACAAGATAGCGTCTAACCTGAGGATCAAACAGAAGTAGAATCGGTTGCATCCACTTTACCTGCAGCTGAGACTTCACCAATCAAACTAACCCCAGCTAAAATTACTACAGTCTGTTGCGATATTTCTTGAACGCAAGTGTACGTTATCGTATACAAGTAATAAAGTGATGAGTGAGTATCGTTCCCACTAGGACTGAATCACTAACTACCAATTTTTATGTATTCTAGTTTTATTTGAGCAATCGAACTTTGGTTTTGAAATTAATTACTAAAAGAATTAATAAAAGACTAGACAGTAAAAATGATCGCTTGAAGAAAGAGAATCAAATGATGAATAAGTCTAGGATTCTGAATCCACCTCGGTTTATCCGAATTTACTCTCGATTATCTGAAGTTAATGATTTTACCAATTCATTGAAGGCGAAGATTGCTAATATACTCTACCGCCTCTCCCGAGGTCGATAGATTTTTCTAAAGGCGAATAACGCACTCTATCCCTAGGTGAATTAATTCGTCAATAGACAAAAAGCATAAAATCTCCAAAAGGCCACATAGTTCCTATGAGTATATTCCTATCTCACAGAATAAGACGGTCCTCACCAATAGTTCCTCACCAACTCTCCTCTCCCGATTCGAATTGAATGATTAAAACAATACAACTATTGGCCAGATAATTGAAAGCATTAAACACGATTGGGAAAACTCAACAAAAAGGGAATTAAATAGATAATCTCAAGCAAATCCGTCAAAACGTAGGTTTCATCAAAATCCTAGATTAGGGTTTTAGCCTGACATGCTAATTAATGAAAATACAGAATTAATAAATAGAAGTATGAAAATCAAACGCAGATAAAGAACTTGGATCCCTCCGTTCTTCTGGCTTCCGCCCTCTGCCCTTGATCTCTCGTCTGTGATAATCTTCTGTGTTCCTTCTTCTTCCAAGCCTCCAAAGATCTCAAGATTCTTAGATTCCCCATATGATTAATTAGGGTCTTAAACCCTTATTTATAGCTCTCACAGTCTCCAAATCGCGTCCATGTGAGTAGGTCGAGAACTGGCTTCAAAACGGCCCAAATCCGCGCGGAGCACACCAAAACCGCTAAGTGTGCCGCGGCTCACTTAGTCTGTGCCGCGGCACATGGCGTTCAGCTGGATGCCTGGGCGCCTTTTAATTCATCTGGGCCGTGGCTCACCTGGACTGTGCCGCGGCACAGAGTACAGTCTACTCTGGTGCCCGCTGGTTGCCTTCCTGTGCCGCGGCCCACTTGCCTTGTGCCGCGGCTCACGGCCAGAATTCGCCGTTTTCGCCCGTTTCGCCTCGTTTTAGCTTCCGGACTCCAATCTTCTGTCAAACAAGCGAGAATAAGAATTTAAAAGCTCATTTATGCAATTTTACTCGCCAAAATAATACTAAATAATGCTAAATAAGCGTATAAAAATACGCCTAACAAATACCCCCAAACTTAAGCCTTTGCTTGTCCTCAAGCAAAAAGAATTAATTTCAACAAAAGAATGTCGTGAATAA
Organism: Orobanche coerulescens; assembly: GCA_033398695.1. NCBI lineage: Eukaryota > Viridiplantae > Streptophyta > Magnoliopsida > Lamiales > Orobanchaceae > Orobanche > Orobanche coerulescens. The sequence continues at coordinate 168,427,773 of CM065805.1, read as the reverse complement.
TCGTGCTACTCATAGTGCTCAACCTAATCAATACTATACTGAAATTATCTCTGAAAAATACGAGTATCGTAATAGCGAGCTACACTCAGAACACTGATTCTACAAAGTAACCAAGTTCAGTCCTAATTACTCGTTCATGAAGAAAATCCAGCTCAAAGATTAACAAACGTGAATCAAATCGACCGTCAATATGAAAGGTTAAACTAAACGAGCTAAATTCGCCCCGTTCCACAGTCTAATGGCAAAAATTTTACGAGTTTCATAAAAATTAACCCTCGAACAGTATTCCCTTATATATATGCTCAAGAAATTGATTCGAGTTGACCACTAGGTTCGGATCTCGGGATGTTTCATCGGGATAATCCTAGGGTGGAACTTCCATTCTCATGTATTGGGAAACCGTTTGACGTAAAAGACACTTATGGGGCACATGGATGCTTCTAGTTACTAAGTTCCCCTCCACAGCGGAGAACCAACTCGAATAGCTAATTTCCCGCATGTCCGAAGCAAGGTCGCTGTTTTACGCGAGAGTAAACAACAGGTCACGCGAGTACCCCCGGTTACTAGGCTCCCTATCATCGGCACATGCGAAATTTCTAAACCACTAGTCTAATCAGGGTCGTCGTTTTACGCGAGAGTAAACAACGGGTCACGTGAATACCCCCGGTTACTAGACTTCTCATCATAGAACAAAAATAACTCGACTTTTTGGGAAAAACTGACCGACTCTAAACTCAATATCAGTGCCAACACGACTTATGTAACTGGACGACTAGCTAACCGAAAAATGTAACCAAACGTATCGACGGTGATTTTAAAACACGTATGTATCCTTTCTTATCCGCTAAGGTCTCTACAAAAACGAAAAATTTCGAACCTAAATGAAGACTTAGCAGAAACAGAAATCACTGAATACAACCCGACTAAAACTCAACCGTTTCTTCAGAGAAGAAAACAGTATCGTAACATCAGTATTACATAAATAGAAGCACGAAAAATTCACGAATAAAAGTAAAATCAAGACAAGCAAGGCTATCGACAAAAAGATAACTAAAAAAAACAAAAAGTGCAACGAAATAAGTACAGCAGTAAATGTAGCAACAGAAATAGACCCCCCTCCCAAACTTAGGACGTACATTGACCTCAATGGACAAAATATAATATGCAATAAAATAAGAAGGTCAAGTACTCCCCTACAAACAGCTCACGAGCTGGTGCCGGCATCATCTGGCAAGCTTACACGCTTCTCGATTACATCATGCGGAGTGTGAATACATGAGCTTGCATCATCAAAGAGGAAGTTAAGTACAAGCTCTCAAGTTTAACATGATGTAAGGGTTGGGGACAATGTAATTCGATAAAATGATTCGTTGCATATAATTTGAAAATGCTTGGCTTACCAATTTTTCATTGCTGCATTTTATCAAACACTTGGTATGCACAAGTTAAAATGAAGAACAAGAATTTTGATGGTTAACTCCAAATCCCAAAAATAATAACACAGATAATAGCCATGAATAACGACAACTATCATCACCAATTCGTTCATAATTACCAATTCCATCACAATCAAATACCAAATTCCCCATATTCCAACTCCATTTTAGAGAAAACATTGAAGAACAACTAGCAATATATAACTTCAATTCTTTTCAAATCAAGTATCACTTATGATTAAGATATCAAGAATTACCTGAAGAATTTGAGGAGACTAAGAGAAGGGTATCGAGTGACCTCATTGTGCGAAGGAAGGAAGTAAGGAAGGGACCTTGTGCTGGCCGATCGACTGTATGAAGCATACCTGGGCACTCTTATATTGCGACGGGGGCCGCGGCACAACATAAGTGAGCCGCGGCCTAGAGTACAGTCGGCCTGGGACTTATTTGTAATACCGTCGGGTGCCGCGGCTCAGGACTCAGGTGTGCCGCAGCTCAGTAATGTTGTGCCGCAGCACAGAGTACAGATTGTTTAGCTCTCCCTTTCGATTTGTGTGTGCCGCGGCTCACAATACTTGTGCTGCGGCTCAGTAATGAATTTCTCCCCTGGGACTTTTCCTGCACAAAATTTTAAGAAGAACACGTCAAGAACGAGAGGTAAAAGCAAATCAAAGCCCAAAATGATGAAAAATAAAAATTCAAGAATGCAAGAAAGATAAAGAAACGCAAAAATCTACAACTAAGAACTCGGGTTGCCTCCCGAGAAGCGCTAAGTTTATAGTCTTCAGCCGGACCTATTTAAAAATCAGTTCGCTTTTCACAAACTCCATTTGATCTCCACCCCGTTCATCGAACCGTGAATATGGTTTTTAAAATTTTGACCATCGGTCATTAACGATTCGATTTTCGGTTCGGACACCCAATGTTGGTTGCAGAAAGGTTTTGACGAGAACAACTTCCCGAAACACCCGTTTTTCTCATGACTAGATGTCCGTTTGATTTCCGGCTTATTTCCCTCTTTCAAAAATCACTTTATGGCAGCAGCAGACTTGTCCGAGTGTGGATGGTCGGATGGCGATGATGGCATGTTCACATGCTTGAGAAATGCTACTCGTTCTACCTTTTTCTTAAAAGTTGGACCATCTGACACGGAATCTGAATTTTTCGACCGACGATGTTTTCGGTGTTTTTCTTTTGTAACGGCCTCCACACTTTCACTTTGTGAGCTCTTATCAACACCTCACGGCCATGAAAAGGATTTGAATACTTGGAACGTAACATTCTCTTCTTGAACCCGCAGAGTTAATTCTCATTTTTCCACATCAATAAGAGTTCTGCCGGTCGCTAAAAATGGTCGTCCTAAGATAATCGGGATATCTTCATCTTCCTCCATGTCGAGAACAATAAAATCCGCTGGAAAGATAAATTTATCCACTTTTACTAACACATCCTCAATCACTCCCCTCGGATACTTAATAGATCGATCCGCTAATTGCAAGGAGACCGTCGTCGGCTTTGCTTCTCTAATTCCCAGCTTCTTGAAAATAGACAGAGGCATGAGGTTAATACTAGCACCGAGATCGCACAATGCCTTATTAAAAGAGAGATTCCCCATGGTGCACGGTATGTTGAAACTTCCTGGATCTTTCAATTTTGGTGGAAGCTTCTTCTGAAGAATCGCGCTGCATTCCTCTGTCAAGGTGACTGTCTCAAACTCCTCGAGTTTTCTTTTCTTTGACAATATCTCTTTCATGAATTTAACGTAGCTTGGCATTTGTTCCAATGCGTCGGCAAATGGGATGTTAATATGAAGCTTCTTGAACACGTCGAGGAACTTAGAGAATTGCTTGTCCGCCTTTTTCTGCTGTAGTCTCTGCGGAAACGGGACGGGTGGCACATATGCCTTCGGGTTATCCAGAAACGTTATCGAAGGCCTCCAATCTTGTGATTCCTCCGTCGCTAAATTTTTCTTCTCCTCAATTTCACTCCTTTCGGGCTGGTCAAACACCTTCTTCCCGCTTCTCAAACTGATTGCACTTAGACTTTCTCTAGGATTTGTCTCGGTCGTACTTGGCAATGCTCCTTCCGGGCGGGCTGTCAACACGTTGGCAATCTGGCCCAGCTGGACTTCCAAGTTGCGAATGGAAGCGGAATGATTCTGCAAGGTCGCTTCAGTACGGGTCATGAATTGACTCGTATTCGCTGCCAATTTCGCAATTGCTTCCTCGAGAGAAACTTTTGGAGCGGGAGGGGGCTGCTATTGGTTTTGAGTGAACGGAGACTGGTTCGAGTTCTGTCCGTTTCTCCACGAAAAGTTGGGATGATTACGCCACCCCGGATTATACGTGTTGGAGTACGGATTATTTTGCCGGTTTCCGTTTCCTATAAACTGAGCTTGTTCAATTTGGGGCTGCTCGAACGGATTTCCGACTTGACACTCCTGGCTAGGGTGAGATCCGTTACACCAATTGCAAGACTCAATGGTAACGGGGGAAGGAGCATGCGAAAATGCTTGAAGCTGCTGAGTCAAGGCGGCGACTTGAGCTGACAATGTGGATATCGGGTCATTACTAGAAATTTCCATAACTCGCTTCGGCGTTATTCGTTTGGATGGCCATTGATAAGCATTAGTGGCCATAGCTTCCAACAACGAGTGTGCTTCAGCCATCGTCTTTCCCATCAAAGCTCCACCGGCAGCTGCATCCACGAGAGTGCGTGTAGAGGCACTCAATCCATTGTAGAACGTCTGAATTTGAAGCCAGTCTGGAAGGCCGTGATGTGGGCATCTCCGTAACAAATCTTTGTATCGCTCCCACGCCTCGTGGAGCGATTCCATATCATACTGACCAAAGGTGGTGATCTCGTTTCTCAATCTCGCCGTCTTAGAAGGTGGGAAGAATTTAGCAAGGAAGGCTTGCGCTAACTCTGCCCATGTTGTGATCGACCCTGCAGAAGGAATTGACCAAAATTTCGCTTTATCCCTCAAAGAGAAAGGGAAAAGGCGTAATCGGATAGCATCGTCGGTGACACCATTGTTCTTGAACCTGTCACAAATCTCGAGAAAAGAAGCAATATGTGCGTTGGGGTCGTCATTCGGCAATCCACAGAATTGGCTCGCCTGTACCATCTGAATAATAGCAGGCTTAATTTCGAAATTGTTCGCCTGGATAGTGGGGCGCCGAATCCCCGAAAAATTTGCGTTAATTTGCGGCATGGCATAGTCTCGAAGTGCCATTTCTGGTTGAGCTTACTGCACAATATTATTTCCTCCTTGAATTTCGATATTTTCGGCCATAGTCACTGTCGTCTGTAACTCTCGTTTCTCCTTCTTGTTCCTTCGAAGAGTGCGCTCGAGTTCGGTATCCAAAGGTAGTAGGCCTTCGTTACCGAATTTTCTCATGCACTACGCGAAAAATCCTGAAAGGAAAAAACAAATAAATAAATAAAATTAAATACACGAAAATAAGTAAATAAAAACGTTCAAACTAAGACTAGAAATACTGAAATCGATATTAGCAAAAATTTCAGTCCCCGGCAACGGCGCCAAAAACTTGTTGCGATATTTCTTGAACGCAAGTGTACGTTATCGTATACAAGTAATAAAGTGATGAGTGAGTATCGTTCCCACGAGGACTGAATCACTAACTACCGATTTTTATGTATTCTAGTTTTATTTGAACAATCGAACTTTGGTTTTGCAATTAATTACTAAAAGAATTAATAAAAGACTAGACAGTAAAAATGATCGCTTGAAGAAAGAGAATCAAATGATGAATAAGTCTAGGATTCTGAATCCACCTCGGTTTATCCGAATTTACTCTCGATTATCTGAAGTTAATGATTTTCCCAATTCATTGAAGGCGAAGATTGCTAATATACTCTACCGCCTCCCCCGAGGTCGATAGATTTTTCTAAAGGCGAATAACGCACTCTATCCCTAGGTGAATTAATTCGTCAATAGACAAAAAGCATAAAATCTCCAAAAGACCACGTAGTTCCTATGAGTATATTTCTATCTCACAGAATAAGACGGTCCTCACCAATAGTTCCTCACCAACTCTCCTCTCCCGATTCGAATTGAATGATTAAAACAATACAACTATTGGCCAGATAATTGAAAGCATTAAACACGATTGGGAAAACTTAACAAAAAGGGAATTAAATAGATAATCTCAAGCAAATCCGTCAAAACGTAGGTTTCATCAAAATCCTAGATTAGGGTTTTAGCCTGACATGCTAATTAATGAAATTACAGAATTAATAAATAGAAGCATGAAAATCAAACGCAGATGAAGAACTTGGATCCCTCCGTTCTTCTGGATTCCGCCCTCTGCCCTTGATCTCTTGTCTGTGATAATCTTCTGTGTTCCTTCTTCTCCCAAGCCTCCAAAGATCTCAAGATTCTTAGATTCCCCAGATGATTAATTAGGGTCTTAAACCCTTATTTATAGCTCTCACAGTCTCCAAATCGCGTCCATGTGAGTAGGTCGAGAACTGGATTCAAAACGGCCCAAATCCGCGCGGAGCACACCAAAACCGCTAAGTGTGCCGCGGCTCACTTAGTCTGTGCCGCGGCACATGGCGTTCAGCTGGATGCCTGGGCGCCTTTTAATTCATCTGGGCCGCGGCTTACCTGGACTGTGCTGCGGCACAGAGTACAGTCTACTCTGGTGCCCGCTGGTTGCCTTCCTGTGCCGCGGCCCACTTGCCTTGTGCCGCGGCTCACGGCCAAAATTCGCCGTTTTCTCCCGTTTCGCCTCGTTTTAGCTTTCGGACTCCAATCTTCTGTCAAACAAGCAAGAATAAGACATTAAAAGCTCATTTATGCAATTTTACTCGCCAAAATAATACTAAATAATGCTAAATAAGCGTATAAAAATACGCCTAACACAGTCCACATCTTATCTGAAAAGTTAGCTGCACCTGAGGAATAACCAACTGACCTGCGCATCAAGAGGAAGATGAAGAAAGTGACAATCTTCCACTATCTGCACATTTCAGGAAGATAAAGTCTCCTGAAAAGAAGAAAGTTATACCCAGTGTATCCCCACCCAAATCTCCAGCAAAAAGACTCAAATGACTGGTTGATTACCCATCCAAGTCTTCTGATGAAGACACATCTGAGATTCCAACAACTGAGATACCTGCTGTGATATCCAACCCAGCTGAGATACCTGCTGAGATCTCCAACCCAACTGAAACCCCTGCTGAATTACCAGCAACTCAATCAACTAAGCTGTCCTTGGTACAAGAACAGGAAGAAGAAACTCTCATCGCTACAGCACCACTTCTTGATCTCCACTCCCCAGCATTCCCGAAGAAGTTGAAGCTACAGAAGAACAAGTCATTTAGGAAGATGACATACATTACAGATTCAATCTCAAGGACAACAACCCATTCCAACTCAATAAAGATCAACTGAAAATGGTAAGGAATCACATCGCTTTACAGTATTCCTGCATACAAATATTGGAAGAAGTTGAGGTCACTTAGCTTCACTGCTCCGAAGGAGCTGGTTGAAAGGAGTGGATGGGACTACCCCTTAAGAACTGATCAAATCATCAAAGTATTCTGTAATGAAACTGAGATGAGTCTGCTATTAGATGAAATTTGGTTCATAAATAATTTCAAAACAAATATGGACCAATTTATTCTCTATATTATGGAAGTTGTAGCATAAGGGAGAAGTTTTGATTAGAAGTATGAGAGAGTTGAAATTGAAAAAAAGAAAATATTGAAAAAGTTGGTGGATTTGAAAAAGAAGAAAAAGAAGAAGAAGAAAAAGAAGAAGAAGATAGAGAGGAGGAGAAGAAGATGATTAGGATGACTCTGATCATGATGCGGATCAGGATGGACCTGATCAAGATAGAGGAAGGACATCTGCCAATACAAGTGCTGAAAAGGAGTCATACAAACAGGGGGAACACTCTTCAGCTAAGTCTCCTCCTGCGAAAAAATCAGCTACCTCAAATCATAACCAAGCCAAACAGAATCAGTCACCTACTGATCAGCTACCTCTAATCCTAGCTGAACTGATCATAAAGATGGTTGAAGAAACAGTTGAAAAACTTCTGGCCACTAGATTTGAGAAACATCTGCTGGAGTTAAACAGCAAAATGAATTCCCTGCTCAATAGGAAAGAACCTTTCCCGGCACCTACCTTAGTCAAACTACCCCTTGGCATGCAAGATTTTATGACCAAGGTGGAAGAACGGCTGGCCTATCTTTTTAATGAGGACCAAATGGAAAGAATCCTTAGCTGTTGTTCCAAGAAGTGCCTCTCCTCCAGTCATTCACTATCCAGAAGCAGGAACAAGCTCCAAAAAACTAAAAAAGAAAAACAAAGCTGAGGATCAGTACCCTCCTGCAAAGAAGAGCAGAACTAGAAAAGTCATTGTCCAACCACTCAGCTGGGAGGGAAAAGAGCTGTACTTTGTGGAGAAGTTTATATCTGAGGAAGTTGTACTAACGTGGGGAACAGCCAAGAAACAGTTCATTGAGAAGTATTACATCTGGGAAATACTTCAAGACCCTGACTGTCCCTCACAATAAATTTTCATTGATTATATGGAGCTAAAATGGCTGAACTTGTGGGAATTCCAGAAGAAGTTTGCTGAAGAAGAATTCGATGCATATCCAATAATACCCTTTCTCAGACCACAATAAGATCCTATTGATGTAAATGGAAAGCTGGATGACAATGCTCTTCAAGAGGAAATAAGAGAAGTGTGCATTAAAAACAAATACACTTCTCCTGAAGACCAAGAGTTTGCTTCAATAGTGATAAAGAAGAAATATGGGCTGAATCCAATCGTGGAAAAACCCATTGGAGCAAAACCTTAAAATCACTACCTCCAGCTAAGTCCAGAGGAAGAGGAAGAAGAAGCTGAATGTTTAAATTTGTTGTTTTATCATTTACTTTTAATCTATTTTTTCGTTTAACAAAAATTCATCTAAGGACTGTAATATAATAAACAGAAGTGAAACGTATATACAGTCAACCTGAATGATAATTCCTAATTATCTCAAACTGACTGAACTTTTATTTTTTTTTGTGTGATGACTCATTTACTTTGAAAAATCATTAAGTTTTGCCACCATCAAAATATGGGGAATTTGTTAGGAATACATTTAGGATTTTGATGATGTAATTCTTGTATTCTAAGTTTAATCCAAATATAATGTTCTAAGTACTTGGCATTGTAAAAGTAAGACTAAGGATTAATCAAACATGCTAAGTCCATTCAACTATGTATCGCTAAGTCAGAATATCAGCTCAGTATCGCCAAGTCAGAATGTCGGCTGAGTATTGCCAAGTCAAAATATCAGCTGAGTATCGTCAAGTCAGAATATCAGTTGATTTTAGCCAAGACAGAGTGTCAGCTGAGTTTAGTCAAGACAGAACATCAGCTAAGTATGGACGTCAAAATATTTGGACAAAATTCATCAAGTATCAATCAGCTATGTCCATGTTAGCAAATGTTGAAAAATTAACAAAGATGGAAAATTGGTATGCAGGAGTTACCATAATGGAAGTACTATAGATATGTGCAGAAATCTTAAGCAGAAGTACGATGCATTTACCACTTATCAAGCGATCAAAACCAAACCAAATCAATATACTCTACAAGCATCGTGAAAAGATAATATCATAATATTCAAATCACAAGAAGCTCTTAGAAGTTGGAGAAAACAAACACTCTTGTCTGAAAGATTTGAGTAAGGGTACTTTCCTGAACGAGGTTCTTGAAAGTTGAGGTTGTGCGACATTCACAGGTTCTTGATTGGAAGATGATAAACAACTTGAGAGTTGTGAGACATCTATCGGTTTTCGATCAGGAGGTGTCAAGCAACCAAGGGAAGGAGTTACCATGGCCATGAGTTTTCACTGGTTGAAAGCTGAAGTAACTAAATTCATTGTAACCATAAAACATTATAGTGAATTTATCTCCAATTGAATTGGAGAAAAGTGGACTAGTATAGGATTAAACCACTTCTGAAACCACTATGGTTTACTGCTCTAAGTATCATACTTAACTATTGCATATATCTTAACTGTTGCATTAAAAGTCAGCTAAGTGTTCCGCATAATATTTTTCAACTGACTTCTGAGTTGTACCTCGCTGAGATTTCAGCAAGATCAGATAAGTTCACCTAGCTGTATATATAACAGTTGAGTTTCTTAAACCATCTAATTCAGCAAAGTGATTTTAAAAGTCTATTCACTCCCCCTCCAGACTTCTACTATACATACTTGTGACCTACAACATTTAACATCGGTTCTTTTTGAACTGTTGTTAAATGAGAACTTTAACATTGGTTCTTTTAGAACCGCTGTGTTAAATAAGACTTTTAACATCGGTTTTTCATGGAACCACTATTAAAATATTCTGAAAATTATGATTTATGCCACCACGTCATTTTAATATCAGTTTTTTAGAAATGCTATTAAAATACCAATGTTAAAGGCCTATTTTGTAGTAGTGATTTCAAATGACTAAATTTACTCATTAATTTCTCACTAGATGAAAATCACTTTTGAAAAATTAGATATACTAAGACTATATACTCGGAATGTAGATTAAGTGGACCTTCAATTTTACACAAAATTGATTTTTAGCCGTCATAGAATCTATTAAATTTATTTTTCCAATTATCCCCAAATGAGTGGAAATTACTGCATGCATGAATAAAGACTCTTATGCTGAATCCTCAAGTTGTGACTTTGAGCCTTCTTTAGTAAATATCATTGGATATACTGACGATCTAGTGGTCATGATGCCTTGAACTATTCCTTCATGGTGTATACCGAGACTATGATACTCACAAAAAAAAAAAATCAACACATTTTTGTTCTTCAGTTGTGTTTGTTTTCGCCATGGATATCACTTTGGATTCATAAGTGTCCACGTCTGAAACGACTCTCACTTCACACTTACTCATTAAGAGTACTATGTAATACTCCAACATTATAAGGTTTGAGATTTATTAAAAGTCTTCATGACTTAATCTCATCATAAATATCAGTTTATTGCATTTGGGTTGCTTTTAAGGATGAGCTTTGAACATTCATATTATTCCATTGTTCATATGAACTTTCATAACTTAGTTGTTCCTTTGAGGTAATTTCATGGGATCACTGGAGGATTCAGAATTTAAAAACTGGGTGTTCCTTTACCTATTCAATAATTATACAGTTTTACCAACAAAAATCAATGATAAAGTACAAATAGTACATTTAATTAAAAGAGTAATAATTTGAACTACAACTTAAATTTAAATATAATTCTACTGCAAGTCTAATTGAATTTTCCTCTTTCTCATAGCTTGGAAACGCTTAATGATATATATCATCGATGGTGCTAAATACTTCCTTCTCCACAGAAGTGACCATTAAGCCAAGGATGAGACATTTTGTTTCTCAGCTCATCCTTAACGTACTTCATTTCCGAAAATACTCTCTCAACGGTTGTGGTTGCCACCGAAAGATATAAAAAGCTAATTTCATAAGCCTGTACACAAATCTATAGTTCCTATTCTTCTTTGTTTGCACAAAGGTCTTAGAAAGATCCGATATCCCCTCAAATTAGAAAACCTATCATCAACTTTAGCACTTCTAATATAATTCTCAAGTTGGCTAGACAACTCCACATTATAAACATCGACACATTCATTGGAATACAATCTCGCTAATATGACAAACGATTTAATGTCGAAAGCCTTAAATGACTCGCAAGGACTCAAGCATGAAACACAATGCAACAACTCAATATTCTCAGGCGTAAACCGTTCATTTAACTTTTTCAACACCAAATCTATGACACGTAAGTAGCAATCATTTTAGATCAAGTTTGTCACAAAAGGAGAATTGTGCTTTGGCTTATTATTTTTCACATACCTTGCATCCATATCGGGCACATCAATTTCAAGGTTACCAGAAGATCCTACAACTTCTTCATAAAATAATTCCCATCCACCATCTCATAGTTCTTGAGACTTTTCCTAGTTGATCCGAATGAGATCTAGGGCATTTACAATATCTTGATTGCCCTTTTGTAATGCTTGAAATAAATCATTTGTCACCGATGAAACATCATTCATTAAATGGAGCATAAAAATGAAACCAAAAGTTTGCATTGCCAACAACAAATTTGGTTCACCTTTACACGATCTATCACTTTTCAGATCTTCCAGCACTTCAAAAATGGGAGTAAACAAGCCATGTAACCTGTTAAGAGTCCGAAAGTGAGATCCCCAATGTGTATCACCTGCTCTCGCAATAGACATTTCTTGATTTATTCCCGTACCAGTTTCAACCAACTCATTATCAATTAGTTCTGCAAAATGAGCAACTTGCTTTTTAGAAAGCATAGTTTTACGTTTATTAAATGCCCGGATAAAAGTCATAAGATGACTAACTTCACAAGAAAACCAATCGGCATCCTCAAGATGTTTAACAATTGAAATAAGAGCCAACTGCAATTGATGTGCAAAAAAATGGACATTATAGGCTTGCGTATTCTCATTTTGATTAATGTTTTCAAACCTCCAAGATGACCCCGCATACTACTTGCTCCATCATATCCTTGGCCGCAAATTTTAGATATAGACAATTCCAACCCAGACAACAAGTTTCAAGAGCCTCTTTAAGTGCACTTGTATCTGCTACATGAACAATGCGAACAAATCTTTCAACCACAAAACCCCTACCATCAACAAAATGCACAACCACTGCCATTTGTTCTTTGCCAGAACAATCACCAGATTCGTCGACAAGGACACAAAAGATATCATCTCCAGTTTCTTCAATGATATTTTTAATAGTTTCAACAGCACATGCATTCGCAAGATCTTTCTGAATAAGAGGAGATGTCATCTTATGATTGTCTCCACCACTTTTTATTGCTGCAGCTATGTTCTCACAATTTTTCGTCAAGACATCTACAAATTCAAGAAAATGACCATTATATATAGAGTTTTTTCCTTCATTATGTCCCCTAAAGGCTAACCCGCCTCTAACAAGATATTTGACTGCTTCAAGAGATGCTTTCAAACGAACCAGATAATCAGCTTTCTCTTGTGCAGAACATTGTGTGATAAGACTCAATACTCTGTTTTTGGTTCATGAGGGCTTCACATAATTGCACATAATTGTTGTGGTGACTAGTAGGTTTTGTACCTTGTGTTCATTTAACTTACTTTTTTGATTCTAAATGCTAAAACCATCAATCAAAAATGCATTTCTACTGTTTCCTGACTTAGTATAGAACAATTAGCAAGGCAAGCAATATATTGCCTCATCTTCAACACTATATTCTGACCAACTATATTAACTGTAACATCCCAAAAAGGCGGCTATTACAGTGCCGTGGACCCCACACTGGGACCCACCAGGCGATACCAGAATACAGATTAAATAAGTATTATCTTGTAATACCGAACCACAATAAATAGTCACTACTCCGATTAGGAGTTTATTAATGGTATGGACAACGGCCTTATGATACACAGGATCCGAAATACAAGTATAAACCATATGGAGATGGAATATACTTCAAATATTAATACAACAGGATAATAGTTTAAATAAAGCGGAATTAAAGTAACATTACACCTTTTGAACATAACCGGAAACAAAAGACTTGGGCCCCCCGAACTAGTATCCTTCGAACCCTTCGCCGTCACTATACTCTTCCCGTGCCTTGCCTTTGCCTCGACCTAAAATACAACACAAATATTTCGCCCAAAATACAGGGTCAGATATATATGATAGATAATTCTCCCGACATTATATAATTCACATATATTAGATCTCAAGAAAACATCTCGACTATTGAACAAACCCCTCGGGCGTATGAACAATCAGTCACAAACCATATCCAATCATACATGGACTATGAACGATCAAACAATATGGCTCAAGATGGACATCACAGTACGCTCGATCCGGAAATGTGTCCGTGTACATGTCCATCACGTATACGGAATCCAGAATATACGTGTCACAATGTACCTAATTAGCCTCATGAACTACGTCTCGTGTGCACAGTCCACTACGGAAAACATCCACATATGACTATATAAGTGCATGGCTAAAAATCCTACACAATAACCAATCGGCACGCAGATATGATTCCAGATATGTTACAATACAACATGACAACGAATTCAACAAATCACATATCCGATTAAGGATCAAGAAACTCACCGAAGTGACAACAAGGACCAATGAGATCAACGATTCAAAGTGACGGGCTTGGGAATGCAATCCCATGATTAAAAACAGAACAACGTCAAGAACAATATCAAATTACGAGTCACAAATTCACAAGCATTTCATATACACGAAACATATAATCATCACAAGAATCTAATCATCATTATAACCAAGTAAGATAACTTGCCTCAATACGGAGACGAGAATAATCCTCCCTTGTCGAACGAACGGACGGTCCTCGACTAATATCGGTTACGCGAACAATCAACCTTGAATGAAATACACTTCACTCAATAACACATCCATATAATCACTGATATCGAATTCATGGGGACGACACCCTAAATTAAATTTTAATAGTTCAACTATCTCAAGATATCGAAATTCTATTCCAAGAACTCTATTTCCTCAATTCATTCTTATGACTGGTTTACAAGATATTCTCAAAAATTTGCATGGTTCTTATGAATAAGGATTTATCAAGAACATGTTAAGCAATCATTTATGTTTGTTAATACCATCTTATGTTGAGAACATCACAATTGTTGAAAGTGATAATCTAAACAACTTTGTTCATCACTACATCAAATTTAGATTGAATATAGTAAGCTATAATAAGGTTATACTGAATTCATTTAGTTATAAGAGTACATCATATTCATGAAGATTATTAACACCATCCTTACAACCCCTTACTAACCTGGAGAATCCACTATCATCATCAATGAATTCACCTAGATTAGGTTCAAGAATAATCACACTAAGCTTCTAACATTCAACAAGGTGTTCTAATACATTTTAGACAACACTTTCATCAACTAAACTTAACTATGGAGAAGCTAATGATTATTATTGTCTTAATGATGTTAACAATCTAGCAGGAAGAGTTTGATTCATTTAAACATGACCATTATCATCAAAATATCAAGAACACCTCATTCCAAACCCTTAGTTACCATTTTCATCAATAAGTGTTAGAAAGTTTAAATACAAATTGTTGTGTCAAGATTTAACACCTTCCGACTGGCGAACGCCTCCGAGGCCGAGCGACCGACTTACTGCCGAGCGGCCAAGGCAGACCTGCCGAGCCTCAACCCAGCGGACAAGACATGTGACTACAGCCTGTCACCTACCCTGACAAAGTCCGCCGAAAGTAACAAAGTGGGACCTCCGGTGGCAGTACTTCCGGACGCGTGCCGGCTCCTCATTGGGCCACTCAGCTAGCTGCCGGCTGGATCCATGGACTTTTGGCAGGCAGCCCACGTGCCCTTTGGGACGATCGCCCCGTTACATTAAATGCCGAAAGGCGATCGCCCACTAGGGGACAGGGCCCCTCAGCCTCTATATATATAAGGAGGGCAGCCTTCACTTGTAAAAGGGCGACCGAGACTCTGACTCTCTGAACTCCCTGCATTCCCGCATTTCACACCATACAAGAGCAAAATACTTACACTTGGCTAACATCCAACTCTTGGCAACAGCTTTCTTTCGGTCTTACTTCTCCCGGCCTTTTCTCCTCGAGCAGATTACCGGCGGGACGAAGAACACCGAGCTTCGCTCAAGAGCCGGATCAACAGAGTCTTTTTACACTCATTGTATTTAGATTTCTCTCATTAATACTTGTATCCACGAATATTCGTATTAATAACATCTCGCGAGAGCATTCAAGCCCGGGCCTAACAAACCCGGCAAATCTTGTATTATTTATCTTCTCTCGGAAGTGCTCCCGCAATTGTTGTTTGTTGTCCGTCTTCCAGCAATATTAATCTTCGGATAAATATTTTGGGCAACAACAATTGGCGCTAGAGGAAGGGGCCAACCCTCGATTTTTATACCTACCGTCCCGAAGAACACTCACTGTTCTCGGGGCAGATACTTGAAGTGACACTTACTGCACTTCAAAGAAATCCTTCAGAAATCATGTCTTCCGCCTCCGCGTCGAAGAAAGCCGCTGACCAGCCGGCGGACCCCTGTTCCATCCCGGTCCGAGCCGCAGCCGATGGTGGAAGGTAGCCGCCGCGGTCGAGACGCTCGATCCGTCCCTCGACGGCGGCCCAAGCCTCTCGCTCGATCGGTTCGAACCAAGGAACAGATCGAAAGGGCTCCGCCGTCTACAGAGCGACGGAGTGCTCTCGACGCGCCTCCGGCTACCGCCCCGGTCTCTCGCCGGAAGATCAAGCGGAAGCTCAACGCACTCGCCGAGCGATCGCGGGAGGCTCCGTCCGCGAGAAGAGGCGCTCGCCGGCCTGGGGCACCTCTGTCTTCGATCGCCTGGCGGTGACCCGACACAGCTACGGCGGTCGGCCCCGGCCTACGAGACGACGGAGTTTGAGTCCGTCACCGTGAGCTCGGCCTACCCGACTCCCGAAGGCGGCTAGCCGTCTGGCTCCCCCTCGCCGAATTGCCGAGGCCGGCGGCAGCGGAGCCCGGAGATCGGTACACGATCGCCTCGGCTCCTGCTCCCAAAGCCGATCAGCAAGCGACCAAGCCACGGCAATGGCTGCGATGCAACGTCAACTTAACGACATGAAGGCGCTCCTGGAATCCAGGGCAGGCGCCAAGAAGACGATCGCCGGGCCAAGCGAGCCGCTCGCGATCGACATCGAGCTCGCCCCCGTGCAGCACAAGATCGCTCCCCCGCAAACACCCGTGTACGAGGGGCGATCGGACCCCCAAGTGCACCTGAGGAAGTTCAACATCTACATGACTGGGTGTGGGGCATCTGACGCGACCAGATGCCGAATGTTCCCTCTGACGCTAGACGACCTCGCCCACCGGTGGTACACCTCATTGCCACCTCGGTCCATATGCTCCTTTAACGAGCTGGCGCACGTCTTCACGGAATACTTCGCCACCAGGGCCGCTCGGCCAGAAGGTCCCCATCGCATGTGGCGGATCAGGCAAGGAGAACAGGAGTCCAACTCGGACTACATCGACCGGGTTGACATGATCATCCTCAACGGCGAGCCCGTAAGCGATGAGACCGCCCTCTACGCGGTCCTAGGAGGTTTTCAGGGCTTCTCGCCTATGTTCAGGCATCTCACGAAGACCCAACCTACGACCTACGCAGCCTTCCGGGCTAGAGCCGCAGATTTTCTGGCCGGGCAAAGGTTTCTTCTTAGCCTGTGAGCAGCGCGATCGGCACCCGGACGACGATCTCCCGCCCGATAGCCAATATCGACCTACGAATAAAGCGATCGGCAGCCGAGCGATGATCGCCAGTCTTCCGGCCCGATCGCCGATCATCACGCTACATCATCCGCAGTCCGGAGGACACGATCGCCATCTACAGTCCAGCATATAACATGACGGACTAAAGGCATAAGATCGCCTCCACCGCACATCATAAAGCCATGGTCCTGGCAGTCGATGGAACCGGCTGCTTTGGCCATGCAAGGTCCCTTTCGGCCAAGATCGCCCGCCCTTCGTTTAAATACGAGGCCGGCGTAGTCTGAGGGCTCTCCAACATTAATCAGTGGACACGATCGCTCGCCCTCAAAGGTTCATCATCTGACATGGTGAACCCGGACAATGCGACGTGCCACAACCCCGTCTCAACGTACACCGTCGAGGTCGGCCATCTCCATGGCTGGCCGAGGTGGAAGCAGAGCTAACAAGCCGCGGGCGTGGAGTTGATTCATCCGACGCTGCCCTGCGCAAGGACTCCTCTAGACCGAGACCGCACGCCCTTCGTTTAAATACGAGGCGAGGCGCAGCCTAACAGAGGACCCTCATAATAAAGTGAGTCACGAGACACTCATTGTCTTCGCGCACCAAGACACGGTCATGGGGTCGGTCCATCGATCTCCGCGACTGTGCACGATTCCTCAAACAAAGCGAAACCACCAAGTTTCCATGGGGGATCGGCCAATGTTGTTTTTGCAGGTACAAGACCGAAAGATAGCTAAGCCAATCGACCATGGTAGCCCAAGTCCGGAATCGTAAGTCAGCTCAGCAAGGTCGCCAGCAAGAGCCACCTCGCCCCATGTCTTCAACATAGGAGCAAGCTGGGGGGCAATCGTCCCAAAGGTCCATGGACGGCCATCTCCATGGCTGGCCGAGGTGGAAGCAGAGCTAACAAGCCGCGGGCGTGGAGTTGATTCATCCGACGCTGCCCTGCGCAAGGACTCCTCTAGACCGAGACCGCACGCCCTTCGTTTAAATACGAGGCGAGGCGCAGCCTAACAGAGGACCCTCATAATAAAGTGAGTCACGAGACACTCATTGTCTTCGCGCACCAAGACACGGTCATGGGGTCGGTCCATCGATCTCCGCGACTGTGCACGATTCCTCAAACAAAGCGAAACCACCAAGTTTCCATGGGGGATCGGCCAATGTTGTTTTTGCAGGTACAAGACCGAAAGATATCTAAGCCAATCGACCATGGTAGCCCAAGTCCGGAATCGTAAGTCAGCTCAGCAAGGTCGCCAGCAAGAGCCACCTCGCCCCATGTCTTCAACATAGGAGCAAGCTGGGGGGCAATCGTCCCAAACGTTATGGGCGATCGTCCCAAAGGGCACGTGGGCTGCCTGCCAAAAGTCCATGGATCCAGCCGGCAGCTAGCTGAGTGGCCCAATGAGGAGCCGGCACGCGTCCGGAAGTACTGCCACCGGAGGTCCCACTTTGTTACTTTCGGCGGACTTTGTCAGGGTAGGTGACAGGCTGTAGTCACATGTCTTGTCCGCTGGGTTGAGGCTCGGCAGGTCTGCCTTGGCCGCTCGGCAGTAAGTCGGTCGCTCGGCCTCGGAGGCGTTCGCCAGTCGGAAGGTGTTAAATCTTGACACAACAATTGGCGCTAGAAGGAGGGCAGCCTTCACTTGTAAAAGGGCGACCGAGACTCTGACTCTCTGAACTCCCTGCATTCCCGCATTTCACACCATACAAGAGCAAAATACTTACACTTGGCTAACATCCAACTCTTGGCAACAGCTTTCTTTCGGTCTTACTTCTCCCGGCCTTTTCTCCTCGAGCAGATTACCGACGGGACGAAGAACACCGAGCTTCGCTCAAGAGCCGGATCAACAGAGTCTTTTTACACTCATTGTATTTAGATTTCTCTCATTAATACTTGTATCCACGAATATTCGTATTAATAACATCTCGCGAGAGCATTCAAGCCCGGGCCTAACAAACCCGGCAAATCTTGTATTATTTATCTTCTCTCGGAAGTGCTCCCGCAATTGTTGTTTGTTGTCCGTCTTCCAGCAATATTAATCTTCGGATAAATATTTTGGGCAACAACACAAATATGTTTTACTTGATTAATTCAACTCTAGGTGAAGTATACCACACTAACATCATAACCACGAAAATATATAGTAGAATCGTACAATATACCTTCAGAAATGAAGAACAAATCACCAAACCACAAGAACAGACTCCAAGCTTCAAGAAACAACTCTAAACTCCCAACCAACAAGCTCTAATCCAAGATGCAAAGCTCAAACACAAGTTGGAAGGGTGTAGAATCGGTCTAGTGAGGCAAAGGGATGATTATTGGAGAGAAAATTCGGAGTTTGGATGTGCAAATGAAAGACACAAGCTGTCTTTTTATAAACTGCACAGCTCGTTACGTACGTTACCGCAAGAAGATAACGTACGTTAACCCCTTTACGTATGCTACACTGAATGTGTTACATACGTAATATGTCTCCAGATGTTACTGTCTCAAAACACTAACATCATTACGTACGTTATGGGCCAGAGCATTACGTACGTAATATATGTCAACTTGGCTGCCTCGAAAAGGCCATTTATCCGGATCATGTCCGGCCCCCCACGCCGAAAGTGAGATCAGATAAGATTCCCAAGCATTACGCACATAAACAGCATTACATTACGTACGTAAAGCTAACAATCTAGCGTACGTTAGGTTAAGGCCTTAGCGTACGTTAAACACACAAAAATATATCCCAAAAATGTAACAATCTACACAACGTCAAGAAATCAACCACAATGCGAATGATAGTCATAATCAAGTCTATTCTGATATATCCCGACATCAATAAACATTAACTGAATGTAACATGATTACAACAGTGCTCAAATTATCCGAATAATACAACAGTAGATAAGAATTACTGTCGGATATTACATTAACAAAACCAACTTGCCTTAAAACTATGATTCTTTCCATAAATTTTTTTAACAGGACAACTCGTCCAACGGGGTTGAATAGGAACCTTTAGAAGGTAAGCTCTTCTTGCCTCATGAGGATCATTTGGATGGTAATCAAGAATAGGTTTTCTCTTCCCCGAATCCGTCTCCAGATATGCACATTTTTCACTAACACCATTTACATCAACTTTACCAATTGATGGTTCATTATCTTGTTGAATTGGTTGTGGAATTGTTGATTTCTTGGATTTTGCTTCAAAGGAATAATACATTAACATCCTATTTTATAAATCAACATAAAACATCAAATTATCAAATATCAAACACCAAATTAACACCAATAACAACTTTTAAGGTGGTGTTTTTTTGATTTTGGAAATTATTTCATCTCTTATTTAGACTACATATTGTATGTGATATCGAGAGAAAGCAAGCAGGTAAAAAGACTTTGAATGAAAGAAAAATGTTCTTTTAAATATCAAATATGCATTATCAATTGAATAATCACTAAATTCAGAAATCATGGAACACAGAAATCAATTGATGAACGAAAATTCAGAAATGAAAAAAGATTAGTAAATAATATAGGAACTGAGAATCTAGAAAGAGCTCTCAGTCTAGAAAGAGCTCTCAGTAGTCACGGTTAGAGAGAGAGAAATTCACTCGCTGGGAGAAACCTTTTCCTCCTAGATGCCGTTCGTTCTTGAAGCTCACCTTCACTGAATTCATTCAAGTTTTCTGCACTAATTGTTAAAATTCCACCGAATACCGATTGGATAACCTCTGTACCATTTCGGTTTTATTTATTTCTGGCTAAGTCGTTCGCCTCTGAAATTGGGGGTGTGAGCAGATGCAACCTTCGCTGCTGTTCTTCCTCAAATCCGCGCATTAATGGCGAAGGGCAAGAACAAAAACAACAAATCGGATGCAATAAAGGCAGTCCAGGATTCGAAGTTAATGGCTGCTGCAGAATCTCCATCTCCCAGCTCAGGTAATGGCGAGTCTCATACTTTTTTGGCTAAGGATGTCGGGGGGCAGGGGGATTTGAATCAGAATACTGTTAATGGTGGTATTATGCCTGAGATTGCTATGGAATGTATGAACAAGCCTTCGGGTGGGGCCTCTCCAGTCCCAACGAGACAGGTGGATTTAGTTGCAGAAGATGCCCAGCAGGTGACTGATAAAATGCCGCAGAGGAAAAAGCAAGCACAGAAGAAGACGTTTGTTGAGCTATTTACTGAAAATCGTAACCCTTCTAATGGCCTGAAGTTGGAATATTCACCACCAGAAGGGGATGAGGTTCTTTTAGAGGATGAAGACATTGATGACATCACAAAAACTTGGGGATTTTGCCTTGTCGGATACTTTACTCATCGGCATCCTGGGAAAGAAGCCATGCTTAAAATTTGTAGCTCTTGGAAAGTGAAATACAGCTACATTCCAGATGTTAATGGCTGGATTTTATTCAAATTTGAAAGTGAGCATGATAGAGACTTGGTTCTACGTGGGGGGCCATACTCAATTTACGGCCGTTCGCTTTTGCTGAAGGTCATGCCAAACTGGTTCATATTTGGAGACGATGACATCAAGAGGGTTCCAGTATGGGTCACACTTCCATTACTACCACCGGAATGCTGGAATGGGAAAGCAATTGGGAAAATTACATCATGTGTTGGTAAGCCAATCACTACCGATAAGATGACTGAAACTAAAGGGCGTTGCAATTATGCCCGCATTCTTGTTGAAGTGGATGCCTCAAAAGAGTTGGTTCGAAATGTTAAAGTGACTACCAAGAATGGTTTTTCTTTTGACCAAGAAGTGGAATATGAGTATGAACCTGAGTATTGCAATCATTGTAACCATATTGGGCACTCATTGGACAATTGCAAGATGGCGAAAACCGATCCTGTACCTACTAACCCTTCAGCTGATGGAGAGGGTCAGCAAGCACTGCCCTCTAAATTGGGTGATATAAGACAGCTAGAGGACAATGCAATCCAGCAGCCTAGGAGCACCGAGGGTACTTCTGCTAATTGTGAGACAATTGCCTCTGAGGATACCGAATATATATGTGTACAAGAAACAGAGATCATGGAGGCTGCACTATCAGATTCTCAACATTCGGGTACTAATTCCCCGATGATTAATACGAATGAGTCAGACTTCCAAACCGTGGGTAAAAAGAACAAAGTTCCGAAGCGAGAGAGCAGCAACTACAGCCGCGCAGGGCCGTATTCCCCATCAGTGAAACTCAAAGACAGGCTCTTACCGAGGAGAGAAATAAAAAATACAAAAATTTTGAAGAAAGGGACATCCCTTTCCTTCAAGCAATGATTATGGCTGCATGGAATATTAGGGGCTTTAACTCGCCCCTAAAACAAGATGAGGTACTCAATCTCATCCGAGAAAATAAAGTTGATGTATTGGGACTTATAGAAACTAAAACGGATCATAGCCGTCTTTCATGGTTTGTTGAAAAACGCTTGAAAAGTTGGAGTTTCAACTGTAATTTTGGAGTAGTTGATAGAGGTCGGATAGCAATCCTTTGGAACCCTGAGAAAGTAGATCTTGTGGTAACCGACATACACCCACAAGTGATCCATGCTTTCGTTACTTGCAAAGTTAGTAAACATCGCTTCTTTGTTAGTTACATTTATGGGCTTCATTCAAATTCGGAGAGAAAGCTCCTTTGGAATAATTTGGAGGAGAAGAAGCCAGCAAACAACCTGCCCTGGCTTCTTTTGGGTGATTTTAATTCAGTTCTTAAGCCTGAAGAACGAATCAATGGTGAGCCGGTGGTCACCAAGGATATTATTGATTTCGGGGACTGTTGCGAAGCACTAAATATAGCGGATATTCAGTCTTCGGGGTTTTATCACACTTGGACCAATAATTCAGTTTGGACAAAGTTAGACAGGGCCATGGTGGACGACAATTGGGTTCAAGCCGATTTCTTTGCCCATGCCACCTTTCTACCACCTGGAATCTCAGACCATTCACCTTGCGTGATATCGATCTTTGATCATTCGAGAAGCGGAGGGACACCTTGGCGTTTTTTTAACATGTGGACAGAGCACGAAAATTTCATTCCCATTGTTGAAGAGGCCTGGCAAGAAGATGTGTGCGGCACTGCACAATTCATCCTTTGTAACAAGCTTAAGGCTACAAAAACAAAGCTGAAGGAGCTTAATAACAAGCACTTTTCCCACATTTCAGTCCGGGCGAAAGTCGCGAAACAGAAATTAAAAGAAGCTCAACAGAAGCTTCACGATAACCCGAATGATGCAGAAACCCGAGCCAACCTACCGAGCCTTAGACATACCGCTTTTAATCTGGGTAAGGCAGAGAAGCACTTTTTCCAGCAAAAAGCGAAGACCCAATTTCAAATACATAGCGACAAGTGCACCAAATTATTTCATGCTATTGTTAAGCGCAACGTGAAACGAAATTTCATTGCCACAGTGATTAGAAACGACGGTAATAGCACCACCTCGTTGGACGAGGTTTCAAAAGAATTTGTGGGCTACTACAAAGAGCTCTTGGGGACAAAAGTGAATACCGAGGAAATTGATATTTCTGTTATCCACTCGGGGCCGACTATATCTGCAGAAGATTGTGAGTACTTGTCTGGACCCGTTACAGACCTGGAAATTAAAAGTGCGCTGAACAATATAGCGGGAGAAAGATCTCCGGGGCCTGATGGGTTCACATCTACATTTTTCCGAAGAAGTTGGGGCACAGTGGGGCCAAATGTGACCGCGGCTGTAATGTAATTTTTTCGTTCCGGCAGGATGCTCCGACAAATCAACCATACAGCCGTCACGCTTGTTCCAAAATCCAACCATTTATCTAGTGTCAACGATTACCGTCCAATTGCTTGCTGTAATGTCATATATAAGATTTGCTCCAAAATTATAGCAGCACGTTTGAGCACGGTTATGAACTCTATAATTGACGAGGCCCAAGCTGCTTTCGTTAAGGGGCGAAATATGGTGGATAACATTCATCTTATGCAGGAATTACTAAGGAAATACCTGCGTAAAAGAATATCACCGAAGTGCACAATTAAAATTGATCTTAGAAAGGCCTTCGACTCAATAGCTTGGACCTTCCTAAGACAAGTTCTTGTCGGGCTGGGCTTCCCTCAAAGCTTCGTGGGCTGGATTATGGAATGTGTTACAAGCACATCCTGTTCGATTTCGGTTAATGGCAAATTATGTGGGCATTTCAAAGGGGCCAAAGGGCTGCGACAAGGGGACCCACTTTCTCCCTATCTTTTTGTTATATGCCTCGAATACTTCTCTAGACTCATCAAGTCTAAAACGGTCAAGGGGTCGGGATTTAAATTTCACCCGAAATGTGATAAGCTTGGGATTACTCACCTAGCCTTTGCGGATGATCTAATGCTCCTTTCAAGGGGAGATGAAAAATCCATCAAAATTCTTATGGACAGTCTGAGAGAATTTGGGGCCATGTCGGGCCTCCAGATGAACGTGCTTAAATCCAACATTTACATGGCTGGGGTTAATAGTCCTGTAACCAGCACCATTCTTAGGGACACGCAGTTGACCGAAGGAGTCATGCCATTCCGCTACCTTGGCGTACCCCTCTCGGCTGATCGTATTACCGTGGGGCAATTCAACGTGCTTGTGGATAAAATCGCTTCCTATGTCAATGTGTGGAATTCCTCCACTCTTTCGTACGCGGGACGTTCGGAACTAATTAGATCTGTTTTGCAGGGTGTTGAATGTTTTTGGTTGAGCATATTCCCGCTCCCTGCTACCGTTCGCACCAGGATTGTCCAAATCTGCCGTCGGTTCCTTTGGGGCTCCAAGGGTGCACCCGTTGCGTGGCATACCATCTGCCTTCCTCGGTCGGAAGGGGGTCTCGGATTTAGAGACCTTAAAGCCTGGAATCAGGCCCTGCTTGCTAAAACACTTTGGAATATTCAAGCCAAAAAGGATTCGCTATGGTACAAATGGATTCACCAAGTGTACCTACGGGGAGTATCTTTATGGGACTGGCATATACACAAAGAGAACTCACCCCTCTTTAAAAATCTTTTTGCCACACGAAACGTCATTATTGAGAGACTGGGTAATCATCAATTAGCTGCCGCCGCTCTCCAAAAATGGAGTGTTGTTCATCATACTAATGACTTGAGTAGTAGTTATGATTTTTTCCGACTAAGAGGTGCTCGTGTCCCTTGGAAGGGAGTTGTCTGGGGGCCCTGTAATACACACAAACACTCATTCATCTTATGGTTATGCGCACTATCTCGGCTCTGAACCAAGGATAGGCTTGGGTTCATTGAGCTAGATCCGAGGTGTGTTCTATGTAACACCCATAATGAAACAGCAGCACACATTTTCTTTGAATGCAGGGTCAGTGAGCAAATTTGGACTGCAATCCGGAAATGGATTGGCTTAAGTCGGCGGATGACTACGCTCAAGAGTGCCCTCAAGTGGATTAAAAAAGAAATCAGAGGCGCTGGATGGCAAACCAAAGGGAAGAAGGCCGCACTGGCAGCGACCGTGTACCACATTTGGTCAGCTCGGAATAGGAAGATTTTTGAGAACGAAGTGCCGAACATGGACAACATTGTCAGGAAGATCCAGATACATGTCTATAGATCTGTTTATGCACTATACCCACATGTATTAACATATTTGGAAAGGAAGGCCCCTTGGAACATGCTTGGCCATTCTTGTTGATTTTGCTTTCGTTTTGGTTCGAGTGAGGAACCGACTTGTGGTTACCCACTTGCATGATCTTATGCTTGTTTGATTTCTGTACGAGAGAGTTGCCAACTTGTGGTTATCCTCTCGCATTTTGTACCGGGTTCGTCCCGTGGTGATCTTTCACCAACATTTTTGATCAATACATATTTATTTACCGATCAAAAAAAAATATAGGAACTGAACATACGTGTAGGCTGAATTGGTCCGGCGGAGGAGGCACAAGCGCAACAGCATAATGGAGATATGAGATTCCGAGACAATGGTCGGCAGGTGGGGTGGAGGCGCTGATTCAGTTTAGAAATCAAAAGTGAGAAGTCAGAAAAATAGGTAGCATACTAGGGTTTTAAGTTTTAATCTTTAGATAAAAAAATTAAAGTGTGTCAAAAAAAACTCCCAAAAGTTGTTGTGTCCATGAATAGATGGGTCAAATGAGGAATTCTTGATATATATGCCATTTACTCTAGGAGCTTTTTTGTTATTCTGGGTGGTCCTAGGACCACTAAGACTATGGTCCAAATCAGCCTCTGCATGGGATCTTCATTCAACATCGTTGAACTACCACTATATCGTACTTTATATTTGTTGATTTTGAACTCATTACATCTAACAATTCACAAATGATCTTGATTTGACCCTTTTAGTGAGCGAGTTTGGAAGATTATCCTTGGACTTGACATAGTCTATAGATACAACACCATTTTGGATCAATTGTCTTACAATATTATGTCTTCGACGAGTATGTATAGACTTTCCGTTCTACATATTGCTCTGTGATCTACTAATAGCTGCTTGGATATCACAATGAATCATCACATGTGGCACATGCTTACTCCAACATGGAATATCTTCCACAAAATTATGAAGTCATTATTCTTCTTCGCCAGCTTTATCTAAAGCTATGAACTCATATTTCATGGTGGATAGAGCTATACACATTTGTTTGGTGGATTTCCATAAAATGGCTCCACCACTAATACAGAATACATATCCACTAGTGAAATTAGAATATTTAGAATCCAAACTCCAACTAGCATCATAATACTCTTGGGGTACAATCAGGTATCTTGTGTAGTGTAGTCCATAAACTGTGGTGTACTTCAAGTACTTTAATATCATTTTCAATGCATCCAATGCTCATGGTGGATTTCTCGTATATCTACTCAATTTGGTAATTGTATAGGCCATGTCTGAACGTGTACAATTTGTTAAGTACAGTAGATTCCCTATTACTCATGAATATTCAAGTTGAGCAACTGGTTCAGCTCTTGTTAGCTAATATCCTTAAATCCGTGGACGTCTGGAAATTGGACCATTATAGACATTAATTTTCTTGAGCATTTTCTCAACGTAGTGAGATTGTGACAAGATAAATCCATCTTGATATCTATTAGTTTTAATTCCAAGGACAACATCAGCAATGTCCATGTATTTTATGTCAAGATTTCTTTTAGCATTCTCTTTGTGTCTATGATTAAATCATGACAGCTGCCCCTGATCAACATGTCCTTTACATGTACACATACTATGACATATGCGTTTTATGCACATTTGACATAAAACGTTTATCACCCTCGTTGATTTTATAACTATTTGATAACATAGTGTTATCAAAGTTAACATGCCACTGTTACAGAGCTTGTGTAAGTCAATACAATGACTTCATCAATTTCACACCTTTTTCTCTTGACCTAGTGCAACAAAACCCCTCAAGTTGTTCTCTCTCTCTCTCTCTATATATATATATATATATATATATATATATATATATATATATATATGTATTATTCTAATTTACCATTCAGAAACGCAATCTTCACATCCCTTTGGTGATTCTCAAGATTGTACAAGGCAACAATTGAAAGAATCACTTGACTAGAGGCGATCCTAGTTACTGGTGCGTAAGCGTTGAAGAAATTGTATCCTTCTATTTGTTTAAACCCTTTGGCAACCAGCCATGCTCTAAACTTGTCAATAGATTTATCTGCTTATATTTCCTCTTTAGGGTCCACTTGCATCCCAAAAGCTTACAACCCGAATACAGATCAACCAACTCCTAAGTGTGATGCTGCATAATGGACTCTATTTCACTATTAATAACTTCTTCCTAAAATGGTGCATCAGGGGTGGATAGAGCTTATTTGATAAAACTTGGTTCTTCATCCAACATATACATGCAAATTTTGGTCCGAACAAATTTACCATTTTTACCCTTTTACCATATCTTGGTTCTTAATTTCTCGGTTCTGCACCATTAGGGGTAGAATGCATAACAGTTTCATAAGTTTTCTTATTAGAACTAGGTTCTGCTCTATATTTATATGGAAAAATATTTTCAAAAAATTTCGCATTTCTCGACTCAATTGTGGTACCCACATTTATATCAACTTTTTCTAATCTATATACCAGAAATCAGTATGCCATACTATTTTATGTAGTATCCTATAAACACATAATCGAACATTTTTGGTCAAATTTAACTTGTTCTAGTTTAGGTATAGCAATCTTAGCCAAATATCACTACACTTTAAAGTACTTATAAGAAGGCTTACATTTTTTTTAGAACTCGTAAAGAATCTTATCTTTCCCTTTAAGTGGAATTTTATTCAATATGTAATTAATCATTAAAATTGCTTCACCACATATTCTCGGTTAGCTCTAATTTGATCAACATGGCATTCATCATTTCTAAGTTCTATTTATATGTTCAGCGAAGTCATTAGACTAGGGAGCATAGGGTGCAATCATTTGATGAATTATGCCTGAAGTAGCACAAAATTATTCAAAAGGTGCGACATATTCTCCATCTCTATCACTTCCAACCATTGTAATATTTTTTCCAAGTTGATTTTCAACTTCAGTCTTACATTTCTTAAAAACTTCAATAACTTCATCTTTGCCTCTTAGCAAATATAAGTAGCAATATCTGGTGCAATCACCAATAAAAATAATAAAATACTATTTACCACCTCTACTTTGCAATATTTTATAATCACATACGTATGTATATATCAACTCTAGAGGTTCAGTATTCATTTCCACAGAATAAAATGGTAATTTTTTCCACTTTGGCTTCAACACAGATTTCACCTCTCTTTTGTGAATCAATCTTAGAAGTTAGAAGTAGTTCCAAATTTACTAATCTTTTTATAGCATTTAGATTTACATGTCCTAATCTAACATGCCATAAATAAAACAACTCAAACATATAAGCAAACTTGCAAGGATTTTCGTTAATACTTGGTTCTGGTACACGATGCACATCCATTACGTTCATCTTAAACAGGCCATAACCCTTGGCAGGATGCTTCCTTTTTATCACTTGTGGCACTTTTACTTCAAAGGAGTTGCCCTGCTCTATCAAGTTCGCACGTGCTTGGTTCAGAACAAAAGACTTGCCCGACTTAGCCTCAGATTTTCGAATATCCTCCTAAATACAAAGATGGACAACCAAATCCGTAAAGACATCTCATTTCTCTTGTGTTTCAAATAGTTTTTGTAATATTTCCAGCCGAATGATGATAATTTTTCAATCACACATGCCACCTGAAAATATTCACGTAGGGTTATGCCCTCTGCATGAATCTTATGTACGATCAGCTGCAACTCTTAGACTTCAAACAATATGGTCTTTGCATCAACCATCTTAGAATCCAGAAACTAGGCGATAACAAACTTCTTCACTCTGGAATCCTCAGTATATATATTTAATTTCCAAAGAATCCCAGAGTTTTGTAGAAGTTTCACAATATTATACATATCTTAGAGTTTATTGCTAAGCATGTTTAAGACATAGTTCTGGCTAACGTGATCACCGTGCCTCCAAGCTTTAAACACAGTGCGTTTCTCAATATCGATCTCTTTTCTAGAAATGATTGAAGGATCATCTTTGAAATATTTTGCCAAACCGAGAGTGGTCTGGTGAAGTAGCATCTTTTATTGCCATTGGTTTAAATCAACACCATTGAATTTTTTTGTCTTCTCTGCC
Organism: Orobanche coerulescens; assembly: GCA_033398695.1. Taxonomy (NCBI): domain Eukaryota; kingdom Viridiplantae; phylum Streptophyta; class Magnoliopsida; order Lamiales; family Orobanchaceae; genus Orobanche; species Orobanche coerulescens. The sequence goes on along the minus strand of CM065805.1, from coordinate 168,398,277 downwards.
TATATAGGAAATGATAGAAATAGCAGGAAAAAGAGACTTCGAACTAGAGTAGGCCGTAACATTCATGTCAATAAACATCTTGATAGTTGGCTTGTGATTTTTGAGATTTTGTCGAAGAGGAAATTACAAAGTGGAAAAGAAATCTATGAAACAGTAATATTGTTCTTACAATTCTAGTGCAAAGAAAAAGTAAAACTGGAAACATAAATAAATTACTGAAAAATGTTACTGTAAAATACATAAAAGTTGAGGCGAGAAAACTCTTTTTACAAGATAATTATGTCATGTAAGTGCCAATGGATCAGAAATATTATCCTCAAAGATACAACTGCTAGCGTCTTCGATTTTGTAGCGCACCAGAAAAGAAAGCTCCAACAAACTGTAAAAATACAAGAACTGAGCAAAGTACTTTACGCTTGCGTGAAGCTATAATTCCCTATGCAAAAATGCTTCGATCTGATGTGCTCGAAATGCATCTTAGAATGCTACTATTTATACTGATCTCCCTCATTATGAGTTGTAAATAGTGGGCATCAATATCAGGTTCATGGTATTTAGTGACCATAAAATTGCTCATTTAAGACATACTTAAAACACAATTAGTATCTTGTAACTAGTGGACATTCTGTTAGGATCATTTGAGGATACAATGGCTTTTGTTGTAGGCTCCACATACAGAATATCACAAATGATTCCTATAGTATGAAGTTCCAACATGCATTACCATGTGACTAGAGGAATATTTTATTCCTAAAGCACTCACGATTTCAATGCATTTAATTCGAAGATATGACTGCATTTCTTGGACCACATGCTCGAGTCCAAATACAACATTTATGATGCCTAAGATTTCAGAGATCTTTTAATACTGAGACAGCATGGATAAGTTTAATTTAAGTTCCCTGAATAGCCCATCAGAGTTGTCAATATCTCACCAACCAACAATAGCTGTACTTATGAACGACATATTTTCTAAGTCTATTAATAGCCATGAAGGAGGACTCGAGCAAACACGAATGAACTTAATAAATCAAGTTTTGACAAGCATACAACTTACTATCCTACAACAAATCTAAAAAGCATTTAAGTTCTCAACTTTAGAACAACATCCTACAATGATATACACGAGAGATAAAAGTTGTTGTTCTGAACCAATTTTACAACACCAGTGGTTGAGAAGATTTCAATCTTGTGTATATTGAATTACCAAATTAGTGTGGGAAGAAAGTGCTTTGCATAATCTATATTCATACCTGTGTGGAAAGAAGTGAAGAAGATTCAAGTCTAATTGAACACCAATTTGTGTCAACGATGTTGTTGTTAATCCAGACGTATCAATATTTGTGAATGATGAAACATGTTGTGTATTCTTAGAGTTAAGGATTGTTGCGTGTTCCTTGTTTCTAGTGCATACCTCCTGTATGGAGCCGATTGGACTTAAAAGAGTTTGCTTCAAACTACTATAAGAACCCTTGTGTTCTTACAGCTTTGTACCTGCCATCATCATATAACACTATAACTTATGGTTTAATTAGTATACTTACTTTTGGAAATTTTCTGTGAGCCAAGTGATATAAACAACCAACCTGTAACACCCCGAGATATTCGGAATAATTACAGTGCCGTAAACCCTTTAGATAAGGATTTACAAGGCTAATTTTAAAAGAAGTGTAAAAATAATTCAATCGAACAACTGAAGTTCAAATACAGATTTGATTCAACCGATCAGATGAGTTAACTTATACAACCATATCGAAATGACCTTATTAAAACCGACGTACTCGAGTACTAAACGAACCAAGAAGACAATTCATAATAACAATAACATCAACCACATCACTGAGCCATTTCATCGTCCTGTCGGTACTGTGGTTGCCTCCCCGCTCCTCGGCTACCTGAACATCAAAACAATGTCCACCCCCGAAGGGGTTAGCAAAACAATGCTAGTACAAGTATCATCATACAATAAATCATCAATGCATCATAGAACATGCAAAACGGACTTCCGCCACTGGAATCCAATGATGCGAATCCTCACGATTCCATCAACACAACACAGGCTAATCCAGCGATCCAGCGCCCTTGGTATAGATCCCCATGATGATCCCGTCGGACCAACGCATGGTGGAAAACCCGTCCAACGATCCAGCGCCCTCAGCATAGATCCCCATGATGATCCCGTCGGACCAACGCATGGTGGACATTCGATCCAGCGCCCTCAACATAGATCCTCATGATCCCCTCGGATCATTTATACCATAAATCAATCAACTATGCATACACATATGCATTTCAATATGTTCATCAATACGAACAAATATCAACGAATATCACGAGAATTTTCAGAAATACATTTCATATTCAACAATATGAACAAAACCACAAGCATGATCAAAGTTTCAATATAAATCGAACTCGATATATGATACTTGCCTCGAAAATGGCAAGGACGAAACACCTCGATGATCTCAACACACTCGAAGGCCGCCTCCTTCGATCAACGTAACAAGCTCGAACCTTAACAAAAGGAATGATATACAAATCATCTCAAGTCGAACGATGGCCTAACAATTCGTTCTACGGCCCAAAAGTTCAAAATAAACAATCTGCCTGGACTGCTTAGCGTGCGCTATGTATCCTACGTAACGTGCGCTAAGCATGCCTGTTAGCGTACGTTATCGTGTAAGACTAGCGTGCGCTAGCCACGAACTGACAGTTTGAATCGGCTGATACATAACGCACGCTACATACGTATTGTGCGTTAACTGAACCCCGATAGCGCACGTTAACTCACATATGTTAGCGTGCGCTAACCTTGCATGGCAGAATACTGCTAACGGAAAAACTGGGTTGAAAGGTGGTGAAATCATGAATTCTATGTTGCTACAACAAGTCATCCTCAAGCATGTCATGCTAATAAGGTTTGTGGAAGTTCCATGATCATGAGGTACAATTATATGGATAATCATCTCAACATCATATCTCATCTTCAATCTTTAAGAAGTATTCCAAGTTCCGATTATTCCAAGTCCCAAACATATGATTCCTTACGTAAAACATACGAACTAGGTAATCTTCATATACTGGTCGATTGGTTTTGAAGATACATAAAATGCTTAGGAATCCACATACAAAAAGGTTCAATGGATCATACGATGAATAAGTGTCGAAACGTCGAAACTATCCTTCTAACACATGATGTACGACTAATAACGAATCTAACTGACTAGATGAACATGATCAACATCCTATAGAACACTACTAGTATTGGTGAAGAATCACCTACCTCAAGGTAGTGAAGAACACGGAGGAAATTGAAGCAATCCAACACCGAAAGCTTGAACACCAATCTCCAATGATATACGATCTTCAATCACGAACTAGGATGTTGATATGAAGTGTTTAGGATGAAGGAAGTTATGTTCTAAGTGTAAGAATTCGGGTAATGGGAGAAGAAAGAACTGAAATCACGAATAGGATGATGTCCTATTTATAAGAAATGGCTATTAGCGCGCGCTAGACCCTGATCGTAGCGTGCGCTAACGACTCACTAACTTAACTGTACTCAGCACTTAGGGCGCGCTATGCACATACCTGTAGCGTGCGCTAAGGCGTTGACTCGGCTTTTCCCGAAAGCCATCCAGGTACATCCCGACACGATCCGACAGGGGTCCCCCGGCCAGACCTCACCTACCGCACGTCTCAATCAAATTGACCATGCATAGCGTGCGCTAATGACCCTCTGTAGCGTGCGCTATGAATCCACGTTAGCGCACGCTACACATAGCCGATAGCGTGCGCTACATGCGCAGAATTACAAATTGCAAATCACATACATGAAATCATACGCTCGACAACATCGGATTATAAAATACGGAGAATAATACTCAGATCAAGTACAACGATTACAATATCACAAGTCAGAAATCTCGGGTATTACATCCTTCCTCCCTAAAAAGAAGTTTCGTCCCGAAACTTAAAATGAAAACAACTCTGGATATCTAGCCTTCATACTGTCCTCCGTTCCCAAGTGGCCTCTTCGACTCCGTGTCGTGACCATTGTACTTTAACCAAGTGTATTGGTTTATTCCTCAGTTGTTTGATCCGGCTCTCAAGTATCTTGATTGGTCTCTCTTCGAAGGTGCCATCATTAGCTATTTCGATCTCGTCGAAATCAATGACGTGACTGGGGTCCGGTACATACTTCCGTAATTGGGATACGTGAAACACATTGTGAACGTGACTCAGCGATGGCGGTAAGTCCAACCTGTATGCTAAATCTCCAACTCTCTCGAGGATCTCAAATGGTCCGATATATCTCGGACTAAGTTTGCCTCTCCTCCCAAAACGGAAAATCCCTCGCGTAGGAGACACCTTCAATAGTACATGGTCCCCAGCGTCGAACTCTAGAGGGCAACGACGTACATCTGCATAAGACTTCTGTCGACTCTGGGCAGTCAACAGTCTCTCTCGAATCAAGGCTATCTTCTCTTGAGTCTGAATAATCAATTCCGGTTCCGTCCCGATAAAATCCGAAGAATCATCCCAACATAGGGGTGATCGACATCTTCTCCCGTACAAAGCTTCAAATGGTGCCATCTTAATAGAAGCATGCCAACTGTTATTATAGGTGAACTCGATCAAGAGCAAGTGAACTTCCCAATCAGTCGACCAATCTAATGCACAAGCTCTAAGCATGTCCTCTACTGTCTGTATAGTTCTTTCAGACTGACCATCCATTTGGGGATGATAAGCTGTGCTAAAGTTGAGCTCAGTCCCCAAAGCCCTGTGAACTGCTTTCCAGAAGTGTGACACAAAACGGCCATCTCGATCCGAAATAATGGTCTTTGGCGTCCCATGCAATCTGACTATCTCCGCAATAAATACTCGCGCCAATCTCTCGGGTCCCCATGTATCTTTAATTCCCAGGAAATGATCCGACTTGGTTAGTCGATCAACTACAACCCAAATCATGTTCATTCTCATTCTAGTCCTTGGCATACTAGTGATGAAATCCATCGAGATATCCTCCCACTTCCACTCAGGGATCGAAAGCGGCTTTAACATTCCGGCAGGTCGTTGATGTTCAATCTTAACCTGCTGACAAGTCAAACACTTCGAAACATACTCCGCTACGTCCTTCTTCATATTCCCCCACCAGAAGTTTTTCTTTAAATCCTTATACATCTTACTACTGCCTGGGTGAATAGAATAGGGCGCGCTATGAGCTTCCTTCAAAATTGTCCGTCTCAAATCATCATCCTCGGGAACGCAAAGTCGAATCTGAAATCTCAGAACTCCATCGTCTTGTATCACGAATCCTGGGGCTTTTCCTTTCTTTACTTCGTCACATAATCGAAGGATCAGAGAATCGTTCAATTGTTTAGACTTGATCTCCTCGACTAGTGATGAAGTCAGTTCCATCACATAAAGTTGCCCTTGGATTCCTGGTGCCCATACTTCAATCCCCTCGCGGATCAGTTCTCGTTGAATACTGGTTTGGGACGTAAGTGCTTCCAACACTCGAAGAGAAACAGGTTTACGGCTCAAATCATCGGCTACTACGTTCGCTTTCCCCGGATGATAGAGAATCTCCAAGTCGTAATCCTTGATCAATTCCAGCCACCTTCTCTGCCTCATGTTTAATTCTTTCTGACTGAAAATGTACTTGAGGCTCTTATGATCTGTAAAGATCTGACAATGAGTGCCATACAAATAATACCGCCAAATTTTCAAGGCAAAGACCACAGCTGCTAGCTCCAGATCATGAGTCGGGTAATTAACCTCGTACGGTTTCAATTGCCGAGAAGCATAAGCAATCACTTTATCCTTCTTCATCAACACACAACCCAAACCCTGATTTGAAGCGTCGCTGTATACCATGAATCCATCAGTTCCCTCTGGCAGCGCTAATATAGGTGTTGTCGTCAGTCTCCTCTTAAGTTCGTCAAAACCAGCCTGGCACTTCTCATTCCATGTGAACTTTTGAGTTTTCTGTAACAGCTGAGTGAGCGGACGAGCAATTTTGGAAAATCCCTCTACAAAGCGGCGATAATACCCAGCAAGTCCTAAGAAGCTTCAGACTTCTTTCACGTTTTTAGGAGCTTCCCATTCTAAGATTGCTTCGACTTTCTTCGGGTCCATCTGAACTCCGTCGGCTGATATCACATGTCCAAGGAAGGTTACTTCCTTAAGCCAGAACTCGCATTTTGAAAGTTTTGCATACAGTTGTTCCTTCCTCAAGGTGCTCAAAACCACACGTAAATGTTCAGCATGTTCCTCTGCATCCCTCGAATATATCAGGATGTCGTCAATGAAGACGACCACAAATTTATCCAAGTATTCCAAGAATACCCGATTCATCAATTGCATGAATACCGCAGGAGCATTGGTAAGTCCAAATGTCATTACTACAAATTCATAATGCCCGTACCGGGATCTGAAAGCAGATTTCGGTATATCCGATTCCTTAATTCTCAACTGGTGGTATCCTGATCGCAAGTCAATCTTCGAGAATACCCTTGCCCCTTGCAGTTGATCAAATAAGTCGTCGATCCGAGGTATAGGATACTTATTCTTGATTGTCATCTTGTTGAGCTCCCTGTAATCGATACACAGTCGGAGGGATCCGTCTTTCTTCCGGACAAAGAGAGCGGGCGCTCCCCAAGGAGAAACACTAGGTTGGATATAGCCCTTATGTAACAATTTCTCCAGTTGCTTCTTGAGTTCATACATCTCGGTTGGCGCCATGCGGTATGGTGCCCTGGAAATAGGAGCTGCTCCAGGCTCTAATTCGATAGTGAATTTCACTTCTCTCTGCGGAGGTAACCCAGGTAGTTCGTCAGGAAATATATCTGAGAACTCATTCACAACTGAAATAGACGAGAGCTCTACTCCTTCCTCTTTCCTCATGGCATAGCACCAAAGTCCGTGACATCCCTGCTTCAGTAATTTCACGGCTTTCATTGCTTTGATCAATTTTCCCGAGCTTCCCGGTCTCCATCCTCGGAATAAGTGTTCAGATCCGTCATCAGCAATGATAGAAATGACTCTCTCTCGGTAATTCAGAACAGCTCCATAACGGTTGAGCCAATCATCTCCGAGAATTAAATCGTCACCGCAGATGTCAACTACAATAAGATTCGATGGCCAATCTCTTCCTTCTATAGATACTGGGAAATCCCTAGCTTCTAGGGTTCCCACAATTTTCTCTCCGCTCGGTAATCCCACAACATAAGGTTCACAATTATACAAGCACGAGATTTTCAAATGATTAACACAGTTCAAAGATACAAAAGAATGTGTAGCTCTGGAATCGAATAAAACACTAACTGGTTGCAAAAGGATCTGAATTGTACCTGATGCAACAGCAGTGTTCTGATCATCAGATTTCCTCATTTCGTACAGGCGTGGAGGAACGGACCCAGCACTGGATGTCTCTCTCTTCCCAACGTTCTACTGCTGAAATCCACTCTGCTGCGTCTGGTTCACACTCGTCTCCTTCGGAACTGGAGCTGGAGTGCGAGTACCAAAAGATCGGGTCGCATTCCCACAAAACTTTACGCGATGTCCTTCCTGTCCACACTCGAAACAGGTCACAGCGGGCGCGAAACAATCACGTCGAACATGTCCCGCTTTGCCACAGTTATAACACTTTTTCCCTGCGTCTGAAACAGTTGGTGCTTCCCGGAACTTCTTTCCACCTCGAGAAGGATGCGGAGGTCTCCTGGATGAATGAAAAGAGGAGTGACCCCTGCGAGGCCCGCTACTCTTATTCTCCGTGAAGTTGCCAGACACCTTCTGTTTCTTTGCTTCCGTCGATTTCTCTACTGCTGCCTCCTTCATATCATAGGCCAACGCCTTGTCCTGATACTGTCGCAAGGTGGTACATTCAAACCCGGACATATACTGCTGAATTTCCGGCTTCATTCGCATGTCAAAATGGAAAATCTTCTCCGCCTCGGTCCTGACCAAGTGGCGCACATAAGTCAGCTGGTGATTAAAAGTCTTAATCACGTCCGTCACAGATGCTTCTCAATTCTGTGGTGAGAAAAACCCTCGAACTCGGGCCTCTCTAACTGGGCGAGGACAATACTGCACCTCCATCATCAATTTGAATTCCGTCCAGTCAACATTGTGCTCCTCCGGTCGAATGGCCTCCCACCAGTCGAAAGCCTCCCCGGTCAGAAGATACTGGGCGACCGGAACCTTCCTATCGTTGGGACAGTTAATCCCTGCAAAAATCTTTTCTAATTCCTTCAGCCAGTGATCCCAAGAAAGCGTCTCGGCAGAACCATCAAATTTCGGAGGGTGCAATTTAATCACTTCGGTAAGCCATCTATCTCCTCGATTCTCCACGTTATGCTGCTGTCCCATCGCCGTTTGCATGCGATCCACAACTTGAGCAAACTGGTTTATCTGGGCAACCACCTGCTGAAGCACTCCCGGCACGTTAGGATCTGCATTATTATTTGCCGATCCCTGTTGTCCCCCGGAATGGGAATCCGTTCGACTAGCGGTTATCTCTGGGGTAGATACCGACTCTTCTTGCCTCGCATTTCCACGTCCGCGTCCACGACCGCGTCCGCGTCCACGACCGCCTCTCAACATACTGTAAACATAAATACTCAATATCCAGGGCAAACTTTCTCAAAGTACATCCATCAATGTTTACAAGACATGAATTAAACGGTAGTATTCGAGATTAGGAAACTTACAACCACGGTCCACACGACGATGCTGGCTCAGCAGTGATGTTACGAACGACCAATAATCAAATAACGTAAACAGACCCAACTAACCCGACTGCCAAGATATCCATGAATCTTAGCTCCAATACCATATTCTGTAACACCCCGAGATATTCGGAATAATTACAACGCCGTAAACCCTTTAGATAAGGATTTACAAGGCTAATTTTAAAAGAAGTGTAAAAATAATTCAATCGAACAACTGAAGTTCAAATACAGATTTGATTCAACCGATCAGATGAGTTAACTTATACAACCATATCGAAATGACCTTATTAAAACCGACGTACTCGAGTACTAAACGAACCAAGAAGACAATTCATAATAACAATAACATCAACCACATCACTGAGCCATTTCATCGTCCTGTCGGTACTGTGGTTGCCTCCCCGCTCCTCGGCTACCTGAACATCAAAACAATGTCCACCTCCGAAGGGGTTAGCAAAACAATGCTAGTACAAGTATCATCATACAATAAATCATCAATGCATCATAGAACATGCAAAACGGACTTCCGCCACCGGAATCCAACGATGCGAATCCTCACGATTCCATCAACACAACACAGGGTAATCCAGCGATCCAGCGCCCTTGGTATAGATCCCCATGATGATCCCGTCGGACCAACGCATGGTGGAAAACCCGTCCAATGATCCAGCGCCCTCAGCATAGATCCCCATGATGATCCCGTCGGACCAACGCATGGTGGACATTCGATCCAGCGCCCTCAGCATAGATCCTCATGATCCCCTCGGATCATTTATACCATAAATCAATCAACTATGCATACACATATGCATTTCAATATGTTCATCAATACGAACAAATATCAACGAATATCACGAGAATTTTCAGAAATACATTTCATATTCAACAATATGAACAAAACCACAAGCATGATCAAAGTTTCAATATAAATCGAACTCGACATATGATACTTGCCTCGAAAATGGCAAGGACGAAACACCTCGATGATCTCAACACACTCGAAGGCCACCTCCTTCGATCAACGTAACAAGCTCGAACCTTAACAAAAGGAATGATATACAAATCATCTCAAGTCGAACGATGGCCTAACAATTCGTTCTACGGCCCAAAAGTTCAAAATAAACAATCTGGATCGCTTAGCGTGCGCTACGTATCCTACGTAACGTGCGCTAAGCTCGCTATTAGCGTACGCTATCGTGTAAGACTAGCGTGCGCTAGCCACGAACTGACAGTTTGAATCGGCTGATACATAACGCACGCTACGTACGTATTGTGCGTTAACTGAACCCCGATAGCGCACGTTAACTCACATATGTTAGCGTGCGCTAACCTTGCATGGCAGAATACTGCTAACGGAAAAACTGGGCTGAAAGGTGGTGAAATCATGAATTCTATGTTGCTACAACAAGTCATCCTCAAGCATGTCATGCTAATAAGGTTTGTGAAAGTTCCATGATCATGAGGTACAATTATATGGATAATCATCTCAACATCATATCTCATCTTCAATCTTTAAGAAGTATTCCAAGTTCCGATTATTCCAAGTCCCAAACATATGATTCCTTACGTAAAACATACGAACTAGGTAATCTTCATATACTGGTCGATTGGTTTTGAAGATATATAAAATGCTTAGGAATCCACATACAAAAAGGTTCAATGGATCATACGATGAATAAGTGTCGAAACGTCGAAACTATCATTCTAACACATGATGTACGACTAATAACGAATCTAACTGACTAGATGAACATGATCAACATCCTATAGAACACTACTAGTATTGGTGAAGAATCACCTACCTCAAGGTAGTGAAGAACACGGAGGAAATTGAAGCAATCCAACACCGAAAGATTGAACACCAATCTCCAATGATATACGATCTTCAATCACGAACTAGGATGTTGATATGAAGTGTTTAGGATGAAGGAAGTTATGTTCTAAGTGTAAGAATTCAGGTAATGGGAGAAGAAAGAACTGAAATCACGAATAGGATGCTGTCCTATTTATAAGAAATGGCTATTAGCGCGCGCTAGACCCTGCTCGTAGCGTGCGCTAACGACTCACTGACTTAACTGTACTCAGCACTTAGCACGCGCTATGCACATACCTGTAGCGTGCGCTAAGGCGTTGACTCGGCTTTTCCCGAAAGCCGTCCAGGTACATCCCGACACGATCCGACAGGGGTCCCCCGGCCAGATCTCACCTACCGCACGTCTCAATCAAATTGACCACGCATAGCGTGCGCTAATGACCCTCTGTAGCGTGCGCTATGAATCCACGTTAGCGCACGCTACACATAGCCGATAGCATGCGCTACATGCGCAGAATTACAAATTGCAAATCACATACATGAAATCATACGCTCGACAACATCGGATTATAAAATACGGAGAATAATACTCAGATCAAGTACAACGATTACAATATCACAAGTCAGAAATCTCGGGTATTACACCAACCTACTCGACAGCAATGCTCTTGCTGTTACTTTGTCGTTTGACACCGATAGCAAGACTAAGTCTTCCATAAGGCTTTAAATTTTAGAAGTTCTGTATATCTTATTCACCCCCTCTAGGATATTCCTTGAGTATATTTTGACCAACAAGTGGTATCAAAGTGGTTGGTTCTACCGAGTATCGATCAATTTAATTTTACTTGAACAGGTTTCCAAATCACAAGTTTCGAAACCGTGCACATTACATCTTTCTAAAATTATGCATATATTCATTATGAACACCCTCTATGATTAATAAGGTTATTATGTTCTCCAATGATGAGTTTGATAGCTGGAGGATAAGAATGGAAGCTCACCTAGCTTTCATGCACAAGGAAATAATTTATAATACAGGAAAGAACTACCAAGATTTTGTAAAGTCAATACAGCCCCAAAAGTATAAGTATAGGGCTTTGCAGAGATGTTGGAGAAGCGGGGAGAACACTGGGCGACAGGCAATAAGAAAAGAGCAAATTTAAATAGCATAGGATGTGTTAGAACATTATGTTAGGTTTTAACCAATGTCTTGGGAATGAATTGATGAATGATGAAGGTTAGGATGATGTTCTTATGATTCAGAAACCCTAAATGCTATAACTATCTTTTTTATATGGCTTAACAAATTCTTTAGGAGATAATAATGGATTTTGAAGAACATAAATGTAACCTTTTTATATTCAAGTTAATCGGATGCTTTGATGACTTAAGAATGTATTAATCGCCATATTCATAGGCTGATAATGTTCTTAGGGAGATTTCAGCGATTATTGATGATAAATCCTTGTGTAATAGATGAGGTAGATGCAGAAGAACATTAAGAACTTGGTCAATCCGATTATTAAAGGTGAATTGAAGATGTTTAATGCATAAGCTTGTTCATAGTGATAACGAGAGTATTAAAAGGACATTTTGATATGATAAACTGGTTGTGGATGAATTGGATGTATTGGAATTCATCGATAGTCGGAAGAATGTACATTGGGATGGAATGAATTATTCGGGTAGGTTTCGGGTGTCGTTTCCTACGAATTGATATCAATATTGTGTGAACGTATTATTGAATGAATTGCGTTTCATTCAAGGTTGCTTGTTCGAGTGAGTATTAGTCGAGGATACCATCCGTTCGATCATTTGGAGAAGGACTATCTTTCGTCTACGGAATTGAGGCAAGTTATCTTGCTTGGTTATAATGATGATTGAATTCTTGTGAACGTTATACATTTCGTGTATATGAAATGTTTTATGAATCTATGATTTGTAATGTGACTTTGTTGTTGATCATATTGTTGTTTCATTGTGGGATTGTATTCCCAAGTTCATCACTTTTGTATCGTTGGTCTCATTGATCATTTTGTCACTTCGGTGAGTTTCTCGATTCTTGATGGAATGTGTGATTTATTGAGTTTCGTTGTCATGTTCTATCGTGACATATCTGGTATCATATCTGCGTGCCGATTGGTTATGTGTAGGATTTTTAGCCAGGCACATATGGTCATACGTTGATGTTTCCTTATTAGACTCATGAGGCTAATTAGGTACATTGTCTCACGTATATTCTGCATCCCGTATACGGGGTAGACATGTGCACGGATACATTTCCGGATCGGGCGTACTGTGATGTCCGTCTTGAGCCATGTTGATTGGTCGTTAATATTCCATGTATGATTGGGTATGTCCGACGGTTTGTTACTAGTTGTTCATACGCCTGAGAGGTATGTGCAATAGTCAGGTTGTTTTCTTGAGATCCTATATATACATATATATATATATATATTATATATATAATGTCTTGAAAACTATTATCATGTATATCTGACCCTGTGGTTTGGGCGAAATACATATGTTAAATTTTAGGTCGAGGCAAAGGCAGGGCACGGGAAGAGCACGGTGACGGTGAAGGGTTTGAAGGATACTAGTTTGGGGCCCCCAAGTCTTTTGTTGTACGGTTATGCTTAAATCGTGTAATGTTATTTTCTGCCTCATCTGAACTATTGTCGATTGTACTATTATTTTAGGTATATTCCATCTTCATATGGTTTATACTAATATTTGGGTCCTGTGTATTCTGAGGCTAATAGCCGTACTATTTGGAGGCTCCTAATCGGGGTAATGATTATTGTATCACGATAATGTTATGTTTAATTTGTGTATTGGTATCGCCTGGTGAGTCCCAGAGTGGAGTCCACTGCACTGTAATGGCTGCCGTATTCAGGGTGTTACAGAAGATGGTATCAGAGAGTCTTTTCTCTTTATGAGTCATTGTGAAGTGAAGTAGTATCAAGAAACCTTCACGTCACGTGTGACCTGTGCAAGTGTCTGACCCTATGAGCCAAATACGGTATGTTCTTTATGAGCCATGATTTAATTATTGGCATGATATTGATGACGGAATTGACCTCTTTGTTGATCTTGATATTTCAAGAATCGTGGCGGAATTTATCTATTTGATTTTCCAAGGAAAATTCTAAATTGATTATGTTATTGAATTTGTTTCGACTTGATGTTGATGTGATATTTTATGTGGTGGTTGCGGTGCCGATAATTCATTATGAACTGTTTCCTTGAATAAGTAGTTTCATTGTTCCTATTAGCTTAGCATGAATTTTGATCGGTCATAAAGACGATCATAAACTGTGCTTAGGATCATTGTTTGATTCTTTCAGTATGGAAAGAATTTGAGGGGCCGTGGTAGAGGGGGTCGAGGCTGTGGAAGGGGCCGAATCCCGAGACCACGCGCCAATGCATGTTCGAATATAGAATAGAGCTCAGCGGGTAGTGATTCACCTATTGAGAATCGATCACACCACACCGAGCGACACGAGGGCGAGCGCGTAGACCCGTATATTGTTATGCAGGGCATGATGGCCCAGATGACCCAGATGGGTCAATTGATGGAAGCTATGCAGAGAACTACTACTGGCCAGCAATAGGTACCTCATCCACCACCTCCTGTGCACGGCGGACCCGTGAGTCGGATCATTAGAGACATCTCTCATCAGCGGCCTCCGACTTTTAAAGGCTCCTCTGAGCCTACGGATATTGTACACTGGATCGAGCACTTCGAGAATTTGTTTGAGATGGTAGAATGTCCGGAAGAGAACCGCGTCTCTGTGGCAATTTATTACCTTAGCAAGGGCACCCACACTTGGTGGCTTTCAGTGAGATCAGCTGATGGTGCATGCACTTGGGAGGAATTCAAGAACCACATGCTGGATCGTTATTATCCAGGTCCACTTCGTGAGGCCAAGCCGTCAGAATTGATGAACCCAGACCCCTCGGAGGATGATGATGTGTTATCGATTGCTGAAAAATTTCAAGCACTTCTTCCATTCACTATGGCGATTATTCAGATAGAAACGGATAAGATCAAGTATTTTCTCAAAAGGCTAAAACCCCGGATGAGGATGCAGCTATTTAATCACCACTGCACGAATCGACCAGAGTTCATCGAGAAATATCTGGAATATGAACTTACTGCGAAGGAGATTTCCAAAAAGCAACCACAGTCCAACAATAAAAGATCCAGGAACCAGACCGAGGCTGCAGTAATCGGGGAATGTTCAAGAAACACCAATCTGTACCAACTTTTTCTGAGCTGTCACCTATGGTGCCAAAACCAATAGGATGACATTCTCGAGCATCCAACTCGTCTATTGTGTGTTTTAACTATGGAGATCAGGGGCACGTCAGCTCCAAATGTCCGAAGCCGACCGTTGCATGTCATACTTGTGGGATTACTGGACATCGTGCTCGTTTTTGCAGAGGTGGGCCGGGAAGTACACCAGTAGCCTCTCATGCTCCAGTTCAGTCTTCAGTTCATGATCGGGCACCTCCGTCTGCCTCCCATCAAACCACCGGGGCAAACAGAGGGATGGGCCGTGGAAGTCGAGCTAGAGCAGCTGGTACCGGGGCTGCAAAACCAAGAATCTACGAGATGAAAAAGGCTGACGATCCCAAAGCTAGCATGATCGCAGGTACACTCGAGATCCACTCTTAGCCTGTATGTGTTCATTTTGATACTGGTGCTTCACACTCCTTTTTATCTGCTTCTTGTTTGAGTCATTTGCAATTAGATCATGTTATTGATTGTGAACCTTATGTGATTGATCTACCCTACGGTAGAAGAATGGTGGGAAATTGTGAAGTACATAACTGTTCGATTCGTATGAATGACCGTGAGTGGTCGTCAGACTTGATTGTGGTTGGTTTACCTAAAGATGATGTGATCTTGGGTATCGATTGGATGGATCGTCATGATGCCATACTTAGCATCCGCAAGCGGATGGTGACCGTCACTTCTGACGATGGTTTCGAGTGCACTTTCCAGGGTGATAATCCCAGCCGCTCCAGGAGGGTTATCAGCACAATGAAAGCAGTGAAACTGCTTAATCAGGGGTGTGTTGGTTATTGGTACTACATGACCAAGACAATGGAACGACCAACTGAATTGGCTGATATTCTGGTGTTCCGAGACTACCCAGATGTCTTTCCAGACGAGTTGTTAGGCTTGCCTCCAAATCGTGAGGTAGAGTTTACCATTGAAGTATAGCCAAGTAGGTCCCCGCTTTCCAAAGCACCGTATCGCATGGCTCCAACTGATATGCAAGAGTTGAAGAGTCAGATCGAGGATTTGACTGAAAACGGTTATGTTCGAACTAATGCGTCCCCATGGGGAGCGCTAATATTATTCGTGCGAAAGAAAGACGGATCCTTGCATTTATGTATTGATTACTGAGAATTGAACAGGATAACAATCAAGAATAAATATCTGTTGCCCCGTATTGATGATTTGTTGGATCAAATCCAAGGCAATGCTATATTTTCCAAGATCTACTTAAGATCCGGTTATCATCAGTTGAGGATTCGAGAGTCCGATATTTCAAAGACAACCTTTCGTATGCATTATGGGCATTATGAGTTCGTGGTGATGCTGTTTGGACTGACTAACGCATTGTAGGTGTTCATGGAATTGATGAATTGAGTTTTCATTGACTTTCTGGATCATTTTGTGGTTGTTTTCATCTAGGACATCTTGATTTACTCCCATGACCATGAAGAACACGAGTATCATCTTCGCCAGATTCTCGGTGCGCTGAGATGAGAACAACTCTATGGAAAATTTTCTAAATGCGAGTTCTGGATGTCTAAAGTTACTTTTCTTGGGCATGTGATATCCGTTGATGGGGTTAGTGTGGACCCACAAAAGATAGAGGCTATCTAGGATTGGTTACCTCCGAAGAATGTGAAGGAAGTTCGTAGTTTCCTCGGTTTGGCAGGTTATAACAGACGGTTTGTGGTAGGCTTTTCCAAGATTGCTCAACCACTGACTAATCTGTTGAGGAAGGATAAGAAGTATACATGGTCAGAGGCATGCCAACAAAGCTTTGACGAGCTCAAAAGTCGATTAATTTCAGCACCCGTCTTGGTCCTACCTCAAGGGACCGAAGGATTCGTGGTATATAGTGATGTGTCAAGATAGGGCCTTGTATGTGTATTAATGCAGAATAGGAAAGTGATTGCCTATGCATCGAGACAGTTGCGACCCTATGAAGTTAACTATCCAACCCATGAGTTGGAACTAGCAGCCGTGGTGTTTGCTTTGAAGATTTGGCGCCACTACTTATATGGAGTCACCTGTCAGATTTTTATTGATCATAAGAGTCTGAAGTATATCTTTACTCAGAAGGAGTTGAACATGAGAGAGAGAAGGTGGCTAGAGCTGATTAAGGACTATGACATTAAGATTCTATACCATCCGGGGATGGCAAATGTTGTTGTCGATGCCTTAAGTCGCAAGACGATACAGGAGCAAATGCTTAGCCATTTGATAGCTCAAAGAGAATTGCAGTTAGATATTATGAGACCGGAGATTGAAATCTGGTTACAGCGTGTTCAGGGACAACTTTGCACACTTGAGATTTCATCGTCCCTTGATGATATAATCAGATCAAAGCAGGTTATAGGCCCATTCTTATCTCGGGTTCAGAATGAAGTAACTCAAGGGAAAGACCCTAGATTTGTGATCCACAAGGATGGAACGATACATTTCAGAAATCGAATATGTGTACCAACAGATGAAGAGTTGAGAAACTTTATTCTGAGAGAGGCTCATGCTACCCCATACTCTATTCACCCGGGGTCTAGCAAGATGTATAAATATTTGAAACAATGTTATTGGTGGGGTAATATGAAATGAGAAGTTGCAGAATTCATTTCGAGATGTTTGACCTGTCAGCAGGTTAAGATTGAGCATCAGCGACCAGCAGGTATGCTGAAACCACTCCCGATTCCCGAATGAAAATGGGAGGACATATCAATGGATTTATCACTAGCTTGCTGACAAGCCATCGACGTATGAATACAATTTGGGTGATTGTGGATCGTCTGACCAAATCAGCCCACTTTTTGGAGATTAAAGACATGCGGGGTCCCAAGATATTGGCCCAGCTGTTCATTAAATAAATTCTAAGGTTGCATGGTACTCCCAAGAGTATTATATCGAATCGCGACGGGTGGTTCGTATCACACTTCTGGAAAGCAGTTCATCGTGCGATGGGTACACAGTTGAACTTCAGTACATCATTTCATCCTCAGACCGATGGCCACTCTGATAGAACTATCCATACTCTAGAAGATATGTTGAGGGCGGGTTCTCTTGATTGGAAGGACGACTGGGAAGCCCAACTGCCTTTGGTGGAATTCACCTACACTAATAGTTGGCACGCTTCGATTCAGATGGCATCTTGTGAGGCATTGTATGGCTGTCGTTGTAGGTCCCCTTTGTGTTGGGACGACCTGTCTGAATCTCTGGGTATGGAACCTGATATGTTGTTAGCAGCTCATGAGAATACCACCCTGATTAGGAGTCGTTTGTTAACGGCTCAGAGCCGGCAGAAATCTTATGCAGACAACCTTCGATGATCGCTTGAGTTCGAGGTTGGTGACCATGTGCTAATGAAGGTGTCCCCTACTCGAGATATCTTTCACTTTGGTAAGAGAGGCAAACTGAGTCCGAGGTATATCGGGCCGTTTGAGGTTTTGGAACGAGTAGGCGATCTGGCCTATCGTCTGGCATCTCCACCAGCTTTGAGTTGGATTCATAATGTGTTTCATATCTCCCAGTTGAGGAAGTATGTTGCTGATCCGAGCCACATACTTCAGTTCGAAGAGATCGAGGTAGCCGGTTATCATTCTTACGAGGAACGTCCCGTACAGATACTTGAGAGGAGGATCAAACAATTGAGGAACAAGACGATTCCCCTACTGAAGGTTCAGTAGTCACGACACGGAGTCGAGGAGGCTACGTGGGAGACCGAGAGAAGCATGCGCGAGAGGTATCCTGAGTTGTTTACCCTTTAGTTTCGAGGCTGAAACTCCTTTTAAGGGGGGAGTATGTAATATCCGACAGTAATTTCTTATCTACTGTTGTATTATTCGGATAATTTGAGTATCATTGTAATCATGTTACATTTAATTTAATGATTATTAATGTTGGGATACAACAGAATATAATTAATTATAATTGTCACTCGGATTGTGGTTGATTTCTAGACGTTGTGTAAGTTGTTATATTTTTGGCTAGGTTTTATGTATTTAACGTACGCTAGGGGTTCAATTTAATGTACACTATGACCTTGGCCTTACATACGTAATGGAGGATATATTACGTATGTAATGCAGAGAATCTGATCCGATCTCAACTTTCGGCATGGGGGGCCATGCAAGATTCGGATAATTGGGCCTTTCGAGACAACCAAGTTGACCTATATTACGTATGTAATGCTCATTCTATAACATATGTAGTGGAGTATGTGTTTTGGGACAGTAGTCCTGGAGGTTTATTACGTACGTAACAGAATTGGTGTTAGCGTACGTAAAGGGAGATTATGTACGTTAATTAACTGTCTTCGGTAACATACGTAAAGGATGTGCAGTTTATAAAAAGACAGGTTTGTCTTTCATTTTGCACGATCTAAACTCGATTTCTTCTCCTTGTTATCATCCTTCTACCTCCCTCTATCGATTCTACCCCGATTCCCTCTTGTCTTTGAGCCTTACATCTTGGATTGGAGCTTAGTATTTGGAAGTTGGAGTGCATTCTTGTAGTTTGGTGGTTTGTTCTTCATTTCTTGATGTATGTTATTCAATCCTACTCTATCTTTCGTAGTAATGATGATAGTGATATAGAATACTATTCATAATGTCGATTTGATCAAGTAAAACATGATTGTGGTTAAGATGTTGAACACTTATTGAATAATATAGTGATTAATGGTTTAAAATGAAGATGTTCCTTATGTTTAAATGATAACAATCATGTTTATAATAATGTTACTCAGCTTGCTAGATTGATTAACATTATTGACAGATGATGATCATAAGTTTCGATATAGTTGATTTAAAACCGATGGATTGATAACATAGGATGTGTTAGAACATTATGTTAGGTTTTAACCAATATATTGGGAATGAATTGATGAGTGCTGAAGGTTAGGATAATGTTCTTATGATTCAGAAACCCTAAATGTTATAACTATGTTTTTGATATGGCTTAACAAATTCTTTAGGAGATAATAATGGATTATGAAGAACACAAATGTAACCTTTATATATTCAAGTTAATCGGATGCTTTGATGACTTAAGAATGTATTAATCACCATATTCATAGTCTGATAATGTTCTTATGGAGATTTCTGCAATTATTGATGATAAATCCTTGTGTAATAGATGAAGTAGATGTAGAAGAGCCTTAAGAACTTGGTTAATCCGATTATTAATGGTGAATTGAAGATGTTCAATGCATAAGCTTGTTCATAGTGATAACAAGAGTATTAAAAGGACATTTTGATATAATAAACCGATTGTGGAAGATGAATTAGATGTACTGAAATTCATCGATAGTCGGAAGAATGTTAATTGGGATGGAATGAATTATTCGGGTAGGTTCTACGAATTGATATCACTATTATGTGAACGTATTGTTGAATGAATTGCATTTCATTCAAGGTTGCTTGTTCGAGTGAGTATTTAGTCGAGGATACTGTCCATTCAATCATTTGGAGAAGAACTATCTTTTGTCTACGGAATTGAGGCAAGTTACCTTGCTTGGTTATAATGATGATTGAATTCTTCTGAAAGTTATACATTTCGTGTATATGAAATGTTTTATGAATCTACAATTCGTAATATGACTTTGTTCTTGATCATAGTGTCGTTTCATTGTGGGATTGTATTCCCAAGTTCATCACGTTTGTATCGTTGGTCTCGTTGATCATTTTGTCACTTCGGTGAGTTTCTAGATTCTTGATGGAATGTGTGATTTATTGAGATTCGTTGTTATGTTGTATCGTGACATATCTGGTATCATATCTGTGTGCCGATTGGTTATGTGTAGGATTTTTAGCCAGGCACATATGGTCATATGTTGATGTTTCCGTATTGGACTGTGCACATGAAACGTAGTTCGTGAGGCTAATTAGGTACATTGTCTCACGTATATTCTGGATTCCGTATACGGGGTAGACATGTGCACGAGCACATTTCCGGATCGGGCGTACTGTGATGTCCATCTTGAGCCATGTTGATTGGTCGTTCATATTCCATGTATGATTGGGTATGTCCAACGGTTTGTGACTAGTTGTTCATACCCCTAAGGAATATGTGCAATAGTCGGGTTGTTTTCTTGAGATCTTATATCTATATATGAATTGTATAATGTCTTGAGAATTATTATCATGTATATCTGACCCTTTGGTTTGGGCGAAATACTTATGTTGTATTTTAGGTCGAGGCAAAGGCAAGGCACGGGAAGAGCACGGTGACGGCGAAGGGTTTGAAGGATACTAGTTTGGGGGCCCCAATGTAACACCCCCGTGATTTATAGAGATATTACAGTGCCGTAGATTCTTTTTGGAGAACCTACCAGGCTGGACCAACATAGAACGCAATAAATATGATTAACTGAACTAATACATTAGCACACTTTAAAAGAAAACAACATCAACTCCAATGTGACATACACCACAAAACATAACAATACATAGCCCAGTTGGATCACAACAGATACAACGGTTCACAACTGATCCAACTACATCAACAACCACTGACACAAATACATTAAATCATATATGACAGTACCCGCGCGAGTACAAAACCAAAACACGACTCTGACCATACCCAAAACGACCACCAACTCACAATGACATATGATATCAGTGTTGCTCATCATCCTCGTGCCCTTCCCGCGCGGCTTGCCACTAAGACCTGTAACTGAATACACAACACGTATATCCACCCCCGAAGGGGTCAAAAAACAGCTGGTGCAAGTACAACGATTTATGAATATGTACAACAAATGAATAAATAATCAAATCACTATGCCATCATGTATTCCGGAATACCATACCATAATCATCATCTCAAAACAATCTCCTGAGCTGTACTGGCCCTGTACCTCACGTGAGATACACACCCCAGAAAGTCCTCGTCAGGCCCTCCCTGATTGTATAACCCCACCGAGTGATCCGCAGATACTCGAAGTCTAACGGATCCCAGGGGACCCACACTGGTTTTAACCCGGTTCACACATACTCAGTAACCACATGACACAAACCACATTTTCTGAAATTACCACTTCTCACAAAATCACATCTTTCACATATTCACACGAAGTACATCAAACGCAATCAAAGTACTTGCCTCAATTACAATGGTACAGGGGACGGTGAACAAAAGGACCTGCTGCTCGAACTTTCCTCAACGCCTAGGTCCTAGCACAACACAACACTATATCAAACACAGTACGATGGAAACGGAAAGGTTTACCCTAAGTTCTATTCCTAGGGGCAATCAACCGGACACTATAGGGTCAGCCTAGATCATACATGATTACGGAAGAAAAATCAAAACTTAATCCGTAAACTTCAACGAAAAGTAAAGGATTATAATTACAACATCATAATCCAACACAACCACGGGTAGATCTGAACTTTAGAGCATAAAACCTCAATAAAACCCTAAGGTATGAAGAACTTGGGTTTCGGAGGATTTACCTTGATCCGGATGATAAAAGCTATTGAGATCTTGTTAACTTTGTTCCAGGAACTCTAAAACATTGTTGGGTAGTGAAGACCGGCCAAAACCGCACTTCTCTACGTCCAGAACACTCAGCCGCGAGAGGAGGAAGGAAGGGAGAAGAAAATGGCGAAACTGAACTATGCCGTCCTATTTATACTGGACGTGATTAGCGCGCGCTAAGGGCAAAGGGTATCGGACTAAAAAGGCAGTCCACCGCCTTTGAAAGGCGGTACAGAACTTTCTGTACTAACCGCGTTAGCGTGCGCTACCCGTAAGGTCTAGCGTGTGCTACTTGTTAGTTTGTCCAGATTCCCGAACCCTATGCATGCACGGACCGGCCATAATGGTGTGCGCTATCATGGCCAACTAATGCGCGCTATCAATATATAATTAGCGCATTCTAGCAACACAGTCTAGCATGCGCTAACTGCTATTTCTCAATATCACCACTATGGAGTTGGTCAAAATGAACACATCCTGACAAGCACATAACTCGCCAATCACTAACAACCTACATACCAATTCCAACTCCAATATACACACAGTTTCGGGCACCAAACAGTATGATATGGAACTTTCCCAAACCAACTTCCAACAAAATACGACTATTAATAAAATATATTATAAATAAAGTGTTGCGGGTGTCACACCTTTACCCCCTTAAAGGAAGTTTCGTCCTTGAAACTTGAAACAGGAAGAGGGTGGTCGAAGTATATGCCTGCATCACCAATCGTATCCATACACAATTTATTCTCAAACCGTAAACATTATACCAATACACATCAATACACAACATGCCCCCATCGAGCACAACTCATGGGTTAACGACAACAGAGTTATCTTTGGCCTCCTCTTCCGGGTCCTCTTCGGGATCTTCCTCGGGATCCTCCTCGTCTTCTGCGACTTCTTGTCCCACTACCGGAATTGGGGCCGCTGGGAGGATAGCGAGGATCTTCTCATCGTTTGCCCATGTCATTGCTCTCTCTTGTTGCACCTGATCCTGGAGGCCTCTCTTGCTTGAGTGTATTGGGCCTCCCTCTTTCGAAGAGTACGTCGTGCTGCAGCTAACTGAGCTTCTAGCTGCGCAGCATGTTTGTGTTCTCGGGTAGCTGTTTCCTGCGCAGCCTGACTTGCGTTTCGATGAAATTGTGTTACGGCCTCTAGATAATTGATATGTTCTAAGCAACGAGTATGCTTAGTAGGATTCATACTTATAAGGTTACTCAACTGTCTCCCTTCGATCAACGTCTTGAGTCTACTATGGAAATACCTCTCAGGCCTTATATACATACCAAACCAATTTTAAGTCGGCAGTCCTAGCGGTGCTACAGTTGTTTCTAGTAGCTGCTATTATGGCGGCGCCGTCATTCAGTATCAATTATCCCTCGCCGCCATAACAATAACAATAATAGTGGTGAAAATCGTGATGATAGACTCACAAAGGCTTCCGATAAGGATCGAGTCAATCAATGGTACGAATATAACCAAAATATTGGTCAAACTAAAAGATACAATCACGGACTCTCGGTATTCCCACTTGATGTCAAGGCATGATGACCATCTCTTAGATGTTGATCATCGAGACTAGCGAACCGAAGAAACAAAAATAGATCAAAAAGAAAAGGAACTAACGGGGAAATAAAATTATTACATCCCACTTCTTTTGAAATAAGTTTCGTCCCAAAGCTTAGGTTATGAAACAATCAAGGCAAGGCACTTTAGATAACACACATTATCTGCTTCCAACAGCGGACACAAAACTCCATGTCATACTACGGTCCAATTCAATACGCAAAAATGCTTATGAAGTGCAATGATCATGAACCACTATGGTTGATAATCTAAATAGTACAACAACTAAAATGCGGGCTCAACGCCGAAAAAATATATAATTATGACAACCTCAAAGGTTTGGAAGGTGACTTACTGGGACGAGTGCGAATCCTAAGGAAATCAGATGCTCGATAATCACGATGCGAGATCGATCAACAACAATCGAACCACAACAATCGAATAATATTGATTGAACAATAACGACTGGACAACAATAGTCAAACAACTCCGAGGTTCACGCCTCAATTCAAGACATTAAGTGGGCTCGTAAGATTTACAAGATATTCACTTTATGCGGGACTCATGAGATTTGAATCGAACTTGGGAAAAGTCACAACTGTAAACGGACTAATCCGAAACAATGCCGCAATTCGTTCGGATGGCAAAGACCGAAGAACAAAACAAATTTAGAAGGTATCACCGTACATAAGCGAATTAGGGTGGAAAAAGAAGTCAAAAATTCGGGTGTCATGATACACTTTAAATTAAAGAAGTTTGTCCCCAAAATTTAGAACAATGAAAGCAAGGTAATAACGTAACAAGCAATTTCATAAGGCCGTATGACCAAATCTCTGGGCATCCTGACATATGCAGAATGACTGCTAGCATCACGAGGATTTCTTGGTAGTGACGCGATCCAGTTAATGGCATAAGTTGAAATCAAAACAAGGCACAACATAATAGATACGGTTTGCTCGGATAGAATCATGAGTTACCACAGGAAATATGGTCCAATATTCGACAACAATGGGGTTATATTACAAAATTTTGAAATCAGCACAGGATGGAAACCACGGTTGTCGGGAGCATCAACAATTCGGACATATTAGGAAAGCATCACTTGCCATCATTTTGTGTACATAATGTCCCTTAATCACTTGCTTTGTTCACCAAGAGTTTACGGAAATTGGATCAAACGTTAATTGTTCACAGTTTCTCAGAATCTTTAGGATTATCAATCGGGTTGAAAAAGTCAGAATATGAATATACAATTCATAGGACATGACCAACAA
Organism: Orobanche coerulescens; assembly: GCA_033398695.1. Taxonomy (NCBI): domain Eukaryota; kingdom Viridiplantae; phylum Streptophyta; class Magnoliopsida; order Lamiales; family Orobanchaceae; genus Orobanche; species Orobanche coerulescens. The sequence continues at coordinate 168,373,119 of CM065805.1, read as the reverse complement.
CAGCATTTGACTTCAATCGATTCATCAAAACCGGATTGAAAAGATGAGATCAAGAACAAAATCTACAAAATGGTCAACCCAAGGGAAAATCAAGGAATTGTCTCAATCCAGCAAAAAACAATGAGTTAGAAGATGTTATACTCCAAAACACCTTTGAACGAAATAAAATCGGCCAAGATCACGAACTATAGTCACCTTCGATTCACATCTTGGTGTCACCCACGGAGAAAAAGAAAAGAGTGGAAATAAGGAATCACGATTGTTGTCCAGTTTATATGCCGGACGGATTAGCGTGCGTTAAATACAAGCATTAGCATGCCCTAACGAGACCTCCAACCTCAGTCCAGTAGCCTCTGGACTGCCCCTGAACTACCAGTTGGCGCACGTTATCCTATCCATAGCGTGCGCTAACTGCTGTGCTTTAACATGCGCTACATAATTACATAGCGTGCACTGCTGAATTCTCAGTTGAATATGGTAGATTCTGTATCTTGTGTTAGCATGCGCTATCCACAAGGTAGCGTACGCTAACTGCTCCGATTCAGTAATACAGTCATGAACACCCCTCAAATAGCACCAGAACCGAAGGTCACCAATAAGCGGTAGCATAGAAATCTGAACACCATCAGTTTGTAAGTATACAACGTTACGCAAGGAACCATAAAAAGGTCATTAACAACTAAACTGAAACCCTATCTCTCGGCGAAGAGAGTTGTTATCACGTGTGCATATAGAACGTCCTAACGTTCACACCATCATCTCAATCACAAATCTAAGCATTATTGCCCAGAATTTTCTAGATATCTTCTATCTGCTTGCCCCGCTTGTCAACTCAGTTACTGAGGGGGCTCCATAGGATATCGTTTGATCTCGAGTACTCATGATAGGCAACACTAGAACGTCGAATTTTAGGAGGCTCGTATACTATATACAAGGGTGAGAATACATATACATACGTGTTACACTTAAAATCAACTTTCAGTCTTCCGACCGGAATGGTAATACCATATACGAAACACAATCTTTTGCAAATAAGGGCGAGTCACGTTTCGCCTAAAACTCATGAATACTTTAGGAGAGGAAGTTTTATTTTACACGTCGATTTCGAAATCATTTTTAAATAATGCGCAAAACAATTTATATTTTTAAAATTTTCTAAAACGTCTATAACCCAAAATGTTTCAAAGATTTACCTCGGATTTAGATAAAATGAAGATTCCTCCTCTCCTACTAGTTGTTTGATTAGAAAGAAAGATTTTCCACCGAATACATACTCATTTGATATGGCGATATTAGATCGTAGATTTATCACCATTTGAAAGAGTTTCAAAGCCATTATAGCTATTTCACCATAATCTGTAACATCCCCAAAACCGCCCGGGATATTATAGCGCCGCGGGCCTCGCGCCGGAACCCACCAAGCTAAAACTATTTTCCAAAAACGTTCAAAAATGCCCAAAAGGCCGATGACGGTAATATTTTTTTCAAATACTCGCAAAGTCATTTATAAGACACCAAATACCGTCACAAAAGAATCGTCAAAACGTTTAAGGCCAAAATGCCAAATCGCTTTAGGGAATCGGTTTTACAAAACAAAACCCAGTTTGCAAAATACCAAAATCCATTTCAAGATACTCACGCAGCGGACAAAATTGATACTTAAAAATCTTATGGAATGTAGAAATCAATGACATTCCCGGTTTTCCAACATATGTTATGTAACTATTTCCACCCGGACCGTAGAGTATACTCATGCACATCCCAACACTCCTAATACCATCAACAACTTTCCAGCCCTTCAACCCAGGGTTATTCGAATTGACACAACACAATCTCCACAGAGATGGGAGGGAGCTTACAATCGAAAGACTTACTTTCTCCCCACATCAATATGCATTAGTTCCCTAAACGTGTAATGTAAGGAAAACAATAGACACAACTCCAAAGAAACACAATTCACAAGAGGAACTCAAAATCCAAGCATGTTCAAAAGAAACCAAAACAATCTGGGCAGAAGGAATTAGAGTTCAGAAAAACTTACAGCACAGATCGCACGAGATGGCAGCAACCCAGTGATATCATAAACAGTCGACCAACTCAACTTTAACAGACCCAAAACACCAACATCTTAGGTATCCATAAACCTAGACTCTGATACCAAATTCTGTAACACCCCCATGATTTACAGAGATATTACAGCGCCGTAGATTCTTTTTGGAGAACCTACCATGCTGGACCAACACAAAACGCAATAAATATCATTAACTGAACCAAGACAGTAACACACATTAAAAGAAAACAACATCAACTCCAATGTGACATACACCACAAAACATACCAATACATAGCCCAGTTGGATCACAATAGCTACAATAGTTCACAACTGATCCAACAACATCAACAACCACTGACACTAATACATTAAATCATATATGACAGTACCCGCGCGAATACAAAACCAAAACACGACTCTGATCATACCCAAAACGACCACCAACTCACAGTGACATATGATATCAGTGTTGCTCATCATCCTCGTGCCCTTCCCACGCCGGCTTACCACTAAGACCTGTACCTGAATACACAACACATATATCCACCCCCGAAGGGGTCAGCAAACAGCTGGTGCAAGTACAACGATATATGAATATGTACAACAAATGAATAAATAATCAAACCACTGTGCCATCATGTATTCCGGAATACCATACCATAATCATCATCTCAAAAAAATCTCCCGAGTTGTACTGGCCCTGTACCTCACGCGAGATACACACCCCAAAAAGTCCTCGTCAGGCCCTCTCTGGTTGTACAACCCCACCGAGTGATCCGCATATACTCGCAGTCTAACGGATTCCAGGGGACCCACACTGGTTTTAATCCGGTTCACACATACTCAGTAACCACATGGCACAAACCACATTTTCTGAAATTACCACTTTTCACAAAGTCACATCTTTCACATATTCACACGAAGTACATCAAACGCAATCAAAGTACCTGCCTCAATTACAATGGTACAGGGGATGGTGAACAAACGGACCTGCTGCTCGAACTTTCCTCAACGCCTAGGTCCTAGCACAACACAGCACTATATCAAACACAGTACGACGGAAATGAAAAGGCTTACCCTAAGTTCTATTCTTAGGGGCAATCAACCGGACACTATAGGGTCAGTGCGGATCATACATGATTACGGAAGAAAACTCGAAACTTAATCCGTAAACTTCAACGAAAAGCAAAGGATTATAATTAAAGCATCATAATCCGACACAACCACGGTTAGACTTGAACTTTAGAGCATAAAACCTCAAGAAAACCCTAAGGTATGAAGAACTCGGGTTTCGAAGGATTTACCTTGATCCGGAATAAAAGCTGTTGAGATCTTGTTAACTTTGTTCCAGGAACTCTAAAACGTTGTTGGGTAGTGAAGTCCGGCCAAAACTGCACTTCCCCACGTCCAGAACACTCAGCCGCGGGAGGAGGAAGAAAGGGAGAAGAAAATGGTGAAACTGAACTATGCCGTCCTATTTATACTGGACATGATTAGCGCGCGCTACGGGCAAAGGGTAGCGTGTGCTATCGGACTAAAAGGCAGTCCACCGCCTTTGAAAGGCGGTGCAGAACTTTTTGTACTAACCGCATCAACATGCGCTACCCGTAAGGGCTAGCGTGCGCTACTTGTTAGTTCTGTCTAGATTCCAGAACCCTCTGCATACACGAACCGACCATAATGGCGTGCGCTATCATGGCCAACTAACGTGCGCTATCAATACATAATTAGCGCGCGCTAGCAACACAGTCTAGCGTGTGCTAACTGCTATTTCTCAATATCACCACTATGGAGTTGGTCAGAATGAACACATCCTGACAAGCACATAACTCGCCAATCACTAACAACCTACATACCAATTCCAACTCCAACATACACATAGTTCCAGGCACCAAGCAGTATGATATGGAACTTTCCCAAACCAACTTCCAACAAAATACGACCATTAATAAAATATTTTATTAATAGAGTGTTGTGGGTGTTACACCCAAGTCTTTTGTTGTCCGGTTATGCTTAAACCATGTAATGTTATTTTCAGCTTCATTTGAACTATTGTCGCTTGTACTATTATTTTAGTTATATTCCATCTTCATATGATTTATACTAATATTTGGATCGTGTGTATTCTGAGGCTAATAGCCGTTCTATTTAGAGTCTCCTAATCGGAGTAATGATTATTGTATTGTGATTCAGTATCACGATAATGTTATGTTTAATTTGTGTATTGGTATCGCCTGGTGGGTCCAAGAGTGGAGTCCATGACATTGTAATGGCCACCGTGTTCGGGGTGTTACATGGCTTAGTATCAATAAATTACTCCCTTGAGTTATCCATAAGGTTGACCTCAACAACCACATAAAATTTTTTAGAATCATACAAATCCTCAACAACACAGCCTTGCTCATCTGGTGCCTCAAACACCATAGCTCACATCGCTCATCTGGTGCCTAAAACATTCTCCCATCACTGGACCATGTTCAACAATATGGGCACTTGATTTGCCTTTTTTGGTCCTTTATTTTTGGGCTTTTTGCAATCCTTAGCCATGTGTTCTGATTTGCCACAATTGTAACAATTGCTCGTAAATTTCCAAACCCTTGACAGGATGCTTCCTTTTTAGCACTTGTTGTAACACCCCCAATCCGCTCTGGGATATTACACGCCGTAGAACCTTTCCTCAAGGATCTACCAGGCTGGTAACAACATCGAACATCTCAACAATGCCTTTAAGGCTAAAATGACTCAGTAGACCGATTTGGTCTTTCAATAAATACATACAACTCAAACACATTACATGCCCACGCAGGGGTCGAATACAACACACTCCCGTACAATGGGAAAGAATACTGCAGTGAAAATACAATACAACTAAACCAATACGACATCAACGGGTCCTCGTGTGATTAGTATCGATCATCTTTCATCACCCTTCATGCCGACCCTGTGTTATGCTCCCCAAAACCTAAATGCAAAGACAGGCATCCACCCCCCGAATACTCGGGGGTTAGCAAAACTCCACTGTTTTTCTAGTGCAAGAACAAAGTGCAAAATACGAGTCATACAATTCAAGTTCCAAGAACAATAATAACCAGGAATCCTCAAAGATCCAAACATAACGAAAAGTACTTCCCGAGGCAGGAGTTTGGGTGAAACGTTCCAAAACCGAAAGATCACAAATCAAGGGAAACAAAAACAGTTTAAAAATGCCATCGAGAGTTTTAGTAGAAAACAATTTAGGATTACCGAATCCTTCTCTTTCCAAAATCAACAGGGATCACAGCCCAAAGGTTTTGTTTTCACAAATAGAACCAACAACAATTCACAGGGCCAGAGCCCCCATCAAGTGTCCTCAACGAACATAAAATCAACACAACATAATCACATACAAGCATCGCCTAGGACCGGGACGAAGCCACAAATCCCACTCGACGCCTCTAAGGACCCTCCCGATCTGGCCACAATCATAAAACAAATCACGCACATGCATCGCCTAGGACCGGGACGAAGCCACAAATCCCACTCGAGGCCTCTAAGAACCCTCCCGAGCTGGCTAGCTAAACAATTCAAACACCACGTCTCACGGTTGGATCAATCACTTATTGCATCCTGACCACATGATCACAAGCCATGTGTCACCGTAGATTATCTCAAGCTCTCACGGTTGGATCAATCACTTGTTGCATCCTGACCACATGATCACGTGCCATGTGTCACCGTAGACCTTCAACCATATCCACACATTCACACAAATAACACATCACATCAATAATATCCAAGTTATTCACTCAATGGCAACAAACATAATGCACGACGCAATGGTCAAATCACAACGCACCGATATGAGATAAAATATACATATATATTATCAAAGCACAACGACAACACCAAGTGTATTCATAGTAATTCACATAACCATCCACGAACACAATGTCCACAAAACACACGCATTTTGAAAGAGGGCCTTTAACAAGGCTAACCGAATCTTTGAAAGTGAAATTCAAACGATCAAATAAACACAAGGAGACGATCACTAATTATCATATCCATAAAATAAGAATTGTATGGACAAGGTACTTGCCTCGAATAACCACAATTGTGGAGAATCGACCGAAGTGGGTTGGCACGAACCGACTACGAACCCGCCGACTCCACCGAATGCTAACCCGCGTCAATAAGCTACGAACAACAATAAAAACAATGAAAATGAATTCCATAGCACGACCTAAAGTCGCTGAATTCAAAGAACAAACGACGAAAGTTCAAGGGTTTCCCCCAAAACGGTCAAGAACGCAAATCGACCGACCAAAACATGAAAATGGAATTCCAAACCGAAATATGGATATACAATCCATAAGATATGTTTAACAACATCATTTGACAACAATTGGTTCGTCAAAAATGGATAGAAAACGAAATCAAGAACAAAACTCCCAAAAAGTCAACTCTAGGGATTCAAGAAAAATACCTTGATTCGGCAAAGAACAATGGATTAGATGATGTTATAATCACCTAGGATGCTCTAAAACACCTTGGAATGGACAAAAATTAGCCCAGGTCGTGAACCCTAGTCACCACGTCTCAAACCTGCGGAGGAAGAAGAAGAAATGAAGAAAATGAAGATTAAAGAGTGATGTCCAGTTTTTATATTGGACAGCTTAGCGTGCGCTAATCTTACCTGATTAGCGTGCGCTATCGAGACGTCTGAACAATCATTCTGCCAAAAATGCACAGTTAGCGTGCGCTAATCATCAAGAGTTAGCGTGCGCTAGCGAATCCTCCAGACCCAGTCCAGTAGCCACTGGACTCCCTCGAACTACTAGTTAGCGTGCGCTACCAAACCCATAGCGTGCGCTAACCACAGCATTGTAGCACGCGCTAATGACCTGCCCTTAGCATGCTCTAACGGCCTGATTCCAGCTACTGACTTCAGACCCTGCTGTTCGATAGCGTGCGCTAAGGATATCCCTTAGCGTGCGCTAATGCACCCAGAACTACAGCAGTAGTACTCTCAAAGCTGGTTACAACAACGGACCCCTCCGATCGAAGTACCAAGATCAAGATACGCACGGAAAACTCCAGAATAAGATCATACCAAGAGTTTGAGTTACAATCAAACTCACACGCGACCATAAAAAGGGTCGAGATACAAATACGTATACGGATACCCACAAATTTGGAAAAATTACAAAATGGCCCAAAACGCCTGAAAATCACGATACGTGATCGAATAACCAAACCAAAGTTCATAACACGTCTAACAAAGTTAAACGGACTTACAGGAAACTCGAAACAGCAGTTTCGAATGAGATTCGCAAGAATCGAACTCAAGTGCGGAAAAGTCGCCAAAAAGCACGGAACTCAACAAAACGACACCGAAACGAACCCGGATGCCAAAAAGTGCAGAATTAATCATTCTCAGAATGTCGAAACGGTCACAAGAGAGTCGCCAAAACGGACTCTTGCTAAAAACAAGAAAATTACCGGAAATCTAAATTGCGGATATTACATACTACCCTCCTTAAAAGAAGTTTCGTCCCGAAACTTAAAACAAGTAGGGAGAAGCAATATCCCCCCAGGAAAACTCAACGAGATACACAAGAAACGCGTAACTTTTGTCCATCGGCGAAATGTTACAAGCAACGCAAAGGAATATACGGCGTGGAAACGCGCTCCACGATGACCAACACAACGCCACCGGTAGAAACATTATAAAACCAACAAGTGACAAGCGTCATCAAACAGATAATATTATCAAGTCAATTATCCGAACATTCACAAAACACAAAGTAGCTATTACAAGGAAACACGCACAGTCGAGAAAACAGAAAGTAAACACAAACGATCCACAATGGCAATCATAAACAATTCGGACGACGCTGAAATCCTCAAAACCACACTAGGCATCTCCGTGTCCTTTCGAAGTAGAGACGCAACCTCGATCCCCAAATATCTCAGCTACCGTCTCTCAATGTACGGCTCGGTGACCCACCTGGACACACTCGAAACAGCTGACTAACGGTGAACGACAATTCTTCGCAGTATGGCCCGCTCGACTACAGTTATAACATATCTTCGAGCTGCTCACATTACTCACTGCAGGGGTACTACTCCTCTGATCACGCGATCTAGGAACCATCTTGGGATGACGAAACGAAGTCCCAACCTCAAGGGGCCCACTCCCCTGATTTCCTGAAAAGTTCCCAACGGTTTTCTGCTTCTTCGAGTCAGACATACTCTCGGTCGATAAACTGGATAGCTCATAGGCTAACGCCCTATTCTGATAATCTCTCAAGGAAGTACAAGCGAGACCTGCCATGTACTGACGAATCTCCGGCTTCATCCGCCTACTAAAATGACAAATCTTGTCCTCCTCTATCCTTACTTGATTCTGCACATAGCCGAGCTGTTTGCTAAAATCAATAATAGCTTGAACAGCGGTACATCATGCGGTTTCGCCGAAAAGAATTCATTAATCTTCTGATTTCTGATCAGATCCGGAAAAAACTCATCTCTCATGAATTTCTGGAACTCTGCCCATGTGACAACACAATCTTGAGGCTTAACAGCCTCCCACCAGCTAGCGGCATCCTTGTCGAAAAGATACTGAGCTACCGGGACCTTACGTTCTTCTGGACAATCAACTACCTCGAATATCTTTTCCAACTGGAAAAGCCAACCATCCCAGCCTAAAGCATCTGCTGCACCAGCGAAACGAGGGGGATTCATACGAACCACTTCTCGAAGCCACTGATTTGCACCAGTTTGCTGGGTCACATATGTAACACGCTGAACTGCCTGAGTCAACTGAGTCATCTATGTGGCTACCTGCTGTAAAATAGTAGCGACACCGATACCGATATCATCACCGGCAGCATGATCTCGACCATGCGTCCGATCGCCATGACCACGACCTCGGCCCCTCGGCATACTGAATAAGTAACCACTCAGCACAACAGAAAATCATAACACATAACACATACAACAATTATCATCGTAAGGCAACACACACGTGAATATCACAGCAACGACGGCATCGTTCGGCGACATCAATGACTCGAATGATGTAACACCCCCAAATCCTATTGGGTTATTACAGTGCCGTGGACCCCACGCCAGGAGATCCACCAGGCGAACATGACTAAAATACATTAAATTAAACAACAAGGGAAAATCATAGTCCCTACCATGATATCCTGACACAATATTCCGATAAGGAATTTCAACGACAACAATGGGCCTACATGGCCAAGGGTAAAAATACAACATTCACGAGCATCCGCTCGGGTAATACATAATGACAATGACTGACAACTGAAGAACACTCCAACCGACTGACCAACATGAACAACTCGGACTAGTATCGCTCGAATGCCTCGTTGCCATCATCATGCCCCTATGTCTCAACTCTCTCCTCGCAAGCACCTAAAACATGAAAAACATGTTCCGCCCCCACGGGGTCAGTCATCCAGATAATGAACATCAAATACAGGTATAACATGATATGCATCCAAAGGCAGAATGAAATGGTACAATAATGATAATAATACGAGATGCTCACAAACCAAGGTAAGAACCGAGCATTCGTGAAATACTATGCCCACGGCATACTAGTAATACATTCGGCGAGTTAGAACATAAATGCCCAACGGCGAATCATAATCACGAGAATACCACAATGAATTAAACAACATGAACCAAACCAGGCGAATTTAATATGAATCATAATGCCCAAAGGCTCCAATGAAAATACCAAGACATTACAAAAGGCACGAAAGTCATTCAATGGAAGTTACCAAATATCATAAACACTTGAAACCGAACAGCCAAGCTATAGTTAATGAGGGCTAATAAGGTCATAACCACGACCGTGACCTACTGAGTTGTAGGTGTTGGGAAGCCAACCGCGAAGGTTCAAGCCCCAAACTTACCCATAAGGTCATAAACGCGACCGTGACCTACTAAGTTGTAGGTGTTGGGAAGCCAACCGCGAAGGTTCAAGCCCCAAGCTTACCCATAAGATCATAAACACGACCGTGACCTACTAAGTTGTAGGTGTTGGGAAGCCAACCGCGAAGGTTCAAGCCCCAAGCTTACCCATAAGATCATAAACACGACCGTGACCTACTAAGTTGTAGGTGTTGGGAAGCCAACCGCGAAGGTTCAAGCCCCAAGCTTACCCATAAGATCATAAACACGACCGTGACCTACTAAGTTGTAAGTGTTGGGAAGCCAACCGCGAAGGTTCAAGCCCCAAGCTTACCCATAATAAGCACTAGCCGAGACTAGCCTCCAAAAATATAATAAATCACAAATGACAACGATTCGTAGATTACCGAATTCGTGAGAATGATAGTGTGCTACCTTGAGTCGCCAACACGATAACAATGATGCAAATGGATGATTCCATGAATGATTGAGTGTTTCGATTACCTTAGAACGGCAAATCGAGAAGAGTAATATGAAGGATACCTCGGCACCTTTAATCGGTTACCGTCGACGAAGATGAGAAATGAAGATGCTAATGCCTTTAATAGGCCAATACAGTTTTAATGACAACTCCAACAGGAATAACAATGATTTCAACGATGTTTTAGATTGACATCTATATGAACAACAATCTATACATCGATACCGCGAACCGGCTATCGACAATGACATTAATGATGAGTAATACAATGCCTTGAATCGGCCGTTAACGAACAACAATGACATTTGGCAAAATTGCCGGAAGGTATCGTATTGAACGATCTCTTGATATCGATGAATCATGAAGAGACTAAGTCTCGGAATGATACAACACATCTATACACATACATGATGACATTAGCTCATTGACTAGTACAAGTATAAAACTTGCCTCAAACCGAAGGCGATGGAATCCCTCCACGAACAACGAACGGCGTCCTCCGGTAAACACAAGTACTCGAACCACCTTGAATGAAATACAATTCATTCAATAACACAATATCAATCGAAATCAACATAACGACCGAAAGAAACTCTTTGAGGCATTTAATCGAACACTAAATGTTCAAAGTTCCTCAAGACCCTAAAAATCATCAATCGGGTTGAACGAATCGAAAATATGGATATACAATCCATAGAACATGATTAATAATGTTTACTAACATCAACCGATTCATCAAAATCGGATTAGAAACGAAATCAAGAACAATTCTCCAAAAAGTCAACTTGAAAGAAAATCAAGAAATATACCTTGATTCGACGAAATACTCGGATTAGATGATGATATAATCAACAAGGATCTTCCAAAATGCCGTGGAAATGATTAGAATCGCCAAGAACTCGATTTCCCGAGCCTCCGTCGCGACGTCGAAAAAGGAAGAAAAATCGCGTTGAAATGAAATCGCCGAGCAGTGCTATATATAGCCGGCAGGTTACGGCCGTAATCGGCAGCCTTACGGCCGTAACTCGACACCTTACGGCCGTACTCGGCAGCCTTACGGCCGAATCGCATTCGTCAAAATCGCCCAAATGACACTTACGGCCGTAACTCGCACACCTTACGGCCGTAATCGGCCTTCGTCAAAATCCGCCTGCACGCCGTGCATTCGATCACGCTTACGGCCGTAACTCGACACCTTACGGCCGTAATCGCACCTTATGGCCGTAACTCGGCCAGCCAGCTCGCCCGGCCGTGACTTACCGTGGCCACTCCGACGGCCCTGACGACCCGAAACCCGAACTCGAGTAAAAATCGAAGATACGGTTACGAAGTACTCGCAAAGACGAATCCAAGCACTAAGAGAACACACGATTCCGACCATCCGAAGTGTCGGAATTCGACAACGAAATAATTACCCAGACTTTGGGAAATTACAAAAATGGCCCAAAACGTCCGAAAATCACGATACGTGATCGAAACACCGAACCAAAGCTCGCAACATGAATAATAACATTAAATGAACTTGCGAGAAACTCAAACAACAGATTTGGACGAGATTCGCAAGAATCGAACTCGAGTCTTGAAAAGCCGTTTAAGAACACGGAACTCAACAAAACGATACCGAAACGAACTCGGATGACAAAAAGAGCAGAATTAAATATTCTCGGAATGAAGAAACGGTCATGAGCGAGTCGTCAAAACAGACTTCCGTCGAAAAAAGAAAATTACCGAAAAATCGAAATTGCGGATATTACATACTACCCCCCTTAAAAGAAGTTTCGTCCCGAAACTTAAAACAAGTAGGGAGAAGCAATATCCCGCCAGGAAAAATCGACATGATACACACGAACAAGAATGATCACAATGAATGATAATGAATCGAAATCTAACAAGGATCAAGAATGACTCACCGGGGTGAAATGATAACGTCATGAGTGATAGTTCCCTGAAGTGATTAGAACCGTCGTTCTTCGTGAATTGAATGATTAATCGATAATTATGAGTCTCAACATGATTGATATATATGATGAATGAATTATATGAATGAATGAACGACAATGAAATGAATGATTATCCTCCTACCGAGCAAGAATTAACTTGCTCAAAGCGGTGATGAATGTCCTTACCTCGGGCTCTCGAAGCCCGATAGGGCCCCTTGAATGAAGTACGGGCTGGAGTAACAAAATCCCTCGAGGCTTGTGAACCCTTTCGAGATCTACCGGCACGAGAACTCCTGCAGATTTCGAAGGTGTCCATGTCTCCCACACAGGAAGCAGATAACGGCCTGCATCGAGCACCGGGTACTGCGATGTCCTATTACATCACAGTTAAAGCAAACAACGGTCGAACTCGTGGCCTTGGAAGAGGACGCTCCCTCCGTACGAAGACGACTAGCAAATGATCCCTTGGATGTCGGGGTTCGATGTCCCTCTGAACGAGCCGGCATTCTAGTCCTCTCACCCGAAGAAACCGAAGGATGCTTCTTAGTAAGCTCCTTGATCAAAAGCTCTGCTCCAAGAGCCTTCCCGATGAACTCACTAAGTGAATTACAATTGTGATTGAACAACTGCATCCTCAACTGCGGATTTAGCCTCTTGCTAAAATACTTAATTTTATCCGCCTCAGTACGGATAATTGACGAAGCAAACTGAAGTAGTCCCTGAAACTTCTCAGCAATGACAATAACACCCTCGTCCTCGACGGATTCGGGGTTCAAAACTTCTGACAACTTGGCTTCACGAAGTGGAGCCTGCAATACCTCTCTAACATGAGAGTCTTGAACTCGCTCCAAATACAATCACGATCGATGGGTTTCACGTAAAGCCACCACGAATAAGCGCCCTTACTCAAGTAATAAGCCGCTCGCCACTTTACTCTCTTAGGACACCGAACCATGTCGAAGAGTTTATCAAAATGCTCGAGCCAATGAACAATATCAATTTGGTTCCGACGAACCCTCAAAAGTAGGCGGCATCCGACGAGAGATATCGCCAACAATCTGATTCACTCCTCCATCTTGTCCATGAAATGGCACTGCATCCTGTTGCGGTGGACCACGAACCATCGAGGTGCATGGTCTCCACTATCCGCGTCATCCGAGTCATCCGGGCCATCATGCCTGCATAAATATGAATGGATCAACCCGAACACCTTCTCGAGTGAGATGCCTCTGCACGACTCACGACGGTGAATGATTATCTCACGATGAATGAGTAGCCTCGCTATTTGATGAATTAATGATATCCCTCGTTCGTGTGGGCATGCACACGAGATCCCGGGTTCCGGCCCGCACCGCGCCTCTTCCCCTGCGTCCTCTGACACTCTATCCATCTTGAAGTAGGAAAGTCACATGATGATTATAGATTCCGCATGAATATCGCATTATGATTACGTTATAGAGTGACAATAATGAGCATACACGCTTTCGCACAATGAATGCATTAATGATTTAATGAAATGATCGTCGACATTACGTCGAGTATGATAAGATCGTATGAAACATCAAATAAGGTAACATGATTGCTGATGAAATTCCCGAAATGATTACCTTGGACAAGTTAACAAGGTTGAAAATTCGATCCTCAAAATCAACAACTGAACCGTGAGATGGTGGATGATTAATGAATTAATTGAACAATGAGATTGGTGAGTGATAATGAATTAACCGAGCGACGAGATTAATCGAGTGATGAATGAATTAACTGAGCAATGAGATTGGTGAGTGATGAATGAATTGGTGAACAATGAGATTGGTGAGTGATGAATAAATTGGTGATCAATGAGATTGGTGAGTGATTAATGAATTAATCTTAACAATGAGATTGACTAAGTGATGAAGGAATTGACTAAGTGATGAATGAATTAAGCGAGCAATGATATTGGTGAGTGATGAATGAATTAACCGAGTGATGAATGAATTATCCGAGTAATGATATTGACTGAGTGATGAACGAATTAACTGAGTGATGAATGATATTGACTGAGTGATGAATGAATTATCTGAGTAATGATATTGACTGAGTGATGAACGAATTAACTGAGTGATGAATGATATTGACTGAGTGATGAATGAATTATCTGAGTAATGATATTGACTGAGTGATGAACGAATTAACTGAGTGATGAATGAATTATCTGAGTAATGATATTGACTGAGTGATGAATGAATTAAATGAGTGATAGATGAATTATCTGAGTGATGATATTGACTGAGTGATGAATGAATTAACTGAGTGATGAATGAATTAATCGAGTGATGAATGATATTGACTGAGTGATGAAGGAATTAACTGACTGATGAATGAATTATCTGAGTGATGATATTGACTGAGTGATGAATGAATTAACTGAGTGATGAGATCAAAATGATGATTGAAAATTATTAACTGATAAATGAGTTGATCCTTAATGCTTACACAAGTCACACGTGCTCCAAAACAATTAGTCATGAATCAATCATAACAATAATATCACATATATGTTTCCACAAAGCATGAATAATTAATGACATGATGAATGTATGAACATAAAGAGAATCGAGTCCTTACACAGGTCATACGAAGCTTCGAGGTCTCGCGATACTAGTCTTCACTGACGACTCGATGAATGAATGACTCGTGCGGTCGCACCAATATTACGACTCACAAAACTCGATCGACTAGATTGTCATAACCCGACAATCCCACTACTACCGTCGGTAGGACCACATAACTCACATCTCGGGGTATTTCACAACCCAAAGCTCGATACCATTTCGTAACACCCCCAAATCCTATCAGGTTATTACGGTGCCGTGACCCCACGCCAGAGATCCACCAAAGAACATGACTAAAATACATTAAATTAAACAACAAGGGAAAATCATAGTCCCTACCATGATATCGACACAATATTCCGATAAGGAATTTCAACGACAACAATGGGCCTACATGGCCAAGGGTAAAAATACAACATTCACGAGCATCCGCTCGGGTAATACATAATGACAATGATGACAATCGAAGAACACTCCAACCGATGACCAACATGAACAACTCGGACTAGTATCGCTCGAATGCCTCGTTGCCATCATCATGCCCTATGTCTCAACTCTCTCCTCGCAAGCACCTAAAACATGAAAAACATGTTCCGCCCCACTGGGTCACCATCCAGATAATGAACATCAAATACAGTATAACATGATATGCATCCAAAGGCGTAATGAAACGGTACAATAATGATAATAATACGAGATGCTCACAAACCAAGGTAAGAACCGAGCATTCGTGAAATACTATGCCCACGGCATACTAGTAATACTTGTTCGACGTTAGAACATAAATGCCCAACGGCGAATCATAATCACGAGAATACCACAATGAATTAAACAACATGAACCAAACCAATCGAATTTAATATGAATCATAATGCCCAAAGGCTCCAATGAAAATACCAAGACATTACAAAAGGCCCGAAAGTCATTCAATGGAAGTTACCAAATATCATAAACACTTGAAACCTAATGTACCAAGCTATAGTTAATGAGGGCTAATAAGGTCATAACCACGACCGTGACCTACTGAGTTGTAGGTGTTGGGAAGCCAACCGCGAAGGTTCAAGCCCCAAACTTACCCATAAGGTCATAAACGCGACCGTGACCTACTAAGTTGTAGGTGTTGGGAAGCCAACCGCGAAGGTTCAAGCCCCAAGCTTACCCATAAGATCATAAACACGACCGTGACCTACTAAGTTGTAGGTGTTGGGAAGCCAACCGCGAAGGTTCAAGCCCCAAGCTTACCCATAAGATCATAAACACGACCGTGACCTACTAAGTTGTAGGTGTTGGGAAGCCAACCGCGAAGGTTCAAGCCCCAAGCTTACCCATAAGATCATAAACACGACCGTGACCTACTAAGTTGTAGGTGTTGGGAAGCCAACCGCGAAGGTTCAAGCCCCAAGCTTACCCATAATAAGCACTAGCCGAGACTAGCCTCCAAAAATATAATAAATCACAAATGACAACGATTCGTAGATTACCGAATTCGTGAGAATGATAGTGTGCTACCTTGAGTCGGCCAACACGATAACAATGATGCAGCGGATAATTCCATGAATGATTGAGTGTTTCGATTACCTTAGAACGGCAAATCGAGAAGAGTAATATGAAGGATACCTCGGCACCTTTAATCGGTTAAATCTCGACGAAGATGAGAAATGAAGATGCTAATGCCTTTAATAGGCCAATACAGTTTTAATGACAACTCCAACAGGAATAACAATGATTTCAACGATGTTTTAGATTGACATCTATATGAACAACAATCTATACATCGATACCGCGAACCGGCTATCGACAATGACATTAATGATGAGTAATACAATGCCTTGAATCGGCCGTTAACGAACAACAATGACATTTGGCAAAATTGCCGGAAGGTATCGTATTGAACGATCTCTTGATATCGATGAATCATGAAGAGACTAAGTCTCGGAATGATACAACACATCTATACACATACATGATGACATTAGCTCATTGACTAGTACAAGTATAAAACTTGCCTCAAACCGAAGGCGATGGAATCCCTCCACGAACAACGAACGGCGTCCTCCTAAAACACAAGTACTGAACCACCTTGAATGAAATACAATTCATTCAATAACACAATATCAATCGAAATCAACATAACGACCGAAAGAAACTCTTTGAGGCATTTAATCGAACACTAAATGTTCAAAGTTCCTCAAGACCCTAAAAATCATCAATCGGGTTGAACGAATCGAAAATATGGATATACAATCCATAGAACATGATTAATAATGTTTACTAACATCAACCGATTCATCAAAATCGGATTAGAAACGAAATCAAGAACAATTCTCCAAAAAGTCAACTTGAAAGAAAATCAAGAAATATACCTTGATTCGACTTAAATACTCGGATTAGATGATGATATAATCAACAAGGATCTTCCAAAATGCCGTGGAAATGATTAGAATCGCCAAGAACTCGATTTCCCGAGCCTCCGTCGCGACGTCGAAAAAGGAAGAAAAATCGCGTTGAAATGAAATCGCCGAGCTGTGCTATATATAGCCGGCAGGTTACGGCCAGAATCGGCAGCCTTACGGCCGTAACTCGACACCTTACGGCCGTACTCGGCAGCCTTACGGCCGTAACCGCATTCGTCAAAAACCGCCAAAGACCCTGACACTTACGGCCAGAATCTCGCACACCTTACGGCCGTAATCGGCCTTCACAAAATCCGCCCGGCCAGACGGCCAGACCCGATCACGCTTACGGCCGTAACTCGACACCTTACGGCCAGAATCGCACCTTACGGCCAGAACTCGGCCAAAGCTCGCCCGGCCGCCGTGACTCGGCCGGGCCACTCCGACGGTCTTGACGACCGAAACCCGAACTCGAGTAAAAATCGAAGATACGGTTACGAAGTACTCGCAAAGACGAATCCAAGCACTAAGAGAACACACGATTCGACCATCCGAAGTGTCGGAATTCGACAACGGAAATAATTACCCTGCACTTTGGGAAATTACAAAAATGGCCCAAACGTCCAAAATCACGATACGTGATCGAAACACCGAACCAAAGCTCGCAACATGAATAATAACATTAAATGAACTTATAGAAACTCAAACAACAGCTTTGGACGAGATTCGCAAGAATCGAACTCGAAAAGGAAAAGCCGTTTAAGAACACGGAACTCAACAAAACGATACCGAAACGAACTCGGATGACAAAAAGAGCAGAATTAAATATTCTCGGAATGACGAAACGGTCATGAGCGAGTCGTCAAAACAGACTTCCGTCGAAAAAAGAAAATTACCGAAAAATCGAAATTGCGGATATTACATATAACCAGTGCACAATTACAAATCATCATGAAACAACCACATATGTGCATAATCACACAAACCCAAGCTCTAACAGCTTACACGGGTGCGACAACGCACAATTCCCATGAGGCGACAAACATTAAATACCAACATCACACCTGTCACGGAGGGCTAACACTTCTAACAACAATATTAACATCGTACACACATTCCCGGACCGCAAACAGGAATGAAAAGTTTTAAAAACGGAAACCACCTTTTTGAAAACAATTTAGAAATACAGTTGATGTTGAGTATTACCTTTCAAAAAGTAGTACAAACATTATTATCGAGACTTTGAAAACCATCTTGCGTTTGATAAAAATGAGGACACTTTTCTTTTAGTGAAAAACTTTCAAAAATATACGATTTGGTCTTTCAATAAACACATACAACTCAAACACATTACATGCCCACGCAGGGGTCGAATACAACACACTCCGGTACAATGGGAAAGAATACTGTAGTGAAAATAAAATACAACTAAACCAATACGACATCAACAGGTCCTCGTGTGATTAGTATCGATCATCTTTCATCACCCTTCATGCCGACCCTGTGTTATGCTCCCCAAAACCTGAATGTAAAGACAGACATCCACCCCCCGAATACTCGGGGTTTAGCAAAACTCCACTGTTTTGCTAGTGCAAGAACAAAGTGCAAAATACGAGTCATACAATTCAAGTTCCAAGAACAATAATAACCAGGAATCCTCAAAGATCCAAACATAACGAAAAGTACTTCCCGAGGCAAGAGTTTGGGTGAAACGTTCCAAAACCAAAAGATCACAAATCAAGGGAAACAATTTATAAAACAGTTTAAAAATGCCATCGAGAGTTTTAGTAGAAAACAATTTAGGATTACCGAATCCTTCTCTTTCCAAAACCAACAGGGATCATAGCCCAAAGGTTTTGTTTCCACAAATAGAACCAACAACAATTCACAGGGCTAGAGCCCGCATCAAGTGTCCTCAACGGACATAAAATCAACACAACATAATCACATACAAGCATCGCTTAGGACCGGGATGAAGCCACAAATCCCACTCGAGGCCTCTAAGGACCCTCCTGAGCTGGCCACAATCATAAAACAAATCACACACATGCATTGCCTAGGACCGTAACGAAGCCACAAATCCCACTCGAGGCCTCTAAGGACCCTCCCGAGCTGGCTAGCTAAACAATTCACACACCACATCTCATGGTTGGATCAATCACCTATTGCATTCTGACCACATGATCACAAGCCATGTGTCACCATAGATTATCTCAGGCTCTCACGGTTGGATCAATCACTTGTTGCATCCTGACCACATGATCACATGCCATGTGTCACCGTAGACCTTCAACCATATCCACACATTCACACAAATAACATATCACATCAATAATATCTAAGTAATTCACTCAATGGCAACAAACACAATGCACGATGTAATGGTCAAATCACAACGCACCAATATGAGATAAAATATACATATATATTATCAAAGCACAACGACAACACCAAGTGTATTCATAGTAATTCACGTAACCATCCACGAACACAATGTCCGCAAAACACACGCATTTTGAAAGAGGGCCTTTAACAAGGCTAACCGAATCTTTGAAAGTGAAATTCAAACGATCAAATAAACACAAGGAGACGATCACTAATTATCATATCCATAAAACAAGAATTGTATGGACAAGGTACTTGCCTCAAATAACCACAATTGCGGAGAATCGACCGAAGTGGGTTGGCACGAACCGACTACGAACCCGCCGACTCCACCGAATGCTAACCCGCATCAATAAGCTACGAACAACAATAACAACAATGAAAATGAATTCCATAGCACGACCTAAAGTCGCTGAATTCAAAGAACAAACGACGAAAGTTCAAGGGTTTCCCCCAAAACGGCGAAGAACGTAAATCGACCGACCAAAACATGAAAATAGAATTCCAAACCGAAATATGGATATACAATCCATAGGATATGTTTAACAACATCATTTGACAACAATTGGTTCGTCAAAAATGGATAGAAAATGAAATCAAGAACAAAACTCCCAAAAAGTCAACTCTAGGGATTCAAGAACAATAGCTTGATTCGGCGAAGAACAATGGATTAGATGATGTTATAATCACCTAGGATGCTCTAAAACACCTTGGAATGGACGAAAATTAGCCCAGGTCGCGAACCCTAGTCGCCACGTCTCAAACCCGCGGAGGAAGAAGAAGAAATGAAGAAAATGAGGATTGAAGACTGTTGTCCAGTTTTTATACTGGACAGCGTAGCGTGCACTAATCTTACCTGATTAGCGTGCGCTATCGAGACGTCTGAACAATCATTCTGCCAAAAATGCACCGTTAGCGTGCGCTAACCATCAAGAGTTAGCGTGCGCTAACGAATCCTCCAGTAGCCACTGGACTCCCTGTTGGAACAATATTTTTTAGATCGTTTTGATGATATGTTATTAAAACCAAAATTTACTTAAAACATATTTTCTCTTCAGTTAACGTACGTAACACACATCACATTAACGTACGTAACATTCACAGTTGTCTGCAAGATTTTTAGCATTCACAGTTGTCTGCAAGATTTTTAGTACAGTTAACGTACGTAACGCATCTTTTATAACGTACGTAACATTCACTATTTTCGTAAGTTTTTCTGTATAGGTAACGTACGTAACCGGAGATATATAACGTACGTAAGGCTTGAATTATTCTGACCGTTGGAAAAGCCACTAGCCGTTGCAACAAGTCGTCTCAATCAATGGATCTTTTGACCAGGATATTACGTACGTAACCATGAAGTTCATAACGTACGTAACGCATATCATCGTGTTTCACTGGACAGTTTCGGCACTTTCATTACGGCCGTTATTCGGATCATATAACGTACGTAACGTACGTAACGTACGTAATCCACAGCATATAACGTACATAACCAGTTTAACTGTTCCAACGGGAAATTGAGCTCAAGAAGGCTATAAATAGCCACCTTCATGGAGATTGAAGATATACAAGCATTCTGAGCCTACTAGCATACTCAAGCAATATCAAGCAAATATTTTGAGAGATATTCCTATTCTAGATTGTGATACGAGAAGATTTGTTCTATAATTTCCAATCTTCATTCTTGTATCTAAGAGCGATATACTGTGAAAGTCGAGTTCCTACTCGCATTTATTTTGTGTATAGGTTATCTTGTACCTAGAAAAACAAGAGTGCTTTTGTGAGGTTGTTCTTGAGCCCGGAAATCAAGAAGTTGTAAGAAGTTGGCACTAAACTAGAAAGTGCAATTCCAAGTTCTAAGAAAAGTCCTAGTCGATAAAACTAGGTAGGGGACGTAGGCTTCGTTAATAGCCGAACCTCTCGAACAATTCCTTGTGTTCTTTCTTTTCCGCATTTTTATTACTCCGATATTTTTGCTTCCGTACGAAAAGAGTACAATACTCTTATCCGCACTATTCAACCCCCCTTCTAGTGGCGGTACCAATATAACAATTGGTATCGGAGCAGTCTCTTTATCACCGGATTAACACCCGCTAGAGAAAAGATCCAAATGGCCTTTATCCACTCCTCCGTTGAAGGCAACGCTCTCAATCGCCCTCCTTTCTTCGATGGTTCAAACTTTATGACATGGAAGAAGAAGATGTCCATCTTCATCCAAGCTCACGATATTGAAATATGGAAGGTCATTGCTCTTGGACCTACCATTCCTAAGAAAACGGATGGCTCTCTCAAAAGTTTCCAAGAGTACGACGATGCCGACTGGAAGAACGACCACTTCAACAGTAAAGCCACTCAATTGCTTTATTGTGCTCTCAATCCAGAAGATCACAAAAGAATTTCTTCCTGCGAGACGGCAAAAGAAATCTGGAAAATGTTAGAGATCACCCATGAAGGTACGAGTCAAGTCAAGGAAACCAAAATCAATATGCTTCTTCACGATTATGAACTCTTCACCATGAAAGAAGAAGAAAGCATTACCACTATGCTTGACCGTTTCTCGGCAATCACAAATGGGCTAGCTTCATTCGGGAAACCGATATCAAGTAGTGATAAAGCCAAGAAAATCCTTCGGTCTCTACCAAGAGAATGGGATGCTACCGTTACGGCTATCATGGAGTCGAAAGAGCTCAATACAATAGAATTCAGCGCTCTCATCGGATCTCTCATTAATTATGAGATCGTCATCAAATCTCGAAGCTCGAAACCAAAGCCTAAGGAGAGAGAAAGGACTATCGCTTTCAAAGCCAAAGAAGAAAGCGATTTAGAGGATGAACCTATCGAAGAAGAGGACGAAGAAACCGCCTTTTATGCCAAAAACATAAAGAAATTTAAAAATCTTCTTCAAAGGCGCTGGAGAGATATCAAACAAGAATCAAGGGATGAATCCAAAAAGACTCACTTCCCTCAAAACAAAAAGTTCGACAACACTTGTCGAAGGTGCGGCGTTCCAGGCCATTTTGCAAAAGATTGTCGTGCTGCTGCTCCAATAAGTTCATCAAAACCACCTCATGAAAAGTTCAAAAAGAAGGAGGTTTATGTCGCCACATGGAGTGACGATGATGAGGATGATGAACCACAAGTCCAAACCAATCTTGCTCTAATGGCCCGCGCATCCGAAGATAGTGACGAAGAAGTCGAGGTTAGTGATTCTCATGAAGAACTACTTGATGCTTTTGAATCTCTAAATAATGAATACGAAAAGGATTGCAATAGCAATAAAGATTTGAAAAAGAAAATAAAACTCCTTGAAATTGAAAATGCTAAATTATTGAAAAACAAGGAAGTTTCTTTTGATCATACAAATTGCTTGGAAACGAGAAAATTCGAAAGATGAATTGCATAAAACTCGAAAGAATTTAAACTTTATGTCGAAAATTTTCATGTGGTAATGACAAATTCGAGCAATTATTATTTGGTCAAAAATTTTCTTTCAAAACAAGGACTTGGATATAATTCATTTCCAATGAAAAAGTCCTTAGAAATTACCACAAAAGATTCGGACACTTTAAAAACGGTATCCCATCATGTCCAAAATGTTTAAAACTGGACATACCGAAACCTCATCGAAACTCTAGACGTACTATAAGGGTTAAGCAAATTTGGGTATCAAAAGGGACCGTTATTAAAAACCAAGTTTTTGTATCTAACTCCTCAGACCCAAATTAGCACGGGTACCTATAAAATGGAAGAAAATGGTTTTGTAGGTACAAGCAAGGAAGACAACATTATCAAATAAATGGTATGTTGATAGTGGATGTTCAAACCACATGAGTGGAAATGAACATCTCTTCACGGAAATGAAAAAGGAAGATCGTGGTGTGTTACCTTTGGCGATAATAAAAGGGCCAAATAAAAGGGACAGTAAAATTGGTAAGAAACCTTTACCCACTATTGAAAATGTTCTATTTGTTGATGGACTTTGCCATAATCTCCTAAGTGTTTCTCAACTATGTGACACCGGTCTTAAATTAATTTTTGAAATTACGCATTGCACGGCAATGAGAAAAGACCAAATCGTTTTTATTGGATTGCGTTATGGAAATATTTACATTGTTGATCTCCAAGATGAATCTTCTTTTAACGAAAAATGTCTACTTTCGTACGATGAAAATGCCGTTGTTTGGCACCGAAAATTGGGACATGCCTCTTTACCACTTCTTTCAAAATTGGCCAAAAATGATATTGTTCGTGGTCTACCAAAATTGAATTTTAGAAAAGACCACATTTGTGAGGCCTGTATTAAAGGTAAACATGCAAGAGGCTCGTTTAAACCAAAAATGGAAATTTCCACTAGTCGTATTCTTGAATTAATTCATATGGATTTAATTGGTCCGTCTCGACATGCCAGTCTAACAGGTAAACTTTATACTTTAGTTATTGTCGATGATTTTTCAAGATTTACTTAGGTAAAATTCTTAGCCAATAAAGATGATGCTTTTAACGAGTTTGTTAAGTGGTGTAAGGTTACCCAGAAGGAAAAAAAATTACCAGTTATCGCCATTCGAACCGATCATGGTGGAGAATTTGATTCTAATCTCTTTGAAGATTGGTGCGATAAATATGGTATTGGGCACAACTTTTCGGCACCTCGGACACCTCAACAAAATGGAGTTGTCGAGAGGAAGAATCGCTCTCTAGAAGAAATGAGCCGAATAATGCTCAACGAGTATGGTCTTCCTAAATACTTTTGGGCCGAAGCCGTTAACACTGCTTGTTATGTTATTAATCGTGTCCATCTCAGGAGAAATAAAATGATGACTCCCTATGAGATTTTTAAATGTAAAAAGCCCAATTTATCTTATTTTCATCCATTTGGTTGTAAAGTGTTCATTCATAATAATGAAAAAGACAATTTAGGTAAATTCGATTCTAAATCAGATATTGGAATATTTCTTGGTTATTCTACTAATAGTAAAGCTTATCGTGTATTTAATTGTAGAAGAGGCTCGGTAGAAGAGTCCATTCATGTAAAATTCGATGATACAGTTTTACCCCCGAGAAAGGTTGTTTTTGATGATGATGCATGTATGGTTCCAGCTAACGAAGTATCCGAAGTATCAAAGGAGTTGGAGAAGCTCGACGTAAGCTCGGACAAACAGGAGGAAAATACTTACAACCTTCCTAAAGATTGGGCAAATGTGAAAGACCATCCGATGGAACAAATTCTCGGAAAAATCGATGAAGGTGTACGAACTAGGAGAAATATAAATGATTGTATTAACAATATTGCATTTATTTCTCTTACAGAACCAAAGAATATCGATGAGGCCATAAATGATGAGAATTGGGCTATTGATATGCAAGAAGAGCTAAACCAATTCGAAAGAAATAAAGTTTGGGAATTAGTTCCGGCACCGGTTGACAAATCAATCATTGGTACCAAATGGGTTCATAAAATCAAAACCGATGATGATGGTCTCCTTATTAAAAATAAATCGAGGTTGGTCGCCCAAGGTTATAATCAATAAGAAGGCTTAGATTATGAAGAGACGTTCGCTCCTGTTGCTCGTCTTGAAGCTATTCGTCTTCTCTGTGCCTTTGCCGCATACAAGAAAATCAAACTCCATCAAATGGATGTAAAAAGTGCGTTCCTAAATGGAATCATCCAGGAGGAAGTTTATGTCAAGCAACCTCCGGGTTTTGAAGACTATGATCATCCGGATCATGTGTACAAGCTCCATAAAGCTCTCTATGGATTAAAACAAGCTCCGAGAGCATGGTATGATCGTCTAAGCTCTTTTCTTATCTCAAACGGTTATAAAAGAGGTAATGTTGATAATACTCTATTCATTAAGGTCTTAAGTGATGATATGTTAATTTGTCAAATCTATGTGGATGATATTGTTTTTGGTGCAACTAACGAAACTCTGTCCAAAGAATTTTCAAATCTTATGAAGGGAGAGTTCGAAATGAGTATGATGGGAGAGTTGAAAAACTTTCTCGGAGTCCAAATTAAGCAACTCAATGACGGAATATTCATTCACCAATCCAAGTACGTCAATGAGCTTCTAAAGAAATTTAAGATGGAAGATTGCAAAGAAATATCCACTCCTATGTCTTCCATTCTTAAACTCGATAAAGATGAAAAAGGTAAATCTGTTGACCAAAAACAGTATTGAGGTATGATCGGATCCTTACTTTACTTAACTGCATCTAGACCTGATATAATGTTTGCTACCTGTCTATGTGCTCGTTTTCAAGCTAACCCTAAAGAATCTCATCTCATTGCATGTAAACGAATTTTTCGATATTTAAAATATACTGCTGGTTTAGGCCTATGGTATCCTTCCAGCATTGATTTTCAACTTTTTGCATATAGTGATGCCGATTTCGGTGGATGTAAAATTGATAGAAAAAGCACCACCGGAACGTGTCATTTTATGAGTTCATGTTTAATTTCATGGGGAAGTAAGAAACAGACTAGTGTCGCTACTTCCACAAAGGGCGAATATGTGGCTGCGGGAAGTGCATGTGCACAAGTTCTTTGGATCAAAAATCAATTACTTGATTATGGCATCGAACTTAAAAATACTCCTATTTTTTGTGACAATACAAGTGCCATTAATTTAAGTAAAAACCCCATTTTGCATAGTAGGACAAAACACATCGAAATTCGTCACCATTTTATTCGTGACCATGTCCAAAACGGGAATGTTCGTCTCCAATTTGTTGGTACTAATGAACAATTGGCGGATATTTTTACAAAACCATTACCCGAAGAAGCTTTCAACTTTATTCGCATAAATTTAGGAATGGGACATGCTGATCATTTTTAAATATTGCATACTCATCATAGTAACATTAAATGGTCATTTAAATCGGGACATCATCGAAAGGAAAAGACTATTCATTTGGTCTTGCTTACGTACGGTAGACGCGGTCCATTACGTATGTAATAGGCCCTTACGTACGTTACAGGTTGGTTCGTTACGTACGTAACGAAACACAGGTTTCACTCCAGAAAGTTTAGGTTTTTACGTTACGTACGTTACATAAGGGATATAACGTACGTAAGCGATTGTTGACCCTAACATATATAAACCCACATCGTCTGTTCCCTTTTCATTTCCTACAAATACCTAGCGACAGCGACGAAGTGTTCCGGCATATCTATCAAAACTTCAAGATTATCCATCAAACCTTCACTTTTCGACCGATTCAATCCTCATGGCATCCAGAACCGGAAAAAAGAGAAGAGGAGAAACCTCCCAAACATCCTCCACGGTTTCCGGCGATCTATCATTTCGGAATGCTCAAGCCATGAAAGTTTTCAACAAAATCCTTATTGACGAAGAGGTAACTCCGAGTCACCACTTTGATTTTGAATCTCTGAATAGTGCTGGTGTTGCTATCGAAGAATTCTTCGATATGCTTGGGATAAATCGGTTCGTTAGTCTTGCTCGACCAATTTATGAGGAATGTGTAAAAGAGTTTTATGCAAATTTTTTTGTCACTTATGATGCCGACGGACTTGTTGTTGTTAATTCCCTTGTGCGTGGTAAATCAATATCCTTTGATGAGGCGAAGCTTTCGGATATTTTTGGTCTCCCTAATGAGGGTTTTCGATGCAAAGGAGAGTTTGCTCCTCCGGACGAAGTCATTAACGACTGGTCCGATGATGAAAGCTATGGTGTTCACGAGTCCAAAGTTCGTGATTTTTTGTCAGACAAAGCCGTTATAAATGTTCATTCCGGGCGGTTCGAAAACAATGACTTTGGAATAAACATTCGTTTGCTTCATGATGCTATCACTCGTTGTCTTATGCCTAAAGTTAATGCTCAGCTTCGACTTGTGAATATCGATATGGAGATTATTTATCATGTGTGGAAGGATCACCAAGTCAACTTCGCGTCTATTGTGCTAAAATGGTTCGTGGAAAAGGGTCAAATTTTCCACAAAAAGAGCTACGCGAAAGTTGATCGACAGAGAAAATCTGGAATGCCGTTTGGTTCTATCTTAACTGAAATTTTTGAGAAAGCAGGAGTTGATCTGTCTGGGGTCCACGGGGTTCCGATTCCTAGGGGGAGCCTCGTCACCGAGGGGACGTTACGGACGATGAGGTATCTTCACACGAGAAATCGTGGATGGATATACTTTGCGTATATCAAGGATGATGATCGGCTCATAGATGGTGGAACTCTTCCGAGAACGGAGGAGAGGATCACATCGAGGGGGATCGATCATACTAGACCTCGTCCGTCATCTCAGCTTGGTTCCTCCCGCCCTCGTCCGGAATCCTCTTCTTCCCAGATGGCTTCTCGAATGGATAGGCTTGATAAGGACATGAGCGACATCAAGATCATGGTGAAGAACATTTGCACACATTTTGGGATACCGCCGACACCACCGGATGCGGACCTTGACTAGTCGGGCTATCCTTTCTGATGATGATGTTTCCTGTTTTATTAAAAGACCAAACATTTCATGTTTATGCTCTGACTGTAATGACTATCTTTTTATGCATCATTTTGGTTATCATTTTGTTTAATCATTGACTTGGATTATGTTGATTATTATGCGTATCATTGATGTCTCTTGCAGGTTTTCTCAACTTTTTGTTAATGACAAAAAGGGGGAGAATAATATGTATTCGTTTTTTAAATCAACTTTTGAAATAATCCGTGCGCGTTTTCAGGGGGAGCATATTAATTTTTGCAGTGCTCGTGTTCAGGGGGAGTTTTATTAAAATCATGTTTTCAAAAACTCACATACGTAAATTTTGTCATCATCAAAAAGGGGGAGATTGTTGGAACAATATTTTTTAGATCGTTTTGATGATATGTTATTAAAACCAAAATTTACTTAAAACATATTTTCTCTTCAGTTAACGTACGTAACACACATCACATTAACGTACGTAACATTCACAGTTGTCTGCAAGATTTTTAGTACAATTAACGTACGTAACGCATCTTTTATAACGTACGTAACATTCACTATTTTCGTAAGTTTTTATGTACAGGTAACGTATGTAACCGGAGATATATAACGTACGTAAGGCTTGAATTATTCTGACAGTTGGAAAAGCCACTAGCCGTTGCAACAAGTCGTCTCAATCAACGGATCTTTTGACCAGGATATTACGTACGTAACCATGAGGTTCATAACGTACGTAACGCATATAATCGTGTTTCACTGGACAGTTTCGGCACTTTCATTACGGCCGTTATTCGGATCATATAACGTATGTAACGTACGTAACGTACGTAATCCAGAGCATATAACGTACGTAACCAGTTAAACTGTTCCAACGGGAAATTGAGCTCAAGAAGGCTATAAATAGCCACCTTCATGGAGATTGAAGATATACAAGCATTCTGAGCCTACTAGCATACTCAAGCAATATCAAGCAAATATTTTGAGAGATATTCCTATTCTAGATTGTGATACGAGAAGATTTGTTCTATAATTTCCAATCTTCATTCTTGTATCTAAGAGCGATATACTGTGAAAGTCGAGTTGCTACTCGCATTTATTTTGTGTATAGGTTATCTTGTACCTAGAAAAACAAGAGTGCTTTTGTGAGGTTGTTCTTGAGCCCGGAAATCAAGAAGTTGGCACTAAACTAGAAAGTGCAATTCCAAGTTCTAAGAAAAGTCCTAGTCGATAAAACTAGGTAGGGGACGTAGGCTTCGTTAATAGCCGAACCTCTCGAACAATTCCTTGTGTTCTTTCTTTTCCGCATTTTTATTACTCCGATATTTTTTCTTCCGCACGAAAAGAGTACAATACTCTTATCCGCACTATTCAACCCCCCCCTCTAGTGGCGGTACCAATCTAACACTCCCTCGAACTACTAGTTAGCGTGCGCTACCAAACCCGTAGCGTGCGCTAACCACAGCACTGTAGCGCGCGCTAATGACCTGCCCTTAGCGTGCGTTAACGGCCTGATTCCAGCTACTAACTTCAGACCCTGCTGTTTGATAGCATGCGCTAAGGATATCCCTTAGCGTGCGCTAATGCACCCAAAACTACAGCAGTAGCACTCTCAAAGCTGGTTACAACAACAGACCCCTCCGATCGAAATACCAAGATCAAGATACGCACGGAAAACTCCAGAATAAGATTATACCAAGACTTTGAGTTACAATCAAACTCACACGCGACCATAAAAAGGGTCGAGATACAAATACGTACACGGATACCCACAACTTTGGGAAAATTACAAAATGGCCCAAAACGCCCGAAAATCACGATACGTGATCGAATAACCAAACCGAAGTTCACAACACATCTAACAAAGTTAAACGGACTTACAGGAAACTCGAAACAGCAGTTTCGAATGAGATTCGCAAGAATCGAACTCAAGTGCGAAAAAGTCCCCAAAAAGCACGGAACTCAACAAAACAACATCGAAACGGACCCGGATGCCAAAAAGTGCAGAATTAATCATTCTCAGAATGACGAAATGGTCACAAGCGAGTCGTCAAAATGGACTCTCGCTAAAAAAGAAAATTACTGGAAATCTAAATTGCGGATATTACACTTGTGGCACTTTTACTTCAAAGGAGTTGCCCTGCTCTATCAAGTTCGCACGTGCTTGGTTCAGAACAAAAGACTTGCCCGAATTAGCCTTAGATTTTCGAATATCCTCCTAAACACAAAGATGGACAACCAAATCCGTAAAGACATCTCATTTCTCTTGTGTTTCAAATAGTTTTTGTAATCTTTCCAGTCCAATGATGATAATTTTTCAATCACACATGCCACCTGAAAAGATTCACTTAGGGTCATGCCCTCTGCATGAATCTTATGTATGATCAGCCGCAACTCTTAGACTTCAAACAATATGGTCTTTGCATCGACCATCTTAAAATTCAGAAACTAGTCGATAACAAATTTCTTCACTCTAAAATCCTCAGTATATATTTAATTTCCAAAGAATCCCAGAGTTTCGCAAAAGTTTCACAATATTATACACATCTTAGCGTTTATTACTAAGCATGTTTAAGACATAGTTCTGGCTAAGGTGATCACTGTGCCTCCAAGCTTTAAACACATTGCGTTTCTCAATATCAATCTCTTTTCTAGAAATGATTGAAGGATCAACTTTGAAATATTTTTCCAAACTGAGGGTGGTCTGGTGAAGTGACATCTTTTATTAACATTGGTTTAAATCAACACCATTGAATTTTTTTGGCTTCTCTGCCTGGATAGGAAATGATCGAAATAGCAGGAAAAAGTGCCTTCGAACTAGAGGAGGCAATAACATTCATGTCAATAAACATCCTGATAGTTGGCTTGCGATTTTTGAGATTTTGTCGAAGAGGAAATTACAAAGTGGAAAAGAAATCTATGAAACAGTAATATTGTTCTTACAATTCTAGTGCAAAGAAAAGTAAAACTGGAAACATAAATAAATTACAGAAAAATGTTACTGTAAAATACATAAAAGTCGAGGCGAGAAAACTCTTTGAACAAGATAATTACATCCTGTAAGTGCCAATAGATCAGAAATATTATCCTCAAAGATACAACTGCTAGCGTCTTCGATTTTGTAGCACACCAGAAAAGAAAGCTCCAACAAACTGTAAAAATACAAGAAGTGAGCAAAGTACTTTACGCTTGCGTGAAGCTATAATTCCCTATGCAAAAATGCTTGGATCTGATGTGCTCGAAACGCATCCTAGAATGCTACTATTTATACTAAACTCCTCATTATGAGTTGTAAATATTGGGCATCAATATCAGGTTCATGGTATTTAGGGACCATAAAATTGCCCATTTAAGACTTACTTAAAACACACAATTAGTATCTTGTAACTAGTGAACGTTCTCTTAGGATCACTTGAGGATACAATGCTTTTTGTTGTCGGCTCCACATATAGAATATCACAAATGATTCCTATAGTATGAAGTTCGAACATGCATTACCATGTGACTAGAGGAATATTTTATTCCTAAAGCACTCACGATTTCAATGCATTTAATTCAAAGATATGAGTGCATTTTTTGCACCACATGCTCAAGTGCAAATACAACATTTTTGATGCCTAAGATTCCAGAGACCTTTTAGTACTGAGACAACATGGACAAGTTTAATTTAAGTTCCCTGAGTAGCCAATCAGAGTTGTCAACATCTCACCAACCAACAATAGCCGTACTTATGAATGACGTGTTTTCTAAGTCTATTAATAGCCATGAAGGAGGACTCGATCAAACACGAATGAACTTCATAAATCAAGATTTGACAAGCATACAACTTACTATCTTACAACAAATCTAAAAAGCACCTAAGTTCTCAACTTTATAACAACATCCTACAATGATATACACGAGAGATAAAAGTTGTTGTTCCGAACCAATTCTACTACACCAGTAGTTGAGAAGATTTCAATCTTGTGTATATTGAATTACCAAATTAGTGTGGGAAGAAAGTGCTTTGCATAATCTATATTCAGACCCATGTTGAAACAAGTGAAGAAGATTCAAGTCTAATTGAACATCAATTTGGGTCAATGATGTTGTTAATCCAGATGTATCAATCTTTGTGAATGATGAAATATTGTGTGTATTCTTAGAGTTAAGGATTGTTGTGTGCTTCTTGTTTCTAGTGCATACCTCCTGTATGGAGCCGATTGGACTTGAAAGAGTTTGCTTCAAACTACTATAAGAACCCTTGTGTTCTTACTGCTTTGTACCTGCCATCATCATATAAAACTATAACTTATGGTTTAATTAGTATAGTTACTTTAGAAAATTTTCTGTGAGCTAAGTGCTATAAATAACCAACCTACTCGACATCAATGCTCTTGTTGTTACTTTGTCATTTGACACCGATATCAAGACTAAGTCTTCCACAAGGCTTTAAATTTTAGAAGTTCTGTATATCTTATTCACCCCCTCTAGGATATTCCTTGAGTATATTTTGATCAACAAGTGATATCAGAGTTATTGGTTCTACCGAGAATCGATCAATTTAATCTTACTTGAACAGGTTTCCAAATCACAAGTTTCGAAACCGTGCACATTACATCTTTCCAAAATTATGCATATATTCATTATGAACACCCTCTATGATTAATAAAGTTATTGTGTTCTCCAATAATGAGTTTGATAGGTGGCACTACTACGAAAATAGGATTTCACATCGGTTTTTAAGTACTATTCACATCGATTTTAAAACCAATGTTGTATCCACTGATGTTAAAATTCACATCGGTTTTTAAAAATCGATGTGAAAATGAGTAATTCACATTGGTTATGCCTCACAACCGATGTAAAATTGATGCAAAAAAATTCAAATCGGTTTCTTCAATAACCAATGTGAATTGCAACTACAGTATGTGTAATTCACATCGGCTTTCAATGAAAACCGATGTCTAATGTGTCATTCACATCGGTTTTGAGTTATAACCGATGTAAATTGAAGCAAAAAATTTAACATCAGTTTCTTAAATAACCAATGTGAATTGTATATATGTTTTCAACCCAGCACTACCAATTTGCCAAAATCCACCTGTTCTATTTTTCAATATTGAGTAAAAAAAATCTGAAAAAAAAGCTTGATATATAAAAATAGCAGCACAGGACATTTATGGTGAAATACAAGTTTTGGTTCCACATCACTCCAACATCTAAATCCTCCTATCAAAGACTATGATCGGACAAAATCTAGAAGTTAAGCTCGATGGTGCTCCACTAAAGCCGTCGAAGCCTTGGCCAAAACCAGAACCACCACCACCACCCCTGAAAGCAGGTTGGTAATCAGCAACATGTAAATATTTGAATCAAATCTACACAACATATATCTGTTCACAATCATGATCAACATCTCAAATTAAAACCAATGCCCAACATAATTTTGAAGCAACGAATGTATCATCTATGAAGCAAAAACATACATCTTCTAACAATCTCAACTGTTCACAACAAGTAATATCAACTAACTACAAAACAAAAATATACGTCCTTATCAAAATTCCGAAAGTTTTAACTTCATGAACTTACCAATGCAATACAAAAATGACTTTTTTAAAATCAAAGCTTGTTAGTGTCAGCAAACTATACAAGTTGAAACCTTTATAACTGTTAAAAAGAGAGAAAGTAAACCTGCTGAGCAAATGTTGCTGCTTCAATTGCAGCAGCAGCAAGACTTCCAGACTGAAAAGCTGATGAAACTGCATATCCAGGTCCCATAATACTTTTTGCTTAGGCAACTCGAAGAATCTGCCCATTTTTCTCCAAAGTAGTACCATTTGTTGCTTCGAGTGCCTTAGTAGCATCCTCAACCTGAAGATCAAAGTATGCATAAACAACAAGATACATTGATACATCAACCATGTTCCATAAATGAAAAATAACACATAACCAAGAACATGAAGAACATCATACAGAAAAACCATCCTCTTAGTGGAAGAGAGTAAATACGCTTAAAAAATAATGAGAACTAGACATGACATGATATGGAATAGATCCACTAAATGTTTGAAGAGCAATGCCGGAAATTTTTTAAACGATATTACTACATGCCCAACACAAAAAAAGCTTTGCATATATCACGAAAATGAACAGATGAAGGCACCTTGTCTTCCGTGATTCTTTCTATGCATTGAAATTTTAAACCTTCATTTAGAATATTAAAACTACTTGATACAGTTTAATCTTCTTCAAGATTAAGCAAAAGAAAAACAAAAGTTGGCACTTCTTCACCATCATACATGAACAGTCAATAGTGAAGCTAAACTTACTGAATGGAAATGAATAAATGCAAATCCTCTTGAGACATGCGTTAATTTGTCTCTTACATGTCGCAAGTCCTGCAAGGATTTAGAATATTATAAATCATGGTTAGGTGACTAACAAATCATTTGTTGCTTCATAGACTTATAATTTAAAAACTTGTTAGTGTCAGCAAGCTATACAAGTTGAAACCTTTATAATTGTTAAAATTCACTTCTACTGTTATATTTTGAAAACTTTCTAGTGTCAGCAAGCTATAAAAGTTGTCCATTCTTATGTAGAATTGTGGATAACCTCTCTTCATTAAATTATTCAAATTTAGATAAACTGAACATCACTAGTACATATCACTTAGTTCGAATGCAACACAACTAATTCATTGAGACCGGTTAACATAAAGACTTGATGCCCAGTAATGGAACACAACTAGTACATGTATGCGCGCACCGCAGACAGAAGATGGGGGAGAGGTGATCAAATAAGCTCATAATGGAAAGATAATGTTACAAAGATCTTAAAAGTAGTCCCATAGACGATATATCATAGTTACCAAAACCAGAACGGGCAAAGTTCTCCTTAAAAAAAAGACAATAAAACCTTATGACAACTCATGAGCATCCCAGCTACTAACCTGACTCATCTATCAATCATAGGCACAACAATCATGGAACAATACACGATCAAACAATCAAAACATGAGTGATATTCTAATTCTATGGTATTATGTTTGATTTGCGCACCAAGGCTCGATTCTGCCGCATATGCTTCTGATTTCATTAATTTTATGTTAGAAACATGAAGGCAAAGACAAATCTTAAAAACAACCACTATCATAAGTTGGGACATACTCAAGTTTTTCCTCTGAAGCTTTCTGGAGATTTTCAGTTCCTCGAGAAATATCAAATTTTCAACACATTCTCCTGGTTTTGTTAATTAATTAATGTTAGAAACATGAAGACAAGACAAATCTAAGAAGAAGGGGATCACAAACAAGGAATAAAAAATCAAACCAAGTAGAAATAATCGAATTCAAAATCTGGAAAAAAATGAACCACTGAAATTTAACCTAACACACAAGATCGATTTGTCAAGAATCAATCTCAGCCATTTAATCGTAACATGGCGTTATTGAGATTAAAAGAAATAATGAACCTAACAGTTGAAATTTTAGAAATAAAAAATCTTATGAACAATTTCATCCTTTCTGTATTTGTCCGATTCGCGATCTTCTCAAGAAGGAGGTCGATATCAGGGTAAGAAGGGAGTTGCCAAGAAGGAGGTCGATATCTGCCTAAAAAAAAGAGAAGCAAAATACCACGAAAAATGCGACTAAGAATCGAGCAAAATACTATGAATTGATCAGTAAGACGAGCAAAATTTTACCTGAATACTCGGTCATAAATCTAGCACCTCAGAAGCCTCGGCTGGAAATCTCAACGGCCGGAAAGACTATTAGCTCCACCACTGGGTCGTGGCCTGCTTGACGAATGTCCTCATCTTCATAGATGGTGAGGGAAAACTCGGATTATCATTTCAGAGAACGCTCTTCTTTGACAAGTTCTGAGAAGAAAGAAGAAAAGGGGAAGACATATAAAAAACTCATATTATTTTTCTGCTCTTATAAATGCTTTTCTTCAAAGGGTATAGAAAAAAAATAGATTCACATCGGTTACAAATAAGAACCAATGTCAAGTTATAATATTCACATCAGTTTTATATAAACCGATGTTACACTAAAAAAATCATTTAGATTCACATCGGTTCTTTTAGAAATCGATGTTAAAGTAGTATATTCACATCAGTTTCTAAATAACTGATGTTAATCGAGCATAATTCACATTGTTTTTTATAAAACGATGTTAATTTGTTTTAAAAATTTTAATTATGCCACCGCGTCTTTTTTAACATCGATTTTCACAAAACCGATGTTAAACGAGTGATGTTGAATGTCTTTTTTGTAGTAGTGTGGAGGATAAGAATGGAAGCTCACCTAGCTTTCATGCACAAGGAAATAATTTTATAATACAGGAAAGAACTACCAAGATTTTGTAAAGTCAATACAGCCCCAAAGGTAGAAGTATAGGGCTTTGCAGAGATGTTGGAGAAGCGGGGAGAACACTGGGCGACATGCAATAAGAAAAGAGAAAATTTGAATAGCATCTCCAAGAATGCGCTCTATGTCACTCTTGACAAGGGTACTTTCTAAGGTAAACAGCTCTTAGACAAAAAAGGAAATCCGAGGTAAACTGGAAATGAGTTGTGAAAGCACAAAGCTTTTGAAAGAAAATAAAATTCAAAAACCGACTCAAGAGTTTGAGTCATTCGAAATGGAGCAAAATGAAACCCTTGAGGAATTCGATCTCAGATTCACTAGATTATTGGTGAGCTTGAAGCACTCGGCGAAGTGTATACCCAGAAAGAAAAGAATTTACAAAATTTTGTAGCACCCCATGCCTGATGGGATCATAAGACAACAACTATGCGTGTCTCATGTAAGCTGAGTGAGGTATCTACCTTTGACTTATTTTCTGACTTGAAAGCACTTGAGTATGATTTCAACAAGAGATAAAAAAATGGATGAATAACCCGCAAGAACTACAACATTAATTTTTGTAGGATCTTACAAGAGACATAATTCTACTCCCAGCACATCCAGGAGTACAAGGAAGGATGAGGAGTTCTCGCAAGATGAGATGACCCTCCTGATGCAAAAGTTCCGGAAGTTCATGAAGAACAACTTGGGGAAGGCTCTCTTACAGGCCTAATACATCTAACATGACCAAGATGAGCAATGAAGCATCACCTACTACTAAATCCAACTTATGTTACAACTGTATGAAGCTAGGACACTATGTAAATAAGTGTCTCTTCCCAAAATTCTACAAGTACTCTGAAGGGGAAAGAAATGAGAGTGATGAAAGGCACATGATACATCATGAAAAAACTACATAGGCTGTTGGGGGAACCAGAAGCATCGCCTGCAACAAAGGATACAAAGGCTTCCAAACAAGTTGAACCGAATAGTGATACATACAACATCGACTAATAAACCTACTTCTGTATATTGGCTAAAGAAGAAGAATATGGTAATGATGATAAGGTAAATGTTTCTTCTTTAAATGAGAATCATTGTACAAACATGTCATCCACTTTAAAAAAAAGATTAATATGTTTAGATCCATTGAAATAGCACACGAGAATTTGAAAAAGGAAAACCTACATCTCACAATTTCCAACACATGGCTTAGAGATGAAAATGACTTGCTAAAAGAATTTTCTGGAAACCAACCGTTAGATTCCAAAAATAGCAAAGTCAAGAATTAAAAACTCATGGAGAACAGTCAACAGCTTAACACAGAGATGAACGAGATCAAATTTCAATATCGGAAAAAGCCAAATGATTATGTGTCTCATCTTGAAATAGAGGTGAGCATATTGAAAAAATAAGAAAAAGAACATGGGGCAACCCTTAGATATTTCGAAAAATCCTTGAACATTATGGAAGATATCTTATGCAAAGGCCAACATGTTAATAACAAGAGAGGGATATGATTCTTTGTGTAGAACATGTTACTAACAAGAGAGGCATATGATACTCCTTGTTATATGCCTCGTATGGCCAATCTAGTAGGGTCTTTGTCAAAGGGGTTGAGCCT
Organism: Orobanche coerulescens; assembly: GCA_033398695.1. Taxonomy (NCBI): domain Eukaryota; kingdom Viridiplantae; phylum Streptophyta; class Magnoliopsida; order Lamiales; family Orobanchaceae; genus Orobanche; species Orobanche coerulescens. The sequence continues at coordinate 168,334,946 of CM065805.1, read as the reverse complement.
ACAACAAACACGCATCCTGAATGAATGCTGAAAGTTGTTCCCGACACAAACTACTACAAAATATGCTTTTTACGACGCTCAATTTACATCGTTTAACGAAAACCGATGTAAAAAATAAAATTTCGTTCAATTTACATCAGTTGTCAAATAAAACTGATGTAAAAATTAAAATGACTATTTTTTACATCGGTTGTTAGAATTAGGCCTGTTATCGGTCCGAATCGGTCCGGATCTTAACCTACCCAGTATCTACCCGATAAGCTTATTGGGTAATCAGGAACCGATCTGATAAGCTTAACGGATCCGATATTGTTCCCGGTAATCGATCGAATAATCTTATCGGTATCCGGACCGATCCAGTAATTTTATCGGGTACCCGAACCAATCCGGACCGGATGTCTCGATTACCCGTTTAATCTGATACTGATCCGAATTCAGGGACCGATAGCGCGAAATCATTCTTTTCACAATAAAAAAAACAAGGAAAAATAATCTAAGGTATAATTTCTAATGAATAACTACTTTCATGCATTTAAATATATAAGTTCATCAAAATACGAGCAAGAATATAAAGTGCATGTTAAGATTACATATACTTGAAGCCTCAGAAACATATTTCATCATAGGCTTTTAATACAATAAAAACACCATTCAGGAAAATAAACACCATTCATCAAAATACAAACACCATTCATGAATCAAACTTCAGTTAAGTAGACTAGAATAATACATCATTAGCCTCATAACATGTTCATCATAGGCTCGCCATACGATCAAGCAAAACATTAAGGCAATAAGTACATGACTGATTCATTTCAGGAGGTGGTTGAATTCTTGGCTCCTCCCAAATCAACCTCACCAAAGTCATATTGCATAATTAGTTCATCTTCTTCTTCTTCAAGCTACATTAAAATTAAAAGTAGGCAAAGTTAAAAAGGATACAAAGAAGACAAAAAAAATTAGGATAATTTACTTACAACGCTTCTTGATGAACCATTTCTAATCCCATAATATTCTTTAATCCAATCACTACCACATAGAAGCATCTTAACTGTATCAGTTCTCATTGAGGCTCTTTTGCATCAATAATTCTGGATCCAGCACTAAAAGTTTCCTCATAAGCAACTGTAGTAATTGGAATTGATAGTATATCTTTTGCAATTATGCTTAACACTGGATATGTTGCTTCATTTGCCTTCCACCATTGAAGAACATCAAAATGTGTTCCACCATTTTGTAATCTTTCAGGGGGCTCAGACAAATACATATCAAGATCAGATTTAGAAGTATGAACCACATCAACACTCTCAAGAAAAGCCTCAAAGCTTCTCTTTCCCAAACCAAAACTTGTACTATAGCCAGCATCTTTGTTTTGGTCATGGGATTGATCTTTTTTCTTGTATGCTTCTTCATACAACTTAAATAATTCAGTTAAGTTTTCAGTTAACTTCTCTTTCTCTGTATCATCCTTATTACTTGTTGGATATAAGAAACCAAACACCCAAGTAATGAAAAACATTTTGTACCTAAAGGCACCAAGATAGGCAACAAGGCATCAAGATAGGCAACAACCAACAAGATAGGATTAAGAGGTGCCTCAGAACAGTTTCATCACAGGCAAGTAGGCAGTTTTGTATCAGTGTAGTATCAACATGATAAGCCTCAGAACAATTTCATCACAGGCAACAAGATAGGCAACAAGATAGGCAACAACAAGATCAAAGTGTAGTATCAGTTCTGTATCAGTTTAGTATCAACATGGAAAAAAGATAGGCAACATAGGCAAATAAAAGATCAAAGTGTAGTATCAATTCTGTATCAGTTCTGTATCAGTTTAGTATCAACATGGGAAAAAGATAGGCAACATAGGCAAATAAAAGATCAAAGTATAGTATCAGTTCTGTATCAGTTTAGTATCAACATGGAAACAAGATAGGCAACAAGATAGGCAACATAGGCAAATAAAAGATCAAAGTGTAGTATCCGTTCTGTATCAGTTTAGTATCAACATGGAAAAAAGATAGAAAACAAGATAGGCAACAAGATAGGCAACATAGGCAAATAAAAGATCAAAGTGTAGTATCAGTTCAGTATCAGTTACCTAGGATCAAGAACTGCACCAATTGAAATTAATAAATGGCTTTGGCTCCATTATTTATCATATTTGCCCTTCATTTTAGGAGCCAAAATCTGAAGGTGTGGCTTTTCTGAAGCCTCATAATGTTTGTCCAACAGAACTTTAACTCTAAAGAGCTCAGGCAAGAACAGATTGCATGTTGGATAAGAACTGCGACTTATTATATTTGTAACATCAATAAAAACTTCCAAGAAGGTGCAAATATCAGAAATCATCTCCCAATCGAACTCATCAGGTAAATAGTGTATAAATGCCCCATTTTCTTCAGCATACCTGGGCCACACATCTTTATAGAAATAGGCAGTACTCAACATTTTGTGTGTTGAGTTCCACCTTATTTTGGTATCCAACACTTGCATTTTACCAGTCATTCCCAACTCCTTCACAATTTTAGCAAAATCTTTGCATCTAGCTTAAGAACTCGAGAGATATTTCACCCCTGTTCTGATGGTATCAACTATTGGCCTCACAATATCAAGTCCATCTTGAACTAACAAATTCAAGATATGTGCACAACATCTAACATGAAATATTTGTCCATCTAGAGGCAATTTCCCCCTATGCCTAAAATCATGCTTCAACCTATTTATGCAAGCATCATTTGCTGATGCATTGGCAACTGGTATTGATACAACCTTTTCTCTAATTTTCCGGTCATCCATAACCCTCAACAACTCCCTAGCAAGAACCTCACCACTATGAGGTGGTGGGACATTACAAAAAGACAAACTTTTCTATGTAGTTGCCATTTAGAGTCAATGGAATGGCTTGTTACAGTCATGTAACCAATTCTCTGGTCATTTGACCACCATAAGTCAGTGGTTAACCCTATTCTATTTGTCTTAGACATTACAGTTTTCATCTTAATCTTCTCATCATTGTAATATTTTTGACACTCTGTTTTCACTGCATGCCTAGTAATCCTTTTATATAGAGGATTAATTTCCCTCAAAAATCTATTGAAGATAACACCCTCCATAATCAGAAAAGGAAATTCATGTCCTAATACCATATGGGCAGCAAGGACCCTAACCTTAGCATGATCATATTTCCAAGAAATAAGAGAAGGATTATCACCATCAGTAAACATATTAGTAGTTAACCTTGATTGAGAGCCAGGTTTTTCAGATGGATCCAGTTTCAGTTTTCTTTGAACACAGGATTTCAAGTGTTTCTTACCATTTGATGTACTGCCATGCACAAGATCAAAAGTATAAATAGCACCACACCATTTGCACTTCCATTTCTTTTTTCCATATGGAAGAGTAATTACTTCCATCTCAGCATGGACAATAGATTTCTTTGCTCTTGTTCTAGAATTCCTGACAGAGTCATCCAAAACTGAGGCTTGACCATCAGCGGTTGACCCATCAGTTTGGCTATTATCATTGATGTCCAACAGTTCTCCAATCTCAATCCCTCCTTTGACCTCATCATCATCTACATCAATATCGAATTCATCATTCATCATTGGGCTACAACAAGAATCTTGATAAGACATCTCATATGCAAGTTAAAAATAACAAATAAATTACAAATAATTTGAAAAACAACTAATTGAAACCACATATAAAACCTATTTTGAAACACTGTTATTATTAACCAACAATTAATTACAAAAGAAGCCACATGTTTACAGATTACTAGATTATACATAAGCTTGAAAACTCAAATCGAAACCCTAACTACAAAACCCCTAATTTGAAAACCAAAATAAGATAAAAACCCAAAAATTGGAAACCCTAATTCGAAATCCCCAATTTGAAAACATAAATCAAACCCCGATGAATAACATAATGAAGTCATTAACAAAAAATAAATTTCACAAAAAACCGATGACATATACACTCACAAGATTTTTATATGTTGAATCTGTTGAAATCGGTTGAAGATCGAGATGAAAAACCACTGAATCGACCTTCTTCTTTATGGATTCAAGGATTAAAACCCTTAGGTTCCCTTGCGTTTGCGTAAAATCAAAGAGAAAAAAAAGATAGAGAGTGAAAGACGAGAGAGAGTGTAATATCCGACTGTAACTTTTCATTTTTACCTGTCATTGTATTATTTGGATAATCTGACTATCATGAATCGTTGCATTTAGTATTATGTTGGGGTATTATAGATTTGAATTTCATATCGTTGTTATTTCATTTCATATGTGATGATTCGATGTTAATTAGAGAGTTGCATTTTCGAATTTATCTGTTGATGTAGCGTACGCTACATAGTAAGATTAATGTACGCTAATCCTGTGCCTTAGCATGCGTAATGTTTCCTCTGTTGCGTACGCTAAGAGGGAATCTGGCATCAGTTGACTTCAGCATGTGAACTCCTTAGCCGTTGGCATGCATGTGAGTAAGGTCTGAGCTGTCATGTCGGCCAGAGTCAACTTTTATTAGCGTGCGTAACCCCTTTTTCATTAGCGTGTGCTAACGACCTGCGAATTCAAGACAGTAGTCACTGTAAGCCGCTTACATACGTAATATTAACCAGTTAGCGCACGAAAGTGTGTTAGAGTACGCTAAAGATTCCCGTTAGCGTGCGCTAAGTCTGTACAGTCTATTTATAGGACCAGCCTGTTTTTCATTTCTTCACAACTCCAAACCGATTCTCTCTCTATATATCGTCCCTCTGCACTCCCAAACCGATATCAACCTCCCCCAACTTGCTTCTAAGCCTTAAATCTTGGAGTGGAGCTCATTTCCTTGGAGACTAGGAGGTGTTCTTGAGCTTGGAGTATATTTTCTCATAGCTTTGAGGTTGTTCTTCATTTCTGGAGGTAGGTGTACTTTCCTCTCTGGATTGTTTTCATATGTTGACGTTAATAACGAATTATACTTCACCTAGAGTAGATTAATCAAGTAAAACATATTTTTAATCCAACCTTTTTAACACTTTTGATGAATATGATAAATGAGGGTTTGAGATGGATGTGTTCTTGATGATATAGTGATTCTAACCACGTTGTAACTATCATGCTCATCTTGTTGGACGAATCTAGCTCAGTAGAATACCCTTGAATCAGTTAACTTCACCGTAGTTGGATTTAACTAATAGAGTTGTTATCATAAAGTGATTAAACACCATTTTAAGTTTTCACTTACCTTGGGAAGAACTTGGCCATGTTAGAAGTAGAAGGGTGTCTTCTTACTCAGATTTCTTAAGAATCATATTCTCCTTATGTTTAGCTCAGCAAGATTTTGAATGGTTAAGGATATTTGTGAAACCAACACAACAACTTTTCATTAATCTAATGTGTTGAGAACTTAGCTTGTTTTGATCATCATACTAGATAGATAGTGAATTCATCATGATGTTAATGGATCTTCCAGCCTTGTAAAGAAACATTTTGATAATCTTCATGGATATGGAGTAATCTCATAACTAATAACCTTGTTGTAAGCTTAATATTCAATTTAGATGAGAGGAGAATGATCATAAATGTGCAGATTTTGTTCTTTCAACATTTTAATGTTTTGGAAAGTTTAATCATTATAAGATGATCTTAACATCATAATTGGTTATTCAACATACCCTTGATAGAACTCTTGTTTATGATGAACCATGTGAACATTCGGTAAAAGTATTGTAGACCGATTTTTATGGTTGTAATGATGTTAAAAGAACTCCTGACATAAGGCTTCGATAATTGGAAATAGCAAACTATTCTAAAGGATTGTAGGATGACGTCTTACTAATCCTATATTGATAATTATACGAATATGTTATTGAGTAAAATGTATTTCGTTTAAGGTTGATTGTTCGAGTAAACAATATTAGTCGAGGACCGTTCGTTCGTTCCGACAAGAAGAGGACTATTCTCGTCTCCGTATTGAGGCAAGTTATCTTGCTTGGTTATAATGATGATTAGATCCTTGTGACGGTTATATATTTCATATGTATGAATTGTTCATGTAATGTTTGTCGTGATTTAACATTGTCCTTGACGTTATTCCGTTTTCTTCATGGGGTTGCAATCCCAAGTACGTCGCTTTGAATCGTTGATCTCGTTGGTCTTATTTTCACTTCGGTGAGTTTTTCTTGATCCTTAATCGGATATGTGATTTATTGAATTCGTTGTCATGTTGTATCGTGACATATCCGGAATCATATCTGCGTTCCGATTGGTCATTGTGTAGGATTTTTAGCCAGGCACATATATAGTCATGCGTGGATATTATTCCGCATTGGACTGTGCACACGAGACGTAGTTTCGTGAGGCTAATTAGGTACATTATCCCACGTATATTCTGGATTCCGTATACGGGGCGGACATGTACACGGACACATTTCCGGATCAGGCGTACTGTGATGTCCATCTTGAGCCATATTGTTAATCATCCATAGTATTGGATGTGCTCGACGGTTTGTGACTGATTGTTTCATACGCCCGAGGGGTATGATTAATAGTCGGAATGATTTCCTTGAGATCTATATATATGTGAATTGTATAATGTCGGAAGAATTAATTATCATGTATATCTGACCCTTTGTTTTGGGCGAAATACTTGTATTGTATTTTAGGTCGAGGCAAAGGCAAGGCACGGGAAGAGCATGTTGACGGCGAAGGGTTCGAAGGATACTAGTTCGGGGGGCCCACATCTTTTGTTGTCCGGTTATGTTAAACCGTGTTATGCTATTTCCTGCTTCATTTAAATTGATATCTGGTTGTATTGACATTTGAAGTATTTTCCATCTCCATATGGTTTATACTTGTTTTTCGGATCCTGTGTATTATAAGACCGTTAGCCATATTTTTAAATAAACTCCTAATCGGAGTAATGACTATTCATTGTGGTTCGGTATCACAAATAATATTTATTTAATCTGTTTTGGATATTTCCTGGTGGGTCCCAGTGTGGGGTCCACGGCACTGTAATAGCCGCTTTTTGGAGTGTTACAGAAGATGGTATCGGAGAGTGTTTCCTTTTTATGAGTCATTGTAAAATGAACTAGTATCAAGAGACTTTCATGTCACGTGTGACCTGTGCAAGCGCCTGACCCTACGAGTCAAATACGGTATGTACTTTATGAGCCATGATTTAATTACTGGCATGATATTGATATCAGTATGGGTCTCCTTGTTGATCATGTTATTTTGAGGAATTTTGACAGGATTTATCTGATTGATAATCCGAGGTAAATGCTGAATTGATTATATGATTGAAATTGTTCGACTTGACGCCGATATAATATTCGGTGCGACATTCGTGGTATCGATAACCGTTTCCTTGAATATGTGATTCCTTGTTGCTATTAACTTAGCATGAATTTTAGTATCTTGAACTGTACTTATGGTTATCATTATGATTGATTCTTTCAGTGTGGAAAGAAACCTGAGAGGTCGTGGCAGAGGGGGACGAGGCTGCAGAAGGGGCCGAATCCCGATACCTCGAGCCAAGAGATGCGTGAATGCAGATCAGAGTTCCGCAGACAGTGGTTCACCTTCTAGGGAACAATCGCACCACAGTGGGCGCGGGGATGCGCGTGTCGATCCTTACGTCGTGATGCAGGGCATGATGACACGGATGACCCAGATGGGTCAACTAATGGAAGCTATGCAGAGGGCCGCTACTGGCCAGCAAGAGGGGCCTCATCCTCCTCCTGTGATTGGCGGACCCGTGAGTCGGATTATCAGCGACATCTCTCACCAGCGACCACCGACCTTTGAAGGCTCCTCTGATCCTGCTGACATTGTGCATTGGATCGAGCATTTTGAGAAACTTTTCCAGATGGTGGACTGCCCGGAAGAGAACCGCGTCTCGGTAGCCGCGTATTATCTTAGCAAAGGCGCTCACACATGGTGGCTTTCAGTAAGGCCAGCTGATGGTGTTTACACTTGGGAGGAATTTAAAAACCTCATGCTAGATCGTTACTATCGAGGGCCACTCCGTGAGGCCAAACTGTCGGAACTACTGAACCCCGACCTGTCTGAAGACGATGATGTATTATCTATTGCTGAGAAATTCCAAGCACTCCTTCCTTTCACCACGACAATTATCCGAACAGAGGCCGATAAGATCAAATACTTTCTCAAGAGGCTTAAACCCCGAATGAGAATGCAGCTGTTGAATCACCACTGTACCACCTTACCAGAGTTCATCGAGAAAGCTCTGGAGTACGAACTCACCGCGAAGGAGATTTCCAAGAAACAACCACAGTCCAACAACAAAAGATCCAGGAACCAGAACCAGACTGAGAGTAATCGGGGGACATTCAGGAAGCCCCAGTCATTGCCAAACCCTTCTGATCAACCACCCATGGCGTCAAAGCCCGCCGGATCGCACTCTCGAATGGTTCCCTCATCCGTGGTGTGTCATAACTGTGGGGGCCAGGGGCATATCAACTTCAAATGCCCAAAGCCTGCCATCACATGCCATACTTGTGGTAAGAATGGTCACCGTGCTCGTTTTTGCAGGAGTGGGCCCGGACATGAACCAGTAGCGTCTCATGCTCCAGTTTAGTCCTTTGTCCAGAACCGGACGCCTCCATCCGCTTCCTATCAGACCACCGGGGTGAATAGGGGAATGGGCCGTGGGAATCAAAGTGGTACACCTGGTGTCGGAACTGCGAAACCCAGGATTTACGAGATGAAGAAAGCTGACGATCCCGAGGCCAGCATGATTTCAGGTATACTCGAGATCCACTCCCAGCCTGTGTGTGTTCTTTTTGATACCGGTGCTTCACACTCTTTTATATCTTCTTCTTGTTTAAGTCGTTTGCCTCTAGACCATGTTATCAATTGTGAGCCCTACGTGATTGGTTTACCTGATGGTAGAAGAATTATTGGAAATTGTGAAGTCCAGATGTCCAGGTCGTTTGAACGACCGTGAGTGGTTGTCAAATCTGATTGTAGTCGATTTACCTAAGGATGATATAATCTTGGGTATCGATTGGATGGATCGTCATGATGCAATACTCAGTGTCCGCAAACGGATGGTAACCGTCACTTCTGATGATGGTTTCGAATGTATCTTTCGAGGGGATAATCCCAGTCGTTCTGGGAGAGTCATCAGCGCTATGAAAGCAGTGAAACTACTTAATCAAGGGTGTATTGGTTATTGGTGCTACATGGCCAAAACAGTAGATCGACCAGTTGAATTGGCCGACATTCCGGTAGTCCGAGACTACCCAGATGTATTTCCAGACGAGTTGCCAGGCTTACCTCCTCATCGTGACGTGGAGTTTATTATTGAGTTAGAACCAGGGACATCCCCGCTTTCAAAAGCACCATATCGTATGGCTCCGACTGAGATGCAAGAATTGAAGAACCAGCTTGAGGAGTTGACTGACAAGGGCTATATTCGACCTAGTGCGTCCCCTTGGGGAGCACCAGTGTTATTTGTACGGAAGAAAGATGGATCTCTGCGCTTATGTATTGATTACCGTGAGCTGAACAGGGTAACCATCAAGAACAAGTATCCTTTGCCTCGTATTGATGATTTATTGGACCAACTTCATGGAGCTTCCATGTTTTCTAAGATCGACTTGAGATCTGGTTATCATCAGTTGAGGATTCGAGAGTCTGACATTTCGAAGACAGCATTCCGTACTCGCTATGGGCATTATGAGTTTGTGGTGATGCCATTTGGACTGACTAATGCACCGGCGGTATTCATGGAGTTCATGAATCGAGTTTTTATCAACTATCTGGATCGCTTTGTAGTCGTTTTTATTGAAGACATTCTTATTTACTCTCGTGACCACGAAGAGCACGAGCGTCACCTCCACCAAGTTCTCGATACATTGAGGCGGGAACAGCTTTATGGGAAATTTTCTAAGTGTGAATTCTGGATGCCTGAGGTTGTCTTTCTCGGGCATGTGATATCAGCCGAAGGGGTGAGAGTGGACCCACAAAAGACGGAAGCCATTCGAGATTGGCTACCACCGAAGAATGTGAAGGAAGTTCGTAGTTTCCTCGGCCTAGCAGGTTACTACCGACGGTTCGTAGAAGGATTTTCTAAAATTGCGCAATCGATGACTAACTTACTGCGAAAGGACAAGAAGTATTTGTGGTCAGAAACATATCAGCAAAGTTTTGATGAGCTCAAGAGTCGATTGATTTCGGTACCTGTTTTGGTCTTACCAAAAGGAACGGAGGGATTTGTGGTGTATAGTGACGCGTCGAGACAGGGTCTGGGATGTGTACTAATGCAGGAAGGGAAAGTGATTGCCTATGCGTCGAGACAATTGCGACCCTATGAAGTTAACTATCCGACCCATGACTTGGAGTTAGCAGCCGTGGTGTTTGCTTTGAAAATCTGGCATCACTATCTTTATGGAGTTACCTGCCAGATCTTTACAGACCACAAGAGCCTAAAGTACATTTTTACTCAGAAGGAGTTGAACATGAGACAGAGAAGGTGGTTAGAATTAATCAAGGACTATGATATCGAGATCCTTTATCATCCGGGTAAAGCAAACGTGGTTGCCGACGCATTGAGCTGTAAGACAGTGCAGGAGCAGATGCTGAGCCGTTTGACGGCACAGAGAGAGTTGCAGTTGGACCTTATGAGGCCAGAAATTGAAGTTTGGTTACAGCATATTCAGGGACAACTTTGAACCCTTGAGATTTCTTTGTCTCTTGATGATATGATCAAATCGAAGCAAATTACGGACCCATTCTTATCTCAAGTTCGGGATGAGGTAACCCAAGGGAAAGCCCCTGGATTCGTGATCCACGAGGATGGATTGATACCTTTTAGAAATCGAGTTTGTGTACCCGCTGACGAAGAGTTGAGGAACTCTATCATGAGAGAAGCCTATGCTACCCCGTACTCTATTCACCCGGGATCTAGCAAGATGTATAAGGATTTGAAGCAGAATTATTGTTGGGGGAATATGAAACGTGAGGTTACCGAATTCGCTTCGAGATGTTTAACCTGTCAGCAGCTTAAGATTGAGCACCAGCGACCCGCAGGAATGCTGGAACCGCTCCCGATTCCCGAGTGGAAATGGGAGGACATATCTATGGATTTTATCACTAGCTTGCTGACGAGTCGTCGAGGAATGAATACGATTTGGGTGATTGTGGACCGTCTGAACAAATCAGCCCACTTCTTGGAGATTAAGGACACGTGGGGTCCCGAGAGATTGGCCCAGCTGTTTATTAAGGAAATCGTGAGATTACATGGTACCCCCAAGAGTATTGTATCAGACCGTGACGGGCGATTCGTGTCGCACTTCTGGAAGGCAGTTCATCGTGCGATGGGCACGCAGTTGAATTTCAGTACGGCTTTTCATCCACAGACCGATGGTCAGTCTGAGAGAACCATCCAGACTCTAGAGGATGTGTTGAGAACATGTGCTCTTGATTGGAAGGACGATTGGGAAGCCCAGCTGCCTTTGGTGGAATTCACTTATAATAATAGTTGGCACGCTTCGATTCAGATGGCACCGTATGAGGCATTGTATGGCCGTCGCTGTAGGTCCACTTTGTGTTAGGACGAACTGTCAGAATCTCTGGGTACGGAACCCGATATGTTATTAGCAGCCCGGGAGAAGATCACTTTGATTAGGAGTCGGTTGTTAACGGCTCAAAGTCGACAGAAGTCTTGTGCTGACCACTGTCGACGACCGCTTGAGTTCGAGGTTGGTGACCATGTGTTAATGAAGGTGTCTCCTACCCGAGGTGTTTTTCATTTCAGGAAGAGGGGCAAGCTGAGCCCGAGGTACATTGGGCCGTTTGAGGTTTTGGAGCGTGTAGGTGATCTGGCCTATCGACTAGCTTTGCCACCGACTTTGAGTAAAATTCACAACGTGTTTCATGTCTCCCAGTTGAGGAAATATGTTGCTGATCCGAGCCATGTACTTCAGTTCGAAGAGATTGAATTAGCAGAGGATCATTCGTACGAGGAGCGTCATGTGCGGATACTCGAGAGGAGGGTCAAGCAGTTGAGGAACAAGACGATTCCCCTACTGAAAGTTCAGTGGTCATGACACGGAGTCGAGGAGGCTACGTGGGAAACCAAGGATAGTATGCGAGCGAGATACCCCGAGTTATTAACCCCTTAGTTTCGAGGACGAAACTCTTTTTAAGGGGGAGAGTATGTAATATCCGACTGTAACTTTTCGTTTTTACCTGTCATTGTATTATTCGGATAATCTGATTATCATGAATCGTTGTATTTAGTATTATGTTGGGGTATTATAGATTTGAATTTCATATCGTTGTTATTTCATTTCATATGTGATGATTCGATGTTAATTAGAGAGTTGCATTTTCGAATTTATCTGTTGATGTAGCGTACGCTACATAGTAAGATTAACGTACGCTAATCCTGTGCCTTAGCGTGCGTAATGTTTCCTCTGTTGCATACGCTAAGAGGGAATCTGGCATCAGTTGACTTCAGCACGTGAACTCCTTAGCCGTTGGCATGCATGTGAGTAAGGTCTGAGCTATCATGTCGGCCAGAGTCAACTTTTATTAGTGTGCGTAACCCCTTTTTCATTAGCGTCTGCTAACGACCTGCGAATTCAAGACAGTAGCCACTGTAAGCCGCATACGTACGTAATATTAACCAGTTAGCGCACGAAAGTGTGTTAGCGTATGCTAAAGATTCCGGTTAGCGTGCGCTAAGTCTGTACAGTCTATTTATAGGACCAGCCTGTTTTTCATTTCTTCACAACTCCAAACCGATACTCTCTCCATATATCGTCCCTCTGCACTCCCAAACCGATATCAACCTCCCCCAACTTGCTTCTAAGCCTTAAATCTTGGAGTGGAGCTCATTTCCTTGGAGACTAGGAGGTGTTCCTGAGCTTGGAGTATATTTTCTCATAGCTTTGAGGTTGTTCTTCATTTCTGGAGGTAGGTGTACTTTCCTCTCTGTATTATTTTCATATGTTGACGTTAATAACGAATTATACTTCACCTAGAGTAGATTAATCAAGTAAAACATAGTTTTAATCCAACCTTTTTAACACTTTTGATGAATATGATAAATGAGGGTTTGAGATGGATGTGTTCTTGATGACATAGTGATTCTAACCACGTTGTAACTATCATGCTCATCTTGTTGGACGAATCTAGCTCAGTAGAATACCCTTGAATCAGTTAACTTCACCGTAGTTGGATTTAACTAATACAGTTGTTATCATAAAGTGATTAAACACCATTTTAAGTTTTCACTTACCTTGGGAAGAACTTGGCCATGTTAGAAGTAGAAGGGTGTTTTCTTACTCAAATTTCTTAAGAATCATATTCTCCTTATGTTTAGCTCAGCAAGATTTTGAATGGTTAAGGATATTTGTGAAACCAACACAACAACTTTTCATTAATCTAATGTGTTGAGAACTTAGTTTGTTTTGATCATCATACTAGATAGATAGTGAATTCATCATGATGTTAATGGATCTTCCAGCCTTGTAAAGAAACATTTTGATAATCTTCATGGATATGGTGTAATCTCATAACTAATAACCTTGTTGTAAGCTTAATATTCAATTTAGATGAGAGGAGAATGATCATAAATGTGCAGATTTTGTTCTTTCAACATTTTAATGTTTTGGAAAGTTTAATCATTATAAGATGATCTTAACATCATAATTGGTTATTCAACATACCCTTGATAGAACTCTTGTTTATGATGAACCATGTGAACATTCGGTAAAAGTATTGTAGACCGATTTTTATGGTTGTAATGATGTTAAAAGAACTCCTGACATAAGGCTTCGATAATTGGAAATAGCAAACTATTCTAAAGGATTGTAGGATGACGTCTTACTAATCCTATATTGATAATTATACGAATATGTTATTGAGTAAAATGTATTTCGTTTAAGGTTGATTGTTCGAGTAAACAATATTAGTCGAGGACCGTTCGTTCGTTAGACAAGAAGAGGACTATTCTCGTCTCCGTATTGAGGCAAGTTATCTTGCTTGGTTATAATGATGATTAGATCCTTGTGACGGTTATATATTTCATATGTATGAATTGTTCATGTAATGTTTGTCGTGATTTAACATTGTCCTTGACGTTATTCCGTTTTCTTCATGGGGTTGCAATCCCAAGTACGTCGCTTTGAATCGTTGATCTCGTTGGTCTTATTTTCACTTCGGTGAGTTTTTCTTGATCCTTAATCGGATATGTGATTTATTGAATTCGTTGTCATGTTGTATCGTGACATATCCGGAATCATATCTGCGTTAGATTGGTCATTGTGTAGGATTTTTAGCTGTGCACATATATAGTCATGCGTGGATATTATTCCGCATTGGACTGTGCACACGAGACGTAGTTTCGTGAGGCTAATTAGGTACATTGTCCCACGTATATTCTGGATTCCGTATACGGGGCGGACATGTACACGGACACATTTCCGGATCGGGCGTACTGTGATGTCCATCTTGATCCATATTGTTAATCATCCATAGTATTGGATGTGCTCGACGGTTTGTGACTGATTGTTTCATACGCCCGAGGGGTATGATTAATAGTCGGAATGATTTCCTTGAGATCTATATATATGTGAATTGTATAATGTCGGAAGAATTAATTATCATGTATATCTGACCCTGTGTTTTGGGCGAAATACTTGTATTGTATTTTAGGTCGAGGCAAAGGCAAGGCACGGGAAGAGCATGTTGACGGCGAAGGGTTCGAAGGATACTAGTTCGGGGGGCCCACATCTTTTGTTGTCCGGTTATGTTAAACCGTGTTATGTTATTTCCTACTTTATTTAAATTGCTATCTCGTTGTATTGACATTTGAAGTATTTTCCATCTCCATATGGTTTATACTTGTTTTTCGGATCCTGTGTATTATAAGGCCGTTAGCCATATTTTTAAATAAACTCCTAATCGGAGTAATGACTATTCATTGTGGTTCGGTATCACAAATAATATTTATTTAATCTGTTTTGGATATCGCCTGGTGGGTCCCAGTGTGCGGTCCACGGCACTGTAATAGCCGCCTTTTGGGGTGTTACAGAGAGAGAGAGAGGCAGAGATGAGGGGGGCGGGCGGCGGACTTCTCAAACAAGAGAAGAACTGAATGAAAGAAAAAGAAACCCTATTTCCGACTATTTATAGTGGTTCTATTATCGGGTTACCGGTCCGGACTTCTCGGATACCGGATCTAAAAATGGTATTCATTCCCGGACCGATAAGCTTATCAGTTCGGGTCGGTCTGGGTTTTTCGAACCGGATCTCGGTCCGGTTCTCGGATCTATCCACCCAATAACAGCCCTAGTTAGAATAACCGATGTAAAATTATTATATTTTTACATCGGTTGTTCAAATAAATGATGTAAAATTTTAAAATACGAAAAATTTGCATCGGTTGTCAAATAAAATCGATGTAAAAATTAAAATTACTATTTTTTACATCGGTTGTTAGAATAACCGATTTAAAATTATTATATTTTTATAGCGATTGTCTAAATAACTGATGTAAAATTTTAAAATACAGCAAATTTACATCAGTTGTCAAACAAAACCGATGTAAAAATTAAAATTACTATTTTTTACATCGGTTGTTAAAATAACCGATGTAAAATTATTATATTTTTACATCGGCTGTCCAAATAACTGTTGTAAAATTTATAAATATGGCAAATTTACATCGGTTGGAAAATAAAACCGATGTAAAAATTAAAATTACTATTTTTTACATCAGTTGTTAAAATAACCGATGTAAAATTATTATATTTTTACATCAGTTCTACCGAAAACTGATGTAAAATTTTAAAATACGGCAAATTTACATCGATTTTAGAATATAAATAAAAATTGGTAAATTTCACATCGGTTTTTCTAATACCGTCATAAAATCCTTTTTTTGAAAACATGTATTTTTATTTACGATGAATCTTTAAAATATAAAATAAATGAAAAAAAATAAGAAATCATTTTTTCAAAATAATACAAAAAATAAAATAAAATTGAATAATATAAAAATTAAAAATGAGGCAAATTTACATTGGTTATTCCAAAACGGATGCAATAAAATATTAATTTTACATTGATTTTAGAATAATTGATGTAAAATTAATAATACGGTAAATTTACATCAGTTATTCCAAAACCGATGTAAGATTAATATTTTTTTCATCGATTTTGGAATAACCGATGTAAAACTTAAAAAGGGATAATATTTACATCGATTTTTCTAAAATCATCATAAAATTATTTTTTTTTAAAACATGTATTTTTATTTACGATGATTCTTTAAAATATAAAAGAATGAAAAAATAAAAAACAAACTAAAGAAATTATTTTTTTCAAAATAATACAAAAGAAGAATAAACTTGAATTTTTTATTTTTACTTAAAAAGTGGAGACCAAAATATATTTAAATGTAATAAAAATATAAATTGTTCAAACAAATAACTATATCCTAGTGGTTGGGACTTGACTCCCCAACCCCAAGGTCGAGGGTTTAAATCGTGATGGTGACAAAGTGCAATATATTGTTATTTTAAGTGCGGGTTCGGGTTGGGTCTGGGTGGGTTTCGGGCCGGGGCTCGGCGGATTATGGTTGGGGTCGGGTTGCCAAAACTTCCATAAAACATAAGACATTTTACATCGGTTCTTTTCAAAACCGATGTAAATTGTGGACATTTTACATCGGTTCTTTCAAAACCGATGTAAACTGTGGATATTTTACATCAGTTCAATTTACAACCGATGTAAAACTATTTGAAATCTGCACTTTTTACATCGGTTGTACTTAGAACCGATGTAAAATGTGCACTTTTTTACATCGGGTATGCTAAGAACCGATGTAAAACTGCTAGAAATCTGCACTTTTTTACATCGGTTTTTTGAAAGCTGATGTAAAAGTATATGTTTGACGACGATATTTACGACGGTTAAATGGAACCGATGTAAATTGGATTTTTTACATCGGTTTCTAAACCGATGAAGATTTAGCGTCTATTTTACGACGGTACATTTTACATCGGTTCCATAACCGATGTAAAATATACGAAATAACTGTAGTAAAATGTGTTTTTTGTAGTAGTAGGAAAAGTTTATAGTTGTATCTCAAAAGAGCACACTAAAGATGTAATACCTGGATTTTCATTATAAATTTTTGCATTATTTTATTGAGATATATTGTATAGCTTGGTGTCTATACAGTATGGATAAAATAAATTGAGAACTGAGACAGTTATACTTATGTAATTGACGTTTTTGATTGACAGTTATATAGAGGATATGGTGTATCAGATTGAACTGATTTGGATATCAGGTGTATCGTATGAGAATATTTTTGGGTTGAGTATATGTGTATTCAGTATGTCGTATGCTCGTATCCAGTATGTCGAGACGGACAGGAACAGTTGGATTTTGGCCAAGTACATAAGGCTATTACGTACGCTAAGCTCAAGGACTTACGTACGCTAAATTCTATGTTTTACGTACGTTATGCATAAGGCATTACGTACGTTATGCGCTTATTTATCATTATTTTATATCCATTTGAAGTTTAAATCTTCATAAATGTGTTTTTAATGCACTATTCTTATACGTTTTGCAGGAAATTGGAGTCCGGAAGCCTAAACGACGAAAAATGGGCGAAAACGGCGATTTCTGGTCATGAGCCGCGGCACAAGGAAAGCGAGCCGCGGCACACGCACGGCACACAGAGGCACTAAGCACACTGTACCGGGGGCCGCGGCACGCACTTACTGAGCCGCGGCCCATGAAGAAAAAATGCGTAGCGGAAGCCTTAGATACAGTAGGTTGTTGTGGAAACAGCAAACAAACTGTACAGATTTTAAATCTGAGTGCGTAGCGGAAGTCTTAGATACAGTAGGTTGTTGTGGAAACAGCAACTAAATGTATAGTGTATACTTAATTAATCAGAGTAATTAAAACAGTAAAAACTGAAGGTAAATAACACAGTAATTAAAGTGGTTCGAGGTAAACCCCTCTACATCCACTGGTCCTCCACACAGGAGTAAAAAGTTTATTATAATTACTACGTACACAACTACGTAATTATAACAACACACAATCAATATATCGTTCACACAGATTGATATAAAGATCTTAGCTTCAACCGTTCACACAGATTGGTTTTGAGCTAACGCTTTGACTTGCTTCTTCACACACAGTTCTAAAGCTTCGTCTTCTTTAATGCAAATCCTTCACACACAGTTCCGGAGAAGCACAGATTGCTCAGTCCACACAGGGCTGATCTGGGTTTGTTCAAAGTATAGAACGGATGGTGAACAACAACTTTGACTTTAAGAGCTTTCAGCTGATGAAGTGTTGTTCAGGATGATGAGCACTGTATATCTCTTTTGATCTGAGTTGCAGTAAGCTTTGGAGATATGTTTTGCTCTGATAATAATTTCGATAGCTTGGGTAACTGATCTTCAGCATCTTGATGTGATATATATAGTCTCTGAAAATATATATCCATTGAGATGTATCCGTTTGAGTGAGATTTCGTTCCAACGGGATTATAACACGATCCGGATTTAGCGGGATTTGAAGATCTGTTGACTGACAGTATTTAAATACTTTATCCTTGAGTATTTAAATACTTCTTTATTCAACGGGACTTGACTTCTGGAGATTCTTTCTTTGTCCTGTTGTGAGCTGTATGGAAGATAACTGTATTGGAGATTCGAGACAGTTTCCCTACTTGGTCTTTTATAAGACTTCTTGCTGTACTGAAGGGCTTCACTATATGCTGATTCGAGGCAGGTCTTCGATACAGGATAATGCCTCAATACTTCGATACAGTTTCCTTTACTGTATGCGGATTGGCATATATGTCAAAACCTCTTTATCAAATACCATTCGATACAGGGATTGGATATCCCGGCTATTTCGATACAGGGTTCTTGTTTTTCCAACAATTTCCCCCTTTTTGACAATTTGCCAAGACTTACTTTCTTAACTTTTCAAGTCTTCTTGATGATGCCAAAACCTTTCTTCATGAAGTGATCTTCTTTGATGTCTTCTGGCAGATTTCTTGGTCTTTCGTCAAAAGGTCTGTCTTTCATTAACTTATTCTAAATAATGAAGCGCTTTCATGAGCGAGTTCGATCTGATTAAGGATTTTACAACTTAAGCTTATGATTGGCGCGCAGCACAATCTTACAATGTTTTCTAAGCTTACAATCGAAATCATGAACTGCTCGTAGACTAGTTAAATGCTGACTTTATTTTCAATCAAGTTTGTATACTTGAGATTGTTATCAAACAATTTAAGTAATCATACATCAACACAGTAGATTACGAGTTGTAATCTTTCAAGACAAACAAACACTTTTATTGATATTCAAAATAAATTTAGTACAAGGTTTGCTGTTTCGAAGGGAAAAGTTACAAATCAAGAATAATATACAGAGATTTCAGCTCCTATCTGTAGTCCACATGCCTCCATGGCTTTCTCCCTGGATCATTCTCGGTACCACGCCACCAGTTTTGTAGGGAATCGTTGCCTCGATCCTGGTATATATCTCTTCCTTCATAGGATCGATCAAAGGCAAGAATCCAGTCTTCTGGATGGGTGATCCGATCTCCTCTTTTGTGTTTGGATTTCATCTCGATCTGGAGAGGGAGTTTTCCGTCTTCTACCATCTTCGTAAATTTGTCTGCGGCCTCCGCTAACGTTTTATAGCTCTTTAAGATGGCGGATTCCCTGATGAGTTTGACAAAGTATCTCATCAGTTCGTTCTTCCTCCATTGCTTCACTTCATCGGCAGTAGGATGGCGGTTAGTCGGCAGACAAATTTCAGAAGGTCTTTGGATTAGATTTTGCCACGGAACATTTGGATCATGAAATTCAGGTCGGGAGCCTGAAATCTTAAAACTTTGGGAGTGATGGGCTAGCTTGTTTAACTCGGAAGTGATGCTATCTTGAGCGGCCTCGAATTCCCTTTCTTGCTGTATCTTGATTCTCCTAGCAGCTTCTCTTGCCTCTTCCCCCTTCTTGGCTTCATCAAGACGTTCTAGGATTTCTAGTGCAGCATCCTGTTTCGTCTCGATGTTAGTCATTCTTTCTACAAGGGCGAAAAGCATCTGCGACATGTCCTTGATACATTTGTCGTGAGCGCGCAATTGAGAGTTGTTTTCAATCATGGCACATGCGGTCTTGGCTTCAGCTATTCGTGTTTTGGTTGCTTCTTGCTTCAGGAGTTGCTCCTGCTTGTCTTCCATGATTTTCAGAGCTTGTTTGAACACTTCTGGCAGAAGAACGAATGCCTCGACGACACGAGATACTTCATGTTGTAGAGTGGTCATCTCCTCCACAGCAGAAGTATGCATCCAATTTAATGCTTTCTCAACGGAAGACAGAGCATTCACTGCATCCTGGATGAATACAGTTTGAAGACCAAGTGCGCGCAGGCGCTCTTTCCTAGCGGCAGAAATCTGAGAATCTGGTTGAGCAAAGTCTTCAGAGCTGTTCAACCTCCTTACGTTCACGGTTGGTCGTGAAGTAAGTTGGACATCCTCAGGTACGATACCGTCCTCGGATTCCACGATTGAAGGGGCGGGAGCAGCTTGTTCTGGTTCGGCGACAGGGGTTTGAGTGGCTTCCTGTTGCAAAGTTTCTTCAGTAGACATGGATACAGGAGGGACTGAATCCTCCTGTTGTCTTTTAGTTACAACTTCTTCGGTGGCAGCAGGCTTAGGTGCCTGTTCCAAAACTACTTCAACTTCCTCGACTGGAGGGACTGATTCCTCTTCGTCGGGAATTAACTCTTGCTGTGGCGAAGGGGGATTGCTACGAGTCGATGGCCCTTCGTCACCTTTGGGTGGAGAGGCGTCTCTAGCTTGAGCCTCTTCACGACTCATCCTCAGACCAGCTTGAAAAGCAGCGTCGTCGTCTGAGTCATTGTCATCGTCTTTTGGATTTGTGGGAGAGTCCTCTGACTTGTCCTTTCCTTTCCTTCTTGCGTCAGATTTTTGCAAAAGATGGCTTTCAATCATCTCCTTGCAGAAGGCATTGTCCCATCGGATCAGGGCTTCAATTTCCATTGAGTCCGTCACTTCTGAGATGAATCTTTCTTCTTGGCTCCAATCGCTCCAGTTATACAATGTTTCGTACGGAGCCAGCCTGTAGCCTTTCCATGTTAGAAATCTTTCGTAAGCATGTTCAATTTGAATAGAAAGAAGGGTTTTATGAATAATGGTGTCAGGGGAGGGACTACATACAATGTCTGGAGACGCTGTAGCGAGGGATTCCTGTACAGGTATGGGATCCTGTATGGAAGTGGGACTCCTTACAGGGGATGATGCCCTGAAGGAAGATGGATCTTGTACGGGTGTGGGATCCCGCAGAGGAGAAGTAGATGTTGGCTCCAAATAGGCAGCCGACTCGCTAAAGTCTTGTTTTTTGGCAGATGTCTCATCATCCGTCCTAGCCGCCAAGGGCTCAGGATCTACTGTCGATACAGTAGGGGACACCTCTTCCACAGGGGTTGGGCCCTGGGGTTGTTTTTCAGTGGGTTGCGCCAAGGGGGAAACTTCTTCAGAGGGCTTAGCAGATTTGACTTTAGAAAGCCTCCTAAGTCTCTTCTTGGGCTTCTCACCAGCAGTGGGTTTCTTGCTGTGAGATCTCTTTCTCTTCTTTGAAGATTCCACTTCCTGGAACTTCAAGGACTCATCTCGTGGATTTGCGGAAACTGGCATACTTCCAGTTTTTGGATGGTTGCAGACCATAGTGGTTTGATTATACGCGGTAGGCTTGACGCCACCTAGGTATATTCTGGAGTTATTCTTCTTAGCATCAGCGGATTGCGACAGTCCGCATTTCGTCAGGATATGGTTTAACATCAAACCAAAAGATTTCTTCTGGGTGGCCGGTTTGCACACCTCCTCTTGCAGGCGCTTCAGGATTATCTGGCACCAATTGACCTTTTCACATATCAGAATAGCCACCATCATCCTGAACCTCAGGTTGGTACACATTTCAAACGCACCGGTTCGATTCTCAGTTATCCTGCAGCAAAAATCATGAAGATATACATATGGGAGACAAAAATTTTTCTTGTGACATGTAGTCTGAACCATGTCAACAACTTTGGAGCCTGTGAACAGTCCATAAAATTTAGTGATTAGCTCTTGAGACCCAAATGTCTCAAGTTGATCCATAGTCAGGCCATCAGCGGGTAGCCTGTAGATGTTCTGGAGCAGATCGTTATCGATATAGATCTCAACTCCCTGGATTGTAGCGGTGATGTCAGCAACATGACCTTCTTGGGCCAATGACAGAAAGCATACGGCAGCGTTGAGGTAAAATTCCTCAACTAGATGAGCATCGTACTTATCAGCAGTCTGACTTCCAAGGTGATAGAGGCCTTGTTGACGAAGCCGAGTTATGATGTACTCCATGGGTTCTGCGTCGTTGGTTTCAGACAGAATGCGCTCAATGATAACAGATCTTGAAAAGATCCGGCCATCAATGATGTTAGCAGTTTTCTTCAGAGCAGGAGAAGAAGTTTGTCCAGCCATTTGATGATTTCTAAAGAAAAAGTGCAAGAAAATAACCGAAATATGCAGTAAAATGCAGAAAAGTATGGAGGCTGTTTTTGCTTGAGAACTCTTGAATTTGCAGAAAGCGTAAAGAGTCTCTAATGGCAGATTCAGTCCTTTTATAGTTGGGCGGAGAAATAGGGTTTTGCAGAGTACGAATGGTCAGATTTTAAGGGATGGGAACCGGTTTTTGAAATCAACGGTTAAGATGGACTGAGTGTAACTGGTACGCTAATCCATTAAAATATTTAAAAAAAATGAGCGGGTCCCACTTCTGACATTTGTGTCACCCTAAATGCCTAAAACGGCGGTTTTAAAACAATAAACAATTTAAAACATCACGGCTTTTGAGATTCAGTTGTCCAGATGTCGTGTAAGGCATTTAATGTACATGACTTTTGACATAAAAACAAGGCACGTGGACAAAAATCATTTTAAAAAGAAATAATATTATATTATATATATACTGAATCGAAATCTTATAGTATGTCTGTTTAGCGTCGTCTGACGTTCCCCCTTAAAAAGGTACATATAGGTTTTAAATTCCATACAGCAACTTAAGGATTAATGCTGTATTCATGGGTCCTACAGTATTCCCCCTTAATTATTACACACGTCAGCTGTAGGATTCATATGTCTTTGCTCGCTACAGTGCTGTATTGACGATTCTTAGTGTACAAATAATTAACGTTGGATACTGTATTCTTGAGTCTTACAGCGTCCCCCCTCAATTTGTTGAGTAAAAACAGTAAATCACTTACAGGGAGTCTGGCTGTAGCATTCCCAATTCTTGTCTGAGCATGTTGAATCTTGCTGTGTCGAGCGGCTTGGTGAAGATGTCGGCCAGCTGAACGTCTGTATGAACTTTTTCAAGGCGAACATCCTTGTTCTCGACATGATTCCTTATAAAGTGATGCTTCATGTTGATATGCTTAGTGCGCGAGTGCAGGACAGGATTGTGCGTGATTGCAATTGCACTCGTGCTATCACACATGATTGGAGTCTCTCTAGCAACGATTCCATAGTCGGCGGTTGTTCCGCATCCAAAGGATCTGCATACGGTGTTGCCAATGACATAGTACTCTGATTCAGCCGTGGAAAGAGAGTTAGCCAATTGCTTCTTACTGAACCAAGAAACGAGTCTAGGTCCGAGAAAGTGACAAGTTCCACTTGTACTTTTCCTATCTAGCTTGCAATCTCCGAGATCCGAGTCGCTGTATCCAACTAAATCGAATCCGCCTTCCTTAGGATACCATAGTCCTGCATCGACTGTTCCTTTAATGTACTTCAGGATTCGTTTAGCTGTATTGAAGTGTGATTCCTTAGGTGCAACTTGGTATCTCGCACACACTCCAACAGCAAACTGGATATCGGGCCTGCTAGCCGTTAGGTACAGGAGCGAACCAATGAGCTTCCTGTAGAGTGATTGGTCAAATGGCTTTCCGGCTTCATCAGCACTAATTTGCACGGAAGTGCTCATGGGGGTTGGTGAGGATTTGGAATTGTTCATTCCAAATTTGTTGAGAAGCTCCTTCTTTGTATTTCTCCTGGTTGATGAATATACCTGTAGGCAACTGCTTTACCTGCAAACCTAGAAAATAACTAAGTTCCCCCATCATACTCATTTCAAATTTACTTTGCATGAGATGAGAGAACCTTTGACATAAAGCAAGGTTAGTTGAACCAAAAATAATATCATCCACATAGATTTGCACCATAAGAGGGTCATCACCTTCCTGTATCTTGAACAAGGTCTTGTCCACAGCACCTTTCTCAAATCCGTTGTTGGTTAGATACTGGGACAGGGTTTCGTACCAGGCTCTAGGGGCTTGTTTAATTCCGTACAGCGCTTTCCTTAGCCTGTAAACTAGATCGATACCGTCTGTGTTGGCAAACCCTGGTGGTTGTTCAACATAAACTTCTTCTGCAAGATCTCCATTCAGGAATGCACTCTTGACATCCATTTGGTATACAATAAAGCTCTTATGGGCGGCAAAGGCTAGAAATATCCTGATGGCTTCTAGTCTCGCTACAGGAGCGAAGGTTTCATCATAGTCTATGCCTTCTTCCTGACTATAGCCTTGTGCGACTAGTCTGGATTTATTCCTTATAATAAGTCCATTTCGATCCTTTTTGTTTCGAATTACCCATTTGGTTCCTATAACCGATTGATGTGTAGGTCTGGGTACAAGATACCATACATTGTTTCTTTCGAAACCGTTAAGCTCTTCTTCCATAGATGTTATCCAATGAGAATTATTAAGAGCGTCTCTGGTCGAAACAGGTTCGGACTGAGCTAAGAATATAGCGATAGTGCACATATTGAGTCTTCTAAGCTCGGATTGAGATTTCCATTCAGGAAACTGTGATATCTCAGCATCAGATTCTTCTTGTGCACAAAGTACATTTCCTTGTGTACTCTGTATTCTCCTACGAGTAGAGACACCAGCATTTATGTTTCCAATAATCAGCTCTCGCGGGTGATCTCTCAACCATCTTCGGTCGGGTTCTAATTTAGGATCCCGTACTGTATCGAAAGATTCTGTGGATACAGCTTCAGCTTATACAGCGTCAGCTTCATCCACATCGATTCTTACAGCTGCGGGGTTGATTTCTAAATCAACGACAGGTTCTATGGGAGTTGGAGGATCCAAGATAGATAGATGGTGAATGTTCTGAGTGATATCATCTACTCATGTAGGGTCATGGTGTGGTTCGTCAAACACTACATGAACTGATTCCTCGATCGTCAGCTTCCTTTTATTAAAGATTCTGAAAGCTTTGCTGACGGAGGAGTATCCTACGAATATTCCTTCATCTGATTTCTCATCAAAGGTTCTAAGTTGGTCTTTCTCATTATTCAATACATAACACCTGCATCCAAAAATGTGGAAATACGAAACTAATGGAGTTTTGTTGTTCCATACCTCATATGCTGTTTTGTTGTGGTGCTTGTTGACGATACAGCGGTTTAGTGTAGCATGCTGTATTGGTTGCTTCACCCCAGAAATGTTGTGGCAATTTGCTTGCGGCAATCATTGTCCTTGTTGCTTCTTTCAACGTCCTATTCTTTCGCTCGGCAACACCATTTTGTTGAGGTGTACGAGCAGCTGAGTATTCGTGTTGTATTCCATTCTCCGAACAGTATTGATCTATAAAGCGGTTAGTAGATTCTGTACCTCTGTCGGAACGAATGCACACGATACTCGATGCCTTTTCATTTTGCAACTTTCTCAGGAGCTCGGGCAGCTTTGATGTTGTTTCCTTCTTCTTGCTAAGAAAGATCGTCCAAGCATACCTGGAATAATCATCAACAACAACCATGCAGTATTTCTTACCTCCCAAACTTACTGGGTCTACAGGACCGTAGAGATCCATGTGTAGCATTTCTAACACTCTTTGGGTTGAAAGGTAGGATTTTCTCTTCAGGGTTGACTTGATTTGCTTGCCTTTCTGACATGGTCCGCAGACGCTGTCCTTCTTGAATGACACATTTGGCAAACCTCTAACCATTCCCTGTCTTGAGAGCTTGTTGATTGTCTTGAAGTTGACGTGAGACATCCTCTTGTGCCATAACCAGCTAAGATCTGCAGTGCCTTTGGCAACAAAGCATGGAATTGAGGAGCTCATAGGCTTCCAATCAGCAATATACATATTACCTGATCTGCTTCCTGTAAGCACAACTTCCTTGGTTTGGATGTTTTTGACTCTACAGCGATCTATATAGAACTTCACCGAGAACTGTTTATCACAGAACTGGCTAATACTAAGTAGATTATACTGTAAGCCTTCAACATATGCAACATCGGTGACTTTGAATTTTCCGACAAGTAGGTTTCCTTTCCCTCTTGTTCTTCCTTTAGATTTATCACTGAAATGAACTTTTGGACCGCGACCTTCTACAAAATCTGATAGTTTGCTCCTATCTCCGGTCATGTGTCGAGAGCATCCACTATCAAAGTACCAGGTATCCTCCTCTAGAATGTCCTATAACAAAGAAAATAAGTAGATTTAGGTCCCCTTTGGTTTTTGGGTCCATGATTGTTAGTTCCTCTAGGTACCCAAGTTTTCCTGGCAGCAATTGGTTTACTGTAGGGCATACTCGGTACAGTGTTGCGATATCTACGGGGGGCATATCCGTAGTTGTTATAACCATGATAATTATTATGCATGAAAAATTCAGGGTTATTATTATTAATCCAGTACGAGTGCCGTCTTGGAGGTGGAGCTATTTTCTTAGGCCTAACAGCTTGCCTTCTGGGTCTCCAGTTGGATTCCCAATGCTGTTGTTGATACTGAACCGGCATCTGCTGTCTCGAGGGATAACGGGGCTCCTGTATCCAATACCTAGGCGTGCTGTACTGATAGTACTGCCGTGCGGGTATTTGGTGGTTGGATACAGACTTCCTTCTGAATGGTTGTTGGCGCTGTTGATATGCTCTGGGAGCATGCTGTTGAGTGCGCCTCACAGGTTGGAACGGCTTATGATTCTGCTGTCTGGAATAGGATTGCGGGGGTGGAATAGCAGCCTTCGGTTTTCTCGGTACAGCAGGTTCCTTCATGGGACTAGGGGTTTCTTTCGATTCTGGAATGTGTTCCACACTCTTGACGAACACTGTACTAGTTTTCCCTTTGTTTGAAAATGAACTGTATCCTAAGCCACTTTTATCATGAGCATTTTGCCCAGTGCTCAGAATTTCTTCCATTCTTTTGGACGATTTCTCGAACGATTTCAGAGTGGTCTCAAGTTCAATTTCTCGCTTTTCGAGAGTTGTGATTTTGGCTTGAAGTAGAACCAAATCATTTGTCTTGCTCTCGTTGTGAGTTTTAGCCTCACTTAGTTCATGAGCAAGTTGATGATTGCTCTCCATGAGTTTTTCAAAATCGACTTTGCTGGTTTCACAGTCAAGAGACATATTTTCATAATTTATTTTCAGCAAGTCATTTTCTTCTTTCAGCTCTAAATTAGTTAATTGAAGCTGTATATTCTCAGTTTTCAGTGTCTCATGGGCCTTTTGAATGTTTTTAAATTCATTCATCATGTTTTCAAAAGTATGAGATGCATTTGATGGAATAGCTGAGGTTGAACTTACCTCATCGTCGTTGTCTTCACCTTCTGGAATGTCTTTGGCCATAAAGCACATATATGCTTTATCATCGAACTCATCGTCAGATGAATCACTTTCAGTGACAACCTGAAGACATTCTGTTGATTTGGATGGTGTGGGGGAGGCTTCTGATTCTCCAATCAGGGCCTTGAGCTTGTCTTTCCAAGCACGTCTTCTTTCATCTCTCTCTTGTTGCTCGGCCTCCGGCAACCTTTGGACTTTGGGATGAGGACATTTATTTGCATAATGCCCTGGTTTCCTGCAATTATAGCACAGGTTAGCATCACCAGATGATGTTTCGGTACTTACCTTGTGGACAGGTTTGGGCCTGTATGGAGTCTTTCCAGACTATTTGATGAACTTTTTGAATTTATGCATGAGAAGCGCCATTTCATCTTGAGACAGGATGTCGTCGTCACTGTCAGCATTCTTGTGACTAGGCTTCGAGCCAGTGGGCATCTTTGTGTCGACGGTTTGATACTGGCTAGTCCGTGACCTTTGAAGGAGATTCTTCAGCTTTCTCTCTTCTGTCAATATCATACTCAAAATCTTTGAGGTCAGAGAAGAGATCAAAAGTAGATATTTCATTAAGATTGCAAGATACACGCATAGTTGTGGTCTTAATGTCCCATCGGGCTGGGAGAGATCTGAAAATTTTTAAATTCTTCTCCTTTTGGGTATAAATTTTGCCCAACGCTTCAAGTTCACCAACAATGCCAGTGAATCTGAGGTCAAGTTCCTCAATTGTCTCAGTGTAACACCCCAAGATATTCAGAGTGTATTACATCGCCGTGGACCCCTACATGGGACCCACCAGGCTACAAACAAGAAAACTCTACTCGACTAACCATCTCGGTTAGCGAGAACACACATTTAAATGCTATGACATAAACAGATACGCCCGGAGCAATCGGCGAAATAAGCATAAGCCAACAATGTAACAAAGTTTAAAGTAATACAATACGGAGTTTGAAAAGAAAAGCCTAAGTACTCGCGAGTACACTCTATAAGTTTATAATTATTAGAACAACCAAATCGAAATGGACGAAAGAAATAGAAGGACCCAAATGCACATGTCAACGACCCTGGACAACGTCCTCGTACTGTCCAGGTGCCCGCTCGTCCGGATAATCATAACCTGAAATCCATAACAAGAATTTCCCCAAAACGGGTCCCCAAAGGGGTTAGCAATTTCGCTAGTACAAGTAATCAAGGCAAACCAATCGCTTACACATTTCATAGTACATGCACCAATATCGTTTCAAAAATCAAAACTAGACATGTCTTTTCCGGAAACAAACAGTCACAATTAATTTGCCTAGGACCGGGACGAAGCCACGAATCCCACTCGAGGCCTCTAAGGACCCTCCCGAGCTGGCCACATTCATAAAACAAATCAAGCACCACACGTCACCTAGGACCGGGACGAAGCCACGAATCCCACTCGAGGCCTCTAAGGACCCTCCCGAGCTGGCTAGCGAATCAAACTCATGAATCCAGGACGAAGCCATAGATTCCCTCGAGGCCCCGTCGGACCCTCCCGAGGTGAGTAAAGCACACACAATATACATTACTATTTCACGTTAAGCATAAAGGTTTCCAAGAATTACTTGCCTTGAATAAGAGACGGCGCAACGAACGGAAGGAAAACACCGACGACCGTTAGGAGCCGATAATCACGAACCTAACGATACGAAGAACACAATCACCACCAATTCTAACTAAATACAGAATTGGAAACACCCGAAAACCCGCCTACGATTTATGTGTATTCGTATCAAACAACGACGAGGGCGGATCGCAACCAAACCCTCTCGATTATGTAAATATCACGAAATACATCATGAGTTCGTAGGAGAACAAGAACAATGACGAGATTAATCATAATCAACAAGGATTAATCAACAATACGAAGCAAAATGAACAATACACCCGAAAACCCCCAAATCCTCCAAGGTAGGTTATAAGAGATTTTACTTTGATTCGAAGATGAACGATGGATGATTAGTGATAGGTGGATGGTATGATACTTGAATATGCCTTTACAATGGAGTTTGGATCGAAATCGGACGAACCCTAGCTTCAGTCGTCGCTCCCGTCGCGAAAAGGAAAGAAAGAA
Organism: Orobanche coerulescens; assembly: GCA_033398695.1. Lineage (NCBI taxonomy): Eukaryota > Viridiplantae > Streptophyta > Magnoliopsida > Lamiales > Orobanchaceae > Orobanche > Orobanche coerulescens. Next base: position 168,305,139 of record CM065805.1, on the reverse strand, counting down.
GTGAGAATGAGGAAAAACTGGGCCGCTGCCAGTTTATATACTGGCAGGTGTTACGGCCGTAACACACCCCACATATGGCCGTAACACAGGAACATTACGGCCGTAACCCGACTCTCTTACGGACGTAACTGGCCTCTGGAAAGAACTGGGCAAAATTTACGAACGACACATACGGCCGTATCAAGAATACCATTACAGTCGTATCGTTACTTACGGCCGTAACTCGGGCATGATACGCCCGTATCTCGGAACTGGACTAGAGGGGTAAGAAACGAAGCCTTGTTACGGCCATATGAGGGAAGCTTACGGCCGTAACTCTCGATTATTACGGCCGTAACATATACAGCTTACGGCCGTAACATGGCCTATGACAGCAGGCCAGTCTGAACCACTGCTCGACGAGGAGACGATCGAAAAGAGAAAATAACAAGGTGTATCCATGACCACCGGATACACTCCCCACGGATTTAAGTGAGAAATCAAAACGTTACGATGAAACGTGATTCCGAATGTCCGAAGGTTCAGGAACAACAAAGATAACAAGAATACCCTAAACTTAGAAAAATTACGAAATGGCCCAAACGTTCACAAAACCGCGATATGACGTCGGATTAACAAACCAAAACTCACGATACGAACAACTCAACTATACGAACTCGTGAAACCAAAGGAATTAGAAAAGCGAACGAGTTCTACGAGAATCGAACGTCCGTGCCATAATACATGACATAAAACGGAATAATATCAAAACATTACCAAGATCATCCCCGATGGAGAAACTCCAAGAATAACATAGATTCAAAATGTCGACATGGTTACAAGCGAGCTATAACAAAAATGAAAATACATTAAAACAGGAATATCAGAAAAAGAAGAAAAAAATGCGGATATTACATTCTACCCCTCTAGAAATAAGTTTCGTCCCGAAACTTAAGAAACAAACAACTCGGGATATCTGGCACGCATGCTATCCTCGGTTTCCCAGGTCGCCTCCTCGACACCATGCCTCGACCACTGCACCTTGACCAAGGGAATGGTTTTATGCCTTGGTCGTTTATCACGGTGCTCCAAAATCTTCAAGGGACGCTCCTCGAAGGTAAAGTCCTCGGCAATATCGATCTCACTATAGTCGATAATATGACTAGGATCCGGGACATATTTCCTTAGCTGGTAAACATGGAAAACACCATGCACGCGACTCAAGGCCGGAGGTAACGCCAAACGGTATGCTAACTCACCGACTCTCTCGAGAATCTCGAAGGGTCCAATAAATCTCGGACTCAACTTCCCCTTCTTCCCGAAATGGAAATATCCTCTTGTCGGTGACACCTTCAGCAAAACGTGGTCTCCCACCTCGAATTCTAAAGGTCGACGACGGACATAGGCATATGACTTCTGTCGACTCTGGGCAGTCAACATCTGTTCCCGAATTAAGTCTATCTTCTGCCTCGTCTCTAAAACGACATCCGGCTCGGTCCCGACCAAATCGGACGCCTCATTCCAACAAATCGGCGCTCGACATCGCCGCCCATAAAGTGCCTCATACGGTGCCATCCGAATCGACGCGTGCCAACTGTTGTTGTACGTGAATTCGATCAATGGCAAATGCTCCTCCCAGTCATTGCTCCAATCGAGAGCACAAGCACGCAACATATCCTCAAATGTCTGGATGGTGCGCTCCGACTGCCCATCCGATCGGGGTGAAAAGAGGTACTCAAACGCAAACGAGTACCCAACGCCTTATGCACCGCTGCCAAAAGTGTGATACAAAACGACCATCACGATCCGAAACAATAGACTTGAGTACCGTGAAGCCTCACAATCTGGCGATAAATATACGGGCTGACTTCTCCGGGCCCCAAGTGTCCTTGATGCCCAGAAAATGTGCCGACTTGGTCAGACGATCAACAATCACCCAAACCATATTCATGCCCGATCTCGATCTCGGCAAACTCGTAATGAAATCCATCGATATATCTTCCCATTTCCATTCCGAAACGGGAAGTGACTGCAATAACTTGAATGGTCGCTGATGCTCGATTTTGACCTGCTGACAAGTCAAACATTTTGCTACAAACTGCGCGACCTCCTCCTTCATATCATTCCACCAGAAATTCATCCTCAGGTCCTTATACATCTTACTCGAACCAGGATGAACGGAGTAAGGTGTAGCATGGGCCTCGCGCAGAATACTCTGTCTCAACTCTAAGTCGTTCGGTACACAAAGCCGACTCTGGAATCTAAAAACACCATCCTAGTGGATTACAAAGCCGGGAGACTTTCCCTTAAGAATGTTCTCTCGGATTTGAGAAATCATCGGATCTTCCAACTGCTTCAGCTTAATTTCATCGATCAAAGACGACGAAATCTCTAAAGCACAAAGTTGCCCGACAGTCCCAGGCAACAAAACCTCAATATCTAACTCGATCAAAGTCCGCCGAATCTAAGACTGAGACGTATGGACCTCATGCTTTTGCAACGCAATCGTTTTCCTGCTCAAGGCGTCGTCCACGACGTTCTACTTGCCATTAAGATAAATTATTTAAAGGTCATAATCCTTAATCAGCTCTAACCACCTCCTCTGCCTCATATTCAACTCCCGCTGAGTAAATATGTATTTCAGACTTTTATGATCGGTAAAAATCTGACATGCAGAGCCGAAAAGATAGTGACGCCAAATCTTGAGCGCAAAGACGACTGCCGCTAACTCCAAATCATGAGTAGGGTAGTTAAGCTCATACGGCCTCAACTGTCTCGACGCAAAGGCAATGATCTTGCCGTGCTGCATCAATACGCACCCAAGACCCTGGCCCGAAGCATCGCTATAAACGGCAAAACCCTCGTTGCCGCACGGCAACGCCAAAACCGGGGCTGAAGTCAAACGCCTCTTCAGCTCCTCAAAACTCGACTGCCTCTCGTCATTCCAGACGAACTTCTCGGACTTATGGAGCAACTGTGTAAGTGGCCGAGCCAGTTTCGAGAAACCCTCGACGAACCTACGGTAGTAGCCAGCCAAACCCAAGAAACTACGAATCTCCTTCACATTCTTGGGCGGTGCCCAATCCAATACTGCCTCTATCTTCTGTGGATCCACACGAACCCCCTCGGCTGAAATCACGTGACCTAGAAACATCACTTCCTTCAGCCAGAACTCACATTTCGAGAACTTCGCATAGAGTTGCTCGGCCCTCAAAATGTCTAACACTACCCGCAAATGATGGGCATGCTCTTCCTCGTTCCTCGAATAAATAAGAATATCGTCAATGAAGACGACGACACACTTATCCAAATACTCGATAAAGACTTTGTTCATCAACTGCATGAACACCGCCGGCGCATTAGTTAATCCGAAAGGCATGACTACAAACTCATAATGTCCGTATCTCGTCCGAAAAGCTATTTTCGGCACATCGGACTCCCTCACCCGGAGCTGATAGTACCCCGATTTCAAATCAATCTTCGAGAATACCGCAGCTCCCTGCAACTGGTCGAACAAGTCATCAATTCTCGGCAAAGGATACTTGTTCTTGATGGTCACCTTATTTAGTTCGTGATAGTCGATACACAAACGTAGTGAACCATCCTTCTTCCGCACAAACAGGACCGGTGCGCCCCAGGGCGAGGCGCTCGGTCGAACATACCCCGACTCAAGAAGCTCACTCAGCTGCTTCTTCAACTCTGACATCTCTAAAGGTGCCATGCGATACGGCGCCTTCGAAATAGGAGCCGCGCCTGGCTCTAACTCTATAGCAAACTCGACCTCACAATCCGGTAGCAATCCCGGTAACTCGTCAGGAAATACATCAGGAAACCCACTAACGACTGGAATCGACGAAAGCTCGACCCCACCATTATCAGCCTTTAAGGCGTAACACCAATAACCAGTGCACCCCTTTCGCAGGAGTTTCATCGCCTTCAAGGCGTTAATAACGAACTTCTGGTTTCTCTTTCGCCCCGCGAAAGAATGTTCGGTGCCGTCTTCGGCTAGCATGGTAATGATCCTCGTGCGGTAGTTCATGATCGCACCATGCCGCTCGAGCCAATCATCCCCGAGAATCAAATCCTCACCCTCGATACCCACAACAATAAGATTAGAGAGCCAAGCCCTCTCACAAATAGACACAGAACAGTCCCGGACTTCTCGATCACCGACAATTCTATCACCGCTAGGAAGTTTAACGATGAAAGGCTCGCAAGGCGACAAGCAGTCGAGACTCAAATGGCGTACACACTCTAGAGAAATGAATGAATGCGTAGCACCCGAATCAAAAAGTACACTGACAGGATGAGAATGGATATGAGCGGTACCTGTCGCCACAGTAGCTGCTGGATCATCGGCCCTCCTCATCTCATAGATACGCGGCTGGGCAGAGCCAACACTGGAAGCTCCCCCTCTAGAGGGCTGACCCCGACCCCTACCTCGGTCGGCACTCGGTGGAAGCGGCGGAGCAAATGAGCCCTGGTTCACACTCGGCTCCATAGGTGCTGGGTGAGAAAAACGGGCGCCGCGAAACTGTCTGAGTTTCTCGCAAAAAGAAGCTTTGTGGCCCGACTGACCACAAGTATGACAAGTCAAGGGTGGACGAAGACAATACCGGTTCACGTGGCCTGGCTTGCCACAGTTAAAGCATCTGGGGTCCCGAGCGATGGTTCCGGCGGCACTCCGAAAGCTCCCAGAGAAACGAACCGAACCGCCCGTAGAAATATTTGCAGCCTGAGATTTCTGCTGGCCTCCACTCTTGAGACCAGAAAAATTTCCGACCGACTTCTGCTTCTTGCTCTCACGAGCCAAATCACTAGCCGTCACCGACATATCATAAGCAAGAGCTCGACTCTGATAATCCTTCAAGGTAGTACAGACGAGCCCAGACATATAGTCCCGAATAGACAGTTTCATCCTCCTGGAAAAATGGAAAATTTTGTCGCTCTCTTCGACAACTTGGGTCTTCACATAACCCAACTCCTTGTTAAAGTCGGAAATAGCCTGAGATACGGGGATATCCCGTGGTTGAGCATCATAGAAAGCATGCACTCGAGCCTGTCTGACCGGCCACGGACAATATTCGGTCTCCATCAATTCTTGAAATTCGGCCCATGAAGCCACATGATCTTTGGGACCAACGGCCTCCCACCAATCCGTAGCATCTCCTGTGAGAAAATATTGAGCAATAGGGACCTTACGGTCCTCGGGGCATTTGGTAGCAGTGAAGACTTTGGATATCTCCTTGATCCACCCTTCCCAGCCGATCGGGTCCGAAGCTCCCGAAAACTGAGGAGGATGCATCTTGATGACATCCTGAAGCCAGTGATCCGTTCCGCCCCGATTAGCATGGGCCTGATCGGGGTTACCGACCACTGAGCTATAGCCGCCATCCGGTTAACCATTTCTTGCATAATGGCCGCAATACCAAGATCGGCGCGCTCCTGAGAAGAAGCATGACTATGACGGTCACCGGTACTGCCGGCTCCCGAAGAATGCGACGTGGCCGCCCCACCGGCTGCCCCACGTCCTCGGCCGCGTCCACGACCACGACCACGACCACGACCACGGTTCCCTCCGGCATCCATACTGGTGTTAAGAGATAACAGAAGTATATTGATGATGAGTAAGGGAGGAAAAAGCAACTTCAATTCGAAAAGCAGAAATACAATGTAAGAACACAAAGGACTGAGTAAGAAAACTTACGAGCACTGGAAGTACCGAGATGCTGGCAGCGGTGTGACAATGTGCAAACAAAACATGACTAGACCCAAATAACCAACAAGCCTAGGTATCCATAAACCTAGAGCTCCGATACCATTTTCTGTAACACCCCAAGATATTCAGAGTGTATTACAGCGCCGTGGACCCCTACATGGGACCCACCAGGCTACAAACAAGAAAACTCTACTCGACTAACCATCTCGGTTAGCGAGAACACACATTTAAATGCTATGACATAAACAGATACGCCCGGAGCAATCGGCGAAATAAGCATAAACCAACAATGTAACAAAGTTTAAAGTAATACAATACGGAGTTTGAAAAGAAAAGCCTAAGTACTCGCGAGTACACTCTATAAGTTTATAATTATTAGAACAACCAAATCGAAATGGACGAAAGAAATAGAAGGACCCAAATGCACATGTCAACGACCCTGGCCAACGTCCTCATACTGTCCAGGTGCCCGCTCGTCCGGATAATCATAACCTGAAATCCATAACAAGAATTTCCCCAAAACGGGTCCCCAAAGGGGTTAGCAATTACGCTAGTACAAGTAATCAAGGCAAACCAATCACTTACACATTTCATAGTACATGCACCAATATCGTTTCAAAAATCAAAACTAGACATGTCTTTTCCGGAAACAAACAGTCACAACTAATTTGCCTAGGACCGGGACGAAGCCACGAATCCCACTAGAGGCCTCTAAGGACCCTCCCGAGCTAGCCACATTCATAAAACAAATCAAGTACCACACGTCACCTAGGACCGGGACGAAGCCACGAATCCCACTCGAGGCCTCTAAGGACCCTCCCGAGCTGGCTAGCGAATCAAACTCATGAATCCAGGACGAAGCCATAGATTCCCTCGAGGCCCCGTCGGACCCTCCCGAGGTGAGTAAAGCACACACAATATACATTACCATTTCACGTTAAGCATAAAGGTTTCCAAGAATTACTTGCCTTGAATAAGAGACGGCACAACGAACGGAAGGAAAACACCGATGACCATTAGGAGCCGATAATCACGAACCTAACGATACGAAGAACACAATCACCACCAATTCTAACTAAATACGGAATTGGAAACACCCGAAAACCCGCCTACGATTTATGTGTATTCGTATCAAACAACGACGAGGGCGGATCGCAACCAAACCCTCTCGATTATGTAAATATCACGAAATACATCATGAGTTCGTAGGAGAACAAGAACAATGACGAGATTAATCATAATCAACAAGGATTAATCAACAATACGAAGCAAAACGAACAATACACCCGAAAACCCCCAAATCCTCCAAGGTAGGTTATAAGAGATTTTACCTTGATTCGAAGATGAACGATGGATGATTAGTGATAGGTGGATGGTATGATACTTGAATATGCCTTTACAATGGAGATTGGATCGAAATCGGACGAACCCTAGCTTCAGTCGTCGCTCCCGTCGCGAAAAGGAAAGAAAGAAGTGAGAATGAGGAAAAACTGGGCCGCTGCCAGTTTATATACTGGCAGGTGTTACGGCCGTAACACACCCCACATATGGCCGTAACACAGGAACATTACGGCCGTAACCCGACTCTCTTACGGCCGTAACTGCCTCTGGAAAGAACTGGGCAAAATTTACGAACGACACATACGGCCGTATCAAGAATACCATTACGGCCGTATCGTTACTTACGGCCGTAACTCGGGCATGATACGCCCGTATCTCGGAACTGGACTAGAGGGGTAAGAAACGAAGCCTTGTTACGGCCGTATGAGGGAAGCTTACGGCCGTAACTCTCGATTATTACGGCCGTAACATATATGGCTTACGGCCGTAACATGGCCTATGACAGCAGGCCAGTCTGAACCACTGCTCGACGAGGAGACGATCGAAAAGAGAAAATAACAAGGTGTATCCATGACCACCGGATACACTCCCCACGGATTTAAGTGAGAAATCAAAACGTTACGATGAAACGTGATTCCGAATGTCCGAAGGTTCAGGAACAACAAAGATAACAAGAATACCCTAAACTTAGGAAAATTACGAAATGGCCCAAACGTTCACAAAACCGCGATATGACGTCGGATTAACAAACCGAAACTCACGATACGAACAACTCAACTATACGAACTCGTGAAACTAAAGGAATTAGAAAAGCGAACGAGTTCTACGAGAATCGAACGTCCGTGCCATAATACATGACATAAAATGGAATAATATCAAAACATCACCAAGATCATCCCCGATGGAGAAACTCCAAGAATAACATAGATTCAAAATGTCGACATGGTTACAAGCGAGCTATAACAAAAATGAAAATACACTAAAACAGGAATATCAGAAAAAGAAGAAAAAAAATGCGGATATTACACTCAGTTGGTTTCATTTCGAAAGATTCAAATTGCTGAGTCAGTTTTGAAATCTTGTTTTCTTTTGAGAGCTCAGTTCCCTCACAAATCAACTTGAGTTTATCCCAGATTTCTTTGGCTGTTTTGCAGCTCTTTACCTTTGAGAACGTGCCTTTGTCAAGAGTGACAAATAACGCGTTCTTAGCCACGTTGTCAAGGTTTGCTCGCTTTCTTTCATCTGTGGTCCATTGCTCGCGATCCTTCTCGAGCATCTCAGCATGGGCTTGGCCTTCAATCCTTGCGGCCGTGTTTACCTTCATGATCTTGATAGGACCATCCTATATAACAAAAATCATCTCTTCGTGCATTGCTGCAAGATGAGCCTCCATCCTAATTCTCCAGTCATCAAATTCGTTAATAGAGAACATATGAACTTTGTTGATCATAGAAGTATCCATGTGATAATACAGAAATGAAAGAGACTGTTTTGAAAATAGGTGATTTTGGATCTGATTCGGTTAAAAATACGACTGATTCTTTTTAGAATCAACCGCTCCGATACCACTTGTTGGCCACTAAGTATACTGGATACAGTTTGGGAAATAGTTTAAACAACAAACTGTACGGATTTTAAATCTGAGTGCGTAGCGGAAGTCTTAGATATGAGGTTGCTTGGGAAACAAAGAACTAAATATATAGTGTATACTTAATTAATCACAGTAATTAAAACAGTAAAAACTGAAGGTAAATAACACAGTAATTAAAGTGGTTCGAGGTAAACCCCTCTACGTCCACTGGTCCTCCACACAAGAGTAAAAAGTTTATTATAATTACTACGTACACAACTACGTAATTATAACAACACACAATCAATATATCGTTCACAGAGATTGATATAAAGATCTTAGCTTCAACCGTTCACATAGATTGGTTTTGAGCTAACGCTTTGACTTGCTTCTTCACACACAGTTCTGAAGCTTCGTCTTCTTTAATGCAAATCCTTCACACACAGTTCCGGTGAAGCACAGATTGCTCAGTCCACACAGGGCTGATCTGGGTTTGTTCAAAGTATAGAAGGGATGGTGAACAACAACTTTGACTTTAAGAGCTTTCAGCTGATGAAGTGTTGTTCAGGATGATAAGCACTGTATATCTCTTTTGATCTGAGTTGCAGTAAGCTTTACAGATATGTTTTGCTTTGATAATAATTTCGATAGCTTGGGTAACTGATCTTCAGCATCTTGATGTGATATATATAGTCTCTGAAAATATATATCCGTTGAGATGTATCCGTTTGAGTGAGATTTCGTTCCAACGGGATTATAACACGATCCGGATTTAGCGGGATTTGAAGATCTGTTGACTGGCAGTATTTAAATACTTTATCCTTGAGTATTTAAATACTTCTTTATTCAACAGGACTTGACTTCTGGAGATTCCTTCTTTGTCCTGTTGTGAGCTGTATGGAAGATAACTGTATTGGAGATTCGAGACAGTTTCCATACTTGGTCTTTTATAAGACTTCTTGCTGTACTGAAGGGCTTCACTATATGCTAATTCGAGGCAAGTCTTCGATACAGGATAATGCCTCAATATTTCGATACAATTTCCTTTACTGTATGCGGATTGGCATATATGTCAAAACCTCTTTATCAAATACCATTCGATACAGGGATTGGATATCCCGGCTGTTTCGATATAGGGTTCTTGTTTTCCCAACACCCGGATGCGTTTTGGAGGCTAATGATAATTATAAATAGGGAGTTAAGGACTGAAAAGAAGGAATCGTCGCGGATCATCGAGGAAGAGAAGCAGAAAACACCAAGGAGCAGAGAGCGGAAGCTATCCAAGTTCTTCGACTGCGTTTGATTTCTATCATGCTTTCCTTAATTCCTTCTGTATTTTTATTTTCTAGCATGTCAGGCTAGAACCCTAGTCTAGGATTTTGATGAAACCGAGGTTTTAATGAATTAACTTTTGATTTTGCATTATCAATTTAATTCCCTTTTCTATTGAGTTTTCCCCAATTGTTATTAATGCTTTCAATTGTGTGGCCTATAATTGAATTATTTTCATTACGCAACTCGAATCGGGAGAGGAGAGTTGGTAGAAAAATTTGGTGAGAATCGTTTTATCTTGTGAGATAGGAATATACTCATAGGAATTACGTGGCCTTTCTGAAGATTTCGTACTTTTTGCCTATTGTCGAATTAATTCACCTAGGAATAGAATGTGTTCTTCGCCTTAGAAAATTCTATTGACCTCGGGAGAGGCGGTAGAGTATTTTAGCAATCTTCGCCTTCAATAAATTGGGAAATCATTAAATTCATGTAATCAAGAATAATTCGGATAAACCGAGGTGGATTCACAATCCTAGATTAATTCCTTATTTGATCTTCTTCCTCCGAACAATCAATTTTACTATTTTTTGCTTTTATTAATTTTCTTTAATTATTACTTGCTCCTCAAATTTCGATAGTTCAAATAAAATTAGAATACACATAAATCGGTAATTAGTAAGTCAGTCCTCGAGGGAACGATATCTTACTTATCATTTTATTACTTGTTTACGACAATGTGCACTTGCGTTCACAGAAATATCGCAATAAGTTTTTGGCGCCGTTGTCGGGGACTGATTATTTTACTAATATCGATTTCAGCATTTCTTGTCTTAATTTGAACATTATTTTATTCTTGTGTAATTTTTTATTTTTGTTTTCCCTTCAGGAATTTCTGGTTAGTGCATGAGAAAATTCGGTAACGAAGGCATATTACCTTTGGATACTGAACTGGAGCGCACTCTTCGGAAAACTAAGAAGGAAAAGCGTGAGCTACCGGGAAAAGACATCATGGACGATAATAACGAAAATCACGGAGGAGATAATCTTATGCAGCAAGCTCAACCGGCTTTGGCACTCCGTGATTATGCAATGCCACAAATTAATGCAAACTTTTCGGGGATTCGGTGTCCAACCATCCAAGCGAACAACTTCGAAATCAAGCCGGCTATTATTCAGATGGTGCAAGCAAGCCAATTTTGTGGACTGGCGAACGATGACCCCAACGCACACATCGCTTCATTTCTCGAGATATGTGACACTTTCAAGAATAACGGTGTTACCGATGATGCTATTCGTCTGCGGCTTTTCCCTTTCTCTCTAAGGGACAAAGCCAAGTTTTGGTTGAATTCACTACCACCGGGCTCTATCACGACTTGGGTGGAATTAGCACAAGCCTTTTTGGCTAAGTTCTTCCCACCGTCGAAAACAGCGAGACTAAGAAACGAGATAACCACTTTTGGGAAATTTGATATGGAATCGCTTCACGAAGCTTGGGAGCGATACAAAGATTTGCTAAGGAGATGCCCGCACCATGGTCTACCGGATTGGCTGCAAATTCATACATTCTATAACGGATTGAGTGCTTCTACACGCACTCTTGTTGATGCAGCCGCTGGACAAGCATTAATGGGAAAGACGATGGCCGAAGCCCACTCTTTATTGGAACCTATGGCTGCAAACGCTTATCAGTGGCCCTCGGAACGGGTGAACCCGAGACGAGTGATGGAAATCTCCGATAATGATCTAATATCTACGCTATCGGCCCAAGTTGCCGCCTTGACTCATCAACTTCAAGCTTTTTCACATGCTCCTTCTACTGTCACTACAGAATGATGTAATTGGTGTAATGGGTCTCATCCTAGCGCAGAGTGCCAAGTTGGAAATCCTTTCGAGCAACATCCGATGGAACAAGCTCAGTTTGTGGGGAACGGGAATCGACAGAATAATCCGTATTCCAACACATACAATCTGGGGTGGCGAAATCACCCTAACTTTTCGTGGAAGAACGGACAAAACTTTACCCAACCTCAGTTTCCTCAACACCAACAGCAACCTCATCCTGCTCCAAAAATCTCTCTAGAAGAGGCAATGGCGAAATTAACAGCAAATATGAGTCAGTTCATGACCCGTATGGAAGCAACCTTGCAAAACCATTCCGCTTCTATTCGCAACTTGGAAGTCCAATTGGGCCAAATAGCTAAAGTGTTAACAGCTCGCCCTGAGGGTACCCTGCCAAGTACAACCGAGACGAACCCCAGAGAGAGTATAAATGCCATTGGTTTGAGAAGCGGGAAGGAAGTATGTGAGTAGCTCAGGCAGAACAAAAAGAGAGGTGAAGATGAGGGGAAGAAGAATTCGGCGACCGAGGAATCACAAGTTTCTAAGAGCTCGAAACTATTTCCAGATAATCCGACAGCCTATGTGCCTCCCGTCCCGTTTCCACAGCGTTTGCAAAAGCAAAAAGTGGACAAACAATTCTCCAAGTATCTCGACGTCTTCAAGAAACTACATATCAACATTCCATTTGCCGACGCCTTAGAACAAATGTCTAGCTATGTGAAGTTCATGAAGGAAATCTTATCTAACAAAAGGAAGCTAGAAGAATATGAAACGGTGGCACTGACTGAAGAGTGCAGCGCAATCTTGCAGAGAAAGCTCCCGCCTAAATTGAAGGATCCAGGAAGCTTCACTATACCGTGCACTATTGGGAATTTGTCTTTTGATAAAGCATTATGTGATCTCGGCGCTAGCATTAATCTCATGCCTCTTTCTATTTTCAAGAAGCTATGAATTGGGGAAGCGAAACCTACGACGGTCTCTTTACAACTAGCCGATAGATCCATCAAGTACCCGAGAGGGGTAATAGAAGATGTCTTGGTCAAGGTCGATAAATTCATTTTCCCTGCTGATTTCATTGTGCTTGATATGGAAGAAGACCATAAGACTCCGATTATCTTGGGTAGACCGTTCTTAGCCACCGGAAGGACCCTTATCGATGTTCAGGAGGGTAAATTAATACTTCGGGTTGAAGATGAGAAAGTCACATTCAAAGTGTTTCGATCTCTCCCGTGTCCAAGCAAGGACCAGAAGTGTTCACAAATTGATATCCTTGAGAAATACACACACCGGGAGAGTTGTCGGTCGAAATGTTCAGAATCCATTTTAGTTGCTCCGACGTCCAAGAAAAATGTAGAACGAGTCGCATATCTTAGGCATTTAGACATGTCGTCTTCATCAACCGTTCATCCACCAACGAAAAAATCTAATGCTGTCTTAAGTTCGTTCGTGAAAAAGGAAAATAAGCCGAAAGTGAAACGGGTGCCAAGACCAGTGTAATATGGGTGTTTTGGAAAGTTGTTTTCGTTAAAATCTTTTCGCAAAGAACATTGGGTGTCCAAACTGAAAATCGAATTGTTAAAGACCAATAGTCAAAAATTTAAAACAAATATTAATGGTTCGATGGACGGGGTGGAGTTCAAATGGAATTTGCGAAAAGCAAATTGATTTTCAAAAGGTCCGGCTGAAGACTATAAACTTAGCGCTTCTCAGGAGGCAACCCGAGTATTAGTTGTAGATTTTCTTTTTTCAGTGTTTTCTTGCATTTTAGGAGTCTTTATTTTTCGTCATTTTTTCTTTGATATGCTTATCTCTCACATTCTCGGTGTTTGGATTTGAAAATTCTGTGCAAGAAAACACCCAAAAAAGGCTGCGGCATAATGATTGTGAGCCGCGGCACGCACAAAAATCCATGCTAAAGGGCTGAACACACTGTACTATGTGCCGCGGCACAACATTACTGAGCCGCGGCACACCCGAACCCTGAGACGCGGCACAAATACACTGAGCTGCGGCACGCCAAATGCCCCAAAAACGCCCAGGAAGTTGTACGCCGTGCCGCGGCATGGACCAAATGAGCCACGGCACACTAACACGACGAGCCGTGGCACCCGTACGCTGAGCCGCGGCACAAGGCGAAAGAACAAACACACCCAGGCAGGCTGTACTCTGGGCCACGGCTCACTTAAGCTTTGCCGCGGCCCCTGCTGCGAAGTTCAACAGCCCATCACCCCTTTATAACCCGATCGGCCGACACACCAAGTAAGTTTCCTTCACTCCTTTGTGCAACGCTCGGACGATCTCGCTCGGACAACCCCTTCTCAACTCTTCTTCTTCTTGCATTCTTCAATCCAAGCAAGGTAATTCTCAAATCCTTAATCTTAATTGCTACATGGTTTGAAAAGTGAGGTATTGTTCTTCATTCAATATTGAATATGTTTAGTTCTATCAAGGTTGAGTTGGGATATGAAATTATTGATTGATTGTATTTGTTGATTATGAATGAATTTTTGATGATTATTTGTCGTTTGACATGACTATCGATTTATGTTGTTATTTTTGGGGATTAGATTTAGCCATTATAATTCTTGTTCTTCATTCAAACCAATACATGTCAAGTGTTTGATAAAATGCGTCAATGAAAATTTTTGAGCAAAACATTTTCAAATGATATGGAACGAAATTGATTATCGAATTACATTGTACCCCAACCCTTACTTCATGTTTAAACTTGAAAGCTCAACCTTAATTTCCTCTTACAATGGTGCAAGACTTTATATTCACGTTTAGCGTATCCTAAGTCGAGAGTGGTGTAGTTTTCCTTAAAGGTTGTGTAATTTCCGGTGGTTATTTTTTTCAGGAACCTCGCCATGGTTAGAAAAAGGAAGATTAGCACGAGGGCTAGGACACAATCGTCCCCCACACGAGGGGAAACATCACAGAGCCAAGCCAATTTGGAGTCTCACCAATTTTCCGATCCAGAAATTCACAGAATATTTAACGAAAAAATCCGGCCTAGACCAATAATCCCGGAGTGGGGATTCACTCCCGCCCCCCAAGACGGTGAGCTTCTGACTATGATAGACGAGATGGGGTGGGCTCGTTTCACTGCACCTCCCGAGCCGGCTGTGATCTCTACCATCCATGAGTTTTACGCTAGCGCTCTACTACGACATATTCGGGCAGGGCAGATGATACCATAATCAGATACTCGTACTCAGGTCGTCGTCCGAGGCCATACTGTGGATTTTTCGGTGGCTGCAATTCGGAGACTATATGAGCTGCCAGTGGTGGATGAGACGGCGTTTACGCAGAGTATGAGTAGCCTCACGAGGGAGGCTCTGTTTGAGGCACTCACACAGACCGGTTCCGTATGGGAGACTCGAGCCCCGGGTTCTTCAGCCTTTTATATTAAGAGTTCGCGACTCAGTCGGCTCGGGCGAGCCTGGTTATACTTCCTCTGCGCACGAGTTGATCCTACCTCGCAGATTCGCTCAGTCTTACTCTCTCATGCCCGACTGCTATATGTTATCACTTCCGGGCTCAGATTCAATATGGCCCCTCATCTGGTCCGATCTATCCTTCGGTGCATTCAAGGAGGGGCCAAGACGGGGCTGAAGCACCCCTCCCTCATTTGCGCTCTATGCCGCCAATCAGGCATGACTTGGTCGGATGATGAGCCGATGCTATCACCCCAGGGTCCGATTGATCATCGCATTATTTCTCACTTTGACCAGTGGGGTGGAGCGCCGGCACATGCTCGGGGACGAGGATTTCGGCTTGACGAGGCACATGAGCAGTCCCCCGAGCCTCTTCTTATGACACATGAGCATGCGGAGTCCAGCCCGCCGCCCGAGAGAGAGCACCTCCAGGCGATGTTTGACGGCCTGAGAGAGGAGATGAGGACAGAGAGAGAGAGAGCCACCTAGCTGCCCTGAGAGAGGAGATGCGGAGAGAGAGAGAGAGCCTCCTCGCAGCTGTCCGAGAAGAGATGAGAGAGCAGGCCCGCCGGGCCAATCGACGTGAGGAGAGGCGCTTGGCGGCGAGGGATGCATACCATCAGGACTACCTTTCTGCGTGGACGAGCCACATACTGCACCCGGACGGGCCCTTCATCCCACCAGTTAGGCCATCCACACCACCCTTCTCGCCGGGTGAGGCTGACACCAGTTCATGAGCGGACATTAGGGGAGTACTTGACCTTTTCTCTCATTGCATATTATTATCTATGTCCATTGAGGTCAATGTACGTCCTAAGTTTGGGGGGGTTTACTTTCAGTTGTTGTTTTTTTTTCTTATTCGTTTGCATTTTTTGTTATTTTTCATTATTTTTGACGCTAGCCTTGCTTGTCGTGATATTATTTGCATTCGTAGATTTTACGTGCTTCCTTGTGTAAAATTGATGTTATGATACTGATTTCTCTTTGAAGAAACGGTTGAGTTTTGGTCGAGTTTGCAGTCAGTGATATCTATTTCTTCCGAGTATTCATTTAGGTCTATATTTTTCGTTATTTTAGAAATTTTAGCGTATAAGAAAGGAGACATACGTGTTTTCAAATCGCCGTCTATACGTTTGGTTACACTTTTCGCGTAGCTAGTCATCTAGTAACATGAGTCTTGTTGGCACTTAAATTGAGTTTAGAGTCGGACAGTTTTTCCCAAAAAAGTCGAGATATTATACATATTCTATGATGGGAAGTTTAGTAACCGGGGGTATTCACGTGACCCGTTGTTTACTCTCGCGTAAAACGACAACCCTGATTCGACTAATAGTTTAGAAAAATCGCATTACCGATGATGGGAAGCCTAGTAACCGGGGATATTCACGTGACCCGTTGTTTACTCTCACGTAAAACAGCAACCTTGACATGCGGGAATTGCTATTCGAGTTTTTTCTCTGCTGTAGAGGGGGACTTAGTAACTAGAAGCATCCATATGCCCCATGAGTGTCTTTTACGTCAAACGGTTCCCCAATACATGAGAATGGAAATCCACCCTAGGATTATCACGATGAAACATCCTGAGATCCGAACCTAGTGGTTAACTCGAATCTTTATTATGATCATACATAAGGAAATGCTGTCCGAGGATTATTTTTTGACGTTTAAACTCCTGAATTTTTGCCACTAGACTGTGGGGCTGGGCGAGTTAGCTTGTTTACTCTAACCCTTCATATTGGCGGTCAGTTAAATTCACGCTTGTTAATCTTTGAGCTTGATTTTCTTCATAAACGATTGATTAGCACTAAAAATGGTTACTTTGTGGAATCAGTGTCCTTGATATGACTCACTATTACGATACTCGTATTATTCTTTGAGATTTTCAGGGTAGTATTGATTAAGTTGAGCACTATGGATTTGCACAATCTTTCACGATACTTCTTATTTGAAATTTATTTTTGCTTGAGGACAAGCAAAGGCTCAAGTCTGGGGGTATTTGTTAGGCGTATTTTTATGCGCTTATTTATCATTATTTTATATCCATTTGAAGTTTAAATCTACATAAATGAGTTTTTAATGCACTATTCTTATACGTTTTGCAGGAAATTAGAGTCCGGAAGCCTAAACGACGAAAAACAGGCGAAAACGGCGATTTCTGGTCATGAGCCGCGGCACAAGGAAAGCGAGCCGCGGCACACGCACGGCACACAGAGGCACTAAGCACAGTGTATCGGGGGCCGCGGCACGCACTTACTGAGCCGCGGCCCATGAAGAAAAAATGCGCCCAGGTCTGCGCGCTGAGCATTAGGGGCCGCGGCACGCTCTTATTGAGTCGCGGCCCACGGGGCGGTTATGTTAATTTTGCCGTGTTTCTGAGCCATTTCTGAAGCCCATTTTCGACCTAATCCCCGGACGCGTTTTGGAGGCTAATGATAGTTATAAATAGGGAGTTAAGGACTGAAAAGAAGGAATCATCGCGGATCATCGAGGAAGAGAAGCAGAAAACACCAAGGAGCAGAGAGCGGAAGATAGAGAACGGAGGAATCCAAGTTCTTCGACTGCGTTTGATTTCTATTATGCTTTCCTTAATTCCTTCTGTATTTTTATTTTCTAGCATGTCAGGCTAGAACCCTAGTCTAGGATTTTGATGAAACCGAGGTTTTGAGGAATTAACTTTTGATTTTGCATTATCAATTTAATTCCCTTTTCTATTGAGTTTTCCCCAATTGTTCTTAATGCTTTCAATTGTGTGGCCTATAATTGAATTGTTTTGATTACGCAACTCGAATCGGGAGAGGAGAGTTGGTAGGAAAAATTGGTGAGAATCGTTTTATCTTGTGAGATAGGAATATACTCATAGGAATTACGTGGCCTTTCTGAAAATTTCGTACCTTTTTCCTATTGTCGAATTAATTCACCTAGGAATAGAGTGTGTTATTCGCCTTAGAAAATTCTATTGACCTCGGGAGAGGCGGTAGAGTATTTTATCAATCTTCGCCTTCAATAAATTGGGAAATCATTAAATTCATATAATCAAGAGTAATTCGGATAAACCGAGGTGGATTCACAATCCTAGATTAATTCCTTATTTGATCTTCTTCCTTCGAACAATCGATTTTACTATTTTTTGCTTTTATTAATTTTCTTTAATTATTACTTGCTCCTCAAATTTCGATAGTTCGAATAAAATTAGAATATACATAAATCGATAATTAGTAAGTCAGTCCTCGAGGGAACGATATCTTACTTATCATTTTATTACTTGTTTACGACAACGTGCACTTGCGTTCACCAAAATATCGCAACAGGCCGTAAGGATTGTCGGATACTGTCGTAATAGGCGCTCGTTGATTTCAGGCCAATTCGGACGAATGGGACTTACGGCCGTAAGGGTTTCGGCATACGGCCGTAAGGTGGCCAGGCTACGGCCATAAGGAGTGTTCGTAATTTTCAGGATTTGTCGGTCGAGAAGGACTTACGGCCGTAAGGGTTGCGGCATACGGCCGTAAGATGAGGCAGGTACGGCCGTAAGGCTTGGCCGGATATCGTCGTACGTTGCAGGCAAGGTGCCTGGTCAGTTTCGACGAAGTGGTCGTACGCCCGTAAGTTTGGCCGGATATGGCCGTATCGGTCGATTTACGACCGTAAGGTGTGCGGGTTCGGCCGTATGGATGTCGGCAGGTGTTTTGGACGAGGGCAAGTTATGCCCGTAAGTCAGGTGTGGGTACGGCCGTATGGCGGTCGGCAGTTTCTGGATGAAGCCGAGTTACGGCCGTACGAGATGGCTAGTTACGGCCGTAAGGCCGTTGACATGGGATGTTACGGCCGTAAGTAGGCCGAGTTACGGCCATAACTTCCGGTAGTTTATAAGGGCTTGGACGGGACTTTTTACTCATTTTGTCATTTCTTTCACCTTGTTCCGAGAGAGAGAGCTTGAGGGAAAGATTTTCCATCATCAATCACTTGGGTGTTAGATTTTCATCATCTTCATTCGTTTGGGAAGCTTGGATACTCGATTTGACTCGTGTTCATCGGATCGAAGTGTTTGGATCTTCAAGAGGTGATTTCTTCAACATCTTGGATTTCGATTTTGTGTTGAGATATGATGTTTTGGACGTTATAATCATGTTGTATGAAGAGATATACATATGATTATGAGTTTATATAAATATTCATTGGATTATTGAAGGTTTATTCAAGAATACTTTGAATATGAAGTTGGATTTGGGGGTTTTCGATTAATTGTTGTTGAAATCACGAATTTAGATATTCATATTGGATTATTGATTGTATTGAAGATGTTTTGTTGGTTAGAAACACTTCTTGGGGATTTGATATTGGTATACTTGAGGATTGATTGTAAACAATCGAAGGTTGGTTACAACGTGTTTGATATAATGCCCCAATGAACTTGATTTAGTCGTATCGACGTTTTGAATTAGTAATAATCGTGTTTGATACGTATTTTGAGCGGATTGTTGGTAATTGTATATTCAAGGTTGTTCGAGCGACCGACATATCATTGTAGGACGTTTGTTCGTGGAAGGACATTCTTCATCGGTATTGCGTAAGTTAATTCTTACTCGGTTAAAAGGATATTCATTCCTTTTGTTGTTGATTCATTCATAATCATAACTCATTCATAATGTATTAACCGTATTGAGACTTGTAATTGTCGAGTAATCACTTCATTCATGAGGAACGACGGTTCCAATCATTTCATTGAGCTATCATTCACTTCACTATTATTTTCATCTCGGTAAGTCATCTTTGACTTTGTGGGATTATTATTCCTTGATATTCATTTTGATCATCCTCGTTCATATGACCTTCTGGGTTCATATTGCGTGTCCGGGTGTGGATGTGTGGAATTTTTAGTTGAGCACACGATAGTCATGTGTTGGGTTCACCGATACATTGGACTGTGCACACGGTAACGCTTACCTCCGTGAGACTAATTAGGTACAAGGACGGGTGTGTCTGGTCATTCGTCTTGTACACTTGAACAGAACATTATGGGCGTACTATGATGCTCCTCTTCAGCTTAAATTCATAACTAAGGATATTTCATAACTAAAGATATATCATGATTGTGTATATTCAACCCTTGAGGATTGTTGTTCTGTGTAACTGACCCCGTTAGGGGATATTGTTTTCAGGTCACGGCAAGACAAATGCACGGGAAGAGCATAATGACGGTGAGGAGTCCCAGTGATACTAGTAGGGGGCCCCAGTCCTTTCAGTCATTCTTGTTTCTCTTCATATGTATTTCCGCTGCAAATTCCATTTGAGATGTTTATTTATTCAGAGTGGTGTATTTTATCTTCATATAAAATATACTAGTATTATGTATTGTCCTGGTGTATTGTACTTAAGCTCCTCATCGGAGTATTTGGTAATATAGTGTGGTTCGGTACTACAATTATATTATTTAATTCATCAGTTTTCATTCGCCTGGTGGGTCCCAGTCGGGGGTCCACGGCACTGTAATATCCGCCTAGTTTGGGGTGTTACAGGATCGAGACTCTTTTCTTTCGTCGATTTCTTTGCACCGTGTTAATCAAGACAAGTGTTTACTTGTGTATTTCATCTTCTAAGAGGTATGTTGGACAATCCTCTCTTTGAATTCGGATTTTTGATGTTGTTGTCGATGATTAATTCGTATGGTGCTAGTTTATGGAGTTGTTGTGATGATTCTTGGTATTTACGGGAATTTTGTTAAGGGAAGATAATGAATTGATGATCAATGTCTTGATTATGTTGTTATGATTATGGAATCATAGTATTCTCGATGTTCTTTGTAATAATGTTACGATTCTTGATGTTAGGAGGATCGTATATTGGAGAACATGACAATATACATCTTGAATTATGAATAAGGATTGTTTAGATGTTAGAACACATCGGATTATGTCGTTTGAGGATTTTGAATGTGATTTCGGAATAAGTTGTGTTCTTAAGGAACTCTTGGATTATATGAATTGATGAACATGTTTAAGAAGTGTTGATGTTTTGGATATGAATATGGAATATTCATATCCAAAAATAAGTTATGTGTTTTGGTACAATATTCGTATAGGAATACGAATATGGTTCCGGGTTTGATAAGATTATGATCCACTTTTGTATTTGAGATTTCACAGGTATTGAACAAGTGTTCAATTCGGTTAATGGAATTATTTGACACATTGGAATATGATTATTTATAATGATGAATTAATCGTATTGTCCGGATTGATAATGATAATAATCGGTAAGTGGTTCTTATTACGAATTTACAAGGAGGAAACTTGTATTCGTATGTAAGATTGAATTTAGAATCGGTAATGTTTAGACCCTTGTTATTGGTTTAATTTGATTATTGATATGATTATCGGATTATGAATCGTGTTGTGGTTTTGAGTTCATGATCGATTGATTTGGTTGTTCGGATTTGTGTTTAATCGGGATATTGTGGAACCGTTGGGTTTATTGCTCGGTTATATTGATTATCGAGTTGCGGCTTGTATTATGGTTATGAGTTCGAAATTGTTTGAATTGTATTGTTCATTTTTGTGTATGATCGAGGTATTGTTGAGCCGTTGAGTTTTTTGGTTGGGTATGTCAGTTATTGATTTTTATCGAATGTGTGTTAATCGGTTATTGCAATAAGTTGTGATGTTTTGATCGTGGATTATGATCGTTGTGTTGCGGTTAAGGCTGAAGAGTTCGTAGATTGCTCTTGGTCAAGGCTGAGGAGCTCGTGGACGAAGGCAATGGATTTTGGTAACGGCTTCGTGGTATCGGTATCGAGGCAAGTTATACTTGTTCAGTTTATAATATTTAATGAATGATTTTGATTTCATTTCATTTATAATTCATATAGCAATGATATTATAAATATAAATTGTCGGGATGATGGTTTGTATATTGTGCCTTGGTTTGGATTAAATCATAATGTATATGGTTTAAATGTGTTGGTGAATACGGAGATGTGAGTTATATTTGGTCAGTGATATGGAATGTCGGATATCGAGACTGGTTTACCGTGTCGACATTGATGTCGGGACGGTGGTTTGTTGGTATAAATGGACTATACCTATTTCGGGATTATTCGTATAACTATGTATTCGTTCAGGGATGTTGGTTCGTGGAAAGGATATTGTCTTCGACTTTGAGGTAATGTAAGTATTGTTCAGTTATGAGGATAATTATTCTGGTGAATTGTTATATATGTTGTATGATGATGTTTCGTATATTGGGATTCGTATTGATTATTTCGTTGAGGGATGATAATCCCAGGGCTGATTGTATTGATATCGTTGATCATGTTGATCGTTTGTCGGGGATGATGATCCCAGGATTGTTGTTTTGGATATTGATTAGTCATTTCGACTTTTCTTTGTCAGTTTGTCTTTGTTCACTTTAGTGAGTCTTTTGATCCTTATTGGATATGTTATTCTTTGAGTTTCGTTATCATGTTGCATCGTGACATATCTGGAATCATATCTGCGTTTGTTGGTCCCCTTTTTCAAGTATACTGGATACAGCTTGGGAAAGTATGTTTAAACAACAAACTGTATAGATTTTCTAAGTCAGAGTGCGTAGCGGAAGTCTTTAATATAGTAAGTTGCCGTCGATACAGCAACTCGGTCTATTCTTCTGTTAGCTTGGTGCGTACAGGGTTTTGCAGTGTATACTTGTATAAATCACAGTTATGAAAACAGTAACGGCGAAAGGTAAATAACACAGTATTTAAGTGGTTCGAGGTAAACCCCTCTACGTCCACTGGTCCTCCACACAGGAGTAAAATGTTTATTATAAATACTGCGTACACAACTATGTATTTATAATCAAATCTATCCTTGTATCGTTCACACAGATAGATACAAAGACTGTCGCTTTCAACCGTTCACACAGATTGGTTAAAGCTTCCTTCTTGACTAGCTTCTTCACACACAGTTCCAAAGCTTCGTCCTCTTATTCGTCCCACACAGGTCAGAATAACTTGTTGAGTTCACACAGAGCTCGGTTTTTACACAAAGGTAAAAAGGTAGGTAGCAGGGTAAGAACAGTGACTTTTAAGTATGAAGTTCTTGAGTGATGATGGTCATTCTTGATGTTGAGCCTCGTATATCTCTTTGGTTACGATTTGCGTAAAACTTCTGGAGATATGTTTTGCTCTGATGTATATAATGATAGCTTCTTCACTTGGTAACTTCGGTATCTATATATCTCTATTTTTCTTCAACGCTCTTATGAGATATATATAGTCTTCTGAATAATATATCCGTTGAGATAGATCCGTTTGAATGAGATTTCGTTCCAACGGGATTATGACACGATCCGGATTTAGTGGGATTTTGAAGATCTATGACAGCTTCAGTATTTAAATACTTTATCCTTTCAGTATTTAAATACTTCTTTATCAAACGGTACTTGAATTTAGTGAATACTAAAGATTCCTTTCCAAACGGTCTTCAGTCCTGATTCGATGTGAATGCTGTATCCACTAGAGCTGTAGGCATAAAGGAATAGTCAGGCGCTGTATGGAAGGGTGCTGTATTGAGGTTTCGAGACAGCTTCTTTTAACTGAGATTTTGTTACTGAATTTTAGTAGCGCGAGACCTTTGCTGTATGCTGGTGCTATGATAAGGTCTTCGATACAGGATTGCAACTTCAACCGGCTTTCGATACAGGGCTTGCTGTATCAAGTTGTTGGCAATTATCAAAACAAAATTATTTATCCCAACAATTTCCCCCTTTTTGATAATTTCCAAAACTTCTTGATGATTCCAAAACTTCTTGATCATGCCACGGTTTTGATACCAAAAACCTCTTCAGGCTAAAAACAGTTTCCCCTTCGATAACCACTTGATGGTAACATGAGAAGACTTCGATACAGGAGATGTTTAATTTTCCCAACAGTTTCCCTCTCTATTTGATAATTTCTTGAGCAGGCTTCTTGATCTTCTGTCAAATGATCTGGTCTTCAGCACTTAGTTTAAAAGAAATGTGAACTGCTCGCAGGCAAGTTCTAACATGATAGGAAAGTTTATTACATCTTAAACTTATGATTGGCGCGCAGGCACAATCTTACATTTGTGATCTAGTTGAGTACAACTTAACCTATGAACTGTTCGCAGACGAGTTCTTACAGTAATAAAAAGATTATCAATCAAAATTGATGTCCTGTAGTGAAAATAATGTATCCGCGAATAATATAGTGTTCCCCCTTAAAAGGTACATACAGGATTCAGTTCTTATATGCATGTTCGGATTAACACTGTATTCATGGGTCGTACTGTATTCCCCCTTAATTAATGCACACGTCAGCTGTAGGAAGGTTTCATGCCTTCTTTGTCCTGATCTTTGTATTTGATTACGAGTGTACAGTTAATTAATGGTAGATACTGTATTCTTGGGTCTTACAGCATTCCCCCTCACTTAATGAGTAAAAGCATAAAAACTTACAGGGATTTCTGGCTGTAGCGTTTCCAATTCATGTCGACGCATGGATATCAAGTAACTTTGGGTCCTGGTGTGATATTGCCTTTTGGTACCCAAATTTGCCGGGCAACAATTTGTTTGTTGTAGGCTACTTTTGGTCCATTATATCGATATCTACGTAAGGTGCACGTAGTCGTTGTAATCATGATAATTATAATGCATGAAAAATCGAGAATTATAGTTGTTATTCCAGTACGATTGTCGTCTCGGAGGTGGAGCCATTTTCTTTGGCCTAACATCTTGCCTTCTGGGTCTCCAGTTGGATTCCCAATTTTGTTGATACTGAGCGGGCACCTGCTGTCTCGATGGATAACGGGGCTCCTGTATCCAGTGCCTAGGCACGCTGTACTGAGAGTACTGCTGTACGGGCCTTTGTTGGTTGGATACAGCCTTCTTCCTGAATGACTGCTGGCGTTTATGATATGCTTGTGGAGCATGCTGTTGAGTGCGCCTTCTGAGTGGCGTTGGTTCCACTGTCTCGAATAGTAGAGTTGCGGGGGCGGAATGGCAGCTTTTGCTGTTCGCGGTGCAACAGGTTCCTTCACAGAACTTGGGACTTCTTTCGATACAGGAATGGATTCCTTACTCCTGACGAATACCGTACTAGATTTTTCTTTGTTGGAGAACGAGTTGTACCCTAAGCCACGTTTATCATGAGCATGTTGCCCAGTGCTTAGGATCTCTTCCATTCTTTTAGAGGATTTCTCGAAAGATTTCAAGATTGTCTCTAATTCTCCTTCACGTTTCTCGAGAGATTTTACATTGGCTTCGAGTAGAGCCAAATCATTTGTCTTGCTTTCAAGATGAGACTTAGTCTCATTTAGATTATGAGCAAGTTGATGATTGCTCTCCATGAGTTTTTCTAAATTGACTTTGCTGTTTTCGCAATCAGCTGAAATATTTTCGTAATTATTCTTCAGCAAGTCATTTTCTTCTTTCAGCTCAAAGTTAGAAATTTCAAGCTGTATGTTTTCTCCTTTCAATATCTCATGGGCCGTTTGAATGTTATTGAATTCATTCAGCATATTTTCAAAGGTATGAGATGCATTTATAGGAATAGTTGAGGTAGAGCTGACCTCATCATCATCGCCGTCTTCATTTTCTTCTTTAACTTCGGCTATAGAGCACACATAGGCTCTATCCTCTAGCTCATCATCAGACGATTCACTATCAGTGACCACCTGAAGACATTCTTCGGTCTTTGTTGATGTGGGCGGAGCTTTTGATTCTCCAATGAAGGCTTTGAGTTTGTTCTTCATCCTGTTTCTCCAGTCATCAAACTCGTTAATGTGAAACATAGATATCTTATTTGAGATAAAGGTATCCATATTAGAGGATGGGAATTACAAATACTGTTTTCGAAAATAAGTGTTTTTAAGGATCTAATTCAGTTAAAAATACGACTGATTCTTTTTAGAATCAACCGCTCCGATACCAATTGTTGGTCCCCTTTTTCAAGTATACTGGATACAGCTTGGGAAAGTATGTTTAAACAACAAACTGTATAGATTTTCTAAGTCAGAGTGCGTAGCGGAAGTCTTTAATATAGTAAGTTGCCTTCGATACAGCAACTCGGTCTATTCTCCTGTTAGCTTGGTGCGTACAGGGTTTTGCAGTGTATACTTGTATAAATCACAGTTATGAAAACAGTAACGGCGAAAGGTAAATAACACAGTATTTAAGTGGTTCGAGGTAAACCCCTCTACGTCCACTGGTCCTCCACACAGGAGTAAAATGTTTATTATAAATACTGCGTACACAACTATGTATTTATAATCAAATCTATCCTTGTATCGTTCACACAGATAGATACAAAGACTGTCGCTTTCAACCGTTCACACAGATTGGTTAAAGCTTCCTTCTTGACTAGCTTCTTCACACACGCCCAAAGCTTCGTCCTCTTATTCGTCCCACACAGGTCAGAATAACTTGTTGAGTTCACACAGAGCTCGGTTTTTACACAAAGGTAAAAAGGTAGGTAACCGGGTAAGAACAGCAGCTTTTAAGTATGAAGTTCTTGAGCTGATGATGGCTGTTCTTGATGTTGAGCACTGTATATCTCTTTGGTTCTGATTTGCAGAAAACTTCTGGAGATATGTTTTGCTCTGATGTATATAATGATAGCTTCTTCACTTGGTAACTTCGGTATCTATATATCTCTATTTTTCTTCAACGCTCTTATGAGATATATATAGTCTTCTGAATAATATATCCGTTGAGATAGATCCGTTTGAAAGAGATTTCGTTCCAACGGGATTATGACACGATCCGGATTTAGTGGGATTTTGAAGATCTATGACAGCTTCAGTATTTAAATACTTTATCCTTTCAGTATTTAAATACTTCCTTATCAAACGGTACTTGACTTTAGTGAATACTAAAGATTCCTTTCCAAACGGTCTTCAGTCCTGATTCGATGTGAATGCTGTATCCACTAGAGCTGTAGGCATAAAGGAATAGTCAGGCGCTGTATGGAAGGGTGTTGTATTGAGGTTTCGAGACAGCTTCTTTTAACTGAGATTTTGTTACTGGATTTTAGTAGCGCGAGACCTTTGCTGTATGCTGGTGCTATGATAAGGTCTTCGATACAGGATTGCAACTTCAACCGGCTTTCGATACAGGGCTTGCTGTATCAAGCTGTTGGCAATTATCAAAACAAAATTATTTATCCCAACAGCGTTCCGATTGGTTATTGTGTAGGATTTTTAGCTGGGCACACTATGGTTATGTGTTGATATTTTCACATTGAACCGTGTACACGAGACGTAGTTCGTTAGGCTAATTAGGTACATTGTCCCACGTATATTCTGGATTCCGTATACGGGGTGGACATGTGCACTGGCACATTTCTGGATCGGGCGTACTGTGAGGTCCATCTTTGAGCCATATTATTTGGTCGTTCATAGTCCATGTATGATTGGATATGTTCGACGGTTTGCGACTGGTTGTTCATACGCTCGAGGGGTATGTTCGACAGTCGAAGTTATTTCTTTGAGATCCATTATTGTTGATCATTTGGAGTTTACCTCGTTGATGGTATTCTCGGTTATTGTTGATCCTTTGTTGATCCTGTTTGGAGTTTACCATGTTGAGGGTATTCTCGGTTATTGTTGATCATTTGTCAATCGTACTGGAATTTATCATGTTGATGATATTTTCGGTTTTACTTTGACCTTGGGTTGGTCGTATTGGAGCTCATCATATCGATGATATTCTCAATTGAATTATTGGTTGATCATTGTTATTGATCGTATAAGCATTCGGATTGCACGTTGATGTTCGGGATTTGTTATCATTATCATG
Source organism: Orobanche coerulescens (assembly GCA_033398695.1). Lineage (NCBI taxonomy): Eukaryota > Viridiplantae > Streptophyta > Magnoliopsida > Lamiales > Orobanchaceae > Orobanche > Orobanche coerulescens. Next base: position 168,277,187 of record CM065805.1, on the reverse strand, counting down.
TGGTAGTTGATCTACAGATATGTTGTGTATTATTGGTTTATCCAGGTTGAGATTTGATTGTGTAATCCGACGGACAGGATTTGGCACAGATTGGATTATTTCCGCACTTATGAGTTATGATTATATTTTAAGGATTCTTGGTATTGTTTGAATACAGTACAGATGATGATTGTCGAGTTCATTTTGTCATTTGAGGATGCGAAATATGGATTATGGTAAGGATTGATTTGTTATGAATTGCCATGGATTGGTAAGGTTATGACGGTAAAATTACGTTGGTAGTATTCTTACAGTATTATTACATTGGTATGTAATTATTTATGATGATGTGATCGATATCATTATTGAGTATTGTGGCTGACCCCGTCGTGGGCTTTATTTTTAGGTACTCGGAGATCGAGCTAGTAGCTGTCGTGAAGGGATGAGCTTCTCGGGTGATACTGGTTGTGGCATGTTTTCGGAGAATTGAGTATTTATTTCTAGTTGTTTTATTTCCGCTACAAATGTGTATTTTGAATTGTGTTTTTCTCCGCTACATGTGTATATTTCAAAATGGCTTTCCGGTATTTTTACCTGCGTGTGTATATTTCAAAATGGCTCTCCGGTATTTTTACCTGCGTGTGTATTTTAAATGGTCTTTTTGGGTATTTCGTAAACTTGGGTTATTTCGTTAAACCCCTTTTCCTAAACTATTTTATCGGTACGTATAAGTGGTGGCTTAACGTACATTTTGAACTGTTGAGTTTTGGCATTTTGCCTTGTATTTTTCAACTGGCTTTTTGATGACGATATTTGAGAATTATATTTTGGAAAATATTTGAGCATTAAAATACTACCGTCATCGGCCTTTTGGCATTTTTAAAGGTTTTTGAAATAATTTTTAGCCTAGTGGGTTCCGGCGCGGGACCCACGGCGTTGTAATATCCCGGATGGTTCCCCCACCATTAATAGAACGTCAACATCGTACAACACAACTACACCGCCGAAGATACCTACAGGAAAAACATTGTTGCTGAGCATCAAAGATATGCAGCACCAAGAGATATGTTGTACCATATTAAGGAGCATGAAAGCATCATGCTTCTCTCGCCAACATACAGCCGCGTAAACAATGCCAAAGGAATGTTATACCTTGCAATTCATGGCAACAACAAAGGCGGACTGCACTCTAACCAAGAATACAACACCCAAGATGCTAATGTGTAGACTAGTTGTATCTTACCAAAATAAAGAATCTCAGCTCTCGGGAGCCAACTGGAGACCTCGAAAGGCCAATAGTACAAATACAATCACAAAATGACTGGCATATGGTTCCCCCCAAGACACCAACCGCATAGGAACCATAACACTTATAAGCATGTGCATAATTATCAACCTTACAAGGAATAAGTGCCTGCCACACGTAAGTTCAATAGAAACATACTACAACATATCAATTACTATGAGGTAAATTTGGGTTTTGAAAAACAGAACTAACACAAGACCCATTCATAAATGGGTACCTAAATCTATATAATATTATTCTACAGGATATGCATGAGAAGGACATATGATACTTCAATGATGAATGTTCTTGGCACATGACCGAAAGCAAAGAAAAGCTAACTGTCGAGGCTCAAAATTGAATTTGATGATTAGTCCAAATGAAGAACAAGAGAGAAAAGAACCTTGGTTGTAGGAAAATTCAAGGTCATTGACGTAACAAATGTGGGGAGATTACAGCACAACTTTTTTAGTGTTACCCGATTATGTGACAAGCTATTCTAAAGTGAAATTCTTCAAAGGTAACTCCGGGGTAAAAGATACCAGGAAGAAAGAGAGATTGTCTTTATAGGAACCCGACAAGGGAACATGTACATTGCGGACTCGATCCCTACAAGAAGCGACATAATCTGTTTCATAACAAAGGGTACATCAGAACAAAGTTGGCTATGGCCCAAGAGGATGTCACTCTTGGATTTCAAAACAATCAACAAGTTAGCAAGGAAATATATGGTTCGAGGTTTGCCATATCTAGCATATCTAAAAGACATTGTACGCGCAGCGTGTCAAGAAGGCAAAATACTCCAAAACCTGTATATAATAATGTTGGCAAATATTCCAAAATGAATCTAATACATAGAATCGATTGCAAACCAAAACAACAATTAAGAACTATAACAGTCATTACAATTAAGTACTATAACAATCATGGTCAATAGACGGAGTGCCACTAAAACCAAACACAAAGAATATGTTAATCAGCTTCCAAAGGAAAAAAAAAGGATTCATAGATGAATATGAAGCCAAATCCATGTCCATTCCATTCCTCTACAACTAAATGGTCAATTCTTTTCATTTGCTTCTTATTAGCATCATAGCAGTCAAGGCTCTCTTGCATGATGTTTGTCCATATGTTTCCAGATAATCTAAATGTGCAATAAAAAGAGAGTCAATATTAGTATTGAAGCCATTCACATCTATGCTATATTCTCTAAACAAAAGGTAAAAAAAATAAGTTTAACAATTAATAGGTTTCAATGTTGATAAATAATCCATGCTAAAAATATTCAAGAAAGAAAAGAGAAATAGACCCCTACGAATTAGATAAAGTTGAAATATATGAAATTGCCATCTGTAATAGCATTTATAAATCCACGTAAAAAACTTAATAACAAATAAAGCAATAAATGCGTAAAAGTGGAAAGTTTAAAATCCATTAACTTAAATGTATGTGAGAGAAAATTAAAATTTAGACACAACTAAACTAAAAAAAAAATAATGGAACAACAAGTTTTAGAGATCTTCACGTAATTAAAATGGCGAAAAGAATATGATATTAAACCTTCCTAGAGTAGTGATCAAGGCGAATGAGATGTGGATATACGGTGAGACCCTTTAAACTAATGAAGCCGACAACGTGAATGAGAAAATCAACCTTGGATTGCAAGCAAAAGTCATTTTGAACCACATCAACCACAAACATAGGGTACCGTTTGTAATATCCGTACTTTCTATTTTTAGTAATTTCTATTTTTAGTATATTTTCATTTCGGACGACTCGCTTGTTACTGTTTTGGAATTCTGAATCTATTTTGTTCTTGGAGTTTTTCCATTTGGACGAGTTTTGGAGACGTTTTTACGTATTTTCGTCTTGAGTTATGTTTTGTCGCATATACGTTCGATTCTCGTAAAACTCGTTCGATTTCATTATTTCTCTGTTTCTATAAGTTCGTATGGTTGACTTGCTCATGTTATGAGTTTCGGATTGTTAATCCGACGTTGTATCGTGATTTTCGGACGTTTGGGCGTTTTGTAATTTCCTATAAGTTTAAGAAATTTGTCCCCTTGTCGTATTTCAAGTTCCTCAGTAGTCGGAATCGTATATTCGGTTGAGAGATTTTGCTTGCGGGTTTTTGTTTTCTTGTCATGTCTCGTTGGTTTCTGGCATCTGTCAAGTTTTCGTGTCGTTCGAGTCGGATACAGTCTGGTCGAGTCCTGACTGTACTCTGTGCAGGAGCCGTTAGCGCACGCTAATGTTTTTTCGTAGCGTGCGCTATGAGGGTAAAACTTGCGCACGCTAGACTTACCTTTTTACGTGCGCTAATATGTCTGGGCAGAATACCCTGGAACTGGGCAGAAGGTTCAGTATTTCGGAACTGAACTAGATAGCGTACGCTAATTGAGTGGTAACGTACGCTAATTTCTAATGCTAACGCACGCTATCTCGTATCTGCGTACGCTAATGGGAGAACAGAAGTCTCTAACTGTTTTCCCGCACCCTGATAGCGCACGCTAATTCTTAGAGCGTAGCGTGCGCTATGCCTGTCCGATATATATAGGACAGTAGCAGTCAACTTCGTCATTTTTCCATCCTCACTTATACTCTTCGGCTTTGGGCGATTCTAGGCAAGGGATAGAGCCGATTTCGACCAATATTATCATCCACTAACATCATTTCACTCTTTGTACGAATCCATCAACTTCTTAACGTCTTCCGCCACCCGAATCAAAGTAAGAATCCCTAAAAACCCTTGTTTTGAGATTTGGGGGAAATTTTGGGGATTTCTTGTGATTTGACCCTTTTCAATCCGATTTATCATAGATTATTAATGGACTTCGATTGTATACTTGTATTCCTTCTTGATTCTTGAGGATTTGTGGATTAAACTCCGATTTTTCTATTGTTCGTCACTTATACTCGATGATACCCTAGTAATGTTCGACGAATTGTCCCATCGGGTAGAACTAGGATGAATTCCTACGTATTCACAATGTTGATATTGGTTGTATATCATTCTAGTGTTAGGAACGGAATTGTGAAGATTATTTGGACCGAAACCTTTCCTTTCACCGTTTCATCATTTCGTGTTATTCAAGGCAAGTACATGTATTACATTCCGTTATGTGTGTTACGGTTTTGGTATGAATGATGAATTATGATCTTTTGAGTGTGTGAGTTATTTGTCCTTACACCCGGAGCGTTCGATGGGACGTCTGGGGGTCGATACTAAGGGGTACAGCCGCGGAAGTGGAATTGGGTGCGTGTGTGGTTGAACTTCCACCCGGAGCGTTCGAGGGGGCATCTGGGGGTCGATACTAAGGGGTACGGCCACGGAAGTAATTTCCCACCCGGAGCGTTCGACGGGGCATCTGGGGGTCGATACTAAGGGGTACGGCCACAGGTTACCAGTTGTGAATATTTGTGATATTGTGATGAATTCTTAAACTGTTTTGAATGCCGATGTGATGTTCCGGAATATGGATTTTCAAATGCTTTCTAAATGAGATGACTGTGTTAATCGTATCTGTATATAATGTAGTGTAGTTGTGTACTTGCACTAGCTATTCGAATGTTAACCCCTTAAATGGGGGAAATGCATCTTATACATTTCAGGTGTCGGAACAGATGAGGAGCAGGCACGGGATATGCACGCAAAGGATGGTATGGCATGATGATGAGGCTCAAGTCTATATTCTATGCTTTGTCATTGTATCTATTTGGGTATTGGAGTTAGACTGATTACTTTTAAACTTGGTTAAAGCCCTCTGCATGGGCAATGGATTGGTATTTGACTTATTCTTCATGTACTTCCATTAAAATATTTTGGCCGAGGCCATGGCCCTATTTTACTATGATGATTGTCTCTTTTGGGATTTAGTTGTGGTTTATGTATCATGTGTTAGCCTGGTAAACCCCATGAGGGCTCTACGGCATGTAACATCCCTTAAGTGAACTTGGGGTGCTACATTTATGGTATCAGAGCCTTAGGTTATGAATGTCTAGGCTGTTGGTTAATTTTAGGTCTGTCAGTAGTGTCGTTAGAGTCAGTTGTTGAGCCTAATATCATCGTGCTACCATCTCTTCGTGTGACCCGTGGCTGTAAGTCTCCTCGAACTCTTATATTTTTGTAATTCTTTTCCTTGTGTTGTTTGTAATTATGATTTATGATACCGACCTTGCAAACTGTGAATTTTTCTGATCTTGTTCCTTTCATATCTTTTCTTCAGTATGTTGAGAGGTCGCGGTAGACCAGCTAGGGGGCGCGGCTGAGGCCATGGTCGTGGTGTAGATAATGAGTAAGCTCCGCTTTCTCAGTCCTCTGCAGGTTCGGCCTCTCACTCAGTGCCGAGCACTCTACCTCTGAGTTCTAACGGGCAGCAAAATTTGTCAGTCAGTTTAGATCAGCCGTCGGGGAGTAATGCCGACATGGGAGATACTGTTGTGCTCCAGCAGTTGGTAGTTCAGCTTGCCCAGATAGCTCACGGTGGACGCCAGAATCCGCCCCCGACTCCTGAGGATGAAGCTAGTAAGTGGCTTCAGAAGTTGACTAAGATGCACCCTTCTCGTTTCACTGGATCTTCTGACTCCCTCGGTTGGGAGAATTGGCTTTCTCAGTTGGGCAGAACTTTTGATGCCGTATCTTGTCCTGATGACAGGAGGGTACACATTGCTCAATACCTCCTGGATAAGAAACGTGCGGAATGGTGAGAGGCTGTGGCGCCCAGAGACCGCCCAGCCACTTGGGAGGAATTTAAGACTGTTATGGAGGCAGAATATTGTCCACCACCAGTCAAAGAACGCAGGATTGTGGAATTCTTCACTGCCACACCTCAGGATGTGCCGATTTCTCAGTCCATAATCTCTTATAATCAGCAGTTGGGATTCGTGAGGGATCAGGTGAGGACTGAGGCCAATAAAATCCGTTATTTCAATATGCGCACGAAGCCGCATATCAAGCAGAGTATGGCACCACTCATGTTTGCCACCTTGAAAGAATACCAGGATCGTTCCCTAGCGATCGAGATAGCTGTCCCGGAATCAGATTTGGGTTCCAAGGCCAAGAAACAGAAGACAGTTGGCAGTTTTTCAGCCGGCAAGAGTGGTCAATTTTTGAAATCTCAATCTGCTTCTACATCAGGGAAGAGGCTGTTTCATCAGGTCGGTGGATCTCAGAGTAACCGTTCACTCCAGTCTGTTGCATCTGGCAGCAGAGTTTGTTTTAACTGCAACCAATATGAACATTTGATGAAGGATTGCCCATTTCCTTTAGTCACTTGCTTTACTTGCGAACAGACCAGACACCGGGCGACCCATTGCGAGAGGGCTACCAGAGCCGCCAGAGCTCTACTACTTCCGTTAAGAAGGAGCTTAGCGTCGATCAGAAGACTCCAGTCACTCAAGTTCCTCAGAGTTCGGGCCGTGGTAGGGGTCGGGGTCAGCCGGACTGCCGAGCTGCGTCTAGTTCGGGCTCAGTCCATCCTCGGTTGTATCAGATGAGGCACACGGAGGAGGCAGACGTTCCGGTGGCGTCAAGTACCATTCAGATCCTTTCTCATCCAGTTTCGGTGCTTTTTTATTCGGGTGCTACCCACTCTTTTATTGCTTCGGATTGTGTGTGTCGTATTGGTATTGACTGCTTGTTTGAGTGTAAACCGTTTGTAGTGGGTATGCCTAGCGGGGATCGTATGGTTGGGAACTGGGAGATTAGGGATTGCCCAGTGAGGATCGGGAGCCGGGATTGGCCCTCGAATCTCATTGTTGTGGACCTTAAGGGCGAGGATTTGATCCTCGGGGACGATTGGTTGGATCGTCACGGTGCCATCATGAACTATCAGACTCATACTATCTCGATAGTGGCTGAGGATGGCACAGAGCATACACTTGTTGGTTGTAAACCGGGTAGATCGGGTAACGTGATTAGTGCCTTGAAGGCGGTAAAACTTCTGAACCAGGGCTGTGTAGGCTACTGGTATTACGCTTTGAAAGCGGAGGATGGTGGAATTGACATGTCGTCGATTCTAGTTGTGAATGAGTATCCTGACGTATTTCCGGATGACTTGTCGGGATTACCACCACAGCGGGAAGTTGAGTTCCCTATTGATTTAGAGCCGAATGTGGCTCCTGTTTCGCGAGCGCCGTACCATATGGCACCATCGGAGATGTTAGAATTGAAGAAACAGTTGGGGGAGTTATTAAATAAAGGGTATATTCGACCGAGCGCATCGCCTTGGGGTGCGCCTGTAATTTTTATTAAGAAGAAGGATGGATCGCTTCGTTTATGCATCGATTATCGAGAATTAAACAAGTTAACCATCAAAAATAAGTACCCTTTGCCCCGGATCGATGACTTATTTGATCAGCTTCAGGGAGCGACAGTCTTCTCGAAGATTGATTTACGATCGGGCTATTACTAGTTGAGGATTCGGGATAGCGATATACCAAAAGTTGCCTTTCGGACGAGATATGGCCATTACTAGTTTGTGGTTATGCCGTTCGGGCTAACTAATGACCCAGCAGTGTTCATGCAGTTGATGAACAAAGTTTTTATCGAGCCCGCAGGGTTATTACGACCACTTCCCATTCCGGAGTGGAAGTGGGAAGACATTTCTATGGATTTCATTACCGGTATGCCTAGGACTCGGACTGGAATGAACATGATTTGGGTTATTGTCGATCGATTAACAAAATCAGCTCATTTTATTGGTATTAAGGACACTTGGGGGCTGGAGAGGCTGGTACGAGTGTTTATTGCAGAGATCGTGAGGTTACATGGGACTCCTAGGAGTATTGTTTCGGATCGGGATGGCCGATTTGTATCACATTTTTGGCAGGCTGTTCATCGGGCTTTGGGGACTGAGTTAAACTCAGTACATCTTACTGATGGAATTCGGTGATTAAAAACGAGTTACACGGCGGAAATAAACCGGTCAAATCGGATAAAAACCAAACCCCAAAACCGGATCGATCAAGCATCGTATAAACGAATATAAATATACGAAGATAAATTAAGAAATCATACCCTCGTAGACCTTTGATAATATCTTCTTGATTCCGAGTACGAACACGAATCCAATCGAACAAGCTTTTGGAAATTCCCGAGCACCGAAAACACCGTGCCTCTACGTATCACGCGTCGGAAGATGACCGGAAAATATTTCTATCAATTTATACTCTAAGTATACGGCTAGAAATTGATAGAATTAACTTATATATATTTTTATAAATACTCTAAGTATTTTTATAAAAATTGTTTTCTCTCAAAATACACTTAGAACTCAAAATGTATAAAGTTAGAAAACTTTTCTCTCACTCCCTTTCTCAACTCACGGCTGATCCCTTCAATTATAAAAATGAGGGAGATGGTGTTTATTTTATAAACAAAACACACACCTCATCAATTATTTCAAAATTAAATAATGAAGTAATAATACATCAAATGTATTATTAAGTCCCTACATTTATAAAAAAAAATCACCAAGTCAATTGATGAAAGTGGGGTGGTGGCTAAGAGAGGAGAAAAAGAAGTTGGTTCGTTTCGGTCCATGAAACGGACCCTCGTGTATCTAATCCGATAGATAAACCTTGGTATGTTTCAATATTAATATAATTAATTAATCTAATTAATTAATTATATTAAAAATAAATTCTCTAAGAAATAATATGAATAAATTAATTACCCAGTAATTTATTTAATTCACGAGACCGATTTAATTTATCCAATAAATTGAATTAGACATCCAATGTCCAATATTAACCAAGAGAGAATAATCTAAATATAATCCGTCGTCAATTCCTGTGCCGCGACTCTGTAGGTTCGTCTTAGTTAGCATTGGGAGGATCCAATGAGTGTTAGCACCACTTAGCCAGTCTCGTGGCCCACACCGTAACCTAACTAATAATGAATGATAGGATCATTCCAAAACCATTATGTCGTGAATACCGTATACATATAAACCCTTCAATCATATGTCCCGGTCAAGTATTAGGGTCACGGTAAAGTCAAACCCTACTGTAACTTGACTCTATGCTTTCTGTTAATGCAAACTGAGATCATCGAGCTCTCGTGTATCAAATATAACTAGCTCTGAATGCTTTGGCCAAAGACTTATGATCTTATTTGCCATTAACCGCATAGGACATTTACCTGCTCACTAACAGGAGAAAGAATCCTATCTTGGTATTCAGTAGAGACTGCTACTTGCCCACTAAGTTGCATTTCGAGGTTGACCCCACCAACCGGCGATTGGACCGAACTACTCTAATGACTAACTTAATGTCACAAGCACATCACCTACTGAAACCTCAAGTCAAAGGTCCACGTATACCTATCACAATCTTTCGATTCAATCATTGACAATCCCTGAGTGATTTCCATGTGACCGAATCGAGTTGAGTCGTGTTCGAGTATACTAATCCCATTAGCATACCTATAACGTGTGCTCCCACTAACTGTTAGTGAAGACAGGCACTCTACATGTCAAAGTACACGTTATACAAGTCTTGTCTAAACTTACTGCCCAGTTAAGTTTTATCGACTTGCGAACTAGTTAAGCATTCGAGCTCTAAACACTTCTAGTGCCTATCTCCTTATCTCCATAAGAAGTAGAATGTTCTCTCTCAAATGCAAGGACTATTATTCTATATACCAAATCACAATGCCAGTGATATACAATAATATAAAAATAATAATTGCCTTATTAAATATAATATTCATAATTACAATACAATTGCTCTCATTCTCTCATCCTCTGAGTGGCATTCGAGGGCATATTCCTAACAATATCCCACTTGCACTCAATGCCACAAACTATGGTATCTAATACCCATACTCTCTAGATATCTCTCTAAGACCTTCTGAGATAGTGGCTTGGTAAGCGGATCAGCAACGTTATTTGCTGTGTCTACTCTCTGCAGTGTAACATTCCCATCCCGAACCATTTCTCTAACAAAATGATATTTTCTCGCAATATGTTTGGTGTTGTGGTGAGCCCTAGGCTCCTTAGCCTGTGCAACAGCTCCGTCGTTGTCACAAAACAGTGTCACGGGCTTCTCTGCGTTAGGAACCACTTGAAGTTCCTCAGTGAACTTCTTTATCCAAAAAGCTTCTTTAGCAGCCTCCGTGGCTGCCTGATATTCGGCTTGACATGTAGAGATAGCAGTCGAACTTTGCTTGGCACTTCTCCAAGAAACTGCCCCACCATTCAGAGTAAAGATATACCCTGATGTGGACATCTGAGCATCCATGTCCCCCGAAAAATCTGAGTCTGTATAACCCATCACTCTTAGTTCTCCACCGCCGTATGTAAGAACCAAGTCTTTAGTCCTCCTTAGGTACTTAAGAATGTTCTTTATAGCAGTCCAATGTTCCTGCCCTGGATTTGACTGAAACCGACTTACTACGCTCACAGCATAGGCAATGTACGGTCTAGTGCAAATCATTGCATACATAAGGCTACCTACTGCCGAAGCATAAAGTACCTTTCTCATTTCCTTTCTATCTTCCTCACTTTGAGGACACATCTCTAAGGAAAGTTTTGCACCATGTTGCATAGGTAGAAACCCTCTTTTAGAATCTTCCATCCTAAATCGCTTCAGGATCTTTTCTATGTAGAGGGCTTTGGAAAGACCTAACATTCTTTTCGCTCTATCCCGGTAGAGACGAATACCCAGAATATAGGTAGCTTCTCCCAAGTCTTTCATTGAGAACTCTTTAGAAAGCCAAGCTTTCACAGAACTGAACATTCCTACGTCATTTCCTATAAGTAGAATGTCATCTACATATAGTATTAAGAACACAATTTTGCTCCCACTAACCTTCTTGTAAATACAGGGCTCCTCTTCATTTTGGACAAAATCAAACTCTTTGTTGTCTCGTTAAAACGAAGATTCCAACTCCGTGAAGCTTGCTTGATCCATAAATGGCACGCTGAAGTTTGCATACTTTATGAATATTGGTTTGAGATATGAATCCCTTAGTCCATTCCATGTAAATCTCCTCTTCGAGGAATCCATTTAGGAATGCCGTTTTCACATCCATTTGCCATATTTCATAATCTAAGTGGGCTGCTATGGCAAGCATCATGCGAATAGACTTAATCATAGCTACAGGCGAGAAGGTCTCGAAGTAATCGATTCCTTCTCTTTGGGAATAACCCTTTGCCACAAGCCTGGCCTTATAGGTATCAACCTTGCCATCTCCATCAGTCTTTCTTTTATAGATCCATTTGTTTCCAATAGGCACTATGCCTTTAGGACGATCTACTAAAGTCCAGACCTGATTAGCATGCATTGAGTCTATTTCAGCTTCCATAGCTTCTTGCCACTTTGTGGAGTCAACATCTACCATAGCTTGGTCGTATGTAGAAGGATCATTCTCTTGACTACTTTCTGTCATCTCATGGACACCCAGTTCTTCTTGATGCAGATATCCATACCTCTCAGGTAATTGAGAAATTCTACTAGACTTGCGAGGTTGTGTTTGTATTTTAAAAGGTTGGGTTCTAATATCTTGCATAGGTGTCTCATTTGGTGTTTCTTTTATTTCTTCCAAAGAAATATTTCTACCTGCCCCTCCTTCCTGAATAAACTGATCTTCCAGAAAGTGTGCTTGTATAGCAACGATGATCCTATGATCTTCATGCATGTAGAATAGATATCCCATGGAATCCCCTGGATATCCTATGAAACGACCTTTCACAGACCTAGCTTCCAATTTCTCTACTTTAGTCTTCTTGACATAAGCAGGGCATCCCCAAATCCTAATGTGATTAAGACTTGGTTTCCTACCTCTCCACATCTCATGGGGAGTCTTAGGAACGGATTTGGAAGGACATCTGTTCAAGATATGCACAGCAGTAAGGAGCGCGTAACCCCACAGATAAATCGGTAGATCAGTATAGTTAAGCATGGAGCAAACCATGTCCAACAAGGTTCGGTTCCTTCTTTCTGATACACCATTTAATTGTGGAGTATCTGGAGGAGTGAATTATGACACTATTCCCAGTTCTTTTAAGAACTCATCAAATTCGGTACTCATGTACTCACCACCCCGGTCTGACCGAAGAGTCTTAACACGGTTACCTGTTTGATTTTCAACTAGGGCTTTAAATTCCTTGAATTTATCAATAGCTTGAGACTTATGTTTCATTAAGTATACGAATCCATACATGGTATGGTCATCCGTGAATGTAATGAAATATCGAAAGCCGCCTCGTGCCACTTCAAAAGGGCCACAGACGTCGGTATGGATCAATCCAAGTTTTTGACTCTTTCAAAAGTCCTGAAGGGTAACTTAGTCATTTTGCCTTGAAGGCAAGATTCACAAGTTGGATAGGGATCGATCCCAATGGACCCGTAAGTCCATCTTTCTCCATTTATGAACCTTGGTCCGACCGATATGACCAAGTCTAAGATGCCACTTAAGTGCTTGGTTCGTTTCATCCCTACCACGCTTCCTAGTTATAGTGTTCAGCTTGTCTTATTCTTTAAATTTAAATGGTATAAACCATTTAATAATGTGATACCAACCAATTTATTTCTGAAATAAATACGACAGGACCCATCTCCAATAAAGAAGTGAAATCCCTTTCGGTCCATTACCGGAATTGATACAATATTCTTGTGCCCCTTGGGCAAAACAAGTACATCTTCTAAAGTGAGAATAAAACCAGATTCTAAATCCAACATAAGGGATCTGATATCAGAAGCCTCGACACTATGCCCACTTCCGACGGTGACCATCACCTCCCCTGAATCTAGCTTCTTACTTCGTTCCAGATCCTGATTCATTGTACAAATGTGAGAACTCGCACCGGAATCAAGTATCCAAGAAGTAGAATATACAGTTACAGAACAATTTGTTTCTAAAACTAATAGTTCCGTACCTGACGGCGCATTACGGTCAAGCTTTGGACAGTACCTCTTCCAGTGGCCTAGCTCACCGCAGTTGAGGCATACATCCATTTTCTTGGCCCCCTTACTCTTTTGAACCATTGGGGCCTTGCCCTTTCCCTTATCGATCTTGGCTATTGGACCTAACTGCTTCTTGTTCTTTTTCTTCTTATTCTTGGACTTCCAAGTCCCAGAAGAAATCACAAGTGCAGCTTCCTTTCCCTTTGTCTTCATCTGAGACTGGCAAGTCGCTTGTTCATTAGCCCACTAAGTTACATGCAATCTCATTGCTGAAGTTCATGACAAATTGTGAAAAGGAGTCATGAAGTGACTGAGATAAGGTCGATTTGGAGAGATGCATGCATCCGAAAATCAAGAGCTTCCAATCTCTCGGTCATCGAGATCATCTTGAGGACATGGTCCCCAACCCTCTCTCCTTCCTTCATCCCGCGCCGAATAATTGCTTCGATATCTCATATCTAGCGGTTCGGCTATGCTCTCCATAGAGCTCAGCCAGGTGCGATAAGATGGCTCTTGAAGACGTCATCTTTTCATGGGCACGTTGAAGCTCATTGGTCATTGAGCCTAACATGTACCCTCGCACTCTTATGTCGTCTTTTACCCATTTCTCATGGGCATCGACATCTTCCTGATTGGCTCGGGTTCTTGCAGGAGCCGCTGGGATGTCCGCCTCCAAGACGTATCCCAGCATTTCCATAGTTAGAACAATCCTCAAGTTCCGAAGCCAGTCCACATAGTTCGGACCAGTCAGGACGTTCTTTTCAAGTAGTATAGCGAGTGGGTTCATTGTCATATTGAGAGTTTTGTTAACTGCAGAGAATAATTTGAGATTCATTAGTGATTGTTTAATTATGATCCGAGTAAAGAATTTAAGGACTTTCTTTATTCATAACTCGGCTCCCACTATTTTATCGGCATTTACACACTCCCATGTTAAATCCGGAAGTCTTAGGTGACTTCATAGTGGTGATCCATTTCTTTACAAAGTTTAATAGAGGGTAACCCATACGGTTTATATTCTATTATTCTTTATAAAGTGGTGTCTAATACCAACCCATCTAATGGATGATTCGATCTTCTTTTACCCCTAGTTCACTTGCCCTCAACCCGTTCGGTTTCTATGGCTCGCTGAACTATCTAAGTTTAAACCGTCAACTCCTATTAGTCTGACAATTGAATCTTACCCGGCAACCCATACGGTTTATAGGGGTTTGATTTGTCACAACCAAAGGCATCTAATGCACTCTAGGAATTTATCAACTTTCCCAAAAATATTACCCGACATACTCGGAAGAATAATATCTCGGTTTAGATTTCAATTTTCCATGAGTTTGACGGAGGGTAGGAAACCTCGTAACCTTTATAACTTAGTGTTTGTAAGTGGGAGTATTAACGCGATTATATGTTACACTTTGCACATTAATCCGTTTATAAGCGCGGTTTGTCGGTTTGTTTGTTTGTCATACAATATGAAAACATACACAACCTAAAACTAACAACATGCAGTTCATGGACCGTTCCTAGAACAAAAACATCGTAATCTAATTACATGTCTTCGGTCTTGAATCTTCGTCTTCTCGAGCCGATCTTCCTCCGGTCTTCGTCATTACAAATAAATTTTACATTTGAAAAATTGCATCCTATACAAATTTTCTAGTAAAATAAATAGGCTCAAAACGGCTTTTACAACCCAATCGAACAAAACAAACGATTCAAAACTAGGTCCATGAACTACATCCCCATTCAAAATTAATGCAACAATTACATTAAAATAAATGGCAATAATGATTAATCTAAAATTGATCTAATCGACAAAAAATAATCCAACAATTAGAATTAATCCAATTAATTCACTTAACCATTAATTTTAATTTGCTCCGGACAAAATAAATATCTCATTAAATTAATTCCCTTAAAATAAATTACCATAATTATATTTTAGTCAAATTAAATCCAATTTAATTTGCGGAAAATTAATTTACCGAACGAAATATAAAAACGAAGTCGGAAAACACAAGGTCCGGGCCAAGCCCGTGGCCCGACAGTGCCACCACCAAATTGACCCATTGACCAAATTGGCCCGAAGAAATTTCCAGCCGAGTCACGGTCCGCCAATTTTCCGGCTCATTTTTTTCGTCCCGAATCCAAAAATAATATTTTTCTAATTTTTTATATTACATAATTAAATCAGTTTTTTAAAAGAAAAATAGATTTATATTGTAACATAAAATCATGAAAAATAATTTTTAGATAAACAATTAAACATCAACAATTAAAACAATTATGATTCTAAATCATAAAAATAATCAAGCATTCCGAATGCAAATATCGAATATACGATTGCATAGACCTCGCTTCGATACCACTGATGGAATTCGGTGATTAAAAACGAGTTACGCAGCGGAAATAAACCAGTCAAACCGGATAAAAACCAAACCCCAAAACTGGATCGATCAAGTATCGTATAAACGAATATAAATATACGAAGATAAATTAAGAAATCATACCCTCGTAGACCTTTGATAATATCTTCTTGATTCCGAGTACGAACACGAATCCAATCGAACAAGCTTTTGGAAATTCCCGAGCACCGAAAACACCGTGCCTCTACGTATCACGCGTCGGAAGATGACCGGAAAATATTTCTATCAATTTATACTCTAAGTATACGGCTAGAAATTGATAGAATTAACTTATATATATTTTTATAAATACTCTAAGTATTTTTATAAAAATTGTTTTCTCTCAAAATACACTTAGAACTCAAAATGTATAAAGTTAGAAAACTTTTCTCTCACTCCCTTTCTCAACTCACGGCTGATCCCTTCAATTATAAAAATGAGGGTGATGGTATTTATTTTATAAACAAAACACACATCTCATCAATTATTTCAAAATTAAATAATGAAGTAATAATACATCAAATGTATTATTAAGTCCCTACATTTATAAAAAAAAAAAAATCACCAAGTCAATTGATGAAAGTGGGGTGGTGGCTAAGGGAGGAGAAAAAGAAGTTGGTTCATTTCGGTCCTTGAAACGGACCCTCGTGTATCTAATCCGATAGATAAACCTTGGTATGTTTCAATATTAATATAATTAATTAATCTAATTAATTAATTATATTAAAAATAAATTCTCTAAGAAATAATATGAATAAATTAATTACCCAGTAATTTATTTAATTCACGAGACTGATTTAATTTATCCAATAAATTGAATTAGACATCCAATGTCCAATATTAACCAAGAGAGAATAAGCTAAATATAATCCGTCGTCAATTCTGTGCCGCGACTACGTAGGTTCGTCTTAGTTAGCATTGGGAGGATCCAATGAGTGTTAGCACCACTTAGCCGGTCTCGTGGCCCACACCGTAACCTAACTAAGAACGAATGATAGGATCATTCCAAAACCATTATGTCGTGAATACCGTATACGTATAAACCCTTCAATCAGATGTCCCGATCAAGTATTAGGGTCACGGTAAAGTCAAACCCTCATCAGAACTTGACTCTATGCTTTGTTAATGCAACCGAGATCATCGAGCTCTCGTGTATCAAATATAACTAGCTCGAATGCTTTGGCCAAAGACTTATGATCTTATTTGCCATTAACCGCATAGGACATTTACCTGCTCACTAACAGGAGAAAGAATCCTATCTTGGTATTCAGTAGAGACTGCTACTTGCCCACTAAGTTGCATTTCGAGGTTGACCCCACCAACCGGCGATTGGATCGAACTACTCTAATGACTAACTTAATGTCACAAGCACATCTCCTACTGAAACCTCAAGTCAAAGGTCCACGTATACCTATCACAATCTTTCGATTCAATCATTGACAATCCTTGAGTGATTTCCATGTGACCGAATCGAGTTGAGTCGTGTTCGAGTATACTAATCCCATTAGTATACCTATAACGTGTGCTCCCACTAACTGTTAGTGAAGACAGGCACTCTACATGTCAAAGTACACGTTATACAAGTCTTGTCTAAACTTACTGCCCAGTTAAGTTTTATCGACTTGCGAACTAGTTAAGCATTCGAGCTCTAAATACTTCTAGTGCCTATCTCCTTATCTCCATAAGGAGTAGAATGTTTTCTCTCAGATGCAAGGACTATTATTCTATATACCAAATCACAATGCCAGTGATATACAATAATATAGAAATAATAATTGCCTTATTAAATATAATATTCATAATTACAATACAATTGCTCTCATTCTCTCATCCTCTGAGTGGCATTCGAGGGCATATTCCTAACAATTACCACCCTCAGACAGACAGGTAGTCAGAGCGGACGATTCAGACGCTGGAGGATATGTTGAGGGCCTATGCTTTAGACTGGAAGGATGATTGGGAGTCACACTTGCCATTGATCGAGTTCACATACAACAATAGTTGGCATGCCTCGATCAAAATGGCGCCATTTGAGGCATTGTACGGGAGGAGGTGCAGATCATTGTTATGTTGGGATGATACGTCCAAGTTTTTTGGTACCAAACCAAATATGGTAGTTGAGACGAGAGAGAAGATTGCTTTGATTCGTGATAGATTGTTGACGGCCCAGAGTCGATAGAAGTCTTATGCGACACGCGCCGCCGGCCATTGGAGTTTGAGGTGGGAGACCATGTATTGCTTAAGGTGTCGTCGACATGGGGAGTTTACCGCTTCGGTCGGAAGGGTAAACTTAGTCCGAGATATATTGGACCGTTCGAGATTTTGGAGAGAGTTGGAGAGCTTGCATATCGGTTAGGCTTGCCGTCGTCCTTGAGTCACGTGCATAACGTATTTCATATTTCCCAGCTTAGGAGGTACGTATCGGACCCTAGCCATATTATTGATTTTGGAGAGATTGAGTTGGGGCCCGACATTACCATCGAGGAGAGGCCAATTCAGATTTTGGAGCGCCGGGTGAAGCAACTTAGGCACAAAACTATTCCTTTGGATAAGGTGTAGTGGTCGAGACACGGATCCGAGGAAGATACGTGGGAGACGGAAGAAGATATGAAGTCGATATACCCCGAGTTATTTGCATTGTAACTTTCGGGACGAAACTTATTTTTTTAGGGGGAGAAAATGTAATATCCGTACTTTCTATTTTTAGTAATTTCTTTTTTTAGTGTATTTTCATTTTGGACGACTCGCTTGTTACTGTTTTGGAATTCTGAATCTATTTTGTTCTTGGAGTTTTTCCATTCGGACGAGTTTCGGAGACGTTTTTATGTATTTTCGTCTTGAGTTATGTTTTGTCGCATGTACGTTCGATTCTCGTAAAACTCGTTCGATTTCATTATTTCTCTGTTCCATAAGTTCGTATGGTTGAGTTGCTCATGTTGTGAGTTTCGGATTATTAATCCGACGTTGTATCGTGATTTTCGGACGTTTGGGCCGTTTTGTAATTTCCTATAAGTTTAGGGAATTTGTTCCCCTTGTCGTATTTCAAGTTCCTCAGTAGTCAGAATCGTACATTCGGTTGAGAGATTTTGCTTGCGGATTTTTGTTTTCTTGTCATGTCTCGTTGGTTGCTGGCATCTGTCAAGTTTTCGTGTCGTTCGAGTCGGATACAGTTTGGCCGAGTCCTGACTGTACTCTGTGCAGGAGCCGTTAGCGCACGCTAATGTTTTTCCGTAGCATGCGCTATAAGAGTAAAACTAGCGCATGCTAGACTTACCTTTTTATGTGCGCTAATACGTCTGGGCAGAATAGCCTGGAACTAGGCAGAAGGTTCAGTATTTCGGAACTGAACTAGATAGCGTACGCTAATTGAGTGGTAACGTACGCTAATTTCTAACGCTAGCGCATGCTATCTTGTATCTGCGTACGCTAACGGGAGGACAGAAGTCTCTAACTATTTTTTCGCACCTCGACAGCGCACGCTAATTCTTAGGGCGTAGCGTGCGCTAAGCCTGTCTGATATATATAGGACAGTAGCAGTCAACTTCGTCATTTTTCCATCCTCACTTCTTTTCTCCGGCTTTGGGCGATTCTAGACGAGGGATAGAGCCGATTTCGACCAATAATATCATCCACTAACATCATTGCACTCTTTGTACGAATCCATCAAGTTCTTAACATCTTCCGCCACCCGAATCAAGGTAAGAATCCCTAAAACCCTTGTTTTGAGATTTGGGGGAAATTTTGGGGATTTCTTGTGATTTGACCCTTTTCAATCCGATTTATCATAGATTATTACTGGACCTCCATTTTATACTTGTATTCCTTCGTGGTTCTTGAGGATTTATGGATTAAACTCCGATTTTTCCATTGTTCGTCACTTATACTCGATGATACCCTAGTAATATTCGACGAATTGTCCCACCGGGTAGAACTAGGATGAATTCCTACGTATTCACAATGTTGAGATTGGTTGTATATCATTCTTGTGTTAGGAACGGAATTGTGAAGATTATTCGGACCGAAACCTTTCCTTTCACCGTTTCATCACTTCGTGTTATTCAAGGCAAGTACATGTATTACATTCCGTTATGTGTGTTACTGTTTCGGTATAAATGATGAATTATCATCTTTTGGGTGTGTGAGTTATTTGTCCTTCCACCCGGAGCGTTCGACGGGACGTCTGGGGGTCGATACTAAGGGGTACGGCCACGGAAGTGGACTTGGGTGCGTGTGTGGTTGAACTTCCACCCGGAGCGTTCGACAGGGCGTCTGGGGGTCGATACTAAGGGGTACGGCCGCGGAAGTGGTTTCCCACCCAGAGCGTTCGACGGGGCGTCTGGGGGTCGATACTAAGAGGTACGGCCACGGGTTACCAGTTATGAATGTTTGTGATATTGTGATGAATTCTTAAACTGTTTTGAATACCAATGTGATGTTCTGGAATATGGCTTTTCAAATGCTTTCTAAATGAGATGACTGTGTTAATCGTATCTGTATATAATGTAGTGTAATTGTGTACTTGCACTAGCTATTCGAATGCTAACCCCTTAAATGGGGAAAATGCGTCTTATGCATTTCAGGTGTCAGAAGAGATGAGGAGCGGGAACGGGATATGCACGCAATGGATGGTCTGGCATGATGATGAGGCTCGAGTCTATATTTTATGCTTTGTCATTGTATCTGTTTGGGTATTAGAGTTAGACTGATTACTTTTAAACTTGATTAAAGTCCCCTGCGTGGGCAATGGATTGGTATTTGACTTATTCTTCATGTACTTCCATTAAAATATTTTGGCCGAGGCCACGGCCCTATTTTACTATGATGATTGTGTCTTTTGGGATTTCGTTGTGGTTTATGTGTCATGTGTTAGCCTGGTAGACCCCATGAGGGCTCTACGACGTGTAACGTCCCTTAAGTAAACTTGGGGTGTTACACCGTCCATGATACACCCCCACGTAGTGCATCTCCTGCCGGATGCACTACACGTGGCGTGCATGGACGGTACAGATCGATGCACCATCTAGTACATCAATCTGCACCGTCCATACACACCACGTGTAGTGCATCCAGCAGAGAATGCACTACATAGGGTCTCTTCATGGACGGAACCCAAACATAGTCATAAAATATTTTGCTTAAAAATATCAAAGATGTAAACACCAAATATCAAGAAAGCGAAAATAAACTATGTTGCACAGGTGCGGGGGGGCGGGTGCGGGTGCGGGCAGATACGGGTGCGGGGATACGATTTTTTGAAAATGTTAGGGTGCGATACGGCAAGGATACGTCTGTTTATTTTATATTTTATTATATATAACACTTGTTAAATATAAAAAACAACAATTCAAATATCACCATAAAATCAATTCAAATACATAAAACAAGTCATACAAAAAACAATTCAAAATGACTTTGAGCAGCGGAGCTTTCTAATGCTGTCCGTGAATACTGCTAAAGGTAAAAGTAATTACTTATTAAATGATTTACTTTTTGTATTTTAATTTATTTGATTTACTTTTTAAAAATTACAAAAAAAAACTAAAAAAAAAAAAAAACGGACTCGCGTATCCTGGCACCGGATACGCGTATCCTGGCACAGGATACGCGAGTCCGATTTTTTTTTTTTTTTTTTTTGCACGGATTCGCCACGTGGCGAATCCCACGCGAATCGCACCCGCACCCGCACCCATGCAGTATCCGATACTGCATACTGCCCAATTTTGAAGAATCCGTGCATCATAGAAAATAAATCAAAAAGGGCAGAGTTGTCCTTTCCTTCTTAATCACTGTCAAAGCAATAAAAGTGCAATCATTAGTCATTCACATACACGTCTCTTTCAAAATTGAAATCCAACTACTGCAAATATACAATTCAAATTGCAAGGGTTAAGATCTTGCGACTCATAGGATAAAATTAGATACACCCCCCAATGTTAGTTTTGTCTTGTACAAATTACATGAGATTATATTTTTAGATAGATGCAGATAGATAACACTTTTAAGGGGGTTATTTATAATTCTCAAAGATAACTGACATTTTTAATAATCAAACTAAAACGAAAGGGGATTTGCAGTTATTCTTTGAATGAGTAAAGTTTCATTTCTTAGCCATTTCTAATGGGACTCTCAACAAATTATACTATTTACTAAGAGTTAATTACAAAAATTACACCATGAGGGTTGAACTCATTATAGAAAAACTCATCTAACTTTCAAAATTATAAAAATACCCCTGGAATTTTATTTTGTCTTTCATATGCCATTTTTATAAGTAAAAAAAAAAAATCTAAACTTGACCTCTTGCTATACACTACAATAATAAGCTTCTGATAGCCGTTGCTAAAGACGGTTGTTTTTCTTTTTTGGGTTCATTACTGAAGCGACAATTGAGCTTTAGTCGAATTACAAAAACTCCAATTATCTTTCAAAATTACAAACTACACCTATTTTTAAAGATGTATTTATTAAACATAAACAAACCTTAAAGGGGATTTTGTACCTCGGTTATTTAAAAAAACTGATATCACAAAATGACCCATGATGTTTATATGTTAGACAAACTCTCAAATGATTTTAAATTACAAAGAGTCTTGAAATTTGATTCTTTCACAAATTCAAATGGTGGCTATATTAATTTCATAAATATAAGGGCCATTTTGAAATATCTTGCTTCTCAATGGAGCAAAAATATAACAAGAATCAAATCTCAAGGTCATTTTTTTGTAATTTCCACCAACATAAGTGTTATTTTTTGTAATTAGCCAAACCTCACGTATTTTTTGTAATTATCCCTTGAGAAAAGCTAGATTTTCTTCGTAATTATACTAAAAATGCAACACCCCCGAAGCATACGGGAATATTACAGCGCCGTAGATCTTTTTTCGAGAATCTACCAGGCTTAGACCTGTATAAAACACAACAATATTTAAAAACTGTGATATACCTGAACATCCGCAATATTCACCTAGATATCACATATCACAATTATACTACATCACGTTGTCATGTAAGACCCGCACACCGACATAACAACAGTATAAAAACCGACCGACATAACACTGTATGGTACAACTATACTCAACCTGCAACATCACACAGTATACAATGGTACTCGCGCGAGTACAAAGCAAAACATAACTCTATACATGAAAAGACGACCATAGACACAAGACGGTGTATGATATCAATGCGGCCCTCTAAGCTCATGCTTGCCCTGTGCTTACTCATCTCCTGGACCTGTACTTGAATACACAATAAGTATTCACTCCGAAGGGGTCAACAAATATCTGGTGCAAGTACAATGATACATGAATATGTACAACAAGTGAATAAAGCAATAACACAACCATATCATCATAGCTCATATTCCAAAATATAGCGTATCGATCATCATACTTAAAACTACCCCCGAGCTATACTAGCTACCGCATCCCTCAAGATATGCACCCCAAGAGACCTCGTGAGGCTCTCTCTGGTTCTATAGCCCAACCAAGTGATCCGGAGATAATGCGGTCTAACAGACCCTACAGACCTTCGGTGGTTTTACTTGGCTCACACACGCTCACCAATATCATGTCTCATTACAAACAAATCACATTTCACATATTCATTCACACGAAATACATAAAACATAATCAAAGTACTTGCCTGGTACAATTAAGTTTAGGAAGTTTAAGCCGGTTGTGATATTGGTTCGAAAGTCCTGGATAAACAGACCTAAAAGGAATAATATGATATAATCGACATTAGGTCTAGCAATTCTAACCAAAACAATATTTAAAACCCTAATCAAAACTCTCAGGGGACTTTTATCGGTCACTTTATAGACTTGGTAAAATCAGAATAATCTAAACATATGATTTGATTTCTAATCCTCTATAATCCATAAACAACATCCCCATATACTCGATATATAACCATATTCAAGTTCTAAACACAAATTAATCTAAGATCTAAAGAAATAAGTTTAGGGTCCAGGGTTGATTTTACCTCCGATTCACCTAAAATTCTTGAAATTGATCGTAGATAACTCGATACCATGATTCTCGGGCGTCGAATACATGTTTAGACCTCTCAAACAAGATCAAAAACTCAATGTTTGAGTTATGGCCGAGGCTAGGGATCTTCAAGGCTCGAAAATGGTGAAGAAACTGACTAAGGTCTATTTTATACAAGTTCTAAACCCTTAAGCCGGTTTTAAGGGTATTTCAGTAATTTACCTCACGGCAGATTGATACTCTTATCTTATTTCGATCATAACTTGCTCATTTAGGCTCAGAATGGCTCTACGTTTGTTCCATTGGAAATCTAACTCAATAATATACAATGCTCTAAAATTTTAGAATTATTAGATTTTTTTTGAATTTATGATGACCGATCAAAATAAGTCCTTGCGCATAGTGCTTTCAGAATTTCCACTCTTAAGTCAGTTAAGCATAACATACGTTATGTCTGAGCCATAATGCATGTTAGGGTGTCTCAATGTGGCCATATCTGTAATACCCGAGATCTTTATTCCGGATTCATTGAGTTTTCTGTATTTTATCGGATTGTTATTGTCCTCATCGATGGAATTTTTGTGCCATGTTGGGTGTGCCTTGTTGGGACATGTGTTTGGAGGCGTTTCGGATCACTATGTGAGTTTCTGGGTTTTTATGGTGTAGCGCACGCTAATGCTTGTGGCATAGTGCACGCTACGGCGTTGTGGTTAGCGCACGCTACCGAATGTGTAGCACACGCTGACTGGCAGTCCAGGGGCAGTCCAGGAGCTACTGGACTGGGACTGGGGCTTTGTTAGAGCACGCTAAGGTCGACAGCTAGCGCACGCTATCGACTGCTTAGCGCACGCTAATCGTTATTCCTAGCGCATGCTACTTGGTAGGTGCAGATCTGTCCAGGTGCTACTGGACTGGTTTTGTAACCCATTAGCGCACACTACGGCTTTTGGCTAGCGCGCGCTAAATGTGTTATAGGCGGATTCTCTGGAGCGTTGACCCCGTTAGCGCACGCTAATGTAGGGTGTTTAGCGCGCACTAATAACTGTCCAGTATCAATACTGGACAGCAGCATTAAGTCATCATTTCCCACTTTTATTCATCCCTTCCGACGGGAGTGAGCTCCAGAGGCGATTTTGAGCGATCTTCTTCTTCTAGCTTCATTTTGGAACGGATTTATAGATGTTTAACAACATCTAATCATCTTCTTGATCTAAATCAAGGTAATCTCTTCTTAGAACCCTAGTTCTTGAATTTTGGGGGTTTGTGAGGTTTCGGACGATTTAAACCGATTTAGACCAGATTTTTGTAAGGTCTTCGTTGTATACTCGAGATCCTTTGTTAATGTTGAGACCTTTTGGTATGAACTTCGTAAATCCTTATGTTCGCCGATTATGTTAGTATGAGCCTTTGAGATGTCCGGCGAAATGCTCCAATGGGTAGAAATTAGGATGATTCCTATATTTTCGAAGTATTGTTGATTCATGGTGGTACTATTTTCGTAGTATTCGTGGGCTGTCGAAGTCTTGGTCGTTTTTGGAAGTTCGAAGGCTACCCGATCGTGCCCGTTCGTTGTTTCGTCACTCGTGATATCGAGGCAAGTATCTTGTCCATACGTTTCATGTTTCATAGGCGTAATTATTGAAAATTGATTTTTATGCGAAACCCAATGTTTAATGAACGTAAAAAGGGATCGGTATGTTCTCGATAAATGTTGTCTTTCAACAATAATTCGTGTACTTCGTGAATATATGTATTCTCGGAATATGTGTGTTGGTTTTGTATGTTGAAAAGATGCTAGGATCACTTTGAGTAAGTTAAATAGACCGTAATCCTTTGCCGGGGATTACGTAATGTTATGTGTACTTGTTCGGTAAGAACGTATTGTGTGTGATATTAGTTGTTACTCCTTTGAAAGGAGGTTGTGATATTTAAGTGTTGCTTGGCTTGATGTTCTGCTCATTGTTATGTGATCGTTGAAAGTGATGTGCCTCCGGGTAGGATTGTTGAATCTCCAGGATCCATACTTGCTAGTATGGGTCGGGCGTGACCGTAGGGTTATCCAATCCGGGTATGTCTTGCGGGGACTCTGAGGTTCGGGACTTGCTAGCCCGATGCCGGGATAACTTGTGGGGGTTATCATCGGATATGTCTTGCAGGGACTCCGAGGTTCGTGGCTTGTTAGCGCGATGCCGGGATAACTTATGGTTGTGGTTTGGAATCGTTCCGTGACTGTTGTCGCGAGGATATGTGATTTGGTATGGTTTCCTACTGGGTTATTCACTCGGGTATGTTCTATGGGAGCATCTGAGGTTCGTGGCTTGTTAGCACGGGACGCGAATAATCCTTAGGAACATGTGTTATGTGATATGGGTCGTGGACCTGTGGCTTATGATTTAGATCTTAGACCCCGTGTGTTGTGAATTGGGTTGTGAACCCGCATTTTATTATTGGAATCGTATTTTGGAAAGATGATTTTGGGCCATGTCCCCAAGTGTTTTCTAAAGACTTGAGAATTCCTTAATTCCAAATGTTTCCAAACTCCCGAGATCGTAAAATATTTTGTATGAGATACATGGTTCTATTCCTACCGTTTCTAAATCAAACTGTTTTGATTAAGTGAATTATTTCGGGAAATATATTCAAGATTATTATATTCTTGAAGCACGTTGTGTATGGCTTGTATTTCTGTTTTATACTTGCACTAGCAAAACAGTGGAGTTTTGCTAACCCCCGAGTATTCGGGGGGTAGATGTCTCAGACAAGGCCCGTGTACTTGCAGTTCTTTGGGGGAGCGAACCACAGGATCGGTACGAAGGGTGATGGAAGACGACGATACTAATCACATAAAGACCAATCGTAGAGTATGTTGGATAGTCTTGTTGGTTATTTCTCCGATGTATTGTTACCCCGATTTACGGGAGCGTTATTGTATTCCAGCCCCTGCGCGGGTATGAGTTTTGGGAAAGAATCATGTATGTAATGTTGTGTGTTGTGATAAAAGACCAAATCGGTCTAATGGTCCTTTACGTAGCCATGTCGGCATGTGAAGTGATGCATTGTTTTGTATTTAGCCTTGTAGATCCTCGCGAAGAGGGTCTGCGATGCTGTAATATTTCCGAGTGGTTTGGGGGTGTTACAATATCTTGGTCGTGGTCCGCCTAAAGGTCACGGTTCGATCGTTGGGTCTCTAACGAACTCCGAAACATCAAAAATCTATGAAAGGGTCGTTATAGCATCGAAGTGAATCCTTAGGGTGGAATGGCAACCTCTAAGCACTCTAATGAATGTGATATGATAACTAACATCATGATTATACTCGGCATTAACACGGTTTGGGTTTACGACGCACGTCGAAATCAAAATAAAATACAACACACGACCGAAAATGGGTTGTTCGAGTGAAATCATGAGTTAACAAGAGGAATAGGGCTCAACAATCATCAATAGGAGATTATACAACCATATCATGAAACCAATATGTGCCGGAAACCATAATTATGATAAGTTCAGTCAACTGACCAATAGTCACAAAACAATAGAACTCGCAAGTTCTATAAATCGATAACAGAATCCACATGACGGAGCTAAAACTCAACATTATACAAGCAAAAAATATCGGGTCTCACATCCTCTCCCCCTAAAAAGAAATTTCATCCCGAAACTAAAACGTGAAAAGCTCAGAGTATCGGACCCGCATACTATCTTCAGTCTCCGATGTAGCTTCTTCAATTCCGTGTTTTGACCATTGAACCTTTACTAATGGAATCGCTTTTCATCGCAATTGCTTCACTCTTCGCTCTAGAATTGCTACTGACCACTCTTCATACGTAGTTTTATCGGTTACCTCAATTTTCCCATAATCGATAATGTGGCTGGGATCAGGAACATATTTCTGCAGTTGTGAAACATGAAACACATTATGAATGTGACTAAGTGTTGTATGTAGCGCTAGTCGATAAGCGACTTTGCCTACTCTGTCGAGGATTTCGAAAGGGCCAATATAACGAGGACTAAGCTTTCCTTTCTTACCGAACTGAAGGACTCCACGTGTCGGAGATACCTTCAACAATACATGATCTCCCACTTGGAATTCTAATGGTCGACATCGAACGTCAGCATATGACTTCTGTTGGCTCTGGGCGGTCAATAAATTCTGTCGAACTAAGGCGATCTTCTCCCTTATTTGTGTTAACAGGTCTGGTATGGTCCCACTCTAAGTAATTCATATGATTTGTCCCAACAGAGTGATGATCGACATTATATCCCATATAATGCTTTGGATGGAGCCATACCGATCGAAATGTGCCAGCTATTATTATACATAAATTTGATCAATGGTAATTTAGTCTCCTAATCTTCTTTCCAGTTCAAGACACATGACCTTAACATATCTTCCAATGTTTGTATAGTTCTCTCTGATTCTCCGTCCATCTGGGGATGGTAAGCGGTGCTAAAATTTAGTTTAGTACCGAGTGCTCGGTGCACTGCCTGCCAGAAGTGTGATACGAATCGTTCATCGCGATCTCAAACGATACTCTTTGGGATACCATGTAGCCTTACAATCTCCGTAATAAATATATGGGCTAATTTCTCTGGTCCCCAAGTGTCCTTAATGCCTAGAAAGTGTGCTGATTTGGTTAGTCGATCAACGATTACCCAAATCATATTCATTCCTGCTCTCATTCTCGGCATTCCTACAATAAAATCCATCGCGATGTCTTTATACTTCCATTCTGGAATCTGTAATGGCTGTAACTTCCCGGCAGGTCTTTGATGTTCAGCTTTAACTTGCTGACAGGTTAAACATCTCGCAACGTACTCTGCTACCTCCTTCTTCATATTCAACCACCAAAGTTCCTCTTCAAATCTTTGTACATTTTACTCGTACCTGGATGAATCGAGTATGGGGTAGAATGTACTTCGTTCAAGATTATTCGTTTAAGTTCATCCTGATTGGGTACACAAGTCCTGCCTTAAAATCGAAGAACTCCATCTTCGTAGATCATGAATCCCGGTGCCTTTTCTTTAACAACATCTTCCCGAAGTTGAACTAACGAAGGGTCGTCAAATTGCTTAGGGTTAATTTCTTCAATCATTGAGGATATGATCCTCTGCAATACAATTTATTTACGGCTCAGAGCGTTTGCAATGACATTTGTTTTACCAAGATGGTAAAAAATGTTGAGGTCAAAATTTTTTATTAGTTCTAGCTATCGTTGCTGGCACATATTGAGTTCCTTCTGAGTGAAAATATATTTTAAACTCTTATGATCAGTGTAAGTTTGACATAAAGAACTATATAAATAATGCCAAATCTTCAACACGAACACCACTGCGGCTAACTCAAGCTCATGGGTAGGGTAGTTCATCTCATACTCCTTCAACTGCCGAGACGCATAAGTAATTACCTTCTCATTTTGCATCAATACACATCCCAATCCTTGTTTAGAGTTATCTTCAGTTTCCTGAGGTAAGGCTAGAACCGGTGCCATAGTCAGACTCTTCTTCATCTCGTCGAAGCTCTTTTGACGCTCATCATTCCACTCGAACTTCTGGGTTTTTTGTAATAGCTGAGTGAGTGGTCGAGCAATATTCGAGAAACCCTCGACAAATCGATGATAATAACTAGCCAATCCCAAAAAAAAAATCCTTCCTTGACATTCGGTGGTGGCTCCCAAGCTAAAATTACTTCTATCTTGTGAGGATCTACTCGAATGCCTTCTTCTGAGATGACATGGCCAATGAAAGCAACTTCTTTCAGCCAGACCTCACACTTAGAAAACTTGGCGTAAAGCTTATCAGCCCTCAGAGTACTCAACACGATCCTTAAGTGTTCAGCATGCTCCACTTCGCTCCTTGAATAAATTAAGATATCACCGACAAACACAACCACGAATTTATCGAGATATTCGATAAAGGTTGTTGGTCCCAAGAATGATGAAGACTATCCTCACTGTACCAACACGAATCTTTTCTAGCGCGCTTTGTCCTTACTCATGCGTAGGGGTGAAAACGGATCAGATACGGGCGGATAGTGTTCTTCCCGTATCCTAACCCATATTTTTCTCTCGGATTCGGAGTCGGATATGGGAAGGCCGGATACGGATACGAATTCGGATTATTCGGGATACGGACACGGGACGGATACAGGCCGGATTCGGGCCGGATTCGAATAAATATAATCGGATAATATGTGTCATACAAAAATCGTTTGGAAGTGATTGCAACATATAAAAAAACTACCTACACAATATTTCATAAAAGTTCTAATGCAAACTATAGTAATTCTTTTAAACATCGTTTCATAATAACGTTCCCTCATTTTTACTTATTCGGTCTCTCCCATAAAAAACATAAGCTTCATACTTAGCAAAGACTAAAGAGTGTTAATTTAATTGTTTTTACCAATTATTATAATATATATAATCCCCTCTATTTACTTGAATAGAACATTTCTTTTAAAATACATTTCATATGAAACAAATAGCTTATAAGTTAGTATTAAATTATTTGGCTAATACATTTTTTTAAAAAAATATTTTTTTTCAGGAAATAATTTTTTTTCGAAATATAAAATTTTTCTAGAAAATAATTTTTTTATTTTTTCAAAAAATATAAAAAATCCAGAAAATAATTTTATTTTTTTGAAAAAATAATATATTTTTTTCCAGAAAATAATTTTTTTTGGAAAAAATATTTTTGTTGCCAAAAAATAATTTTTCTCCAGAAAATATTTTTTTAATTTTTTCGAAGAAATAAAAAATTTCCATAAATAATGTTTTTTTCGAAAAGATAATTTTTTTCCTAGAAAATATTTTTTATTTTTCGAAAAATAATATATTTTTCTTTTTTTAAAAAAATATTTTTTTCTTGAAAGTTTGAAAATTTATTACACTGAAGTCCAAAATTGTTTTGTATATATATATATATATGATATAAAGTACATTTAAAATTTAAAAATATGGATATCCGGATTTATTATCCGGATTGGTATCCGGATTTATTATCCGGATTGGTATCCGGATAATATCCGATAAAATATGGGAAAACTCGGATACGGACGGATATTGCAGTATCCGAATTCGAACCCGTATTCGAATTCAACTATCCGGATTCGTATCCCAATTCAACTATCCGGATCCGTATCCGAATCCGACCGGATACCTATTTTTCATCCCGAATTCGATCCCGATCGGATACGGCTCCGGATCGGGCGGGAAATATCCGCCCAGTTTTCACCCCTACTCACGCGCACCTAGGAAACTTCCCAAGAGGTCACCCATCCCATAACTACTCCAAGCCAAGCACGCTTAACTTTGGAGTTTCAATGAGATGGATACCAGAAAAGAAGATGCATCTTGTTGGTATGAGTAGTCCAAATCAATTCATTTAACCACTTTCTAGTGCAGATCTCACATGTCGAATCGCAAGCCGCGCCTCGCGCATTTTTAAGCCCATGCAGGCAGGATGCTGGACCGAATCCCAACAATCCACCTCCCAGTACCTGCCAGCATCTCAGCCCCATAGTCTGGAAACCTCCACGAACTAGATTTAATCACATAGCCCTCTAGCGGCTGGATTCATTCACACAGTCCTCCAACACTTGACATCAGCATCTGTTCCAGCTCCGTTTACTTCTGCTACGTCAGTATCTCAGTTCTAGCATACTAGATTTGATCACGTAGCCCTCCAGCACCTGACAAGCTCACAGCGCCAACATCTTAGATCCGGCCAACTGGCAACATTAGCTGCATGCCCGCTTCTTAGTTCCAACACTCTGGCAGCCTCCACTGTAGGATACTTCGAGGGATTCCGCACTCGTGACCTGCTCCGATACCAATTGTTGGTCCTAAGAATGATGAAGACTATCCTCACTGTACCAACACGAGTCTTTTCTAGCGCGCTTTGTCCTCACTCACGCGCACCTAAGAAACTTCCTCAGAGGTCACCCATCCCATAACTACTCCAGGTCAAGCATGCTTAACTTTGGAGTTTCTATGAGATGGATACCAGAAAAGAAGATGCATCTTGGTGGTATGAGTAGTCCAAATCAATTCATTTAACCACTTTCTAGTGCATGTCTCACAGGTCGAATCGCAAGATGCACCTCGCGCATTTTTAAGCCCATGCATGTAATACCCGTAATTTCGATTTCCGGTAATTTCTTTTTTTCGGCGGAAGTCCGTTTTGACGACTAGCTCATGACCGTTTCGTCATTCTGAGAATGATTAATTCTACACTTTTTGACATCCGAGTTCGTTTAGGTATTGTTTTGTTGAGTTCCGTGCTTTTTAGCGGCTTTTCCGTACTTGAGTTCGATTCTTGCGAATCTCGTCCGAAACTGATGTTTCGAGTTTCTCGTAAGTCCGTTTAACTTTATTAGACGTGTTGTGAACTTCGGTTTGGTTACTCGATCACGTATCGTGATTTTTGGGCGTTTTGGGCCATTTTTGTAATTTCCCAAAGTTTGGGGTAATTACTTTCCGTTGTCGAATTTTGAGCCTTCGGGTGGTCGGAATCGTGTGTTCTCTTAGTGCTCGAATTCGTCTTTGCGAGTACTTCGTAACCGTATCTTCGATTCGTATTCGTGTTCGGGTTTCGGGTCGTCGGGCCGTCGAGTTGGCCGGCGAGTCATGGCCGGCGATCAGGCAAGATCGGCCGAGTTACGGCCGGTAGTGCTCGGCAGTTACGTACGTAAGGCCGGTTACGTATGTAAGGCCCTGGCCGGTAACGTACGTAATGTTTCCGGCATTTCTAGGCAGTGAGTCGGCCATGGCCGGTTACGTACGTAAGCCACGGCCGGTTACGTACGTAAGGCGGCCGGCAGACAGCCTATTTAAGGCCAGCAGACATTTTTCTTCAGCCATTTCTCACACGTTTTCTTCCCTTTCGCGGCTGGAGCTTAGTTTATCATGGAGAGATGTTGTTGGACAATCAATCCATGAAGTCTTGGAGTTCATATCATCAATCATCCATCCTATAACATCCTCCGATCTACCGAATCAGGTCAGATTTCCTAGAAATCTAATTTTGGGGATTTTGGGTATTTTATTCGATTTCGTCCGTTTAATCCGATTTAACTTAGGATTGTGATGGATTGATGATTATTTAGACGTATTATATCATTTACCTTGTTATTCCATGGTTGGATCGTATCGATTCGTTATTTGGGTCGAGTTCTTGACCGACGCCTTGAAGGTATCCGGTAAAATGTCTTAGAGGGGTTTTCGGGCGTTCTACGATTATTCTTCCTCATATGATCGTTCTACGATTATTCTTCCTCATATGATCGATGATTTATTGATTATATGTTGTTAGGGTTGAGTTTCTTGCGAAGAAACCGAGTTGAACCCTTCTATTCGTCGTCGTCTTCCTTTTCGATGGTATCGAGCGTTTTGAAGCTTCCCGGTTGATCCGTGTTCGTCGGAATACTTGCGTGCCGATTTCGAGGCAAGTATCTTGCCCATACTTTTCATGTTTCGTAGACGGAATCATTGATAAATGATTTTATGTGCAATCCGAATGTTTTAATGAACTTTTAAAAAGGATCGGTATGTTTTTGATAAAGGTTTTCCTTCGAAGATAACTCGTAGGCTTTGTGAATAAACGTGTTTTCCGATTTTGTGTATCATTGTTGTGTGATGGAAGATATCGAACATATTTTAGTGAATTTAGTAGACTGTAATTAATTGCCGAGGATTGAGTATTGAGTTGTGTAATTGTACGGTGAATATGTGACGTTGTGTGATATTAGTTGTTACTCCTTCGTAAGGAGGTTGGGACACTTGGTGTTGTTTGGTATTGGTATTTGCTTGTCGTTGTGTGACATTAATTGTGAGTATATATCGGTTAAAGTGGCCATTCTAGCGAAGTACCTAGCATTTGTATGCATATTCTAGTATTCGAATTATGGCCTCCCGTGGCGTCGTGGATGATATGTGTATGTTCACCTAGGGACGGTCTGACGGGACCTCTAGGGATACGTATTGCCGTGAGTGTGCGTATCACGAACTGGGGTTAACCACCCAGGGATGTCCGACGGGGCTCTGCGGGGTACGGAGGCCGTGAGTCTCATACCAACGGTTAACTTTGAAATATTTTGTTGGAGAACTGTGATTTTTGGCGCATATTTCATCTGATTAGAATGTCAGTCCAAATGGTATCGTACTTGGCTGGAATGGCACCAGTAAATGTGTTGTGTGTGATTGTCCCTTGACTGTTATAATTTGGTAAGGGTACGTGAGTCATGTGGTTGCTCTGTGTATTGTAGCTCTGTGGTGTGTTGAGTTCGACCGTATGGTCGAGTTGCAAAGATGTGCTCTCTGCTGTCGTTCTATGAGACTGTTGTCATGGTAATGTTTGACACAGTGTAGTTTCCGTCGGGTTATTCTTGCGAATATGTGATGTGGATGAATTGGGTCGTGGACTCCGTGTTTGTAATTGGGATGTTATGATTGGGTCGTGGACCCCGTATTTTGTTATCGAAATCGTATTTTGAAATAAATGATTTTTGGGCGGCGTCCCTAAGTGTTTCGAAAGGCTTGAAAATTTTTAAACCCCAAATGCTTTCAAAACTCCCGAGATCGTAAAATGTTTTATAAGATGTAAAATGATTTTGTTCCTATCTTTCATAATTCAAACTGTTTTGATCAAGTGAATTATCTCGGGAATTATATTCATGATTTCTATGTTCTTGGAGTATGATATGTATGGCTTGTCTTTGTATTTGTACTTGCACTAGCAAAACAGTGGAGTTTTGCTAACCCCCGAGTATTCGGGGGATGGATGTCTGTTTTGCGTCCAGGTACTTGTAGGTTGCTGGGGAGCAATTCACAGGATCGTTACAAAGGATGATGGAAGGCGGCGATACTAATCACATGAAGATCGGTGTTGAGTATTTGGTGATGTCTTGTTTTGTCCTTCCGTTGTGTCTATTTTCCCTTATGCGGGAACGTTGATTTATGTTAACCCCTGCGTGGGTATGAGTTACGAGAAAGAGTATTGTACGGTTGATGTGTATGTTGTGGTAAAAGACCAAATCGGTCTAATGGTTCGTTATTTAGCCATGTCGGCATGTATTGTATCGTTGTGTTTTCTGTATTTAGCCTGGTAGATCCTCACGGAGAGGGTCTACGGCGCTGTAATACTCCCGAGCGGTTTGGGGGTGTTACAGAATATGGTATCAGAGCTTAGGTTGCGGAAACCTAGGCTGTCGGGTCGAGTTTTGTGTTTTCGGGTCTTGTCTTGTCTTGTCATGTCAGATTTTGTCTGACTGAGTCGTGTCGCGACGCGTCGTCTGAGGTTTCGGTCGTGATTAGTATCGAGGTGCAGCCATCATCTTCGTGCAATCTGTGGATGTAAGTCTCCCTTCTTTGTGTTTGTGCCTCGTCTGATGCGAGTTACTTGTATGATTATTCGTTAAGTGATTGAATCCTTCTGTGGATTTTGATTTCGTGATGTGTGGATATTTGACTCTCATCTTTTATCTGTATGAGGGGCGGTGTCGCTGCTAATGTATTTACGAACTGTATTTTATCCGCTGCGTGAGTCCTTTAAAAATGACTTTCAGTATTTTGCAAACTGAGTTCTAATTCGTAAAACCGATTCCCTAAATCGAGTTTTGGCATTTTGGCCTTGGATGTTTTATGACGGTTTGATAAAGAATTTTTTTGAGTTTTTGGCATTCTGGCCTATTGAATTTTTGAAAACCTTGAGTATCTTAGAAAAATTAAATTTCGAGACGTACTTTTAAAACGAATTATTTTCTTGCGGTGTTTTCAAGGTGCTTTCTAATGCCGTAATACATTTCAAAAATTTTCCAGTTGAGGACCAAAAATATTTTGAGATATTTCTGAAAGTTTTTCGCTAAAAGAAAGTGTCCTCATTTTTTTTTATCAAACGCATGATGGTTTTCAAAGTCTCGACAATAATGTTTGTTCAACTTTTTGAAAGGTGATACTCAAGATCAACTAGTGTTCCAAAATTATTTTTTTTCAAAGGTGGTTTTCATTTTTAAAACCTTTCGTTCCTATTTGCGGTGCGGGAATGTATGTATAAGGCTCGAACTTTCGTTAGGATGTTAACCCTCGAGTTGTGATTGAATTGGTGGTGTGAGCGCTGAGTCGTTCGCCACATAATCGTTGTATTAGCCCTCGGTGATAAGTGTGAGGTTGATCTTTAACATTGTCATTCGGTGGTGATTTGCGTGCTATCGCACATGTGCGAGCTGTTAAAGCTTGGGTTTGTACGTTTGTGTAAATGTGTGATTATTCATGATGTTTTGTGATTATATGCTGGTTATCGTTCGGGCCGTTGAGATCGCCGAACGGTGTCGTCGTTGCTGTGACGTTGATATGTGTGTTGCTTTATGATAATAATCATCGTATGTGTTGCGTGTCATGATTTTCTGTTGTGCTGAGTTGGCATCTCCGGTTTGTTGTTTTGCGATGTCATATATTCCATTGTATCTAGCATCTGTATTTTCGGTATGCCGAGCTGAGGTGTATCAAACGTATTGTGCCGGGGGCATGCACGTACAAATTGTCCTTCTCGTCAGTAAAACATTTCAAGTGTGGACTCGAGGGACACAGAAGTCAGTTTTGCGAATTGGTTTACCGAGACTTCCGGAGTTCGCGCTTAGCACAGTCATCAGAATCGGCTTTGAGAGGCCTTTGAAGGATGTTTCTGTTGGTTGCTTGTTGTGTTGTCGCCTTGATTTCGTTGTTGTGAGTTTCGGGGACGACACTTCTTTTAGAAGAGGTCGAATATAATACCCGTATTATTTTTGGCT
The DNA here is from genome assembly GCA_033398695.1 of Orobanche coerulescens. Taxonomy (NCBI): domain Eukaryota; kingdom Viridiplantae; phylum Streptophyta; class Magnoliopsida; order Lamiales; family Orobanchaceae; genus Orobanche; species Orobanche coerulescens. The sequence continues at coordinate 168,240,824 of CM065805.1, read as the reverse complement.
TCTGCATTTTCTTTTTCTCAATTCTATCGACTTGCACGTGTTCGTCGATACTGTTTGAACTTGTTTGATGTCTCGGTTGTCATCGTTCGACCTGGTTGTAACCTTGTTTCAGATTGATCTGTTTATCATCGTGACTTTTCCGAGTTCGGTTCGATTCTTGTGAACCTTGTTTGGAAGTAACATCTTTCACTTTCTACCAGTTCTTTTAATGTCTGGAGTTGAAGTGGGGACTTCGGAGTCATTGTTCGGCTGTTATCATTCGATCATTGTTGTTCGATCGTTGTTACTCGATCATTGTTTTTTTTATCATTGTTGTTCGATCATTGTTATTTGATCGTTGTTGTTCGATCATTGTTATTTGATCATTGTTGTTCGGTCGTTGTGGTTCGATCATTGATTGTTCAGATTTTGTTGACCCCGTTTCGGGATTTTTGAGCGTTCAGACTCCTTCCTAATTTCCTTAAGTTCGGGAAATTAGTCTCGTTTCGATCTTCCAACCCTTGGGCGGTGGAATTCCGTATTTGTTCAGCGTTTGGCTCGCGTTTCGATTGATGTATCGTTGGGTTGGTCAATCGTATTGATTTTCGTTCGTTGTGTTTTGTGATTGATCGGATAATCGACTTGATTGTACTATCTGTTTGTTGACGCTTGTCACTTGTTGATTTTATTATGTCTCTACCGGTGGCGTCGTGTTGGTCGTCGTGGAGCGTGTTTTCACGCCGTATGTCCCTTTGCGTTTCTTGCAGCATTTCGCCGTTGGGCGCGAGTTTTCGGTTTTTGTGTATCTCGTCGAATCTTCCTGACAGTGGATATTGCTTCTCCCTACTTGTTTTAAGTTTCGGGACGAAACTTCTTTTAAGGAGGGTCGTAATTTCGATTTCCGGTAATTTCTTTTTTTTTTCGGCGGAAGTCCGTTTTGACGACTCGCTCATGACCGTTTCGTCATTATGAGAATGATTAATTCTATACTTTTTGACATCCGAGTTCGTTTCGGTATTGTTTTGTTGAGTTCCGTGCTTTTTAGCGGCTTTTCCGTACTTGAGTTCGATTCTTGCGAATCTCGTCCGAAACTGATGTTTCGAGTTTCCCGTAAGTCCGTTTAACTTTGTTAGATGTGTTGTAAACTTCGGTTTGGTTATTCGATCATGTATCGTGATTTTCGGGCATTTTGGGCCATTTTCGTAATTTCCCAAAGTTTGGGGTAATTACTTTCCGTTGTCGAATTTTGAGCCTTCGGGTGGTCGGAATCGTGTGTTCTCTTAGTGCTCGAATTCGTCTTTGCGAGTACTTCGTAACCGTATCTTCGATTCGTATTCAGGTTCGGGTTTCGGGGTCTTTCGGGCCGTCGGAGTTGGCCCCGGCCGAGTCATGGCCGGCGGGCTCAGCCGCAAGATCGCCGAGTTACGGCCGGTAGTGCTCGGCAGTTACGTACGTAAGGCCCTGGCCGGTAACGTACGTAACGTTTCCGGCATTTCTAGGCAGTGAGTCGGCCATGGCCGGTTACGTACGTAAGCCATGGCCGGTTACGTACGTAAGGCGGCCGGCAGACAACCTATTTAAGGCGAGCAGACGTTTTTCTTCAGCCATTTCTCACTCGTTTTCTTCCCTTCCGCGGCTGGAGCTTGGTTAATCATGGAGAGATGTTGTTGGACAATCAATCCATGAAGTCTTGGAGTTCATATCATCAATCATCCATCCTATAACACCCTCCGATCTACCGAATCAGGTCAGATTTCCTAGAAATCTAATTTTGGGGATTTTGGGTATTTTATTCGATTTCGTACGTTTAATCCGATTTAACTTAGTATTGTGATGGATTGATGATTATTTAGACGTATTATATCATTTACCTTGTTATTCCATGGTTGGATCGTATCGATTCGTTATTTGGGTCGAGTTCTTGACCGACGCCTTGAAGGTGTCCGGTAAAATGTCTTAGAGGGGTTTTCGGGCGTTCTACGATTATTCTTCCTCGTATGATTGATGATTTATTGATTATATGTTGTTAGGGTCGAGTTTCTTGCGAAGAAACTGAGTTGAACCCTTCCATTCGTCGTCGTCTTCCTTTTCGATGGTATCGAGCGTTTTGAAGCTTCCCGGTTGAGCCGTGTTCGTCGGAATACTTGCGTGCCGATTTCGAGGCAAGTATCTTGCCCATACTTTTCATGTTTCGTAGACGGAATCATTGATAAATGATTTTATGTGCAATCCGAATGTTTTAATGAACTTTTAAAAAGGATCGGTATGTTTTTTATAAAGGTTTTCCTTCGAAGATAACTCGTAGGCTTTGTGAATAAACGTGTTTTCTGATTTTGTGTATCATTGTTGTGTGATGGAAGATATCGAACATATTTTAGTGAATTTAGTAGACTGTAATTAATTGCCGAGGATTGAGTATTGAGTTGTGTAATTGTACGGTGAATATGTGACGTTGTGTGATATTAGTTGTTACTCCTTCGTAAGGAGGTTGGGACACTTGGTGTTGTTTGGCATTGGTATTTGCTTGTCGTTGTGTGACATTAATTGTGAGTATATGTCGGTTAAAGTGGCCATTCTAGCGAAGTACCTAGCATTTGTATGCATATTCTAGTATTCGAATTATGGCCTCCCGTGGCGTCGTGGATGATATGTGTATGTTCACCTAGGGACGGTCTGACGGGACCTCTAGGGATACGTATTGCCGTGAGTGTGCGTATCACGAACTGGGGTTAACCACCCAGGGATGTCCGACGGGGCTCTGCGGGGTACGGAGGTCGTGAGTCTCGTACCAACGGTTAACTTTGAAATGTTTTGTTGGAGAACTGTGATTTTTGGCGCATATTTCGTCTGATTAGAATGTCAGTCCAAATGGTATCGTACTTGGCTGGAATGGCACCAGTAAATGTGTTGTGTGTGATTGTCCCTTGACTGTGATAATTTGGTAAGGGTTCGTGAGTCATGTGGTTGCTCTGTGTATTGTAGCTCTGTGGTGTGTTGAGTTCGACCGTATGGTCGAGTTGCAAAGATGTGCTCTCTGCTGTCGTTCTGTGAGACTGTTGTCATGGTAATATTTGACACGGTGTAGTTTCCGTCGGGTTATTCTTGCGAATATGTGATGTGGATGAATTGGGTCGTGGATGTAACACCCCCAAGATATTCGAGGTATATTACAGCGCCGCGAATCCCTATATGGGACCCACCAGGCAGAACAAACATCATACTCATCGACTCACAGAAACAACAGAATAACACTTCGTCATAAAGACACCAAACAAAATAATTCACCCGGTTCAACCGGTCAAACGTAACCCCATAATCCGACATAAACATAATAAACAGCAATACAATCCAGACGAGTAAAAATTCTTAAGTACTCGAGTACTTCTATTAGTTTAAAGACCACAAAAAAAAGTAAAAGATAAAAGGCAATAAGACACTACTCGTGCACAATCATCACGCACGGCCATCATCCACATACTGGTCCAGCGCCCGCTCGTCTCGATGAACTTGACCTGAAATTCATAAAAAGAATTTCCCCAAAACGGGTCCCCAGAGGGGTTAGCAATTACACTAGTACAAGTAACCAAATGAACGACTTACATCTTACACATATAGTAAATGCATGCAATCAAGAAAACATAGTTCCAAAACACTCATTTCCGGAAATGCCATAGTCAAATCACATTTGTAAAATTCACCACAATTAACCGTGGATCCATCCCTCCGTGGACCCCTACCGAGACCCCGTCGGATCTAACCCATAGTGGTTAAAAGCAAGCTCGCGGATCCACCCCTCCGTGGACCCCTACCGAGACCCCGTCGGATCTAACCCATAGTGAGCATACACACACACAAGTCTCATGCAATACTACTACGTTAAGATTGTAAGTTCATAAGGGTACTTGCCTCGATCAAATAGATGGTGACACGAACGGGAATGAAGGATCGAACACGACCGCTAGAAACCGGTGGAAATGAACCTAACGATTCGAATAACACAATCACAACCACTTCTAAACGATTACGGAAATGGAATACACCCGGAAACCCGCCTACGATTCATGTATATTTGTATAAAAATAACAACGAGGGCGAACCACAACCAAACCCTCCCGATTTCGCAAAACTATGAAAATATACCATGAATCCGTAGGAAAACTAATGATATCAACAAGATTAATCATATCCATCATGAATCCACCAACAAAACGGAACGAATCGGACGAAAATCCCAAAACCCCCAATTTATCCAAAAGTAGGGTTCTAAGAGATTTTACCTTGGATTAGGATGAAAGATCCATGTTGATGTTGTTATAACACACCAAAACCTCAAGGAAGATGTTGGATGAGATGATTGGAGGAAGAAATCGCCAAGAAAATCGCCCGGAATCGCCTTAGCCGCGGAGAGGAGGAAGAAATGAGAAAATACCTTTATCTCGGTCAACTCCCTGGTTTATATAGCCAGGGAGTGTTAGCGCGCGCTAATACCTCAAGGTTAGCGTGCGCTAACGGAATAATATTCCAATCCATACAGTTAGCGTCCCAGTCCAGTAGCCAGATTTCTGGCCGTTAGCGTGCGCTACTCGAAAGTAGCGTGCGCTAATAACCTCTCGGTAGCGCGCGCTATCGACCAATAGCGTGCGCTACCCGAACATCAGCCGAGTCCAGAAGCTAACTGACCAGAACTCACCTGACCCGTTAGCGCGCACTATCGTACAAACGTAGCGTGCGCTACCTGGCACCTGATCGAGTTCAGTAGTAAATTGTCCAGTACTGGACAGTCACGCTAGCACGCGCTACCAAACAACTTAATGTGCGTTAGTCTCCCGACATTAGCGTGCGCTAGACAAAGTAGCGTGCGCTAATCCGATAGTCCAGAGGGCTGGGAACAGAACTGCCATTCCCAGGGCTAACTCGCTAGCGCGCGCTACGAAGTAAACGTAGTGTGCGCTACTAAGGGGCCTCTAGCGTGCGCTATGCGGAAAATTTAGCGTGCGCTAGGTACGGGATATAAATGGTCCAAACACTGGAATATGAACGAAACATCAAATGGAATATCTCAAAACGCATCATAACGTAGAATGGATCCACGGCAACCCCAAAATGGCGGTTCCGCAAAATAATAACGAGAATCAGATCAATAGATGACGGGAAAGATACACTGAGCGGTACACGAGGGTCACTACGACCGAGAAATACACCGAAAAAGAAAATACAAGGGAAGGAAAAATGCGGGTATTACAGTAGACTCCGTGTTTGTAATTGGGATGTTATGATTGGGTCGTGGACCCCGTATTTTGTTATCGGAATCGTATTTTGAAATAAATGATTTTTGGGCGGCGTCCCTAAGTGTTTCGAAAGGATTGAAAATTTTTAAACCCCAAATGCTTTCAAAACTCCCGAGATCGTAAAATGTTTTGTAAGATGTAAAATGATTTTGTTCCTATCTTTCATAATTCAAACTGTTTTGATCAAGTGAATTATCTCGGGAATTATATTCATGATTTCTATGTTCTTGGAGTATGATATGTATGGCTTGTCTTTGTATTTGTACTTGCACTAGCAAAACAGTGGAGTTTTGCTAACCCCCGAGTATTCGGGGGGTGGATGTCTGTTTTGCGTCCAGGTACTTGTAGGTTGATGGGGAGCAATTCACAGGATCGTTACGAAGGATGATGGAAGGCAGCGATACTAATCACATGAAGATCGGTGTTGAGTATTTGGTGATGTCTTGTTTTGTCCTTCCGTTGTGTCTATTTTCCCTTATGCGGGAACGTTGATTTATGTTAACCCCTACGTGGGTATGAGTTACGAGAAAGAGTATTGTACGGTTGATGTGTATGTTGTGGTAAAAGACCAAATCGGTCTAATGGTTCGTTATTTAGCCATGTCGGCATGTATTGTATTGTTGTGTTTTCTGTATTTAGCCTGGTAGATCCTCACGGAGAGGGTCTACGGCGCTGTAATACTCCCGAACGATTTGGGGGTGTTACAATGCAGGCAGGATGCTGGACCGAATCCCAACAAAGGTCTTGTTCGTTAGTTGCATAAACACAGCTGGGGCATTAGTCAGGTCAAAAGACATAACCATGATTTCATAATGCCCGTATCTCATCCGGAACACTGTCTTCGGAACATTAGAGTCCCGAATTCGCAATTGATAATATCCGGATCTCAGGTCGATCTTTGACAAAACCATGGCTTCTTGCAGTTGATCGAATAATTCATCAATTCGTGGCAGTAGATATTTGTTCTTGATAGTAAATCTATTCAACTCATGATAATCAATACATAGCCGTAAATCCATCTTTCTTCCATAAAAATAGCACTGGTGCACATCACGGAGAAGTACTTGGTTGAATATACCCTTTGTCTAACAGCTCTCCTAATTGCTTCTTCAATTCTTGCATTTCCGATGGGCCATTCGATATGGTGCCTAGGATGCTGGTGCTGCATTAGGCTCCAGTTCGATAGTAAACTCTACACCGCATTGCGGCGGCTACCCAGACAGATCACCTGGAAATATATCTGGAAATTCATTTACGACTGTGATAGAGGATAACTGAACTTCGCTAGTTTCTGACTTCATTGCATAACACCAATAGCCGGTATAGCCTCGCCCCAACAATTTTATCGCTTTCATGGCTCGAATAATCTTTCCTGAAGTACCCAGTTTCTATCATTCAAGACGTCTTCGGTGCCATCCTATGTAATGATCGAAATCATTTTTCGACATTAATTCACCACCGCTCTATGCCGATCCAACCAATCATCCCCTATGGGAATGTGAAGAATTCCATCTCATATTGGATGTGTGATGGAGTTTAATACACTTAATAAAGTGAAGAGAGTTGGATGGTAGAATTAAATCTTCCCCCTTCATGTCAATCACAATTAAGTCGGATGGCCGGTCTCTAGCGCTGATTGTTACACGAAAATCTACAATCTCTTAACTTCCAACTATCTTATCCCCACTTGGCAATCTACAATGAACGGCTCGCACACAGATAGGCCCTCAAGGCCCAAACGACACACACAAGATAATGATATAAATGAGTGTATAGTCCCAAAATCAAATAATACATCTACCGGGTGCAAATGAATATGAACAATACTTGATGTGGTTGCAGCTCCCGTTTCATCAGCCTGTCTCATTTCATACAGTCGTCGTGGAGCTGATCCAGTGCTTGGGGTGTCTCTATGCTCTGCTCTTTCTCTGCCTTTGCCACATTCTGCACTCGGAGTTGGTTGACCTGTAACTGTAGCTGCTGGAGTAGGATACTGAGTAGCAAGGACTCTATTCTCCGCCTCACAATATAGTACCTGATGTCCCTGTTTCCCACATTTAAAACAGGTAGTGGGAGGTGACGAACAACAGTAACTGATATGTCCTCTAGCTCCACAATTATAACAAACTTTCTGTGTAGTGGTAGTAGAAGGTGCACATCTAAAACCCCATGCTCCTCCAGCAGGCTGAGGAGACCCAATAGAAGACTGAATAAAAGGCTGAGGCTTATGAGTTCTGCTTTCTCGGAAGCTGCCGGAAAGCTTCTGTTTCTTTGAGCTTGGAGCTGTCTGAACCGAAATTGTCACCATCTCGTGGGCAAGTGCCTTATCTTGATACTCCCTTAAGGTAGTACACCCAAGACCCGCCACGTATTTTCGAACTTTAGACTTCATTCTCATATCGAAATAGTATCTTTGCCGCTTCATCTCTGAACTGATCTTGGACATATACTAACTGTCTGTTGAATGTTTTAATCGCCTCGAAGATAGGAACGTCTCGGGGTTGAGCCTTAAAGAACTCACAGACTCTAGCTTGTTGGATGGGCGCTGGGCAATATTGGGCCTCCATTAGTTCTTTGAATTCTTTCCATGTGGCAACACAATCCCTGGGCTTAACAGCACGCCACCAATCAGAAGCATCATCCATCACTAGGTACTGAGCAATTGGGACCTTCTTGTCCTCAGGACAGCCAATGCTGTCAAATATTTTCTCTAACTCGACAAGCTAATGATCCCAGTTAGTTACACCGCCGGAGCCGTCGAATCTGGGAGGACTCATTTTCATGACCTTCTGAAGCCATCAATCACCGACATCTCCACCAGTATGGATATTCTGCACCACTTGAGCCAGATGATGCACCTAAGTTATGACTTGTTGAAGCACATTTGGTACCTCGGCTTCTGCACCCACACCTCGGCCTACACCTCCCATTGGGATTAGGTCTGGATTAGTCACAAAATGTGATGTCGAGCTTGTACTGGACATCCCTGGCTCATGTACTACCCCCTACCATGGCCTCGGCCACGTCCATGAATAGCCCTACCTCGCATCATACTGGTGGAAGAAAATGATTCAATATAGGAATGATTACAAAAATAGATTACCTGATCACATTAATTAACTCCCGAGAAGAAGGAATAACTATCATCCAAGTAGACTCCCAGCACAGGCAGCACGAGGTGGCAGCTACTCAGTAATATCATAAACAAATGACCGACTCGAACTCGTCAGACCCAATAACACCAACAGCCTAGGTATCCATAAACCTAAGCTCCGATACCACATTCTCTAACACCCCCGAAGCATACGGGAATATTACAGCGCCGTAGATCCTTTTTCGAGAATCTACCAGGCTTAGACCTGTATAAAACGCAATAATATTTAACAAGTATGATATACCTGAACATCCTCAACATTCACATGTATATCACATACATCACAACCATACTACATCACACTGTTGGGGCAATATTCGGTATACGCGCTATTGTGCGGAAGCATAAATAGAAGTGCGAAAAGTAAATCAACACAAGATTTATAGAGGTTCGGACAAACGTGCCTACGTCCTCTCTAAGTATCTTTTTCTATAGGATGAAGATGAATCTCTGCACCTCTCTTCTATCGGTCGAGGGATTACCGTTACAAATCTCATCTTCTATCGGTCCGAGATAAACCATAACTCACTTGTCTTTTTGTCGGTCCAAGTTAAACCGTTTTCCTTTTCTATCGGATAAAGAATCAACCTATCTAGCTTTCTATGGGTACTAGACAAACCTCACGTGGATATAGATTGCGATTCTAACAATGCCGGATCCTTGATCCTAATAACACCGAATCGAATCTTATCCTTTCCTTTTTCTCTCTGGTATGTTTTCGTGTATTCACACTCAAACACTTATCAATAAAAGCATAATTACAACAACGATAGAATGCATAATAATATATGATCAATATCTTAATTGCTTGAAGTTGTTGTCTGATCAATATTATAGGAAGTGGTATTTATAGGCTCCAAAGCCTCAACTAGCCGTTAGCTCTTCTTGACTTTTTAGCATATGCTAGCCTTCTTGCATAGCGTACGTTAAGCTCGTTACGTACGTTATAGATATCTTGTAGCGTACGTTATCTGCTTCCAGTTTCAGTCCAGTGATTTTCGTTTCTTCCTTTACGTACGTTGTCACTTTTCATTACGTACGTGAACTCTCTGGTGTAGCGTACATTAATCTTACATTGTAGTGTGCGTTAACTCATATATCCCTTGCATCCATTTGTCAAAATGTCCGTTGAGTATGTGGACTTTGACCTGGAGACTTCCAACGTTCATCTGTTTGAATTCATATTCAAACTTCATTATGTACGTTAACAACTTTGTGTTACATACGTTAATCACCTTCGATAGCATGCGCTATACTTGTAACTTAGCATGTGTTAAGCATGTTATCTGCAGTCAACTTTTATTGACTCATCTGATTAGGTAATTTTTCTCGTTCCGAGCGTCTTCGACTTCTTGTTGTTTTGTTTTGCTTCCTTATTGTTTTCTTTATTTAACAACTAATCATCAAAACTCGATAATGAATATTTAGAATAAAATATTCCAATACACACTGTCCCGTAGGACCCGCACATCGACATAACAACGGTATAAAAACCAACCGACATAACACTACATGGTACAACTATACTCAACCTGCAACATCACACAGTTTACAATGGTACTCGCGCGAGTACAAAGCAAAACATAACTCTATACATGAAAAGACAACCATAGGCACAAGACGGTGTATGATATCACTGCTGCCCTCTAAGATCATGCTCGCCCTATGCTTACTCGTCTCGTGGACCTGTACCTGAATACACAATAAGTATTCACCCCCAAAGAGGTCAGTAAATAGCCGGTGTAAGTACAATGATACATGAACATGTACAACAAGTGACTAAAGCAATAACAGAATCATATCATCATAGCTCATATTCCAGAATATAGTGCATCGATCATCATACTTAAAACAACCTCCCGAGCTATACTGGCTACCGCATACCGCAAGATACGCACCCCAAGAGACCTCGTCAGGCTCTTTCTGGTTGTATAGCCCAACCAAGTGATCCGCGGATAACACAGTCTAACGGATCCCAGAGGCCTTTGCTGGTTTTACTTGGCTCACACACGCTCATCAATATCATGTCTCATTTCGAAAATCACATTGCACATATTCATTCACACGAAATATATAAAACATAATCAAAGTACTTGCCTGGTACAATTAAGTTTAGGAAGTATAAGCCGGTTGTGATATTGGTTCAAAAGTCCTGGATAAACAGACCTAAAACGAATAATACGATATAGTCGACATTAGGTCTGGAAATTCTAATGAAAACAATATTGAAAACCCTAATCAAAATTCTCAGGAACTTTTATCGGTCACTTTACAACGTGGTAAAATCAGAATAATCTAAACATGTGATTTGATTTCTAATCCTCTATAATCGATAAATAACGTCCCCATATACTCGATATATAACCATATTCAAGTTCTAAACACAAATTAATCTAAGATCTAAAGAAACAAGTTTAGGGTTCAGGGTTGATGTTACCTCCGATTTGCCTAAAACTCTTGAAATCGTAGATAACTCGATACTACGGTTCCCAGGCGCCCAATACGTGTTTAGACCTCTCGAACAAGATCAAAAACTCAGTTTTAAATTATGGCCGAGGCTAGGGATCTTCAAGACTGGAAAATGGTGAAGAAACTGACTAAGGTCTATTTTATACAAGTTATAAACCCTTAGGTCGATTTTAAGGGCATTTGAGTAATTGCCTCGCGACAGATTGATACACTTATCTTATTTCGATCATAACTTGACCGTTCAGGCTCGGAATAGCTCTATGTTTATTCCATTGGAAATCTGACTCAATAATATACAATGCTCTAAAATTTTAGAATTATTAGATTTTTTTTTGGATTTATGGTGACCGATCAAAGTCAGTCCTTGCGCACAGTGCTTTTAGAATTTCCACTCTTAAGTCAGTTAAGCGTAACATACATTATGTCTGAGCCATAACGCATGTTAGGTTGTCTCAATATGGCCGTCTCTTAGTCATGGTCCGCTTGAAGGTCACGGTTTGTTCGTCGGGTCTCTAACAAACTCTGAAATGTCAAAAACCTATGAAAAGGGTCGTTATAGCATCGAAGTGAATCCTTAGGGTGGAATGACAACCTCTAAGCACTCTCATAAATGTGATATGATTACTAACATCACGATAATACTCGGCATTAACACGGGTTGGGTTTACAACGCACGTCGAAATCAAAATAAAATACAACACACGAACGAAAATGAGTTGTTCGAGTAAAATCATGAGTTAACAAGAGGAATATGGCTCAACAACCATCAACAGGGGATTATACAACCATATCATAAAACCAATATGTGCCAGAAACCATAATTACGATAAGTTCAGTCAACAGATCAATAGTCACAAAATAATAGAACTCGCAAGTTCTATAAATCGATAACAGAATCTACATGACGGAGCTAAAACTCAAAATTATACAAGCATAAAAATCTCGGGTCTCACAAAAAATGAGCATGTTAAATGAAATTTTACAGAATTTCGAAACAACTAAATTAATTAAAAACTAAAAAAAAAGAAACTTAAACCCCTAAGAAAAACTAAAATGACTAGAACATATAAAATTATGCTATCAATCAAACTTTAGGTCAAATTTGTAATCACATATCAGTTATTAGGGGTGGCATTTCAGAACCAAAAACAAAAAATCGAACCTAAGCCCCCCAAAAAAATCAAAAAATTGGAACCGAAGAAGATTGAACCGAAAAGAGAAAAACAGAACTTCAGTTCAAAATTGAACCGTACCGAAATGGACCGAAGTCAAAGTCAACATACTAAAACTACGTCGTTTTGTGATTTGTATGTGTTTGGGATTTTAATGTAATTTTTTTTCCTTTTCTAAGACCCTCACGGGTCCAAGGAGGACCGATCATATGCTCATGTAATTTATGATTCAACTAATTTAGGTTGAGAGAATGAGCTATCGTGATTTGTGATTGTTATATGTTTTGAGATATTTGTAAATTGTTATGCAACTCTAACTTTTATCTTGAGCATATGTGTAACTCTTGTTGGCTTGTTGTTATATAGGAGTATAACTTATTCTATTGCATATAATATTTAAATTTATATTGTGAAGAACCGTAAAACATCAAACTAAACCGAAATTGAACCGAATATATATAAAACTGGACTTAACTGAACCGAACTTCAAAAAAAACGAACCAAACCAAAACCGAATATTTGATTCGATTCCCGGTTTCGATCAAAAAACCGAACCGAATGAAACCGAGTCCACCCTATCAGTTATGACCTCTATTTAACCATTGATCAAAGAAAAAATTACAAGCACCTAAGACGAATCAGAAGAAATATCAGTCGAAACCAAACAGAAACAAAAATTCAATACTGAAAAAGCGAGAAAACTGAAAATATGGAAAACCCATTTGAAATTTTAATCCATACTTTCTTTCAAATCATCATTTGAAACAAAAAATTTCGTCTTTATATCCATATTAAGAATAAGAGGAAATTCACTCATTTAGCCATTTTGCCATAGTTAATGACAATATTTGTCAAGAGACTTAGTTTGTACAAATTCTAGCCAAAAAAGACATGGTTGGACCAATATACTCTTACTTTTCAATACAACTAACCCACTTTATCTCTCTCCTTATCTTTTCTGAGTTTCTGGGTTATGATGTATGTATTTCGTACCTCGTTACCATGTGTTTATCTTTTGTGTTATTGTATCGTAACTTCGTATCTTATTTACCGTGTTGGAATATTGTACACGAGGTACCAGTAAGCGGATACGATATTTATTTTTCGTTACATTCGTTACATTACCCGATTAATAATTGATCATTTATTATTTGTTTTTAGTTACGTTTCGTTACGTTCGTTACCAATATAGTAACATGTTAAGTTTAAATGGTACACTTGGTAAGAAGTTACAATTTCTTACCAATATACCAGAACCCCATTAAGACAGATACTAATTCGTAGCTGAAAATAGTTACGGTTACATTAATACGAAGTCATTAATTCGTAACTTCATACTAGTTACACTTGGTAAGAAGTTACAATTTCTTACCAATATACCAGAACCCCATTAAAACAGATACTAATTCGTAGCTGGAAATAGTTACGGTTACACTAATACGAATTCATTAATTCGTAACTTCGTACTAGTTACACTTGGTAAGAAGTTACAATTTCTTACCAATATACCACAGTGTAAACAGTGACACCCTTACTAATTCATAGCTGGAAATAGTTACGGTTACACTAATACGAAGTCATTAATTCGTAATTTCGTACTAGTTACACTTGGTAAGAAGATACAATTTCTTACCAATCGTAACAGTTACGAATTCGTAACATGTATACCAAATCTCCAATACGAAAATTTCAAATCGGCACAAATGTGTTATGAAATTCGAATTTTGTAACTTCATACTGATACGAAATGATAAAATCTTAACAGAAAATCAAGGCATAGTGATACGGAATGACAATATTGTAACATGGTAACCCAGTACGAAATGAATAAATCATAACAACTATAAATTCGTAACCACGTATGCAAACATGTGAAAAACTAGATGTAAAACACCAATACATACAAATCGATCGGAAATCACCCCAAATATACCACGAATCACCAGAAATTATATGAAAACTTGTAAATCATCAAAAATAAATACGAAAATAACATTATTTCAAGCTAGATCTATGATTTTTCTACAGAGAGAAAGTTGGAGAAAGAGAAATAAAATCGAAAGAGAGAGTAGGGAAGATAAAGACCGGAGCTCCGACAAAGTCGGCGCTGGAAGGAGCTAGGGTTCCGGTGCAATGGCGTGGCAATGGTGTTGGATCTACGGGCGGTGCAACTTCGGCGGCGGCGACGACGACGGAAAGAACTGGAACTCCGACGAAGTTGGCTCTGGAAATATCTAGGTTCCGGCGAGATCTGGAGATGGTTGTGAGGGAGGGAGGGTGGATGGGTGGCGCGGGTGGGAGGGAGGGTGAGAGAGAGGAGAGAGAAGAGAGAGAAAATGTAAAAATGAGAGAGAGAGAGAGAGAGAGAGAGAGAGACGGGGGGAGGGAATGAGTGAGAGAGAGAGAGAGGCAGAGGAAGAAATAAGGGAGGTCAGGGATAAATTGGTCCAAATTTGTTCTTTTTGACTACAATTTGTACAAACTAAATTGCATGATAAATATTACAATTTACTAAGCAATATGACTAGGTTATGTCTTCTCTTTAAGAATAACACCACTTTGAGCAAAAGAAACAAAGAGATACTAACTCGAGATTTTATACATCAATGTCCTTTGTGAAAAATTATCTTAAGAACAAAAGCAATTGAAAACACCAAAACCAACACCTTCCTCAAACGCATAAGCAATGAATATGATATTGAAATTCACAAAGATGATATCAAGAATAAAAAATGGATACTTGGTCGAATTTCGATTCAGTAAATAATTTGAAATTAAGTTAGAATAGATGGATAAAAGTTTGAATTGTAAACCAAGCGCGTGAATGTGATCGAGCAAACAATATTAAAAGAAATGAACCCTAAATACATAAATCTTGTAAAAGAACACATTTCACAAACTAAAACCTTTTTACATACATAACCACTACAAAAAACTGGTTTTACCAACGAAAATTATCGAAGGTCGCTCTGCCGTTGGTAAATACTTAAAATACCGACGACATCAATTGACGGCGTTACCGACGGCACGTTGGCGGGATGTTAGCGTGAACATTACCATCAAATTTACCGACGGTATTAGAGACGACAGAATTATCGACGGCATGGTTGCCGTTGCTAAATAAGTTTTCTATATTTTTTAATATTTCAGAATTTACCGACAGCGGTAATAATTTTTCTATTTTTTTTATATTTCAGAATTTACCGGCGGCGGGAATAATTTTTCTATTTTTTTTATATTCCAGAATTTACCGACGACATTTCCCGACGGCTTTACCGATGTCGCTCTGCCGTTGGTAAATTCTGAAACAACCTTGCCCCACATTGAAAAAATACCACAATTTTCATCACTTTATAAACCAAAACCTTGGTGGGTAATATTGAATGAAGACATTGGTCCATACCGACCCGACCCGTCCCGTCCTCGGTCGAGCCTCGACCCGACCCGACCTCGGCCGAGCCTCGACCCGACCCAACCTCGGCCGAGCCTCGACCCGACCCGACCGACCCCACCCGGACCGGAAAAAAATTTTAATGCATACAAATTTTACCAACGACACCATGTCGTCGGTAAATTACCAACGACTGTTGTCGTCGGTAATCCGTTGGTAAAACTGTTTCCGAATTTTGATAAGGAGAAATTTACCGAGGGACGGGGCATCGGTAAGCCGTCGGTAAATCGACGTCCTACTTACCGTATTTTTTTGTTCACCAATAAGTGTCTTACTCCACTTTTTCCAATCATATCAACATTTTTTCCAATCAAATCAGTACTACTTCCACTCTCATTTTAATATTTCCACTCAAAATAAGTGGGATCCTTATTCCACTCACAACAACTTTAACTTTATTCTATTTTTTCCACTCACAACAAGTAGGACTCTTATTCCATTCACAATAATTCTAACTCCAATCCACTTTTATCATTCTCAAGATGTGGGACCTCTATAATTTTACCGGTTTTCTTAATCTTCGTGTCCAACATACAATGCGACACTTATTCATGAATAGAGAGAGTAATAGTAATACACACACACACACACACACACATATATATATATATATATATATGAATAGAGAGAGTAATAGTAATACACACACACACGCACACACACACACACACATATATATATATATATATATATATATATATATATATATATATATAGGGGAGGGTTATAATAGAAACCACTCCCTATGTGTTAACTAGAAACCAACCTACACTCTTGATCGAATTTATTTAGACGCCTGAGATTGATTTCATTTTATTTAGTTATGAATATTGAATTGCTTAGTATCTCTAATTAGTCAACCATGAAGGGTAGTTATGGATTTGGCTTATAACTCTCTAATTATCTCATGCAATGATTATGGAAAAATAATTATGACATTAATCATCTTCCTATATATATCCATAATCAAGCATACGTTTATTAGGTGCTTAAATTATTATGATATCAAGAATTTATCTAAATTCGTATTTATAAGGTTCTTAATTCGTATTATTAAGCTTGTTATTATAATTTTAATCAAACAAGGAATATTAGTTGCTTACCTTATACATAATTTAAGCTTACATACGACTACTACAATGCTTATAATTTTATTATGGCACTGAAGATTTAATTATATTGGTACATATAAAGGTTCTTGTAGTAGTTTATTAAGCAAGAGGTATGCTTATTTATACAAAATTAAATATTTAGTTTTGATTGTGTTGTGTCACGATTTATTCATCCCGACAGGCGATCGACTATAAGGCCGAGCGACCAAGTCAACTCCAGTCAAACTATGGCTAGCTCGCCAAGTCGAAGATATCAGACCACCATCATGTACCTAGCGATCAACTCCCAAGGCGATCGCCCTTTGGCAGCTGGCGATCTACTCTAGTGACCGGCTAAGGGCAATCGACCTACGCCCCAAGCAGAGACGATCGCCCGTCAAAGTCATCAAGGACTGGATCTCAGAAAAGCACCCACGTGCAGATCCACCAAAGGCGCTGACAAGATCTTCGCCAGCAGATAAGATCTTTTGCTGACAGACAAGACCTTTGACCACAGCCTGTCACCTACCTCACCTACCAGCATGCGCGCCGAAAGTTGTCAGTGGGACCACCCGTGATAGCAACTCAGGACGCGTGTAAGCTCCCATCGACCGCATAGTTGATCGGCCAACTCCTGCAGACTTTGAGGGGACAGGCCCATGTGCTAAAAGACGATCGCCCGATTATTATAATGCAGAAAAGGCGATCGCCCGGCGTATCCAAGGCCTATAAATAGAGAACCTCCTCCTACTGGAAAAAGGTTCCGAATTCATTTGACTTACGTTCAGAATTCATTTCTCCCACAACAGAAATACAGTAAAACACACATATCACCAAGCTCCCGGCTTTCTCACCGGAATCCATCTCAGGACTTCTCTCTCCGAATCTCTCGTCCAGAACACGATCGGCAGAAGCAGCAAGTCTCCACTAGACCGATTCCAAGGGATTCATAAGCCCCGGAGCCCAGGCGTCCAGCTAAATACTCGCCGTGAGAGACGATCGATCTCTCACCGCCGCGACTGTTCAACTCCTTTGTTACAAGAACTCACAGAGCATCAAATCTGGTTCTTCCGGCAATCTACACGCTCACTAGCTAAGATAACAAGAATCTTTACACTCATTGTAATTGTATTCTTACATTAGTACTTGTATCCCCGAATATTGGTATTAATAATATCTCGCGAGAGCATTCAAGCCCGGGACTAACAACCCCGGCAAATCTTGTGTTATTTATCTTTCTCTCGGAAGTGCTCTTGCATTTGTTTGCTATCCCATCCATTCCAGCAATATCTATCTCCGGATAATATTTTGGGTAGCAACAGATTGTATAGCTTGCTATTTTTTAAAGTGATACAGTTTGCTATTTAATGGCTTATCGATTGCTTATTTATAATCAAATTGATGCTTAAATCATATAAATACAAAAGTTGTATTGTTGGTTAATTTGCCTACATGTTGCGCTTTGAAGCAAATGCTTTTACAAAATTAATGTCTATCTATTTATTTAATTTAAATTTGTAAATCGAATTTATATTATTTTAATGTAAATTTACCTGTAATTTACATGGAGATTGTAGTGTTGGTGTATATGGAGGTTTTGTTTACAAATTTACATTTAAATGTGGTTTATTTTGGTTGTGTGAATTGCTTAGATAATAAATTTTGAATTACTTATTAATAATGAGAAAGATATGTTTACTTTGAATTGCTTAATTAGATAATTTTTATTGGTTAAGATAATTGGATTGCTTATTTATAGTTATTTGCTTACATTGCTTATTTACAATAAGAATGAGGCTTAAAAATTTCTTACACATTGCTTACCGATAATCTTGAAAGTGTTGAGTTAGTCGAATAGATAAAAGTTTATTTTCAGTTAATAATGTCGAAATGGGTGAACGACAAAATAAGGAGAAAAGAAAGATTGATTTTTTTTATTAAAACAACACAATAATCTGTAAAATATCCACCAAAATGAGAGATGAGAGTAATGGAATAGAAAATTTATGATTGAGAATAGATTAATGAACCTACCAATTAAGGATTCTACGGTTACCATTAAGCTTAAGTTACTATAATGCCCTTTTGTATAATAAAATGAATGAAACAAAAATGAAAGAAACAATAAATATCATCCATTGATTTAAAAATTTGAATGGATTAGATTATTTCCTAGTTAACACGTAACAAAAAGTTTCTATTTGAACTCTCCTATATATAAATATATATATATATATATATATATATATATTATTTCAATGGAGCCAAAGACTCCTTATTTTTTGGTTCTGGATTATAATGGAATAAAACAAAATGGCTCACTAAACTGACTGCACTTCTTTTTCCCATGCAATTTTCGATGTAATTTTTATTTTGGATCATCCAGAAACAGCCTCTCTGTATTAAGATAGGGGTAAGGCTGCGTACATCCGATCCCCCTTACCCTGCTTTTTGCGGGAGCCGTTGAGAAATTGGGGTAACGTTGTTGACACATATATTAGGAGGTGTAAATAAAAAATAACCAAACTAATATTCCCAACACATGAAAATTCGAAACACTGAAAATCGACCAAAAAAAAGGAACAAAAAAGAAAACCCCACTTCCCAAAATCCAAGAATTCATTGACAATTGCTCGATGGAGGTTCCAGGTTCATCGAAGAAGATGATAGCAACGCAAGAGGAGATGGTGGAGGCGAAGGTGCCAATCCCGTACAGAGACCAGTGTGCCCATTTGCTTATCCCACTCAACAAATGCCGCCAGGCGGAGTTCTACCTGCCATGGAAGTGCGGGCCGGAGCGCCACTCGTACGAGAAGTGCGAGTACGAACTCGTCATGGAGCGAATGCTGCAGATGCAGAAAATCCGCGAACGCGAGGCCCAGTTGAAGGTGCAATCCGCTCAGTCGATTCCCCTAGTCCCTAAAACTGCCAATGCTTGATTCTGGATTGTGACGATGATGAATAATCTTTATAAGGTGAATTGCTTATTTTCGGCTAATACTTTGTGGTGGGATCTTTCTTGTTTCTTATTGGCCTTCTATAATTTTGCTCTTGGCTACACATAGGTGTTATGATTTTCTTCGTGGTTCTTCAGTTTATACCATCGCAATAGATTATGGAAATGGCTACATTGAGATTCTAGCAACTTATTTAAGCTGCTGCCGTTGAAGATTATAATGATCCAAGTCTTATAGGTGATTTTTTCATGCTTCCCTTAGATACCAGTAGATATTGTGTTTTTTGGAGTTCCCTTATTATTTTCTTTTTGTATTATCACATTAAATGGAATTATAGCACTGGGTGCTTTATCACACTTGTGTTGGAGCTCGTATATGTTGGTGTCTACCGTCTAGGGCGTACAAATCTTTATTTGGTCTCTAGAACAATAAATTGAATCATTTAGTTGGTCATATTTCTTGGCTGTTTAGTTCGAAGGCTTAGCTCTTTATGATGCAGGGGCATCCACGACATTTTTAGCTAGTACAAGATCAGCCCATTTCATATCTCCAGCTCACCTTGGGCTTGATTCAGATTCTTTATTTGGGTTCAAAATACTTAATGGGAGGAGTATAATATTCTGGCAGCCCAAGAGCTAAAGTTTTTTTGCCCTAATCAGTGCCATTAATGCCTTTTTAATGGTTCTTTAATTGTTTTCCAACTTTTGTCTTTTGATTTTCTTCAAGAGTTATGCTTCTTTTGATTTTTTTTTTATATATATAGGGTTCTAAGTTGTATTAGCAAAGCACCTTTTGATATTGAAAATATAATAGCTTGTGAAGCTGGTTTCGAGTGTCATTCACGAAAGGAGTCGATTCTTTACTGCTGTTAGTGTGGTGCTGTTGCTTTATCACTAACAACATCAACCTTCGCCAATTTGGTTAATCTTGGTGGTGTTTAAGTACTTTAACCTTGATTTAATTAGATTGTTACGCATCAAATTGGTATCAGAGCAAACCCAGGTTGTCCTCGGGTTGTGTTCTTATCATCCTACTAGCTTCTTTCCTCCCAAAACATCATGGTATGGCAACAGAACAAGCTCAGAATTTTAGGCGTGATAGACAGATTGAAGGATTCCAAAGAAGTACTGAACTTATAACTCAACAGCTTGCAAGGCTGTTGGATGAGAAACCACGCAGGATCAATTGGAAGCATCAAGCAGATTATGCTAGTGATGATTCAGCCGACCCTAACAATTCTGGTTCAGATTCTGGTCAGTCTTCAGTTCATAGAAGAAGATTCAGAGATGATCTTAGAGATGTCAAAGCAGAAGCACCAGAGTTCCATGGAGGATCGAATCCGGATGATTTTATCGAATGGATGACAGATATAGAGAACCTCTTTGACGTCAAGAGGTATTCTTATGAGAAAAGCTACAAAGTTGCTCTGTTGAAACTGAAGAAATATGCCTCGTTATGGTGGGAGAAACAGGAGCAAACCATAGCTCGCTACATGGGTGGCTTGAGCCATGATATAGCGGAGAAGCTTGAATTGCAACCTTACTGGTCCTTTGAAGAGGTGCGCAAGTTGGCTTCCAAAATCGAGAAGCGTGCTAAGAATGAGAAGGCAGAAAAACAACGTCCAAGTTATTTTCGAAGTATAACGATTCATTCCAGAATCCTTTATACAAAGAAAATCCTCCAAAAAGTGAAAACTCAAAGCAAGACGAGGGTAAAAGTCCTGCTGATGCACCAAAGAAAAAGTGCTTCAAATCTCATGGTTTTGGATACTTTCAGGCTGAATGTCCTAACCGACGAGTCATGACTTTGAAAGAGATTGAAGAAGTTAACGTTGTAGAAGAGGGAGAGGACGAGGTGCCAATCTATGATGAGGAATATTCCTTTGAAGAGAGGGTTAAACCTAATGAAGGAGAGCTTCTGGTGATACGAAGAGCTCTCCATGCAAAAGAAGTGGATCCTAATGATGAACAAAGAGAGCACATATTCCATTCAAGGTGTACGATCAAAGGGAAGGTATGTAGCCTTATTATTGATAGTGGTAGTTGTACAAATGTTGCATCCACAACTCTTGTCAATAAACTCAGCATTCCTACCTCATCTCACCCGAATTCATACAAGCTTCAATGGCTAAATCAGGGATCCGACATAAAAGTAACCAAACATGCCTTACTCTCATTTTCTATTGGTAAGTATTATCAATATCAGGTCCTTTGTGATGTTATACCTATGGATGCATGACATATGTTGCTAGGAAGACCTTAGCAATATGACAGACAAGTTTCGCATGATGGTCAAAATGCCTACTCTTTTGTCATGAATCAGAAGAAGGTAGTTCTCGAACCGCTACCATCTACCTTGCAGAAAAAAGAACCAGGGTTGGTTACTATAGTTAAGAAAAGTTTATTTATGAATGAAGCACGAATAGAGAGAGCCATTTGCAAAGATAAACCTGTTTATGTTTTGCTGCTAGTTGGAAACAGGTTTGATGATGATGAAACTCCTTTGCATGTTGCTGTACGTCCGCTTCTAGAAGAGTTCAACGATGTTTTTCCTCCTGATTTACCTCCAGAATTACCTCCACTTAGAGGTGTTGAGCATCATAAGGATCTAATTCCAGGAGCACCCCTTCCTAACAAACCAGCCTACCAATGTGACCCAGAAAAGACACGAGGACTACAACGTCAAGTCCAATAACTCATTGACCGTGGCTATGTACGTGAAAGCATGAGTGCTTGTTCTGTTTTAGCTCTGTTGGTTCCAAAAAATATGGAAGCATGAGAATGTATGTTGATAGTAGAGCATCAATAACATCACAATCAAATATCGCTATCCTATTCCGAGGTTGGATGATATGCTTGATGAACTTCATGGTGGCAATTTATTCTCGAAAATTGATCTTCGGAGTGGATATAACTATATCGGAATGTGTGAAGGAGATGAATCGAAAACTGCATTCAAGACAAAAAGTGGGTTGTATGAATGGTTGGTAATGCCATTTGGACTTTCCAAAAATGCTCCTAGTACTTTTATGAGGGTGATGAATGAGGTTCTTAGACCTTTTATTGGTGATTTTGTTGTTATATAACTTTGATGATATACTTGTGTACAACAAAGGTGTAGAAGAACACACTCAACATTTGAGAAGAGTATTTGAAGTAATGAGAAGCTAGAAACTCTATGGGAAATTGGAGAAGTGTGAATTCTTTTCTCCAAAACTGATATTTCTTGGATATGTTGTGTCTAAAGATGGAATTCGGTGGATGAATCAAAGGTGGCAGCAATGAAATCATGGCCAGTACCTACGAGTGCAACAGAGCTAAGGAGCTTCCATGGACTTGCCTCATTTTACAGGAGGTTTGTCAAGAATTTTAGCACTATTGTTGCACCCCTCACTGAATGTATCAAACAAGGTTCTTTCTGGACTCAATCTGCCCAGAAAGCATTCGAAAAATCAAAGAGTGTTTGTGCGCGTCTCCTATCTTGGCCCTTCCAGATTTCAACCAATTGTTTGAGGTTGAATGTGATGCAAGTGGAGTAGGCAAAGGGCTTGTTCTAGTGCAAAATAAACGCCCTATAGCCTATTTCACTGAGAAGTTGAATGAATCAAAAGAGAACTATAGTACGTATGACAAGGAGTTCTATGCTATTGTACGTGCCCTATATCATTGGATTCATTACTTGAGCCAAAACAGTTTGTTCTACGTTATGATCATCAAGCTTTGAAACATATAAACGGCCAAAACAAGTTGAATCCAACACATGCAAAATGGGTATAATTTCTCCAATCATTTACTTTTGCTTCCAAGTATAAAACAGGGAGTTCTAACGTTGTTGCAAATGCCCTCTCAAGGAGATATACCATGCTTACTGTTCTTGAAGTAAGGCTGCCAAACAGATAATACGGAGCCGAATATGGCCATATCCCTATCCGGATCCGACATTTAGTAAAGGTAACCGAATTCGTATCCGGATTCGGAAATATCCGGACGGACTGGATACGGATAATATCCGGCGGATGCTATCCGGATACGAATATTATCCGTATCCGCCACTTTTTTCTAATCTTCAAAAATTTAATGCATGAGGAGGGATTTGAACCCTGATGGAGCTCCTTCCCCTTACCAAATTCCTAATGCCAATATCACTAGGACTAGTTGACCTGATTGTTGTGTTAGAAAGGGAAATAACTAATAAGTAAAGATAACTTATACCGCATGCTTATATTTTAATATTGAGAAATAAAGAATGAAGACATGTGACAAAGTATTATGGGGAGTAGCATGCTTATATTTTGTAATTATATATTAAAATTATATTAAAAATGTATATTATATATAATTAATTTCGGATACGGATATATTCGGATACGGATGCGCCTATATCCATATCCGTATCCGGAATCTTCGGATACGGATAATATTCGTATCCGCTTTTTTTCGGATACAGATAATATTCGTTTTTTCCGGATACGAATACAGATATTTCGGACGAATATCGGAATTTTCGGATTTTTTTGACAGCCCTATCTTGAAGCACGAGTGCTAGGCTTTTCTTTCATTAAAGAATTGTACCTAAATGATCCAGATTTTTCTAAAGCTATGCAAGAAAGCAAAGAACGAGGTTGTGGTTCTTATTTCATCCAAGACGAGTTTCTTTTCAAGAACAACAAACTTTGCGTTCCTAAAGGAACCATAAAGGAGCTGCTAATTCGAGAGGCACACAAAGGAGGATTGGCTGGTCATTTTGGCATCAACAAAACCTTTGGTGTATTACAAGAACATTTCTATTGGCCACACATGGAAGGTGATGTTACTGGTCTTATTGCTAGATGTGCAACATGTCATCAAGCTAAAAGAAAGTTCCATTAAGGCTTGTATACTCCATTACCTGTTCCTTCTCAATCTCAACTATGGGAAGATATTTCTATGGATTTTATTGTGGCTTTGCCTTGTACACAAGGCGGGAAAGATGCTATCATGGTTGTGGTGGATCGTTTCTCTAAAATGGCACACTTCGTTCCATGTCACAAAACAGATGATGCCATTCACGTTACTGATTTATTTCTTAAAGAAATTGTGCGTCTTCATGGTGTCCCTAAGACCATCGTTTTCGACAAAGATGTCAAGTTCTTGAGCTAGTCCTGGAAATCATTATGGAAACTGTTGGGCACAAAGTTATTGTTTAGCACCTCCTATCATCCACAAACGGATGGACAGACGGAGGTAACCGATAGAACACTCACAACCTTGCTAAGAACCATGGCGAGCAAGTCCTTGAAAGATTGGGATGTTAAACTTTCTTTTGCTGAGTTTGCTAATAACCGATCTCCAACTTATGCTATTGGATGCACACCGTTTGAAGTGATCTATGGAGTGAACCCTCTCTTCAATTGATCTAATTCCAGTGCCTAAGGGTAGCGAAGTCCACTTTGAGGCAACAACTCGAGCCAAAGAAATGCAGAAGATTCATGAACAAGTCAAAGCAAAGATTGAGCATGTCAACGACTTGTACAAGAAAAAGGCCAATAGGCATCGCAAGAAAGCTCTTTTCGAAGCTGGAGATCTCGTGTGGCTACACTTAAGGAAGGGAAGAGTTTATTCAAAAAGGAAAAACAAATCAAGGCCGAGACGTGATGGACCATACAGGGTGCTGGAAAGGATCGTAGATAATGCTTATAAGTTAGAGTTACTGGGAGATTCAAACATATCAGCAACTTTCATTGTTGGGGGATCTTTCTCCTTATCTTGAAGATGGTCCATTGGAAGATTTGAGGGCAATTCCTTCCCAACCAGGGGAGGTTGATGCAGGGGCATCCACGACATTTTCAGCTAGTACAAAGTCAGCCCATTTCATATCTCCAGCTCACCTTGGGCTTGATTCAGATTCTTTATTTTGGATAAAAACACTTAAAGGGAGGAGTATAATATTCTGGCAGCCCAAGAGCAAAAGAGCCTTTGCTTTAATTAGTGTGTCATTAATGCCTTTTTAGTGGTTTTTTAATTGTTTTCCAACTTTTGGTCTTTCTCTAGTCTTTTGATTTTCTTCAAGAGTTATGTTTCTTTTGATTTTCCAATCCTATATATTGGGTTCTAAGTTGTTTTAGCAAAGCACCTTTTGATATTGAAAATATCAAAATACAATAGCTTTTGAAGCTGATTTTGAGTGTTCATTCACGAAAGAAGTCGATGACTGCTGTTAGTCTGATGCTGTTGCTTTATCACTAACAACATCAACCTTCGCCAATTTGGTTAATTGTGGTGGTGTTTAAGTACTTTAACCTTGATTTAATCAGATTGTTATGCATCACTTTATGTTTTGTAAGTATATGAGGTCATTGACAGGTGTTCTGTAATCTTAATATCAGATGTCGTTCAATTACATTTATTACTTTTTAGTTATACGATTCTTCATTGAGCTGTTTACCCTACATTTTTTCTCAGTGGACTGTCCCTTCTTAGTTGTTCCCTTCCATTATAAATGAATCTTTCTTGTTCTATGACTTCTGTATATATTTTTCTTCCATGTCATATATATGTCAATCTTAATGTGTTTATGTGCTAAGGTCTCCGTGCTTTTTGCTTTTCAAGTTTTAGTTGGTTGGATGTGGAAGGTTTGTACTTGTGTTGTGTGTCTGTCTCTGTTTGTGTGCCTGTATTGATTTATTTTGCAGTTGGTGTGAGCCTCAATTTTAATGTAGTTTTTGGTGAAATTTGGGTGAACTTGGTTTTGTACATTGTAGTAAAGCTACGTCCTTGGGTTATTTAGTTGAGCCGATTCTCCCCCCGATAGTTTTATTTTGTGATGTTCTCTTTTTCCTTTTTTCTTTTGGTTATTTCCATATAGAAGAATTATATTTGAGTTCATTTTATATTCATTGGCACATGTACTATTTATTACATATGCAAGTTGAAATGCATATTCCACTTAGAAGATTTTTAGAGGTGCTATCGCTTGTATGTGGTGGCTGTACTTGAAATGCTAGTTAAACTCTACCACACGTCTTCCATTAAAATTAATGTAGTAGTTCTACTCGTGCACTGCCTCCTGCTTTTTCTTCATGGAAATACTCCCCCCTTCCTTCAGATACCGTGAATATGGTCTGTGTCTGTGTTGGAGAACGACTGGCATACATTTATTGATCATTGCATGAGTTTCTCATAAGATTAGGGGTAATAGAGCAAGTAGCTTGACTTGACTCGACAAGTAGCTCAATTTTCTACTCGATTAGAGCTGGATCAAAACGAACTCAAGCTCGAGTAGGCTTGATTATTACTCGAGTTGAGTTTGAGCACATGTTTTCTTGGCTCAAGTCCAACTCGAATACATGTTTCCTTGGCTCAATAGCTCGTCGATCTTCTCTACTCGTTGGACTAATTTAAATTGTTTGTATATTTATTATTTTACTAGCCCAATAAAGGCCGACGATTACTATAAAGCTCGTAAACTCGACTCGATAAAGCTGAACTTAACTTGATAAGGCTCGAACTCAATTTCGAGCTTTATCGAGTCGAGTACTCGAGAAACTCGAATGTGCTACGAGCACGAGCCGAAACTACTTGTACCCAATCGTTACCGAGCTCAAGTACTCCTCTACTTGCTCGAGTTCGAGCTCGAGTATGGAACTACTGGAGCTCGACTGGACTCGATAGCACATCTAGATCAGATCTCTATATGCCACACAAAGTTAGTTTATTGTAAATCTTTACTGCCATCGATGGCATAAAATGACACCGTTAGGCAATTTAGACCACTATTTCCCATAGCAAAACTTATTGAATCTCTAGTCGAGCCCTATGCCATGTTGAATGATATCTTTCAGTCTCCTATGAGGTAAGAGTCAACATCAACATCATCTGCACCTTAATTCCAACTAATTGGGTCGGCAACATGAAGATTATAGTGTCAATTAGCGGGCAAAATTAGTTGATTCTATAAAAGCATGAGAAAAAATAAAGTAACAAAATTTTACGGCAATGTCCTTCCTCTAGCGACCTTTATAAGAAAGAGAAAAGAAGGAGAAATGTGATAAAATTCCAAAGCTCTCATCATCATAAGTTTTCCAATTGTATGAAAAATATCAGAAGACAATGAGTTGAGATAATTGCTATAATCATGTCCTGTTACACGATTGATATTGTAAATCAACATGCACATCGTCAAACATGATAATTTCTCTGAGTTAAGAATAAACATAAACAAACGAGCTTGTTATCCCAATAAATTGGGGTAGATTACATGAACGAAAAATAGAGTTACGTCAGGTTTTGCGCTTGTATTATTCTTCTCCACGTGCTTCTCTCCATAATAAGATCTTCATCAAGTCTCTTAGCCTCCATATCTTCACGTATGACTTCTATCCATGTCTTCTTTGGTCGCCCCGTGATCCTTTAGAAGGATCCAAGTCCATCGACTTCACTCGACGAACAAGTACATCTATTGGCCTATGCCGTATATGGCTGAACCATCGTAATGCTTTTGGATCTTGTCCGCAATGGGTGCAACGCCTAAGACATAACAAATTTCTTGTTTCTTCACTCTATCTCTTCTAGTTTTACCACACATCAAACAAAGCATGCTCATCTCAGCCACACTCATGTTGTCTACATAACTTCTCTTTGGTGCTCAATATGTTGTCCCATATAATAAGTCTGGCCTTATGGCAGTCCGATAGAGCTTCCATTTCAGTCGTAGTAGTATATTACGATCACATAACACTCGTGTGACACTTCTTCACTTCAACCAATCAGCAAAGTTATATGTATGTATATATATATGTAAGTAATGTTTTATAGTTATATATAACCTAGATGCCTAGGCGCCCTCCTAGACGACAATTTGGCGCTTAGTTATATGTATATATATATATATATATATATATGTAAGTAATGTTTTATAGTTATATATAATATACCAATTTTTTAAAATAATTTAAATAATAAACTTGTATTAAACTAATTGGCCCAAATAAATTAAATTACTTGGTCTTAAACAGAGAGAATGTGGCAAAATAGTCAGATTATTGTAACCTGGTCTCGTACAAAAATAATGTAAACAATAAACTCATAATAAATTTATTGGATAAACTCATAATAAATTTATTGGGCCAAAATATTATAAATCAATATCCATGCCCAATTACTTCTCCTCACTTTCCATCCATTTTTTCCTTTCTTTCTTTATCTATCCGCATACGTCTCTCTCTCTAGTTTTCTCTTTTCTTTCACGCACACAGACATACATCGAAGACCAGCTGGAGGCGGGCGGCGAGGAGCGACAGTGGGCTGCTAGGAGCGGCGACAGCAGAGATCTGGACCTGGAGCAGGCGGCCGGCAGGTTTTACACGTCCTGAGTTAGTGTTTTTGCTTTTTCTCTGATACGTTCTCTCTCTTCTGCGTTTCCCCCTGATCTACTTGATTTCAGGCGATTCAAAGCCTCCTGGCAGGCTGGCTGAACTGCCTGGCAGCCAAGGTGATGACTCGATGCCGTGATAATACTGCGAATCAGATTGTGTTCTATGATTGACGTCACTATCTTTTCTCCGTCTTTCTGAAGAAGAGAATCTACATATTTAAACAATGACTACATGGTATCTACTGTCCATCAGTGAAATGATACGAGTCTTGATGCTGACGACTTTTAAACTTTCACTCTGGTCTTCGATCTACTCACCCTAAAGTCCTTCGCTTTCTAGTGTCTCCCTCATTGCTCCATCTTTGCATTGCCCTGCTTTTGCCTCCTCAATTAATACGTCATTTGCAAAAAGCATGATCCAAGAAATAGAAATGGGCTTACCGCAAGTCCTTGGTGTAATTCAATGGTGATAACGAACTTCCCTGTCAGCATGGTTGTCACGGTGTCGAGGCTTTGCCTCGCTAAAATGGGGCAAGTCGGGCAATTCTTCGCCTGGGCCTGATTGCCAGATCCGGTTCATGTCTTACGCAGTTGGAAAAGAGCGTACGCGTTAACACATCATTAGCAAGGCTTATCCCTTCTGGGCATTATAAAAAAACGACCGAAATAGAGAGAGGGATTAAAAACTTCAACGACCAACAACGATTAAAGGCTCGAAGCAGTGAGAAGGTGGATCTTGAAAGAAGCCAAAGAACAAACACGAGAATGAGAAAGAGAGAGAAAGGGGCTGGAAGATGAACAGGGGGACAGATGA
Source organism: Orobanche coerulescens (assembly GCA_033398695.1). Taxonomy (NCBI): domain Eukaryota; kingdom Viridiplantae; phylum Streptophyta; class Magnoliopsida; order Lamiales; family Orobanchaceae; genus Orobanche; species Orobanche coerulescens. The sequence goes on along the minus strand of CM065805.1, from coordinate 168,211,098 downwards.
AGAAGATGAATATGGTGGGTGGGTGGTGAGAAAGAGGGTAACAGGAGGTGTAGGGTTTTAATTAATTAGTGGTGAATGACCTAATTAACCTTAGGTATATTATATATTTCTAAGATTACTAATTTGTCTACTAAATAGATGAAAAAAAAATTCTTCGTACAAGATAAAAAGGAACTTATTTAAATGTTCATGACTTTATAGAAATTATTTCTTATTTTTGGATAATGGTATATTACTATATTATATATTTTACTACATATTTCAAGTAGGCGCCTAACTTTCACCTAGGTGATAAGCTTGCACCTCGCCTCACCTTGACGCTGTGATAACCATGCCCGTCAGGCCTCCACAAGAACTACCATTTGTTGTTGCTCTGTCGCACATATCCTTGATTATACTTGATTATAGACACTCCTTTCTTCGCTATGGTCCACCATAACACCTCTCTTGGAATTTTATCATACGCCTTTTCCAAGTCAATATGTGGATCTTTACCCCTTTCTTGATTACTTTCAATGAGTTGTCAAAGGAAGTCAATAGCTGCTGTTGTCGATCGTTCCGGTATAAAGTCAAACTAATTTGGAAATATTAATCAGTTTTACTTAGGCTGGATTACCCTTTCCCATCACTTCATTGTGTGACACAAGTATACCATGATAGTTGGCACAACTCTAAATGTTGCCCTTATTTTTATAATGTGGTATTGATGTACTTTTTGCCTATTCTTCGGAAAGCTTGTTTGTATTCCAGATCTTTTTGAATAAAGTAGTGAACCACTTTATCGCTACTTCCCCAAGAGTCCAAGACATTTCCATACTTCAATTGGAATACCATCTGGGCCGACTGCCTTCCTCGTCTTCATCTTCTTCAAAACTTCTTTGACTTCTGATTCTCAAATTCTATGGGAGATCCCCAACTAGCGTTCATGCTTGAAAATAACCGCCCCTCTAAAAAATCACGTGCTTGGCTCATTTTTCTGGCAATCAGTGACTATATGGCAAATAGTTCTGATATTCCTGATAACTGCCTGTGCAGGTTATTGCGTTGCCTCGGTAAAATTTGGTCAGATTTTATTGTTCGAGCATGTCTATGGACTAAACCGTTGTCACAAATTCTTTGATGTTAATTTCTGACTTCTGGTAGCCAAATCTCTCTTATTGCAAAGGAACAAGCATTTTCCACCCTGTCGATCAATTGTGTGTTTCTATTTACTTAATTAAACCGGAGTGCAGAGGCTTCAAAACTTGGATAAACTCAATATTGGGAGTGTCTCAAACACTTGAGTGCAGAGGCTTCAAAACTTGGAATCATGATATATTTTAGTGTTTGCAAAACTCTCCCATTGTATACGGCACACACTTAAAAAAGAAAAGTGGAGTGCCCACTTGGACATAAAGCAGTTATCATTTGTATTGTTGGTGGGAAAATCGACTCTAGGATTCTTGAGTACTCCAAGAATGGCGACATTGAGCGTTTTCCGCGCAGTTAATTTTGGTTGAATATGTAGAGATCTTAGTTGCATAAGTTTTGAGTGTTGATGTATTGGGTATTAATTGACTATTTTTGTTCTTAATCTGTTTGTTTATCTTGTTGATGGCTTACTTTTTCTGCACTGAATAACAATGTCCTTGATTGTTTCCGAGGTATTTGTCTGCATTCTCTTTATTTGGTAACGACTTTATTTCTGAACAATTACGCCTCTCATCACACCATGTCTCTCCAGGGAGAAGCTGGAAGTGTTTGCGGTTGCAGAAAGTGGGAGGGTTTAATCAAAATGTTCCCATTTCATTTGTACAATGACATTCCAGACCAGTTTGTAACAAATCTCACATGATTGTGCTCCATTTTACATCTGTTTACAGTGTTTTGCCCAAAAAAGTGATCGCGTGTTTAAGTTTTCCAGTGATGTCTACTTCAGCTATTATGTTGCCTGACTTGATCCTCATGCAAGGTGTTGTGTATGTTCTTTATTTTAGTTTTTTAATGAATGTTTTGCAAACACTCATTGTTAAGGGGAAAAAAATAGAACAAGTCTCGGCTTATAAGGGGGGAGATACATTAATCCCCCCCATGTTGCTTGTCGAAATTAGTATTGGAAAATAATTTTAATCTTATACCTGATAACAATTATTCCTAATCAATAATATTTGGGATCATATAGATAATTAAAGAATAGAGTTTCATTTTGAAATGCAATGGAAGAGTTCCAGGATTATATAGCTATCTTTGGGGTTTGTTTCGAGAAATCTATTGATCAATTTCGATTCGATATTTGTTTGTTGAAGATGTTACAGTAAATGTATTTTATTTCATTTCTATCAGGTTCTGAAATTATAGAAATAGTGGATTAGACTAAGTTTATTGATTGCTATCAAGAGCTAAATATCTCTCCTCATGTAATTTTTCTTTGCTTTAATTTAAATAAGGCTCTATAAGCATCATTGAGATTGTGAAACATGGAATTACCCAAAACAAGACTATGAGATGTTTCTGGTTTCAAATCTTACCGGAATGAGAGCGATTAAGGGAATGTTTTCGAGCCCAAGATTATTTAATGATGCAACGAGTGTAATATGTGCGAATAACACAAAAATCGAACTTGGTCTACTAGTATTAGAAAACAATAGGAACTATGTGATTAAACGTGTTCGTTGATTCGAGCTGAATACAAAAAGAACACACAAAACTACCAGGTATAGGGAAATCCTAGGTTTATTTATCACATCAAATCTACCCCGATCGTGACAATTCCAACTATTATTGTACCGTCTTGACGACTGGTGTATATTTGATGTATTTTATGTAATGATTAGTAAAAGTAATGATAGCAAATATATTGTGGAGATTAAAAAGTAAAAAATATTGATAGATGAATGTGGTGTGAAGATTAAAAAGTATTCAATATGTCCTGCTCAAAGTTTTACTCTTATCTTCTTTTTTTTGTCTTTTTAGAAACTTTAAATTTGTTAAACTTACACAATCAAATTAAACAATCATCTTTTACTTTTTAATCTCCATCATACTCACTATCAGTACTTTTTATTTTTTAATCTCTACTATATTTTTATCATCATTACTTACACCAATTATTATTTTATACACCAAATATCAAGTTTTGAGCGGGAAAGAGAAAATAAATGATGGTTGTTTGATTTGATTGTGTAAAAGTAATAAAAATAAAAAATTTGAAGAAATAAAAAAAGATAAACATAAAATTTAACGCAGAATTGAGTTAGTAATTAATTTATCGACTACTACTAATACCAACTGTTTCAATCTTGAAGCCTATCAGTTTTTTTTTCCACACACGCACACGAGGGGGATCGCCTCGTCCCGAAACTCCCAAAGAGGCCGAGCTCACCCCGATCTAGAGGTAGTTCACAAGATGACTGATCGCGCCATTGTCCCTCGCATGTATTACGGCTCGCGTTTACTGGGCCCGATCAGGGTTAATGGTTTCATCTCTGGACATTGCCTTAGGGCTCCAGCCGTTCCCCCATCTTGAAGCCTATCAGTTTGAGACGACGAAGAAGTAGTAATAAGTAAAATTTTTCCTCATTCCAATGTAAGTGGGATGTTTCACTTTTTTTCCCAAAATAAATTTCCCATTTGGATATTATTCATCTTTATACTCAAATTATCCTTATTTCACAACTTAATTTTAGGAAATTTTAAAAAGTATAATTTTGCAGTTTATTCTCATGGTATATTTTACGGGACTACAAAATTATCCGTATTTATTTGAAAATTTATACTAATTATTATTGATTATAAATTTTCATTGATTATTGATTTAGAAAAATTAAAGGATTTTTTTATTTAAAAAAGTGTGAATTCCATAAAAATCCTAGGGTAAGAGGTCGATTTATTCTTCGACCAAGATTTTTGTATTACAATAAAATAGTCCATTAGAATAAACTGCAAATTTCTTTTAGTTCCATAAAATAAAATAAAAAAGCTGTTTTGAAAATTGAGAAAAATTGAAACCTACTATTTTAAGTGAGAATGAATAGGTAATATGTTAAGGGTAAAATTGAACATTTTTATGTACTAAATTTATAATCTTTAATAATTGAAAAAAATGAAAACCTCTTATTTAAATTTGGATGGGTGAGTATTAAAGTTAACTTTTAGGCATAATAAAAAGAAAAAAAATCGAGAGGAATTTGAAAAATTACAGAGTATATTATGTGTGAGACAAAAGGCATGAGTCAGAGTCCAGTAATAAATAGTCCTCCTGTTGGTTTATTTTGGACACATTATCGTATCATTAAAACCTGCAGGAATTTTCCATCATTCCCTCTGCGGCTCTGCCCACCCAATTAATGCCATTTTGGCCCCCAAGTACCAATCCCCATGAACAATTTCAAATTTCTTATTTTGGTTTTCAATTTATTTCAAAATTTAGTTATTTAAATAAAATAGTGAATCTGTTTTTTATTTAGTGTCTATTTCACCTTTTAAGACTAACTTTTGATTGTAAATAGTAAATCTTTAGTTAAATAATACAAAAATATAGACAAATAATATTACAAAAATATTCTTAAAATTGAATACAATGATACTTCTTTATAACATCTAAAAAGGGAACTCTCCGAAAAAGTCCCAATATTTTGGTGCAATTTACGGCTTAGCCCTGAATTAAATTTTTTTTTTTTTATGAAAAATGATAAGATATCGGCCATTGTAATCACTTTGATCATTTTTCCGATAATCCTTTATTTAACCGTTTTTCTATTTTGGGCCAGTTTACGGTTTACCCCAGAATAATTTTTTTACGAAAAATGACAAGATATCGGTTATTGTAATCACTTTGACCCTTTTTTTCGGTAACCATTTATTTAACCGATTTTCAAGCGGAGTTGGACGCCAGGTCATTAAATGAGAGGGCCATGTGATCTATCATGTGTTCTTTAAGCAGAAAGGTTGGTCACTTAAACACTATCACGCAAAGAAGGTCGAGAAATGGCTTCTTCATCCTCTGTTGGAAGCAGGAATGGACTCGACCAAGAAGGCAAGCTTTACTGACGAGATGTGCTTGTGAAGATCCTGTTGGCAAGTGGACATCATGGAGTCCCACAACCCCTGGAAGAAGATTCATATGTTGCCCCAATTTCTGGGTATGTAAGTTATAATGTTTTGAAAGTTAACCTCATTTAGCTTGAATTAGGTTTAATTTTCAATAATGCGTGATGAGGAGAAAGATTGCAAGTATTTTGCTTGGGTCGACCCTCCATTACCAAATAAGTGGTACAGAGACATGTTGTTAGAATTTTACAACCATGTAAATCAAGGCAACCATGATAAATTTGAAGATTTTGTGGAAGAACCTCTGGTAGAAGCAGTTCAAGTTGTTCATGAACCTTCAAATTCATCATGGTTGTCCGTAAAGCTTGCCTTTTTGGTCGAGTACCATTCCTGCTTCCAAGAAGTCATTCATCGACCTCTTTGCGTGCTAGAGTTTAAATGACCAACCTTTCTACTTAAATAACACATGATAGACCACATGACCCTCTTATTTAATGAGTTGGCGTCCAGCTCAGCTTGGAAACCTGTTAAATTAAAGGTTACCAAAAAAAAGAGGTCAACGCAATTACAATTGCGATATCTTGTTTTTTTTGGTAAACAAAAATAATTTGGGGCGAAGCCGTAAACTGACTCAAAATATTGAGACTTTTTCGGAAATTTCTCCATCTCGAAAACCGGTTAAATAAAAGACTACCGAAAAAAAGGGTCAAAGTGATTACAATAGCCGGAATCTTGTCTTTTTTTGTAAAAAAATTAATTTGGAGTTAAGCCGTGAACTGGCCCAAAATATTAGGACTTTTTCGAAGATTTTCCTTAAAATATATATAGTAAAAGACGACATTTATTAAAAAGCAGAGGATGCACACATTGATGAAATCAAACAATCAACCATGTAATTTTTATTCCAAATATGAGTGTCTTTTACTCGTAAGAAATATTATATACGAAAATATAAAATTAAAATGAAGATTTGAAGCCACTCTTTAACCCTTCATCAATCCTAGTCGTTACAGATCTATGCAAGTTATTTTAGTCGGGTTACGTGTTGTTTATTTTTCTTTTATATACAGAATAATTTGGGGATGTTACAGAATATGGTATCAGAGCTTAGATTTATGAATACCTAGGCTGTCGGTCTTTTTGGGTTGAATTGAGTCATCTTTCATATACAGTATCACTACATTGCCATCATCTCAGTGCGACCGGTACTTTTAAGTCCTTCTACTCTTTTCGTATTTTCTTAGTCTCATTATTTATGAATTCGTATTTCTGGGAATCGGTCACCTCGATGACGTGCGGTATGAACAATACTTATGTACTATATGTATCCTTCAGAATGTCTGCCGACAGGAGACGAGGACGTGGCCGTGGTCGTGGACGCGGGCGAATACATGGCGCAGCCGTTTCCTTCAACTCCGTTGCAAGGTCGACTATCCCTACCTTATCAAATTCAGTGCATCCCGATACCGAAAGTCAACATGACCAATCGACCGGTCAAGGGAAAAATGCAGATATTGGAGTTACGAATGTTCTTCAACAATTGGCAAATCATATGGCTATTCTGGCCCAAGCTGTTCAACTGAATAATCCTAATCCGACTACGGATGCCTTATTACAGAATGTGGTCCGTATGCACCCTCCACAGTTCAGCGGTGCTATCGACCCAGCGGGTTGGGAGAGTTGGTTATTTGAATTGGAATTTTTTTTGAAGCAGTTGATTGCGGAAACGAGAGAGGTACCTATTGCTCGGTACTTCCTTGCTAAGGAATCCGTGACTTGGTGGAAAGCTGTTAAACCACAAGACTGTAATGTCCGCATTTTTCCTTTCTCCGGTATTTTAATTTTTGGTGTATTTTTCATTTTTAGCAACTCGCTTGTAACCGTATTGATGTTTTGAGAACATTTAATAGTGGACTTCTGGTCATCCGAGATCGTTTCGGACTTGTTCTACTCAATTTCGTGTTTAATGTCATTTCCGTCGCTATTTCGTTCGATTCTAATAATCGTTGTTCGGAACCGCCATATCGGGGTTTCCGCAGATCCATCTCATATTATTATGCTTGTTGTGAGCTTTCGTTTGTTGTTTCGATCATATATCGTGTATTTCGAATCTTTTGGGCCATTTTGTAATTTCCCAAAGTTTTGGGGCGATAACTAACGTTGTCTTTTTCCGAACCTTTAGGCAGTCAGAATCGTGTTTTCTTTTAGCGCTTTAGTCCCGACTCGATCTTGTCGTTCGTGTGTCTTCTTCGGTCCGTTGTTTGGTGTCGGATGCGCGTTGTTTTCATCCGAGGTGGAATTCACTGTTTTCCATCCTTGGATGCTGTCTGTGCTACTGTCTGCACTCGCTAGCGCGCGCTATTTCTGTTGTATAGCGAAGCTAGTGTCGTTGAGTAGTGCACGCTATGTTCTTTTTGTAGCGCGCACTAACGACTCGAGCACAGCAGTGGCAGTAGGTTGGTTCTGCTCTCTGCTCTCTAGACGAGCAGCTTAGCGCACGCTAAATTGTATATTAGCGCACGTTATGATTTAGACTTAGAGCACGCTGGGTGTCCGGTAGCGTGCGCTAATTCGGTAGTTCAGAGTGGGCAGAATGTTTTTAGACTCAATCTGGTGTTCAGGTAGCGCACGCTTTGGCCCGATAGTGCACGCTATCGAGGGGCTGTTAGCGCACGCTAATTTCTGGTAGTGCACGCTAATGGGCGAGAACCGTAGGTTCTGGACTAGTTTTGACTGGGTAGCGCGCGCTAACCATCAATCGTTAGCACACGCTAACCCCTCTGGTTATAAATACCAGAGAGTTGACCCAGATTCGCCACTTTACTCATTTATTTCCCTTCCCCGCGGCCGAGCGATCTAAGGGCGATTTGGAGGCGATTCCCTTCTTCCAGTCACTTCAGATATCATTTTTCTTGAGTTCTTGGTATATATTAACAACATCTACTCGTGTTCTTCGTCCTCAATCAAGGTAATCTCCTAGAACCTTATTTTTGGAAATTTGTGGGTTTTTGAGTTTTTCTCCGATTCGTTCCGTATTGTTGATTAATCCATGACGTATATGATTAATCTTGATGGTATTCTTGTTTTCCCTACGAGTTCATGGTAAGATTCATGATATTTGTGAAATCGAGAGGGTTCGGTTGCAATCTGTCCTCGTTGTTGTGTTTATATGGTCTTACATGAATCGTAGGTGGGTTTCCGGATGTATTCCATTTCCGTACTCGTTTAGAAATGGTTGTGATTGTGTTCCTCGAATCGTTAGGTTCTGGTTTATCATTTCCTAGCGATCGTGGTTGATTTCCTTTCCGTTCGTGTCGTCGTCAATCACTCAAGGCAAGTATTCTTGTGAAACCTTTATAGTTAACATGAAATGGTGATGTATGATATTTGTGTGCTTTGCTCACTCCGGGAGGGTCCGACGTGGCCTCGGAGGAATCCAGTGGTTTAGCCCCGGATTCACGAGCTTGTTGGCTAGCTAGTACGGGAGGGTCCATAGAGGCCTCAGATGGGACCAGTGGTTTAGCCCCGGCCCTAGGCGATGCATGTGTGTGATTCTGATTTTTGACTATGGCCAGTCGGGGGGGTCCTTAGAGGCCTCGGATGGGACTAGTGGTTTAGCCCCGGTCCTAGGCAAATTGATTATTGACTATTTGTTTTCCGGGAAAAGACATGTCTGGTTTTAATTTTTGAAATAATCTGGTGCATGTACAATGAGATGTGTAAGCGAATGGTTTGTCTTGATTACTTGTACTAGCGTAATTGCTAACCCCTTTGGGGATCCGTTTTGGGGAAATTCTTGTTATGAATTTCAGGCTATGTTCAGCCGTACGAGCGGGCATTGGGACAATACGAGGATGCTGGCCAGGGTTGTTGACGTGTGCAAATTAGTTTCTTTGTTTCCGTTGTCCTTTTCGATATGGTTGTTTTCCAACTTGTGAACTTATAGATAGTAGTCGCGAGTACTTTGGCATTTTTACTCGGATTATGGTTTGTATCGTTAAATGTTATTTATGATTGTAAGGTGATGTTTGTTTCGCCGGTTATGTCGGGCGTTTTATTTAATTATCATCCGGTGATGTGTGTTTTCTCGCTAACTGTGATGGTTAGACGAGTAGTATTTATTATAGAGCCTGGTGGGTCCCAGGTAGGGACCCACGGCGCTGTAATATACCTTGAATATCTTGTGGGTGTTACAGAAAATGGTATCGGAGCACTAAGTTTATGGATACCTAGGCTTGTTGATTAATTGGGTCTAGTTGTGTTTTGTTTTGCACATCGTCACCCTGCTGCCATCATCTCGGTACTTCCAGTGCTCGTAAGTTTTCCTTACTCGATTCCTTCTTTCCTTGTATCGTACTTCCGATTCTTGAACTGTGACTGTTTTTCCTCTCATACTTATCATTAAATTGTTGTTGCTACTCTTTATCTCCGGTATGGATGCTGGAAGAGGTCGTGGTAGAGGTCGTGGCCGTAGTCGTGGACGCGGCCGGGTGTTGGGATTCGGTGCCTAAAACGAAGGCCCAGCGGAAGCGGTAAAATAAAAATTAATTCGATCCGAATCCCTATGAGGATCGATCGAGCTACGTATATACGAATATTGAAACGAAAACACAAGAGACATAGAAACTCACCCTTGTAGTCCGTTGATTAAATGGGTTTCTTCTCTTGAGCTATTCCCTAAGCTTTAGTTGTATATCCCTACGAACCAAACGTGCTCCAAGCCCTTGGATGATCCAACGTCGAAAATACAATGCCTCTACTTGCCACGCGCCGGATAAATGAAAGGGATGACAATCACCTTGCTATCCTCCAAGGATACGGCTAGAGCTAAGTGATGAAGCTATTGGTTTGTGATTACAACACTCTAAGTGTATAACTCACTTTATATCTTTAATTTCTTGATTTTTCTCCAAGAACCACCAAGAACAAGATGAAGAAGAAAATGAAGACTATGTGAGAAAACAATTTTCTCTCTCTTGAACTCTCTCAACCGTAGGAAATGAATGGGGTGAGAGGAAGAGTTAGTCTACTCCTTTTATTTTTCATTCAACAACTCATCAAATCACTTTTCATAATAAAAGAGATTCCATGTCCCCTATTGATAAACAATTCATGATATTAAATCATAAAGTCTTCCACCACATTAGGTGGAAGACAAAGGGGGGGGGGGGCATCTAGAAGGGTAGGAAAAATTCAGTCCGTTTCGGACTCCCGTGAGCCAAAACAGATAAACTCCGATTCCGTTCCGATTTATTTATATCAATTAATTAATCCAATTAATTAATTATATCAAATACATAAAAACATAATTAATTTCTCCAAGAAATAATTATATTCATGAATTAAATTAATCACCCAGTAATTTATTTAATTCATTAGGCCGTAAATTAATTTATCCAATAAATCAATTTAGACATCAAATGTCCCAATAAATTAGATATCCAATATCCAATATTTATAAAGAGATAATAAGCTCGATTCATTCCGTCGTCAATCCTATTGCGCGACTCGGTAGGTCCGTCTCAGTCAGCAATGGGAGGAATCAAAGAGTAGTAGCACCACCTAGCCAGCCTGGCGGCCTACACTATACCCCAACTGAGAACGAATGATTGGGATCATTCAAGAACCATTCTGTCGTGAATACCAGTATACGTATAAATCCTTCTTTCAAATGTCCTGATCAAGATATAGGGTCACGGTCAGTCAAACCCTATTTGTACTTGACGCTATGCATGCGTTAATGCAAATCGAGATCATCGAGCTCTCGTGTATCCAATACAACTAGTTCCGATGCTTTGGCCAAAGACTTATGATCTCATCTGCCAATAACCGCATAGAACATATAACCCGCTCATTAACGGGAGAAAAAAATTCTATCTTGGTATTCAGTAGGACCTGCTACTTGCCCATCAAGACGCACGTCGAGGTTGACCCCCACCTCCCGGTTTACAGGGTCGAACTACTCTAATGAAAATCTTGACGTCACAAGCACATCCCTACTAAATCCTCAAGTCGAAGGTTCACGAATACCTATCACAACCTTTCGATTCCGTCATTGACTGTCCCGGGGTGAAATCTGTGTGACGAATCGAGGGTGAGTCGATTCGAGTATACTAATCCAATTAGCATACCTATAACGTGTGCTCCCACTAACCATTAGTGTTCGACAGGCACTCTCCTTGTCAAAGAACACGTCATACAAGTCTTCACATAAACTTAACGCCCAGTCAAGTTTCATCGACTTGCGAACGATTAAGTATTTGAGCTATAAACCTTTCCAGTGCCGACCTCCTTATCCAATAAGGAGTGGAACGCTTTGCTCTCAAATACACGGACTAGTTTCTAAATGTATATTTACGAGTTAGGAATGCCAGCAACTACTAGTAAATAAAGAAACATCCATTGCCTTATATTAATAATATACATAATAACAAGTACAATGCCCTCACTCAACATCCTCTGAGTGGCATTCGAGGGCATACTCCAAACAATCTCCCACTTGCACTCAATGCCACACACTACGGTATCTAATACCCATGTTCTCCAGATGACGCTCCAAGCTAATCTGAGAAAGTGGCTTGGTCAGTGGATCAGTGACGTTATCGGCTGACTCTACTCTATGCAACACAATATATCTCTTTGCGAACAAATTCTCTTACGAGATGATACTCTCTCTCAATATGTTTGGTACTATTGTGAAACCTCGGCTCCTAGGCATGTGCTACCGCTCTGGTAGCGCAGTACAAGGTCTCACGTGAAGTTTACCCAGTAACTTTTAAATTCTTCCTTTGGAGGCCTCCGAGGCCGCTTTATACTCAGCCAAACAGGTGGAATTAGCAGCCGCGCTATACTTGGCACTATGCCATGATACTGCTCCTCCATTAAGAGTAAATGTAGCCAGAAGTAGACATAGAATCATCTTTCTGTCCTTGGAAGTCCAATACAGTGAATCCCATCACATTCAGTTCTCCACCACCATATATAAGAACCAGATCTCTAGTCCTTCTAAAGTACTGGAGAACGTTCTTTATGGCGGTCTAATGTTCCCGAACTGGGTTAGCCCGAAACCTACTTACCACGCTCCGAGCATGCGCAATGTCAGGTCTCGTACACAATAAATCATATGTAAGGCTACCCACTGCCGAATCATATGGTATATAACTCATTTCCTTTCATTGTTCCAAACTATGAGGAAACATCTTCAAGGTGAGTTTTATTCCATGTTGCATCGGAAGGAACCCTCTTTAAGATCTAATCTATATAGAGTGCTTGGGAAAAACTTATCATTCTCTTCGATCTATCCCAGTAGAGTCGAATCCCAAGAATATAGGCTTCTTCTCCCAAGTCTTTCATGGACAAATTACTCGAAAGCCAAGCTTTCACAGAACTGAGCATTCCCACATCAATTCCTATTAGTAGAATGTCATCTACACATAGTACTAAGAATGCGATCTTGCTCCTACTAACCCTCTTGTATACACAAGATTCCTCTTCATTTTGCACGAAGTCAAACTCTTTGACTGCCTCATCAAAACGAAGGTCCCAACTACATGAAGTGTAACACCCCTAAAACCGATCGGGAATATTACAGCGCCGTGGGCCCCATATTGGAACCCACAAGGCTAAAATCATTTTCGCAAACGTTTAAAAATGCAAAAAGGCCCTTTGAAAGTACACACATACGCAGCGGATGAAAACACAATTCAAAGAATACCGAAAGCCATTTTAAAATATACACACGCAACGGATAAAAACATAATTAAATACAATTGCAGCGGAATTAGAAAAACCAGAAAAGAATACACAATCCCAACAATCACGCCATAGCCAGTATCACCGTAAAGCTCATCCCTTCACGACCGCTACTAGCTCGAACTCCGAGTACCTAAAAGATAAAGCCCACGACGGGGTCAGCCATAATACTCAACAATGATAACGATCACATCACAAAAATAATTACATATCAATGTAATCTACAGAGTAAGAACATTCCCCATGTAATCTTACCGAAGTAACCTTACCAACCTGTCACAATCTATAATAAATCAATTCTTATCATAATCCCATCTTGCGTTCTTAAGTGATGAATGAATTCAAAAGTAATCACCTGTACTGTATCCGAAACACTACCAAGATTTCCAAACATAAACATATCTCGAGTATAGAATAATCTGGCCAAGTTCAATTCTGCTGGCTGGGTCGCACAATTGGTTCCCAATACTGTTAGAAACCGATATCACACGATACATCTGCAAATCAATTGTCCCGAAACAATGGCAAGTCCCGGATATCAATACAAAGCATGAATGCTCACACAATCAATAATGATAAACAATCGATGCATCACAACGGAAATATCAATGACATGATATTTCCATACAAGATCGACAAAGGATCAACCACGGACGAGAATACCATGATCTGGTGACTCCAACAAGATCAACGAAGAATCAATAACCGAGAATACCGACGACACGGTAAGGATCAACGAAGAATCAATAACTGAGAATACCGACGACACGGTAAGGATCAATGAAGAATCAATAACCGAGAATACCGACGATATGGTAAACTCCATCAAGACCAATAAGAGTCGACAACCAGAAATACTAACGATACGATAACTCCAATAAGATCAATAAAGGGTCAACAACCGAGAATACTGACGACACAGTAAACTCTAGCAAGATCAATAAGGACCAACAACCGGGAATACCAACGATACGGTAAACTCCAACAAGAGCAATAAGGAGTCGACAACCGAGAATACTGACAACACGGTAAACTCCAATAGGGATAATAAGGGATCAACAACTGAGAATACCGACGACACGGTAAAATCCAATAACATCAATCAAGGACTAATAACCAAGAATACCAACGATGAGACAACTCTCAAACGGAATCAATAAGGATCAATAACGAACGATATTACCAATGACAGGGTGAACTCCAAACGAGATTTATAAAGGATCGATATCAATGGGTTGACCATCGATATGGTAACTCCGAACGAGATTAGTAAAGGTTCAACGGCGACGGATACACGAGGGAATAAAATCATCAACCATATACAAATCATATATACGGGATTTCAAAGACAACCTGAATATTGAACAGATCCAATTATACATGGACTGTGAACGACCAATCAATAAGGCTCAAGATGGACGTCACGATATGCTCGATCCGGACATGTGTACGTGTACAAGCCAACCACGGGTATTGATCAATACACGTCTGGTCTCGTACCTAATCAGCCTCACGAAGTACGTCTCGTGTGCACGGTTCAATATGAGGTCGAAACCAACACATGCTACACGTGCCTGTCCAGAAAATCCTACACGTGAACGATCAAAACGTATCTGACTCCAGATATGCCACGATACAACATGACACCAAATCTCGAAGTAAAGCATATCCAACAAGGATCAGAAGATTTTCCAAGAGAGCAACAATAACTCGATCATGAAAGACCGACACGACCACAATGTCGTATTTCGTCAGGCAACAACCCACATCATGCTCAACAATGCATATAATAATAGCACATAAACTCCCAAGGTAGCAGCCAAGGGTCACGGAAGCATCTACTCAGGAATACTCCGGACAATATCACATAAACTCCCAAGGCAGCAGCCGAGGGTCACGGAAGCATCTACTCAGGAATACTCCGGACATAGGTGCCATTTAGGTCTTATCCCCTACCACATTTCCATTCGGGTACCATACAGGTTTTATCCCCAACACATCGGCCCCACAGATTACGGCTCAAAGAGAGAGCACGTCACAAAACGTAACAAACAATGGTGCACACTCACCACATGAAACATCAGCACACACATCCAATAATGCAAGAGGATGATTATCATAATCCAACAATATTAATTTACCTCAAGATGGAGACGCTAACCTTTCCACGACCAACTGCCCTGAATGAATACACGGTTTATCCGACAATCCAAGATGAAGTGCAGACCATAACTAATACCAAACCACCATCCCGAGTTCAACATCGACACGATAACTAACCTTGATATCCAACTTCTCATGCAATAGACCAAATTATAATTCACGTTCCCATTTCCACTAGACATCCTTAAAATCATATACATTATGATTTATCTTAGTCCAAAAATACCATACATACCACCATTCCGACAATTCATATATTCTATAATACCATTGCTATATGAATCATAAATGAAATGAAAACGAAATCATTTATTAACATTATGAACTGAGCAAGCATTACTTGCCTTGATACTAATTCAATGAAGCCGCTATCAATCCCGCCGTCTTCATCTACAAGCTCCTCAGCCCCGACCAAGACGATTCATGCATTCTCCAACCTTAACCGCATCGCAACGGTTAACATCAACGATCACTAACGCAACCTAATGCAATAATCGATTAACAATACGTTCAATAACAATCAACAACCGAAATGACCAACTAATCAAACTCGATGGTTCAACGATATCTCGATCATACGAAACCAAAGTGTATCAACTCTTAAAAATATGAATTTCAAGCCAAATTTCGATAATCAATAGTTCTAACAACGTCTACAACATTCTTGGTTCTGACTTCAATCTTAATTTCGGATTAACACGGCTCATCTTTATAAATTCATATAAATTCAATTACCGGTTTTCATCACGAATAATCATATACCAAAATTAACTGCAATCCTTCTAATTTATGGACATATATTACTCAAGAACTCTTCAAGAACGTGAATTAATCCATAATCATGTTCGTAGCCAACAAAACGACGTAATTCGATATGTTCTAACATCTAACCGTCATCTAGTTCATAATCCAAAGCATATATCATCATATTCTTCAATATACGATTCGTATAATCCCAAAATCATAACAACTATACCACAATCATCATCATACAGAGAAGAACATCAATAACAACATCAAAATCCGAATCGATGGAAGGAGTTTATCAACATACCTCTTGAAGAAGAACCACAAGGATCAAACACTTCCAAAAACATCAAGAACTCCAAGTTTCAAGCTTCTAATCATCTTCATCAAAGTCTTGACGAATGTATAAGGGTCTGAAATGGATTTGAGAGTGAAGAGGGACGAGCTAGGGGGGAGGAAATGTGTTTCCTTTTGTGAAGAAATGAAAGACCAGTTCTTATTTTATAATCTGCACATCTCGTTACGTACGTTAAGTCACAACCTTAACGTTCGTAAGGCCTTTAACATACGCTATATGTTCTATATAGCGTACGTAATCGTCATCCAGGGTTAACTGTACTATTTTGTGTCATACATTACGTACGTAACATACTTGCCATAGCGTACGTAATGTAGCAGTTGACTTGCTACAGTATTTCGCTTGCTTACGTACGTAATTCTTCATCCTTAATGTACGTAAGTCTTGAGGTTGACTCACCTGTCCACATCCTGCGCCGAAAGTCGCCGACACCGGGCCCATCTGCCGACCACAGCTCGGACCCACTGATTCCATCCTTAACGTACGTAATGTACGCAACTTAACGTACGTTAAGATTACTTAGCTACGTACGTAATCTCCAACATATAACGTACGTAATGGATTTCATACTTAGCCATTTTGCTCCTGTCTGTCATCTCAATATACTGAATACGTACACACGACATAGTGAATACATATGCTCGTTCCGATATCATTCTCATACGATACTTCTGATGCATGATACCTCGAATACAACTGTCGACCAAGAACGACAATTGTACAAATACTCATACAGTGTATCTGACATTGAAAAACATACCAAGCATGTAATATCCTAGAATAAAAATAACCTCGATAGACATACTGGCATGACTGTCACAGTTTCTAAAATTATCCACTCATATCGTGTCGGTCCCACTCTGTACAGTACATCCCAGATAAAATAATGCGAAAAATTCATAGTGAAATTCTAGGATATTACATATACACCCACTTAAATAAGTTTCGTCCTCGAAACTCAACACCTGTCATAATCAGTATCTCAATCCCGAAATATCTCAAATCACGACACCATACTCAATAATCATCATCGAAACTGAAATAACTGAAAGAACATACTTACAGGTCCGTGAAGTCGATGATCTTCCGTGATACCAGCATACGACTCCCATACAAAGTCTCAACACACTAACAACACATCGACATCGCAAATACAACAATTTGAAAATATTTCAAAAATTTTGAAACCTCCAAAATTGGTTTGACTCAAAAGTCAGAAAATCATGTTCAAAAGTCACGCTACTACCGCACCGGTAGAGCCACATAACACACACGCCCGGGTTTTACGAAACCCAAGCTCCGATACCATCTTCTGTAATACCCTAAAAACCGACCGGGAATATTACAGCGCCGTGGGCCCCATATTGGAACCCACAAGGCTAAAATCATTTTCGCAAACGTTTAAAAATGCAAAAAGGCCCTTTGAAAGTACACACATATGCAGCGGATGAAAACACAATTCAAAGAATACCGAAAGCCATTTTAAAATATACACACGCAACGGATAAAAACATAATTAAATACAATTGCAGCGGAATTAGAAAAACCAGAAAAGAATACACAATCCCAACAATCACGCCATAGCCAGTATCACCGGAAAGCTCATCCCTTCACAATCGCTACTAGCTCGAACTCTGAGTACCTAAAAGATAAAGCCCACGACGGGGTCAGCCATAATACTCAACAATGATAACGATCACATCACAAAAACAATTACATATCAATGTAATCTACAGAGTAAGAACATTCCCCATGTAATCTTACCAACCTGTCACAACCTATAATAAATTAATTCTTATCATAATCCCATCTTGCATTCTTAAGTGATGAATGAATTCAAAAGTAATCACCTGTACTGTGTCCGAAACACTACCAAGATTTCCAAACATAAACATATCTCGAGTATAGAATAATCTGGCCAAGTTCAATTCTACTGGCTGGGTCGCACAATTGGTTCCCAATACTGATAGAAACCGATATCACACGATACATCTGCAAATCAACTGTCCCGAAATAATGGCAAGTCCCGGATATCAATACAAAGCATGAATGCTCACACAATCAATAATGATAAACAATCGATGCATCACAATAGAAATATCAATGACATGATATTTCCATACAAGATCGACAAAGGATCAACCACGGACGAGAATACCATGATCTGGTGACTCCAACAAGATCAACGAAGAATCAATAACCGAGAATACCGACGACACGGTAAGGATCAACGAAGAATCAATAACTGAGAATACCGACGACACGGTAAGGATCAATGAAGAATCAATAACCGAGAATACCGACGATACGGTAAACTCCATCAAGACCAATAAGAGTCGACAACCAGAAATACCAACGATACGATAACTCCAATAAAATCAATAAAGGGTCAACAACCGAGAATACTGACGACACAGTAAACTCTAGCAAGATCAATAAGGACCAACAACCGGGAATACCAACAATACGGTAAACTCCAACAAGAGCAATAAGGAGTCGACAACCGAGAATACTGACGACACGGTAAACTCCAATAGGGGTAATAAGGGATCAACAATTGAGAATACCGACGACACGGTAAACTCCAATAACATCAATCAAGGACTAATAACCAAGAATACCAACGATGAGACAACTCTCAAACGGAATCAATAAGGATCAATAACGAACGAGATTACCAATGACAGGGTGAACTCCAAACGAGATTTATAAAGGATCGATATCAATGAGTTGACCATCGATATGGTAACTCCGAACGAGATTAGTAAAGGTTCAACGGCGACGGATACACGAGGGAATAAAATCGTCAACCCTATACACATCATATATACGGGATTTCAAAGACAACCCGAATATTGAACATATCCAATTATACATGGACTGTGAACGACCAATCAATAAGACTCAAGATGGACGTCACGATACGCTCGATCCGGACATGTGTCCATGTACAAGCCAACCATGGGTATTGATCAATACACGTCTGGTCTCGTACCTAATCAGCCTCACGAAGTACGTCTCGTGTGCACGGTTCAATATGAGGTCGAAACCAACACATGCTACATGTGCCTATCCCGAAAATCCTACACATGAACGATCAGAATGTATCTGACTCCAGATATGCCACGATACAACATGACACCAAATCTCGAAGAAACGCATATCCAACAAGGATCAGAAGATTTTCCAAGAGGGCAACAATAACTCGATCATGAAAGACCGGCACGACCACAATGTCGTATTTCGTCAGGCAACAGTCCACAGCATGCTCAATAATGCATATAATAATAGCACATAAACTCCCAAGGCAGCAGCCAAGGGTCATGGAAGCATCTACTCAAGAATACTCCGGACAATATCACATAAACTCCCAAGGCAGCAGCCGAGGGTCACGGAAGCATCTACTCAGGAATACTCTGGACATAGGTGCCATTTAGGTCTTATCCCCTAACACATTTCCATTCGGGTACCATACAGGTTTTATCCCCAACACATCGGCCCCACAGATTACGGCTCAAAGAAAGAGCACGTCACAAAACGTAACAAACAATGGTGCACACTCACCACATGAAACATCAGCACACACATCCAATAATGCAAGAGGATGATTATCATAATCCAACAATATTAATTTACCTCAAGCTGGAGACGCTAACCTTTCCACGACCAATCGCCCTGAATGAATACACGGTTTATCCAACAATCCAAGATGAAGTGCAGTCCATAACTAATACCAAAGCACCATCCCGAGTTCAACATCGACACGATAACTAACCTTGATATCCAACTTCTCATGCAATAGACCAAATTATAATTCACGTTCCCATTTCCACTAGATATCCTTAAAATCATATACATTATGATTTATCTTAGTCCAGAAATACCATACATACCACCATTCCGACAATTCATATATTCCATAATACCATTGCTATATGAATCATAAATGAAATGAAAACGAAATCATTTATTAACATTATGAACTGAGCAAAGCATAACTTGCCTTGATACCAATTCGACGAAGCCGCTATCAATCCCGCCGTCTTCATCTACAAGCTCATCAGCCCCGACTAAGACGATTCATGCATTCTCCAACCTTAACCGCATCGCAACAGTTAACATCAACGATCACTAATGCAACCTAATGCAATAATCGATTAACGATACGTTCAATAACAATCAACAACCGAAATGACCAACTAATCAAACTCGATGGTTCAACGATATCTCGATCATACGAAACCAAACCGTATCAACTCTTAACAATACGAATTTCAAGCCGAATTTCGATAATCAATAGTTCTAACAATGTCTACAACATTCTTAGTTCCGACTTCAATCTTAATTTCGGATTAACACGGCTCATCTTTGTAAATTCATATAAATTCAATTACCGGATTTCATCACGAATAATCATATACCAAAATTAACTGTAATCCTTATAATGTATGGACATATATTACTCAAGAACTCTTCAAGAACGTGAATTAATCCATAATCATGTTCGTAGCCAACAAAACGACGTAATTCGATATGTTCTAACATCTAACCATCATCTAGTTCATAATCCAAAGCATATATCATCATATTCTTCAATATACGATTCGTATAATCTCAAAACCATAACAACTATACCACAATCATCATCATACGGAGAAGAACATCAATAACAACATCAAAATCCGAATCGATGGAAGGAGTTTATCAACATACCTCTTGAAGAAGAACCACAAGGATCAAACACTTCCAAAAACATCAAGAACTCCAAGTTTCAAGCTTCTAATCATCTTCCTCAAAGTCTTGACGAATGTATAAGGGTCTGAAATGGATTTGAGAGTGAAGAGGGACGAGCTAGGGAGGAGGAAATGTGTTTCCTTTTGTGAAGAAATGAAAGACCAGTTCTTATTTTATAATCTGCACATCTCGTTACGTACGTTAAGTCACAACCTTAACGTGCTTAAGGCCTTTAACGTACGCTATATGTCCTATATAGCATACATAATCGTCATTCAGGGTTAACTGTACTATTTTGTGTCATACATTACGTACATAACATACTTGCCATAGCGTACGTAATGTAGCAGTTGACTTGCTACAGTATTTCGCTTGCTTACGTACGTAATTCTTCATCCTTAACGTATGTAAGTCTTGAGGTTGACTCGCCTGTCCACATCCTGCGCCGAAAGCCGCCGACACTGGGACCACCTGCCGACCACAGCTCGGACCCGCTGATTCCATCCTTAACGTACGTAATGTACGCAGCTTAACGTACGTTAAGATTACTTAGCTATGTACGTAATCTCCAACATATAACGTACGTAATGGCTTTCATACTTAGCCATTTTGCTCCTGTCTGTCATCTCGATATACTGAATACGTACACGCGACATAGTGAATACATATGCTCGTTCTGATATCATTCTCATACGATACTTCTGATGCACGATACCTCGAATACAACTGTCGACCAAGAACGATAATTGTACAAATACTCATACAATGTATCTGACATTGAAAAACATACCAAGCATGTAATATCCTAGAATCAAAATAACCTCGATAGACATACTGGCGTGACTGTCACAGTTTCCAAAATTATCCACTCATATCGTGTCGGTCCCACTCTGTACAGTACATCCCAGATAAAATAATGCGAAAAATTCATAGTGTAATTCTAGGATATTTCATGAAGACTGCTACAGTCTATATCATGGAGTCTACATCCACCATTGCTAGGTCATTGGTCGCGGGTCGGTCTCTTGTTTATCACCTGGAACCTCGTGGAAACCCAGTTCCTCCAAGTGCATAAAACTATACCTCTAAGGTAAATGAGACACCCTACTAGACCTATGGGGTGGTTGTACTTGTGTTTCAGAAGGTTCAGTTCCATTTTCTTGCATAGGTGTCTCCTGAGGAGTTTCATTGTATTCTTCCAAAGAAATATTTCTACCTGCTCCACCTTCCTGAATGAATCTCTTCTTCCAGGAAGTGTGCATGCAAAGCAATAACGATCTTTCTATCTTAGGGCATGTAGAATAGATAACCCATCGACTTAGATGGGAATCCAATGAAATGTCTCCCCACGGACCTTGCTTCCATTTTGTCCACCTTAGTCTTCTTGACTTAGGGGGGACATCCCCAAATCCTAATGTGATTAAGACTTGGTTTCCTGCCCTCCCATATCTCATGTGGAGTTTTAGAAATGGATTTGGAAGGATATCTGTTCGAGATATATGCAACAGTCAGGAGTGTATACCCCCACAGGTAAATCGGTAAGTCAGAATAGCCTAGCAAGGAACAGACCATGTCCAACAAGGTATGGTTCCTTCTTTATGACACACCATTTAACTGAGGAGTGCCTGGAGGTGTTAGTTGTGAAACTATTCCATGTTCCTTAAGGAACTCATCAAACTCCGTACTCATATACTCGCCACTTCGGTCCGACCGAAGTGCTTTGATATGATTACCAGTTTGTTTCTCGACTAGGGCCTTGAATTCCTAAAATTTTTCAAAGGCCTCGGATTTATGTTTCATTAAGTATACATAACCATACCTAGTATGATCATCTGTAAACGTAATGAAATATTGATATCCGTCATGTGCTGCTGCCAAAGCACCACATAAGTCGGTATGGATTAATCCCAGTTTATCAGCGGCTCTTTCAAAAGTCCTTGTGAAGGGGGACTTAGTCATTTTGTCTTTAAGGCAAGATTCACAAGTAGGAAAGGGATCCGATCCCTATGGACCCATAAGTCCATCCTTTTCCATTTTGTAAACTTTGGTCTGACCAACATGACCAAGTCTAAGATGCCATTTCAAAACTTGATTGGTTTCATCCCTACCACGTTTTCTAGTCATAGTATTCACAACTACTTTGTTGCTGAGATTTAAATGATACAATCCATTTAACAATGTAGCAGTACCCACTAGTTTATTTCTGAAATAAATTTTGCAGGAACCATCACCAATGAAAAATGAAAAGCCTTTTCGGTCCATGACCGGAATGAATACAATGTTTTTGTGCCCCTTGGGCAAAACAAGTACATCTTCTAAAGTCAAAACAAAGCCGGATTCGAAACCCAAAAGAAGTGCCCGCTTCCGACTGTGATCATAACTTCTCCAGCTCCAAGCTTCCTACTTTGTTCCAGATCCTGATTCACGGTACAAATATGAGAACTAGCACCAGAATCCAGTATCCAGGAAGTAGAAAATACAGTAGCAGAACAATTTGTTTCCAAAATAAAAGTTATGTACCTGAAGTGCCATGAAGAATCGGACAGTCTCTTGCCCAGTGGCCCAGCTCACCGCACTTGAGACATGCATCATTTTTCTTCTTGTTCTTCAGAACCATTGGGGACTTGCCCTTACCCTTAAGGTCCTCGACTTGTGGTCCCATCTGCTTCTTGGTCTTTTTCTTCTTGTTCTTGGACTTCCGAGATCCAGAAGAAATCACAAGGGCAGACTCCTTCATCCGCGGAGTCTTCATCTGAGACTTAGCGGTCACAAGTTTGTTCATTAGCCCAGCTAAGTTACATGCAATCTTATTGCAGTTGAAGTTTATAACAAACTGTGAGAAGGATTCAGGGAGAGGCTGTAGGATAAGGTCGGTTCAAAGAGAAGTATCCATCTCAAAATCAAGAGCCTCCAATCTCTCGATCATGGATATCATTTTGAGGACGTGGTCCCCAACATTCTCATCTTCCTTCATCCTTGCACCAAACAGTTGCTTGGATATCTCATATCTAGCAGTTCAACTGTGCTCACCATAAAGCTCGGTTAAGTGAGATAGAATCTGCCTAGCAGAAGTCATTTTCTCATGAGATCTCCGAAGCTCATTAGACATGGAAGCCATCATATAAGAACGGACTTTCACGTCATCCTTAACCCACTTTTCGTGGTTTTCAATCTATTCCTGATTGGCTCTTGTCCGCACTGGAGGCGCCGGAATGTCCGTCTCTAAGACGTATCCCAGTGCCTCTATACTGAGGACTATCATCAGGTTACGGATCCAATCCACAAAGTTAGGTCCGATCAAGGTGTTCTTTTCGAGTAGAATTGCGAGTGGGTTCATTGTCATATTGAGAGTTATGTCTGCATTAAGTATGATAGATTAATTAGTGACTCATTTAATTATGTTCTGAGTATAAAATTAAGGTCTTTTCTATTCTTGTTACCCAGCTCTCACTATTTTTATTGGAATAACACACTCCCATATGAAATCCGGAAGTATCGTCGCTCTACTTCATAGTGGTGATCGAGTTCTTTATAAATCTTAATAGAGGGCAACCGAATAGGTTTCTAGTCTATTAATTTTCATAAAGTGGTGTCCAACACCAACCCATCTAATGGATGATTCGATCTTCTTTTTCCCCTTGTTCACTCCCCTCAACCTATACGATTTCTATGGTTCATGAACAAGTTAAGTTTATACCATCGACGCAAATCAGTTTCACAATTGAATCTTATCCGGCAACCTATCAGGTTTCTAGGGATAAAATTTGCTCCAACGGAAGGCATCCAATGCGCTCCCGATAATTTATCCGTCCTCCCCGAACGACTACCCCGATAACTCGGAAGCATAGCACATCCGGTTTGGATTTCAATTTCCCGAAAGCTCGATGGAGGGAAGGAAATCCTTGAAACCTTATAAACTTAATAATTTGTCGTGGGAGAATTTTCGCGATTAACGTTACACTTTGCACATTAATCATTTAAGCGCGTTTGTGGCATTCATACAATATGAAAAAAAACATTCACAATCTAGTTGCTACCAACATGTGATTCATGGACCGTTCCTAGAAAACAAAAACTCCGTAATCTAATTACAAGTCTTCGTCTTGAATCTTTATCTTCTCGAAACGGATCTTACGTCATTACATATAAATTTTACATTGAAAATTACATCCTAGATACAAATATTTCTAGTAAAATAAATAGGCTCAAAACGGCCTTTACAACCCAATCGAATAAAACGAACGATTCAAAACTAAGTCCACGAACCACATCCCCATTCAAAAGCATTCATCCAATAAATACTATATAAATGGAAAGCGTAGAGATACATTGATCCAATCAACAATATGAACCGATCCAATCGATTCGCACAATCGGTAATATGATAACATTCAAAATAATTCGGTCGACCATAATTATTCCAATTAATCGAATTTCCCTTATAAAATGAAATACCATAAATCATTTTAATCATATTAAATCCAATTTAACATGCGGGAGATTAATTTTCAAGAATACATGAAAAATCGAGCCGGGGCGAAAATGGCCTGCCATGGCCGAGTCACTGCCGGCAGCCTGCCGGCCAGACACGGCCCGTGTCGCCTGACATGGTCGGGTCGTGCCGACAGTGTCCTAGACATTCCTGCCAGACACAGCCGTGTGGCCTGACACGGTCGAGTCACCTCCGGAAGCATGCCGGCCAGACACGGCCCGTGTTGCCTGACATGGTCGGGTCTGCCTGGCAGTGGCCTGGCCAGACTGTTGGACACGACCGAGTCACCCGGGACACGGTCGAGTCACTCTCGGCCAGATTACACTTTTTATCCAAAAAGTCGTCCGACAGCGATTCGGGGCTAGATTTTCGACCGGATATCTAATATCAATATTTTCAGACTTTCATATCTTCAATATAAATCATATTTCCCAAAAATTTAAGATTTATATTTAGACATAAACTTACAGAAAATACAATTATTACGAACGAAAAACATATACCACGATTATGACTAAAATGATTCCAAATCATTCACCATGTATTCGAGCATTCCAAATGCCAATATCGTATATACGATCGCAAGACCTACGCTCCGATACCACTGTTGGGATTCGGTGCCTAAAATGAAGGCCCAACGGAAGCGGTAAAACGAACATTAATTCGATCTGAATCCCTACGAGGATCGATCGAGCTACGTATATACGAATATTGAAAAGAAAACAATAAATTAGATATCCAATATCCAATATTTATAAAGAGATAAGAAGCTCGATTCATTCCGTCGTCAATCCTATTGCGCGACTCGGTAGGTCCGTCTCAGTCAGCAATGGGAGGAACCAAAGAGTAGTAGCACCACCTAGCCAGCCTGGCGGCCTACACTGTACCCCAACTGAGAACGAATGATTGGGATCATTCAAGAACCATTCTATCGTGAATACCAGTATACGTAGAAATCCTTCTTTCAAATGTCCTGATCAAGATATAGGGTTACGGTCAGTCAAACCCTATCTATACTTGATGTTGTACATGCGTTAATGCAAATCGAGATCATCGAGCTCTCGTGTATCCATACAACTAGTTCCGATACTTTGGCCAAAGACTTATGATCTCATCTGCCAATAACCGCATAGGACATATAACCCGCTCACTAACGGGAGAAAGAATTCTATCTTGGTATTCAGTAGGACGTGCTACTTGCCCGTCAAGACGCACATCGAGGTTGACCCCCATCTCCCGTTTACAGGGTCGAACTACTCTAATGAAAATCTTGACGTCACAAGCATATCCCTACTAAATCCTAAAGTCGAAGGTTCACGAATACCTATCACAACCTTTCGATTCCGTCATTTACTATCCCGGAGTGAAATCCGTGTGACGAATCGAGGGTGAGTCGGTTCGAGTATACTAATCCAATTAGCATACCTATAATGTATGCTCCCACTAACCATTAGTGTTCGATAGGCACTCTCCTTGTCAAAGAACACATCATACAAGTCTTCACATAAAGTTAATGCCCAGTCAAGTTTCATCGACTTGCGAACGATTAAGTATTTGAGCTATAAACCTTTCCAGTGCCGACCTCCTTATCCAATAAGGAGTGGAACGTTTTGCTCTCAAATACACAGTCTAGTTTATATATGTATATTTACGAGTTAGGAATGCCAGTAACTACCAGTAAATAAAGAAACATCCATTGCCTTATATTAATGATATACATAATAACAAGTACAATGCCCTCACTCAACATCCTCTGAGTGGCATTCGAGGGCATACTCCCAACACCGGGGACGTGGGGCAGCTAGTGGGGCATCCACATCACACTCTTTGGGAGCCAGCAGTAATGATGGTTGTTAGGTCCATACTGCCACTCAAGACGATACAGCCGGCAATGGCGCCAACATCGGTGTTGCAGCAATGATGCAAAAAATGGTGAACCAAATGGCTACAATAGCCCAGACGGTTCAGAACCCGGCTCCGGTATGTGCTGCTCAGGCCGGAGCAGATCGTTGGCTTCCGGATGTCACCAAGATGCATCCTTCTCAGTTTTCCGGGGCTTCAGACCTGATTGACTGGGAGAGGTGGATCAAGGAGATGTCTAAGATCTTTGTTGCCACCAACTGCCCTGAGGATCGTAAGGTCCCTATCGCCCAGTATTTTCTCACTAGGGAGGATGCTGATTGGTGGGAGGCCGTCGAGCCTCGGGATCACGATTCAGAGATCTTATGGAAGCTGAATACTGTCTATGGCCGGTTCGTCAGGCCCGAGTCCAAGCTTTTTATGATGCTTAGCCTCGATATATTCTGGTTTCTCAGGCCATTGCGGATTTCAACCGGGAATTGGGCTATATGAAGGCCCAGGTTAAGGAGGAGGATGACAAGATTTGCCACTTTCCCAGGCGGATGAAACCAAAGATTCGCGATTACATGTCTGGGCTCGCCTACACCACCCTAAAGGACTATCAGAGTAGAGCTCTTTCTTATGATGTCCTTTACGGCAAGTGAGGCGGATCGAGAAAGTAAGAAACAGAAGTCTGTCGGTAACTTTTCGGGTCACAAGGGTGGAGTTCAGCAGAAATCTCAATCTGCAAATATTCCTGTGGGCGGTTCGGTTCGTTTCTATGGGGGCTTTCGAGGTGCTGCCGGCGTCTCCGCTCGTGAGATCAGATGCTATAATTGTGGCCAGCTGGGCTATAGGAACCGGGAGTGTCCTCGTCTGCAATTGGCTTGTCATACTTGTGGCCAGCCGGGCCATAAAGCTTCCTTTTGTGATCATGTGGGGAAGACTCTCGGTGCCCAGGCTTCTTTTCCAGCGCCTAGGGAACCGAGTGTGAACTAAGGGTCGTTTGCTTCTCAACCTCCACAGAGTGTCGGTCGAGGGAGAGGTCGGGGTCAGCCCGCTAAAGGGGGAGCTTCCAGTGTCGGCTCCGCTCATCCGCGAGTTTATGAGATGAGGAGATCCGATGATCAAGCAGCCACCGTGGCCACAGGTACCGTTCATATTTAGTCTCATCCTGTCAGTGTGTTTTTTGATTCAGGTGCTATGCATTCATTCATCTCTCTGGAGTGTGTGCGCCATTTGAGTCTTGACTGTTTGTCGCGTTGTGAGACTTTCATCGTTAAACTTCCTTGCGGTGATAGAATCGTTGGTGATCGATGTTGGCATTCGGTGCCTAAAACGAAGGCCCAGTGGAAGCGGTAAAACGAAAATTAATTCGATCTGAATCCCTACGAGGATCGATCGATCTACGTATATATGAATATTAAACGAAACACAAGAGATACGAGAAACATACCCTTGTAGTCTGTTGATTAAATGGTATCCTACTCCTGAGCTATTCCCCAAGCTTTGTTTGATCTCTACGAATCCAATCGGCTCCAAGCTCTTATATGATCCAACGCCGAAAGCACCGCGTCTCTACTTACCCCGCACCGGAGAAACGAACGGAACGACGATCACCTTGCTATCCTCCGAGGATATGGCTAGAGCTAGGATGATGAAGCTTTTTATTTGTGATTATAACACTCTATGTGTATAACTCACAATCTCTCTATTATTTCTCAATTTTTCTTCCAAAAAAATCAAGAACAACTAAAGAAGATGAAGACTTTGAAAATGAACTCTAAGTTCTTACTTTTCTCTTGAACTCTCTCACGTATGAATCTCCAAGAATCAAAAGGTGAGGTGGTATGATTTGTCTTCCATCACTTCTTTATACATTCCCAACCACCATGACATTTCACCTCACATGTTACAACTCATGCCACATGAGAGCTCACCCCACAAGTCCTTATCATCCATTAAACAATGGAAACAAAAGACAAGGGCAAGTTAGGTGGAAGGGGGGCAACCATGATGAGGAAATCGGACGAGTTCGGTTCGTTTCGGACTCCCGTGAGTCCAAACAGATAAACTCCGATTCTGTTCTGATGTATTTATATCAATGAATTAATCCAATTAATTAATCATATCAAATACAAAATAACATGATTAATTTCTCCAAGAAATAATTATATTTATGAATTAAATTAATCACCCAGTAATTTATTTAATTCAATAGGCCGTAAATCAATTTATCCAATAAATCGACTTAGACATCCAATGTCCCAAATTAGATATCCAATATCTAATATTCATAATGAGAGTATAAGCTCGATTCATTCCGTCATCAATCCTATTGCGCGACTCGGTAGGTCCGTCTCAGTCAGCAATGGGAGGAAACAAAGAGTAGTAGCACCACCTAGCCACCCTGGCGGCCTACACTGTACCCCAACTGAGAACGAATGATTGGGATCATTCAAGAACCATTCTGTCGTGAATACCAGTATACGTATAAACCCTTCTTTCAAATGTCCCAATCAAGATATAGGGTCACTATCAGTTAAACCCTATCTGTACTTGACGCTATGCATGTGTTAATGCAAATCGAGATCATCGAGCTCTCGTGTATCCAATACAACTAGTTCCGATACTTTGGCCAAAGACTTATGATCTCATCTGCCAATAACCGCATAGGACATATAACCCGCTCATTAACGGGAGAAAGAATTCTATCTTGGTATTCAGTAGGACCTGCTACTTGCCCGTCAAGACGCACATCGAGGTTGACCCCCATCTCTCGGTTTACAAGGTCGAACTACTCTAATGAAAATCTTGACGTCACAAGCACATCCCTACTAAATCCTCAAGTCGAAGGTTCACGAATACCTATCACAACCTTTCGATTCCGTCATTGACTATCCCGGAGTGAAATCCGTGTGACGAATCAAGGGTGAGTCGGTTCGAGTATACTAATCCAATTAGCATACCTATCACGTGTGCTCCCACTAACCATTAGTGTTCGACAGGCACTCTCCTTGTCAAAGAACACGTCATACAAGTCTTCACATAAACTTAACGCCCAGTCAAGTTTCATCGACTTGCGAACGATTAAGTATTTGAGCTATAAACCTTTCCAGTGCCGACCTCCTTATCCAACAAGGAGTGGAATGTTTTGCTCTCAAATACACGGTCTAGTTTCTTTATATATATTTACGAGTCAAGGACGCCAGTAACTACCAGTAAATAAAGAAACATCCATTGCCTTATATAAATGATTTATATAATAACAATTACAATGCCCTCACTCAACATCCTCTGAGTGGCATTCGAGGGCATACTCCTAACAATAGAGAGGTCCGAGACTGTTCTGTGTTTATTTGTGAGAGGGATTGGCTCTCCAATCTTATTGTTGTGAGTATTGAGGGTGAGTATTTGATTCTCGGGGATGATTGGCTCGAGCGGCATGGAGCAGTCATGAACTAACGCACGAGAATCATCACCATGTTAGCCGAGGACGACACTGAGCACTCTTTCACAGGACGAAAGAAGGGAAACCAGAAGTTCGTAATTAATGCCTTGAAGGCGATGAGACTCCTGTGGAAGGGGTGTACTGGTTGTTGGTGCTACACCTTGAAGGCGGAGGATGGTGGAGTCGAGTTTTCATCGATTCCTGTCGTTAATGAGTTTCTAGATGTCTTTCCTGACGAGTTACCAGGGTTGCCACTGGACCGTGAGGTAGAGATCGCTATCGAGTTAGAGCCAGGTGCGACTCCGATTTTGAAGGCGCCGTACCGCATGGCACCTTCAGAGATGGCTGAGTTGAAGGAGCAGTTGAGTGAGCTTCTTGAGTCGGGGTATATTCGACTGAGCGCTTCGCCTTGGGGCTCACCGGTTCTATTTGTGCGGAAGAAGGATGGTTCATTGCGTTTATGTATTGACTATCGCGAGCTAAACAAGGTGACCATCAATAACAAGTATCCCTTGCCGAGGATTGATGACTTTTTTGATCAGTTGCAGGGAGCTACAGTATTCTCGAAGATCGACTTGAGATCGGGGTACTATCAGCTTCGGGTAAAGGAGTTTGATGTTCTGCAAACAGCTTTTCGAACGAGATACGGATATCATGAGTTTGTGGTTATGCCCTTCAGGTTAACTAACGCGCCGGCAGTGTTCATGCAGTTGATGAACAAGGTCTTCATCGAGTATTTGGATAAGTGTGTCGTCGTCTTCATTGACGATATTCTTATTTATTCAAAGAACGAGGAGAAGCATGCGCATCATCTGCGTGTGGTGTTAGACATTTTGAGGACCGAGTGACTCTATGCGAAGTTCTCAAAATGTGAGTTCTGCTGAAGGAGGTGATGTTCCTAGGTCACGTGATTTCAGCCGAGGGGGTCCGTGTGGATCTACAGAAGATTGAGGCAGTGTTGGACTGGGCACCGCCTAAGAATGTGAAGGAGATTCGTAGTTTCTTGGGTTTGGCTGGTTATTATCGTAGGTTCGTCGAGGGGTTCTCGAAACTGGCTCGATCACTTACACAGTTGCTCCATAAATTCGAGAAGTTCGTCTGGAATGACGAAAGACAGTCGAGTTTTTAGGAGTTGAAGATGCGTTTGACTTCAACCCTGATTTTAGCGTTGTCGTTTGGCAACAAGGGTTTTGTTGTTATAGTGATGCTTCGGGTCAGGGTCTTGGGTGTGTGTTGATACAGCACAACAAGACTATAGCGTATGTGTCGAGACAGTTGAGACCATATGAGCTCAACTACCCTACTCACGATTTGGAGCTAGCGGCAGTTGTTTTTGCGCTCAAGATATGGCGTCACTATCTTTTTGGCTCTGCATGTCAGATTTTTATCGATCATAAAAGCCTGAAGTACATATTTACTCACCGGGAGTTGAATATGAGGCAGAGGAAGTGGTTGGAGTTGATTAAGGATTATGACCTCGAAATGCTTTATCATCCGGGCAAGGTGAACGGCGTGGCCGGCGCCTTGAGTTGGAAACCAGTTGCGTTGTGGACGCTTGAGATCCTTACATCTCAATCGGAGCTTTAGCAGGATTTGATTGAGTTGAGTGTTGAGATTTTGTTGCCAGGAGCTGTCGGGCAACTTTGTGCTTTGGAGATTTCGTCGTCGTTGATCGATGAAATTAAACTGAAGCAGTTGGAGGATCCGATGATTACTCAAATCCGACAGAATGTTCTTAAGGGTTAGTGATTCACGAGGATGGTGTGTTGAGATTATAGAGTCGGCTTTGTGTACCGAACGACTTGGAATTGAGGCAGAGTATTTTGCGTGAGGCCCATGCTATGCCTTACTCAGTTCATCCTAGTTCGAGTAAGATTTACAAGGACCTAAGGAGGAACTTTTGGTGCAATGACATGAAGGAGGATGTCGCACGGTTTGTAGCGAGATGTTTGACTTGTTAGCAAGTCAAAATCGAGCATCAGCGACCGACCGGGTTATTAGAGTCGCTTCCCGTTCTGGAATGGAAATGGGAAGATATTTCGATGGACTTCGTCACGAGCTTGCCGAGATCGAAGTCTGGTATGAATATGGTTTGGGTGATTGTGGATCGTCTGACCAAGTTGGCACATTTTCTGGACATCAAGGATACTTGGGGTCCGGAGAGGTTGGATCGTGTGTTTATTGCGCAGATTGTGAGGCTTCACGGTACTCCAAAGTCTATTGTTTCGGATCAGGATGGCCGTTTTGTATCGCACTGTTAGCAGGCGGTACATAAGGCATTGGGTACTCGTTTGCGTCTGAGCACTTCTTTTCATCTTCAGTCAGATGGGCAGTCGAAACGCACTATCCAGACGTTTGAGGATATGTTGCGTTCTTGTGCCCTCAATTGGAGCAGTGACTGGGAGGAGTATTTGCCGTTGATCGAGTTCACGTACAATAATAATTGGCACGCATCGATCAAGATGGCACCGTACCAGGCGCTTTATGGACGGCGATGTCGATCGTCGATTTGCTAGAACGAGGCATCCGATTTGGTTGGGATCGAACTGGATATCGCTATAGAGATGAGGCAAAAGGTGGAATTAATTCGGGAGAGGATGTTGACTGCTCAGAGTCGGCGAAAATCCTATGCTGACGTCCGTCGTCAACCTTTAGAATTCAAGGTGGTAGACCACATTTTGCTAAAGTTGTCGCCGACGAGGAGAGTTTTCTGCTTCGGGAAGAAGGGAAAGTTGAATCTGAGATTTATTGGGCCCTTTGAGATTCTCGAGAGAGTCGGCGAGTTGGCATACTGTTTGGCGTTGCCTCTGGCCTTGAGTCACGTTCATAGCATTTTCCATGTTTCCCAGCTGAGGAAATATGTTCCGGATCCTGGTCACATCATCAACTATGTTGAGATCGATATCGCCGAGGATATTACCTTCGAGGAGCGTCCCTTGAAGATTTTGGAACACCGTGAGAAGCGACTGAGGCATAAGACCATTCCTTTGGTCAAGGTGCAGTGGTTGAGGCATGGTGTCGAGGAGGAAACTTGGGAAACCGAGGATAGTATACATGCTAGGTACCCTAAGTTGTTTGTTTCTTAAGTTTCGGGACGAGACTTATTTTTAGAGAGGTAGAATGTAATATCCGAATTTTTCCTTTTTCCTGTATTTTCATTTTTGGTGTATTTTTTGTTTTTAGCAACTCTCTAGTAACCGTATTGATGTTTTGAGAATATTTAATACTGGACTTTTTATCATCCGAGATCGTTTCAGACTTGTTCTACTAAATTCCGTGTTTAATGTCATTTCCGTCGCTATTTCGTTCGATTCTCATAATCGTTGTTCAGAACCGATGTCTCGGGATTGCCGTAGATCCATCTCATGTTATTATGCTTGTTGTGAGCTTTCGTTTGTTGTTTCGATCATGTATCGTGTATTTCGAATGTTTTGGGCCGTTTTGTAATTTCCCAAAGTGTTGGAGCAAAATCGGTATTATGCGCCCTGTTGCGGAAGCATAAATTAAATGTGCGGAATATAAACGACACAAGGATTTATAGAGCTTTGGTTATAATCGAGCCTACGTCCTCTCTCTGTAACACCCCAAACTAGGCGGATATTACAGTGCCGTGGACCCCCGACTGGGACCCACCAGGCGAATGAAAAAGGATGAATTACACAGGGTAAATGTAGTACCGAACCACATTACAACATCAATTACTCCGATTAGGAGTTTCATACAACACACCCAGGATAATATAGAATACATGTGTATCTTATGTGACGATAAAATACACAACACTGAATGAAATGAGTATTCAAACGGAATGTTTGCAGCGGAATAAATAAAGGAAACATAAATGACTAAATAAATAACTAAAAAGACTGGGACCCCCTTCTGTATCATTGGGACTCCTCGCCGTCAACGTGATCTACCTGTGCCTTTGCCTTGCCATGACCTGAGAAACAAATATCCCCAAACGGGGTCAGTTATACAGAACAACAATCCTCAAGAGTTGAATAAACACAATCATATGTATATATGTGGTATAAACCACAAGTTCGTTCAACATGAAACGGTTAGATTATAACCCAATCTTGTTGAAAACATACGCAATCAAACATGCTGTATGAATCAACTAATAGTACGGCTCAAAGGGTGGCGCCACACTACGCCCGAGATGGAAGTGTGTCCGTGCACAAGCCACCAACGAGTATCGATCGAATACACGCGTGGTCTTGTACCTAATCAGTCTCACGAAGCAATCGACTCGTGTGCACAGTCCAATGTGAGGCCAACAACCAACACACGACATAATTGTGCCCGATATGAAAATCCTACACATACCAACCGGCATGCCAGTATGACCCGGAATGCCACGATATAATAAAAGTGACATCGGAAACGAATAATGACTCACCGAGATAAAATGATAGTGAAATGAATGATAGCTCAATGAAATGATTGGAACCGTCGTTCCTTGTGACTGAAGTGATTAATTGACAATGACAAGTTTTAATACGGTTAACACAATGATGAATGAGTTACGATTATGAGTGAACAACAACAAAAGGAAATGAATATCCTTTTAACTGAGTAAGAATCAACTTACACAATACCGGTGACAATTATCCTTCCACGAACAACGTCCTAATTGAGATATCGGTCGCTCGAACAACCTTGAATTATACAATATCCAACAACCCGTTCAATATACGAATCAAACACGAATATAACGAACTCAAAACGTCGATACGATTAAACTAAGTTCATTGGGGCATTATATCGAATACGTTGTGGCCATACTCCTATTGTTTACATTCTAATCTCAATGAGCCACTAGCACATCCCCCTTGAAGTGTTTCAAACCAACAAACATCTTCAAAAAGATCAAAAATACAAAATGAATATCCGAAACGTGATTATAACGACAATTAATCGAAAACCCCAATTTCAACTCGATATTCAAGGTGTTCTTGAATAATCTCTCAATAATCCAATGAATCCTTATACAAACTCATAATCATATACATATCCCTTCATATAACATGATTATAACGTCCAAAACATCATATCTCAACACAAAATCGAAGTCCAAGGTGTTGAAGAAATTACCTCTTGAAGATCCAACCACTTCGATCCGAAGAACACGAGTTTAATCGAGTATCCAAGCTTCCCAAATGATTGAAGATGATGAAAAATACACACTCAAATGATTGATGATGGCAAAATCTCTCCCTCAACCCTCTCTCTCGGATAAAGATGGAAAAATGAAGAAGTGAGGTAAAATGACCCGGCCAAGTCCTTAAATACTGCCGGAAGTTACGGCCGTAACTCGGCCCTCTTACGGCCGTAACATTCCAAGTCAACGGCCTTACGGCCGTAACCGGCCAACTCGTACGGCCGTAACTCGGCTTCGTCGGAAAGCCTGCCGACAGACTTACGGCCGTAACCGCTCCTGAGTTACGGGCGTAACCCGCCTTCGTCAAAAACATCCGCCGACATCCTTACGGCCGTACCCGCACACCTTACGGCCGTAACTCGGATGATACGGCCGTATCCGGCCAAACTTACAAGCGTAACCCGCCTTCGTCAAAAATGGCCAGGCATCCTGCCTGCAGCGTACGGCCGTATCCGGCCAAGCCTTATGGCCGTACCTGCCTCGACTTACGGCCGTATGCCGCAACCCTTATGGCCGTAAGTCACCCTTGGTCGACAACACCTGAAATTTACGAACACCACTTACGGCCGTATCTAACCCTCCTTACGGCCGTAACTCGCCTTCGGCCAAAATGCCCGGGTAGCCTGCTGGACCACGTACGGTCGTAACCGGACAACCTTACGGCCGTACCCGCTGGACTTACGGCCGTATCCCA
Organism: Orobanche coerulescens; assembly: GCA_033398695.1. Classification (NCBI taxonomy): domain Eukaryota; kingdom Viridiplantae; phylum Streptophyta; class Magnoliopsida; order Lamiales; family Orobanchaceae; genus Orobanche; species Orobanche coerulescens. Next base: position 168,174,676 of record CM065805.1, on the reverse strand, counting down.
GAACCTTACGACCATAACTCAATGCTGGCCAAGGTGAATAAATCCGATAACTCCGATTCTTCGCTACGACTGATGAATGATCCGACATACCATACGAATGTGAAAGTGAACAAGTCTAACACGAGCCAAAGATGATACTCCCAGTACAAGGCTATCAATCACAATGAAAATGATAATACTCCCGTCTCGATCTATAAACGGAGATAAAATGACGATCAGTAACTTATATACGATTACAACATGCCAACAGTGAACGCAAATGAGTGATTATTAATGAGTGAAAATTACTGAGTGTCAATTACAGACTGATAATTACTGAAGGAAAATGAATGAATTACAACCGGGTATTACATACCCCCCCTTAAAAAGAGTTTCGTCCCCGAAACTAAGGGTCAAACAACTCGGGATAACTCTCCTGCATACTCTCCTCGGTTTCCCAAGTGGCCTCTTCGACTCCGTGTCTGGACCACTGAATCTTGACCAAAGGGATCGTCTTGTTCCTCAACTGTTTGATTCGCCGCTCTAACACTCGTACAGGACGCTCCTCGTACGAATGATCATCCGCGATCTCGATTTCGTCGAACTGAAGTATGTGACTCGGGTCGGCAACATACTTCCGCAACTGAGAGACGTGAAACACATTATGAATTCGGCTCAATGCCGGAGGTAAAGCCAATCGATAAGCTAACTCGCCTACTCGATCCAAAATTTCAAACGGTCCAATGAATCTCGGACTCAACTTCCCCCGTTTTCCGAAACGGAAAATACCTCGACTCGGGGATACCTTGACCAAAACGTGGTCACCCGTCTCGAACTCTAGTGGTCGATTTACGATTATCTGCATATGATTTATGTCGACTCTGAGCTGTCAACATACGACTCTTGATCAAAGCTACCTTCTCCCGGGCGGCTATAAGCATATCGTGCTCGGTGCCGATTGATTCTGACAAGTCATCCCAACACAAAGGAGATCGACAACGACGATCGTACAAGGCCTCGTAAGGTGCCATCTTAATGGAAGCATGCCAACTATTATTATACGTGAACTCGATCAACGGTAGTTGGGCTTCCCAATCGTCCTTCCAATCGAGGACGCAAGCTCTCAACATGTCCTCTAATGTCTGAATAGTCCTCTCGATTGTCCGTCAATTTGAGGATGAAAGGCGATGCGAGATTAAGCCGAGTTCCCATAGCACGATGGTGATTTCCAAAATGGGATACAAATCGTCCGTCACGATCGGAAAGATACTCTTAGGAGTACCGTGCGGTCTCACTATCTCCTTGATGAACAATCGAGCAGTCTCTGGGACCCCACGTATCCTTGATCTCAAGGAAATGAGCTGATTTAGTTAAGTGGTCCACAATCACCGGATCGTATTCATGCCACGACGACTCGCCGGCAAACTCGTGATGAAATCCATAGAAATGTCTTCCCACTTCCACTCCGGAATAGGGAGAGGTTTCACATACCCGCCGTGCGATGTTCAATCTTAACTTGTTGTGAGTTAAGCATCTCGAAACAAATTCTGCGACTTCTCGCTTCATATTACTCCACCGGTAATTTTGTTTCAAGTCCTTGTACATCTTTCTGGACCCCTGATGAACAGAATAAGTGTTAGCATTAGCTTATCTCAAAATAGAGTTTTTAAACTAGTAATTCGAAGGTACGCAAAACCGGTTCTTAAACCTCAAAAGTCCATTCTCGTGGACCACGAATCCGTGGGCTTTCCCCGAGCCACATCTTCACGGATGCGCAACAATGAAGGGTGCGGACTCGATTCTCTCGATTACCTCCTCAAGTGACGATGAAATCTCTAACATACAAAGTTGTCCCCGAACTCGCTGAAGCCATACCTCGATCTCGGGTCTAAGGAATTCTGCTGAAGCTCCTTCAGGCTGTTAAACGAGCAAGCATCTGCTCTGAGCAGACTTACGACTCAAGGCGTCGCGACAACGTTCGCCTTGCCCGGGTGGTAAAGGATCTCGATATCATAATCTTTGATTAGTTCTAACCACCGCCTCTGCCGCATATTTAACTCCTTCGAGTAAATATATACTTTAAACTCTTATGATCGGTGAATATCGGCGTGTAACGCCATAAAGATAATGACGCCAAATTTTCAAAGCGAACACCACGGCTGCTAGCTCCAGATCTTGAGTCGGATAATTAACCTCGTAAGGTCTCAATTGCCGTGAAGCATAAGCAATAACCTTCCCATTCTGCATGAGTACACATCCGAGACCCTGTCCGGACGCATCACTATAAACCACAAATCCCTCCGTCCCCTGCGGCAAGGAAAGTACAGGTGCTGACATTAACCGGCTCTTGAGTTCCTCAAAACTCCGTTGACACGCGTCGGACCACGTGTATTTCTTATCCTTCCGCAAAAGGTTCGTCAAGGGTTGAGCGATTTTAGAAAATCCCTCCACAAATCGCCAATAATAGCCCGCTAATCCGAGAAAACTTCGGATTTCCTTAACATTCTTCGGAGGTAACCAGTCTCGGATAGCCTCCGTCTTCTGAGGGTCGACACGAACTCCGTCCGATGAAATTACATGTCCGAGAAAAGTCACTTTGGACATCCAGAACTCACATTTGGAAAACTTTCCATAGAGTTGCTCTCGTCTCAACACGTCGAGAACCTGATAAAGATGAACCTCGTGTTCTTCTCGGCTACGAGAATAAATCAAAATGTCATCGATGAAGACAACAACAAACTGATCTAAAAAGTCGATGAAAACCCGATTCATTAACTCCATGAATACCGCAGGTGCATTAGTTAGCCCGAACGGCATAACTACGAACTCATAATGACCATAGCGTGTTCGAAACTCCGTCCTCGCGATATCCGACTCTCGAATCCATGGCGGTGATATCCGGATCTTAAGTCGATCTTGGAAAATCAAGCTCCACGAAGTTGATCTAAAAGATCATCAATACGAGGTAAAGGATACTTATTCTTGATCGTCACCGGTTCAATTCCCGATAATCAATACACAAACGGAACGAACCATCCTTCTTCTTGACAAACAAGATCGGTGCTCCCCACGGGACGCACTCGGTCGGATATAACCTTTCTCGAACAATTCCTCAAGTTGATTCTTCAACTCCTGCATTTCGGTCGGGGCCATCCAGACGGTGCCTTCGATATCGGAGACGTACTGTGCTCCAACTCAATCGTGAATTCCACATCTCTCTGTGGAGGCAAACCAGGTAACTCGTCTGGAAAAACATCGGCATATTCCCTTACTACCGGAATATCCGACAACATTATCGATGATTCCTCGTTTTGGTCATATAGCACTAATAACCGACACATCCTCGATCGAGTAATCGACCGCTTTCATCAAATTAATGACCTTACGAGCAGTAGGGATTACCTCCTGAAACACACATTCAACCCCATAAATGCGAAATGATAGTGATCATACGCTTACGGACACTAATGATGGCATCATGACGATCCATCCAATCAATACCCAAGATGACGTCGTCCCTCGGCAAATCTACTATGATTAGGTCCGCGGGCCATACACGACCATGAAACTGAATCGGAAAATTCTGAATCTCACGATTACCGATAATTCGTCTACCATCAGGTAGGCCAATGACATAAGGCTCACAACTAGTAGCACTACCCAGACGTAGTCTACTCAAACATGACTCGAAAATGAATGAATGTGATGCACCAGTATCAAAAAGGGTACACACAGGTTGGGATAGAATATCGAGTGTACCTGAGATCATTCGGGCCTCTGGATCATCGGTCTTCTTCATCTCGTAAATTCGGGGCTTGCCGGCCCCCGAACCAGACGCTCCCGTCTGATAGCTCTTGGCTCCGCCTTTGCTAGCTCCTGTCGTCTTAAGCAGCCGACGAGTGGCTTTGATTCTGCGCCTTTGAATGTCCTGGGGCCTGAGATGATGCCGGAGTGTGATTAGAGTCCCTTCGTCATAACCGGGCCCTATGCCGAGCAATTCCACAGTTATGGCACGTGTGATGCGCCGGACATTTGGTGCTGAAATGACCTGTTCTTCACGGTTGAACAGTGTGGCGGCCGGCCGCTCGAGACTGAGATTCCGCGGGCTTAGACGCCATAGGAGGTCGCTCAGAAAAGGTAGAGCCCGCCCGTGGTTTCTTGAAAGTGGCCTGACTGCCGTCAGACTGATTACGGTTCTTAGACTTCTTGCCAGCAGATGAAGGTTGCTGCTTAGCAATCTCTTTAGCAGTAAGCTCGTAAGTAAGAGCTTTCTCAATGAATTCGGCCAACGTGGTGCAATTATGATTAAGTATCTGTAGCCGCATACGAGGTTTCAGCCTCTTGCTGAAATACTTAATCTTGTCCGCCTCAGAGTGAATGATAGATGACGCGAACGGAAGAAGTTCCTGAAATTTCTCGGCAATGGCGAGAACATCCGCGTCTGATGAGGGGTTGGGAGTGAGTAACTCTGACAGTTTGGCCTCTCTGAGTGGGGCCGGATAATACCTCTCCATCATGAGAGTCTTGAACTGGTCCCAAGTACACGATCCTTCGGTGGGCTTCAACGACAACCACCAAGAATGAGCGCTCTTACCCAGATAGTAAGTTGCAACTGAAACTTTGTGTCCTTCGGGACACTCTACCATCGCAAATAGCTTCTCGAAGTGTTCGAGCCAATGAACAATATCCGCCGGCTCAGATGAGCCTTCAAAAGTAGGTGGCCTTTGGCGAGAGATGTCCCCGATGATACTGCTCACATTCCTTTATTGCCTCTCAGGTGGCGGCGGAGGAGCTTGTTGATTTTGATTGACTGAATTGTGCATCGTCTCCATAAGTTGTGCCATCTGCGTCATTTGGGCCATCATGCCCTGCATAAAAGCAAGTGGGTCCACCCGAACACCTTCTGACTGAGCCGTGTCCCAGGTACGACTCCCCGATAGTGAATGATCACGTCCAGGTGAATGAGTGGCAGCGTCGCTGCTCGATGAATTAGCATTATTTCTCGCATTCGCACGTGTATTCACACGAGCTCTCGGGATTCGGCCCGCACCACGGCCTCGTCCTCCTCGTCCTATGCCAGCTCTTTCCATACTGAAGTGGAAAGTCACATGATGATTATATCTCTCGCATGAATATTACATTATGACTATGACATGAGATGATGAAAATGAGCATACGCTCTAACACAGTGATTACATGAATGATTAACCGAGGTGACATGATTATCTGATGAAATTATTGAAATGATTATCTTGAACAAGTTAACAAGATTAATTATATGATCTTCCAAATCAACAACTGAGTAATGAAATGAATTGAGTGATTAGTGCGTTAAAATGACCATCCTGGTCAAAAATGAAAATGATGTTTGAGGATTGTTAACTACTGAATTATGAATGAATGATTATTGCCACAAATTATACCCTGGCTAAAAAAATCTTACAGTTCTTGGTCTGATTGGCTCGGCATCTGCACAGGTCACACGCGACGCGAAAGTACAATGATACTAGTTCGATGACGATGATTTCAAATGAGACATGACTCGGAAGGTAGTATTCAAAACCACGCTCCGATACCAACTCTGTAACACCCGAAACTAGGCGGATATTACAGTGCCGTGGACCCCCGACTGGGACCCACCAGGCGAATGAAAAAGGATGAATTACACAGGGTAAATGTAGTACCGAACCACATTACAACATCAATTACTCCGATTAGGAGTTTCATACAACACACCCAGGATAATATAGAATACATGTGTATCTTATGTGACGATAAAATACACAACACTGAATGAAATGAGTATTCAAACGGAATGTCTGCAGCGGAATAAATAAAGGAAACATAAATGACTAAATAAATGACTAAAAAGACTGGGCCCCCCTTCTAGTATCATTGGGACTCCTCGCCGTCAACGTGCTCTCCCTGTGCCTTTACCTTGCCATGACCTGAGAAACAAATATCCCCAAACAGGGTCAGTTATACAGAACAACAATCCTCAAGAGTTGAATAAACACAATCATATGTATATATGTGGTATAAACCACAAGTTCGTTCAACATGAAACGGTTAGATTATAACCTAATCTTGTTGAAAACATACGCAATCAAACATGCTGTATGAATCAACTAACAGTACGGCTCAAAGGGTGGCGCCACACTACGCCCGGGATGGAAATGTGTCCGTGCAGAAGCCACCAACGAGTATCGATCGAATACACGCGTGGTCTTGTACCTAATCAGTCTCACGAAGCAATCGACTCGTGTGCACAGTCCAATGTGAGGCCAACAACCAACACAGTACATAATTGTGCCCGACATGAAAATCCTACACATACCAACCGGCACGCCAGTATGACCCGGAATGCCACGATATAACAAAAGTGACATCGGAAACGAATAATGACTCACCGAGATAAAATGATAGTGAAATGAATGATAGCTCAATGAAATGATTGGAACCGTCGTTCCTTGTGACTGAAGTGATTAATTGACAATGACAAGTTTTAATACGGTTAACACAATGATGAATGAGTTACGATTATGAGTGAACAACAACAAAAGGAAATGAATATCCTTTTAACTGAGTAAGAATCAACTTACACAATACCGGTGACAATTATCCTTCCACGAACAACGTCCTAATTGAGATATCGGTCGCTCGAACAACCTTGAATTATACAATATCCAACAACCCGTTCAATATACGAATCAAACACGAATATAACGAACTCAAAACGTCGATACGATTAAACTAAGATCATTGGGGCATTATATCGAATACGTTGTGGCCAAACTCCGATTGTTTACAATTAAATCTCAATGAGCCACTATCAAATCCCCCAAGAAGTGTTTCAAACCAATAAACATCTTCCAAATGATCAATAATCCAAAATGAATATCCGAAAACGTGATTATAACGACAATTAATCGAAAACCCCCAATTTCAACTCGATATTCAAGGTGTTCTTGAATAATCCCTCAATAATCCAATGAATCCTTATACAAACTCATAATCATATACATATCCCTTCATATAACATGATTATAACGTCCAAAACATCATATCTCAACACAAAATCAAAGTCCAAGGTGTTGAAGAAATTACCTCTTGAAGATCCAACCACTTCGATCCGAAGAACACGAGTTTAATCGAGTATCCAAGCTTCCCAAATGATTGAAGATGATGAAAAATACACACTCAAATGATTGATGATGGCAAAATCTCTCCCTCAAGCCTCTCTCTCGGATAAAGATGGAAAAATGAAGAAGTGAGGTAAAATGACCCGGCCAAGTCCTTAAATACTGCCGGAAGTTACGGCCGTAACTCGGCCCTCTTACGACCGTAACATTCCAAGTCAACGGCCTTACGGCCGTAACCGGCCAACTCGTACGGCCGTAACCCGGCTTCGTCCGAAAGCCTGCCGACAGACTTACGGCCGTAACCGCTCCTGAGTTACGGGCGTAACCCGCCTTCGTCAAAAACATCCGCCGACATCCTTACGGCCGTACCCGCACACCTTACGGCCATAACTCGGATGATACGGCCGTATCCGGACAAACTTACGGGCGTAACCCGCCTTCGTCAAAAATGGCCAGGCATCCTGCCTGCAGCGTACGGCCGTATCCGGCCAAGCCTTACGGCCGTACCTGCCTCGACTTACGGCCATAAGTCACCCTTGGTCGACAACACCTGAAATTTACGAACACCACTTACGGCCGTATCTAACCCTCCTTACGACCGTAACTCGCCTTCGGCCAAAATGCCCGGGCAGCCTGCTGGACCACGTACGGCCGTAACCGGCCAACCTTACGGCCGTACCCGCTGGACTTACGACCGTATCCCAAAACCTTATGGCCGTAACTCAATGCTGGCCAAGGTGAATAAATCCGATAACTCCGATTCTTCGCTACGACTGATGAATGATCCGACATACCATACGAATGTGAAAGTGAACAAGTCTAACACGAGCCAAAGATGATACTCCCAGTACAAGGCTATCAATCACAATGAAAATGATAATACTCCCGTCTCGATCTATAAACGGAGATAAAATGACGATCGCTAACTGATATACGATTACAACATGCCAACAGTGAACGCAAATGAGTGATTATTAATGAGTGAAAATTACTGAGTGTCAATTACAGACTGATAATTACTGAAGGAAAATGAATGAATTACAATCGGGTATTACACTCTCGATATCTTTTTCTATAGGTTAAAGATATAAACCTCTGCACATCTATTCTATCGGTCGATGGATTACCGTTACAAGCTCGTCTTCTATCGGTCCGAGTAAAACCGTTCAATCTCTCTTCTATCGGTCGAGATATTACCGTGCGTACTTGTCTTTATGATTGTCCAAGTTAAACCATTTTCCTTTTCTATTGGACAAGGAATCAACCATTCTAGCTTTCTATCGGTACTAGATAAACCTCACGACGATATCGATTGTGATTCTAATAATACCAGATCCTTGATCCTAATAACACCGAATCCAATCGTATCTTTTCTTTTACCTCTCGTGTATATGTTGAATGTATATACACTCAAACTAACAATATAAGCTCAATATCACAACAACAATGTAAGTATATCAATATATGATGAATGAATCATTTGCTTGAAGTTGTTGCAGTGAAACAATACCATATGAATGGTATTTATGGGCATTGCAGCCTTACTAGCCGTTAGCCCCCTGACTCTTCATTACGGCCGCTATCAGCTTCATATTATGGTCGTTAGCCGTTTAACGTACGTTAACACATACTAGTTACATACGCTAACCTCACCCAATTTCAGTCCAGTAGCATCTGATTCGATCATTACGTACGTTAATCAATCACCCTTTACGTACGTTAAGGATACGTCATTGCTGACGTCATATATCCGTTGCCGCCTTTTTGACTTTGACTCGTCCAACGTTCTTCTTATTTGAATTCACAAACATCACATTACGTACGTTATCCTTCCTCTCTTACGTGCGTAAAGCTTCTTATATTACGTACGCTATACATGATATATTACGTACGTTAAGCTTGTATAATTCCAGCTTTTTGCACTTCGTTTCCTTCGATGCTTTGCTTCGTCTTTTTGTTGTTTTGCTTTGTTTATCAACTTTAATCATCAAAACACTTTTAAGCATGTATGGAACAAAATGTTCTAACAATCTCCCCCTTTTTGATGATTACAAAACAACACTTCGTCAATGGGATTTACCTGCAAAAATACAAATATATGTATATGTGTACAGACCAAAGTTTTTGACTTTGTCCGTTTCGTTAGTTTCTTCTCCCATTTCTTTTTCGACTCCTTCGTTCCTTTTCTTTTTCTTTTAAATTTTTAATTTTTCATCATCTTTTCGACGTCTCCCCATTTTTCTTATCAACTTTCCTTTTCGACTGTTCTTCGATTTCTCCCCCTTTCAGGGTTAATCCCATTCTTCTCCTTTCTCCTTTCTTCCCCTTTTTGTTTTCATCAAAAAGTGTAATAAAAAAACGATACCAATAAAAGTATGCGATACCAATTGATGAGTATAACTATATGCATGAATAGGGTATAAACTCCCCCTGATAATAATATTCGTTTAAGAAAAAAATATACTTCCCGTGAGTAAAATACAAATTAATTTTTGGGGATCCAACCTATAGTTGGTTTTTGTTTTGAGACGTGGATGATGTTTGGGATGGTGGTTCCTTTAGGAATCCAAATTTTCTTAACTTTAATCGTTCGTCTTGGGCTTTTACAGTTTGAAATATGGTGCCCGATTTTCAAACATTTATCGTAATGGGGTATCTTTAAATTTAAGGATTTGGTTTTAGAATGAGGTTTGAACCCAACCCCTGTTTATTTAAAGTAAACTTTTGAACCGAGAGCATATTTTCAAATTTCTCATTTCCACACGAGAGTTTCTTCGTTAAATTTTTCAACTCGGTTTGAACTTTTAAGAGATTATCCTTTAAAATTTTTTCATTTTCAACGCAATGAGAATGATCGGTTTCAATAAATTTTCCCTTTTCAAGAATTTTGGAATTTTTGATTTCCAATGATTTATTTTTAATTTGAAGGGATTAATTTCGGATAAAGCATTTTGATAATCCGTATGTAATAACTCAAATGCTTCAAAAAGTTCGTCGTAAGAGTTACTTACTTGACTTTCGACGTCGCTATCGTGGAATGAACTCCGGGCCATGAGAGCGGGATTTTGATTGATGTCATCATCTTCATCGCTCCAAGTTGTTTGATTTGTTCTTTCGTGAGTTGCCTCTAACTTTTTCCAAATTTCTTTGGCACTATCACACGAGGAAATACGATCGAGATCATTCGGATTTAAGGCATAATAAAGCATTTGCGTTGCCTTACAATTTTGGTGATCGTTCTCCCAATCCACATCATCATATTCTTCGAAACTTTTTATAGTTCCGTTGAAATTCGTGGGAATTTTCGGACCTAGACATATGATCTTCCAAAGCTCAATATCATAAGCTCGGATAAAAATTGACATCTTCTTTTTCCACTTCATATAATTTGATCCATCAAAGAATGGAGATTGATTTGACACAAGACCTTCATTCGGTGAAAATTTGAATGACATTTGGATCTTCTCCTCGGATGTTAAGCCGCTTATTGGAGATACCGCTCCGATATCAATTGTTGGAGCAAAATCGGTATTATGCGCCGTGTTGTGGAAGCGTAAATTAAATGTGCGAAATATAAACGACACAAGGATTTATAGAGGTTCGGCTATAATCGAGCCTACGTCCTCTCTCGGTATCATTTTCTATAGGTTGAAGATATAAATCTCTGCACCTTTCTTCTATCGGTCGAGGGATTACCATTACAAGCTCGTCTTCTATCGGTCCGAGTAAAACCGTTCAATCTCTCTTATATTGGTCGAGATATTACCGTGCACACTTGTCTTTATGTCGGTCCAAGTTAAACCGTTTTCCTTTTCTATTGGACAAGGAATCAACCACTCTAGCTTTCTATCGGTACTAGATAAACCTTACGAAGATATCGATTGCGATTCTAATAATGCCGGATCCTTGATCCTAATAACACCGAATCCAATCGTATCTTTTTTTTACCTCTCGTGTATATGTTGAATGCATAAACACTCAAACTAACAATATAAGCTCAATATCACAACAATAATGTAAGTATATCAATATATGATGAATGAATCATTTGCTTGAAGTTGTTGTAGTGAAACAATACCATATGAATGGTATTTATAGGCATTGGAGCTTTACTAGCCGTTAGCTCTCTGACTCTTCATTACGGCCATTATCAGCTTCATATTACGGCCGTTAGCCGTTTAACGTACGTTAACACATACTGGTTACGTGCGTTAACCTCACCCAGTTTCAGTCCAGTAACATCTGATTCGATCATTACGTACGTTAATCAATCACCCTTTACATACGTTAAGGATACGTCATTGCTGACGTCATATATCCGTTTCCGCCTTTTTGACTTTGACTCGTCCAACGTTCTTCTTGTTTGAATTCACAAACATCACATTACGTACGTTATCCTTCCTCTCTTACGTACGTAAAGCTTCTTATATTACGTACGCTATACATGATATATTATGTACGTTAAGCTTGTATAATTCTAGCTTTTTGCACTTCATTTCCTTCGATGCTTTGCTTCGTCTTTTTGTTGTTTTGCTTTGTTTATCAACTTTAATTATCAAAACACTTTTAAGCATGTATGGAACAAAATGTTCCAACACAAGGTTTTGGGGCGATTACTAATGTTGTCGTTTTCCGAACCTTTGGGTAGTCGGAATCGTGTTTTCTTTTAGTGCTTAGTCCCAACTCGATCTTGTCGTTCGTGTGTCTTCTTCGGTCCGTTTTTTGGTGTCGGATGCACATTGTTTTCATCCGAGGTGGAATTCGCGGTTTTCCATCCTTATGTGCTGTTTGTGCTACTGTCTGCACTCGCTAGCGCGCGCTATTTCTGTTGTATAGCGCACGCTAGTGTCGTTGAGTAGCGTACACTACGTTCGTTTTGTTGCGCGCGCTAACGACTCGAGCACAACAGTGGCATTAGGTTAGTTCTGCTCTCTGCTCTCTGGACGAGCAGCTTAGCGCACGCTAAATTGTATATTAGTGCACGCTATGATTTAGACTTAGCGCACGCTGGGTGTCCGGTAGCGCGCGCTAATTCGGTAGTCCAAATTGGGCAGAATGTTTCTGGACTCGGTCTGGTGTTCAGGTAGCGCACGCTATGGACCGATAGCGCGCGCTACTGAGGGGCTGTTAGCGCATGCTAATTTCTGGTAGCACACGCTAACGGGCCAGAACCGTAGGTTCTGGACTAGTTTTGACTAGGTAGCGCGCTAACCATCAATCATTAGTGCACACTAAGCCCTATGATTATAAATACCCGAGAGTTGACCCAGATTCGCCACTTTACTCATTTCTTTCCCTTCCCCGCGGCCGAGCGATCCAAGGGCGATTTGAAGGCGATTCCCTTCTTTCAATCACTTCAGATATCATTTCCTTGAGTTCTTGGCATAGATTAACAACATCTACTCGTGTTCTTCGTCCTCAATCCAGGGTTATCCGATTCGTTCTGTATTGTTGATTAATCCATGATGTATATGATTAATCTTGGTGGTATTCTTGTTTTCCCTGCGAGTTCATGGTAAGTTTCGTGATATTTGTAAAATCGAGAGGGTTTGGTTGCGATCCGTCCTCGTCGTTGTGTTTATACGGGCTTACATGAATCGTAGGTGGGTTTTCGGGTGTATTCCATTTTCGTACTCATTTAGAAATGGTTGTGATTGTGTTCATCGAATCGTTAGGTTCTGTTTTATCGGTTCCTAGGGATCGTGGTTGATTTTCTTTCCGTTCGTGTCGTCGTCAATTACTCAAGGCAAGTATTCTTGTGAAACCGTTATGCTTAACATGAAATAGTGATGTATGATATTTGTGTGCTTTGCTCACTCCGGGGGGGTCCGACGGGGCCTTAGAGGAATCCAGTGGTTTAGCCCCGAATTCACGAGCTTGTTGGCTAGCCAGTCCGGGAGGGTCCATAAAGGCCTTGGATGGGACAAGTGGTTTAGCCCAGTCCTAGGCGATGCATGTGCGTGATTTTGATTTTTGACTATGGCCAGTCCGGGAGGGTCCTTAGAGGCCTTGGATGGGATTAGTGGTTTAGCCCCAATCCTAGGCAAATTGATTATTGACTGTTTGTTTTCCGGGAAAAGACATGTGTGGTTTTGGTTTTTGAAATAATATGATGCATGTACTATGAGATATGTAAGCGAATGGTTTGCCTTGATTACTTGTACTAGCGTAATTGCTAACCCCTTTGGGGACCCGTTTTGGGGAAATTCTTGTTATGAATTTCAGGTTATGTTCAGCCGGACGAGCGGGTATTGGGACAGTACGAGGATGATGGCCAGGGTTGTTGATGTGTGAAAATGAGTTTCTTTATTTCCGTTGTCCATTTCGATATGGTTGTTTTCCAACTTGTGAACTTATAGATAGTACTCGCGAGTATTTAGGCATTTTTACTCGGATTTTGGTTTGTATCGTTAAATGTTATTTATGATTGTCAAGTGATGTTTGTTTCGGGCGTTTATTTAATTGTCGTCCGGTGATGTGTGTTTTCTCGCTAACTGTGATGGTTAGACGAGTGGTATTTATTATTTAGTCTGTGGGTTTCAGGTAGGGCCCCACAGCACTGTAATATGCCCTGAATATCTTGGGGGTGTTACAAAGACCACATTGCTACGTGGGACGAATTCAAAAATATGTTAGAGGCTGAGTTTTGCCCTTGGCCAGTTCAAGAAAGCAGGATCTGAGCCTTCTTCGTAGCTAAACTGCAAAATATTCCCGTCTCTAAAGAAATAAAAGAATATAATCAACAACTGATTTAGGTAAAGAATCAGGTACCGGATGAACGCGACAAGGTCTGTCATTTTGACCTACAAATGAGCATGGATATTCGATGTTACATGGCTGGGTTTGCTTGCACTACTCTGAAAGAATACCAAGACAGGGCTTTGGCATATGACATGTTGTGTTCCAACAACAACAACACATACGATCCGAAGAAGCAAACGACCACCGGTAAACTTTTCTGGCTCTAAGGGCGGCAACTTTCAGAGACCTCAGTCGGCTAACCGTTCTGTCGGGCAGCCATCGCATTCTTTTAAAGGAAAGAAGAGTTTTCGTTATACTCCGGGCACTTCAACTCGCCTAATGACCTGTTTTAATTATGGTCATCGAGGTCACATAGATCTTGAGTGCAAGTTCCCACCTCTGAAATGTCACAGTTGTGGTCAGATGGGACACAGGCCAATTTATTGCCTCGAACAAGATCAGACTTTTGATACTCGAGCTTCTGCCCCAGTACAGAGATATTAGAGTATGAATCAACGGCAATCAGTTATCCAGTCACAGCAGGGTTACGGCAGAGGCCGGGGACGGGTCAGACCGTTAGAGAGTGAGATTCTAGCATCGGTTCGGCACACTCATGAGTTTACGAGATGCGTCGAGCAGATGAACCTGATGCGGCAGTGGCCTCAGGTACCATTCATATTCTATCTCATCCAGTTCGAGTACTATTTGATTCTGGTGCTACACATTCTTTTTCTTTCATCTCCTTAGATTGTGTACGCCATTTGAGTATTAATTGTATGATTGTGAACTGCCTAGTGGGGATAGTATCGTGGGAAATTTGGAGATTAGAAATTATCCGGTGAACACAGCCGGTATTGATTGGTTGTCGAATTTGATTGTGGTCGATATCGAGAGCGAGGATTTGATCCTCGGTAAGGACTGGCTTGAGAGTCACCAAGCAATTATGAATTACTGCACTAAGATTATCACTATGATGACCAAGGATGGTTCCGAATACTCTTTTATGGGACATAAATCGGGCCAACCTAAGTTGCTTATCAGCGCCATGAAGACTGTAAAACTCTTGAATGAGGGTTGCATGGGCTATTGGTGTCATGCTTTGAAGTCGAAAGAGAATTGAGTCGATTTCAATTCGATCCCAGGTGTTAATGAGTATCCAGATGTTCTTCCATGTGATCTCCCGGGATTACCGCCAGGTTGATTTAGAGCCTGATGCGGCTCCGATTACTAAGGCACCATATCGCATGACACCTTCAGAATTGCAAGAATTGAAAAATCAGCTCGGAGAATTATTGGAGAAAGGATACATTAGACCCAACGCTTCTCATTGGGGCGCACCGGTCCTATTTGTAAGGAAGAAGGATGGCTCGTTACGTTTATGCATTGATTACCATGAGCTAAACAAAGTGACCATCAAGAACTAGTATCCATTGCCCCGTATAGATGATTTATTTGATCCGGCATTATTTGTATGGATATTCTTTGTCGGATTTATACCGATCACAAGAGTTTGAAATATATTTTCAGTCAGAATGAGTTGAATATGAGGCAACGATGTTGGTTAAAATTGATTAAGGATTATGATTTGGAAATTCTTTACCATCCGGGAAAGACCAATGTCGTCGCGGACGTTTTGATCCGGAAGCCAACATCGATTCAAATGCTCGAGATTCTTACACCCCAGACAAAAATTCGTCAAGAATTGATCGAGCAAGTCATAGAAGTTTGGCTTCAAAGAGTGCAAGGACAGTTGTGTACGCTCGAAATTACTTCATCTTTAGTTGATGACATCAAAAGGAAGCAGTGGAGTGACCCGATGATTACTCAACTGAAGGAAAATGTAATTAAAGAGAAAGCCCCTGGTTTTATGGTCCATGAGGACAGTATTTTGAGATTCTAGGGCAGGCTTTGTGTTCCGAATAACCTGGAGTTGAGACATATAATTCTTCGAGAAGCCCATGCTACACCTTACTCAATCCACCCCGGAACGAGTAAGATGTACAAGGACTTGAAGTGAAATTTTTGGTGGAGTAATATGAAGAAAGACATCACAGAATTCATATTGCAATGCTTGACGTATCAACAACTCAAGATCGAGCATCAACGATCAACAGGGTTGTTGAAGCCGCTTCCCATTCCCGAATGGAAGTGGGAAGATATCTCTATGGATTTTACCACGGGGATGCCGAGAACTACGAATGGTAACTAAGTCTGCACACTTCCTTGGTATTAAGGATACTTGGGGACCGGAGAGACTGGCCCGGGTATTCATAGCAGAAATCGTGAGGTTGCACGGTACGCCTAAAACTATTGTTTCTGATCGGGATGACCGCCTTGTGTCACATTTCTGGCAAGCGGTCCACCAAGCCTTGGGCACCAAATTGAAGTTGAGTACGTCATTCCATCCTCAGTCAGATGGTTAGACCGAGCGGACGATTCAGACATTGGAGGATATGTTGCGGGCTTGCGCCCTAGATTGGAGTAGTGATTGGGAACTTCATTTACCTTTGATCGAATTTTCCTACAACAATAGTTGGCATGAGTCGATCAAAATGGCACCTTTCGAAGCACTGTATGGTAGGCGATGTAGATCGTCATTATGTTGGGACGAGACTTCAGAGCTACTGGAGATAGAACCAGATTTATTGATGGAAACTAAGGAGAGATTGGTTATTGATTGCCCAGAGTAGGCAGAAATCTTATGCCGATACTCATCGTCGGCCCTTGGAGTTCACAGTGGGAGACCATGTTTTTCTCAAAGTTTCACTGACGAAGGGAGTTTTCCATTTCGGGAAGAAATGAAAACTCAGTCCGAGGTATATCGGACCCTTTGAGGTTTTAGACATGATTGGGGAATTAGCTTATCGTTTGGCGTTGCCTACAGCTTTGAGTCACGTCCACATCATCTTTCATGTTTTTCAATTGAGGAATTATGTGCCACATCTAACTCATATTATCGACTATAGTGAGATTGATATAGCCGAAGATATTACCTTTCAAGAGAGACCGGTAAAGATCCTTGAACTTCGCGAGAAGCATCTTCGGCACAAAACTATTCCGTTGGTTAAGGTGCAATGGTTGAGAGACGGAGTTGAAGAAGCGACTTGGGAGACGAAAGAGAAGATACGGGCGAGTTACCCCGAATTTTTGTTTCTTAAGTTTCGGGATGGAACTTCTTTTCGAGGGGGAGAATGTAATATCTGTAATTTTTCCGTTCCGTATTTCTCGATTTTACCTAATATTTGAACTTCATATCAAATGATATTAAATTGTCACGTACCTTTCATATTGTGCATTATGTGGTTCGTGTGGAATCTTGGATGTAATATGTATTCCTGTCCTTCTTTTAATTTTCTTGGGTTATGACCTGAGCTTGCTTCGTATATGTCGGACAGAGGTTTCTGCGATTGTTAATACTTGAGTGTTTTCCGTCGTATAGATGTTTCATCAATCATACGGAGAAGTGTTGCTGATTAACGTGATGTCATACGTGACGTGATGAACATAACGCACGTTACGTGACGAACATAATGTACGTTACTGTCATGTGTAACGTACGCTATGATCATTGTGGATCGAGACAGTAGCTTTTGGGAACGAGTTACGTACGCTAACATTAGAATTTAGCATGCGCTATAAGTCATTAACGTACGTTATGTGTTATTCATAACGTTGTAATATCCGACTGTAACTTTTTATTTTTACCTGTCGTTGTATTATTCGGATAATCTGATTATCATAAATCGTTGCATTTAGTATTATGTTGAGGTATTATAGATTTGAATATCATATCGTTGTTATTTCATTTCATATGTGATGATTCGATGTTAATCAGAGAGTTGCATTTTCGAATTTTTCTGTTGATGTAGCGTACGCTACACAGTACGATTAACGTACGCTAATCCTGTGCCTTAGCGTGCGTAAGGTTTCCTCTGTTGCGTACGCTAAGAGGGAATCTGGCATCAGTTGACTTCAGCACGTGAACTCCTTAGCCGTTAGCATGCATGTGATCAAGGTGCAGTGTCGTGTCGGTGAGAATCTACTTTTATTAGCGTGCGTAACCCATTTCTCATTAGCGTGCGCTAACGGCTGCGATAATTCAAGGCGGTAGCCACTGTAAGCCGCTTACGTACGTAAATTCGACCGGATAGCGTCGTAAGTGCATTAGCGTACGCTAAATCGTCCCGATAGCGTGCGCTAAGTCTCGCGATCTATTTATAGGACCACTGTTTTTCATTTCTTCACAACCCCAAACCGAATTTCTCTCTTCACATATCATACCTCTGCACTACCAAAACGATATCAACCTTCACTAACTTGTTTCTAAGCCTTAAATCTTGGAGTGGAGATCATTTCCTTGGAGACTAGGAGTTGTTCTTGAGCTTGGAGTATATTTTCTCATAGCATTGAAGTTGTTCTTCATTTCTGGAGGTAGGTGTACTTTCCTCTCTGCATTATTTTCTTATGTTGATGTTAATGACGAATTATACTTCACCTAGAGTTAGAATTAATCAAGTAAAACATAGTTTTAATCCAACCTTTTTAACACTTTTGATGAATATGATAAATGAGGGTTTAGATTAGATGAGTTCTTGATGTTGTAGTGATGGTAATCATGTTTATAGTTATCATTACTCATCTTCTTTGGGACGAATTTAATTCAGTAGAACATTGTTGGATCGGTTAGCTTCATCATAACTGGATTTAATCAAGAACTTGATATCATAGAGTGTTTAAACACCATTTTAGGTATTTAATTACCTTGGGAAGAACTTGATAATGTTAAAGATAGGATTAGATGATCTTGTTCAGAAATCTTAGAAGCTTTAAATCATTATGGTTCAGCTTCACAAGTCTTTGAAGAATGATAAGGAATCTTGACAACTACAACAATAACTTTTCATTAATCTAATGTGTTGATAACTTAGAATGTGGTTCATCATCATACTAAATAGATAGTGTTCTTAAGAAGATGATGCTGTTTATAAACAATATTGTCATGGTAGATTGAGTATCAAATTCATTATGACTATCCTTTTATAATAGTAGATGATGTAGAACATGAGAATTTGATTTAAACCCATTTTATTGGCAAATTGAAGATGTTTTGTTCATATAATAACAAGAGAATTAAAGGACACTTTTGGTATGGTAATCCGATTTTGGAAGATGAATTAGATGTATTGAAACCTTTCATTAATCGTTAAGGTATTCATTAGGGTGGAATGAATTATTCGAGTAGGTTGCGGGCGTCGTTTCCTACGAATTGATATTAATATTATGTGAATATGTTATTGAATGAATTACGTTTCATTCAAGGTTGCTTGTTCGATTGAGTGTTTAGCAGGGATCTTGTCCAGTTTGATCATTTGGAGAAGGACTATCTTTCGCTTACGGATTTGAGGCAAGTTATCTTGCTTGGTTATAATGATGATTAGATTCTTGTGATGATTATATATTTCATGTGTATGAATTGTTCCTGTAACGTTTGTCGTAATTTGACATTGTCCTTGATGTTATGGGATTGCATTCCCAAGTACGTCGTTTTGAATCGTTGATCTCGTGGGTCTTTATTTTCACTTTGGTGAGTTTTCTTGATCCTTAATTGGATGTGTATTTCATTGAACTTCGTTGTCATGTTGTGTCGTGACATTTTCGGAATCATATCTGCGTGCCGATTGGATATTGTGTAGGATTTTTAGCCGGGCACTTGTATAGTCATACGTGGATGTTTCCGTATTGGACTGTGCACACGAGACGTAGTTCGTGAGGCTAATTAGGTACATTGTCATACATATATTCTGGATTCCGTATACGGGGTGGACATGCACGGACACATTTCCAGATCGGGCGTACTGTGATGTCCATCTTGAGCTATATTGTTAATCGTTCATAGTCCATGTATGATTGGATGTGTTCGATGTTTTGTGACTGATTGTTTCATACGCCCGAGGGGTATGATTAATAGTCGGAATGATTTTCTTGAGATCTATATATGTGAATTGTATAATGTCGGAAGAATTGATTATCATGTATATCTGACCCTGTGTGGGCGAAATACTTGTATTGTATTTTAGGTCGAGGCAAAGGCAAGGCACGGGAAGAGCATGTCGACGGCGAAGGGTTCGAAGGATACTAGTTCGGGGGCCCCACGTCTTTGTTGTCCGGTTATGTTAAACCGTGTTATGTTATTTCCTGCTTCATTTAAATTGTTATTTGGTTGTATTTGACGTTGAAGTATTTTCCATCCCCATATGGTTTATACTTGTTTTTCGGATCCTGTGTATTGTAAGGCCGTTGGCCATATTTTAATAAACTCCTAATCGGAGTAATAACTATTCATTGTGGTTCGGTATCACAAATAATATTTGTTTAATCTGTGTTGAATATCGCCTGGTGGGTCCCAGTGTGGGGTCACGGCACTGTAATAGCCGCCTTTTTGGGGCGTTACAGAAGATGGTATCAGAGAGTTGTTTCCTTTTTTTATGAGTCATTGAGAATTGAACTAGTATCAAGAGACCTTCGTGTCACGTGTGACCTGTGCAAGCGCCTGACCCTACGAGCCAAATACGGTATGTACTTTATGAGCCATGATTTAATTACTGGCATGATATTGATATCAGTATGGGTCTCCTTGTTGATCATGTTATTTCGAGGAATTGTGACAGGATTTATCTGATTGATAATCCGAGGTAAATGCTGAATTGATTATACAATTGAAATTGTTCGACTTGACACCGATATGATATTCGGTGCGACATTTGTGGTATCGATAATCGTTTTCCTTGAATATGTGATTCCTTGTTACTATTAACTTAGCATGAATTTTAGTATCTTGAACTGTACTTATGGTTATCATTACGATTGATTCTTTCAGTATGGAAAGAAATCTGAGAGGTCGTGGCAGAGGGGGACGAGGCCGCGGAAGGGTCCGAATCCCGATACCTCGAGCCAACAGACGCGCGAATGCGGATCAGAGTTCCGCAGACAGTGGTTCACCTTCTAGGGAACAATCGCACCACAGTGGGCGCGGGGATGCGCGTGTCGATCCTTACGTCGTAATGCAGGGCATGATGACACAGATGACCCAGATGGGTCAACTAATGGAAGCTATGCGAGAGGACCGCTGCGCGGCGGCGGGGGCTCATCCTCCTCTGTGATTGGCGGACCCGTGAGTCGGATTATCGCGACATCTCTCGCCGGCGACCATCGACTTTTGAAGGCTCCTGCGAGCCTGCGATGTGTGCATTGGATCGAGCATTTTGAGAAACTTTTCGAGATGGTGGATCGCCGGAAGAGAATCGCGTCTCGGTAGCCGCGTATTATCTTAGCAAAGGCGCTCATACACAGTGGCTTTGGTAAGGCGGTGATGGTGTTTACACTTGGGAGGAATTTAAAAACCTCATGCTAGACCGTTACTATCCAGGGCCACTCCATGAGGCTAAACTGTCGGAACTTTTGAACCCCGACCCGTCTGAAGATGATGATGTATTATCTGTTGCTGAGAAATTCCAGGCACTCCTTCCTTTTGCCACAACGATTATCCGAACAGAGGCCGATAAGATCAAATACTTTCTCAAGAGGCTTAAACCCCGAATGAGAATGCAGCTGTTGAATCACCACTGTACTACCTTACCAGAGTTCATCGAGAAGGCTCTGGAGTACGAACTCACCGCGAAGGAGATTTCCAAGAAACAACCACGATCCAACAACAAAGGTCCAAGAACCAGGCACCGAGAGTAACAGGGGACATTCGAAGCCCCGGTCATTGCCAAACCCCTCGATCGACCACCCATGGCGTCGAAGCCGGTGGATCGCACTCTCGGCGGTCCCTTCATCATTGTGTGCTATAGCTGGAGACCGAGGGCATTTCAGCTCAAATGCCCGGCTGCCGTCACATGCCATACTTGTGGCAAGATTGGTCACCGTGCTCGTTTTTGCGAGGGTGGGCCGGACATGATCGATGGCGTCTCATGCTCGATTCAATCCTCTGTCGAGCAGGACGCCTCGTCCGCTTCCTATCAGGACCAAGGCGAATAGGGGAATGGGCCGTGGGAATCAAAGTGGTACACAGTGCGGAGCTGAAACCAGGATTTACGAGATGAAGAGAGGCAGTGATCCGAGGCCGGCATGATTTGGTATACTCAAGATCCACTCGACTGTGTGTGTTCTTTTTGATACCGGTGCTTCACACTCCTTTATATCTTCTTATTGTTTAAGTCGTTTGCCTCTAGACCATGTTATCAATTGTGAGCCCTACGTGATTGGTCTACATGATGGTAGAAGATTTATTGGGAGTCGTGAAGTCGGATCAGGATTCGTTTGAGCGACCGTGAGTGGTTGTCAAATCGATTGTAGTCGATCTACCTAAGGATGATATAATCTTGGGTATCGATTGGATGGATTGTCATGATGCGATACTCGGTGTCATAAGCGGATGGTTACCGTCACTTCGATGGTGGATTCGAGTGTATTTTTCGAGGTGATAATCCCGGTCGTTGCAGGAGAGTCATCAGTATGAAAGCGGTGAAACCGCTTAATCAAAGTGTATTGGTTATTGGTGCTACATGACCAAAGCAGTGATCGACGATTGAATTGGCGACATTCGGTAGTCCGAGACTACCCGGATGTATTTCCAAACGAGTTGCCGGCTTACCTCCTCATCGTGACGTGGAGTTTATTATTGAGTTAGAACCAGTGCGTCCCGCTCTCAAAAGCACCATACCGTATGGCTCAGTGAGATGCAAGAATTGAAGAACCGGCTTGAGGAGTTGGTGAAAAAGGCTATATTCGACCTAGTGCGTCCCCTTGGGAGCACCGGTGTTATTAAATGCGGAAGAAAGATGGATCTCTACGCTTATGTATTGATTACCGTGAGCTGAACAGGGTAACCATCAAGAACAAGTATCCCTTGCCTCGTATTGATGATTTATTGGACCAAATTTAGGGAGCCGCCGTGTTTTCTAAGATCGACTTGAGATCTGGTTATCATCAGTTGAGGATTCGAGAGTCTGACATTTCGAAGACAGCATTCCGTACTCGCTATGGGCATTATAAGTTCGTGGTGATGCCATTTGGACTGACTAATGCACCAGCAGTATTCATGGAGTTGATGAATCGAGTTTTTATTAACTATCTGGATCGCTTTGTAGTCGTTTTCATTGACGACATTCTGATTTACTCTCGCGACCACGAGGAGCACGAGCGTCACCTCCACCAAGTTCTCGATACATTGAGGCGGGAACAACTTTATGGGAAATTTTCTAAGTGTGAATTCTGGATGCCTGAGGTTGTCTTTCTTGGACATGTGATATCATCCGAAGGGGTGAGAGTGGACCCACAAAATACGGAAGCCATTCGAGATTGGCTACCACCGAAGAACGTGAAGGAAGTTCGTAGTTTCTTCGGCCTAGCAGGTTACTACCGACGATTCGTAGAAGGATTCTCTAAAATTGCGCAACCAATGACTAACTTACTGCGAAAGGACAAGAAGTATTTGTGGTCAGAATCATGTCAGCAAAGTTTTGAAGAGCTCAAGAGTCGATTGATTTCGGCACTTGTTTTGGTCTTACCAAAGGGAACGGAAGGATTTGTGGTGTATAGTGACGCGTCGAGGCGAGTGCAGGATGTGTACTAATGCAGGAAGGGAAAGTAATCGCCTATGCATCGAGACAATTGCGACCCTATGAAGTTAACTATCCGACTCACGACTTGGAGTTAGCAGCCGTGGTGTTTGCTTTGAAAATCTGGCGTCACTATCTTTATGGAGTTACCTGCCAGATCTTTACAGACCACAAGAGCCTAAAGTACATTTTTACTCAGAAGGAGTTGAACATGAGGCAGAGAAGGTGGCTAGAATTAATCAAGGACTATGATATCGAGATCCTTTATCATCCGGGTAAAGCAAATGTGGTTGCCGACGCATTGAGCCGTAAGACAGTGCGGGAGCAGATCTTGAGCCGTTTAACGGCACAGAGGGAATTGCGGTTGGACCTTATGAGTCAGAAATTGAAGTTTGGTTACAGCGTGTTCAGGGACAACTTTGCACCCTTGAGATTTCTTCGTCTCTTGATGATATGATCAAATCGAAGCAAATTACGGACCCATTCTTATCTCGAGTTCGGGATGAAGTAACCCAGGGGAAAGCCCCTGGATTCGTGATCCACGAGGATGGATTGATACGTTTTAGAAATCGAGTTTGTGTACCGTGACGAAGAGTTGAGGAACTCTTTCATGAGAGAAGCCCATGCTACCCCGTACTCTATTCACCGGGCTCTAGCAAGATGTATAAGGATTTGAAGCAGAATTATTGGTGGGGAATATGAAACGTGAGGTTGCGAATTCGTTTCGAGGTGCTTAACACATCGGCGAGTTAAGATTGAGCACCGGCGACCGCGAGAATCTTGAAACCGCTCCCGATTCACGAGTGGAAATGGGAGGACATATCTATGGATTTTATTACTAGCTTGCCGACGAGTCGTCGAGGAATGAATACGATTTGGGTGATTGTGGACCGTCGACCAAATCAGCCCACTTCTTGGAGATAAAGGACACGTGGGGTCCCGAGAGATTGGCCAATTGTTTATTAAGGAAATTGTGAGACTACACGGTACCCCCAAGAGCATTGTATCAGGCCGTGACGGGCGATTTGTGTCACACTTACGGAAGGCGTTCATCGTGCGATGGGCACGCGATTGAATTTGATGCGGCTTTTCATCCACAGACCGATGGTCAGTCAGAGAGAACCATCCAGACTCTAGAGGATATGTTGCGAGCATGTGCTCTTGATTGGAAGAACGATTGGGAAGCTCAGCTGCCTTTGGTAGAATTCACTTATAATAATAGTTGGCACGCTTCGATTCAGATGGCACCGTATGAGGCATTGTATGGCCGTCGCTGTAGGTCCCCTTTGTGTTGGGACGAACTGTCAGAATCTCTGGGTACGGAACCCGATATGTTGTTAGAATCCCGTGAGAAGATCACTTTGATTAGGAGTCGGTTGTTAACGGCTCAAAGTCGACAGAAGTCTTATGCTGACCACCACCGACGACCGCTTGAGTTCGAGGTTGGTGACCATGTGTTAATGAAGGTGTCTCCTACACGAGGTGTTTTTCGTTTCGGGAAAAGGGGCAAGCTGAGCCCAAGGTACATTGGGCCGTTTGAGGTTTTGGAGCGTGTAGGCGATCTGGCCTATCGACTAGATTTGCCACCGACTTTGAGTAAGATTCACAACGTGTTTCATGTCTCCCAATTGAGGAAATATGTTGCTGATCCGAGCCATGTACTTCAATTCGAAGAGATTGAATTAGCAGAGGATCATTCGTACGAGGAGCGTCCTGTACAGATACTCGAGAGGAGGATCAAGCAGTTGCGGAACAAGACGATTCCCCTACTGAAAGTTCAGTGGTCACGACACGGAGTCGAGGAGGCTACGTGGGAGACCGAGGATAGTATGCGAGCGAGATACCCCGAGTTATTTACCCCTTAGTTTCGAGGACGAAACTCCTTTTAAGGGGGGGAGTATGTAATATCCGACTGTAACTTTTCATTTTTACTTGTCGTTGTATTATTCGGATAATCTGATTATCATAAATCGTTGCATTTAGTATTATGTTGAGGTATTATAGATTTGAATATCATATCGTTGTTATTTCATTTCATATGTGATGATTCGATGTTAATTAGGGAGTTGCATTTTCGAATTTTTCTGTTGATGTAGCGTACGCTACACAGTACGATTAACGTACGCTAATCCTGTGCCTTAGCGTGCGTAAGGTTTCCTCTGTTGCGTACGCTAAGAGGGAATCTGGCATCAGTTGACTTCAGCACATGAACTCCTTAGCCGTTAGCATGCATGTGATCAAGGTCTGAGCTGTCGTGTCGGTGAGAATCTACTTTTATTAGCGTGTGTAACCCATTTCTCATTAGCGTGCGCTAACGGCCTGCGATAATTCAAGACAGTAGCCACTGTAAGCCGCTTACGTACGTAAATTCGACCGGATAGCATATGTAAGTGCATTAGCGTACGCTAAACTGTCCCAATAGCGTGCGCTAAGACTGCACAGTCTATTTATAGGACCAGCCTGTTTTTCATTTCTTCACAACCCCAAACCGAATTTCTCTCTTCATATATCATACCTCTGCACTACCAAAACGATATCAACCTTCACCAGCTTGTTTCTAAGCCTTAAATCTTGGAGTGGAGATCATTTCCTTGGAGACTAGGAGTTGTTCTTGAGCTTGGAGTATATTTTCTCATAGCATTGAAGTTGTTCTTCATTTCTGGAGGTAGGTGTACTTTCCTCTCTGCATTATTTTCTTATGTTGATGTTAATGACGAATTATACTTCACCTAGAGTTAGAATTAATCAAGTAAAACATAGTTTTAATCCAACCTTTTTAACACTTTTGATGAATATGATAAATGAGGGTTTAGATTAGATGAGTTCTTGATGTTGTAGTGATGGTAATCATGTTTATAGTTATCATTACTCATCTTACTGGACGAATTTAATTCAGTAGAACATTGTTGGATCGGTTAGCTTCATCATAGCTGGATTTAATCAAGAACTTGATATCATAGAGTGTTTAAACACCATTTTAGGTATTTAATTACCTTGGGAAGAACTTGATAATGTTAAAGATAGGATTAGATGATCTTGTTCAGAAATCTTAGAAGCTTTAAATCATTATGGTTCAGCTTCACAAGTCTTTGAAGAATGATAAGGAATCTTGATAACTACAACAATAACTTTTCATTAATCTAATGTGTTGATAACTTAGAATGTGGTTCATCATCATACTAAATAGATAGTGTTCTTAAGAAGATGATGCTGTTTATAAACAATATTGTCATGGTAGATTGAGTATCAAATTCATTATGACTATCCTTTTATAATAGTAGATGTTGTAGAACATGAGAATTTGATTTAAACCCATTTTATTGGCAAATTGAAGATGTTTTGTTCATAGAATAACAAGAGAATTAAAGGACACTTTTGGTATGGTAATCCGATTTTGGAAGATGAATTAGATGTATTGAAACCTTTCATTAATCGTTAAGGTATTCATTAGGGTGGAATGAATTATTCGAGTAGGTTGCGGGCGTCGTTTCCTACGAATTGATATTAATATTATGTGAATATGTTATTGAATGAATTACGTTTCATTCAAGGTTGATTGTTCGATTGAGTGTTTAACCGAGGATACCGTCCGTTTGATCATTTGGAGAAGGACTATCTTTCGCTTACGGATTTGAGGAAAGTTATCTTGCTTGGTTATAATGATGATTAGATTCTTGTGATGATTATATATTTCATGTGTATGAATTGTTCATGTAACGTTTGTTGTAATTTGACATTGTCCTTAATGTTATGGGATTGCATTCCCAAGTACGTCGTTTTGAATCGTTGATCTCGTGGGTCTTTATTTTCACTTTGGTGAGTTTTCTTGATCCTTAATTGGATGTGTATTTCATTGAACTTCGTTGTCATGTTGTGTCGTGACATTTCCGGAATCATATCTGCGTGCCGATTGGATATTGTGTAGGATTTTTAGCCGGGCACTTGTATAGTCATACGTGGATGTTTCCGTATTGGACTGTGCACACGAGACGTAGTTCGTGAGGCTAATTAGGTACATTGTCACACGTGTATTCTGGATTCCGTATACGGGGTGGACATGTACACGGACACATTTCCGGATCGGGCGTACTGTGATGTCCATCTTGAGCTATATTGTTAATCGTTCATAGTCCATGTATGATTGGATGTGTTCGATGTTTTGTGACTGATTGTTTCATACGCCCGAGGGGTATGATTAATAGTCGGAATGATTTTCTTGAGATCTATATATGTGAATTGTATAGTGTCGGAAGAATTGATTATCATGTATATCTGACCCTGTGTGGGCGAAATACTTGTATTGTATTTTAGGTCGAGGCAAAGGCAAGGCATGGGAAGAGCATGTCGACGGCGAAGGGTTCGAAGGATACTAGTTCGGGGGGCCCACGTCTTTGTTGTCCGGTTATGTTAAACCGTGTTATGTTATTTCCTGTTTCATTTAAATTGTTATTTGGTTGTATTTGACGTTGAAGTATTTTCCATCCCCATATGGTTTATACTTGTTTTTCGGATCCTGTGTATTGTAAGGCCGTTGGCCATATTTTAATAAACTCCTAATCGGAGTAATAACTATTCATTGTGGTTCGGTATCACAAATAATATTTGTTTAATCTGTTTTGAATATCGCCTGGTGGGTCCCAGTGTGGGATTCACGGCACTGTAATAGCCGCCTTTTTGGGGCGTTACAAACATACTGGAGACAGTGTTACATACGCTAGCCTGGGAGATATAGCGTACGCTAGAACCCATAACGTACGTTAAGGGATCCGCATTACGTACGTAATGCCTTTGTTTGTTCGAGGCAGTGGCCTCTGTCCAGGCCGTAACGTACGTAATACTTCGAGCGTAGCGTACGTTAATGGCCTTACATACGTTAACATGTGCATGTTACGTACGTCGCGCGAGTCAAACTATATATTCGCGGAGGATGGGTTTTGGACCTCATTTCTCATCCTCCTTCTTCCTCTTCGGTGATTTGAGCGATCCCAAGATAAAGTGTTGTCAAGAATTCATCAGCCATCAATGTTTTTGGATTTCTAATGCGGTTAGATCATCACCCATCCGTCTTTCCTCCTGTGATTCGAGGTAAATTCCTTAGAAATCTAGTTTGGGGAATTTTTGGGGTTTTTCTTAGATTCGTCTGGTTAATCCATTCTGAAGCTTGAAATCCTTGAGATTATGATGTATCTACCCCATACCCACATTTCCCTTACGATTATACGAATGTTTTTGTGTATCACTTGAAGTGGAGAGGGTTTGGATGATTTCCAAACTCCATGTGAATACTTTGAAGGACTATGAATCGTAAAAAGGGGTTTCAGGAGCTTTCTTGACAATTGAGTATTGATTATTGATTATCGTATTTCCTTACGAATCATTTAAGCCCGTAAGTTCATTCTTGGACCTACCGAGCTTGATTACCATTTTCACTTCAATTCCAATGTCTCAAATGCAAGTATATGTTTATGATTGTACGTTCTTGACTTTGAAAGTGAAGTGTATGCATTGTATGATTGTGTATATTCACTTTGGAATGGACTGACGGGTCCTCATAGGGTTCCATTGCCTTTGGTGCGGTTCCACGAATATTCTTGGGTTAACCACTTTGGGATGGACTGACGGGTCCTCAAAGGGTTCCATTGCCTTTGGTGCGGTTCCATGGTTAATCACGTATGTTATTGAAATGAGATGTTATGAGATTTGGTTATTCCAGAATACTAGTCTTGAGCTGATGAAATGAGGTTATGTTTACTTTATTGTTCGAGAAGTATTGTGATTTATATTCGATATACTTGTACTAGCTATTCCATGGCTAATCCATTTTTTGGGGGAAATATCTTTCATGTATTTCAGGATCTCGGAGAGCGGATAGGCATGTACCGGGTCGGCACGAAGGTGATGGGCAAGAGTGATGCTGTGTCTTGTCTCTGTCTGTATTTTGTATTTCATCCATTCAATAATATTATATTTGGAATGATATTGAACACTCGAGTAGTGTTTCGGATGTTCTTAATGTTTTGGCCTGTGTTGCCCTGAGTTTAATTCCCGATGTATTGTATTCTGTCGAATTGATTATTACCTTGATTGTCAATTCCTATTGTCTTTCACTGGATTATATTTAGACCTTATCGGTCGAAATTCATGGTTTCGTGTATGTATAGCCTTGTGGGTCCCATGAAGGGGCTCACATCGCTATAATATACCCTGAATAACTTGGGGGTGTTACAAATAATTTGCTGCTCAATCTGAAAAACTGGCTGCCCGATCTGAAATACAGGCTGCTGCTGAGATGTCTGCCAAGAACTACTACTCTCGTCGGGAAATATTGTACTATAATGATGCTCGTCCTGAAACCAATAGAACATCATACTATACTGCTGAAACGACTCATCAAATGCCTGGTACCAATGCTCAAAATCCTGAAACCGCGGAGTCGGCTGAAGAGGTTGCTCAGTTTGCTCAAAAGAATTGAGAATGGTGATTCTGCTAACTCTGAGAATGGTGACTGTGGGCTTCAGTAGAGATTGAGTGACGTGGAGGGTAAGGAATCCACCTTTGGGCGCTGCTAACTGCTGCAGAATGACGAGTTCGATCGGAAAACCAACCCTAGCTCCCAACAGAGTAGTGCAGCGGGCTCTTAGAATACTTATGCGTAGGTTCGAAGAAACACATGATCCCAGAAAGGATCCGGTGAGAAACTCAAGCAATAAATCCTGTCTCAGACTTGTCGTGAAAGATCGTCTTCAAACGGCGATCGAAGAACTCATCCATGTTCGTGTCCCGGGTGTGGTCCGAATAGGGAAGCCCGTGGATACAACACACCCTCTTTGGCTGCCTCTCCTAGTAGCCCCGGTCAGTTGTCTCTGCACCATCTACTGGTGGGGTACTTTGTCGGTGTCGCTTCGACACTTTATGTGCCGGCTCATGTGTAATTATTTTTCCTGCAGCCTTTTTCAACCTATCTATAACTTTATTTATGTGTCTCGGCGCAGGCTCATCCTCCTTATTTTTTGGTGTTATTTGTATAGGCTTTATAAACTTAACATCGAATGACGAGCCATTCTATGTTGCCTTTTACACTGTTCACACACTCTTTTTTGACCATCGTTTGTGATTTATATGTATGAAAAAAATAGTCATATAAGATCTTTCTAGACTCGTCTCCGAATATACTCTCTAAATATCAACTTTTTATAAAAGCATAATTAAAGGTATTATTAATTAAAGTTGTGCATTGACAAGCATGAAAGTTCAAATATTGCAATTACAAGAGAACGTAGTATATCTTTCTAGACTCGTCTCCGAATATACTCTCTAAATATCAACTTTTTATAAAAACATAATTAAAGATATTATTAATTAAAGTTGTGTATTGACAAGCATGAAAGTTCAAATATTGCAATTACAAGAGAACGTAGTATATCTTTATTTTGGAGAGTGTGTGTTTTTGTGATGATGAGACTCGCTAGTAACTAAAGATTCTAGAGAGAGAAGACAGAGGAGAGAGAGGCAGGGGGGAAGAGTCAAAGCAGCAGCAGAGAGTTGCAGCGCATCAGATGGTATATTTGTATTGTTGGTAATGATTTCCTGTAGAGAAGAAGAAGCCTCCTCGTGATTATTTTTTAAACCTAATTTTCTTTTTTCTCTTCCTTTTTTTATTATTCTTATATTATAATATTTGGACTTCCACGCTGGTCAGTGCATAACTTTGGTTATAAATATCTTGAATTCTTTATTTTTAAAAATTATAAGAAGTTGATATTTTGAAAGAATATTTCGAGATAAATATAAGATTTCACGTGACTATACTTTTTCATATGTATAAATCATAAAAGATGGATAAAAGAGAGTATGTGAACAGCGTAATAGTCAACACGTTGCAATAATAAAAGAACGGAATAAGTATGAAACATTATATACCTTACAACACTCAAAGAAACCCCTATGAGAGGAATTTGCAGCTCTATCTGCCATCCTATTTTTCGTGCTTCTATACCTATTTCACCATTTGTCACTCACTCTCTCTCTCTCTCTCTCTGTCTCTCTCTGTCTCTCTCTCTCTAAATATTTCAATCTGGGTTAAAGTTTTTTGCTCAGACAAACCAAGATTTAGTTCTCTTTTCCCTTCCATTTAAAGTGGGTTCTTGAAAGGGTATAATCAGAATTCAGGTGGTGAGTTCATTTTTTTAATATTTTTCTTCTTCTTTTGTGTGAGTGTGAGTGAGTGTGTGCGTGTGTCTCTGTGGAGAAATGGGTAGCTATGGAAAGAATAATGGGGTGAGACAGTACGTAAGATCAAAGATACCCCGTTTGAGATGGACTCCTTATCTGCACAACAGCTTTGTTCACGCCATTGACAGGCTTGGAGGCCATGACAGTACGTTTTCTCTTTCTTCATGCTTTGTGTGTGTGTGTGTGTATGTGTGTGTGTTCTTCCATGCCCTTTTTTTTTGGGCGTTTTTTCATCGACTTATTATTCTTCTTCCTCTTATTATTATTATTATTATTATTTTTAAAAAAAAACAAATATTATTATTATTATCATTATTATTATTATTATTATTATTATAACATCACTTTTTTATTATTATTATTATTATTATTATTATTATTATTATTATTATCCCTGTTTATGAGCAGAGGCTACTCCAAAGCTGGTTCTTCATTTAATGGATGTGAGAGGGCTCACCATTTCCCATGTTAAAAGCCATCTACAGGTTTCTTTTTTTTCTTTTCCTTTTTTTACTCCATTATATATCAGGTTTTTGTTTTTCCTTGTTATTTTGTTCTTACGTTGCTCTCTCCATTACGCTCAAAGTGCAATATTTAGTCCAAAAAGTATTTCTTTATAAGTGCAACCCTTCATAAATACCTCAAATCACAAATTAAAAAATCATCTTTTACTTTTTAATTTCCACCACATATTAATTATCAATATAGTTTACCTTTTAAACTACACCAAACGCTAACCATCAATACTTATAAAACTTACGCATCTATCGCATTCAATAATTCTCCTAAAATACACCAATTTTACTTACAAATGTTGCACTTCGACTGGAACGAAAGCGGTACTTTAGATTAAATTTTATCCTCATTTTTTAAATGTTTGTTTGTTAAATAGATGTACAGAAGCATGAAGAGTGAAGCCAGCAGAAAAGGAGGTATACATGTATATATAGAATGAATATATATATATATATATATTTGTGTGTGTATAACTCAAAATATAGTATAGTACTTCTCATACTCTTATATGAAAATGGTGACTGTTAT
Organism: Orobanche coerulescens; assembly: GCA_033398695.1. NCBI lineage: Eukaryota > Viridiplantae > Streptophyta > Magnoliopsida > Lamiales > Orobanchaceae > Orobanche > Orobanche coerulescens. Next base: position 168,141,915 of record CM065805.1, on the reverse strand, counting down.
TAATATTATATCTCACTTCATTTATTAGTATTTTCCTAATTCTATATGTTTTTTGTGGCATAAAAATGTGAAGCTACAACCCATTTGAATCTTCTAATAATAGCATTGTCTAATGAACACTACACTCTACTCTCCTCATAAATTCCAAAACAAATCCCTACCCATTATTAGAGTATTTACTCTAACAATTTATGACACTATTTAATTCTTTCTATAACTTTAATTACTACAAAATCTTTATATACAAGATTTGGTTTGTTTTTTTCGTGCTTCCCAAAATATAGAACAATTTATATTTATAGCTATTTTATTTTGTTATTTTTTATTATACCCTTAATTAATTTCCATTGTTAATAAATATCTTTTTGATTTTCCAAACTAAATTTTGACCTCGGATAACTCTCTAATTATATCATAGGTAATTATCAAAAACATAGTATTGATTTTAAGGAGGTGTTTTACATAATTCGCTTTATGTTTAAAAAAAAAAATATATATATATTTTGATACCATATTTTCCATCAAAAAAAAAAATACGATTTTAAAAATATAATTTTTACATTTATTGGTACCATATTTAAAAAGAATACAATTGTGTAATTTTATATAATAAATATACTTAAGAAATACAACTAATTATAAGATGTTCCAAACCATATAACTCTAAATAAATTTCTTTAATCATGGTGAAAGACAACACAAACCTATAAGTTCGGGAATCTTTTTTTTAAGGACGGTAACTTTAGGGGATGGCAAAAGTAAGACTGTAACTTTTCAGGTTGATAAAAGTAGGACTGTAACTTTTCGGGCTGGCAAAAGTACGACCGTAACTTTTTAAAAGTAGCAAAAATAGACTTGTAACTTTTTAAAATAGCAATTTAAGGCCAAATCAAGCCCAGATTGCCCTCTTGCGGGCTCAAATTGCACATGTGAGAATTCTTATTAATATAAACATACTTTTAAATTCTACGTCATTTTTTACTAATTTTATTTTTTTAAAGTTAAATTCTTATTATAATATTTTATGTTTTATGTTCTAAAAATAAAAAAAATTCAGAAAAATAATACTTTCACGGGATCTTTTCAGAAAAAATTCAGAAAAATAATATTTCAGAAAAAACAAAAAAAAACTAAATTAAAAAGGAATTTGTATAATATATCACAAATTAATGGGTAATTTATAAATATGTCCCATTATAATAATATCATAATTATATATCTTATTATCAGTTTTAATTTAAAGGGAGACCAATATAGCCTTGTTATATTAATTAAAAATGTTTAATTTTTAATTTAATGGTTATAATTTTTAAATTTAACCATTAAAAATATTTTTTCCTTAGAACAGGCCCACGAGGGGCAAAATTTTAAATTTAACCATTGAAATTGGTTTTTTTAGAACATAAAAAAATTATAATTAATACGGAGAAGTTTGTATAAAAATTGAAACGAAATTATGCAAGTTGGAAAATAATTTTCTTCTATTAAATACAATTTAAAAATATAATTAATCAATATAATATATAATATAATATAATGATAATATAATGATAATATAATTATAATATATATATATATATATTATTTTAAAATAATAAAATAAATATACTTAACGGAATGACTAAAACGAGTTTATTTAGCTTTTTATGTTCTATTTTATATTTTAATTGTTGTAAAAAATTACTTTTATGCACAGTAATTAAACAGGTGAAATGTCCAAAAAAGAACAAAATTTGTGCAATTTTAAAAAAAAAACGACAAGATTAGTTGTCCAGAAACACATTTTTCATTATCATGTCAAAAAAATCTTTAAAACAAATGACATGGAATTTGACTTTAAAAAAATAAAATTAGTAAAAAATGACGTAGAATTTAAAAGTATGTTTATATTAATAAAAATTCTCACATGTGCAATTTGAGCCCGCGAGAGGGCAATCTGGGCTTGATTTGACCTTAAATTGCTATTTTAAAAAGTTACAGGCCTATTTATGCTACTTTTAAAACGTTACGGTCCTACTTTTGCCACCGAAAAATTACAGTCCTACTTTTGCCACCCCTAAAGTTATAGTCCTTATAACTGCAATGTTTTGGTACTAGCTTTTGACAATTAACAGTTTTGATTATTATATTTAATTATTTATTATTGAAATTATGAAATACTATTATTCTAAAAGTACATAAAGAGAAACCAAACCAAATCAAACATACCCAGTATATCTCGCTCAGAGCAGGGTCTGGGTAAAAGTACATAAAAAGAGTAATTTAAAAATATCCCACTTGATTATATTTTTTCTTATCTATAAATCATTAAAAAATAGTCAAAAATATTATGAACGGAATAGGCAATCATATTTTTTTGTATGTCTAAGGCATAATAATTACTACTACTACAATAGAAAATAGTACTATACAGTTTTTTTTTTCAATTTACTTTTGTAAAAGTTTGATTGCCTGCACTTTTGGTGGTACCGATATGTTATGTTTGGTTATTACTTAATTCATTTTACTATTTTTTTTTTTTTTATTTGTCTTCAGAAATGTGCATTACACAGCAAAGGAAACAACAGTCTTGTGAGGATCATCAGTTGTTCATTTCTCCTGCTCTCCTTACAAAAAGGTGACTTTTCTTTTTTCTTTTTTGTAATTAAAAAAAAATCTACTTTAGAATAGTAGGCTACTAATTAGGATCCGGATCATCTGCAGCACAGCACGGTGCTGTGCTGCTGCACACCGTTGGATCCGGCACGCACACACACACACTCGTATGAGTGTGTGTAATCTGATGGTTGGGAGGCAGCATACCACCGTGCTGTGCTGCACAGGATCTCCTTCCTAATAATTATGGCTTTAGCTTCACAAATTTCAAGAAGTTGTAGCAAGAAACAAGAAGGATTCGGATTTATATCTGCTTTTCATCTTTTGAGCTTTTTTTTTTTGGGTACTAATGCCAATCTATATATATATATATAGTGGTTATGGTAACAACGAGGTTCAAATAAAGAAATAAGAATAAATTTAGTCATACATCTTGATTAAATGAATTATCATGATTTATATTTTTACGAAAAGCTATGTATAATGTAATGCATTGTTTTGTTATATAAATATTCTTATGTATATGGTGAGTAACTTTCATGCATTGGCATTTTGATGCATGCGGTGCCTATATTTTACGCATATGTCAATCTGTACCTTAAATCACACAAATATCAATGATTCAGATTTTTATCCTATTTTTTGCTCAAAAAATTATTCTTATTTAATCAATCCTCTCTCTTTATATGTGTGTGTATATATATATATATAATAATAATAATAATAATAATAATAATAATAATAAAAAATTATATCATGTTAAACAGGGCAAGAAAGATGAGTTGGTTGTGTGGGAATAATATGGAATGCAGCAGCAGACAAGGAGGAATATGTGAGAGGAGGGACAGCAATCCGTACAGGGATGATGATTACATGCAGAGTATGGGTGAGAAAGGTGGAATAAGAGTAATAATAAAGGATAATAAAGAAGAAGAAAAAGAGAGGGTTTTGGCATTGGGAATTCAACAAAATCCTCAAGAAAATGAAAACCCTTCTCCTGCCACTGCTGCTGCTGCAGGAGATGCAGTGGTGCTAGAATCCGACTTTTTCAAGGTACAATCAATACCCTGAAACCCCCTACCCACCCACCCAACAAGTACTATTTGAAAAACTTTTTCTTTGTCTATTGCTATATATATATATATATATATATTTATATAGTCGCATACGTCTTGCTCATTTATTTACGGTATCCGGCTGAATTGATTGGTTCATAATTTTTCAATAGAATTAATGCAAAAAAAAAAAAAAAAATTCTCAATCTTTGACCTACTAATAAAATTAAGTTAAACTTTATCCCAATTATATTTGGGTTTGTATAATGAAAATTATGATATCAATTAATAATCTATAAGTAGCCAACACTATAAATTTATGCAAAAAAATAAAATAGCGAACATTTTATGCCGTGGATACAGTTCCTATCGCATTTTTCATATTGAAGAGAAATGAGATGACTGTCATCATTATCATCATCATCATCATAAGTAGTTCTAGTTGAAAGAGAAATATTATGAAACAGTGATCAGTTGAGATAATATTGCTCTATAATCATGTCCTATTACAAGATTGATATTATAATCATGTAGAACATAAGTCCTTTTTTATAGGCAGATAAAACACTAATGTTATTAAGTACTCTCTCCTATTTTAAATAGTACTCCCTCCGTTCCATACCTAACTGCTACCTTTTCATTTTGGTTCGTCCCATACTTAACTGCTACTTACTATAAAAAGAAATAAACCAATTATTCTCTCTAAATATACACCTCCAATGATCATCTATTTATCATAAAATGTCATTATGGGCTCATTCAATTAAACACACAATACTAATAAACAATACTAATATGATTTCAGATTTCCATTATTACCCTCTTAAAATATCACTTTATTTAAATGGTAGTAATTAAATATGGGACGGAGGGAGTACCATTTTATATTTTTTCAACTTTTACAAAAAAGATGTCGTTCTAACACTCCCCATCCCCAACCTATCCCTGTCTTCATCAGCCTCATTGCATATTCACTTATTTTATATATTTTATAACATTTATGTTGCAACGGAATATTTTAAAAATATAATAAATATCATTTATGTATAAATTTATTTAAAACTATACTTATATTAAAAGTTTCTTTTAATCTATCAAATATAGATGATTTGTTTTAGTTATAATTTTTTTATTTAATACGATATGTGCATCATGGGGCGGAGATGATTTGTTGAGGCAAAGATGGATTTAAATTTTACATCCGTCACGAGTGATGGGGCGTGAATGGATATGAATTTCTTAGGCAGTGATGGGAATGGAAGTACCATCATCCGTTCCGTCCGATCCAGCTCCATCGACATCGCTAAGGTTTAATCACATGAAAAAACAGAAATTGTACTTGAATGAGCTCTTCAAAATCCCAAGACTAGTGAAGAAAAATCTTTTGAATGGAATGTGGTAGTGGTACTAATTAGGAATTAGGTGCATGTGAAAACCGCAAAAAGTTTTTAAAGTTAATGTTGACAAAACGTTTGACGAAACTGGCGCTAAGTCCAAAATTTTCGGGTAGGTAGATATTGTATTGTATTGTATTTGTAGTAATGGTCACTAATAATTCCCGCAGCGCTCTGTTCATTACACTGCTGCAGATAAACTCTACAAGAAGTTTCTTTTCGTTTTAATATTATATTTGATTTATTTACTTATTCATTTATTTGGGTGTTTTCAACAAGAGTTTTCTTGCATTTTACTTGAACCTTAATTACAATTTATCAGACCGTATTGATTTTATTACATTACATGATCAAATAATGAGAAAATCACCTATTATAAATAGATGTTACTTTTCGATTTTTTTTATTGACTTTTCCAAAATAGATGATATCTTAGTTTTTCTTCTCTCACAATTCTATTATTTTCCTAGTTAACTCATATGAAGACTTACATTTTTCACTCTTTATTAATTATTACATGTCATCATTAATTAATTATCAGTAAATTTTGACATAAAACACTTTATTAATCACAAGTCATCATTTATTAGTGATAAGTTTTGGTATATATTTTTTTTTTAATTTATATGCACCAAGCCACAATTATTTCCATTTGAAATAGGAGGAAGGACCTTTTAGTATAAAAACAACACTCTTCCGTTCTGTTTAAAAAGTCTACTCCCGAATCATGACTAAGAGTCTACTTTAGGGATAAGATCTAAATATTTGGTTAAAATTTATATATAACTTCTTCGTTTTAAAGTTTTTTGGTATATAATTTATAATATTAATTGATTTTGAATAAAAAAATATAAGTGAGGGTGAATAGTTTGAAAAGAGTTGTATCATTGTTAAAATGACTAAAATTAAAAAGTCTATCTCAACCACATTAGACTCCTCAATTAGGATACTTTTTAGTATTAGAAAAGATACTTTATAGATTATTCAGAACTATCTGCAAAGTATAAAAGTATTATTTTAACATCAATCCAAAAAGAAAAATGTTATTTTTAACACAGGAAAAATATTAACATTGAACCATCTGATATAATCGAATAGTCTAAGACGATCCTACTTATATCTTAAAACTTTAGAGTTTCTAATCAAATTTTCTGTAATTTCACTTCTCTATACTTCCATTATATTTCCTTTGTTCCATGTTTTTCTGGTCGGGCAACAATCATTTTATTAAAAAACAACGTTAGGTATAAGAAATACCTCAAACACCAAAAGATTACAAAGCACCACAACTTATTACTTCATCTGTTTTCTTTTGGTTATAACAATATACTATTTTGCACTATTCACATACTGATATTTGTGCGTGAATTTATTCTACTAATATAAAAATAAATATTAGCATGTAACATGTTAGTTTTGTATCAATGTATATATTTTAAAAATATTAGTTTTTATAATTTTTACTAATATAATTAAAAATATTAATAGTCAAAGTTATACATTGAACGACATGATTTTTCTCTATGTTGCATGCAAAAGGGAACATTGGGAAGTACATTTTAATAAAGAATTATAGATCTCGAATTTAAAAGTCAAGCGTTTAGCGAAGAACGACATACACTCGCATCTTCAACCGAGCACCAACTTGACAATCTCTCTTCACTTCTTTCACTAACTTCTCGATGTTCTACACCTCGCCTTTGAAGATCACTTTGTTCCCTCACTTCCAAACAACCCAGATGATGCACACCCAAAAGCCAATCGCAAACATACTCTCTCTTTTCCTTGAAAAATGATCGAAGGCATTAAAAAAATGTTGTCTAATCTGATTATACCAGGATTCAGAGCCATTTGTAACATTCATTTCAAACCGAGTAAACCACTTTACAGCATAAAAAGCGATGAGCGTCATCTCCACGTTTTCCCCACAAAACTAGTACTTTGTATCACTAATTGAAGGTAGAATCAAGTTTGATTAGTAGGTAACCTGTCCCAGAGGTAGTCTCCACGATATGGTTCCCGCCCTGGACTGTACAAGCTTATTCCAGACCATTTCAAAGTTTTTCCTGATATGAGAGATAGGTGCTCGGCCTACCCTCAAATAGTAACAAGGATTTCGTACGATTTTTTGTGGTATAGCTCCCCTCCTTTGATGCCCTCCATCTTCATTGCCTGCTTTCACCAGATACCTATTTACTAGAGACAAACAACATTCAAAACCATTTATTCCTCTATCAGACAACTCCCTCACTCCCCCCCCCCCCCTCTCCTAACACCCCATCGAATAATAAAAATGTCCTTAACCCGACTTGAACGAATCCAGGAAATTGAGTTTTTAGGACAACCCTATCCATCCAAGACTCATGCCAAAATTTAATATTACCCATATCCCTAAGACTCCTATCTAGACTCTTGAACCATCCCCCTTCTTTACCCATCCCCATACAAACTACATCCCTCCACCAACTAGACCACGTCATGATCGGACTCAAACTAATTCCCGAATTCCCCACCTCCAACCCACCATGAATCGACTATGTAATCCTAACACATGAAGAGTTACCATCCACCAAAAATCTCCACAACTATTTTTCCATAAGTGCCTTATACACCCACGTCTTTTACCCCAAGACCCTCTCGGACTTTGATCTGCAACCCCACTTAACCCAGAGCTAATTTATAACAACTCTCGCCCTCTAAAAGGAAATTCTGAAACAAAAAGGTTAAAGATTTCAAGGTTCAATTTCCCTCTTTTTATTAATTGGCAAATGGCCTGATTGGAGTCCATTGGGCCAATTAAATTTAATGAGCCCATGCCCTGGTTCATATTTTCTATGTTCATATCTGGTGAGGCCCGAAATCTTGGCCCGTCTCACCTATGGCATTGTTGGTTTGAGGCGGCACATTTAGAGAAAAAAGTTTCCCCGTACACGGTGAAGCTTCGATTCTCATACCCAATGCATCAGATTTCCTTGGGGAGTTCCCACCACTATGATCATGTTCGATTTTTGAGGAGAATATATGCATCTAGCTGCAATTTAACCCATGCCCAATGGATGTTGAACGGACAACGATGATTGCTTCGACAAATTCATCACTCGCGAGACTGCCATTCGACCAGTTAGACTCGGATGCATCATTGTCTACTGATTAAGGGTCCACTATATACGAACAAGAATCCTCCATAATTCTTGTGGAAAGTACCGTGTAACCAATCCTAATATTCAAGACTGTGTCATTGGATTCAGCCTAGATGAGGTCAAGACTCTAGCCAATTCCAAATTCACTTTTTGCTCGTAAGCTTCAGCGAGTTTCATGAACAACCCCATGTTTGAACTTAGTAAGGAGAAAATTCTTATAGACCAAACATGCACTGTTACCCCCTACCATCTTATCCAAATCATTATGTTTAGTTTCACATCTATATCTCTCCTGTGTGCCACTCAAACCAATATGATATCCATTCGGTGATTTTGTCTATCATGTCCTTAGTCGACTTATCACTTGATCCTTGGAGTACGACTAGATTATTCCCCATTTGGCGAATCTTCAGGTTCCCATTACACTCTCTTATAATTTCCTCCTTGTTTTCTGCCCATGAAGACTCTCTTCAAGAATCCACTATAACAATCTTCCAGTCATTTCCTCTTTGTCTTGTATGCCTTAGACCGCATCTGAGAAGGCACCCTTTTTCTTTTACGATCCCCACTAAGGACTGGGAACTCTCGAGCATAGTTTCTTTTCGCCATAAGTGGTTTTCGGTTAAATCCAGGCACGAGAACAAGTAATATCTAGCTACTAATCCATGTGTTGTTAATGTTTCACAAAACCAAAGAGCTTCCCTTCCCTGTCCCTCTTCTTCTTTGAATAGAAAATGTTCATGACATCTCCCACTTATGTGAAAGAGCTTCCCTTCCCCTTCTTCTTTGAATAGAAAATGTTCATGACATCTCTCCCACTTATGTAAAAGCTTGAAAACCAGCATAGTTAGACCCCACCTTTCGACCATGAATCCTAGGTTTTTTTAAGGCCAAGGGTTAAACTATGGCTGGGAATATTGAACTACCTCACTGGTGGGCGCGGAAGTGGGTTGTGTTTAGTTTCTATCCCCTACTCCTCACCACTCTCCATTGAATCCTTTCCTTTGTTCCATAATACTTGCAACAGTTCATTTAATGGTATTGTTTTCTACTAATATAGAAAGGTTGTAATATGTTATTGGATTTGTGTCAATTTATATTTATAATATTGTTTGTTTGTTATTCTTACTGCCTAATATTTCTCAATGTTCCATTTTTTTGGGAACGAAAACATTATTTAGATTCTAAGCACGTTTCTCATGACACAAGTTTCATTCAAAATATTTAGGAATGCGTGAACTTAGAGACACGTCATGAGTTCACAGACTAAAGTAGGAGGCAAAATAATATTGGCTTTGGGGAAGAGGATATGCAAATAGGACACAAGTATGTGAATGTGTTCGGTTACTCGAAGCATTTAGGAAAAATAAATATTAAGAAAATACGCCCAACAAAAATCTGGAAACCAAAAAAAAACCAATTCCTTTTTCATCAATAAAACAGATCATGAGAAATTATAAGAAGCCTGGATAATACACGATTGGATAATGCGTCATAGACACCCACCATCTTACCCAGTCGTGTATTAACTTGTGGACATCTTTTTCCTTAGCTTTATCATAGCGCTAATTTCTGGTACCTTTATTCTTAACAAAGGTTGTTTTCGTTTTTCAAAACAAAACTTTGATCCCGAATAATGTTATGAGAATATTTAAAAAATAAATATAAAATATAATTTTTAAATTTATCGTTACAATATCTGATTTTTTTTTATCAAAGTTCAATACAAAAAAGTTCAACCAACATTTACCGAGGAATCCAAAGCAGAAAATCATGACTTTGTACCTTATATTATGTGCAACTGCAGGAGGAATTACTTGGGGCATGCAAGTATGAGAAGAAAGCTTATATTCAAGAAGATTGTTGTGAATTGTCACTATCTTTGTCTTTGCCTTTGCACAATCATCCTTCACTCCAGAGGAGTAATTTGTCTTGTACAAGTGATATTAGTGAGGCAGTTTCTTCTTCCCAGGAATTACATGAACTTAACCTAGACTTGTCTATTGCTCTATGTGGTGCTTGAGTACTTGTTCTTTAAATAACCTTTTATTACTATTATTTCCCCGGAAATTAAAGGCTATTTATAATTATATTTAATCCTTGACAAACTTATTTATTTTTTACTCGATTTTTTATTGACTTGGAGTATTTCTGAGTGAAAATGGCAAGAGTTCCCCATATTCAAGAACCACAATGAAAATAATTACCAAAAAAAAATAGTTTCATAATCCATAATCATCTACTGCTGTTCTTTTTTTTTTAGGAGAAAATAGATGAATAGGCAATCAACGAGAGTCTCGATTCTCTATTTCGAATTATGTTTCATCATTTACAATGGCATTAATGCATAATTTTCTTAAAGCTGATGCAACTATTCGATCTCGCCAAGTGGCAACTCTCTACAACATAACCTGGCTACTTGTGACTGAGAAATGGATAGGCACAAATTATTCAGAAGGGGCCGTGGGGGATGGGGGGATACATGGTCAGGTTCCTAACCTCTTGGTACCACAATCTGAGCAGAATTTTGATGTTTCCCTGAAGTACGGAGCACCACATCCATCACAGAACTTTGCAGGACGCGTTGGCTGAAACAAATTAAGAACAAACACAACATAGTTGAAAAAAAAAAAAAAACGTGCTTGAATAACTTTCAGAGGATTTTTAAGTAAGAATTAAGTCGATCTGACCGTGCCAAGTCACTGTCTTGTTTTTCAAGTCCCCTTCTCCCAAATTGAAAAGAACGCAAAAGTTGAACTGTTAATATCAATATGTACCAATACAGATGGACAGTGGGTCGTGATTGGAATGATTAAGGAAATTGAGTCGATATTGATATTCGCTTCTATCAATGTCCGTTGAATATGGGCGTGGTGTCAAATGTGCAAGAATTCTCACGGGGCAGACAAAGAAGTTAGTTCACGGTACTACTAGTAAGGATAGTATGATTCAATTTGGAAATTGTAATATTGGCTCTTTCCCGGGGAGATTAGCGGAGGTGGTGGAGGTTATGAGTAGAAGGAGGATTCACATATTGTGTATACAAGAGACTAAGAGTACTTTCAGCTAGGACTGTGAGTGAACGCAAATATTCAATTCGGTTCGAGATATTCAGTTCGAAAAAGTTCGATTTGAGCTCGATTAGCTCCATCAAATATCAAATCAAATATTGATTTTCGATTCGATGGAAATCGGATGGAGCGATTCGGTCTGATCCATTAATCCTATAATAATATATTAGCCCAGCCCCATATAGTTAGTATTTCAATTAGGGTTTGATTTTGGGATATGTTATATTCATTTATTTTAATTGATATTTTCGTTACAATTTTAATTATGATTGGGGGTTTTATTTTAGGTATTTTATGTTTCTTCAAATTTCATCATTTTCGGACCGAACTATTTGCGAACGTTCGATCCGAAATACCAAATCAGATCAAATCTTGAACACAAAAAATAGGCTTCGAACTCGAATCGAACCTTGTTCTTTGATATTTGATCGAATCGGACCGGACCGAATAATAAAAAAAATCGGGCCGGACTGAACCATCCTATTATTCGGTATAGCTCGGTCAGGTCACAGCCCTACTTTCAGCAGTGTTCTTAAACACAATCCTATTTCTAAATTTAAGGTAAAATTCTAGAAATTGAGGTAAAAAGCCTGTTGGAATATTCTATTCCATATAATCATAAACTGATTTTGATGATGAGTTGATGATGAACTAATGATGAGTTGATGTTATCGATCAAAGAAAACAACAATGGAACGATGTAAAACAACAAAGAAGTCGGAGACGCTCGAATCGGTCTGAAAAGCAAAAGAAGTTCACTTTTAGCAAAGCTAACGTACGTAATATACATAGTATAACGTACGTAATGGAAAGTTACATGAAGGCAGGCGAGTGCAGACAACATGACTTACGTACGCAACACATGGATAATAACGTACGCTAATCATAGAAGCTAACGTACGTAATGAAGATCAAATAACGTACGTAATGAATGTGTTACGAATTCAAACAAATGATCAGTTGGAAGAATTCAAACCGTTGTGACGTCACGACATATGCAATCATATCAACGGCTATCTGAGAATTATTTAACGTACGTAATACGTATAGTGATAACGTACGTAATGGGAGAGACAGAAGCTACTGGACTATTTTACAAGGAGCATAACATACGTAACGAAACAACGTTAACGTACGCAATACGGCTAACGTACATAATGCAGGATGCAGGAGCTAACGACTAGTTGAGCCTATAAATACTAAGGCATATGGTATTATTCATAACAACAACTCCAAGCAAATCACATATTGATCAGATATCATTGTAAACATTATTGTTGTTGTATTTGTGCTTAATTGATAAGTGTTTGAGTGTTCATACACTAAACCATACACGAGAGGAAAGATACGGACTGTAGATTGATTCGGTGTTATTAGGATCGTTTATCCGGCATTATTAGAATCATATCTAAATTCGAGTGAGGTTTGTCTAGTACCCAGCGAAAGCTAGATAGGTTGCTTCCTTGTCCAATAAAAAAGAGAAGACGGTTTATCTCGGACCGATAGAAGACGAGATTGTAACGGTATCCCTCGGACCGATAGAAGACGAGGTGTAGAGGTTGATCTTAAGCCTACAGAAAAAGATACGGAGAGAGGACGTAGGCACGTTTGGCCGAACCTCTATAAATCTTGTGTCGTTTATCTTCCGCAATTTTAAATACGCTTCCGCAAAGCAAAAGAGTATGAAAACTCTACTCCGCAATATTATCCACCATTCTAAGTGGGGTGCCAATTTTCCTACAAAGCTCATTCAGCAGATATCCTAAATTGGGAGGGCCCACCAAATTTTTTCAAGGACCCCAAAATATCTTTCCAAATTTCCGCCTGTACTCTTTTGGCGTAAACATTGTTTATTCCTTTGCTTGTTCCTTCCCCACCATTTTAACTTTTCTTCTTCTCCCAAACCATTTTCCCCGCCATTACCTTTTCTCTTCTCCCCAAACCTTCTCTCTTCCTTACATTCTCCAACATGGTTTGGGATCCCTTTGCAACAAGAGGAGTGGCACTTGATATGTAGAAAGACTCCCACTTCCAGCAGGCAAAAAAGGCTCCAGAACGTGGTGAGCAATCTGTCTAAACGAAATCCACGATCCGACCCTTACACCATAAACGGAACACCAGTTTCTGATCTTCTTCCTCAGGTAAAAAAGCTTGCCTCTTTGTTGTGTGTTTCTTTTTCTCCGTTTCAAATTGATGATGCAAAATCAAAGCATGCCTCAAGGCATTAGTTTCAAGTCAAGCCACATACCGAAGGTGAAGTCTGAAAATGAATTCAATTTAATGTTGTTGCTATATATTTACAATTGCATTAGTTTTGTGCGCCCTTCCACCGGTTAAACCGATGCTTGGTTATAGTGAATAACTTGGATGGCATTTGAAATTTTAGATCTTTCATATGCTTTACGTAATACTGCTTCCTGCAAAAGATGCTGCAAATATGTAGATTCGTGCTGCTAATAATTTAGTTTTTTGAGCATTTTTTCCCTCAATTTGTCGTTAATGCATTTTATTTTGAGCTTTCTCAGAGTTTTATCAAATTTTTGAGTGTTCATTGAGTTTTTTTTTTGTAGATATAGTGATGCATTTTCAACTGAACCGCAATTCGAATTTCGCATCTCTATTGCAACAAGGCACACAACAGCCGACGGAGAATAGCCCCTTCTTTGAGATATCGCCTGATGTTATGGAAGGGAGTTTAGCTGAGAAACGTGGAAAGAATTTTAATCCCGACGAAGATAAATTACTAGTATCAGCTTGGCTTAATACAAGTTTGAATCCAGCCGATGGAAATAACATGAAGCGGATCGATTTTGGAATCAAATTGAAATGTACTTCATCCAAGGGAAAACTGCTGATTGTCCTGCCCGCGCAGCTCCTTAAACCATCGTTGGGGTGTCATACTCGAGTACTTTAGGAAAGTCCTTTTCCATTGTCGTACAACTTCTTGTATTTCTTCATGGTACTGTTTGTCCGTGGTTGAACTTCCTTGGTTGTATCGAGTTTATTGTTTCCCAAGTGGATTTTATTAAATTCAATATGTTGTAAATTTTGTGGTTTCTTAACTCAAGTTGAAGCACAACATAGAAGTGGTTTAGTAATGAAGATAATGCAAGTATAGTGGTAGCTTTATGTTAATGATTTTCTTGTTTAACTTTTTCTTGAACTGTATGGCTGATGTTAATGGTATTCCACAGATCCAAGAAGCACGAAGAATGTAACTAGCTATTGTGAAGAATCCTTTCCGTTTTGATCATTGTTGGGTTCTTTTGAAGGATCAAGAAAAATGGAAGAAGCACGATCAGTTATCTGGTATTAAAAGGAAGTTGAAGTTGCCATCAGTCAACTCCTGAAACTATAAATCTAGGTGAAGATTGTGAGGAACCAAATGTAGAGAATATCAATAAACGACCTGGTGGGCGGAAAGCTGCAAAAGAAAAGAAGTTGCTTGGTGATGTTTCCGGATTTGGAAACATCCTAGCAGAGCTTAAGGATGAAAAGCAGAAAATTCGTGCTGACAAAATTGAGAAAATTAACTTGTCCAACGAACAAAAATCTGAGTTTCTTCAAGTAAAGAAATCACAATTGTTGGAAGCACGAGAAACAAATCGGATTTGAAATGAAAAACTTCAAATGCAGTCTCAAATAGAGAATGAAAAGGTTCAATTAGAGCGAGACAGAGAAGACGCGAACATCATGATGAAAGATTTGAGTTCAATGGATTCTGAACAACAAGAGTACTTTCAATGCGTCGAATGGGGATTCGTGGAAGAAAATATGGTAATTTTTAATGCATGTGGAGCTTTGATTTGCCATTGACACTTTTGACAGTATATATAGTTTTTTTGGAAATGTCTTGATGTTGCTTGCACAAGTTAAGAAGTCAATATTCCATTACCATTCATATATTTTGAATGTCATGGATGATTCACTATATTATAGGATATTGTTATACAATGATTTTATGTATAACCTTTCAACAGAGAACTGAAAATTATATTACTTACTTTGTTGTTTGGTTTCTAGTGGGATAGTAATTCTGGTTTTAGAGGTAGAAGATGAGTTGCTTGGATTTGATGACAATTTGTTGACAACTAACAATGTGTGTCGTGGTTTATTTATAGATGCATTATTTACCATTGGTGAAATTATGAACTTATGATCAAGTTTCAAATGTTGGAGACTCGAGTGGTCTTTCTCAGTAGCTTCAATCATTTCTAATAGTTTCAATCATTTTTAGAAAACATGACACATGAAGAGTCGCATTAAGACAGTCACACAAGTGAGTTTTCTTGTGCTTTCCCCTAGTAACAAACAGACAATGTTATCATTTGCAAATGCCTACTTGAGCACATTCATGTTTTTTACAATCCCAAACAGAATTCACCTACTATAAACAGTCTGAATAAATTATCTAGCCATACTTTTATGATTCAGTATAAACTTTCCATAGATGATGTAGAAAAACACGGCGAGGTGGATTAGAACGACGGTGTTGATCGAAGGTGGAGTATGACACCGGTTAGATTGCAGGTTTTGGAGGTGGTTTGGAGATGGAAGAAGATTTGGTGCAGGTTTTGTTGAAATATTTGATTGAAGATTTGCAGATTCAGTTCGGAGATGGTCACTTTACTTTTTAAATGAATATTTTAATATTATAATTATAAGATAGGAGAACTGGTGGATTGTTTTGTAAAATAGGGAATACTTTAGGGGATGATTTAAAGTGAATTTAGGGGAGTTTTTTTTGTGCACACTACTGGGAGTGCTCTAAGTGGGTTGGGAAAAAAAGCAAGGGTATAACTCCTGGGAGTTACAAGCTGTGATACTCGTGAAAGCACACATGCAGAAATGGAGTGTGTATAATTATTAATAAAGATTCATCGACGACGTGGTGGAAGTATCAAGAAAGAATGACAGGGTTATGAATATTAAGCTTGTGATAGGAATGATGTTCTATCATAAGTGCATATGCACCACAAATAGGATTAAATGCATCTATTAGACAAGAATTTTGGGAAGATTTGGAGGAGGTTGTTAAACGAGTGGCTTTAGTTTTGGGGATATCAACAAAGCAGAAAGGACTATCACTTGGTGACATAGAGAAGTGGAGGTAATGCAAGTCAGATCGACGTACTTTTAGTAAGGAATGTTTGGAGAAAAAGTTACACTGGTTGCAAGGTGATACCCGGTAAGAGTGTTGCAACGCAACATAGAGTTGTGGTGCTTGATTTTCGCGGTAAGAGGCACTTAACAAAGAGAAGTATACAAGTTGACCCTCGAATCAAGTGGTGGAAGATCCAAGGGGAGGCCGACATACTTTTAGCTAAGATTGCATATAAAGTTTTTCGTCCGTTTGCACGAAGATTGATATAGATTCGACTTGGAATATGTTGGATCATAACATAAAGGAAGCTGTGGAAGAAGATTTAGGAGAATCTAAAGGAAACAGACCATCGAGTAAATACATGTCTTGGTGGAACGATAAAGTTAAGCAAGCGATAAAAACCAAACTTGAATGTTATTTTTGTACTCGGAAAATGCAAGAGCAATGAGAATTATGACAAGTACAAGAAAGCTAGAAGAGAAGCTAAAGGACAGTTTGAGATGCCACGGCAAAGGTCAATCAAAAAATATATGGGAGATTGGATACGAAGGAAGGGGAAAATGATATTTATAAACTTGTTCGTATAAGAGACCAGAAGACGCGGGATATTGGGAGAGTTAAATGCGTGAATGGTATTGACCAAAAGGTTTTGGTTCGAGATAAAGAGATAAATGGTAGATGGAGGTACAGTGTAACCTCTTTAAATTACTACTCGATAAATTAATAACCTCTATAAAATTAATATTTTTTCCGGTCCCGACTTGGCCCCCAAGCGTAAATTAATAATTTCAATAAATTGATAAGATAATAACTTTTTTTAGACCCTTTTATAAATCTTAGATTAATAATCTTAGAAAATTACAAAGATAACTAAGACAACTTAGTAAAATATGACTCTAGTGTTGATTGTTTTCTATTAAAATTCAAGTCAAAATGAATCTCATCTCTCACTTTTTTCACGACACTTAAAAGCTCTGGTGTGGTATACTCTGACTGCATGATTATGAAGGATTTTCGACGCTTCTATTGCTTTTCTTCGCGTAACTGGCTCTAATGGTACCGTATGAATCTAGTTTTAAAACATTGAACATACGTACGAATCTAGTTTTAAAACATTGAATATTTAGATTCAAGTTCCTAACATTGAATACTAATTAGATGCAAGTTCCTAACATCGAATACTCATTAATATCTCTATGTAATTAAATTTAAATTCATTGAATTTTGATGTAATTAATTTTAAATTAGTTGATTATAAAATACCTCTTTAAATTAATAAATTATTAATTTATCGATTAATTAATACTTCCTCCGTTCTTTTATTATTGCAACGTGTTGATTATTACACTGTTCACATACTTTTTTTTGACCATCTTTTGTGATTTATACATTTGAAAAAATATAGTCATGTGAGATCTTGTTGGATTCATCTCGAAATATACTTTCAAAATATCAACTTCTTATAATTTTTAAAAATAAAGAATTGAAGATATTAATAATCAAAGTTGTGTATTGGCAAGCGTGAAAGTCCAGGTGTTGCAGTTACAAGAGAACGGAGGTAGTACCTCTCTAAAATTAATATTTTTTCCGGTCCCAACTGTATTAATTTATAGAGGTTCTACTGTAATACTTTGATACCCTATTCAATGACCATCAGGAACAATATATGTGGGTTTAAACATCCCT
The DNA here is from genome assembly GCA_033398695.1 of Orobanche coerulescens. Classification (NCBI taxonomy): domain Eukaryota; kingdom Viridiplantae; phylum Streptophyta; class Magnoliopsida; order Lamiales; family Orobanchaceae; genus Orobanche; species Orobanche coerulescens. The sequence goes on along the minus strand of CM065805.1, from coordinate 168,123,870 downwards.
TCAAGTATGCTAAATCGAAAATTTATGCATAAAATTCAAAAAGGTGAAAGTGAAAATGACTGAAGAATATGAGATCTAAGAAAGTAGAAGGACCAAATGGTACACTTGTTGAAGTTTGGAGGTGTTTGGGGGAGAGGGGATTGAATGGGTAAATATGCTTTTCAATTATATTTGGAAAAGCAACAAGATGCCATCGACTTGGAGAAAAAAATACTCTCGTCCATTTGTATAAGAACAGATGTGATGTTTAAGATTGTTTTAATTATCGCGGTGAACTAAACGAATATTACCATGCAATTATGGAAACGTGTGACCGAACAAAGGCTCAGGATCTCACAAGATCAATTTGAATTTATGCCTGAAATGTTGGAATATTTATTCCACATAATAATAAATAGTGTTTTGATGATTAAGTTGCTAAACGAAACAAAACAATACAGAGGCGAAGCAAAACAACGAAGGAATCGAAGACGCAAAAAGCTGGACAAAATGCAAAGCTAGCGCACGCTAGATATATAGATTAGCACACGCTAACGGGTCTCGGCTGCCGATCAGACGAGTTCGAAGTAACCTGAAGTGAAGTCACCTGATGAGGATAGCGCACGCTACACCATGTTTACTAACGCACGCTATCGAGCTCACATTACCGTTGTGAAGAGATTCAAACACAGAATGAGGTATGCAGTGAAGTAAGCTTAGCGCACGCAATAGATGATATTTAGCGCACGCCAAATATCTAAGTTTGAATCAAGTCAATCAATCCGTTGGGGAGAATCTGCTGCAAGTCAAAAAGTATAAACGGATACATGACGCATGCAATGATGCAAGATTAGCGCACGCTAAGGAAGAAGTATTAGCGCACGCTAACAGTCTACTGAAACAAGAAGACGTTAACGTACGTAACATGCAATGCATAACGTACGCTAAGGCAAATATACGCGATAGCGCACGCTAAGGAAATCAGACTAGCGCACGCTAATATCAACTGGCAGTAACGGCTAGTTTGTGGAAAAAGGCTATAAATACCAAATGAGTTGGTATCATTCCACACAACAACATTGAGCAATTCATATACAATTGACGCATGCTATTGTAAACATTATAGTTGTTCTTGAGCTTGAACTAGAGTGATTGAGTGTTATACACAAAAGCATACACGAGTGAGAAAAAGAAAAGATACGATTGGATTCGGTATTATTAGGATCAAGGATCCGGCATTGTTAGAATCGGAATCGCTATCTTAGTGAGGTTTATCTAGTACTAATAGAAAGCTAGAGTGGTTGATTCCTTATCCAATAGAAAAGGAAAAACGGTTTTACTCGGACCGATAGAAGACGAGCTTGTAAAGGTAATCCCTCGACCGATAGAAGAGAGGTGCAGAGGTTTTGATCTTTAGCCTATTGAAAAAGATACATCAAGAGATGACGTAGGCACATTTGGCCGAACATCTATAAATCCGTGCGTCATTTAATTTCCGCTTCCGCAACACGGCGCATATTCCGATCTTGCACCAACAATTGGTATCAGAGCGGTACTCCTATAAGCGGCTTTACACAATTTGCTCCAGTCGAAGGCCTTGCGCTAAACCGACCTCCATTTTTTGATGGATCGAACTTCATGACTTGGAAGAAAAAGATGTCGATATTCATTCGAGCATATGACATCGAGTTTTGGAAGGTGATTTGTCTTGGTCCGAAAATTCCGACGAATTCCAACGGTATGCTTAAAACTTTTGAAGAATATGACGATTCCGATTGGAAAAATGACCACTGCAATTGTAAGGCAACTCAATTCTTTATTGTGCCTTAAATCCGGAAGAACACAACCGGATATCATCGTGTGATAGTGCCAAATAAATTTGAAAAATGCTTGAGGTAACACACGAAGGTACGTCTCAAGTCAAGGAGACGAAAATAAACATGCTCCTTCACGAATACGAATTATTTCAAATGAAGGACGACGAATCCATCACGGTAATGCTTGACCGCTTTTCGGTTATCACTAATGGATTAGCATGTTTCGGAAAACCACTTTCGAGTAGTGAGAAAGTAAAGAAAATTCTCCAATCACTACCTCGAGAATGGGACGGTACGGTGACGGCAATAATGGAATCTAAAGATTTAAATAATCTTGATTTTAGTGCTCTCGTTGGTTCTCTTATCAACTACGAGATTGTTCTAAAATCTCGGAATGCCAAACCAAAACCGAAGGAAAGATCAATAGCCATGAAGGCTAAGATGTCTAGATCTAGAAAGGAAGAAATCCCGGTGGACGAAAGCGATGAAGAATCGGCATATTATGCCAAGAATATTAATAAGTTCCAACACTTGTTAAACCGGAGGAAGCAGGACATTCAAAAGGGCGAACCTAAGAAATTCGACAACACTTGTCGATTATGTGGTAAACCAGGCCACTTTGCTAAGAATTGGCGGGTTAAACCCAAGGAGGTTTTAGTTGCAACATGAAGTGACGAAGATCCTGATGAAGATTTCATGAATCAAAATAATCTCGCGTTCATGGCCCGGAATTCATTCGACGATAGCGACGTCGAAAGCCAAGTAAGTAATTCTTGCGATGAACTTTTTGAAGCATTCGAGTTATTACATATCGATTACCAAAATGCTTTAAATGAGATTAAATCTCTCAAATCTAAATATAAATCTTTGGAAAATGAAAATTCCAAAATTCTTGAGAAGAGAAAATTTGTTGAAATCGATCATTCAAAATGCGTTGAAAACGAGAATATTTTAAAGAATGATCTTGTTAAAGTTCAAACCGAGCTCAAAAATTTAACGAAGAAATTCTCTCGGAAACGAGAAATTTGAAAACATGCTCTCGGTTAAAAAATACTTGTTAAATAAAGAGGGGTTAGGATTGAAACCATGTTTTAAAAATGAATCTGTAAATTTCAAAATACCCCGATGTGAAAAATGCTTAAAAATTGGGCACCATATTTCAAACTGTAAGAGCCCAAGACGGACGATTAAAGTTAAGAAAATTTGGGTTCCTAAAGGAACAATTGTGTCAAACATCGTCTACGTCTCGAAAGAAAAACCGACTTTCGGTTGGATCCCCAAAAATTAATTTTTGATATTTTACAAAGGGGGAGATAATATTTTCAGGGGGAGATATTCCCTATATTATTGCATAGTTTTTATAATCATGCATATTTTATATATATTCAAATTGGTATTCCTTATTTTTACACGTTTTGCTGAATACAAAAAGGGGGAGAAGAAGTTGAATTGGATAAAAGCGTCATGAAAGATATGACGAGAAAAATAAAAAGTGAAAATGGAGAAAAATGAATAATAAAAATCGAAGAAGTCGAAAAGGAGAAGAAAGCATACAAAAAGGGGGAGAAACGAAGGAGTTGAAAATTGAAAAACGAAGAAGTCGAAAATAACAAGAAAAAAAAAGGATTGGAGAAACTAACGAAACGATCAAAGTCGAAAACTTTGAAACGTACATATATATATTTTTATTTTTGCAGGTTTTATCCAATTCAACCAGTTGTTTTGCATCAAAAAGGGGGAGATTGTTGGAATATTTATTCCCCATAATAATAAATAGTGTTTTGATGATTAAGTTGCTAAACAAAACAAAACAACACTGAGGCGAAGCAAAACGACGAAGGAATCGAAGACGCAAAAAGCTGGACAAAATGCAAAGCTAGCGCACGCTAGATATATAGGTTAGCACATGCTAACGGGTCCCGGCTGCAGATCAGACGAGTTCGAAGTAACCTGAAGTGAAGTCACCTGATGAGGATAGCACACGCTACACCATGTTTACTAACGCACGCTGTCGAGCTCACATTACCGTTGTGAAGAGATTCAAACACAGAATGACGTATGCAGTGAAGTAAGCTTAGCGCACGCAATAGATGATATTTAGCGCACGCTAAATATCAAGTTTGAATCAAGTCAATCAATCTGTTGGGGAGAATCTGCTGCAAGTCAAAAAGTATAAAAAGATACATGACGCATGCAATGATGCAAGATTAGCGCACCCTAAGGAAGAAGTATTAGCGCACGCTAACAATCAAAGACAGTAGCCACTGGACTGAAACAAGAAGACGTTAACGTACGTAACATGCAATGCATAACGTACGCTAAGGCAAATATGCGCGATAGCGCACGCTAAGGAAGTCAGACTAGCGCACGCTAATATCAACTGGCAGTAACGGCTAGTTTGTGGAAAAAGGCTATAAATACCAAATGAGTTGGTATCATACCACACAACAACATTGAGCAATTCATATACAATTGACGCATGCTATTGTAAACATTATAGTTGTTGTTCTTGAGCTTGAACTAGAGTGATTGAGTGTTATACACAAAAGCATACACGAGTGAGAAAAAGAAAAGATACGATTGGATTCGGTATTATTAGGATCAAGGATCCGGCATTGTTAGAATCGCAATCGCTATCTTAGTGAGGTTTATCTAGTACCAATAGAAAGCTAGAGTGGTTGATTCCTTATCCAATAGAAAAGGGAAAACGGTTTACTCGGACCGATAGAAGACGAGTTTGTAAAGGTAATCCCTCGACCGATAGAAGAGAGGTGCAGAGGTTTTGATCTTTAGCCTATTGAAAAAGATACATCGAGAGAGGACGTAGGCACATTTGGCCGAACCTCTATAAATCCGTGCGTCATTTAATTTCCGCATTTAATTTACGCTTCCGCAATACGGCGCATATTCCGATCTTGCACCAACATGAAAGACCGAGCATTGAAGCAATTTATCTTGTAAGTCAGATGATGGACCACTATCAAGATCAAAAGAAAGCTCTACATATGATTTTTATTGATTTAAAGAAAGCATATGATATAGTAACAATGGAAGTACTTCGATGGGCCTTAGCAACGAAGGGGGGTATCCAGTAAATATGTGGACCTCACAAAGACATGTATGAGGGAGCTAGTACAGGTGTACGAACTAATATTGCCCCATTACAATCGGGGTGCATCAAAGATCTGCTTTTAGTCATTTTCTCTTTTCCATAGTCATGGACGAACTGACAAGGTCAATTCAAGACGACATTCCTTGGTGTATGATGTTAGTAGACGATATTGTGTTGATTGATGAGACGAACACTTAAGTTCAAAAAAAGTTAGAACTTTGGAGGGATACTTTGGAAGCTCGAGCCTTTAGGCTGAGCAGAAGCAAGATGAATCTTTAGGGTGCATATTTAGCGAAAATAGAGGCAGGGAGACGGGTATGATCATTTTTTATGGGAAAGATATTCAAGGATACGATATTTTCGTTATCTCGGATCTATTATCCAAAAAAAATGGAGAGTTAGATGGTGATGTGGCTTACAGAATTAAGACGAGTTTGGTTGAAGTGGAAAAGCGCCACAGCGTTGCTATGTGGTCCCGAAATTACCTCATAGACTAAAAAATAAATTCCACTGCACGATATTAGTTCTGGAGTCTGGATTTTTATATGGCGCAGAGTGTTGGGCGTAAAACAATGTCAAGTTCAAAAGATGAATGTGGCGAAGATGCGTTGCTATGGCGAATGTAGCCATACAAGAAAGAATCAGCTCATAAATGAGGCAATTAAGGAGAAGGTAAGAGTTACATCTTAAGAAGAGAAGTTGATGGAGAATTGGTTAAGATGGTCTGGTCATCTGAGACAAAAACATGTTTATGCCTCAATGAGGAAGCTTCAAGATTGGGGCGGGATAAAATTATAAATGGTAGAGGAAGATCAAGAAATTATGGATAAATGTGATTGAAAATGATGAGGTTCCTCAAGATTGGAGAAAATAAGGCGATGGAGAGGACAATGTGGAGGGAAAATATACGAGTGGATGATGGAATTTGATTCTTATTTTACTTATTTATTTATTTATTTATTTTTTAGTAAATTCAATATTTCTTTACACATCGTATTATCATTTATTTATTTTGTTTTTTTGGCTATTAATTGATTTTTTGTGTCGTTGGCGGTCTTAAAGAATGATTCATGTTAGCCGACCCCAAACCATTTTGGGATAAAGACTCAGATGTTGCTGTTGTTGTTGTGTAAACTGATTTTGTTTGAAACGGTACTTTTACTACATGATCACACTGAACCATATCACTCCTAGTACTAGCGGCATAACAATATGTAGAGTACCAGAAACTGAAATTGCAATCATGCAGAAAAAAATGACTGATGCCACAATAATCTAATATCAAAGTGATTGAAGTGGAGAAGAGACAAAAAGAAGACTAAACTACACTAAACCCCTTGAACTATGGTTTCTTTTTATGGACTTCGCCCACTAAACTTCCTTATTTTTTGAACCCCAACGCCAACACCCCCCCCCCCCCCCCCAAAAAAAAAATGCATCTTGTTTAGCCTTCCCCCCTAGCCATCGCATGCTCTAATCATGTAGAAACATGTCATGAAACGTGCCAGTATTTTATTTGCTTGTTGGGCAGAGTGAAATAAAAAGCATACTTCAGGGAGTAAAGTGCAAGAAAGAAAAAAAAACAAAGAAAAAAAATAATAACAAACTCACCATTAAATGCAATTGCCCTCCGACGTGACCTAGAGACTGTAGAGAAGCAATATGTTGAGGAATGGCTGAGGGCTGCTGGTTGTGAGAGATTTCAAGCAGCTGAGTTGGAGGGACACATTGTTGTTGGCTTTGCATATAGTGAGTAGTATGTGGACTTTGACTGACATGATGTTGATGACCTTGTTGCAGAGGATGGAACTGGGACTGATGGGAGAATGTATGCACATGTTGTTTTGATGGCGTCTGCTCGACATTCTAGGGATTCAGGTGATGGCATAGGCAACAATAAAAAAAGATAGTAGTAACATATGGGAATTTTTTTGAAGAGAAAAGGTAATGTATGCACAAAAAACATGATCATATGGGAGAAATGCATTCAGATGCTCAATAACATTACATAGTATATGGGGATAATTACAAAAAGTATCCTTGAGGTTTGGCCTAATACCAAAAAAAATCGAGCTGACTTTCAATATTATATAAAGAAACATCCTAGGCCTAGTCGGTGAAATTAAGAGGCTAATTGTAGTATTTTAATAAATATGAAGGGGTAAATGAATCTTCTTTTGCTTACGAAGGCCGAAGGGGGTTATCTTAAATGAAAGAAAAAAGAAGGTCTCAGCGGTAGTTTTTGTAATTTTGTTAGGTCAAACCTCAAGTGTACTTTTTGTAGTTAACCCTTAAGCATACCTACAGATGGATTTGGAGCAGACACTTATATATGGTAAAAAGCAAAGAGTATCTGTTCCTAATAAAAAAAAATATCTTACTTCATTTGCTGGGTTATAGTCTTGCGAAGTAGCCATTGAAGAAGAATTTTCAGGACTAGGAAATGCCTGAAAAATATGTCATGATCTTTTAATAGTGAAGCTGAACACCAGCACCGAAGCTAAAAAGAAAAAAAAAAGAAAAACACTTCGAAACTTACAGGCAAACCAGGCATGTTGGAAAGTGAATTAGATACGACACGCCTATACTTGTGCCTCGGAGCATAAAACTTGTAGTCTCCAGCAGAGACAGCTACTTCATTCCGTCCGGTCAATCTTCTAAACCTGTTGGAGATAGTGAAAAAAAGGGGCTAGGAAACGATTGACACTAATAAGTTCGCATGTAGTATTAGTTAAAATCTTTGCTACTGAGATATTAGGATATCTATGTGAATATGCCACATTGTTCTTCATATATGTGTGTTTTTCATGTTTTTGTATAGGTATGTAAGAATACTCAGATGAGTATAACAAAATATGCCCCCAATTGCACAATTTGTAGCGCGCTATTGCTCGCTACGGGCTTCCTGCGCGACATCGCGCAGGTCTGATAGCGCAGTGCTTGAATAGCGGTCACTTTTTTCTGCTTCTCGCGCTATTTCCTTAAAAGCGCATGCTATTACGCTATTCTAACTATAGCGTGCGCTTTTTCTGTGCAAAAAAAAATGGAGGAAACAGATCTTTTGAGGGCAACTTTGTCTTTTACACACCAACTCACACATCATCTTAAACATTGAGAGTAATCGACGACCGAAACAAAGGAAAGTAAAAAAAGCAGAGAAGGTAAATAAACCCTAGGTTTATGATTGGAGGTAAATAACTCTAGTTTATGTTGTAAACCTTTCAGCTTGGTGTTTTTGGATAGGTGGATTGAGTTTGGAATGTAATGGTTATTTATTATGGTTTTATCGCTATTTATCTCATCTATTTGTTAATATAAGTATATTCTTATTTTTCTAAATAATTAATTGACATTACGCTACGATGGAACAAAACGCTATGCATATGAAAAGTGCTATTAGAAATGCTGCCCACATCATCAAATAATTTAAAACATTATTTACAACTGCCACAACCCATCATTATCTAACATCTATACATGTTTACCCCTGTTAACATTTTCCTTGGTAGGCCCTTACCCTCCTTCAATGGAACAAAACATGTATACATAATGATAATCTGCTACAGACGGGCTAATTGTTCCATGCAGTCTGATTGCAAATTTCATGCCATGCATACATAGCACAAGATAAACTTGATCCTCCGGGAACAGGTCATGGTTCTCCAAAATTGATAGAAGTCTTAAACCTCCCAACAACTAGAATTGACTAGGACATCGACATCATCATCATCATTGATGTACCTTAATCCCAAGTATGTTGGGATCGGTTGCATGAAGATTATACGGTCAATTAATGGTCAAAGTCAGTTAACACTATAAAATCATGCAAAAAGCAAGGTAGCAAAGTTTTACGGCGGATGCCCTTTCTGTCGCAACCTTTATATTATATGAAAGAGAAATGAGATGAAATTCCAAAACCGTCATTACCACAAGTTAATCCATTTGCGTGGAAAATATCTTGAGATGGCGATGAGTTGATGGAGATGAGTTGAGATAATTGTTATACTCATGTCCCACTACAAAGTTGATATTATAGAATCAAAATGTACATCATAGAACATGACTTACTAGAACATTAACCAAAATACCAAATATAGTTTCTGAAAGAGCATTTTCCAATTCTAACTAATATTCTCTTCACTAGTCTGTCTGACTACAATAGGAAGTTATACTTTTATTATAACAATAATGTTACAAGCTGGAAAATGACAATTGCAAAAATTAGCAAATACTCTCCAACTCGACTACATAAATTATCTCCAATAATAAAATTCTCAAAATAAAATTGATTTAACTAACTGATAAAACTCATTAAGATGAAATACAATGAGGGAAAAAAATAATTAAATACTTAAATAACAGTAATCCAAGATCCCATATATATTCTGCCTATGTCTTGCAATTTGCAAACTAGATGCAAATCAACTTAAGCTTGATTTTTTTTTACCTAATCTCTTATATAAAATATTAGAGCTTGATGCCACATTTGATTCCATAACTTTACAAAGAGTTGAAACCAAAGGGAAAGAAAAGAAGTACTATGGTCAACAAAGAGAGACACACCAAATTTATCAACATTTCACAGCATGTTGTGAGGCTTTCAATAAATATGAGCACCAATGCTTTCAAAGAGCTTTTAACATACCACTCAGCATCATCCATACCAATTTTTGTTGGTTTTTCAACAATAGCTAAGCCATTTACCACCACAAAACGAACACGCTTTTCCTCCTGTATTACTAACTCAGGAAACTTGGATCTTGTTTCGAAAGAAGTAGCTAGCTCCCGTCTCTTAAATACACAAGGACCTAGATGTAGAATATTCGCATGAGATATTAGTAAGAACAGCAAACGGCATATTTTATCTTCAAAAGATATGAGACCAATATCATGTCTCTAACTAAGAATCAAACAGAGGGAGATATAGCCATGTCATGGATTCGGGATAAAATTGAAGGCGGCAGAAAAAATGTCGACGTATTTAATACACATAAATGTATTAACAGGTAATGGATTCTAGTAAATGAAGATATAGTGTGCAATATAGAAGGAAAAACTTCGTTATGCGACATTCAGATATGTCCAGCATACAAATTCAATATTCTAACAATGATACCTTTCCTGGGAAATTTCTTCGCAAGCTTTCTATACAATCCACCAGCTGCTTCAAGGGCCATACCAATAGTCTTTTCACGCATACCACCCACTGATGATAATCTCATGTTAACTTCATTGACTAAGGTTTCATACATGTTAGCAACATACATTAAGGGAAGAGCATAGCGTGGATCGCCTTCACATCTGATCTCTCTGGACTTCCTCTTGCTTATGTGATCTTGGGATGCTTGTTGCACCATGTAATCGGAATTATAATCCGACATTTCAACCACATGTGAATCAATAAAATGATCTACAATGATGTCCAAGAACCTTGCCCTAGCTGTTTCAATTGACGAAACATCTGGTAAAGAGGTATGAAATTCAAATTACCATTAGGCGATCTTAAAACTAACTCAATAAAAAAATAGCCATATGGAATGAAGGTAAATGTCACCATCGATTCTCAATATAGAGTATGGACCAGTTGAAGACCCATTATTTTCGAGACTGCTTCTATCATCCTCCACACCCATACCGTGAAGTGGTAAAGAGCTCTGGTAAGACTCATGCACGCAGCCCTATAAGATTTAGAACGTGATCAACAACAACAACAACATCTAAGCCTTAGTCCCAAAATGATTTGGGGTCGGCTAACATGAATCAAACTTTGAAACCGTCAATGATCGTTACATAAATAACATAAAAGGAAAAAAAAAAAGAGGGAAGAGAAAAAAGCAAAAAAAAAAAAAATGAAAAATCCTGAAAAATAAATTAAAAGGTAACATGAAATAAAAGAAAATAGGAATAAAAAACAATCAGATTCCATCCACCATCCGTATTCTTTCCCGACACATTTGCCTCTCCATCGCCATACTTTCTCCAATTCCAAGAAACCGCATATCATTTTCAATCATCTTTATCCAAGTTTTCTTGGGTCTTCCTCTACCTTTCACAGTATTACTTGTTCCCCAACTTTCTAGCCTCCTCACTGGGGCATCAACATGTTTTCTTCTCACATGACCAAACCATCGTAATCGATTCTCCATCATCTTGTCTTCTATAGACGCAACTCTTACATTCTCTCTAATCACCTCATTTCTGAGCCGATCCTTTTTTGTATGACCTCACATACATCATAGCATACGCATCTCCGCCACATTCATCTTTTGAACGTGACACTGTTTTACAGCTCAAGACTCGGTGCCATACAACTGTTTTAGAACGTGATATTGAAAAATATTACTAATGGTAACACGGAAACAAAAACAAACGTTTTCAAGGGAAAAAAAGGTTTTCCAACTGAGAACCTCCCCTTAGTTTCGAGATTGTGAATAATACAATGAATTAATGCTCTGCAGAGCTACTTCGAGGAAAAGATAAGTGGTCATTTTCTGCTATTATCAATGACAGATCCACTATAGGGGCTGAGGGCTGCTACAGCCCACCCCAAATTTGTGGGAGAAAAGAATTATGTATATCAATATATGTGCAGTTAAAAAAAAAAATCCAATTTTTTTTTAAATTTAGCCCAATTTTAAAATTTAGCCCACCCCGAACTTTATCAAAATTTATTCTCACCCCGTATCAAAATCGTGGATCCACTATTGGCACTATGATGATATGTATCCACGAAAGCAAATTTGTACTGCATAACTTGGAAGAAACTCTAAAACTGCAATGTTCAAGCGACAAAACGAAGGGGAAAAAAGGAAAGAAGGCAGTAGTAATTTCAGAAGAATGAGCTCTTATTCTCGATATAATATTAGATCACATGTGAATTAGATGGTAATAACAGAATTAGATGCCAATTACCAAGAATAACCAGCAAACAACTGTTAGTCATTACACTATTAACATTACAAGGACAAGGAAAGACCCTAATCCTCTAAACAGCTTAATATGCTAAACACATAATCCACAAACTCTGTGCCAAGTTCAAATTTGAAAGATAAGTGATGTGGATTATTTAAAAATCGTATGATTTTCTTTTCTTTTTATATCCGGATGAAATTAAAGGCTAAAACTCTACCACATTTAGGAAATAGGCAACAAAGCCACACAGCTTACTGCAATTCCAAATTACTGCACATGAATTTCATGGCAAACACAATACTGTAAGAAGAAGAAAATATCAAATTCTGAAGTATTTGTATCGACTAATTTCAGTAATTTCATACTAACACTGACGACAGCAGATGACCGATCGTTGTCATCGGCGAAGTCATCCACGGCGGGGTCGGTGACGTCATCACCGGAATTGAGGTCGTGCAAGGAGGTGTCGATGTAAGAATTGGCGGCAGCATCAGCAGTTGATGTCAAGTTGTAGTGCTCCACCGGAACCCTGCTCCCCATCGACAGCAGCTAATACCTTAACAAAGTTCAACTTAAAGAGAAGGAATTTGAAGAGCGAAACTCTTAACGGCTATACAGACTTGGTATTGTGTGTGAGTGCGTGAGAGAGAGATTGAAGGGTTTGAGGGTTTCCGAAGCGCAGTCCGAGCCTGCAGGCTACGGTCGATGATGTCCTTCCCAGCTTCGAACCCGGCAACATTACATCTCTGTGTGAGTGACGTTTACTTTTGTTTGTTAAAGCTATCTAACCGACGAGATCGTCCAATTCTTTTAATATTAATTAATTAATTTTTCTCTATATTATTCATAAATTTTTCAGTTTAAATATTTATATTTTTAATGACTTATCCACCACAACCATGCAATCATAATTATTATAAATAATATTTTAATCTAAAATTACAGCACGTATATAAAAACTTAAAAAATTACAAATCATAAAAGTAGAAAATAATATGAACCAATAACAAAATTTACAACAACCGAAATATAAAATTAAAAATAAACAAGTGGTACTTCAAGCATATGACAAAACTTACTCATTTAGTTGTCATGGTCGAAATTTTGACATATACGATTTCTACATGCAAAATCTTGTTCGGGAAACTTCTGGATGATAGATTGGATCGTGTGAAAAGTACTGCTAGGGAAATCCTACCTCATATGACCGAACTACATGCGAATATAGTCAGTGGCGCAGCTATTAAGGGGCGGGGGGCGCCCGACCCCCCGAAATTTTTTTTGCGATGTAGGGGGTATATAGTTTTCGTGTAGAAAAATTTCGGTATATTCGGTTTCGACCCCCAAAAATTTCGGTATTACCCGAAAATAGCTTTAGGAAAAAAGAATTTTAGATCCCGACCCCCCACCGAAAAACTTCTAGCTTCGCCACTGAATATAGTCGAACGACTCGATTTGAAATATTGAAGCAGTTGTTCACGACTCAGATGAAGGAAAGAGAGAAATGGGACCATATCATCAAAATGATATCTATGATCGAGAGATTGGAAGCTCCCGATTTTAGGATGGATGCTTCTCCCCAGACAGACCTTATCCTTCAGTCTCTCTCTGACTCATTTTCACAGTTTGTTGTGAATTTCAACTACAATGAGATTGCTTGCAATCTAGCAGGTTTAATGAACAAATGGTCCACCGCTCAACCTTAGATGAAGACACCGAAGGTGATGGAGGTTGCACTTGTTATCTCTTATGGACCTCGGAGATCCAACAATAAGATGAAAAAAAGAAGAAGAAGAAGAAGATAAAGCAGTTAGGCCCCAAAGGCACTATCAGTAAGGGAAATGGCGAGAGCCCGATGGTTTCGAAGGCAAGTAAGGTCAAGTCGACAAACAAGTGCCTTAAATGTAGTGCGCTGGGCCATTGGAGAAAGGACTGTCCTTAAACCCGAAACTTTAAACCCTACAGAACTTTTAGTTTTGGAAACGAATTGTTGGGCTACTATTTTTTCTACTTCTTAGATTTTGGATTCTCGTACTAGTTCTCACATTTGCACTATGAATCAGGTTCTGGAACAAAGTAGCGGCTTGGAGCTAGGCAAGTGATGGTGACAGTCAGAAGCGGATATAGTGTTGGGGCTACCGACATCAGATCAGTTCTTTGAGATTTAGAATTCGGTTTTATTTTGGCTTTGGATGATGTGTTAGTATTTCCCATGGGGCACAAAATATTATTTCTATTCCGGATATGGGCTGGAAAGGTTACCATTTTTACATTGATAGCAGTAGTTGCAAAATTTGTACTTATGGATAAATTAGAAACATAATATTTGTGATACTATGACTAGAAAACGTAATAGAGATGAAACTAACCAAGCATTGAAGTGGCATCTTAGACTTGTTAATGTTGGTCAGACCAAGATTCATAAGATGGAGAAAGATAGACTTATGGAACCACCGGGATCGGATCCCTATCCTACTTGTAAATCTTTTCTTAAAGGCAAAATGAGTAATTCCTCCTTCACAATTTCAGAAAGAGCTGCTGAAAAACTTGGATTGATTTGTACCGACGTATGTGGTGCTTTAGAAGCAGCACGAGACGGATATCAGTAGTTCATCATGTTTATTGATTATCATACTAGGTATGGTTTTATGTACTTGATGAAACACAAATCTTAAGCCTTCGAAAAGTTCAAGAAAGTTATGGCTCTAGTCGAAAACAAACTGGTAGTCATACTAAGGCACTTCGGTTGGATCGAGGAGGCGAATATGATTATTGAATTTGATGAGTTCCCAAAAGAACACAGAATAGTATCATAAGTCACACCTCTAGAAACCCCTCAGGTAAATGGCGTTCAGAAAGAAGGAAATAAACCCTGTTAGACATGGTTCAATCCATACTTAACTATACTGATTTACTGATTTATCTATGGAGACGCGCACTACTTACTGTTGCGCATATCTCGAACAGTTGTCCTTCTACGACACCATATTATATGTGGAGAGATACAAAAATAAGTCTTAATCATATTAAGATTTGAGGATGCCCCGCCTATGTAAAGAGACTAAGATGGAGAAACTGAAAGCTAGGTCCATCAAGGAATGTTTTGTTGGATACCCATTCGATTCAATAGGTTATCTATTCTACATGCCCAAAGATCTAGAGGTTTTGCGTTGGTTTCCAAGACACTTCCATCCAGAAGAGTTCATTCAGAAAGGTGGTGCAAGTAGAAATATTTTGTGGAAGAATATCGAAAAACACCCCACAAGACACTTGTGTATGAAGTCAGAACTAAACCTTCTGAAACACAAACACGGCCACCATATAGGTCGAATAAGATTTCTCAAACTACTTGAGAGGTATGGCTACATATATATGAAGGATATGGGACTCCATGAAGTACTAGATGGCAGCTAAGAGAATGATCCTGCATCTTACGATCAATCGATGGTAGATGTGGACTCCGCGAAGTGGTGTGAGTCTATGGAAGCTAAGATAGACTAGATGCATACCAATCATGTCTGAACTTTAATATATCACCTAAGAACATAGTTCCCATTACAAACAGATCTTCAAAAGAAAAATGGATCGGCATGGCAAGGTGGAAGCCTTTGAAGCTGGGCTTATGACTAAGGATAATACCCAAAAAGAAGGGATCGCTTACTATGAAACCTTCTCACATATTTTCATGATCAAGTCTATTTGTATGATGATGCTTGTCGTAGCAGCCCACTATGATTATGACGACACATGAACGTGAAGATGGAATTCCTTAATGTATACCCCAAAATGGAAATCTGTATGGAACATCCTATGGTCTTCGTGTTCGCTACCAATATTCATAAAGTGTGCAAGTTTCAACGTGCTATTTATGGGCGGAAGTGGGCTTCATGAAGCTGGAATTATCATTTTTACGAAGCAGACACTGAGTTAGACTTCATGCTAAATGAAGTTGAGCCCTATGTGTATAAGAGGGTTAGTGGGAGCAATATTTACTGCACTTATATGACTATAAATCCTTTTGAAATTCATATGCTAATAACGCCAAATTGTAACACCTCAATACTCATTAGGACCATTACCGCGGTAGAACCTTTCACTAGGTCTACTAGGTTAACCTATACATACACCCACATACACCATATAGACATAAAATATATAATAATGTAAATTAGGCCTTGGCCTCAGCCAAAATATTTTGATTTAAATACAGTATGACAGAATCTAACATAAATCCATTACCCACGCAGGGGACTTCAACAAATAACTTTTGAATAGAAAAACGTCTCTTTAACTGACTCCAACAAACTACAATAACATATTAAAATAAACACCCAAGACTTGAGCCCCATAACATCATGCTTGACCATTATTTGTGTGCGCTTCCCTTGCTGGCTCCTCGGATCGTCCAATACCTGAAATGCATGAAATGCATTTCCCCCAATTAAGGGGTTAGCATTTGAGTGGCTATTGCAAGTACACATTTACACTACATGATATAGAATTACAATCCAATATCACCTTCTCATTTCGAAACATTTGCAAAACAATATTCTGGAATATCAACTTTCATCGCAAACATCATCATCAAGAAAAAACATATCATCACACATCATCTGTTGGAATATTTTATTCCAAATATTCATTAATCGGGTTTTGATGATTAGTTGTTAAACAAAGAAAAACAACAAAGACGCGAAACAAAACAACGAAGAAGTTGAAGACGCTCGGATCGGGAAAAGTTGCCTGACCAGATCAGTTGAGGAACGCTAACTGATCAGATCAGTCAAGGAAAGTTACCTGAGCAAAGTTACCTGATCAGACGAGAGCAAAGTCACCTGAAGTAAAAGTCAACTAATCAAGCTTAACGTACGTAGCAGAGCAGATAATGTACGTAATGTGAAAGCTACCTGATGTCTCACCGAAGTTACCTGATGGTATTAACGCACGCTAAGCTACAAGTATAGCGCACGCTATCGAAGGTGATTAACGTACGTAATGAAGTTTGAATCAGAATTCAAACAAGATGAACGTTGGGAGAAGTCCGGGTCAAAGTCAAGAAATCAAATGGATATTTTGACAAAATCATGCAACGGATATATGAGTTAACGTACGCTACAGCGTATGTTAACGTACGCTAAATAGGGAACTTAACGTACATAATGAAAAGTGACAACATACGTAAAGGAAGAAACGAAAGCCACTGGACTGAAACTAGAAGCAGATAATGTACGCTACAAGATATCTATAACGTACGTAACGAGCTTAACGTACGTTACGCAAGAAGGCTAGCGCACGCTATAGAGTCAAATGGAGCTAATGGCTAGTTGGAGGAAAATGGCTATAAATACCAAATCATTTGGTATCAAGCTACACAACAACTTTGAGCAAATCATCTATACTTGTGATATCATTGTAAATATTCTTGTTGTTGTATTTGGGCTTATATTGATAAGTGTTTGAGTGTTATACACGAAAACATACACGATAGGAAAAAGAAAGGATAAGATTGGATTCGGTGTTATTAGGATCAAGGATCCGGCATTATTAGAATCGCAATATATATCCACGTGAGGTTTATCTAGTACCCATAGAAAGCTAGATAGGTTGATTCCTTATCCGATAAAAAAGGAAAACGGATTAACTTGGATCGACAAAAAGACAAGTGTGTGAACGGTTTATCTCGGACCGATAGAAGACAAGAATTGTAATGGTAATCCCTCGACCGATAGAAGAGAGGTGCAAAGGTTGATCTTTATCCTATAGAAAAAGATACTCAAAGAGGACGTAGGCACGTTTGGCCGAACCTCTATAAATCTTGTGTCGTTTATTTTCCGCACCTTTAAATACGCTTCCGCACAATAGCGCGTATACCGAATATCGTACCAACAATTGTTATTGGAACGGTACCTCCTAGAATCAGCTTAACATCCAAGGAGAAGACGATCCAAATGACAAATTCAACTTGCCCTGGTCGAAGGTCTTGCTCTATATCGACCTTCATTCTTCGATGGATCTAACTTCATGACATGGAAAAAAAAGATGTTAATATTCATCCGAGCTTATGACATCGAGCTTTGGAAAGTGATTTGTCTTGGTCTGAAAATTCTAATCAAATCCGACGGTACGCTTAAAAGTTTTGAAGAATACGATGATTCCGATTGGAAAAATGTTCACTACAATTGCAAAGCTACGTAATTATTATATTGTGCTTTAAATCCAGAAGAACACAATCGGATAACTTCGTGTGATAGTTCCAAAGATATATGGAAGATGCTAGAAGTCACACATGAAGGAATGTCTCAAGTCAAGGAGACGAAAATTTTATGATGAAAAGTGAAAAATCCATCACGAACATGCTCGATCGTTTTTCGGTCATTTCTAATGGATTAGCTTGTTTTGGGAAACCATTAACAAGTAGTGAAAAAGTAAAGAAAATCTTAAGATCACTACCTGCTAAATGGGACGGCACCGTGACAGCGATCATGGAATCTAAAGATCTCAATACGCTCGACTTTAGTGCCCTCATTGGTTCGCTAATTAATTATGAGATAGTTCTAAAATCACAGAACAACAAGCCGAAACCGAAAGAAAGAACGATAGCCATGAAAGCAAAGATGTCAAGAAAAGAAGAAATCCCGGTTGATGAAAGTGACGAAGAATCGGCATATTATGCCAAAAATATTAATAAGTTTCAAAACTTATTAAACCGAAGAAAGAAAGACATCAAGACGGGCGAATCTAAGAAATTCGACAACAACTGTCGAATCTGTGGTAAACCAGGCCACTTCGCGAAGAACTGCCGAGCAAATCCTAAGAAGGAAGTTCTCGTTGCAACATGGAGCGATGAAGACGAAGATGATGATTTCAATCAAAATAACATCGCTCTCATGGCAAGAAGTACATTCGACGAAAGCGACGTCGAAAGCCAAGTAAGTAATTCTTACGATGAATTATTTGAAGCATTCGAATTATTGCATACCGATTTTCAAAATGCTTTAAGTGAAATAAAATCCCTTCAATCTAAAAATAAATTATTGGAAAGTGAAATTTCCAAAATTCTTGAAAAAGAGAAAAATGTAGTGACCGATCATTCTCAATGCCTTGAAAATAAAAATATTTTAAAGAATGATCTTTTGAAAGTTCAAGAAGAACTTAAAGTTTTAACAAATAAATTTTCGTGTGGAAACAAAAAATTTGAACAAATATTATCGGTTCAAAAAATTACCTTAAACAAACAGGGGTTAGGATTCAAACCAAGTTTTAAAACCGAGTCCTTAAATTTAAAAATACCCCGTTGTGAAAAATATTTAAAAATTGGGCACCATATTTGAAATTGTAAAAGCCCCACCGGACGATTAAAATTAAAAAGATTTGGATTCCCAAAGGAACCACTATTCCGAATATCGTCTATTTAAATGAAAAACGACCAACTTTCGGTTGGATCCTCAAAAATTAACTTTCAACAATTTTCATAACTTGGTATTTTACTCAGGGGAGTTTATATTTTTTTAAAAGGAAGATATTTTTGCCAGGGGGAGTTTACCCCTTTTTATGCATATTTTACCATAACATATTTTATCATCAATTGGTATCCTTTATACACTTTTTGCTGATAACAAAAAAGGGGAGAAGAATGGAATAAAAGAAGAATGATATAAGGGGAGAAATACGAAAAGCGTCATGGAATAATGACGAGAAAAATAAAAATATATACGAATGATGAAAGGAGGAGAAAAGACGTAGAAGTTGAAAAATGAAAAGAAGAAGTCGAAAAGGAGAAAATAAAAGATGAGAGATGGAAACTAACGAAACGGACAAAGTCAAAAACTTTGATCTGTAGAATATACATATATTTTATTTTGCAGGTTTTATCCCATTCAAGATGTTGTTTTGTAATCATCAAAAATGGTAAGATTGTTGGAATATTTTATTCCAAATATTCATTAATCGAGTTTTGATGATTAGTTGTTAAACAAAGGAAAACAACAAAGATGCGAAACAAAACAATGAAGAAGTTGAAGACGCTCGGATCGGGAAAAGTTGTCTGACCAGATCAGTTGAGGAATGCTAACTGATCAGATCAGTCAAGGAAAATTACCTGATCAGACGAGAGCAAAATTACCTGATCAGACGAGAGCAAAGTCACATGAAGTAAAAGTCACCTGATCAAGCTTAACGTACGTAACGCAGAGCAGACAACGTACGTAATGTGAAAGCTACCTGATGTCTCACCAAAGTCACATTGTAAATAGTCTTGTTGTTGTATTTGGGCTTATATTGATAAGTGTTTGAGTGTTATACACGAAAACATACACGAGAGGAAAAAGAAAGGATAAGATTGGATTCGGTGTTATTAGGATCAACGATCTGGCATTATTAGAATCGCAATCTATATCCACGTGAGGTTTATCTAGTACCCATAGAAAGCTAAATAGGTTGGTTCCTTGTCCGATAGAAAAGTAAAACGGTTTAATTTGGACCGACAAAAAGACAAGTGTGTGAACGGTTCATCTCGGACCGATAAAAGACGAGAATTGTAACGGTAATCCCTCGACCGATAGAAGAGATGTGCAGAGTTGATCTTTAGCCTATAGAAAAAGATACTGAGAGAGGACGTAGGCACATTTGGCCGAACCTCTATAAATCTTGTGTCGTTTATTTTCCGCACCTTTAAATATGCTTCCGCACAATAGCGCATATACTGAATATTGCTCCAACATCATCATCATGACAAACCTTACTTGGTAACCCGTGGCCGTGCCCATTAGCATCGATCCCCACAGGTCCCGTCGTACCGTCTCCAGGTGGGGAACCACTTCTGCGGCCGTGCCCATTAGCATCGACTCCTAGAGGTCCAGTCAAATCATCCCCAGGTGGAAGAACAACAACACACCCATGCTTACGTCTTTCGCAAAATATTAATCATGTCGAATTCACATAATACACAATATAATGTAATACATGTACTTGTCTTGGTTATTACAACGTGAAGAAATAGTGAATGGAAAGGGATTTAGTCCGAACTCACTCTAAAGTTTTGTTCCTAGCACACAACGATACTTAATCAACTACAATACTACTGGAACACAAAGAATCACCCTAAGTTCTAGCCTTTGGAACGATTCATCTGACACTACGAGGGCATAATCGATCATAATCACTAACAGTGAAATCACATAACTTAATCCACAAAACATCAAGGAAAACAAGGGTTTACTATTACACAATCATAATCTAACACACATCTAAGCTAAAACGGAATAGAAAGATGAAATCTCGATAAACCCCCAAAATCTCCAAAAACTAGGGTTCTAACAATTTTACCTCGATTTGAACGGTGGAAGATCTTGAAATGTTGATAGATGATGATATTAGATTGGAATCTGGACTATTCGTCTCTAGTCGCTGTGGATCGCCAAGGGAAGAGGAAGAAGGGTGAAAATGATGAAAATTAACTGTTGCAATCCTATATATATACTGACCATCATTAACGCGCGCTAGAGGTATATTTAGCATGCGCTATCGGGCTGAAATGCAGTCCAAAAGTTCCTGCTTGGTCCCGCTACCGTGCGCTAAAGATGGTGTTAGCCTGCGCTAACATGACTCGGTCCAGAATTTCCTGAACTCTCTGTCCAGCTTCAGAATGTTCTGTCTAATCCGGTTGCATATGATAATGGGACATTAACGTGTGTTAATTGACTCAATCCAGAACCCATAAATATTCTACCCAGCTTGATTAGTGCGCGCTACATATGAGTTTAGCATGCGCTACAAGTGTTACATTAACGCGCGCTAGCTATACAATTAGCGTGCACTAACTGCCCTGTTTCAGCAATACAACTGTAACGCTCGATCAGTTCGAACACGTTCCGAAAGATATAAAACTCAATGGTTATAATTAGACAACGAAGCGCTTGTGAATAATACCAATACACAAGCTCAAGCGCTAAGCAAACACATAATTACAACCATCCAATAGAGCGGAAAAACAATTCCGATAACAATGCCCAAAACTCTCGAAAAATTACAAATCAGCCCAAACTTCCGAAAATTCACGATTCGAGGTCGGAAAACAATCCCCGAACCTATAACAGGTCTAAATATATTAAATGAACTCGTAAAAACAACGATACATCAGTTTCGAACAAGAGTTACGAGAATCGACCCTAAATGCGGAAAAGTTAAATTAACAAGCATAATCTCCTAAAACAACTCTGGAACTCGTTCGGATGGCCAAAAATGAAGAACAAAATAGATTTAGAATACCAAAACAATTACAAGCAAGTCATCCAAAATAGAAATACAACACGAATAGAAATTACTAAAAATAGAAAGTGCAGATATTACATTCCCTCATTCTAAACTGAAGTTTCATCCCAAAACTTACAAAGTGAATAACTCGGGATATCTCGAATTCATATTATCTTCTGTCTTCCATGTAGCCTCTTCTGATCCATGTCTCGACCATTGCATCTTAACCAAAGGAATGGTCTTGTGCCTAAGCTGTTTTACTCGACGTTCCAAAATCTGAATCGGTTTCTCCTTAAATGTGATGTCGGGGCCCAGCTCAATCACTCCAAAATCAATAATGTTATTAGGATCCGGTACGTATTTCCTTAGTTGGGAGACATGAAATATGTTATGCACGTGACGCAAGGATGGCGACAAACGCAAATGATATGCAAGATCTCCGACTCGCTCTAAAATCTCGAAAGGTTCAATGTATCTCGGACTAAGTTTACCCTTCTGACCGAAGCGGTAAACTCCCTGAGTCGGGGATACCTTCAGCAACACATAGTCCCTAATATCAAACTCTAACAAGCGACGATGTGTGTCGGCATAACAATTCTGTCGACTTTGAGCAGACAACAGTCTATCACGAATCAGGGCGATCTTCTCTCTCATTTCAACTAATGAATCTGGTTCGATACCAATCAGTTCAGATACATCATCCCAACAAAATGGCGATCCGCACCATCTCCCGTACAAAGCCTCAAATTGTGCCATCTTAATCGAGGTGTGCCAACAATTATTGTACGTAAGCTCGATCAGCGGTAGGTGCGACTCCCAATCATCTTTCCGGTCTAGGGCATAGGCTCTCAGCATATCCTCAAGTGTCTGAATCGTCCGCTCTGACTGCCCGTCTGTATGGGGATGGTATGATGTACTGAGTCTCAACTCGGTCCCCAAAGCTCGATGGATGGCTTGCTAAAAATGTGATATGAATCGACCATCTTGATCAGAAATAATACTCTTAGGAGTCCCATGCAACCTCCAAATTTTTGCAATGAATATCCGTGCTAGTTTCTCTGGCCCCCAAGTATCCTTAATACCCATAAAATGAGCAAATTTGGTTAGTCGATCGACAATGACCCAAATCATGTTCATCCTGGCACGAGTCCTGGACATAATAGTAATAAAACCCTTATAAATATCCTCCCACTTCCACTGTAGAATAGGACGTGGTCGCAATAACCCCGCAGTTCACTGATGCTCGATCTTAACCTACTGACAGGCCAAACACTTCAATACAAACTCACTGACATCCTTCTTCAAGTTACTCCACCAAAAGTTACTCCTTACATCCTTGTACATTTTACTTGTACCAGGATGCATGGAATAAGGTGTAGTATGAGCTTCTCTCAAAATTTTCTGTCTGAACTCAATATCATACGGTACACACAATCTTCCCCGAAATATCAAAACTCCGTCATCTTGAGTCACAAATTCAGGGGCTTTCCCCCTCTTTACATCCTCCCTCAATTGAACAAAAAGTGGCTCCTCAAACTGCTTCACCTTGATGTCATCGATCAAGGACGAAGTTATTTCTAATGCACATAACTGACCTTGAATTCTATGAAGGCAAACCTCGATTATCTGACTAATTAAGTCTTATCAGATCCTCCTTTGAGGCATAAGTACCTCTAACATTTGAAGTGATATCGGCTTACGACTCAACATATCCGCTACTGCATTCACCTTGACCGGGTGGCAAAGAATCTCAAAGTCATAATCCTTGATTAATTCTAACCATCTACGTTGCCTCATATTCAATTCCTTCTGGCTAAAAATATACTTCTAACTTTTGCGGTCCGTGTAAATCCTACACGACGACTCGTAAAGATAATGTCTTCAAATCTTTAAAGCGAAAACGACCGTAGTAAATTCTAAATCATGAGTAGGATAATTTGCTTCGTATGGTTTCAACTGTCGAGACGCATAAGCAATCACCCTATCCCTCTGTATCAAGACACAACCAAGTCCGAGACCTGAAACATCACTATATACTACAAAACCATTGGTCCCCTGTGGCAAAGCTAGAACTGATGCGGTAGTCAAACGCCTCTTCAACTCACCGAAGCTATTCATATATAATGACCATCATTAGCGCGCTCTAGAGGTATATTTTGTGCGCTATCAGGCTGAAATGCAATCCAAAAGTTCCTGCCCGATCCCATTAGCATGCGCTAATGATGGTGTTAGCGTGCGCTAACTGACTCGGTCCAGAATTTCTCGAACTCTCTGCCCAGATTCAGAATGTTCTGTCCAATCCCTTTGCGTACGATAATGGGACATTTAACGTGTGTTAATTAAGTCAATTCAGAACCCAGAAATATTCTACCAGGCTTGATTAGTGCGCGCTACATATGAGTTTAGCATGCGCTACAAGTGTTGCATTAACGCGCGCTAGCTATACAATTAGCGTGCGCTAACTGCCCTGTTTCAGCAATACAACTGTAAAGCTCGATCAGTTCGAACACGTTACGAAAGATATAAAACTCAATGGTTATAATTAGACAACGAAGTGCTTGTGAAGAATACTAATACACAAGCTCAAGCGCTAAGCAAACACATAATTACAACCATCCAATAGAGCGGAAAAACAATTCCGATAACAATGCCCAAAACTCTCGAAAAATTACAAATCAGCCCAAACTTCCGAAAATTCACGATTCGAGGTCGGAAAACAATCCCTGAACCTATAATAGGTCTAAATATATTAAATGAGCTCGTAGAAACAACGATACATCAGTTTCGAACCAGAATTACGAGAATCGACCCTAAATGTGTAAAAGTTACATTAACAAGCATAATCTCCTAAAACAACTCTGGAACTCATTCGGATGGCCAAAATGCAGAACAAAATAGATTTAGAATACCAAAACAATTACAATCAAGTCATCCAAAATAGAAAAACAACACAAATAGAAATTACTAAAAATAGAAAGTGCGGATATTATATTCCCTCCTTCTAAACTGAAGTATCATCCCAAAACTTACAAAGTGAATAACTCGGGATATCTCGACTTCATATTATCTTCTGTCTCCCATGTAGACTATTCTGATCCATATCTCGACCATTGCATCTTAACCAAAGGAATGGTCTTGTGCCTAAGTTGTTTTACTCGACGTTCCAAAATCTGAATCGGTTTCTCCTTAAATGTGATGTCGGGGCCTAGCTCAATCACTCCAAAATCAATAATGTTATTAGGATCCGGTACATATTTCCTTAGCTAGGAGACATGAAATATGTTATGCACGTGACTCAAGGATGGAGACAAACGCAAATGATATGCAAGATCTCCGACTCGCTCTAAAATCTCGAAAGGATCAATGTATCTCGGACTAAGTTTACCCTTCTGACCAAAGCGGTAAACTCCTCGAGTCGGCGATACCTTCAGCAACAGATAGACCCCAATATCAAACTCTAACAGGCGGCGACGTGTGTCAGCATAACAATTCTGTCGACTCTGACCAGTCAACAGTCTATCATGAATCAGGGCGATCTTCTCTCTCATCTCAACTAATAAATCTGGTTCGATACCAATCAGTTCAGATGCATCATCCCAACAAAGTGGCGATTTGCACCGTATCCCGTACAAAGCCTCAAATAGTGCCATCTTAATCGAGGTGTGCCAACTATTGTTGTAGGTAAACTCGATCAGCGGTAGGTGCGACTCCCAATCATCTTTCCGGTCTAGGGCATAGGCTCTCAACATATCCTCAAGTGTCTAAATCGTCCGCTCTGACTGCCCGTCTGTATGGGGATGGTATGATGTACAGAGTATCAACTCGGTCCCCAAATCTCGATGGACGGCTTGCTAAAAATGTGATACGAATCGACCATCTTGATCAGAAATAATACTCTTAGGAGTCCCATGCAACCTCCAAATTTTTGCAATGAATATCCGTGCTAGTTTCTCTGGCCCCCAAGTATCCTTAATACCCATAAAATGAGCAAATTTGGTTAGTCGATCGACAATGACCCAAATCATGTTCATCCTGGTACGAGTCCTGGACATACTAGTAATAAAATCCATATAAATATCCTCCCACTTCCACTCTAGAATAGGACGTGGTCGCAATAACCCCGCAGTTCACTGATGCTCGATCTTAACCTGCTGACTGGCCAAACACTTCGATACAAACTCACTAACATCCTTCTTCAAGTTACTCCACCAAAAGTTACTCCTTACATCCTTGTACATTTTACTTGTACCAGGATGTATGGAAGGTGTAGTATGTGCTTCTCTCAAAATTTTCTGTCTGAACTCAATATCACACGGTACACACAATCTTCCACGAAATATCAAAACTCCGTCATCTTGAGTCACAAATACATAGGCTTTCCCCCTCTTTACATCCTCCCTCAATTGAACAAAAAGCGGGTCCTCAAACTGCTTCACCTTGATGTCATCGATCAAGGACGAAGTGATTTCTAACGCACATAACTGACCTTGGGTTCTCTGAAGGCAAACCTCGATGTTCTGACTAATTGAGTTTTATCGGATCCTCCCTTGATGCATAAGTACCTCTAACATTTGAAATGATATCAGCTTACGACTCAACGTATCCGTTACTGCATTCGCCTTGACCGGATGGTAAAGAATCTCAAAATCATAATCCTTGATTAATTCTAACCATCTACGTTGCCTCATATTCAATTCCTTTTGGCTAAAAATGTACTTCAGACTTTTGTGGTCCGTGTAAATCCTACACGACGATCCGTAAAGATAATGTCTTCAAATCTTTAAAGCGAAAGCGACTGTAGTGAATTCTAAATCATGAGTAGGATAATTTGCTTCGTATGGTTTCAACTGTCGAGACGCATAAGCAACCACCCTATCCCCCTGTATCAAGACACAACCAAGTCCGAGACCTGAAGCATCACTATATACTACAAAACCATTGGTCCCATGTGGCAAAGCTAGAACTGAAACGGTGATCGAACGCCTCTTCAACAAATCGAAGCTATTTTTATATACTACTATCATTAGCGCGCTTTAGAGGTATATTTTGTGCGCTATCGGGCTGAAATGCAATCCAGAAGTTCCTGCCCGGTCCCATTAGCGTGTGATAATGATGTCAGTTAGCGTGCGCTAACTGACTCGGTCCAGAATTTCCTGAACTCTCTGCCCAGCTTCAGAATGTTCTGTCGAATCCCGTTGCGTATGATAATGGGACATTAACGTGTGTTAATTGAGTCAATCTAGAACCCATAAATCTTATGCCCCGCTTGATTAGTGCGCGCTACAGATGTGTTTAGCGTGCGGTACAAGTGTTACATTAGCGCGCGCTAGCTATACAATCAACGTGCGCTAACTGCTCATTTTCAGATACAATTGTAAAGCTCGATCAGTTCGAACACGTTCCGAAAGATGCAAAACTCAATGGTTATAATTAGACAACGAAATGCTTGTGAGTAATACCAACACACAACCTCAAGCGCTAAGCAAATGTAACACCCCCAAACCACTTGGGAATATTACAGCGCCGCAGACCCTCCCCATGAGGATCTACCAGGCTAAATACGAAAACAATACATCACATTGATAGCCGATATGGCTAAATAATGAACCATTAGACCGATTTGGTCTTATATCAAAAATTCTTACATCGAACATACAAAACTCCTTTTCTAACTCGGACCCACGCAGGGGTTAGGATACATTAATACTTCCCGAAAATTAGAAAATACCCCAACAAAAAGACAAAACAACAAGACTTCACCAAATACCCAACACGACCTACATGTGATTAGCATCGTCGTCTTCCATCATCCTTCGTACCGATCCTGTGGTTCGCTCCCCAGCAACCTGCAAATACCTGGACGCAATACAGACATCCACCCCCCGAATACTCGGGGGTTAGAAAAACTCTACTGTTTTGCTAGTGCAAGTATAAAGTGCAAATACGAGCTATACACAACATATTCCAAGAATATAAAAACTTGATTAATTCCACAATTCAACCCAATGAAAATTTCCCGAGATATTTTATTGAATAAAAATAGTTCAAACCATGAAAAATTGGAATGAGACACGCAGGCTCTTTGAAAAGCATTTAAAAGTCTCGGGAGTTTTAGAAAGACATTTCTGGGCTAATAAATCTTTAACTCGACAAACCACATAGGGACACGGGCCAAAGCATTGTTTTTACTCAAAGATACCAATCCGGTCACAAACACAGGGTCCACGACCCAAAACATCCATATCCCATACTCGAGTGAATAACACAACGGTCACACTCGATACATAACCAAACTACAATGTACGGAAACAATCACGGGCCCGTATCCTTATGCCAAAAATATCGCAACCATGAAACAAATCATATACGCTTATCTAGGTGCCATTTTAGCCAAGTACCAAGACCTTACATATGATGTATCTCACTTTGGGAATTTGCATATGTGATACTCGGACATATCACAATTATCGAAAACAACATCGTGCCATATCACAAAACAACCTCCCGAGCTATACGGCCATGTACCTCTCAGCAAGATACACACCCCAGAGACACCTCGTCAGGCCCTCCCTGGTGTATAGCCCACCGAGTGATCCGTAGGGATACGCAGCCTACCGGACCCCAGGGGACCCTCACTGGTTTTACTCGGTTCACACACTCTCAGTAACCACATGGCACAAACCACATTTTCTGAAATTACCACTTTCACGAAATCACGATTCAAAAACATATTCCCCCGAAGTACTTCAACTGTAAATCAAGGTACTTGCTAAGAATGGCCACAACACCCGACACATACTCACATCACACATCATCACAAACTCATCAATAGTACACACGTCCACCCATATATACACACTTCTTGTCAGAAAGACATAACCTTAAGTCCACTATCAACATAATCACGCACAACGATACCAAACATAAGGAAGATATTCCAAAGCACACCACTAGTACATATCCTCAGCACCACACAATCGTTCACAAACACATAAGTAGATTTTATAGAAAACCTTTATCGAGAATATACCGATTCTTTTATAAGTTCATTAAAAATAATTCAATTGCACACCTAGTCAATTACCGACTATAACCACTACGAAATATGAAGTGTATAGACAAGATACTTGCCTCAAATCCGCGAGCGAACAAATACGACGAATCACAAGGCCTCGATACCACGAAACACCGGACAACGAACGGATGAGGTTGGGCAGCCCTCGAACTTCCAAAACCGACCAAGAACTCGACAACTCCACGAGAACTACGAAAATAACACTAACACGAATCAATAACACTAAACGGAATCCGAATCGATCCTAAAAACAACAAGGATCTAAGTGTGTCTCCAAGAAATCAAGAACTATGTTCCGAGTGATATAAAATCATGAATGAGTTCAAAATCCGAAGATCGTGGCCAAGACAACAATAATTTCACCATCGATTCATCATCCTCGGATTAAATCGAAGAACTAAGGAGAAACCCCCCCAAAATTCAAGAACTAGGGTTCTAAGAAGAGATTACCTTGATTTGGATCAAGAAGATGATTTGGTGTTGTTAAACACCTACAAATCCGTTCCAAAATGAAGCTTGACGAAGAAGATCGCTGAAAATCACCTCTGGAGCTCACTCCGTCGGAAAGGTTGAAGAAGGGAGAGAAATGACGAAGTGAAGCCTTTGTCGGTATTTATCTTTGGGCCGATTATTAAGCGTGCGCTAACTAGACCGCATTAGCGCGCGCTAACGAGGTCAACGCCCGAACATTCCGCATATAACACCGTTGGCGTGCGCTAGCCCATGAGTGTAGCGTGCGCTAACGAGTCACGAGTCGATCCGGTGGCCCCAGGACGGTCTGTACTTACAAGCGGCCGCGCTAGAAGGAAGAAAGAGCGTGCGCTAAGCGATCGATAGCGTGCGCTAGTTATCGACCTTAGCGTGCGCTAACAAAGCCACGATCCCGATCCGGTAGTTCTGGATGCCCGATTAGCGTGCGCTACACATCCAGTAGCGTCGCTAACTAACGCCCGTGGCGTGCGCTATGCCACAAGCATTAGCGTGCGCTACACCACAAAACTCACATAGTGATCAAACGCCTCCAAACACACGTCCCAACAAGGCACACATAAACATGACACCAAATTCCAACGATGAGGACAATAACAATCCGATAAAACCCCAAAAACTCAACGAATCTGGAACAAGGATCTCGGGTATTACATTCTACCCCTCTTAAAAAAAGTTTCGTCCCCGAAACTTAAAACACAAAATGATCGGCGCAAAACAATCTCCGACAATAGAAATCAGAACGATAACAAAACGCAAAACACGTGCTAACTGTTGCTGATGACCTGCAACGAATCGCACGCGGCACGTGGCTGATAACATCCATATCATTATGCCAGAATGATAACGAAACGCGACGAACAAGATCAATATGGTTGGCCAGCCCGAACAGTATAACAATCAAGACGCAAGCTCAACGCTACACAAATACAAAATTCCACCATTCGAGGGTCGGAAGATCAATGAGGCTAATTTCCCGAAGTGAAGGAAAATACGACGTGATCTGAATGCTCAAAAATCACGATACAGAAGTAACAAAATCAGACAACAAATGATCGAACCACAACGATTGAGACAATAACAGTCGAACAGTCAAGTTCGGATCACGACGACCGACAAGAATCAAATAACAACTCCGAAGTTCACACCTCGGCTCGAGATAATAGGTAATGTGGTAAAGCGACGAGATATGCATCCACAAAAATCCACAGGGATGGAATCGTAATCGAACAAAAAGTCACAACGACAAGTGGATTATTTCGAAAAATTACCACAACTCGTTTGATCAACAAAACAAAGGGTAGGGCAAGTTCAGAAAATATCAACGAACACAAATGAGTCGATAGAGTTGAAAACACAAAAGTTCGAAAATCCGATCCACTTCTAGCAAAAGAAGTCTATCCCCAAAATTCAAACAACGAGGCAAGGAGATAACACAACATACAACTGGTAGACTACGCTCTCGGGGACTCCTCAGTCACCACGATATCAATGCTCAAGTTTGGGCCTCGGAAGACTAGGTGACTATTTCGCAGATCTGAACCCGGTGTACCAGGAGTCCGTACTTGTAACACGTCACTGGAGAAGGACTATGCGCACGAACATGCCATGACACATTTCTTCTGAAACACCTCTTGGGCTTACCTGGAGGCAATACCGACAATTTGAAATTCTCGGTCCCAAGCATCGGGCGATGGAGTTTCACAATGAAAGACTACTACGTTGCAATCCAGAAACACCAACTCCACTACTAATCACAATATCATCCAACTTCCTATGCTTCCCACTCGGATCCAGATAAAACCCAGCTTCCAGAAGTTCTTGGAACTCCGCCCACATGACAACATGATCCCGAGGTTTAACGCCTTCCCACAAATGAACAACATCATCGCTAAGAAGATACTGAGCAATAGGGACCTTCCGATCTTCAGGGCAATCAATGGCCTCGGATATCTTTTGCAACTGAAGAAGCCAACCATCCCAGCCCAGTGCATCTGTCGCACCAACGAATCGAGGGGGACTCATACGAATTTCCTCTCAGAACCATAGATTTGTCCGGACCTTGAATCATATCAGCATTGCGTTCAATCGCCTTGGTCAACTGAGTCATCTGTGCTGCTACTTGTTGCAATACAGTAGCAACATCCACATCAATATCGTTCCCAACAATATTCTCTCGATCCCGCGCCTGATCCCCGTGGTCATTCGTACCACGGTTGCGACCAAGGTCTCTGCCTCTCCGCATAGTAATCAAGAAAATTTAACGCAACAAAAATTACATAATCACACAACAATATCAATGCACACACGGAAAACACTCACAAGTGATCGACTGCAAGGGTTAGACATAACGAAAAAATACAGTCTAAAACTTTTGCCCAGCCAGAAAGCACGTTCCACAACAAAATATGGTGTGTGCCGACTCTGCAAGTTGGCAACACAACCATACTCACCTACCAACGGTGCTAGACTGGAGGTTACAAACAAACAACATCGTACAAATCCAAATGCCAACGGTTCCCATAATTATAACATCACACACTTAACCGTCAGAAGTTAAACAACGTGCCAAACCGAGTCTTCACCTCTCGGTCAAGAGATCTATCTCGATGAGTGCATCTTGAGCGACTCGGCGTTCACACCACCTCTCTAATCACAACTCGGAGCATTTCTGCTGAATAACGACAACCTGTTCATCTCGTACCTTTCTAACGTTATACTTGTATCCATAAAGTTTAATAGCGAGAGTCACGTTTCTAGTAAGTTTTTAGTAGACCTCAAATGAGTTTAAAATTAAATTTTTGAAACTTGCAATATAAAAATGAAAAAAAAATGTAAGTAGTCTGAATTCTCAAAATGTTTGGCCTCGAGGTCATAACACGAAAATCAAGCTTTTCCTTTCTTGAAAGATGTTTTAAAATAAATTTTACGTGACTACCCAAGAACATTTAGAACATTTAAAATATCACATTGATGAACTTAGCTAGTGTAACCACACCAAAACATTACTTCTTGTAAAACAATTTATACAAGGATATATATACACATATACCGGCACATTACAAAAATCAAACAAACATGAAGGACATATTCATGATTCACATTTAACTCCTCAACCTAACACAAATATCACACAAGCCCGTATAATACGAGACACAATATTATAGTGGGGAGACTTACATCCACAGATCGCACGAAGATGATGGTTGCACCTTGATACTAATCACTACCGACCTCCAGACGACGCGTCGCGACACGACTTAGACAGACACAATCTGACAGAACAAGACACGACAATACCCGACTGGACCCGATAGCCTAGGTTTCCGCAACCTAAGCTCTGATACCATATTATGTAACACCCCCAAACCACTTGGGAATATTACAGCGCCGCAGACCCTCCCCATGAGGATCTACCAGGCTAAATACGAAAACAATACATCACATTGATAGCCGATATGGCTAAATAATGAACCATTAGACCGATTTGGTCTTATATCAAAAATTCTTACATCGAACATACAAAACTCCTTTTCTAACTCGGACCCACGCAGGGGTTAGGATACATTAATACTTCCCGAAAATTAGAAAATACCCCAACAAAAAGACAAAACAACAAGACTTCACCAAATACCCAACACGACCTACATGTGATTAGCATCGTCGTCTTCCATCATCCTTCGTACCGATCCTGTGGTTCGCTCCCAAAGAACTCCGCAAATACCGGACGCAATCTGAGACATCCACCCCGAATACTGGGGTTAGCAAACTCCACTGTTTTGCTAGTGCAAGTATAAAGTGCAAATACGAGCTATACACAACATATTCCAAGAATATAAAAACTTGATTAATTCCACAATTCAACCCAATGAAAATTTCCCGAGATATTTTATTGAATAAAAATAGTTCAAACCATGAAAAATTGGAATGAGACACGCAGGCTCTTTGAAAAGCATTTAAAAGTCTCGGGAGTTTTAGAAAGACATTTCTGGGCTAATAAATCTTTAACTCGACAAACCACATAGGGACACGGGCCAAAGCATTGTTTTTACTCAAAGATACCAATCCGGTCACAAACACAGGGTCCACGACCCAAAACATCCATATCCCATACTCGAGTGAATAACACAACGGTCACACTCGATACATAACCAAACTACAATGTACGGAAACAATCACGGGCCCGTATCCTTATGCCAAAAATATCGCAACCATGAAACAAATAATATACGACGCTTATACCGGTGCCATTTTAGCCAAGTACCAAGACCTTACATATGATGTATCTCACTTTGGGAATTTGCATATGTGATACTCCGGACATATCACAATTATCGAAAACAACATCGTGCCATATCACAAAACAACCTCCCGAGCTATACGGCCTGTACCTCTCGGCAAGATACACACCCCAGAGACACCTCGTCGGGCCCTCCCGGTGTATAGCCCACCGAGTGATCCGTAGGGATACGCAGCCTACCGGACCCAGGGGACCCTCACCGGTTTTACTCGGTTCACACACTCTCGGTAACCACATGGCACAAACCACATTTTCGAAATTACCACTTTCACGAAATCACGATTCAAAAACATATTCCCGAAGTACTTCAGCGTAAATCAAGGTACTTGCTAAGAATGGCCACAACACCCGACACATACTCACATCACACATCATCACAAACTCATCAATAGTACACACGTCCACCCATATATACACACTTCTTGTCAGAAAGACATAACCTTAAGTCCACTATCAACATAATCACGCACAACGATACCAAGCGTAAGGAAGATATTCCAAAGCACACCACTAGTACATATCCTCGGCACCACACAATCGTTCACAAACACATAAGTAGATTTTATAGAAAACCTTTATCGAGAATATACCGATTCTTTTATAAGTTCATTAAAAATAATTCAATTGCACACCTAGTCAATTACCGACTATAACCACTACGAAATATGAAGTGTATAGACAAGATACTTGCCTCAAATCCGCGAGCGAACAAATACGACGAATCACAAGGCCTCGATACCACGAAACACCGGACAACGAACGGATGAGGTTGGGCAGCCCTCGAACTTCCAAAACCGACCAAGAACTCGACAACTCCACGAGAACTACGAAAATAACACTAACACGAATCAATAACACTAAACGGAATCCGAATCGATCCTAAAAACAACAAGGATCTAAGTGTGTCTCCAAGAAATCAAGAACTATGTTCCGAGTGATATAAAATCATGAATGAGTTCAAAAATCCGAAGATCGTGGCCAAGACAACAATAATTTCACCATCGATTCATCATCCTCGGATTAAATCGAAGAACTAAGGAGAAACCCCCCCAAAATTCAAGAACTAGGGTTCTAAGAAGAGATTACCTTGATTTGGATCAAGAAGATGATTTGGTGTTGTTAAACACCTACAAATCCGTTCCAAAATGAAGCTTGACGAAGAAGATCGCTGAAAATCACCTCTGGAGCTCACTCCCGTCGGAAAGGTTGAAGAAGGGAGAGAAATGACGAAGTGAAGCCTGCTGTCCGGATTTATCTCGATGGTTATTAGCGTGCGCTAACTAGACCGCATTAGCGCGCGCTAACGAGGTCAACGCCAGAACATTCCGCATATAACACTGTTAGCGTGCGCTAGCCCCATGAGTGTAGCGTGCGCTAACGAGTCACGGGTCGATCCGGTGGCCTGGACAGATCTGTACTTACCGAGCGGCGCGCGCTAGAAGGAAGGAAGAGCGTGCGCTAAGCGATCGATAGCGTGCGCTAGTTATCGACCTTAGCGTGCGCTAACAAAGCCACTGTCCCGATCCGGTAGTTCTGGTGCCGGTTAGCGTGCGCTACACATCCGGTAGCGTGCGCTAACTAACGCCGTAGCGTGCGCTATGCCACAAGCATTAGCGTGCGCTACACCACAAAAACCCGAAACTCACATAGTGATCTCAAACGCCCAAACACACGTCCCAACAAGGCACACATAAACATGACACCAAATTCCAACGATGAGGACAATAACAATCCGATAAAACCCCAAAAACTCAACGAATCTGGAACAAGGATCTCGGGTATTACATTCTACCCCTCTTAAAAAAAGTTTCGTCCCCGAAACTTAAAACACAAAATGATCGGCGCAAAACAATCTCCGACAATAGAAATCAGAACGATAACAAAACGCAAAACACGTGCTAACTGTTGCTGATGACCTGCAACGAATCGCACGCGGCACGTGGCTGATAACATCCATATCATTATGCCAGAATGATAACGAAACGCGACGAACAAGATCAATATGGTTGGCCAGCCCGAACAGTATAACAATCAAGACGCAAGCTCAACGCTACACAAATACAAAATTCCACCATTCGAGGGTCGGAAGATCAATGAGGCTAATTTCCCGAAGTGAAGGAAAATACGACGTGATCTGAATGCTCAAAAAGCACGATACAGAAGTAACAAAATCAGACAACAAATGATCGAACCACAACGATTGAGACAATAACAGTCGAACAGTCAAGTTCGGATCACGACGACCGACAAGAATCAAATAACAACTCCGAAGTTCACACCTCGGCTCGAGATAATAGGTAATGTGGTAAAGCGACGAGATATGCATCCACAAAAATCCACAGGGATGGAATCGTAATCGAACAAAAAGTCACAACGACAAGTGGATTATTTCGAAAAATTACCACAACTCGTTTGATCAACAAAACAAAGGGTAGGGCAAGTTCAGAAAATATCAACGAACACAAATGAGTCGATAGAGTTGAAAACACAAAAGTTCGAAAATCCGATCCACTTCTAGCAAAAGAAGTCTATCCCCAAAATTCGAAACAACGAGGCAAGGAGATAACACAACATACAACTGGTAGACTACGCTCTCGGGGACTCCTCGAGTCGGCCACGATATCAATGCTCAAGTTTGGGCCTCGGAAGACTCGGTGACTAATTCGCAGAATCGAACCCGGTGTCCCACGAGTCCGTACTTGTAACACGTCACAGGAGAAGGACAATGCGCACGAACATGCCCTGACACATAGCAGCTGAAACACCTCTTGGGCTTACCAGGAGGCAATACCGACAATTTGAAATTCTCAGTCCCAAGCATCGGGCGATGGAGTTTCACAGCGGAAAGACTACTACGTTGCAATCCAGAAACACCAACTCCACTACTAATCACAATATCATCCAACTTCCTATGCTTCCCACTCTGATCCAGATAATACCCAGCTTCCAGTAGTTCTTGGATCTCCGCCCACATGACAACATGATCCCGAGGTTTAACGCCTTCCCACAAATGAACAACATCATCGCTAAGAAGATCTTGAGCAATAGGGACCTTCCGATCTTGAGGGCAATCAATGGCCTCGGATATCTTTTGCAATGAAGAAGCCAACCATCCCGGCCCGGTGCATCTGTCGCACCAACGAATCGAGGGGGACTCATACGAATTTCCTCTCGGAACCATAGATTTGTCCAGACCTTGAATCATATCGGCATTGCGTTCAATCGCCTTGGTCAATCGAGTCATCTGTGCCGCTACTTGTTGCAATACGGTAGCAACATCCACATCAATATCGTTCCCAACAATATTCTCTCGATCCCGCGCTGATCCCGTGGTCATTCGTACCACGGTTGCGACCAAGGTCTCGCCTCCGCATAGTAATCAAGAAAATTTAACGCAACAAAAATTACATAATCACACAACAATATCAATGCACACACGGAAAACACTCACAAGTGATCGACTGCAAGGGTTAGACATAACGAAAAAATACAGTCTAAAACTTTTGCCCAGCCAGAAAGCACGTTCCACAACAAAATATGGTGTGTGCCGACTCTGCAAGTTGGCAACACAACCATACTCACCTACCAACGGTGCTAGACTGGAGGTTACAAACAAACAACATCGTACAAATCCAAATGCCAACGGTTCCCATAATTATAACATCACACACTTAACCGTCAGAAGTTAAACAACGTGCCAAACCGAGTCTTCACCTCTCGGTCAAGAGATCTATCTCGATGAGTGCATACTGAACGACTCAGCGTTCACACCACCACTCTAATCACAACTCGGAGCATTACAGCTGAATAACAACAACATCTTCATCACGTACCTTTCTAACGAAATACATGGAACCAAAAAGTTTAAAAGCGAGAGTCACGTTTCAAGTAAGTTTTTAGTAGACCTCAAATGAGTTTAAAATTAAATTTTTGAAACTTGCAATATAAAAATGGAAAAAAAAAAATGTAAGTAGTCTGAATTCTCAAAATGTTTGGCCTCGAGGTCATAACACGAAAATCAAGCTTTTCCTTTCTTGAAAGATGTTTTAAAATAAATTTTACGTGACTACCCAAGAACATTTAGAACATTTAAAATATCACATTGATGAACTTAGCTAGTGTAACCACACCAAAACATTACTTCTTGTAAAACAATTTATACAAGGATATATATACACATATCTAGGCACATTACAAAATCAAACAAACATGAAGGACATATTCATGATTCACATTTAACTCCTCAACCTAACACAAATATCACACAAGCCCGTATAATACGAGACACAATATTATAGTGGGGAGACTTACATCCATGATCGCACGAAGATGATGGTTGCACCTTGATACTAATCACTACCGACCTCCAGACGACGCGTCGCGACACGACTTAGACAGACACAATCTGGCAGAACAAGACACGACAATACCCGACTGGACCCGATAGCCTAGGT
Source organism: Orobanche coerulescens (assembly GCA_033398695.1). Classification (NCBI taxonomy): domain Eukaryota; kingdom Viridiplantae; phylum Streptophyta; class Magnoliopsida; order Lamiales; family Orobanchaceae; genus Orobanche; species Orobanche coerulescens. Next base: position 168,085,481 of record CM065805.1, on the reverse strand, counting down.
TTCCGCAACCTAAGCTCTGATACCATATTATGTAACACCCCCAAACCACTTGGGAATATTACAGCGCCGCAGACCCTCCCCATGAGGATCTACCAGGCTAAATACGAAAACAATACATCACATTGATAGCCGATATGGCTAAATAATGAACCATTAGACCGATTTGGTCTTATATCAAAAATTCTTACATCGAACATACAAAACTCCTTTTCTAACTCGGACCCACGCAGGGGTTAGGATACATTAATACTTCCCGAAAATTAGAAAATACCCCAACAAAAAGACAAAACAACAAGACTTCACCAAATACCCAACACGACCTACATGTGATTAGCATCGTCGTCTTCCATCATCCTTCGTACCGATCCTGTGGTTCGCTCCCCAGCAACCTGCAAATACCTGGACGCAATACAGACATCCACCCCGAATACTGGGGGTTAGCAAAACTCCTTTTTGCTAGTGCAAGTATAAAGTGCAAATACGAGCTATACACAACATATTCCAAGAATATAAAAACTTGATTAATTCCACAATTCAACCCAATGAAAATTTCCGAGATATTTTATTGAATAAAAATAGTTCAAACCATGAAAATTGGAATGAGACACGCAGCTCTTTGAAAAGCATTTAAAAGTCTCGGAGTTTTAGAAAGACATTTACGGGCTAATAAATCTTTAACTCGACAAACCACATAGGGACACGGGCCAAAGCATTGTTTTTACTCAAAGATACCAATCCGGTCACAAACACAGGTCCACGACCCAAAACATCCATATCCCATACTCGAGTGAATAACACAACGGTCACACTCGATACATAACCAAACCACAATGTACGGAAACAATCACGGCCCGTATCCTTATGCCAAAAATATCGCAACCATGAAACAAATAATATACGACGCTTATACTGGTGCCATTTTAGCCAAGTACCAAGACCTTACATATGATGTATCTCACTTTGGGAATTTGCATATGTGATACTCGGACATATCACAATTATCGAAAACAACATCGTGCCATATCACAAAACAACCTCCCGAGCTATACCGGCCTGTACCTCTCAAAGAAGATACACACCCCGCAGACACCTCGTCAGCCCTCCACAGTGTATAGCCCACCGAGTGATCCGTAGGGATACGCAGCCTCACCGGACCCTGTGGGACCCTCACCGGGTTTTACTCGGTTCACACACTCTCGGTAACCACATGGCACAAACCACATTTTAAATTACCACTTTCACGAAATCACGATTCAAAAACATATTCCCCCGAAGTACTTCAACTGTAAATCAAGGTACTTGCTAAGAATGGCCACAACACCCGACACATACTCACATCACACATCATCACAAACTCATCAATAGTACACACGTCCACCCATATATACACACTTCTTGTCAGAAAGACATAACCTTAAGTCCACTATCAACATAATCACGCACAACGATACCAAACGTAAGGAAGATATTCCAAAGCACACCACTAGTACATATCCTCAGCACCACACAATCGTTCACAAACACATAAGTAGATTTTATAGAAAACCTTTATCGAGAATATACCGATTCTTTTATAAGTTCATTAAAAATAATTCAATTGCACACCTAGTCAATTACCGACTATAACCACTACGAAATATGAAGTGTATAGACAAGATACTTGCCTCAAATCCGCGAGCGAACAAATACGACGAATCACAAGGCCTCGATACCACGAAACACCGGACAACGAGCGGATGAGGTCACAGCCCTCGAACTTCCAAAACCGACCAAGAACTCGACAACTCCACGAGAACTACGAAAATAACACTAACACGAATCAATAACACTAAACGGAATCCGAATCGATCCTAAAAACAACAAGGATCTAAGTGTGTCTCCAAGAAATCAAGAACTATGTTCCGAGTGATATAAAATCATGAATGAGTTCAAAATCCGAAGATCGTGGCCAAGACAACAATAATTTCACCATCGATTCATCATCCTCGGATTAAATCGAAGAACTAAGGAGAAACCCCCCCAAAATTCAAGAACTAGGGTTCTAAGAAGAGATTACCTTGATTTGGATCAAGAAGATGATTTGGTGTTGTTAAACACCTACAAATCCGTTCCAAAATGAAGCTTGACGAAGAAGATCGCTGAAAATCACCTCTGGAGCTCACTCCCGTCGGAAAGGTTGAAGAAGGGAGAGAAATGACGAAGTGAAGCCTGCTGTCCGGTATTTATATTGGGCTTATTAGCGTGCGCTAACTAGACCGCATTAGCGCGCGCTAACGAGGTCAACGCCCGAACATTCCGCATATAACACATTGGCGGCGCTAGCCATGAGTGTAGCGTGCGCTAACGAGTCACGGGTCGATCCGGTGGCCCCCGGACGGTCTGTACTTACCGAGCGGCAAGGCTAGAAGGAAGGAAGAGCGTGCGCTAAGCGGTCGATAGCGTGCGCTAGTTATCGACCTTAGCGTGCGCTAACAAAGCCACGATCCCGATCCGGTAGTTCTCGGATCGCCGATTAGCGTGCGCTACACATCTGGTAGCGTGCGCTAACCCCAACGCCGTAGCGTGCGCTATGCCACAAGCATTAGCGTGCGCTACACCACAAAAACCCAGAAACTCACATAGTGATCTGAAACGCCTCCAAACACACGTCCCAACAAGGCACACATAAACATGACACCAAATTCCAACGATGAGGACAATAACAATCCGATAAAACCCCAAAAACTCAACGAATCTGGAACAAGGATCTCGGGTATTACAGCAAACACATAATTCCAACCATCCAATAGAGCGGAAAAACAATTCCGATAACAATGCCCAAAACTCTGGAAAAATTACAAATCGACCCAAACTTTTGAAAATTCACGATTCGAGGTTGGATAACAATCCCCGAACCTATAACAGGTCTAAATATATTAAATGAACTCGTAGAAACAACGATACATCAGTTTCGAACAAGAGTAACTAGAATCGGCCCTAAATGCGGAAAAGTTACATTAACAAGCACAATCTCCTAAAACAACTCTGGAACTCGTTCGGATGGCCAAAAATGCAGAACAAAATAGATTTAGAATACCAAAACAATTACAAGCAAGTCATCCAAAATGGAAATACAACAAGAATAGAAATTACTAAAAATAGAAAGTGCAGATATTACATTCCCTCCTTCTAAACTGAAGTTTCATCCCAAAACTTACAAAGTGAATAACTCGGGATATCTCGAATTCATATTATCTTCTGTCTTCCATGTAGCCTCTTCTGATCCATGTCTCGACCATTGCATCTTAACCAAAGGAATGGTCTTATGCCTAAGTTGTTTTACTCGACGTTCCAAAATCTGAATCGATTTTTCCTTAAATGTGATGTCAGGGCCCAACTCAATCTCTCCAAAATCAATAATGTTATTAGAATTGAGTACGTATTTTCTTAGATGGAAGACATGAAATATGTTATGCACGTGACTCAAGGATGGTGGCAAACGCAAATGATATGCAAGATCTCCGACTCGCTCTAAAATCTCGAAAGGTTCAATGTTTCTCTGACTAAGTTTACCCTTCTGACCGAAGCGGTAAACTCCCCGAGTCGGTGATACCTTCAGCAACACACAGTCCCCAATATCAAACTCTAACAGGCGACGACGTGTGTCGGCATAAGACTTTTGTCGACTCTGAGCAGTCAACAATCTATCACGAATCAGGGCGATCTTCTCTCTCGTCTCAACTAATAAATCCAGTTCGATAACAATCAGTTCAGATGCATTATCCCGTACAAAGCCTCAAATAGTGCCATCTTAATCGAGGTGTGCCAACTATTGTTGTACGTAAACTCGATCAGCGGTAGGTGTGACTCCCAATCATCTTTCCGGTCTAGGGCACAGGCTCTCAACATATCCTCAAGTGTCTGAATCGTCCGCTCTGACTGCCCGTCTGTCTGGGGATGGTATGATGTACTGAGTCTTAACTCGGTCCCCAAAGCTCGATGGACAGCTTGCTAAAAATGTGATACGAATCGACCATCTCGATCAGAAATAATACTCTTAGGAGTCCCATGCAACCTCCAAATTTTTTCAATGAATATCCGTGCTAGTTTCTCTGGCCCCCAAGTATCCTTAATACCCATAAAATGAGCAAATTTGGTTAGTCGGTCAACAATGACCCAAATCATGTTCATCCTGGTACGAGTCCTGGGCATACTAGTAATAAAATCCATATAAATATCCTTCCACTTCCACTCTGGAATAGGAAGTGGTCGCAATAACCCCGCAGTTCACTGATGCTCGATCTTAACCGGCTGACAGGCCGAACAATTCGATACAAACTCACTTACATCCTTCTTCAGGTTACTCTACCAAAACTTACTCCTTACATCCTTCTACATTTTACTTGTACCAGGATGTATGGAATAAGGTGTAGTATGAGCTTCTCTCAAAATTTTCTATCTGAACTCAATATCGCACGGTACATATAATCTTCCCCGAAATATCAAAACTCTGTCATCTTAAGTCATAAATCCAGGGGCTTTCCCTCTCTTTACATCCTCCCTAAATTGAACAAAAATCGGGTCCTCAAACTGCTTCACCTTGATGTCAGCGATCAAGGACGAAGTGATTTATAACGCTCATAATTGACCTTGAATTCTCTAAAGTCAAACCTCGATGTTATGACTATTTAAGTCTTGTCGGATCCTCCCTTGAGGTATAAGTACCTCTAACATTTGAAGTGATATCGGCTTACGACTCAACGTATCCGCTACTGCATTCGCCTTGACCAGATGGAAAAGAATCTCAAAATCATAATCCTTAATTAATTCTAACCATCTATGTGCCTCATATTCAATTCCTTCTGGCTTAAAATGTACTTCAGACTTTTGTGGTCCGTGTAAATCCTACACGATGATCCGTAAAGGTAATGTCTTCAAATCTTTAAAGCGAAAACGACCGTAGTCGATTCTAAATCATGATTAGGATAATTTGCTTCGTATTGTTTCAATTGTCGAGACGCATAAGCAATCATCATATTCCTCTGTATCAAGACACAACCAAGTCCGAGACCTGAAGCATCACTATATACTACAAAACCATTGGTCCCCTGTGGCAAACCCAGAACCGGTGCGGTAGTCAAAATAACAACAACTGGCCAGCTAGAGAATACTCCAACAACTGACTGACCAACATGAAACACGAACAACTCAGGACTAGTATCGCTCGAATGCCTTGTCGCCATCGTCATGCCCCTGTATCTTAAATCCGTCCTCGCAAACACATAAAACACGAAAAAATGTTCCGCCCCCACGGGGTCAGTCATCCAGATACTGAATATCAAATACATGTACAACATGATATGCATACAAAGGCAAGACAAATGGTATAACAATGATAATACGATATGCTCACAAACAAAGGTAAGAACCGAGCATTCGTGAAACACTATGCCCACGGCATACAATCAATACCTGCTCAACAGGTTAGAATACAAATGCCCAACATCGAATAATCAATATAGAATACAACAACGAATTACTCGAAGGCAATTCAGCCCAAAGCTGAAACAGCTAACAACCATGATGCCCGAAGGCTCCAAGTGAAATACCAATACATCGCACATGGCCTGAAAGCCCTCAACCGAAGCTGTAAAATATCACAATGGCCTGAAAGCCCTCAGTCGAAGCTGCAAATCAACACAATATCCTGAAAGCCCTCAGCCAAAGCTGCAAATTAACACAATGGCCTAAAAGCCCCTCAGCCGAAGCTGCATGAGATCATCCAATTACCGCGACTTTCTGAATTGCAGGTGCTGGGAAACCAACTGCGATAAGTTCAAGCCTGAGACTTACCCATAATGAGATCACCTAGCGACTGTGACCTACTGAACTGTAGGTGTTGGGAAACCAACTGCGAAGGTTCAAGCCACAAACTTATCCATAATGAGATCACCCAGTGACCGTGACCTACTGAGCTGTAGGTATTGGGAAACCAACCGCGAAGGTTCAAGACCCAAACTTACCCATAACGAGATCATCGAAATGACCGTGACCTATTGAGTTGTAGGTGTGGGGAAACCAACCGCGAAGGTTCAAGCCCCAAACTTACCCATAATGATATCATCGAAATGACCGTGACCTACTGAGTTGTAGGTGTTGGGAAACCAACCGCGAAGGTTCAAGCCCCAAACTTACCCATCGAGCGCTAGCCGGGACTAGCCTCCAAACACAATTAATCACAAACGGCAATGATCACAAAATTACCGAATACACAAGAATGATAGTATGTTGCCTTGAGTCGGTCAACACGATAATAATAACTCACGGATGGGCACCGTTCTCGGCGGTCCCAATTCAATTACCTTGATTGCCTTCAATCGGCTAGATCGATAACAACAACAACACGGATGGAAAGTGTCCTCGACAGTCCCAATTCAATACCTCGATTACCTTAGAACGGTTAATCGATAACAACGATACAACATATGGGAATTATCCTCGGCAATCCCAATTCAATACCTCGATTACCTTAGAATGACTAATCAATAACAACGATACAACGGTTGGGAAATGTCCTCGACAGTCCCAATTCAATACCTCGATTGCCTTAGAATGACCAATCGATAACAATGACACAACGGATGCCTCAGTATCTTTAATCGATTACCGACGACAGAGATGATAATCGAATACATTAATGCCTTCAACCGGCCAATACAACATAAATAGCAAAACACCAATATCAATAGCAACACTCATATCGATGTCTTAATCGAACATCAATATCAACAATAACAATCGATACATCGATACCGCGAACCGGCTATCGACATAAACAATAACAACAAGAGTCCCAATGCCTTAAACCAGTCATTGATGAAAAACAATAATATTTAGCATAATTGCCGAAGGGTATTGTATCGAACAATTTACTGATATCAACAAATCATGAAGAGACTACGTCTCGAATTGATACAACACATTCATACACATACAACATAATAGTAATCTCATTGACCAGTACAAGTATAAAACTTGCCTCAAACCGAAGGCGATGAAATCCTCCCATGAACGACGAACGGCGTCCTCCGACAATCACAAGCACTCGAACAACCTTGAATGAAATACCATTCATTTAATAACACAATATCAATCGAAAACAACACAATAGATAACCTCGATTCAATCATGAATCGATCAAACCATACAAATGAATATCATAGTTCTCAATTATGAATTTCAACACCCTCTAATCACCTCAATGATTAATATGATCAAAATATTCTTAACACTTATGAAAACAATTCAACAAGAATCATTAAGAACAACATCATATTAATCATCCCAAAATGATAATATCACCAATATCATCACTATCACCTCAAGAACAACATCAATACAACAAACATGATGTCTCCACCAATATCAATCACGAATTCATTTCGAATTAATCAACAAGATTAACTTAACCATTTCAAGATTATGATAATCATCTCTTAATTCATCATAACCCCTTACTAAAATGGTTATAATCTTTCAAGAACACAATCAACAACAATCATCATCACAAAGCTACGTTAATCATCTAACGATCTTAACATAACTGTCTCTCGACATGGTTATAACACCCAAGTGTTCTTAAACATCAAGAACACCCTCAACCTCTGTAACACCCCCATATTTAACCGGGAATATTGTGGGCCCCGAGATGGAACCCACAAGGCTAAAAGAAATTTTCGCAAACATTTATAAATGCCCAAGAGGCCAACGACGGTACTATCTTTAAAACATTTGAAGACTATATAAAATCTATATATCAAAACCGTAGTAAAATCTCGTTTGAAAGGACAAGGCCTGGAATGCTAGAACTCAACAGTTTAAAAACATACGTTAAGCTATCGCTTACACGTACCGATAAAATAGTTTAGAAAATGGTCGCCAAAGTAACATAAGTTACCAGATACCAAAAGACCATTTAAAAATACTCACGCAGCGGAAAAAGACAAAGAATTAAAATACTCTAGCAGCGGAATACAAGAACTGATCAGGAAACTCAATACATAATTACATGCCCTTGCCAGTATCCTCCGGGAAGCTCATCTCTCCACGACCGCTACAAGATCGATATCTCAAGAACCTAAAAAGAAAGCCCACGATGGGGTCAGCCATAATATCCAACAATGATAACTGTCACATCACATTAATAATTACATACCAATGAGAATACAAAATAAGAATACGACCAATGTAATCTTATCGTAGTAACTTTACTTACTCAAATAATTCTCGACAAAATAACCATTATCACATTTCACATCTCGTACTCGATTAACCAATAAACTCGAAGATAATATCTGTATCGTACCTCAAGCAATACTCAAGATTCTCAAACTATCATCACCAACTCACGATACGGAAATATACCAGTTCTGACTAATACGATCCATCGGATAGCATCGTCAAATCCCAAGACGATAACCGATTGTCCATCAAAAGACAATTACCAAAGGAAATACGGAACATACCTCAAGATATGAACCGTCACGACGAAATCACATCAGTCTAATCCAAGATCAGATCAACAACATCCGGACACGGTCCTAACACAAGACCTACAAATGCATACTCATATGACAACGTCAATATGCTCACATCAATAACGACAATATATACTTACGGCAAACCCATAATATACATATGCACAATATCAACACATGATAAAATCAATGATGCGAATCCACATGATTCTATCAACACAATACCGGGTAATCCAACGATCCAGCGCCCTCAGCATAGATCCCCATGATGATCCCGTCGGACCAACGCATGGTGGAAAACCTGTCCAACGATCCAGCGCCCTCAGCATAGATCCCCATGATGATCCCGTCGGACCAACGCATAGTGGACATCCGATCCAGCGCCCTCAGCATATATCTCATGATCTCACAGGATCAACACAACATATAGATCACATGATCTCACAGGATCAACACAACATAAACAATACAATTATGCATACACATATGCAACTCAATATGTTCATCATCATGAACAACATATGAATCAAAACATGAACGACACTATGATGAAACAACTAGGACAACTTCATGTTCAACAACATGAATGACAACCTGTATGATCAACAACATCCACACTAAACCGAATCAAACTGAGGTACTTGTCCCGAGTCCTTCACGAGAAATCTCGATGTCAAATCATCACCAGTGATTATCCTCAATGCTCGGCGATCTAAACGTACCACGAACTATAGATATCCATATCCTCATCTCTATCGCAACGTAACCTTGACATCCGAATATGCCGATAACCGAGATAAAGCATATACATTATGATTTAACTCCCAAAATCGGAAAGACAACACATAATCCAAATCTCCAGAATTTGCAGTAATAATAATTGCTATATGCATTATAAACGAAATGAAACTGAAAACATTCATTAAACATCATAACTGAGCAAGTAATACTTGCCTCGATACCGATACGACGACGATGAAACCGCTACCAATCTCATTGCCTCCGTCTATGAGCTCCTCAGCCCTGACCCATGCAATTTACGAACATACTCGAACACGACCGCAACATACAGTTCTAATCACCGATCAATAATCTCAACCTATTACCATAATTCGATGCACAACAAGTTTAATAACAATCACTAACCGACATATCCAACCAATCAAACTTAACGGGTTAACGATACCTCGATCCTATGTAAAACCAAATAATATAACTCAAACCATTACGAATTCATATCCACCATATGAACCGAAATCCGATAATTACTAATCAATATAACCGATCGATAAACTCAACTATTTCACAATATCTCGATTAGACACAAGTTCGATCAATCCAACTCAAACAATTACGAATTCATAACCAAAATAAGATTACGGATACGAATATAAAGGAAATCATATTCGGTGATCAATCACAATCTTTCAGGATTCCAAATTGATATCATGATTCATATTTCATCAAGAACATACGAATTCTACCACTACAATCGACGAACATTCGATCTTCATATCTAAAAATACCGATAATTCAACATATGATCGTCTTGCTATGTTAAATTCATCAAGGAGTTCCTCAAGAACACTAAATGATTCGAAACCTTGTTCATAATCATCAAAACAACGTAATTCGATATCCTTTAGCATCTAAACCATCCTCATTCGTAATTCAATGTGTATAATATCATATTTTCCAATATATGATCCTCCTAACATAAAGAATCGAAACAATCCTACCAAGAACACCAAGAACACTATGAATCTACAATCATAACCAACATAATAAAGACATAAACCATCATATCCTTCAACATATAGTTCATATAACCTCAAGAACCATAATAACAACATCATAATCATCTTCATACGAATCATTCATCAACAACAACATCAAAAATCCGAAATTCAAGAAAGTAATATCCAACATACCTCTTAGAAGATGAAATACATAAGTAACCATCTCAAGAATCATCACTATATTCATATCTCAAGCTCCAATCCCATGTTCCCAAGCTCAAAATCGACTTAGAAGAATCAAGAATCCATTTCTGAGGGTTGGAGGTGAAAAACGAAGTGAACTTCCGGAGAGAAATGAAATGGCGGGCGTCCTCTTATAAAATATTTCTGCTTGTTACGTACGTAACATGTCCATGTTAACGAACGTAACAACCTATTACATGCGCTATCTTTCCTTGGTAGCGTACGTAATGACAGTCCAGAGTTAACTGACTTGTTTCGTTCAATGCCTTACGTACGTAATGTTTCCTCCATAACGTACGTAATACGTACGTTGACTTACTACAGTAACATACTTATTAACGTACGTAATGATCCTTCCTTAGCGTACGTAATAGTCGGGGTTGACTCGCCTGTCCACATCCGCGCCGAAAGTTGCCGACACGGGGTCCCACCTGCCGACCACAGCTCGTCATGTCTGATTCCCTTGTTATGTACGTAATGCCTTGGCCATAATGTACGTAACACTAGCAACTTAGCGTACGTAAGTCCTTAAGCTTAGCATACGTTAAGAGCTCTATACTTAGCCAAATCCAACTGTTCCTGTCCGTCTCGACATTTTGGATACGTATACACACATACTGAATACACATATTCAATCTAATAATATTCTCATATGATATACCCAATATCAAAAGTACGATAACCTGATACACGATACCCTGAAACGTAATTGTCGACCAACTACTACAATTATACCAATACAGCTGTCTCAGTTCCGAATTTATTTTATCCATACTGTACAGATTCCATGCTGTACAACATAACTCGGATAAAAATAACATTAAATAATAGTAGTAGAAATTTCAGATATTACATACTACACCACTTAAAATGTTTCGTCCTCGAAACTTGTAATCCGTCATAGAAAAATGAACAAACTGTTCAACCAAAATATTCCGAAATCATCACAACAACGATCAATCATCATCATTAATGAATAGCACACTTACAAATGCACAAAGTCGCCGATCTCCTGAGATACTAGCAAGTGACTTCACTGTAAAGCCTCAACGCGTTTGCAATCACAATCCATGAACCTCAACAAAACCATATCATCTTCGGATGACATAATCTATCCGTGTCAAATCATATCTGCCTGATTATACAATCAAGTCCAAATCCTGCTAAAAATCAATAATGCACGATACATCTGTGAAACAACTGTTCAACACAATGGCAATGAATCCCGAAACATCGACACAAAATCTGAACGCCTATACGATCATTAACAATGATCAGCCAACAAATTAACCGAGAATATCATCGACATGATAATCTTCAATATGACCAACCAGAGGTCAAAATACAATCGAGAATATCATCATCATGATAAACTCCAATATTACCAATGAACGATCAACGAAAATCGACAGGACCCCAGAGACAGATACATGAAAGAATAAAATTCTCAAAAATTTACACCAATCACATACAGTGGATCTCAATAAACATACCCTGTTGGTGAACATACCCCTCGGCATACGAACAACCAATCGCAAATCGGAGAACATCCCAAATCATACATGGAGTGGGAATGACCACTCGATATCCAAAACAACCAGTATGGGGTCACCATCCCCAAACCTACACTTACAAAGAAATCATTCAAAATCATTATGGTAAAATCGTACTACTCATAGTTCCAAAATTACATTATGTACCCGAACCTACAACACGCAGCATATTGCTCTTATCTGGTCAATCAACCGATCATCCCTGGATAACCAAACTATCATACTAGAGTTCGGATCTCTTTTCCTCGTACTGTTAGTGTGATATCCAGTTACTGAGTCTCACTCAGAACTTCACCATGATATGCAAAATACACTAAATGCGTATGTATATCAATCACATTTTCCAAAACAGTTTGAAATCACATAGTCTCGTCAAGAAGACAAATTTTCAAAAGTTCTTTCAGAAATTTCAAAACTCAAAACATAAATTTTCGTAAGACCACAAAATTAATTTTCGAAAAGTTAAACTGGCTCGTTAATGCCAAGTATTCGATAACAGCTTCCTTCGAATTCACACGATTTCGAAGTTTTAAAATGAAAACCATGCAAATGATTGACCACATCCATACTCCTGTATACCAATTCGGTTCGTCACCAATATCCACTGATATTCCATCAGAAAAACCACACAATAGAGTTCCAAAATCTCAATATATAAACTCTGACTAAAAACTCCTTTTCCACATATGACTCAAAATGTCAATCATTAATCCATCCCGGATCACCTCAAATATGCTATGACAAAATATTGAAACAAATCAACACAGTGAAAGACTTCCCGAGAAGTTTCATTTGAATAGGTAAACCAAAACCCCGAAAGGCAATAATAAAATAGATAAACGATTGGTAAAGGGTTTTACAAATCTCGGGAGTTTTAAGAAAATAGAAAAGCCTTTTTGAAACATTAGGGTGTCAGCCCGTATCTCGTTCCGCATTACAAGAAGTTTAAAAAGTAGAAAACTCTTTTCGGACTCCAAGTCCTGAGTTATAAAACTATTTCAAAAATCTATTGGGTCTCGGCCCAAACATCATTCCCCATAAAACATCCGTAAAACATTCATTTTGAAAAGTATCATTTTCAAATGCTCGAAAACAGTTCCATGTATTTCAAAATGAACTAACATGACTACATGTTCTTCTCAACAATCCACATTTCTTATCCCGAGTACACAACTCCGTTCCAAAACTTAACCGACATATTGATTTCCCAAAATCCTAACTTCTCAAGATCATCAATCATGTCCCAATTCTGTCACCTCATACTGTAACACATAATATTCTACTGAATCCCAAAGCATATCAACTTAGCTCGGCAATAAATCTCAATGCAATTCAAAAATCCAAAAACTTACCGATCGTGAAGCCGACGATTCCCCGTGATACTGGCACATGTTTCGACTAAAGAAAATACTCGACACAGATATTTACAAAACACACGTTTTGCAAACACAGTTCAACTCGAGAATGCAACACGGCTCTATCCGAAGAAACACGATAATACCATTTGGAAAAGTTCGCAACAACCCCAGTAATACACTGGTAAATCACATAACGCACAAGCCCGAGCGAACAACAAAAACTCAGAGCTCAAACACTTGTCAACCGACAACTCAAATGACACGACAAAAGCACGACCCAACTCGACCCGACTGCCTAGGTTTTCTCAACCTAAGCTCCGATACTATATTCTGTAACACCCCCATATTTAACCGGGAATATTACAGCGCCATGGGCTCCGAGATGGAACCCACAAGGCTAAAAGAAATTTTCGCAAACATTTACAAATGCCCAAGAGGCCAACGACGGTACTATCTTTAAAACATTTGAAGACTATATAAAATCTATTTATCAAAACCGTTGTAAAATCTCGTTTGAAAGGACAAGGCCTGGAATGCCAGAACTCAACAGTTTAAAACCATACGTTAAGCTATTGCTTACACGTACCGATAAAATAGTTTAGAAAACAGTCGCCAAAGTAACCTAAGTTAACAGATACCAAAAGTCCATTTAAAAATACTCACACAGCGGAAAAAGACAAACAATTAAAATACTCTAGCAGCGGAATACAAGAACTGATCAGGAAACTCAATACACAATTACATGCCCTTGCCAGTATCCTCCGGGGAGCTCATGTCTCCACGACCGCTACAAGCTCGATATCTCAAGAACCTAAAAAGAAAGCCCACGATGGGGTCAGCCATAATATCCAACAATGATAATTGTCACATCACGTTAATAATTACATACCAATGAGAATACAAAATAAGAATACGACCAATGTAATCTTATCGTAGTAACTTTACTTACTCAAATAATTCTCGACAAAATAACCATTATCACATTTCACATCTCGTACTCGATTAACCAATAAACTCGAAGATAATATCTGTATCGTACCTCAAGCAATACTCAAGATTCTCAAACTATCATCACCAACTCACGATACGGAAATATACCAGTTCTGACCAATACGATCCATCGGATAGCATCGTCAAATCCCAAGACGATAACCGATTGTCCATCAAAAGACAATTACCAAAGGAAATACGGAACATACCTCAAGATATGAGCTGTCACGACGAAATCACGTCAGCCTAATCCAAGATCAGATCAACAACATCCGGACACGGTCCTAACACAAGACCTACAAATGCATACTCATATGACAACGTCAATATGCTCACATCAATAACGACAATATATACTTATGGCAAACCCATAATATACATATGCACAATATCAACACATGATAAAATCAATGATGCGAATCCACATGATTCCATCAACACAATACCGGGTAATCCAACGATCCAGCGCCCTCAGCATAGATCCCCATGATGATCCCGTCGGACCAACGCATGGTGGAAAACCTGTCCAATGATCCAACGCCCTCAGCATAGATCCCCATGATGATCCCGTCGGACCAACGCATAGTGGACATCCGATCCAGCGCCCTCAGCATAGATCTCATGATCTCAGAGGATCAACACAACATATAGATCACATGATCTCACAGGATCAACACAACATAAAGAATACAATTATGCATACACATATGCAACTCAATATGTTCATCATCATGAACAACATATGAATCAAAACATGAACGACACTATGATGAAACAACTAGGACAACTTCATGTTCAGCAACATGAATGACAACCTGCATGATCAACAACATCCACACTAAACCGAATCAAACTGAGGTACTTGGCCCGAGTCCTTTAGGAGAAATCTCGATGTCAAATCATCACCAGTGATTATCCTCAATGCTCGGCGATACCACGAACTACAGATATCCATATCCTCATCTCTATCGCAATGTAACCTTGACACTCGAATATGCCGATAATCGAGATAAAGCATATACATTATGATTTAACTCCCATAATCGGAAAGACAACACATAATCCAAATCTCCAGAATTTGCAGTAATAATAATTGCTATATGCATTATAAACGAAATGAAACTGAAACCATTCATTAAACATTATAACTGAGCAAGTAATACTTGCCTCGATACCGATACGACGATGATGAAGCCGCTACCAATCTCATTGCCTTCGTCTACGAGCTCCTCAGCCCTGACCCATGCAATTTACGAACATACTCGAACACGACCGCAACATACGGTTATAATCACCGATCAATAATCTCAACCTATTACCATAATTCGATGCACAACCAGTTCAATAACAATCACTAACCGACATATCCAACCAATCAAACTTAACGGGCTAACGATACCTCGATCCTATGTAAAAGCAAATAATATAACTCAAACAATTATGAATTCATATCCACCATATGAACCGAAATCCGATAATTAATAATCAATATAACCGATCGATAAACTCAACTATTTCACAATATCTCGATTAGACACAAGTCCGATCAATCCAACTCAAACAATTATGAATTCATAACCAAAATACGATTACGGATACGAATGTAAAGGAAATCATATTCGGTGATCAATCACAATCTTTCCGGATTCCAAATTGATATCATGATTCGTATTCCATCAAGAACATACGAATTCTACCACTACAATCGACGAACATTCGATCTTCATATATAAAAATACCGATAATTCAACATATGATCGTCTTGCTATGTTAAATTCATCAAGGAGTTCCTCAAGAACACTAAATGATTCGAAACCTTGTACATAATCATCAAAACAACGTAATTCGATATCCTTTAGCATCTAAACCATCCTCATTCGTAATTCAAGGTGTATAATATCATATTTTCCAATATATGATCCTCCTAACATCAAGAATCGAAACAATCCTACCAAGAACACCAAGAACACTATGAATCTATAATCATAACCAACATAATCAAGACATAAACCATCATATCCTTCAACATATAGTTCATATAACCTCAAGAACCGTAATAACAACATCATAATCATCTTCATACGAATCATTCATCAACAACAACATCAAAAATCCGAAATTCAAGAAAGGATTATCCAACATACCTCTTAGAAGATGAAATACATAAGTAACCATCTCAAGAATCATCACTATCTTCATATCTCAAGCTCCAATCCCATGTTCCCAAGCTCAAAATCGACTTAGAAGAATCAAGAATCCATTTCTGAGGGTTGGAGGTGAAAAACAAAGTGAACTTCCAGAGAGAAATGAAATGACGGGCGTCCTCTTATAAAACATTTCTGCTCGTTATGTATGTAACATGTCCATGTTAACGTACGTAACAACCTATTACATGCGCTTTCTTTCCTTGGTAGCGTACGTAATGATAGTCCAGAGTTAACTGACTTGTTTCGTTCAATGCCTTACGTATGTAATGTTTCCTCCATAACGTACGTAATACGTACATTGACTTGCTACAGTAACATACTTGTTAATGTACGTAATGATCCTTCCTTAGCGTACGTAATGGTCAGGGTTGACTCGCCTGTCAACATCCACGCCGAAAGTTGCCGACACGGGGTCTCACTTGCCGACCACACCTCGTCATGTCTGATTCCCTTATTACGTACGTAATGCCTTGGCCATAACGTACGTAACACTAGCAACTTAGCGTACGTAAGTCCTTAAGCTTAGCGTACGTTAAGAGCTCTATACTTAGCCAAATCCAACTGTTCATGTCTGTCTCGACATTTTGGATACGTATACATACATACTGAATACACATATTCAATCCAATAATATTCTCATATGATATACCCAATATCAAAAGCACGATAACCTGATACACGATACCCTCAAACGTAATTGTCAACCAACTACGACAATTATACCAATACAGCTGTCTCAGTTCCGAATTTATTTTATCTATACTGTACAGATTCCATGTTGTACAACATAACTCGGATAAAAATAACATTAAATAACAGTAGTAGAAATTTCAGATATTACAACCTCAAGTCACCTTAACACATTCTTCATCATAAGTTCATAAAAACTATGAAGAATTATACTATCCTCCAACAATCAATAACTACATGCAGTAATCATCAATAATAACATCATAATCTCAAGATAAACACAAGACTAATCACATACCTCTTGAAGAAGTGAAGAACAACCTCAAATACTTCTAGAATCACTACCATCTACAAGATCTCGACTCCAATCCAAGCTATGAAGCTCCAAAGCAAGATGGAAAAGGCTGAAGATCATCAAGTAATGCAGAAGGATGATTTCTAGAGAGGATGGTCGAAGTTGGGTCGTGAAGAAATGAAAGACGAAACGTGTCTTTATAATCTGCACAGTTTATTACGGCCACTATCCTCACAGATTAACGTACGTTATTCATATAACGTACGTTATCACCACTAAGCAGCGTACGCTACGTCCTCCCAGAACTCACTGCCTCAAAATGGAACCTCCTTACGTACGTTGCCAGAAAAAGGCATACGTAAGCGCACCTGCATTACGTACGCTATAGAATAAGCATTACGTACATAATGCCCGTTGACTTGGCTGTATCGAAAGCCCAAATATCCTGATCATGCATGGCAATGAATCGCTTGTGAAGAATACCAACACCCAAGCTCAAGCGCTAAGCAAACACATAACTCCAACCATCCGATAGAGCAGAAAAACAATTCCGATAATAATGCCCAAAACTCTGGAAATTTTACAAATCGGCCCAAACTTCAGAAAATTCACAATTCAAGGTCGTATAACAATCCCCGAACCTATAACAGGTTTAAATATATTAAATGAACTCGTAGAAACAACAAAACATCAGTTTCGAACAAGAGCTACGAGAATCGACCCTAAACGCGAAAAAGTTACATTAACAAGCATAACCTCCTAAAACAACTCCGGAACTCGTTCGGATGGCCAAAAATGCAGAATAAAATAGATTTAGAATACCATAACAATTACAAGCAAGTCGTCCAAAATGGAAATACAACAAAAATAGAAATTACTAAAAATAGAAAGTGCGGATATTAGATTCTCTCCCTCTAAAATGAAGTTTCATCCCAAAACTTACAAAGTGAATAACTCGGGATATCTCGACTTCATACTATCTTCTGGCTCCCATGTAGCCTCTTCTGATCCATGTCTCGAATATTGCACCTTAACCCAAGGAATGGTCTTGTGCCTAAGTTGTTTTACTCGACGTTCCAAAATCTGAATCGGTTTCTCCTTAAATGTGATGTCGGGGCCCAGCTCAATCTCTCCAAAATCAATAATGTTATTAGGATCCAGTACGTATTTTCTTAGCTGGAAGACATGAAATATGGTATGCATGTGACTCAAGGATGGCAATAAACGCAAATGATATGCAAGATCTCTGACTCGCTCTAAAATTTCGAAAGGTTCAATGTATCTCAGACTAAGTTTACCCTTCCGACCGAAGCGGTAAAGTCCCCAAGTCGGCGATACCTTCAGCAACACATAGTCCCCAATATCAAACTCTAACAGGCGGCGAAGTGTGTCGGAATAAGACTTCTGTCGACTCTGAGCAGTCAACAGTCTATCACGAATCAGGGCAATCTTTTATCTCGTCTCAACTAATAAATCTGGTTCGATACCAATCAGTTCAGATGCATCATCCCAACAAAATGGCGATCTGCACCGTCTCCCGTACGAAGCCTCAAATTGTGCCATCTTAATCGAGGTGTGCCAACAATTATTGTACGTAAGCTCGATCAGCGGTAGGTGCGACTCCCAATCATCTTTCCAGTCTAGGGCACAGGCTCTCAACATATCCTCAAGTGTCTGAAATCCGCTCTAACTGCCCGTCTATCTGGGGATGGTATGATATAGTGAGTCTCAACTCGGTCCCCAAAGCTCGATGGATGGCTTGCCGAAAATGTGATACGAATTGACCATCTCGATCAGAAATAATACTCTTAGGAGTCCCATGCAATCTCATAATTTTTGCAATGAATATTCGGGCTAGTTTCTTTGGCCCCCAAGTATCCTTAGTACCTATAAAATGAGCAGATTTGGTTAGTCGATCGATAGTGACCCAAATCATGTTCATCCCGGTCCGAGTCCTGGGCATATTAGTAATAAAATCCATAGAAATATCCTCCCACTTCCACTCTAGAATAGGAAGTGGTCGCAATAACCCCTCGGTTCACTGATGCTCGATCTTAACCTGCTGATAGGCCAAACACTTCGATACAAACTCACTGACATCCTTCTTCAAGTTACTCCACCAAAAGTTACTCCTTACATCCTTGTACATTTTACTTGTACCAGGATGTATGGAATAAGGTGTAGTATGAGCTTCTCTCCAAATTTTCTGTCTGAACTCAAAATCACACGGTACACACAATCTTCCCCGAAATATCAAAACTCCGTCATCTTGAGTCACAAATCCAGGGGCTTTCCCCCTCTTTACATCCTCCCTCAAATGAACAAAAATCGGGTCCTCAAACTGCTTCGCCTTGATGTCATCGATCAAGGACGAAGTGATTTCTAACGCACCTAACTCACCTTGAATTCTCTGAAGTCAAACCTCGATGTTCTGACTAATTAAGTCTTATCGGATCATCCCTTGAGGCATAAGTACCTCTAACATTTGAAGTGATATCGACTTACCACTCAACGTATCCGCTACTGCATTCGCCTTGACCGGATGGTAAAGAATCTGAAATCATAATCCTTGATTAATTCTAACCATCTACGTTGTCTCGTATTCAATTCCTTCCGGCAAAAAATGTACTTCAGACTTTTGTGGTCCATGATCTACACGACGATCCGTAAAGATAATGTCTTCATATCTTCAAAGCGAAAACGACCGTAGTCGATTCTAAATCATGAGTAGGATAATTTGCTTCGTATTGTTTCAATTGTCGAGACGCATAAGCAATCACCCTATACCTCTGTATCAAGACACAACCAAGTCTGAGACTTGAAGCATCACTATATACTACAAAACCGTTGGTCCCCTGTGGCAAAGCTAGAACTGGTGCGGTAGTCAAACGCCTCTTCAACTCATCGAAGCTATTCTTATATACTGACCATCATTAGCGCGCTCTAGAGGCGTATTTTGTGCGCTATCAGGCTGAAATGCAATCCAGAAGTTCATGCCCGGTCCCGTTAGCGTGCGCTAATGATGGTGTTAGCGTGCGCTAACTGTTGTTTGTTGATTCTTTAGTCTAATACTCGTAAGTGCACGATTCGTTCAATGTAGATATGCGGTGCAATGTCGATTCCAGAGGGAGGACTATGATAGTGAAGTAAAAATATTCCTATCGTTTTAAACCAAATTATATTAAGTAGATTTTAGATAAATTGATTTTAAATAATTTACTTGGGTTTAGAATCCACCAATATCTATGTATTATTTATTTTATATTTTAATTCCAAGAAATTCAGGGAATAGATTCTGAAATCAATCTCACTATTTCCCTATTGATTTAACAATAAGTACAAAATTATAATTCAAATATAGATTTTCCTTCGCGTGAAAAATGTAATTTCTAAGCATTATATGTATCCAATTTAATGGAAAATAAATAATCAAAGAAATTAACTAATATCAATAATCACAAAGCAAGGGGGAATTTATAAATATAAAAAATATGTGATATAATTGATGAAATAATATTCCCCTATTGAAGCGAAAATCATAATCGTTTAAAACATTTATTTGGAATTATTATATAAATATTAATAATAATATAGACATGGTTTCATCATAACCCTAGTAAAAGAAAATTACTTACTCATAATAACAACACAAATAAATAAATATTTCATAATATTATTGCTCATATATAATTTTATTACACAATATTTTTTCTCTCTCTTACAATAATCTCTCTCTCTTTTTTCTCCTCCCAAAAACACTACGCCTTCTTCCCCAATTTATACTACTACAAAATTAATAAAATAATATTTTTTAAAATTTTAAAACCCCACTACTCAATTATTCACGGCTGCCAAGGGGGTGCTGATGTTATGAATGACATCAGTGGAGAGTTGAATTTCCGGTCCAATCGGGTGTTGACATGTGGCACAATATGGTCCGTCTATTTAATTGCCCTTCGAACGGTCATAACTTCTTCATACGAACTCGAATTTGGATGAATTTTTTTAAAACGATCGTCTCGACGAGACGAATAAAATGAGACTAGTCGTGACTATATTTGAATTTTGGAAAAATATCGTCCTTGAACCAATTGATCCGTCTTGTACCCGTTGGTTAAACTGCAGATATAATTTAATTCTAATTAATTATCCAAAAATGACACAAAATTATAGAAAATTCTAACAAAATGAAATAATATAAATATATGGTAAAACGAATATATTATCACACAAAACACACAATTATATACATAAAATACTAATAAAAATATTACTCAAAATATACCAAACAAATTCCCTCACACTTATCTTTTGCACGTCCTTGGGCAAATCTTATACCCGAGTTATAATACTCATATGCTGACAAAAATCATGACAAAACCAATATCAAGAGAGAACAAGTGAACATGACCCAATTGAGATCAGATAAAAAAGGATGTTGCACTAAATTTTAACAACTTCATTGAGAATCGAACGCAAAAAGATTCAATACCCTCACGGTGGATGTCACTCTTCACTCAAGTGTATATAAGGAATATTCGATAAGAGTTCATGTAATATCCGAAATTTCGAATTTCGGTAATTTTCTTTTTTTTCTTGGTGTATTTCTCGATTGTAGTGACCCTCGTGTACCTTTCAGTGCGTCCTTCCTGTCAACTGTTGAACTGTATTCTCGTTATTGTTGTGCGGAACTGCCGTTTCGGGGTTGCCGCGGATCCATTTCGTGTTATTAGTCCCCAAATATTGATTCCCATCGTTTTATTCTCTTTCCGGATCATTTTTAGCATTTTGGGACCCAAAAAGGGGTGTGGGCCGGCCTGAGGTGCGTGCGCCGCGGCACACAAATTTCTCCAAATGTTGGTCGAGCGATCAGCTTGTGTGCCGCGGCACACCTATCCGTGCCGGCACGGTGCCGAGGCGTGCGCGGCACACTGTCCGTGCGCGGCACACTCGTATGCCTTCTGCGACCAAAACCCAATCTGCAGTGTGCCGCACAATGCCAAAACACAGGGGTAAATTTTCGGCTGTGCCGCGACACACTTGCTTGCGCGGCACACGGCTGTCAGCTGTGCAACTCGTCTTTATTAGACGAAATCGGCCATTCCACCTCCATTTTCACTGCTTGAGAAGGAGATCCAAGGGGGAGAGAACTTCTCAAGCAATCTTCATCCGGGGGTCGATTTTCATCATTTCCCTTCGGTCGTGAGGCTCGGGCAATCAATCTAACGCGTGTTCTACGGATCTTAGTTCTTGAATCTCCAAAGGTAACATCTCTAGAACCCTATTTTCGATTAAATTGGGGGTTTTGGGATTTTCTTCCGATTCGTTCCGTTTTGTTGGTGGATTCATGGTGTATGCGATTAATATTGTTAGTATCTTTAGTTTTCCTACGGATTCATGGATATTTTGTGGATTTTTACGGAATCGAGAGGGTTTGGTTGTGGTCCGCCCTCGTTGTTATTTTTCGTACGAATATACATGAATCGTAGGCGGGTTTTCGGATGTATTCCATTTCCGTAATCGTTAGAAGTGGTTGTGATTGTGCTATTCGAATCGTTAGGTTCATTTTCGTCGGTTCCTCGCGGTCGTGTTTGATTCTTCCGTTCCGTTCGTTGTCGTCTCCCTTTTCGTTAGCATCGGGCGTTCCGAAGCTTCTCGGTTGAGCCGTATCCGTTCGTGGTTCCGTGCTCGTGGTATCGAGGCAAGTACCTTGCCCATACTTTTCTCGTTTTATGGATATGATGATCGGTGGTCGTCTTGATGTGTTTGTTTGGTTATTTGAAATGAAGTTTCAAAGGATTTCGATTTGGCCTCGTTAAAGGCTTTCTTTCAAAACGCGTGTGTTTTGTGAACGGTGTTTTGAGAATTGATTATGATTTGATTATTTTGAAAGTTGAAGGATTTTATGATGATACTCCTATTGTTTAAATTTATGGAATCGTGCATTCCGTATTTAATCTTGTTATGGTATTTTTGAAGAGTTTGGTAATGGTGTCGAGTTAATGGCCATCTCTAGTGAGTATTCTTAATGAACTTACATTCTTAGCATGTTAGTATTGCATGAGTAACGTGTGTGTGTGTATGCTCACTGCGGGTTAGATCCGACGGGGTCTCGGTAGGGCTCCATGAAGCTGTGGAACCGCGAGCTTGCTTTTAACCACTGTGGGTTAGATCCGACGGGGTCTCGGCAGGGATCCACGAAGCTGTGGGTCCGCGGTTAATTGTGGTGCATTTTACAATTGTGATTGATATTGGCATTTCCAGAAATGAGCGCTTTTGAACGGTTTTCATTTGCATGCATTGACTAAGTGCGTAAGAGGTAAGTTGTTCGTTTGGCCTACTTGGCTAGGATGGCTCTACAATATTTTGTTGTTGTGTTAAATCCTTTATTTGTGGATTTTGATGTTGGGAGACGAACCTTGTGGTCGTTCTTGTGTACTGTGAGTTGATGAGATTTGGGGCTAAAATCCCAATGGTTTTGTAAAAGTCATTTTACGGATTTGGGGCTAAAATCCCAACGGTTTGGTTAATGTCATTTTTTTCAGAAAGTAAAGATTTGGGGCGGTGACCCCTTTGTCTTTTGGATTTTGAAAGGTAGGATTTGATAATCCTAAATTGTTTTCCATTAAAACTCTCGATGGCATTCTAAACCGTTTTATAAATTATTTCCCTTGATTTATGATATTTCGTTTTTGAAATGTTTTCTCAAACCCTTGCCTCGGGAAGTACTTTTCGTTTCGTTTGGATCTTCGAGGATCCTCGGTTATTGTTATTCGTGGAATGTGAATTGTATGGCTCGTATTTGCACTTTGTATTTGCACTAGCAAAACAGTGGAGTTTTGCTAACCCCCGAGTATTCGGGGGGTGGATGTCTATTTTTGCATTCAGGTTTTGGAGCATAACACAGGGACGGCACGAAGGATGATGAAAGATGATCGATACTAATCACATGAGGAACCGTACTCTGTTTATTGGTTCAGTTGTACTCTATTTTTCCGCTGCTATATTTTCCCGTTGTACGGGTGTAGTTGTATTTTGACCCCTGCGTGGGCACGAGTTGTATTTGAGCTGTATGTATTCGTTGAAAGACCAAATCGGTCTACTGAGTTATTTTAGCCTTAAAGGCATGTTTGAGTTGATATATGTCGTTACCAGCCTGGTAGATCCTTGAGGAAAGGTTCTACGGCGTGTAATATCCCTGAGCGGATTGGGGGTGTTACATAAATGGTATCAGAGCTTAGGTTGAGGAAACCTAGGCTATCGGGTCAAGTCGTGTTGTTTGAGTCTTGTTTCGTCGGATTTTATCTGACTGAGTCGTGTCGCGACGCGTCGTTTGAGTTTGTTGGTCGTGATTAGTATCGTGGGGGCGATCATCATCTTTGTGCGACCTGTGGAAGTAAGTCTCCCTTCTTCGTGTTGTACCTCGTGTGTCACGAGCTATTTTTATGATTATTTGTTAAGTGATGGAATCTTTATGTGGATTTTGATTTCACGATATGAATTTAATCGACTCTCGTATTTGATTTATACGAGGAGTGTCGTCGCTTGTGATGTTTTTTTTATTATTGTTTTTGTCCGTTGCTGATGATTTTCGAATCGATTTGCACGTTTTACAAGTTCTCTTGTGGAAGCTTTGTGCTTATACACATTCGACTTGTTCACTAGCCAGTGCGGTAGGGTCTTTAGAGGCCTCGAATGGGGCCAGTGGTTTTGTTCTGAATGTGGTTATTTGACTCTAATATTTTGTTCTTATGAGGAGTAGTGTTGCTGGATTGTGCGTGTTGAACTGTATTTCTTTTATCCGCTGCGTGAGTTCTTTTGTAATGACTTTCGGTATTTTACCGACCGAGTTTTATTTCGAAAACCAATTCCCTTAACCGAATTTTTGGCATTATGGCCTTGATCATTTTGGCGAAATTCTTATGACGGTATTTAGCATTTTGTAAATGGCTCTTGTGAATTTTGAAATATTACCGTCATCGACCTTTTGGCATTTTTGTAAATGGTTTTTAGCACAGGGTTCCGGCGGGACCCACGCTATGATGTTCCGTGTGATTACGAAATTTTTGGGCATTCTAGCCTTTTTGGCATCGTCCTTTTTGGCATTGAATTATTTTCGAAAACTTGAGTATCCTAGAAATAAATTTGAGACATATTTTTTTCAAATGAGTTATTTTCTTGTGGTACATCCAGTGCCACAATATATTTCAAAAATTTTACGCCTCGAGGACCAAAATGTTTTGAGACATTTTCAATGTTTTAGAAACACTTTTATTTAGACCCGAGGTCGAATATTCGAAAGTTTTCACTAAGAGAAAGTGTCCTCATTTTTTTTATCAAATGCGAAACGGTTCTCCAAAGTCTCGATAACGATGTTTCACGTTTGTACTTTTTGAAAGGTGATACTCAAGATCAATCGGTGTTCTTCTAAATTATTTTCAAAATGAGGTTTTCGCTTTTAAAACCTATCCATTCCCGTTTGAGGGTGGGTATATATGTATGATGTTCGCGTTGTCATTTTGATGTTTGCTCCAGTATGACCGAATTGGCGGTGTGAGCGTTGAGTCGTTTTCCACACATTTGTTGTGTTAGCCCCTTGTGAGAGGTGGGATGTTGGTGTTGAATATTGTCGCCTCGTGGTGATTTCTGCGTTGTCGCGCATGTGCGAGCCGTTAGATCTTGGGTTGGTATGGCCGTGTGCATCGGTGATCGTTCCGTTATGTGTCGGTTGTTTAATGTCTTGTTACCTTGCTCCGTTTTTGTGAATTTTGTGGACGAGGTCGGAGGTAATGCCCGTACTATTTTGACTTGATATTTTCTCTTTCTCGGACTATCGATTCGCTCATGTTCGTTGATACTTTCAGAACTTGTTCGTATTTCGATTTCATCGTCACGAACGAACCGTGATCTTGTTGTGGGTCGATCCGGTTATCATTGTGACTTTTCGGGTTCGGTTTGACTCTTGTGAACCTTGTTCGGGAGTAACATCATTTGGTTCTACTAGTCCTCTTATTCGAAGGATCGGATTTTGAACTTGTATATTCTACTTTGTCGACTCATTTATGTTCGTTGACATTTTACGAGCTTGTCCTGCCCCTTGCTTTTGTTGATCGAACGAGGGTGGTATTTCGGAATTACTCGCGTCGTTGTGACCTTTCAATCATTATTCCCTTTCTGTGGATCTTATGCGAGTGTGCATCTTGTTGTTTTCACCGGATCATGTTTTGTCTCGAGTCGAGGTGTGAACCTCGGAGTTGTTGGTTGAACTTTATTGTTCTTCGTGATCCGAGCATGATCGTTCGATTTTTGTTGTCTCGATCTTTTGGTTCGATCGTTTGATTGTTCGGTTTTGTTGATCTCGTTTCGTGATTGTTGAACATTGACTCCTTCCAAATTTCCTTAAGTTCGGGAAATTAGTCTCGTTTCGATCTTCCAACCACGGGCGGTGGAATTCCGTATTTGTTCGGCGTGTGGCTCATGTTTTGATTGATATACCGTTGGGTTCGTCAATCGCATTGATTTTATTTGGTTGTGTTTTGTGATTGTTCGGATAATCGACTTGATTGTGTTATCTGTCGATGACACTTGTCACTTGTTGATTTTATTATGTCTCTACCGGTGGGTGGCATTGTGTTGGTCGCCTGAGCGTGTTTTCACGCCGTTTATTCCTTTGCGTTGCTTGTAACGTTTGCCGATGGGCGTAAGTTAATCATTTCTTGTGTTTCTCGTTGAGTTTTCCTGTGGTGGATTTTGATTCTCCCTTCTTGTTTTAAGTTTCGGGACGAAACTTCTTTTAAGGAGGGTAGAATGTAATATCCGCAATTTCGAATTTCGGTAATTTTCTTTTTTTTCTTGGTGTATTTCTCGATTGTAGTGACCCTCGTGTACCTTTCAGTGCGTCCTTCCTGTCAACTGTTGAACTGTATTCTCGTTATTGTTGTGCGGGGCTAGTTTGGGGTTGCCGCGGATCCATTTCGTGTTATTAGTCCCCAAAGATTGATTCCCATCGTTTTATTCTCTTTCCGGATCATTTTTAGCATTTTGGGACCCAAAAAGGGGTGTGGGCCGCGGCACACAAATTTCTCCAAATGTTGGTCGAGCGATCATCTTGTGTGCGGCACACCTATCCGTGCCGCGGCACGGTGCAGCAGTGCCGCGGCACACTCGTATGCCTTCGCGACCAAAACCAATCAGACTGTGCCGTGTGCGGCTGCACACGGGCTATCTTGGCACAATGCCAAAACACGGGGTAAATTTTCGGCTGTGCTTGCAAGCGGTCTGTATGCGGCTCGTCTTTATTAGACGAAATCGGCCATTTCCACCTCCCTTTTCACTCGCGAGAGAAGGAGATCGAGGGGAGAGAACTTCTCAAGCAATCTTCATGGGGTCGATTTTCATCATTTCCCTTGTCGTGAGGCTCGGGCAATCAATCTAACGCGTGTTCTACGGATCTTAGTTCTTGAATCTCCAAAGGTAACATCTCTAGAACCCTATTTTCGATTAAATTGGGGGTTTGGGATTTTCTTCCGATTCGTTCCGTTTTGTTGGTGGATTCATGGTGTATGCGATTAATATTGTTAGTATCTTTAGTTTTCCTACGGATTCATGGATATTTTGTGGATTTTACGGAATCGAGAGGTTTGGTTGTGGTCCGCCCTCGTTGTTATTTTTAAATGCGAATATACATGAATCGTAGGCGGGTTTCGGATGTATTCCATTTCCGTAATCGTTAGAAGTGGTTGTGATTGTGCTATTCGAATCGTTAGGTTCATTTTCGGTTCCTCGCTCGTGTTTGATTCTTCCGTTCCGTTCATTGTCGTCTCCCTTTTCGTTAGCATCGGGCGTTCCGAAGCTTCTCGGTTGAGCCGTATCCGTTCGTGGTTCCGTGCTCGTGGTATCGAGGCAAGTACCTTGCCCATACTTTTCTCGTTTTATGGATATGATGATCGGTGGTCGTCTTGATGTGTTTGTTTGGTTATTTGAAATGAAGTTTCAAAGGATTTCGATTTGGCCTCGTTAAAGGCTTTCTTTCAAAACGCGTGTGTTTTGTGAACGGTGTTTTGAGAATTGATTATGATTTGATTATTTTGAAAGTTGAAGGATTTTATGATGATACTCCTATTGTTTAAATTTATGGAATCGTGCATTCCGTATTTAATCTTGTTATGGTATTTTTGAAGAGTTTGGTAATGGTGTCGAGTTAATGGCCATCTCTAGTGAGTATTCTTAATGAACTTACATTCTTAGCATGTTAGTATTGCATGAGTAACGTGTGTGTGTATGCTCACTGCGGGTTAGATCCGACGGGGTCTCGGCAGGGATCCACGAAGCTGTGGGTCCGCGGTTAATTGTGGTGCATTTTACAATTGTGATTGATATTGGCATTTCCGGAAATGAGCGCTTTTGAACGGTTTTCATTTGCATGCATTGACTAAGTGCGTAAGAGGTAAGTTGTTCGTTTGGCCTACTTGGCTAGGATGGCTCTACAGTATTTTGTTGTTGTGTTAAATCCTTTATTTGTGGATTTTGATGTTGGGAGCTTGTGGTCGTTCTTGTGTACTGTGAGTTGATGAGATTTGGGGCTAAAATCCCAATGGTTTTGTAAAAGTTATTTTACGGATTTGGGGCTAAAATCCCAACGGTTTGGTTAATGTCATTTTTTTCAGAAAGTAAAGATTTGGGGCGGTGACCCCTTTGTCTTTTGGATTTTGAAAGGTAGGATTTGATAATCTTAAATTGTTTTCCATTAAAACTCTCGATGGCATTCTAAACCGTTTTATAAATTATTTCCCTTGATTTATGATATTTCGTTTTTGAAATGTTTTCTCAAACCCTTGCCTCGGGAAGTACTTTTCGTTTCGTTTGGATCTTCGAGGATCCTCGGTTATTGTTATTCTTGGAATGTGAATTGTATGGCTCGTATTTGCACTTTGTATTTGCACTAGCAAAACAGTGGAGTTTTGCTAGCCCCCGAGTATTCGGGGGGTGGATGTCTATTTTTGCATTCAGGTTTTGGAGCATAACACAGGGACGGCACGAAGGATGATGAAAGATGATCGATACTAATCACATGAGGAACCGTACTCTGTTTATTGGTTCAGTTGTACTCTATTTTTCCGCTGCTATATTTTCCCGTTGTACGGGTGTAGTTGTATTTTGACCCCTGCGTGGGCACGAGTTGTATTTGAGCTGTATGTATTCGTTGAAAGACCAAATCGGTCTACTGAGTTATTTTAGCCTTAAAGGCATGTTTGAGTTGTTATATGTCGTTACCAGCCTGGTAGATCCTTGAGGAAAGGTTCTACGGCGTGTAATATCCCTGAGCGGATTGGGGGTGTTACTGTTCACTCATATCAAAGCATAATGTGTCATTACCATATGCTTGGTCAAAAATCAAATCTCCACTACTAAAAAATAAACTCATGCATAAATCAAAAGGTCTTTCTTTTGGTTGTAACGTGGCTGTGGGTATGGGTAGGATAAAGGAAAAATTATGAGGTTTGCTAGCCAAGATCAATTGTGAATTTAGATGCGTAACAAATCCTACAAATAACAATCAACATCCCCTCTTTTGTAATAAAAACTCTCAAACCATCATCCCAAAGTTATTCTGTACTTTACATGATAATTGAATATTCATCTGGCAAGGTCATACTCTTGTGTAAGAAAAAGTATGCAATGGATCTTCTGGAAGAAATTATATATCACTCAAGGGATAGTTCAAGGGCTATTTTATGTATACATAGTGATTATATTCGCACTTGACCTCCTGCATTTTTTTTTGCTGGCCGTTCTTTTTTTGGCCTTTATTTATATTTCTTTTTTATTCGATTCAATACTCCAATGTACTTCACACCCTTTCAGTTTCAACGAAAGCTCTTGATCTCCACAATACTCTTATGAACATCGATCCCTATTTGTCACACATCTAGTTCACAATTAAATCTTTGACCAAAGGGTGCAAATGGATGAATCATCAACAAGAATGGATAATAGCTAAAGTAATGTGTTTGATCAAAGAAATAGGCTAAGGCTCAATGGGGCTTCTAAGGATAAAATGTAATGTGTGGGAAAATATAGGCCAACAAGGGGTTAATCCTAATTGCCTTTATCATCTTAATGCAAGAGTTTATGAATGTAGTCTCGAAATATATAAATGAGCAAGTTCTAGAATGAACACAAAATGTTTGACCACACAACAAAAAATATAGAGTGTATAGATAAGGATTGCTCTAAAGCTCAAAACTCACAAAAAGGGTGTTGTGTACTGAATCCCATACATCTTCATCCAAATCCATTATCAAAACCAGTGAAACATCCCAAAAATAATTTTTTCACTAATGTTTTCTCAAGAAAATGGTGTCGTGATTTTCAACCTTTTTTTATATTATTATTTATATATATATATATATATATAGATATACACCTTCCCCCACACTTAATGATAAATAATATCCTTATTGTGTCAAAAGAACAATGGAGTAAGGGTTTAAAGAAGGCTTCCCTGTTTATGAAAGATGACGCTTCGCTCAAGACTTTATTGGACCTCCAAGAAATAAGTGTGGCAAAACAACAAAAGAAAATATATATACCCGAAAGTATAACACAAACAACCTAGATGCTCTTCAAGAGAGTCCGAAGAGTCGCCTTACGCTGCCATCAATACTTTTATTAAAAAGAAACGAGAAAAAGTACAGTAATAGAAATAACAATACATAAATCGTGGATAGATGCGCGTCAAGAGGTCGAAAAGAACTCCTTAAGATGCCATCATTTTCACGATTTTTACACTCGCTAAAAAGTAAAAACAACTAGAGGAATGAAATGGGATATCAAAGGGAAAGGAATGTGTCAATTTTGCGTTTCCGCACAATGAAATCTTCCATCCAAACAATATTAGCAAGAGCTGGATCTGGTTCAGGAACAAATGCAATAAGTTTTTTTATCAGCTCTTCTGGTGTTGTTGCAACAACTATGATTCGTGTAGCACGCTCAGAAACAAAATCTTTTTCAGAAGAGTAGTTGATGAAAGATAGTAAACCATCGAAGAAACTATTGACATTTAGCAGACCTATTGGTTTCGTATGAATATTTAGCTGGGCTCTGGTAACCACATGAAAAAGTTCCTCAAGAGTGTCAAAACTACCGGGAAGGGTGATAAAGGCATCAGCATTATTTGTCGTGTGAGTTATGCGGTCTTGCATATTCACAGCTCTGAACTCATATCCAATGGTTGCTCCGGTGATTTTACTTTCAGCCAGAGGTTTTGGAATGATTCCCAACACTTTTACTCCTTCCATATAGGCAGAAGCAGCAACACGTCCCATTAATCCTAGACTTCCTCCTCCGTAAACTACATGAATGCATTTTTCTCCTAAGGTACGACCCAAGTTATGGGCTGCTTCAGTAAAGCAAGCCTCTTTCCCATGACTAGCTCCACCAAAAATGCAGATGGAGTTAAATCTTTTTGTGGAAGATGATGATTCCATTATTTGAAAAAGGAAATTATTTTAGAGAGAAAAGAAAAAGAATACAAGTTTCAGGGATGCAGAAAAGAAGCAAATGCAATGTTTATTTATAGATGCAAAATAAAGTAAAAAGATTTATTAAATCTGTGACTACGTTAATTGCGCTTCAACTACTCAATAGAATAATGAATGCATTTATTGCGTATCACATTTTTTATTCAGAAAATCTAAAAAAATGATAAAAAGTAAAGATACTCATATGTATATACAGTAGTTGTGATTGTGGCTCACATCTTCCTCTGATTTTACGTTCAGAAACGGCTTAAACGCCTTCTATGAGTCTGGGAGAAGCTTCCCATCCAAGACGTTGTTCATATTCTGGTTTGAATTTATTCCACAAACATCGAATCCCTTAATGTACGAGTCCACTAGGATGCGTGTCAAGAGAAATTTCGATATCATCTATATTCTCCTTATTCAGACCATCCTTGATGAACTGAATTTTATCTTCTCTGTTTGTGGAAAGAATTCCTAAAGATCGACATTTTGAATCATAGTTCCACCTAGCACATTTATAGCAAACATCCATTTTCTTTGCTCGTCGTTTCTTGGCATATGAACTTTTTCCAAGCTCTGGTAAAAATCTAATTGGTGTTTCCGTGAATTCACTTGCTATTCTCACTTTGGCTTCAATAATGAATCGAATATCAAAAGGTATGCCTTTATTCATAAGCAACATCATCCTTTCAAGTCTCGTTTTGTAAACTTTCAAAATGACTTTTTTGCTAAGAAAGAGAAATCTTTTTTTAATTGTTTTCAAAGTTTGTTCCATAGTTAAAAATAAAATAACAAAATAAAAAATATCTACAAAATCAGTTGTTGTGGGAAACTAAAAAATCCGATTAAGAGTACCGTTATCCGCCACTTGACCGGACAAACACAATGGAGTATTAATCCACAATATCGGGGTCCTTGAAAAGAACCTCTTCTACCTCAAAATATTTTAATTCCAAATATAGTTTTAACCGTTGATCATTTACATTAAAAATATTACCATTTTTTGGATTTCAATTTCTACAGCTCCGTGAGGATAGACCGTACGAATAATAAATGGACCAGACCATCGTGAACGCAACTTGCCTGGAAATAATAACAAACGAGGGTTAAAAAGAATGACTTTTTGACCAGGAAAAAAAGTTTTTCTCAAGATGTGTTTATCATGAAAAAATTTCATTTTGTCTTTATATTTCCTTGCACAATCGTAAGCATCATTTCTGATTTCTTCCAATTCATTTAGTTGAAGTTTTCTATGAATTCCAGCTAAGTCTAATGAAAAATTTAATCGTTTTATGGCCTAGTATGCTCTATGTTCTAATTCAACAGGCAAATGACATGGTTTTCCAAAGACGAGCCTAAATGGAGACATTCCAATGGGTGTTTTAAAAGCAGTACGGTAAGCCCACAATGCATCATTCAATCGCAAAGACCAATCTTTCTTTGTAGGATTAACAGTTTTTTCAAGAATATGTTTGATTTCTCTGTTTGAAATTTCAACTTGTCCACTTGTTTGAGGGTGATAAGGAGTAGAAACTTTATGTGTAACATCATATTTTTTAAATAAATGATTCAAAAATTGGTTACAAAAATATTTTCCTCCATCCAAATCTGGAAAAAATATTTTCTTTTAAAAATTTTACCACGACTTTGTGGTCATTTGTTTTGCAAGCAATTGCTTCTACCCATTTTTAAACATAATCGACGGCCACAAGGATGTAAAGATTGCCAAAAGAAACTGGAAAATGTCCCATAAAATCTATGCCCCAAACATCAAATATTTCAATAACTAAAATTGGGTTTAAAGGCATCATATTTCTTTTAGAAATTCATCCAAATTTTTGACATCTATCACATGTGCTGCAATATGAATGTGTATCTTTGAAAAGTGTTGGCCAATAAAAACCACATTGCAGAATTTTAGCAGTTGTTTTCTTTGAACTAAAATGACCTCCACATGCATGATCATGACAAAAGGCAATGATATTTTGTTGTTCATGTTCAGGCACACATCTCCTAATGATTTGATCAGGACAATATTTGAACAAATATGGATCATCCTAAAAGAATCTTTTTACTTCATTTAAAAATTTTGTTTTATCTTGGTTATTCCAATTAGATGGCATGTTACCAGTGACAAGGTAATTGACAATGTCTGAATACCAAGGTATGTAAGAAACAGACATGAGTTGTTCATCAGGGAAAGTTTCATTAATGGAAGGTTCTTTATCAGTAAAATTCACGATTAGCCTAGACAAATGATCAGCAACAACATTTTCAGAACCTTTTTTATCTCGGATTTCTAAGTCAAACTCTTGTAACAATAGAATCCAACGGATCAAGCGAGGTTTAGCATCTTTCTTAGAAATAAGATATTTTAATGCATCATGATCGGAGTAAATTATGACTTTCGAACCAATCAAGTGAGGTCGAAATTTGTCTAAGGCAAAAACAACTGCAAGCAATTCTTTTTCAGTTGTAGAGTAATTTAATTGGGCATCATTTAGAGTTCTGCTTGCATAATATATTACAGTTGGCAATTTATTTTCTCTTTGACCCAATACTACACCGACGGCATAGTCGGATGCATCACACATTATTTCAATAGGAAGATTCCAATTTGGAGATTTTATGATAGGTGCAGAGCTCAACATAGATTTAAGTGTCTTAAAAGATTTTAGACAATGATCATCAAACACGAAAGGTGTGTCTTCCGAAAGTAAATTACATAAAGGCCTTGAGATTTTGCTAAAATCTTTGATGAATCGACGGTAAAAAACAGCATGGCCTAAGAATGACCGGATTTTTTTTATTGTCCGTGGGGGTGGAAGACTGGATATTAAGTCAACTTTAGATTTGTCCACCTCAATTCCTTTTTCAGAAATTACATGTCCTAAGACAATTCCTTTTTTAACCATAAAATGATATTTTTCCCAGTTTAGGACAAGATTCTTCTCCTTACACCTAACCAACACTTAGGTTAAGTGGTGTAAACATTCATCAAAGATAGACCCGAATACAGAAAAATCATCCATAAAAATTTCTAAAAACAGCTCAACCATGTCAGAGAAAATGCTCATCATACACCGCTGAAAAGTAGCAAGTGCATTACACAAACCAAATGGCATTCGTTGGTAAGCAAAAGTGCCGAAAGGATAGGTAAAAGTGGTTTTTTCTTGATCTTCAGGAGCAATGGAAATTTGGTTATAGCCGGAATATCCATCAAGAAAATAATAATAAGCATGACCGGCTAACCTTTCTAGCATTTGATCAATAAAAGGAAGTGAAAAGTGATCTTTTCTTGTAACAGAGTTCAATTTTCTGTAATCAATACAGACTCTCCATCCAATTTGAATTCTGGTTGGAACAAGTTCATTTTCTTTATTCGTGAATACAGTTATGTCAGGTTTCTTTGGAACTATATGAACAGGACTGACCCAAGAGCTGTCAGAAATAGGGTAGATGATCCCTCAATCTAAGAGTTTGATTATTTCAGCTCTTACAACTTCTTTAAAATTAGGATTTAGTCTTCTTTGAAATTCTCGGGATGTTTTCGCATTTTCTTCAAGGTGAATTCGATGCATGCATATAGAAGAGCTAATATCTTTAATATCAGAGATGGTCCAGTATATGGCTTCTTTATGTTCTTTAAGAACATTAATTAACTTATCTTCTCGTTCTTCATCTAAATCAGATGATATGATGACAGGCAGGGTGATGGTCCTAAAAATGCATATTTTAGAGATTTAGGTAATAGATTGAGCTCTATCTTTGAATCTTCAATAGGTACTTCTTTATTCATTTGACTCTCAAGTGGTTCAGTTTTAGCTTTCCATTTATCATTATCCAATAATGGTGTAGACTCTAGAAAAGAATTTACTTCATTAATTGAACTGTCGATGTCAAAATTTGAGCCAAAATGAGCAAGACAGCTTTCAAAAAGATCATTATCATCTACTTTTGGAAAGAAATAAGGACTCATACTCTCTATCATATTTACCTCACAGACATCATCATAATCATCATGTTGTTGAGAAATGTTAAACATATTTAGTTCAACAGTCATATTTCCAAAAGAAAATTTTATGATGCCATTTCTACAGTTAATTAATGCGTTTGAAGTAGCTAAAAATGGCCTTCCTAAAATGACAGGGATTTGATCTTTGGTATTTTCAACAGGTTCAGTGTCTATGACTATAAAATCAACAGGAAAGTAGAATTTATCTACTTGAATCAGAACATCCTCTACGATTCCTCGAGGTATTTTTATAGATCTGTCAGCTAGTTGAAGTATCACAGTTGTTGATTTTAGCTCCCCTAATCCAAGTTGTGTATAAACAGAATATGGTAATAAATTCACACTGGCTCCTAAATCAAGCAAGGCTCGTTTAATGATGCGATCTCCAATGACACAAGATATTGTAGGACTACCAGGATCTTTATACTTAACAGGAGTTTTATTTTGGATTATTGAGCTAACATGTTCAGCGAAAAATGCCTTTCTTGGAACATTTGTTCTTCTTTTTACAGTGCAAAGATCTTTCAAGAACTTAGAATAAGCAGACACTTGTTTAATAGCATCAAGGAATGGAATATTTATTCGAACTTGTTTAAATATTTCCAATATATCTTTGTATTGCGCACTTTTATCTTTTGGAATAAGTCTTTTAGGAAATGGAGCTTTTGGAACATAAGTCTTTTGTTTTTCCTTAGAATCTTTTGGTTTTGAAACTTGTGGTTCATTTTATTTTTCTTCTGGATCATAGTCAGGCTTTTGTATTTCTTTTCCGCTTCTAAGTGTAGTTATGGATTGAACTTCTGCGTTAGAAGAATTACTTCATATTGTCCTTTAGGATTAGGGATGGACTGACTCGGAAATTTTCCCTTTTCTCTTTCAGCTAAAGTTGTTGCAAGTTAACCAATTTGTGTTTCAAACTTAGAAATAGCCTGTGAGTTTGATTGTACAGCTTGC
This sequence comes from Orobanche coerulescens, assembly GCA_033398695.1. NCBI lineage: Eukaryota > Viridiplantae > Streptophyta > Magnoliopsida > Lamiales > Orobanchaceae > Orobanche > Orobanche coerulescens. Next base: position 168,048,396 of record CM065805.1, on the reverse strand, counting down.
TGAGTTGATTGGAACATTAGTAGATTGCATGAATTGTTGCAACGTCTCTCCCAAAGATGGTTTCTTTGGTACTGTAGAAGGATACTGGTAAGTATTTGGAGGATATTGATTACGACAGACATTTTGTTGATTTGACATGTTCATTTGATGTCCTCCTTGATTCATTGGAGGCATGTTTTGCTTCCAGGAAAAATTTGGATGATTCCTCCAATTTGGATTATAAGTTGGAGCAAATGGACTATCCCAAGATTTTCCATATGAGTGTAACACATTGACTTTGTAACACCCCAAAAACGGCTATTACAGTGCCGTGAATCCCACGCTGGGACCCACCAGGCGATAATCAAAACAGATTAAACAATTATTATTTGTGATACCGAACCACAATGAATAGTCATCACTCCGATCAGGAGTTTAATAAAATATGGGCAACGACCTTACAATACACAGGATCCAAAAACAAGTATAAACCATATGGAGATGGAAAATACTTCAAATGTCAAATACAACCAAATAGCAAATTAAATGAAACAGGAAATAATATAACACGGTTTAACATAACCGGACAACAAGAGATGTGGGGGCCCCCGAACTAGTATCCCTCGAACCCTTCGCCGTCGACATGCTCTTCCCGTGCCTTGCCTTTGCCTCGACCTAAAATACAATACAAGTATTTCGCCCAACACAGGGTCAGATATACATGATAATCAATTCTTCTGACATATATAATTCACATATATAGATTTCAAAGAAATCATTCCGACTATCAATCATACCCCTCGGGCGTATGAAACGATCAGTCACAAGCATCCAATACTATGGACGATTTACGGTATGGCTCAAAGATGGACATCACAGTACGCCCGATCCGGAAATGTGTCCGTGCACATGTCCGCCCCGTATATGGAATCCAGAATATACGTAGGACAATGTACCTAATTAGCCTCACGAAACTACGTCCCATGTGCACACCCAATGCGGAATAATATCCGCCAATGACTATATGTGCACGGCTAAAAATCCTACACAATAACCAATCTAACGCAGATATGATTCCGGATATGTCACGATACAACATGACAACGAATTCAACAAATCACATATCCGATTAAGGATCAAGAAAAACTCACCGGAGTGAAAATAAGGCCAACGAGATTCAATGATTCAAACGACGTACTTGGGAATGCAACCCCATGAAGAAAACGGAATAACGTCAAGGACAATGTCAAATCACGACAAACATTTCATGACCAATTCATACATATGAAAGATATAACCATCAGAAGAATCTAATCATCATTATAACCAAGCAAGATAACTTGCCTCAAATCCGTAAGTGAAAGATAGTCCTTCTCCAAATGATCAAACGGACGGTATCCTCGGTTAAACACTCAATCGAACGAGCAACCTTGAATGAAACGTAATTCATTCAATAACATATTTACATAATATTAATATCAATTCGTAGAAAACGACGCCCGCAACTTATTCGAATAATTCATCCCCCCTTGATGAATACCTTAATGATTAATGAAAGGTTTCAATACGACTAATTCATCCTCCAAAATCGGATTACCATACCAAAAGTGTCTTGAAATTCTCTGGTTATTCCATGAACAAAACATCTTCCATTTGCCAATAAAATTGGTTTAAATCAAATTCTTATGTTCTACAACATCTCCTATTTATAAAAGGATAGTCATAATGAATTTGATACTCAATATACCATGATAGTATTATTCATAAACAGCATCATCTTACTTAAGAACACTATCTATTTAGCATGATGATGAACCACATTCTAAGTTATCAACACAATAGATTGATGAAAAGTTATTGTTGTAAGATCCTTATCATTCTTCAAAGACTTGTGGAATCGAACAAATATGATTTGTTAAAGCTTCTAAGATTTCGAACTAGATCATCTAATCTCATCTTTAACATTATCAAGTTCTTCTCAAGGTAAATAAATACCTAAAATGGTGTTTAAACACTTTATGATATCAAGTTCTTGATTAAATCCAGTTATGAAGAAGCTAACCGATCCAACAATGTCCTCTTGAGCTAAATTCGTCCAGAAGGTGAGTAATGACAATTACAAACATGATTAAAATCACTATATCATCAAGAACACCTCCATCTCAAACCCTTATTTAACATATTCATCAAAAGTGCTTAAAGAGTTTAATTATAACCATGTTTTACTTGTTTAATCTAACTCTAGGTGAAGTATAATTCGTTTATAACATCAACATAAGAAATTAATGCAGAAGAAAGCACACCTACCTCTAGAAATGAAGAACAACTTCAATGCTATGAGAGAATATATTCCAAGCTCAAAAACAACTCCAAATCTCCAAGGGAATGAGCTCCACTCCAAGATTCAAGGCTTAGAAACAAGTTGGTGAAGGTTGATATCGTTTTTAGAGTGCAGAGGGACGATAAAATGGAGAGAGAATCGGTTTAGAGTTGTGAAGAAAATGAAAAACAGGCTGGCCCTATAAATAGACTGGACATACTTAGCGCACGCTATCGGGAAAGATTAGCGTACGCTAATGAACTTACGTACGCTATCCGGTCGATATTACGTACGTAAACGGCTTACAGTGGCTACTGTCTTGAATTATCGCAGGCCGTTAGCGCACGCTAATGATAAATGGGTCACGCACGCTAATAAAAGTAGATTCTCACCGACACGACAGCTCAGACTTAGATCTCATGCATGCTAACGGTTAAAAGGGTTCACGTGCTGAAGTCAACTGCTGCCAGATTCCCTCTTAGCGTACGCAACAGAGGAAACCTTACGCACGCTAAGTCACATGATTAGCGACGTTATCGATCTTTGTGTAGCGTACGCTACATTAACAAAAATTCGAAAATGCAACACTCTAATAACATCGAATCATCACATATGAGATAACAACGATATGATATTCAAATCTATAATACCTCAACATAATACTAAATGCAACGATTCATGATAATCAGATTATCCGAATAATACAATAACAGGTAAAAATAAAAAGTTACAGTCGGATATTACAGACTTCTTCATTAAAAATTTCTTGATTTTGTGGACCAGAGGGGCAACACTGAGATGAATGAAACGATTCCGCACATGAAATGCAAAATTCATTTTTTGAGTTTGACGAGGGGATGGATTGCTTCAAAACTAATGCATCCACTTTTCGTACTAAATCATCTATAGTAGATTTTATTTCAACATCTTGTTTAACCTCGTAAATTCCACCTTTTTTTTGGGGTCGTATGCATCGATTTGACTCTAGAGTCGAGTGAATTCTATTGTTGTGAATTAATTGACATCTTTTCTAATGCATTCCAAGCTTCGTCTCCAATAAGGTGAAGAAATTTTCCACCATGCATTGATTGGATTAATTGGCGATTGTTTGGAGTTAAACTGTCATAAAAATATTTTACCAAACGCCATATTTCAAAACCGTGATGGGGACACTTAAGAATTAAATCATTAAATCTTTCCCAACGCTCATAAAATTCTTCATTTTCTTTTTGGAAAAATTCTGATATTTCTCTTCTAAGACTATCAGTTTTGGACATTGGAAAAAATTTTGCGAGAAATTTATTCACTAGTTGGTCCCAACTAGTAATTGTTCTTGCTTAAAGAGAATTTAGCCAGAATTTTGCTTTATCTTTGAGAGAAAATGGAAATAGTCTAAGTTTGACAGATTCATCAGAGAAATTTTGGAATCGGAAAGTAGAACAAATGTCGAGAAATTCCTTGACATGCATATAAGGATCTTCTCTTTCCAAACCGTGAAAAGATGGAAGAAGTTGAATTATTGATGGTTTAAGTTCGAAATGAGTTGCATTAGTCGTAGGCAACACTATGCAAGAAGTAGAATTAGCAGTTACTAGAGAAAAATATTCTATTAAAGTTTTCTCTTTTGCAAATTGATTATTCCGATTTTCGATTTCGTCCATTTTTGGTATCGGTTTTGTTTGTTGAACTTCAATTTTAGTTAAGGACAATCTTCTTTTCGTTAACCGACCTTTATTATTTCGTTGCCAAACTTGCATTCACCGATATTTTAATTTTTTTAATTTTGCATACAAACCAAATTATGATAGTCGATCGAACTTCCTGATCGTTGGAGGCGTCACAACGGTCGCACTTAAAATCCAACTTTCTTCGGCTGTACAACAGAGGCCTTTTTGCCAAAATTCATTCGGGTTTTGAAATCAGTTTGTACAAGATTGATGTTTAGTTTTTTTATATTTAAATCGAACAAAAGTGAGTGAAAAATATCAATCACTTGTTGAATCTTTTAAAGGATTTTATTGTTTTAATTTTTTTTTGAGTTTTTTATATTTTTTATTATTATTAATAATGATAATGATAATTATTATAATTATTACTAATATTGTAGGATGTAACAGAATCCAAATGAATAAACTTACTAATTGATCTACGGAAGCAATATCTATTGATAAACTAAATTGTACAACGAGAAATATTGCAATTAAACTAAATATATAAAAATACTGTAAATAGAAAATAACAACTAAAGACACAATCTAAATTTACCACTACAAGATTCTATTTAAACCAAAGACAAGATATAAATTATTTTAAAATTTTACAAAAAAAATTCTGATTTTTTTTCATTTTATATTTTATATTTTTAAGTTTTTATATATTTTATATTTATTATAATTTTATTATATTTTTAGACTAATAATGTTGAGCTTATATATATATATATATATATATATTTTCCACGAAATTATTTTTTTCAGATTTTTTTAAAAAAAGAATAAAAATTATAGACTTTTATTTTATTTATGGAAACAATAAAAATATATTTTTTAATTACAAATTTTCGTTTCTGTTTTTTTTTTTTTATAAATTTTCAGTTTTTTAATTTTTTTTAGTATTTTTCCTTTTTATTAAAATATTGTAATTTTAATTTAAAAAAATAAGCTTCTATTTTTATTAAAAAAAATCAAAGTTCAGAAATAGAGATAACAAGTTTCATTATATATATTCCAGATTATTTAAATTATTAATTCTTAATCTATTTTTTTTAGATTTTTTTTTAAAATAAAACTAGCAGGTTTTTCTTTTAAAAATAAAATAAAATAATTCAGATTTTTATTTATTATGGAAAATAATATACCAATTTTAGTTTTTAAATAAAAAACAATTTATAGATATATTCTAGATTTTTTAATTTATTTTATTTTTTCGAATTTAAATTAAAAAATTTCAATTTTTTGTTAATATTCCAGAATTACAAATATATTACCTTAAAGTCTGATTTTTTTTTTAATTTTCCAGATGATTTTAAAAATAAATATAAATAATTTCCATTTTTTTTAAACTTTTTCAGATTTTTCCGATTTTTATAGATTTTTGGAATTTTTTTATTTTTTATTATTTTATTAGTATTTTTACGAAAATGAACAGTAGTTATTATTATTATTACTTATATTTTATATTTATTATTATAAGTTTTTATTATTTTTCAGATTTTTTTATGAACAAAAAAAAAATACTACTAATTATTATTTAAACTAACACAATTTAAAACGAATATTAAAAAGACAGATAATAATAGTAATAATAAAAAAGACAGGTAAATAAATGACTAATAGAAGAATTTAACTAACTTGGTGACGACAGTCTTCGTATGCTTCGTTTGCGCCTCCCCGGCAACGATGCCAAAAACTTGTTGTTGTTTGTTGATTCTTTAGTCTAATACTAGCAAGTGCACGATTCGTTCGATGTAGATATGCGGTGCAAGATCGATTCAACAGAGAGGGCTATGATAGTGAAGTAAAAATATTCCTATCGTTTTAAACCAAATTATATTAAATTCTAATCTAATCCCAAATAATTTGATTTTTAAATGATTATAATAATTGCATTAATTGACAGTAATTTTTAAGTAAATTTTAGATAAATTGATTTTAAATAATTTACTAGGGTTTAGAATCCACCAATGTCTATTTATTATTTATTTTATATTTTAATTCCCAGAAATTCAGGGAATAGATTCTGAAATCAATCTCACTATTTCCCTATAGATTTAACAATAAGTGCAAAATTATAATTCAAATATAGATTTTCCTTCGCTTGAAAAATGTAATTTCTAAGCATTATATGTATCCAATTTAATGAAAAATAAATAATCAAAGAAATTAACTAATATCAATAATCACAAAGCAAGGGGAAATTTATAACTATAAAAAATACGTGATATAATTGATGAAATAATATTCCGCTATTGAAGCGAAAATCATAATCGTTAACAATATTTATTTGGAATTATTATATAAATATTAATAGTAATATAGACATGGTTTCATCATAACCCCAGTAAAAGAAAATTATTCACTCATAATAACACGAATAAATAAATATTTCATAATATTATTGCTCAAATATAATTTTATTACACAATAATTTTTTCTCTCTCTTACAATAATATCTCTTTCTTTTTCCTCCTCCCAAAACACAACATATTCCTCCCCTATTTATACTACTACAAAATTAATAAAATAATAATTTTTAAAATTTTAAAACCCCACTACACAATTATTCACGGCTGCCAATGGGTGCTGATGTCATGGATGACATCAGCGGAGAGTTGAATTTTCGGTCCAATCGGATGTTGACACGTGGCACAATATAGTCCGTCTATTTAATTGTCCTTCGAACGGTCATAACTTCATCATACGAACTCGGATTTGGATGATTTTTTTTAAAACGATCGTCTCGACGAGACGAATAAAATGAGACCGGTCGTGACTATATTTGAATTTTTGAAAAATATCGTCCTTGAACCAATTGATCCGTCTTGTACCGGTTGGTCCTGCAGATATAATTTAATTCTAATTAATTATCAAAAAATGACACAAAATTATAGAAAATTCTAACAAAATGAAATAATATAAATATATGGTAAAATGAATAAATTACCACATAAAACACACAATTATATGCATAAAATACTAATAAAAATATTACTCAAAATATACCAAACACTAACTGACTCGGTCCAGAATTTCCTGAACTCTCTGCCCAGCTTCAGAATGTTCTGTCCAATCCCGTTGCGTACGCTAATGGGACATTAACGTGCGCTAATCGACTCAATCCAGAACTCAGAAACCTTCTGCCCAACCTGATTAGTGCGTGCTATAGGCGAGTTTAGCGTGCGCTACAAGCCTACAAAGGTCACATTAGCGTGCACTAGATGTACAATTAGCATGCGCTAACTGCTCTGTTTGAGCAATACAACTGTGAAGCTCGATCAGTTCAAACACGTTCCGAAAGATGCAAAACTCAATGGTTATAATTAGACAACGAAGGGCTTGTGAAGAATACCAACACACAAGCTCAAACGCTAAGCAAACACATAATTCCAACCATCCGATAGAGTAGAAAAACAATTCTAATAACAATGCCCAAAACTATGGAAAAATTACAAATCGGTCCAAACTCCCGAAAATTCACGATTCGAGGTCGGATAACAATCTCCGAACCCATAACAGGTCTAAATATATTAAATGAACTCGTAGAAACAACGAAACATCAGTTTCGAATAAGATTTACGAGAATCGACCCTAAACACGGAAAAGTTACATTGTCATATTATCGACTACAGTGAGATCGATGTAGGCGGGGATATTACCTTTGAAGAGAGACTGGTGAAGATCCTTGAGCGTTGTGAGAAACATCACTATTCCGTTGATTAAAGTGCAATGATCGAGACATAGAATCGAGAAGCGACTAGCCATATTAGAAGTTTTGGTCTACAAACCGACCAAAACCTTGCGTTTAACAAAACATACCAAAACTTAATCTATTGCGTATTTATTTTTGCATTTTTACGTGTAAAGATAAATATGCAAGTAATAAATTATATATGTTATCTTATATCCATCATCCACTATTTAAATATTCATTATCCATCACCTAAATGTTCATCACTCATAAGCTCCGACTTATATATTCATCACATGTGATTTATATATTCATTATCCATCAACTAAATATTCAGCACTCATAAGCTCCGACTTACATATTCATCGCATGGAATCACGATTATGTTAGACACAAAGTACAACCTTAATTATTAATATATTTAATTATTTTTATCAAAGTCAAAAAAATATATCCCAAGACAAATCTAACTTTTTCTTACATAAATTGTAAAAGATGGTTTAAAAAAAATATCCAAACATTAAAAAAAGATGAACTATATTACCATTGAACTGTTCATCCATCCATACATCAGAGAACCTAAATACCATCAAAACAACTTATCAACAAAAGAATCCCTCTCTTTTCACTTCCTTTTACATAGAAAACACGAAAACAAAAGGAAATCATGAGAATCATTCATGAGAACTATATGTAAACATGAACTGAGCATAATCTCCTAAAACAACTCTGAAACTCGTTCGAATGGACAAGAATACAGAACAAAATAGATTCAGAATACCAAAACAATTACAAGCGAGTCGTCCAAAATGTAAATACACCAAAAATAAAAATTACTAACAATAAAAAGTGCGGATATTACACAATTGACCTAATAGGAAGACACTCGAGGTCCTTTCCTTCGATTTTGTTAGGACTTTTAATATAGGTGTATAGCTTTTAATCTACAAATAAGATTGAATTTAAATTTATGGAAATAAATCATCTAAATCTACTTAAAATGCCATTTATAACCGGAACTACATATTTTATTATTTTGAATTTGATATGAAGGTACCATTGACTAGAATAAATAGTACCTTAAATTTGAATAATAATTTCTTGAGGGTAAACAAAAAATTATTCTTATAGTTAGGGAATTTATAAATCATACCTGCATTCTAACATAAAACATGCCTTTTGTCCACGAACTTAAAAAAAACCGACTTTGTTTCTAATTAGGCAAAGTTTTGATGTGATTTTTGCAAATTTTAGTAGTTTTAATGCTTAGTATAATCATATCTCCAAAGAAATCTATCTCAACTATTTGTTTAAAAAAATGTGGTGAGCATCTAAGACGTCGAATGAAAATAATAGTAGTTCTGTTATTATTACAAAACATATAAAATTCTATCCAATAATGATGTTAGATAAATGACGGGACATACAGTTTGTGGTTATTACTTTATCTAGTTTGCCGATATTTCGGTGTATTATGATTTATAAAATTCATAATTTTTCCTTATTTAGGTTGCCAATATTTTATTTATTGTTCTCTATCCGCATCGTGTGCAGGTATTTAAAACTTACAGAACATATTAGACTCCAAAAGCTTCCGAGCGATGAAGAAATTAATAAACTTCGAGAGTTTTCTGAGTGGATCTTGATTCTTAGGATAGATAAGTGAGGGACAAACAATTGTGAGATTGCTACTGAATACCCAAAGATATATTGTTGTGTTGTCATTCCACAAATCTGGTTAAGTCTATTATGAATAATGTTGGGATTCGGGCCAAAATCAAATACGCAGTGAAAGATAAAATCGCACAAAATGTGCTCATCCGAACTCCGACTGATGATCAATAAAGCATCGTATAAATGAATAATAATAAAAGTGCAGGAATAGAATTCGTACTCTTGAAGACCTTTGAATGGTTGTTGTTGTTGAAGATGATGAATACGAATCTATTTCGAAAAGCTTTTGAAAATCCAGAAGATCGATGTCTCTGCATATCAAGCGTCGGATAGTTGAACGAAAAAACCTCCTGTTGGAAACTGCTTCGTAGAACTCGCGGGGCGAAATTAAATTACAACTAAAAAAAATGGAATACAACTTGAAATTGGATTACAACTCTAGACCAAACAGAAATACAAGAAATAGAAATTACAAGTTTTGAAACTGAACCAAAAAATAAACAAATTAAAGGGATAGAAAACCGTAAGTTATAGCCGAGCTGAGGAACCCTCTATCCGCAAGACGAGATACGCTCCGGTAGTACTCTCGGTTTAGGCGTGTCATCCCCAAAGATAAAACGGCTTCGTCTCGAAGGTAGTAGCACCACAAACCTACGAGATCCGACGAACAGGAATGAGTTGAGAACTGGACTGGCTTATGAAATGCGAAATGCAGAGTATGCAGAAAAACTTTTCGATTTTTCGTGTGTCAGATGCAAATGAGATGCATGCCTATTTATAGGCCATCTCACTCTGCAGAAAATTAACACATCCACTAATGGCTGTCATAATGCAGGCATTTATGTTGCATTATGCTCAGGAGTTTCGAAATTCAATTATTGGCAGGAGTTACGAGTCGGACACGCCATTACTCCTCCTCATTACACTGGAGGTTACTTAGGGTTTGGATCGAATTTGAGCAGTCGGGGCACTTGACTGTATTCAGCTCCTTAACCGCTCGAGGGATGTATCTGGACATCCTTATGTGCACATACGAGCCCAACTACATTGTTGAGCTAGTCCAAAAATTCTTTAGGCAAGCCAAGGTCTAGCCCAAGGCCAAGCCCATGACCAGGCCCAAAGAACAGCCCAAAGACCAATTGCCAAGATCCAAATCCAAGTCCAAGTCCAAGATCAAGTCCAAGGTCAAGGCCAAGGTCCACGGTCCACGACACGCGGCTCGCGGCAAGCGGCCGCGGCCGAGGCCGAGGCGAGGCGGGCGGCGGCGGCGCGCGTGTGGGATTTAAGCCCATACACATGTGCCATTAAATATTATATGAATAATGGTAACTCCTTATATACTTGAATAATGATAGCTCATTATTCAATGTGGGATAGTCATCCCTCATTTATTCACAATTAAGTGACAAACTTTAATTCACTATTTCTCACTCACCTGGAATCGGTTTAGAGAAAGTGAATATACCACGATCATCTACTCGGAACGTAGATCGATCCTATGATATTTAATTTTATAAAATAAAATTAAAATCATTAACGATTCCAACAATCCCCCATATGAGTGAAAATAGCCCAAATGAAATGTACAGACACAAGCTCAGTCCTCAAGAGGCGTTAAAGTATAAGGATAGGTAGTTCGTGGCTTTGAACCTTCCATAGTTAACATCATCGGGTACACAGGTGGATTAGTGGCATGATACTTTGAACTATTCCCCCACGGCGTGCACCTTGACAATGGTGCTAACACTTGAAGACCTCAACCTCATCCGTTCTCACATTTTGTGTCCTTTGCGGGCCTTGGACACCCCTTTGGATTTATAGTGTATTTCATGAAACGGACCTCACTTCTCACTTATATAGGTGATTCTTTACCGAGTATCTTGCCATACTCTACCTCCTCGAGGTCTTTAGGAATCATTAAAAGTCATAGACTTAACCTCACTACTATGCAATCTTTCAACACTCAATTTCTCTATAGGGAATAAACTTAGATGAGTGCTTTACACGAATTCTCATAGCTTAGTTTTCCCATTGAACCAAGTTCCTGGGATCTGCAGTCATCTTGGTTGGGGTACCACTATGATAATTCTCAATTTGTGGGTTTCAAACCCATTCCCTCTAGCAATTTATTCATTTGATCACGGTTTAACCCGTTGGTTAGCGGATCCGCTAGATTATCCAATGACCTTACATAGTCAATAGAGATAACCCCACTTTTGATCAAATGTCTCACGGTATTATGGCGTCGACGAATATGTCGATAATTTACATTATACACTTTACTTCTTGCCCTACCAATAGCAGCTTGGCTATCGCAGTGTATCATCACTCCAGGCACTGGCTTTGACCAACATGGAATATCTTCTAGAAAGTTTCTGAGCCACTCGGCTTCTTCACCAGCTTTGTCCAAAGCTATGAATTCCGATTCCATGGTAGATCGGGCTATACACGTTTGTTTCGCGGACTTCCACGAGACAGTTCCACCCCCAATGGTAAACACGTAACCACTAATAGAAAAAGAACTTTTCGTATCGGATATCCAATTCGCATCACAGTACCCTTCAAGTACCGGGGGCATCTCGAATAGTGTAACCCAAGATTTTGAGTATACTTTAAGTACCTCAAAACTCTTACGAGAGCTTTCCAATGCTCTTTGCTTGGATTGCTCGTGTAACGACTCAATTTGTTCACAGCGCAAGCTAAGTCGGGTCGAGTGCAATTTGTAAGATACACTAAACACCCAATGACTCGTGCATATTCTTCTTGTGCAACGGGCTCCCCTCGATTTTTGCTCAAGTGATCATTAAACTCTATTGGGGTCTTAGCCGGCAAGCTATCAAAGGCATTAAACTTCTTGAGAACTTTCTCGGCATAGTGAGATTGTGTCAAGATGATTCCATCAGATTTCCTAAAATTTTCATTCCAAGAGTCACATCGGCTAGCCCCATGTATTTCATGTCAAAATTTCTTTTTAACATGTTCTTAGTATCGTTAATCACTTGTATATTGTTACCCATGATTAACATGTCATCTATATAAAGACACACAATAACATAGCCGTTATTAGTGTTCTTAATATAAACACATTTATCACACTCGTTTATTTTAAAACCATTTGATAACATTACATTATCAAATTTCAAGTGCCACTGTAGTGGAGCTTGTTTCAATCCATATAGAGACTTGACCAGTTTGCATATCTTTTTCTCTTGTCTAGGTACTACAAACCCTTCAGGTTGTTCCATATAGATCTCGTCATCCAGATCATCGTTTAGAAAAGCAATCTTTGTAACACCCCCAAACCGTTCGGGAATATTACAGCGCCGCAGACCCTCTCCGTGAGGATCTACCAGGCTAAATACAGAAAACACAACAACACAATACATGCCGACATGGCTAAATAACGAACCATTAGACCGATTTGGTCTTTTACCACAATATACACATCAACCATACATTACTCTTTCTCGCAACTCATACCCACACAGGGGCTAACATAAATCAACATCCCCGTAAAACGAAAATAATAGACACAATGGAAGGACAAAATAACAAGACATCGCCAAAATACTCAACACCGGCCTCCATGTGATTAGTATCGTCGTCTTCCATCATCCTTCCTAACGATCCTGTGAATTGCTCCCCAACAACCTACAAATACCTGGACGCAAAACAGACATCCACCCCCGAATACTCGGGGGTTAGCAAAACTCCACTGTTTTGCTAGTGCAAGTATAAATGCAAAGACAAGCCATACATATCATACTCCAAGAACATATAAATCGTGAATATACTTCCCGAGATAATTCACTTGATCAAAATAATTTGAATTACGAAAGATAAGAATAAAACCATTTTACAACTTACAAAACATTTTACGATCTCGGGAGTTTTTGAAAACATTTGGGGTTTAAGAAGCCTCAAGCCTTCCGAAGCACTTAGGGACACAGCCCAAAAATCATTTATTTCAAAATACAATTCTGATAACAAAATACGGGGTCCACGACCCAATCATAACATTCCAACCACAAGCACGGGGGTCCGTGAATCAACTTATTCACATCACATACTCACAAGAATAATCCGGCATAAACTACACCGTGTCAAACATTACCATGACAACAGTCTCACGGAACGACAAAGAGAGCACAACTTTGCAACTTGACCATACGGTCGAACGCAACACACCACAGAGCTACAATACACAGAGCAACCACAGGACTCATGCAAACATACTAAATTATCGCAACCAAGAGACGAATTCACACACAACACTTTTTTTGGTGCCATTCCAGCCAAGTACGATACCATTTGGACTGCCACTCTAATCAGACGAAATATGCGCCAAAAAATCACAGTTCTCCAATAAAACATTTCAAAGTTAACCGTTGGTACGAGACTCACGGCCGCCGTACCCCGCAGAGCCCCGTCGGACATCCCTGGGTGGTTAACCCTAGTTCGCGATACGCACACACACGGCAATACGTATCCCTAGAGACCTCATCAGACCGTCCCTAGGTGAACATACACATATCATCCACAACGCCACGAGAAGCCATAATTCGAATACTAGAATATGCATACAAATGCTAGGTACTTCGCTAGAATGGCCACTTTAGTCGACGTAGACTCACAACTAATGTCACACAACCATAAGCAAATACCAATACCAAACAACACCAAGCGTCACAACCTCCTCACGAAGGAATAACAACTAATATCACACAATGTCATATATTCACCGAACAATTACAAATATCAATACACAATCCTCGGCAAATAATTACGGTCTACTAAATTCACTAAATATGTTTAACATCTTCCAACATACGAAACTAACGCACATATTCCGAAAGCACATTAATCCTCGAAGCATACGAGTTATCTTTTGAAAGACAACAATTATCGAGAACATACCGATCTTTTTTTAAAAGTTCATTAAAACATTCGGATTGCACATAAAATCATTTATCAAGGATTCCGTCTACGAAACATGAAAAGTATGGGCAAGATACTTGCCTCGATGCCACGAGCAACGGGAAACAACGAACGGATACGGTCGGTTAGCCTTCAAACTTCAAAAAATGACCAAGAATTCGACAGCGCACGAATACTACGAAAACAATACCACCACGAATCAACAATACATTGAAAATATAGGGATCATCCTAATTCCTACCCAATGGAGCAATTCGTCAAACATCTCAAAGGCTCACATCAACATAATCGACGAACATATGAATTTATGAAGTTCAATCCACAAAATCTCAAGATTAACAAAGGATCTCGAGTATACAACGAAGATCTCACAACAATCTGGGCTATATTGGCTTAAATCGGCCGAAACCTCACAAACCCCCAAAATTCAAGAACTAGGGTTCTAAGAAGAGATTACCTTGATTTGGACCAAGAAGATGATTAGATGTTGTTAAACACCTACAAATCCACTCTAAGATGAAGCTTGATGAAGAAGATCGCTCAAAATCGCCTCTGGAGCTCACTCCCGTCGGAAGGGATGAAGAAGGGAGAGAAAATGACGAACCAACGCTGTTGTACAGTATTTATACTGGACAACTATTAGCGTGCGCTAAGCACAAACATTAGCGCGCGCTAACGTGGTCAACGCCCCAGAACACTCCGCATGTAACACGGTTGGTGTGCGTTAGCCAATAAGCGTAGCGTGCGCTAACGGGTCACGAAACCAGTCCAGTAGCCCCTGGACAGATCTGCACCTACCAGGTAGCGTGC
The DNA here is from genome assembly GCA_033398695.1 of Orobanche coerulescens. Lineage (NCBI taxonomy): Eukaryota > Viridiplantae > Streptophyta > Magnoliopsida > Lamiales > Orobanchaceae > Orobanche > Orobanche coerulescens. Next base: position 168,033,269 of record CM065805.1, on the reverse strand, counting down.
GCTAGAAAGAACGATTAGCGTGCGCTAAGCAGTCGATAGCGTGCGCTAGCTACCAACCTTAGCGTGCGCTAACGAGACCCCAGTCCCAGTCCAGTAGCTCCTGGACTGCCGCTGGACTGCCAGTTAGTGTGCGCTACACATCCGGTAGCGTGCGCTAACCACAACACAGTAACGTGCGCTATGCCACAAGCATTAGCGTGCGCTACACCACAAAAATCCAAAAACTCGCATAGTGATCCGAAACGCCTCCAAACACATGTCCCAATAAGGCACACCCAAAACATGGCACAAAATTCAAATGATGAGGACAATACCAATCCGGTAAAACCCAGAAAACTCGACGAATCCGGAACAAAGATCTCGGGTATTACATTCTACCCCTCTTAAAAGAAGTTTCGTCCCCGAAACTTAAAACATAAAACGATCGACGCAAAACACTCTCAGATAATACACGCTGTCCGTTGCCAACGACTTGTAACGAATCACATGCATCACGTGGCTGCTAACATCCACATCACCATTTCAGAATGATAGCCAAACGCACAGGCAAAAATCAGTATGGAACAACCCAAACAGTACATCGATCAAAACGCGAGTTAATCGCTGAACAAATACGAAATTCTTACAACACGAGGATTGGAAGATTGAAAACGAAGTTAATTTCCCAAACTTAAGGAAATTACGAAGGATCTGAACGCTCAGAAAAATCTCGATACAAGACCAACAAGACTGGACAACAAGCGATGGAACCACAACGATCGAGACGCATCGGTCGAAGAATCATATTCGAATCATGACGGACGACAAAATCAAATAACCATTCCGAAGTCCACACCTCGGCCCGGGACAATAGATGGTCGGGTAAAAACGACAAGATATGCATTTACATAAGATTCACAGGAGCGGAACCGAATTCAGAAAAAGTCACAAAGACAAACGGATTAACCCGAAATAATACGGCAACTCGTTCGAACAACAAAAAGTGAAGAGTAAAACAAGTCCAGAAAATATTGACGAACACAACGAGTCGATAGAGTCGAACAAAACAAAAACGAAAAATATGGGTATTACACCATATCACCTTTAAAAGAGGTTTCGTCCCCGAAACCTAAACAACGAGAACGAAGTGCTAGAACAGCAACCTTCCCGGAAATCTTCTCTCGGTCCCTCATCTGATCTCCATGACTATCTGTACCACGGTCACGACCGCATCCTTTTCCCCTCGGCATACTAAGCAGATACTCACTCAATACCACGACACGACATCGCAAGATAATATACCAAATTGCCAACTCGGCTTGACATATCACATAAGACAACTAATAACAACTCGATAAGAAGATCCACGAGGTATCCTTTTAAATGATATCATTTGAAAATCCTTGGATTTGCATGTTTATTTAAAATAAAACTTTGAAAGTGTTTATGGTACCTCGGGCTTTTTGTCAAAATTTTTAAACAACGGACTTTAACTGTCTCATTTGAAATTATTTGCAAAACAATATTTCCGTACAACCGGCACTATCAAAATCACCATGCCACCAAACGTCATCATTTTGGAGTGATTCAAGGTCACGCACAATAACTGACTCGGTACAAAAAAACTTTTCTAAATCCGAGTTTGAAGTTTAAATCGAGTAAGATTCTTTATCTTTCACAATATAATTTTGAAAATAAAAATTGTATTGGTTTTTGAGAATAGAAATTTTCATGGTGTGAAAGATTTCTGAAATCATGTACTCGAATTATTTGAAAATACAACAATACGTCAAAAATCCTTTTTGAAAATCTTCTCAACACTACACAATAATCAACGACAGTAACATTTTACAAAATGTTCAGAGGTACTTTAAAACGACTCTTTCAATACCGTCGGGGTTCCTTTAGAAAATTCAAGGCCGGCTCGCCAATTTTAAACGATTTTCAAAGTCCACACGAAACCGTCGATTAAGCGAACCGTTAAAACTTTATGAAATTTTATTTTTTTACAACTTGCTCAAGTTTATAAAATTCCAGAAAAGCATTTTCGAACACACACACAACAGATATAATTTACCACTTCATCAAAATACGACCCATTATCAACAAATCCAATCACACGTAAACATTATCTGTCCACATAATTACAGTATCACACAAGCGGCCGTTAAAAGATAATTAACATCTAAAACTGAAATCTTACCTCTCAGTAATGAGGATTCCCACAACAAGTGCATCCAGGACGACTTAACGTTCACACCACCAACTTAGTCACAATTTTGAGCATTATTGACCAACCAATAATGCCAACATCAATACATACCTCCAAACCGACGATCATGAAATCAAAAAGTCGAAAGCAAGAGCCACGTTTCGAGTAAATTTTTGGTAGACCTCATTTGGGTTCTTAAAATCAAATTTTGAAAACTTACAATGCAAGAGGAAAAATATCACATTGACAAACTTTCCTTGCGGGATCACACCAAGCCATTACTTCAATAAAACGATTCACACAATATATACACACATTTATACACCGGTATCACTTTTCATTCTAGCACAATACGAGAATCAAATAAGTATGGAGTACGTATTCCCGAGGCACATTTAAACTCCACATAATAACATATAATCACACAAGCTCGTATATCACGAGACGCAACAAAGTAGGGAGACTTACATCCACAGATCGCACGAAGATGATGGCTGCACCTCGATACTAATCACGATCGACACCTCAGACGACGAGTCGCGACACGACTCAGTCAGACAAAATCTGACCAGACAAGACAAGACAAGACCCGACAACACACAACTCGACCCGACAGCCTAGGTTTCCGCAACCTAAGCTCCGATGCCATATTCTGTAACACCCCCAAACCGTTCGGGAATATTACAGCGCCGCAGACCCTCTCCGTGAGGATCTACCAGGCTAAATACAAAAAACACAACAACATAATACATGCCGACATGGCTAAATAACGAACCATTAGACCGATTTGGTCTTTTACCACAATATACACATCAACCATACATTACTCTTTCTCGCAACTCATACCCACACAGGGGCTAACATAAATCAACATCCCCGTAAAATGAAAATAATAGACACAACGGAAGGACAAAATAACAAGACATCGCCAAAATACTCAACATCGGCCTCCATGTGATTAGTATCGTCGTCTTCCATCATCCTTCGTAACGATCCTGTGAATTGCTCCCCAACAACCTACAAATACCTGGACGCAAAACAGACATCCACCCCCCGATATCGGGGGTTAGCAAAACTCCACTGTTTTGCTAGTGCAAGTATAAATGCAAAGACAAGCCATACATATCATACTCAAAGAACATAGAAATCGTGAATATACTTCCCGAGATAATTCACTTGATCAAAACAATTTGAATTACGAAAGATAAGAATAAAACCATTTTACAACTTACAAAACATTTTACGATCTCGGGAGTTTTTGAAAACATTTGGGGTTTGAGAAGCCTCAAGCCTTCCGAAGCACTTAGGGACACAGCCCAAAAATCATTTATTTCAAAATACGATTCCGATAACAAAATATGGGGTCCACGACCCAATCATAACATTCCAACCACAAGCACGGGGGTCCGTGAATCAACTTATTCACATCACATACTCACAAGAATAATCCGGCATAAACTACACCGTGTCAAACATTACCATGACAACAGTCTCACGGAACGACAACAGAGAGCACAACTTTGAACTTGACCATACGGTCGAACGCAATGTAATATCCGCGTTTTCTATTTTTAGTAATTTCTATTTTAGTGTATATTCGTTTCGGATAACTCGCTTGGCACTGTTTTGGAATTCTGAACCTATTTTGTTCTTGGAGTTTCTCCGCTTAGACGGGTCTCGATGATGCTTTTACGTAATTTCATCTTGTGGTATATTTTGTCTCATGCGTATTCGATTCTCCTTAAACTCGTTCGATTTCGTCACTTTCTTACTTCCATGAGTTCGTATGCTTGATTAGAGCATGTTGTGAGTTTCAGATTGTTAACCCGACGTTGTGTCGTGATTTTCGGATGTTTGGGCCGTTTTTGTAAATTCCTAGAAATTTAGGGAATTTGTTCCTTGTTCGACTTTGGCTGTGTACCTCAGATCGTTTTGGGGTTCCGTACTTCCATTTCGTGTTATTGTTGCCCAAATATCGATTCCTATTGCTTTTATTCTCTTCCGGATCATTTTTCGTCATTTTGGGACCCGAGGGGATGTAGGCGCGGCACAAGGATTGTGCGCCGCGGCACACACATTACCCAGCTTGTTGGCCGAGCAGTGTACCATGTGCCGCAAAGACAAGGATTGTGCGCCGCGGCTTCTGAGTCGATCCGCGGCACACTTGTCCGGCCGCGGCACACCGTGTGGCACTGCCCGGCTAAAACCTCTGTCTGCGTGCCCCGGCACGATCTGGCGGTGCGCGGCACATGCAGTCGAGCCACGGCACACTCCGAATGAGCCGCGGCTGGCGGTCGGCCGACCACCGGGCGCAATTTTTGGCCCGTGCCGCGGCATGATTTAGTGAGCCGCGGCACCTGGCTGTGATCGCGCTATATCTGCGTTTTTATTCAGCGAAAGTCACACATTTTTCCTTCCTTCCACCGTGCGCGAGAGAGAGAGGGTTGAGAGGGGGATTTCTTCTCCATCTACCCTTTTGATTGTGTGTTTTCTTCATCTTCCTTCGATCGTGTAGCTCGGATTGTGGATCTAGCACGTGTTCTTCGGATTATAGGGCTTGAATCTTCAAGAGGTATGAACTCCTTTAACCCTAGTATGATTTTAAGGAGGGTTTGGTGGTGATCTTGTGTTTTAATCCGAATTAACCGATGTTGTTGTTAGATTTTGATAGTACTCTCGTGACCTTGGTTTTCTTGTTATTGGTTGGGATGAAATCCCGTTAATTCACTGTTAACCGATTTCAATTCCCTACGCACTCTTGGTGTTCGATAAATTGTCCCAACGGGTAGAACTAGGAGGAATTTCTTCGTATTCATGATGTGAGATTGATTGTATATCATTATTGTGTTAGGGTCGGATTTGAGGGGATTGTTCGGACCGAAACCTATTCCTTCGTCGTTTCCTTCGCGTCGTATTACCAAGGCAAGTACCTCGATATACGAATTGTAACTGCGTGAAATCATTATTGTCGAAGTGTATGAGTTTATATGGATGTATATATACGTATGTATATATATATATATATATATATATGTTGATATATAGTTACATGTTAAATATATGTATGTATATACGCATTTTGATATATATGTTTATGTCGGTGATCGACGAGTGTTGAATTCTAACATTAGTTGACGTACTCAACTTGGATTGACGGACAAACTATAGTTATTCATATAATATAGTAAGGTTATATATATATCTATATATCTATATATACAAATATATATATATTCGGTTGAGTCGCAATATAGAGATATATGTGCGGTGTTGATTGAGTTTGATTGATAACGTGCGTGTTATTGTTTATTTGTGTGGTTATGGACTGGCGGAGAAATTGTGTGACTTGATGTACCGAGTTTGAAAATTGTTGTGACGTTTGTCCGTGTGCTTGATGTTTGAAACAATGTGGATACTTGTTGAGAGAAACGTCATATCCAGGAACCTCTGAGGGCGGGGCGTGCACTCCGGCCTGGTGTACGCTGCAATGTGCGGCTCCATATGGGTGGTGAACGCCGGTGTTACATAATGCGTGTGTCAAGGGGCGGCTCTTGCGGGAGTGATCGCCGGCGCAGTGACATGTTCAAGGAGCGGCCGACATAGTGGAGTGAACGCCGGTGCACAGGTGTGCAGTGGAGGCGCCTGGCAGGCTTATTGGTTACGGGTATTCGAGTGATAGCTAAGACCCCGTTACCGAACGATGTTCGTATCTCAAATTCTTTCAACTCACTTTTAAATGCTTGTCTTGATATAGACCGCGATTCGTGTTTTTGAAAGTTTGTTTAAACTTGTTTTTAAGGCGTTGGTATCAGGGTTAATTAACCAAGGAGGTTTGACGAAATCTCCGAGGGTTAATTAATCGGGGGTCTTGAGCAGGATATGTCGAATGAGAGATTGTGCCTTTGATTGTATTGTGGTGCTATTCTGTGTATTGGGTCGAGGGCCTTGTGAAACGTTGAGATGATTGATCTCGTGATGATGTTAATTGGATTGGGTTGAGAACCCCGTGAGATGTTGTAATGATTTCATTTGTGTCAGTGTTCTATAAATTGGGTTGAGGATCCTGAATAATGTTGACATGTTCTCGTGCAATCATTTTTCCATATCTTGGGTCGAGAACCCGAGATCTCTTGAAATTATTTTCTAAAAGCATTCCCATTCGATTTTTGTTTAAAACCCCAAGACGACCCGAGTCATTAATAATGTTTTCAAACTATCTTATTAAAATACTTTTCCCTTATAAGAATAGATTTGCAAAGTAAATCTTTTGACTCCTTGGGCTCGTTTAAAGTTTAATTAGTGTTATGTTCCATATAGAGAATATGACTATGTGATTATTTTTCACCTTGTGTATACGAATGCTATACCGTGTAGACTTTGGGAATGTATGGTTGTGTTAAGACTTCACGATGGTTGAATTTTGTGTTGTTACTGTTCGTATATCTTGTATATTATGTACTTGCACTAGCAAAATTCCAGTTTGCTAACCCCCGAGTTTTCGGGGGGTGGGTGCCTGTTATGCGCTCAGGTTTTGGCAGCTCGGAAGCAGTCACGGGATTGGCTTGGAAGAAGATGGAAGACGACGATGCTAATCACACGAGAGTCAGAGTCTTTCCTTTTGTTTTCACTTTGGTCGGCATCCCCCTTTCTGGTCGAGTATTCACCCTTGCATGGGTGTAGTTTTCATTTATTAAATTCAGTTGTCATTTTTTTTTTCTATATTGCAGTTTATTCTTGTCATTGCGAGGTGAGTTTCTTTAGTTCGGAATTGTTTAATGACCTTGTCGGTCCGCTTTGTAATTAGATTGACCCCGGTCGGTTAATCATTTAAGTAGTCTATTGGAGTATAGCCTGGTAGATCTTTGTGAGAAGGGTCTACGGCGTGTGATATTCCCGGACGTATTCTGGGGATGTTACAATTATGGTATCAGAGCTTAGGTTTGCGAAAAACCTAGGCCGTTGGGTCAAGTCCATGTCTTGTGTAAGTCGCGCGCATCAGAGTTGTGATTAGTATCGTGGTTCCGACATCATCTCCCGGCAATCCGTGATGGTAAGCCTCCCGATCGTAAGTCCCCTTATATACGTATTTGATTACATTGTGCTAATATGCTTAATGTGAACTAGGAATTGGAACTTGTTGGTGATATTATCGTTTTAGGATATAACATGCGTATGCGGTCCGAGTATTAATAGTTATGTAGTATGCTTCGGAAGTCAAGCATGTTTATCTGTTTCGGTACTTTATTAGAATAAATTTGCGAATGATAATTTTATCCACCGCATGAGTATTTTAAGATGGCTTTCGATATCTTGCAAACCGAGTTTTGATACTTTGGTCTTGCATGTTCTGATAGTATTCTTATGACGGTATTTGATATTTTATAAATGACTTTTGTGCGTATTTGAGAATATTACCGACTTCGGCCTTTTTGGCATTTTTATCATTTTTTTTAAAATGAATTTTAGCCTGGTGGGTTCCAGCACGGGGCCCACGGCGCTGTAGTATCACGAATATTTTAAAGTGATGCTTTGAAATTTTCTAACATTGTGTGAAGCCATGATTTAATATCGTCATGTTAAATGGTCACGTATCTCGGCGGATAATTCTTTCGAATAAACATTTTGGAAGAAGAGGAAAGATTTTCAAAATTGTGGTATTTGGACTCAACATTTTGAAATATTTCAAATTAAACGAATTAATTTTCGATTTCTTTTTTTTTTTCCTTCTTTTATACATCACTCGAAAATAATTTTTAGAGTCGTTATATAAACTTCCTCTTCCGAAATAAAAGACAGTGTTTACAAGTCTTGGGCGCAATGTGACTAGCCTCTTTTTCAAAAATTTGTTTTCATTAAGTGCATACATATAATGATCGTCCTCGTCGAGGAACTCGAAATTGACTTCATAAAACTTTATGCTTTACGATAGTACCGTTATTTTAAGAATGCTAACTAAAACTCGGGGTGATAATTGTGATATATTGTACGACTGATAAACTAATACTGTTGATCGGTGTTATCCGTATTAGTATGTCAAGCCTCGGCGGACGTGGACGTGATGATGGAAGTGGAAGCGGCAAGGTGGTTCGTACGACCACGATTCATGCTACGGTGAAGGAGTATCTAGATCAAACGATATCCTATGAAATCTCCTCAGTGGTCGAGCCCACGAGCGAAGCCAAGAGACCGAGGATATCTGGGAAGTTTTTGGGCGGTGAAGAGTCTAAGGCTCCCAAACCCCCACGTCGTTCGAACGCGTTGTCTTCGCGATCGGGAGTGAGCGCTTGGAATCCCAAGCCAGCATCGGTGACTCTCGGTAAGAAGGGAGGATGCTTCAACTGCAATCGTCAGGGACATGTTCGTGCAAATTGTCCCTTTCCACTCTTGACTTGTTACCGGTGCGGGTGTGAAGGTCATCGGGAGAAGCATTGTGAGATAATTTCCGATCTGGCAAAGAATGCTACCCTATTGGCGAACAGAGCAAGTGACGGGAGAATCTCCCGAAACCCTATGTTTCCTTCTGAAGAGTCTAACATGGGAGGATGAATATTTTGTAGTATGTCCTAATCGTTGCTGTTTTGAACAATCGTGACTTTGATCGTTCTTCATTTCATTGCTCTATGTTACCAACTCTTGCTGTTCTAAGTTTCGGGATCGAAATGTTTTCTTAGTATGGGGAAATGTAGTACCCGTACTCTCCATAGTATTTTCAGTGTTGGGTGACTTTCATTGTTGGTACTTCATCTATGACCCTCTCGATAATTTTTAAACTACCCTGTTGTACTTAGCCTACCGTTCTCCGAACGAATTTCAGAACTGTTTTGTTAGACTCCGTGGATTATTGTGGTCTTTCCACATCTGAACTTGATCCTTGCAGAATTTTTGTTCGAAACTATTATTCTCATACGGGCAATTAACACTTCCGAAGGTGTTATGAACTTGGATGCGGTCGGTCGAGCTCGAAACATGGTTTCAGGAAGTCTGAGCCGTATTGTGATTTTCTTAACTCTTGGAGTTATTGTCTCGAAATTCATACCCCTCCACCTCGACTTATCGTGTTCACTTACATTTTTAGGACCTCGCATTCGCGCGTTGCTCATGATGATGCGGGGGCTGAGCAAGTAGTTATTTTCTTGATTTTTCCACCGCTCTCTATTTTAAGTTTCGGGACGAAATTTATTTTAAGGAGGGTGGAATGTAATATCCGCGTTTTCTATTTTTAGTAATTTCTATTTTAGTGTATATTCGTTTCGGATAACTCGCTTGGCACTGTTTTGGAATTCTGAACCTATTTTGTTCTTGGAGTTTCTCCGCTTAGACGGGTCTCGATGATGCTTTTACGTAATTTCATCTTGTGGTATATTTTGTCTCATGCGTATTCGATTCTCCTTAAACTCGTTCGATTTCATCACTTTCTTACTTCCATGAGTTCGTATGCTTGATTAGAGCATGTTGTGAGTTTCAGATTGTTAACCCGACGTTGTGTCGTGATTTTCGGATGCTTGGGCCGTTTTTGTAAATTCCTAGAAATTTAGGGAATTTGTTCCTTGTTCGACTTTGGCTGTGTACCTCAGATCGTTTTGGGGTTCCGTACTTCCATTTCGTGTTATTGTTGCCCAAATATCGATTCCTATTGCTTTTATTCTCTTTCCGGATCATTTTTTCGATTTATGCGTGTCATGCGCAGGGGCCATGCTAATCTTCTCTGTATCGTTCCAATTTTATCGGAACCTATTTTGTTCTTGGAGTTTCTCCGCTTAGACGGGTCTCGATGATGCTTTTACGTAATTTCATCTTGTGGTATATTTTGTCTCATGCGTATTCGATTCTCCTTAAACTCGTTCGATTTCATCACTTTCTTACTTCCATGAGTTCGTATGCTTGATTAGAGCATGTTGTGAGTTTCAGATTGTTAACCCGACGTTGTGTCGTGATTTTCGGATGTTTGGGCCGTTTTTGTAAATTCCTAGAAATTTAGGGAATTTGTTCCTTGTTCGAATTTGGCTGTGTACCTCAGATCGTTTTGGGGTTCCGTACTTCCATTTCGTGTTATTGTTGCCCAAATATCGATTCCTATTGCTTTTATTCTCTTTCCGGATCATTTTTTCGTCATTTTGGGACCCGAGGGGGGATGTGGGTCGCGGCACAAGTATTGTGCGCCGCGGCACACACATTACCCAGTTGTTGGCCGATCAGGCTGTACCGTGTGCCGCGGCACAAGGATTGTGCGCCGCGGCACACAGTAGAGTCGGTGCCGGCACACTTGTCGGGCCGCGGCACACCGTGTGGCACTGCCGGCTAAAACCTCTGTGCCGCGTGCCCGGCACGGTCTGCGATCCGCGGCACATGCAGTCCGAGCCGCGCACACTCCGAATGAGCCGCGGCACAACGAGCGGTCTGCCACCACCGGGCGCAATTTTTGGCCCCGTGCCGCGGCCTGCTTTAGCCGAGGCCGCACACAACGCGATCGGCGCTATATCTGCGTTTTTATTCAGCGAAAGTCACACATTTTTCCTTCCTTACACCGTGCGCGAGAGAGAGAGGGTTGAGAGGGGGATTTCTTCTCCATCTACCCTTTTGATTGTGTGTTTTTCTTCATCTTCCTTCGATCGTGTAGCTCGGATTGTGGATCTAGCACGTGTTCTTCGGATTATAGGGCTTGAATCTTCAAGAGGTATGAACTCCTTTAACCCTAGTATAATTTTGGGGAGGGTTTGGTGGTGATCTTGTGTTTTAATCCGAATTAACCGATGTTGTTGTTAGATTTTGATAGTACTCTCGTGACCTTGGTTTTCTTGTTATTGGTTGGGATGAAATCCCGTTAATTCACTGTTAACCGATTTCAATTCCCTACGCACTCTTGGTGTTCGATAAATTGTCCCAACGGGTAGAACTAGGAGGAATTTCTTCGTATTCATGATGTGAGATTGATTGTATATCATTATTGTGTTAGGGTCGGATTTGAGGGGATTGTTCGGACCGAAACCTATTCCTTCGTCGTTTCCTTCGCGTCGTATTACCAAGGCAAGTACCTCGATATACGAATTGTAACTACGTGAAATCATTATTGTCGAAGTGTATGAGTTTATATGGATGTATATATACGTATGTATATATATATATATGTTGATATATAGTTACATGTTAAATATATGTATGTATATACGCATTTAGATATATATGTTTATGTCGGTGATCGACGAGTGTTGAATTCTAACATTAGTTGACGTACTCAACTTGGATTGACGGACGAACTATAGTTATTCATATAATATAATAAGGTTATATATATATCTATATATCTATATATACAAATGTATATATATTCGGTTGAGTCGCAATATAGAGATATGTGTGCGGTGTTGATTGAGTTTGATTGATAACGTGCGTGTTATTGTTTATTTGTGTGGTTATGGACTGGCGGAGAAATTGTGTGACTTGATGTACCGAGTTTGAAAATTGTTGTGACGTTTATCCGTGTGCTTGGTGTTTGAAACAATGTGGATACTTGTTGAGAGAAACGTCATATCCGGGAACCTCTGAGGGCGGGGCGTGCACTCCGGCTTGGTGTACGCTGCAATGTGCGGCTCCATATGGGTGGTGAACGTCGGTGTTACATAATGCGTGTGTCAAGGGGTGGCTCTTGCGGGAGTGATCGCCGGCGCAGTGACATGTTCAAGGAGCGGCCGACATAGTGGAGTGAACGCCGGTGCACAGGTGTGCAGTGGAGGCGCCTGGCAGGCTTATTGGTTACGGGTATTCGAGTGATAGCTAAGACCCCGTTACCGAATGATGTTCGTATCTCAAATTCTTTCAACTCACTTTTAAATGCTTGTCTTGATATAGACCGCGATTCGTGTTTTTGAAAGTTTGTTTAAACTTGTTTTTAAGGCGTTGGTATCAGGGTTAATTAACCAAGGAGGTTTGACGAAATCTCCGAGGGTTAATTAATCGGGGGTCTTGAGCAGGATATGTCGAATGAGAGATTGTGCCTTTGATTGTATTGTGGTGCTATTCTGTGTATTGGGCCGAGGGCCTTGTGAAACGTTGAGATGATTGATCTCGTGATGATGTTAATTGGATTGGGTTGAGAACCCCGTGAGATGTTGTAATGATTTCATTTGTGTCAGTGTTCTATAAATTGGGTTGAGGATCCTGAATAATGTTGACATGTTCTCGTGCAATCATTTTTCCATATCTTGGGTCGAGAACCCGAGATCTCTTGAAATTATTTTCTAAAAGCATTCCCATTCGATTTTTGTTTAAAACCCCAAGACGACCCGAGTCATTAATAATGTTTTCAAACTATCTTATCAAAATACTTTTCCCTTATAAGAATAGATTTGCAAAGTAAATCTTTTGACTCCTTGGGCTCGTTTAAAGTTTAATTAGTGTTATGTTCCATATAGAGAATATGACTATGTGATTATTTTTCACCTTGTGTATACGAATGCTATACCGTGTAGACTTTGGGAATGTATGGTTGTGTTAAGACTTCACGATGGTTGAATTTTGTGTTGTTACTGTTCGTATATCTTATATATTATGTACTTGCACTAGCAAAATTCCAGTTTGCTAACCCCCGAGTTTTCGGGGGGTGGGTGCCTGTTATGCGCTCAGGTTTTGGCAGCTCGGAAGCAGTCACGGGATTGGCTTGGAAGAAGATGGAAGACGACGATGCTAATCACACGAGAGTCAGAGTCTTTCCTTTTGTTTTCACTTTGGTCGGCATCCCCCTTTCTGGTCGAGTATTCACCCTTGCATGGGTGTAGTTTTCATTTATTAAATTCAGTTGTCATTTTTTTTTTCTATATTGCAGTTTATTCTTGTCATTGCGAGGTGAGTTTCTTTAGTTCGGAATTGTTTAATGACCTTGTCGGTCCGCTTTGTAATTAGATTGACCCCGGTCGGTTAATCATTTAAGTAGTCTATTGGAGTGTAGCCTGGTAGATCTTTGTGAGAAGGGTCTACGGCGTGTGATATTCCCGGACGTATTCTGGGGATGTTACACGCAACACACCACAGAGCTTCAATACACAGAGCAACCACAGGACTCATGAAAACATACTAAATTATCGCAACCAAGAGACGAATTCACACACAACACTTTTTCTGGTGCCATTCCAGCCAAGTACGATACCATTTGGACTGCCATTCTAATCAGACGAAATATGCGCCAAAAAATCACAGTTCTCCAACAAAACATTTCAAAGTTAACCGTTGGTACGAGACTCACGGCCTCCGTACCCCGCAGAGCCCCGTCGGACATTCCTGGGTGGTTAACCCTAGTTCGCGATACGCACACACACGACAATACGTATCCCTAGAGGCCTCATCAGACCGTCCCTAGGTGAACATACACATATCATCCACAACGCCACGAGAAGCCATAATTCGAATACTAGAATATGCATACAAATGCTAGGTACTTCGCTAGAATGGCCACTTTAGTCGACGTAGACTCACAACTAATGTCACACAACCATAAGCAAATACCAATACCAAACAACACCAAGCGTCACAACCTCCTCATGGAGGAATAACAACTAATATCACACAATGTCATATATTCACTGAACAATTACAAATATCAATACACAATCATCGGCAAATAATTACGGTCTACTAAATTCACTAAATATGTTTAACATCTTCCAACATACGAAACTAACGCACATATTCCGAAAGCACATTAATCCTCGAAGCATACGAGTTATCTTTTGAAAGACAACAATTATCGAGAACATACCGATCTTTTTTTAAAAGTTCATTAAAACATTCGGATTGCACATAAAATCATTTATCAAGGATTCCGTCTACGAAACATGAAAAGTATGGGTAAGAGACTTGCCTCGATGCCACGAGCAACGGGAAACAACGAACGGATACGGTCGGTTAGCCTTCGAACTTCCAAAAACGACCAAGAATTCGACAGCGCACGAATACTACGAAAACAATACCACCACGAATCAACAATACATCGAAAATATAGGGATCATCATAATTCCTACCCAATGGAGCAATTCGTCAGACATCTCAAAGGCTCACATCAACATAACCGACGAACATATGAATTTATGAAGTTCAATCCACAAAATCTCAAGATTAACAAAGGATCTCGAGTATACAACGAAGATCTCACAACAATCTGGGCTATATCGGCTTAAATCGGCCGAAACCTCACAAACCCCCAAAATTCAAGAACTAGGGTTCTAAGAAGAGATTACCTTGATTTGGACCAAGAAGATGATTAGATATCGTTAAACACCTACAAATCCACTCTAAGATGAAGCTTGATGAAGAAGATCGCTCAAAATCGCCTCTGGAGCTCACTCCTGTCGGAAGGGATGAAGAAGGGAGAGAAAATGACGAACCAACACTGTTGTCCAGTATTTATACTGGACAACTATTAGCGTGCGCTAAGCACAAACATTAGCGCACGCTAACGGGGTCAACGCCCCAGAACACTCCGCATATAACACGGTTAGCGTGCGCTAGCCAATAAGCGTAGTGTGCGCTAACGGGTCACGAAACCAGTCCAGTAGCCCCTGGACAGATCTGCACCTACCAGGTAGCGTGCGCTAGAAAGAACGATTAGCGTGCGCTAAGCAGTCGATAGCGTGCGCTAGCTACCAACCTTAGCGTGCGCTAACGAGACCCCAGTCCCAGTCCAGTAGCTCCTGGATTGCCGCTGGACTGCCAGTTAGCGTGCGCTACACATCCGGTAGCGTGCGCTAACCACAACACAGTAACGTGCGCTATGCCACAAGCATTAGCGTGCGCTACACCACAAAAACCCAAAAACTCGCATAGTGATCTGAAACGCCTCCAAACACATGTCCCAATAAGGCACACCCAAAACATGGCACAAAATTCAAATGATGAGGACAATACCAATCCGGTAAAACCCAGAAAACTCGACGAATCCGGAACAAAGATCTCGGGTATTACATTCTTAACATCCATTTGATGATTCTCAAGATCGTGCAAAGCAGCAATCGCGAGAAGCACTCGAATAGATGTAATTCTCGTTACAGGTGAATAGGTATCAAAAAAATCGTACCCTTCCTTCTGCTTGAAACCTTTGACTACTAAACGAGATTTATACTTATCAATTGACCCATCAACCTTGTACTTTCTTTTAAGGATCTATTTGCATCCTAAGGTCTTACAACCTTCAGGTAAATCAACCAAAACCCAAGTTTGGTTTTGTAAAATTGAGTCAATTTCACTCTGAACAGCTTCTTTCTAGAGCAACCGTCTGGTCTGGCATAAGCTACTTTGATCGATGTTGGTTCTTCATCCAACATGAATGCTATGTAGTCAGGTCCAAATGTCTTTGGTGTCCTACCCTACTACCACGTCTCGGTTCTACATCTGCCAGATTAGATCTCGATCGCTTACGTGACTTTGGATCTACATCCACAGGTTTTGAACTTGTTTCTTCATCTTCAACTCTATTGCTAGAATTGTTCTCAACTTTACCATTGTCCTTACAAGGATATATGTTTTCAAAGAATATAGCATTCTTTGATTCAATTATTGTTCCCACAGTCATTTCAGGTACTTCTGACTTGTGGATAACAAACCGATAGGCACTACTGTTCAGTGCATACCCAATAAAGATACAATTGACCGTCTTAGGACCGATTTTAACTTGTTTAGGTAGAGGCACCTCAACCTTCGCCAAACACCCCCACACTTTGAGATATTTGTATGAAGGTTTTCTACCTTTCCACAACTCATAAGGAGTAACATCCTTACCTTTGCGTGGAATCTTGTTCAATATGTAATTGGCTGTCAAGACAGCTTCCCCCCACATGTTCTGGGGCGACCCTAAACTAATCAATAAGGCATTCATCATATCTTTAAGTGTTCGATTCTTACGTTCAGCAACGCCATTAGATTGTGGTGCATATGGAGCCGTTGTTTGATGAATTATACCACTCTCGTTGCATAACTCCTCAAACAGGGCTATATATTCACCACCTCTATCGCTTCGAACCATCTTAATACGACAGCCTAATTGATTCTCGGCTTCATTCTTGAAGTTCTTAAAAGCTTCAATAGCCTCATCTTTACTTCTCAAAAGATAAAGATAATAGTATCTTGTGCAGTCATCGATGAAAGTGATAAACTACTTCTTACCACCTCTAGTTTGCACAAACTTTAAATCACACACTTCTGTGTGAATTAATTCAAGGGGTTTTGTGTTTCGTTTTACCGAATGAAACGGTAGCTTTGTCATTTTTGCCTCAACACAAATCTCACATTTGTTTTAAGTATTGACTTCATTTAATTTTAGTAAATCTAAGTTTACTAATCTTTTTATAGCATTAACATGACCTAATCTACAATGCCATAAATCAGAACACTCGGTCAAATAAGAGGTAGCAGTAGCATTTTCATTAGCATTTGCAGACTTGGTTACATGGCATATAGCCAAAGCATTGAGTTTAAAGAGTCCGTCCATGAGGTAACCCTTACAAAGAAACCTGTCAAACTTTTTTATGATAATTCTATCTGACTCAAACACTAGTTTAAACCCCTTTTTAACTAGTATAGAGCCCGAGATCAAGTTCTTCCTCATATCAGGAACATGAAGCACATTCTTCAAGGTGAGTGTTTGTCCAGACGTTAGTTTGAGGTCCACTTCTGCAACTCCGATAATTTCAGATGAAGATGGATTGCCCATGTTGAGCTTCCTCCCCTCAACAGCTTGATAGTTCTTAAACTGGCTCCTATCGGCACCAACGTGGGCGGTCGCACCGGTGTCGACGTACCAACCACCTTGGTTCTCAACGTGGTTGACCTCCTCGGTGACCACAGCAGCAAGGTCATCCTCTTTCCACTCGCCGTTAGTCTCGGCGATGTTGGCAACATGTTTCTTCTTCTTGTTGGCTTTCGGGTTTCGACCGTCTTTCGCCGCATGCCTATGTTTGCCACAGTTGAATCAATCACCATCAAACTTCTTGACTGGTTACTTCCCTTTGTTCTTGTTTTGAGCACTTGGACGAGCTCATTTGAGGTAGGGACCGCCTTGCTCCAACAAATTGGCCTTAGCATCGATCAGGCCTTTTGGTTTATGATCATTCTTGCGCACATCAGACTCGATGTGCAATTTCACAATCAAGTCTTCAAGAGTCATCTCCTTTTGCTTGTGCTTGAGATAGCTCTTGAAGTCTTTCCAACTGGGGGGAAACTTCTCGATCACAGTTGCAACAGTAAAAGCGTCCGGCAGGACCATTCTCTCGGCATTGATATCATGAATGATGAGTTGGAACTATTGCACTTGTTCCATGATTGATCTTGAGTCAACTATCTTGTAGTCCAAATACTTGGCGACTACAAAATTCTTTGTACATGCATCATCACTACGGTACTTCTTTTCAAGTGCATCCCACATCTCTTTTGATGTGTTTACAACAGAGTATACATTGTACAAATTATCCTCTAAAGAATTCAGAATAAAGTTTTTACAAAGATAATCTCCATTGTGCCAGTTGTCATAGGTAGCTCGGACTGTGAAACTAGTCTCTTGAGCACTTGGTGCCGGTGGCGCATCTTCCTTAAGGAAGTTCGTAAAGCCCAATGTTGTCAAATAGAACAACATCTTTTGTTGCCACCTTTTAAAGTCGACTCCACCAAACTTTGGCGGCTTCTCGGCGGTAGGCATCATCCTAGGCCCCGAGGTTGTTCCAAAAAAGGAACCATTCATGTTGAACCCTTAGGCTCCAACAGTCGATCCCAACATGGATCCTACGGTACCACTAAAAGTGGAACCAACAGTGCCACTCGAGGTGGATCCACCGGTAGTCAGAAAGGGGTTCGAAAACACCCATGGAATTATTGCTGAGGTAGTTGAGCTCATCATGTTGGACATGGTTGCAGCAAAGGTGTTCGCCACGGTCGAAGCGGCAGTCGCGGAGGCAGTGGCAGCGGTGGTGCTCGAGTCGATGGAAGCGGCAGTCGACATCTCCAGTTGTGGAATTTAGTAAAGACAGTAAGTAAAATATCTCGTCTTGCGCTTGTTGGAAACTGTTTCGTAGAACTTACTGGGTGAAATTAAAATACAACTCGAAAAAATGGAATAAACTTGAAACTGGATTACAACTCGAGACCAAACAAAAATATAAGAAATAGAAATTACAGATTTTGAAACTGAACCAAAAAATAAATAAATTAAAGGGACAGAAAACCGTAAGTTATAGCCGAGTCGAGGAACCCTATATCCGCAAGACGAGATACGCCCCGGTAGTACTCTCGGTTTAGGCGTGTCATTCCTAAAGATAAAACGGTTTTGTCTCGAAGGTAGTAGCACCACAAACCTACGAGCTCCGACGAACAGGAACGAGTTGAGAACTGGACTGACTTATGAAATGCGAAATGCAGAGTATGTAGAAAAACTTTTCGATTTTTCGTGTGCCAGATGCAAATGAGATGCATGCCTATTTATAGGCCATCTCACTCTGCAGGGAATTAACACAGCCACTAATGGCTGTCATAATGCAGGCATTTATGCTGCATTATGCTCAGGAGTTTCGAAATTCAAATAATAGCAAAAGTTATAGAATTCAGACCTGCCAATTACTCCGGGTTTGGACTGAATTTAAATAGTCAGGACGCACCTGGACTGTATTCAGCTCCTTAACCACTCGAGGGATGTATCTGGACATCCACGAGCCCAACTACATTGTTGAGCTAGTCCAAAAATTCTTTAGGCAAGCCAAGGTCTAGCCCAAAGACCATCCAAAGACCAATTGCCAAGATCCAAGTCCAAGATCAAAATCAAGATCAAGGCCAAGATCAAGGCCAAGGTCCAAGGTCCACGGCACGCGGCCGCGGCCGCGGGCGAGGCGAGGCGGGCGGGCGGCGGCGGCGTGCGCATGTGCGTGCGTGTGGGCTTTAAGCCCATACACATGTGCCATTAATTATTACATGAATAATGGTAACTCTTTATATACTTGAATAATGATAGCTCATTATTCAATGTGGGATAGTCATCCCTTATTTATTCACAATTAAGTGACAAACTTTAATTCACTATTTCTCACTCACCGGGAATCGGTTTAGAGAAAGTGAATATACCATGATCATCTACTCGGAACGTCGATCGAACCTATGATATTTAATTTTACAAAATAAAATTAAAATCATTAAGGATTCCAACACCTCCTCCTCCACTTGCCTATGATGGTCGATGGCTATAAGCTAATGGAGAAAGAGTTTTCTTCTCTTTTTTTTCTCACTCTAAATGTAGAGAATAATGTGTGTTGGTCTTGAAAATTATTTCACAAGTGTATGACATCTCGTTTCTTCACTTTCTCTTATCTTATCATCAAATGAGATAAGAGAATATTTGCTAATAAAGTCTCTTGTGCTCTCCCTAAATTAAATAGATTTATCACCATGATAAGTCTTTTGCATGTCATATGGTGGAACTTCATCATATGTGTAAATAAACACCATGAAGATTAAATATCTTGAAAAGGGAGATGGAGAGGGGCGGCCTAAAGGGAGGAAGACTAAGTGGGGGTTGGCGATTTTAAAGCAGATTCCTCGTTCAATAATAATTAACAATATAAAATAAGTTTGTGTGTCTAGTCCGATAAATCCACATTGGTCAGTTTAAATGTATTTATATAATTAACTAAACAGATTAATTAAGTATATCAAATACTATTTCTCTTAAATTAATAATTCAGTAATATATTTAATTCACTAGACCGCATTAATTTATCCAATAAATTAAATTAGGCATCTAATTTTCAATATTCACGAATAGAGAATAAGCTCAATTTAATTTGTCTTCAATCTTATTTGCACGAATCTGTATGTTCGGCTCAGTGACCAACACGAGGAATCCAAGAGTGTGAGTAACACCTAGTTTGTTCCCCTTAGCTCACACTGTAACCCAACTGAGAACGAATAATATGGATCATTCTAAAATCTTTCTCATTATATATATATATATATATATATATATATATATATATATTAGAAGCCCTTCAATCTGATATCCCGATAAAGTATTAGGGTCACAAAGTCATACCCTATTATAACTTGATACTATACATGTATACAACCAAGAATCCATCCCCGCCCCACCATATTTAACGGGTATGACTTTCATCCCCATACCCACGTCACACACTAAATCTTCCCCCATCCCCACTTAATTAGAGCGGATAAGGGGCGGGTCTCCATCAAAACAGGCCCACTAACACCACTATCTACGACCACGGTCACCATGTACACGATCACCACCTCTCGATATGCTAAAATATATAAGCTAATATTTAGCACACGAGATTCCCAAAACAACATCGCAACCCACAACTGAATAAATAAGAAAAATAAAAGTTGGGGAGACTTACAATCACTGGTCGTACGAAGATGGCAGCAGCACCACGATATTGATATCAATAGAAACTCGGATGACATGACATGACCCGACCCAATAGCCTAGGTTTCAACAATCTAAGCTCTGATATCATATTCAGTAGCACCCTTCAAGAATATTCAGGAATATTACAGTGCCGTAGACCCTTCTAGCGAGGATCTCATAGGCTAGTTACAGTACAACATAATACACAAGTGACCAACAAGGTAAAATAATACAAAGACAATAACCAAATTCCACGGACAAATGAAAGTACATGTGTACCCTCAATATACAAATGTTTAAGTACGATGACATATTTTCCAAGGGTTAATACATGAAATGGAAGAAAATACAACTCAAGGCAACAAAGACAAAAGCTTTTACTCTTTTGATTAACATCTTCTCCTTTCTCCTTTCATCATCTTCATGCTGATACTGTGACTGCTTCATCGAACTGTAAATACCTGACATGCAGAAAAGGCATCCACCTCCTGAATTGGGGTTTAGCATTAGAGATATATAGCACAAGTACTCGAGTCGTAAAAAATTCTGAATATAACCATCCCCAGATGAGAAAACCACATCCTAACTTGTCCCGAAAGTACCAGTCCTCATAGGTCCCGTCGAACCTTCCCCGAGTGGATATCTCACATCACACACAAAAATCACATTTCACATATTCACAAGTTTCAAACGTTAATTATAATATGTAGTCAGGACACTTGCTAGAAATGACCACTTTATTCAACACATATTCCCAACTAATGATTGGTACAATTATGATCAATCCAACAAACATCAATATCCAGCGGTACAACAGTTATCAATTTCTAGCATCACTATGATGTCCATTTACTCAAATTCACAATAATCATTTACACAAATCCCCAGTCCAAGAAATAACACAAGTTCAAAATTACAAGTTAATGCTTACACATAAATATTAAACAATGCATTTATAAAATTTATTCCAAACAACACAAATACACGACCGAGCCATATAGTCATCATTCAACGCAATTATGTAAATATGATAGCACAAAAAAGCATATTTATATTTACGGATGCATGAAATTTATAAGCTTAGGTACTTTTTGATCACGGGGCCCGTATGCCCAAGTGGGCGAGATAGCTCTCGATCAATTCTCACGACTCCAAACCTCAACTTTACTCCGAAATCGAATTTGTCCAGCAAATTACAAAACTCACGGTCTAGAACTCCAAATCAGGATCAAATCGATTTGATTAAGTATCCAAAATTAAGATAATGGTAAACGAATCTCCGGAGACAGTGGTTCTGTCACAACTATGTGAAAAAAGGGAAAACAGCATTGCTACTCTCTGTCAATGAGCGTGGGAGCGTCCCAACTCCATTTTGGCTCTGCTCGATTGCAACATATTCGTCTCCTTATCAAGAACATGTCCTCAAAAGTTCATATAAATTCTACATTGTTTTTGCTCCCTCAAAACTGCCCAATAATATCACAAATTTACCCAGAAATTCATCCCAGTCGCTTGATCCGACGTCAGTGGGTAACTTGAAATAACGCTCGAGAGTGAGGTTCGGAACTCGCCGTCAATCCGACCAGATCCACCGTCTTCTTCCCATTCGCGATCGATAGTTGTTAGGGGTGTGTGTGTGTGAATCAGAGGAAGGAGAGAAAAGGGGGCTGCAAACCACGTCTAAAGAGAGAAGTCCCAAGTGGGCCAGTTGGGTCAATAACAAGGTTAAAGGGTATTTGGGTCAGATAAACTTTTTTTTTTTTTTTTTTGATACCGAGGTTCCAACCTTACACCTGACTAGTCCTCGGGATAATGTACCCAAAGATCAAGTTACGCTTAAATCGCGAGATGTGTATCTGGCTCAGGGTTCTTAAATATCCTCAACTACCGCGCAAGGAGTCGTCCCAGTGATTGCTCCATGCTGACCCCAAATCCAACCGCAGTTCCCACCGAGATCCGGCCTCCACACCGCGCTTTAAGCCCTCAATATTTAATTGTTCCACCTGCAGAAGGCTAGCTAACCCTTAGTCAAAGACTAAGGGATCATTGGGCCTTGAGAATTCAATTGCAAAGTGTTGTCACTAGGAATTGAACCCCTGACCTCCAACTAATTTGAAGGTCAGGTGGCCAACTGCGCCAAGGCAGTTGGTTTGGGTCAGATAAACTTGACATAATAATTGGCTTAATGCAACTTTAGACAGACCAGTCCACTCGGGGTCGCATTTCGGAACCGAAAATTCAAAACCAAATCGAAAAAATCCAAAAAAAAACGAAGAACCGAAACTAAAGAAGACCGAATCGAAAAATAGAAAAACATAACCGAACCGAATTGATTTGGTTCGGTCCTCGGTTCGGGGTCGGACAGAGCCGAACCGAACCGAAATGGACCGAAGTCAAAGTCACATACTAAAATGACATCTTTTTGTGAGTTTTATGTGTTTGAGATTTTAATGTAATTTGTTTTTCTTTTTTAAGACCTTCATGGATCCAAGGAGAACCGATAATATGCTCGTGTAATTCGTGATTCAACTAATTTAGGTTTAGAGAATGATCTATTGTGATTTATGATTGTTATATCTTTTGAGATATTTGTAAATTGCTGTGCAAGTCTACCTCTTATCTTGAGCATATATATATAACTTTTGTTGGCTTGTTGTTATATATAACTTATTCTATTGAATATAACTAGATGTTCTCCCCTGCGATGCACGGCATAAAATATTAAATATTTAATTATATTAATAATATGTTATTAAATTCAATTTTTTTATAAAATAATTATAAAATACCCATATGTCAATACACACATATATTATCATTTGATATATTTTATCTATGTAAATATCATAATTTCTTATTTTATGTAGGACATATGAGTTTTAAATCTAATTATGTAAAAAATGAATTAACATTCTATTATTATTGTTATCAACATTCATTATAAAATATAACACCATGTAAATTTTTATATGATTTCGTGTTAATGTAATCATTATACTATGTTTCATCAAACAAAAATTAAAAGTTAAATAATTATTAAATTATACAACTGTGGAAGTAAATTAAAAATATAATTTCTTCAATGTTTTCACATTTTATGTAAAAATATTTTTATTTTCACAATCAACCTTATAAAATATATCTTATATTTAAATTATTATCTCTATATATATACACTATATGGATCTTTAATTAAAGATCATAAAGTAATGAGTAATTTTATAGTATATTAATTATCAAAAATATAATTGATATGAAAAAAGTTACAATCGTTTAAATTTATAAGTTAAAATAAAAATAATAAAGAAAGAGGAAATTTTTGATTGGTTAATAAAAATATATGATGGACTAATTTCCAACTCCTTTTTTAATTTTTATAAAAAAAGACAAATAATATGAGAATGTCATGTGTCCGCGACTATCTTTTAATAGAAGTATAGATAGTTGAATTTATATTGTGAAGAACCGAAAAAAATCAAACCAAATCAAAACCGAATCGAATATTTATAAAACCGAATTTAACCGAACTGAACTTAAAAAAGAATTGAACCAAAACGAAACCGAATATTTGATTCGATTATTGGTTTCGGTCAAAAACCGAACCGAATGGAACCGAGTCCACCCCTACAGTCCACCATTTAATTCCGAATTTAAAGTGACGATATCTCCAACTCCAACTGATTAGACAGTCCAACTCTCAACGAGTCAGAAGCATTAAAATACAAATAAAGTTTTCGTCACGCTACGAGGTGATACACGTAATGTATTAGCCACACATCAGAATATGCCAAAATTAATTCCTAATACACGTCTAAAATATTAAATAACCACACAACACGTATTAATGAAAATCTTATATACTAAAAGCTTAAATTGTCTTATAAATGCAAAGTAATCACAATAAATGTTTCATGAATTGAAAGTGAAATGTGAAAGCTTCATGTGTTAGTACATTAATTTAATAGTCATGCATAAGGGTAAGTACATAGGAATCGTGCAAGACAAATGCAGACTGACAACATGTTTCAAGCCATCTCTAAACCTCAAAGAATACAAACCAAAAATGGCATGAATGCATAAATTAAACACACCAATTAGTGGTTAGTCTTTTTACCTTCCCGTCCATGAGTTACAAATATTTTATCAATTATATAATGTGTCAAAAATCACACACAACAAACCACAACTTCCTCCACACCGCGTGCACATTGGACTACAACTTATTATGGTGGTAAAGTAAGCATCATATCGTCTTACTTATTTAGCATTTTGATTTATACTCCCTCCGTCCCTAATTAGTTGTCCACTTTGCAAAAAACACACATATTAAGAAGCAGAGCATTCTAAAATTTGTTTCCATATTTGCCCATAATTATTGTATAGATTGGTGAGATTCTCCATGTTGATTATTGATGAGTATATTCATTTCCAAACAAAACTTCCAAGGGTAATTTAGGAAAAATCCGTGAAAAAATGCTTTGAAATACCAAATGGGACAACTATTTAGGGACAAATTTTTTTGGCAAAGTGGACAACTAATTAGGGACGGAGGGAGTATTATTTTATGTAAATTTCACGTGTGTTTTTTATGTGTAACAATGTAGGACATAAAGATGGTAGCTTAGGAGATTTGGTAGTAACATCATCTTTTCTAATGGTTTAAGAGATCCTACACATCGTTGTCTTATCAATTAAGTGGAACATGCACGAACATTTTTACTTTGATCGAAAATGCAATATATTGATTAACTGTATTTAAGTTGCTAACGATCAACTATATCTATTTTTTTGTAGCGCATCAAGAAGCATTAAAGAAAGAGATCGAGAAGTCACAAAAATTATGTCAAGAACAAAACATGCAAAAGGCCAATGAACAACAACGACAAAGACAACAACAACAAAAACGACAACAACAACAAGATCAACGCCGCGACCACCGGTGGGATGAATACTTAGCATTCGTATTAATAGTACGTTACAAATTAAACATGCAATATTTTACTTCATGTAATACCGATAAACGGGCTAATACTATTGATTCGTTAGCAAGTAAGTTTATTGAAAATAATGTGACGAGCATTCAATTTTTAGTCAATAATTATTACTACACTTTGTTGGTGCATTTTAATATTTTTGCTCTTAATGTAGTTTTTTGTCTTGCGTTGTGTTAATGTCACTTTTTTAATTAAACGTCTTGAAATATTGTGTGCCTTTGATATTTGATATGACTGTGTAAATTATGTCGATGTTACATATTGCAAATGGTAGTATATAATAAAAATATCTTCACACTATCATCATAACAATGAGAATCTTTTAAATCGAAGAAGTATATAAAGGAGAAGAAAATTGTATTTCAAATGTTATCCACATATCACGAGGTAAGCATTATTCATTTGAGTTTGAGATCATGTGATTCATGTCGTCATACTGTAAATACTTAGAATGAGTTACTAATGAATGCTCCAAATTCGATATTATAGTTTATGGAAAAATGTTGTAATAATGCATTAATTAAAAAATAATTTATGTAAGTTACTCACATTAAAAGATTACATATGAAAAGCCTCATCTATTATACTATAAGATTCAGTCCTTGCATTTAGTGTGTAGTATTTATGACACCAATTGTAAATCAATATCGTGTTTTTGGAGTGCTTCATGCTTCGATCTGAGTAATTGCGAGGATGCAAAGAGTTGGACCTGAGTAATTGCGAGATGCAAAGGGTTGCACCTGAGTTATTGTGACCATGCTAAGTGTTTATGCGTTATAATGAATCTAAATGTGAGATGCAAAGAGTTGCATCTGAGTTATTGCAAGAATGCCAAGTGATTTTATATGCGATAATCAATAAACCTTATTTATTTATTTTTTGTTTTATCGTTTCATTTGTGTAAAGCTCTGCTTTAAATTCGGAGACGAATGAGCATGTCGCGTTGAAGAAGATAGCGAATGCTTTTGATAATAAAATTGATGCGAAGAGGACTCTGCGCGAGATCAAGCTTCTGCGGCACATGGATCATGAAAACGTATGTACTTTCTCTATGTGCATATTTAAGCACTATTTTTTTCTTAAGAAACATCGTTGAATTATTATGAAAATTGATTTATATAATAAGAGATGCATTGAATGAAAGACTCGATATCCTAATTTATTTGATTGTTTCGTGCAGTATTATCTGTCTTGCGAAGTAGACTCTTAAAGTAGACGCGCTCAACATTTTTTGGCTTTTGTATGTTTGTGCACATGAATTTGATATAGAGTGTGGTTTATTTTTTAATTTGTTGTTATAGTTTTTTAGTAAACAATAGTCTTAATAAAGCTGGAGGGGATTGGTAAGCCTGCAAGCAAGTAGGCCTTTTGTTTTCTCAGGGTGTTCATTTTGGGATTTGTAAAGACGATATGAATTGCCACAGGGCAAAAGAACTCTGCTCGAGATTACCGCGACATGTATATGAATATTCGTCTTTCTGTGCATGTATGATATGTAAATGTGATTTAGTTGTTGGCATAAGATCTCTTCAACTAGATGAGTTTTTTAGCGAAAGAAGTTTGTGGATCTACTTTTTCCACAAAAGTTTATTATTTAAGAGAAAGATTCATTTTTTTTCTAACGAGGAACGATAAGTTTTAGTTTAATGCCGTGAATTAATGGAGTTTAGATAAATTGTTATCGGTAGCCCATATTTGGTTAGTTCAATGACGACTTACAAGTAAATGAGTATTGAGAAGATAATGTTCATTTAATTATTAGAGAAAACACCGTAAAATAGGAAATACAAATAGGCAAATGTAATGTAAGAAAAACGTGATAAAGTAGACCAACCATCTCAATTAATGGATTTCAAGCTACCAAGAAAGAGTTGGCCTTCACATGCTTTAAGCATGAGGCAACTAGAAAAAGGAATGTCCGAGCAAAACTTCGCCTTTATATTTTTCTGTCATTTTCACGCAATTTGCTCTGATATATGATTATATGTAGAAGGTTACTTAATGTGTTGATATATCAAGAACTACGACCTCATTTATTTTGCATTACCCAAACCATGGTGATTGATCTTCGGCATTACTTAGTTAAACAAAACATATACCATGTCAAACAAGAAATCGGATAGCCTTGCAATGGAGGTTCCCACCCAAGCGTTTCTTCTACGGACAAACTTGATGTAGGTGTTACTGGCACCATTGTTGTAATGCTTTGTAGAGTTTGGGATGTGAATTCTACTACTGGCCGATATTTTAGTACCGATTTTATTGTGTCCGATGCAAAGGTATCATAGGATTACATTTATCATTTTTGTATTTAATTAAACAAAGTTGAGTTTTAAACATAAGCAAAAGTTCAAACTTTTATCGAAAAACAAAATCTGTGCATTTAATGTGAAGTATATACAACATCGAGATGGAAGTGCAAGGCTTGACGGAATTTATCACATGATATTTAGTAATTAGTATAAAATTAAAAGTCGGTTATGGAATGAGATGAAGTTGAAAAGGTTGCAAGAATAATTGATGATTTAACCTAATGCAATATATATAGATATATGTATTATATTAATGCATTTTCATATACAAGTAATTTATGTGTGTTTTCTATTGATGTAACTCACATATGCGAATTGATTAAAGAAAATGTGCACGAGCATGTATGTAAAACAACATTTAAATGGTTAAATTATACTTTTTAGCATGATTAGTTTATGTAAGCATGCAACTTGAATAATGAATATAAAAGAAAAAGTACATAATTTTTGCTCAAACCCATTTGTAAATTAAAAAAATTAAGTGTAAGACATAATAGTGGAGTCCAAAGGTTTTAGGAATTATTAATAGTGTGTTAATTAATATTCATTTAGTTGACTATTTTGAATTGAGTTTATTGATAAATTTATTAATATTAGTTAGACTTCACTGTTAATTTTCAATGAAATTAGTTGTACAATAAAATGAGATGAAGCTAAAAAAGTTTGTAACGATTTTTATACAGTTTATGTGGCATTATTATATATACATTATTACACAAACTTTAACTTACAAACTTAATAAAGAAAATATTTAACGCACATTAAATTATAACCAATTAGATAGACCCCGTGTGCTTCATATTACCATGCAAAAAGCATCTAATGGACAAGTATTGTAGGGCTAAGTAATAGATCAAAAGAAATAAAGCTATTACCAATTAGATAGACCCCGTGTGCTTCATATTACCATGCAAAAAACATCTAATGGACAAGTATTGTAGGGCTAAGTAATAGATCAAAAGAAATAAAGTTATTTTTTTATCATGCAAATAAGTAATAGATCAAAAGAAACAAATCCATCAGAACTTAATAACCAAAAGCCCATATATAAAATACAACACCACAAAACCAAAACAACATCAAACACTTTTAAATTTTTATACAAGAAAGTTAAAACATTTCATACAACATACTAAACAATAATTAAGTATACACTCGCCAATATACAGAAAGAATACATGATTAACAATTAGATTCTTAGCCCATGCGTAGCACGGGTTCTGCATGTCTCGTTTAAATATAACATTTTGCAAAAAACCTCTTCACATTAAAGAAAGAGATTGACAAGTCACGAAAATTGTATCAAGAACAAAACATGCAAAATGCCAATGAACAACGACAAAGACAACAAGAAGAACAACAACAACAAGAACGCCACTACCACGTGTCAATATAGATGAATACCTGGCATTCATATTAATAGTACGTTACAAATTAAACATGCAATATTTTACTATACGAATTATAATTTATTATACGAATTATAATTTATACTCTTGAATATACTAATCACTTTAATGTTTTATGTTTTTATAGTTTTGTTAAAAAGGAAATTTGTTTTATAGTTCGCTTTTAATAATGTAATTTATTTGAACAACGAAGTCCGTCTTTCACAAAAAAATGAGAGTTTCAAACATGAACCGAAAATTAGTCCCGAACATTACGAAAAAAACAATTAGATCCAACCCGAGTGCATCGCATGGGTCTGAGGCGCCCAAACTCGTGTGCATTGCACGTGGATGAATATAAAAGGTCTCCAACATTAATGTCATCGCTTCATATTTAAAATAATTTATGTAACTTATACATATTAAAAAATTACATGTGAATAGACTCTTTTCAATGTAACATCTTGAAAAAAATCTCTTCACATATACTCTTTTAATGTCAATAAACTATTATAAATGTGTGTCATGATTAGAAATGTGATACCATCACAGCTTAGATATATAATGACGAAAATAAGTTCTGAAGAATACGATATAAAAACTCGTATAAAGCTTAGCAAATGTGTGACACCATGAAAACTTAAATATAAAATGACGAAAATAAATGCCGAATATTACGCTATGAAAACTTCTATATAGCCCATGTGCATCGCACGTATTTTAAATCTATGAAAACTTCTATACAGCACATGTGCATCGCACGGGCATCGTTGACTATCATAAGAAATAGTTATAACTTAGCCCAATGTATTAATATTAGTTAGTTCCAATTAAAAATGATAGAGTCAATACCAAAATAAATAGACAAAAAATATTACGTAAAAAATACATCTTAAAAGATTACATGTCAATAAACTATTTTAAATACGTATCATGCTACATAATGTATGCTACCATGACAACTTATATATACAATGACAAAAATACGTCCCGAATATAAAATGACAAAAATAAATGACGGATCCATGATCAAAATGACGAAAATTTGTGCTGAACAATAACAATTTAAAAATATAATACCATCATATACAGCTCGGGGCATCGCCCGGGTCTGAATGACTCGTAAATAAAATAAAAGTGTGGTTATTACAACCCTCTCATCCTCTGAATGACGTACGAGGTCATATTCCTAACAAATAACATATGCATAGATTTTTAGGCGAAGGCCGTTGCCCCAATTGATTAGATGTAGGGCTGTCAAAAAAATCCGAAAAATCTGATATTCGTCCGAAATATCTGTATTCGTATCCGGAAAAAGCGGATATTATCTGTATCCGAAAAAAAGTGGATACGAATATTATCCATATCTGAAGATTCCGGATACGGATATGGTTATAGGCGCATCCGTATCCGAAAATATCCGTATCCGAAATTAATTATATATAATATATATTTTCAATATAATTTTAATATACAATTATAAAATATATGAATGCTACTCTCAATAATACTTTGTCACATGTCTTCATTCTTTGTTTCTCAATATTAAAATATAAGCATGCAGTATAAGTTATCTTTACTTATTAGTTATTTCTCTTTTTAACACAACAATCAGGTCAGCTAGCCCAAGTGGTATTGACTGGTAAGGAGAAGGAGCTTCACCAGGGTTTAAATCCCTCCTCCTACATTAAACTTTTGAAGATTAAAAAAAATGGCGGATACGGATAATATCCGTATCCGGATAGCATCCGCCGGATATTATCCGTATCCGATCCGTCAGGATATTTCCGAATCCGGATACGAATTCGGATACCTCTACTAAATGCCGGATCCGGATACGGATATGGCCATATCCGGCTCCGTATTATCCGTTTGACAACCCTAATTAGATGGAAGAACGATACTACCCCTACACTCAAGTACGTACATATGGTGAACGAATACATAATTAACATACATGAATCAGTCCGAGTTGAAGCTTTATTATAGCTCAGATACATGTAGATCACATTTGACGAGTCTGGTAAGGATCTTCTCCTAGAAATTCATACTCCTGAATTTCTAAATAATATCTCGGCAACTAGTGTCCCGAGCCATATTTTGAATTCGAAGATTGACATTTATGCAATATTAATGAGCACTACAGATAATTTCTCTGGATTTTATAATGTTACTCGTCTTATTATGTCACAAGACTATATACGTACTTTATAAAAGTGAGTCTTAAGTGAAATTTATTCAGGGAAGGTGTTTCTAGTTCCTAGATTGAGCCTCACTCTATCTTATATAACTTATAAGGATTGAGCCTTGCTCTAGTCAATATAAGGCTGTCATTTACTTTTCAAAGGAGATAATTTTCTTTGAACGTTTGTTATACAATGACCATCAATAAAAGTCAAGAACAAACTCTTCTTGATTAGGTATTTTCTGAGGAGACCCGTCTCCACACCTGAGCAAGCATATCTTGATGTTTTAAGGGTCACGAACAGGAAGGACTTGAAGTTTGTGGTTTGTGACGATGTTGAAAGGCCGATGAACAGAACGACAAAGGTTGTTTAAAAAGAAGTTGTTGATAACATGTAGTGTATTAAAACTCTCTCTTTAGGTATCTTGGAACACTTGATTTTTTCAACAAATGATCGAGAATTAATTATCAAATGCCTGAGTATTTTAAACAATATTCCTCCTATTTAATGCCAAGTTGCTTTTTTGGGGAATAATTGAGAATGATTTATTTTACTGTTTTCGTAATCGAAAATATTAGTTGCATGGCATATTTATATGATGATGTTGAGTTGATATTATCCCGATTTTGATTTTATGTCATATGGTTGTTAATATGTATAGTTTTTTTTTTTGAAATAGAACATCAAACTCCATTAAATGAGTAAATCACGAATAATTCGGAGGATTAACAAACCAATCCCCAACCAAGTTCAAAGAAACAACTGCTCTAGCGAGCATATGAGCAATTATATTTACTCACCTTCTAAGATGAAAAACAGAAGCAAAATGAGAAGATAAAATAAGGTCTTTGCAAGATTGAATAATTAGACCATTATAAGATAAATCAGTAGTATCTCGCGAGATAGAAAGGCAAAAATTCAGACAATCAGTCTCCAGTACCACATCTTGAAAACCCTTTCCTTTCAATCAAGATAGAGCCTCCTTGCACGCCAATGATTCGGCCAAATATGGATCACATTCACAGTACAAACCCCGACTAGTGGCAGCCACAAAAGCTCCGTTACTATCCCTGACTACTGTTTAACCTCAGCCTGTAGAAATAAACTCGAAAGACACTCAACACAAATTATGAATAGGTAAAGTGATAAAGGGTCACCTTGACGTAACCCTCGGGTTGGTTCAATAACATCCGTAAGGGCACCCCGAACTCGAAATATGCCTTAGCCATGTCTAGTTTCAACGCTGCCCAACCATATTTTCCTGATAGTTTTTCTCACAAATAGTGTGCAAGTTCAGACGCAATGAGAATGTTGTCCGTAATCAACTTATTTGGAACAAAAGCACTTTGGGGAACTAAAATTAGCCCATCCAAAACACCGTTGATAAGATTGACTATCATTTTCGCTATGACCTTGTATGTCACATTACAAAGAGCTATCGGCCTCAAATCGGAAACACGTTCCTGGACAGTTTTTTTCAGAATTAAAACCACATATGTATCATTCAACCCCTTTGGGAAATCTAAAGTATTTAAACACTGGAGAACAAAAGTAGTGAAATCACCTCCAACAATATCCCAATGCCGTTGAAAGAAGCCAGGATTCATGCCGTCCGGACATGGGGATTTATCGGGGTGCATAAACCACAACGCAACCTTTACCTCTTCGGTCACAAAAGGAGCTAACAATGCTCCATTTTCCTCATCAAAAGCACGCCTATGACTATCCCTAAAAGTCTTCCCGACAAATCAATGGATTGTTATAACGTCCTATATTCACGTGCAACATACTGGTGGAAAGATTAGTTTAATTAGATATATCTAAATGTAAAACATATTTATTACTCCCCGTTTTACATTAGATATTAATTACATGACTAATTTTCATAAAATAATCAAGTAAATAATTTAAATGAAGCCTAATTAGTTAATTAGTTAAATACATAATTTTTATATTTAATTTAATAAAATATATTTATATATGATACACAGTTCTATTTATATTCAAGTAATTTTAAGTTTCAAGTATTTTTTATCGGAATGATTTTTTTTAAACTTATTTTCATTACTATTGTTACTTTCTTTCAAACATTAACATATACAATCATACATATTTTATAATTTGAACAAACCAACAATAATTATATAATAATATCAATTGCCATTGATCCCTTAATTAAATTTGATTGTGATATCGAGGGAGTAAATGTAAATCTAATACTCCGTCCGTCTCATGATAAATTATTCACTTTATTTATGAACGTTCTATAATAAATTATTAAAATTTAAAATGACGTACACTATATATTATCTTATTATTTCATCAATTTTTTTATTACACTCTATCTATTATTTTCCCTCTCTGAATTATATTATTGTACTACATCTATTATTTTATCATATTTCTCAAACAAATTAATCATAAAGTATGGACAATCTCCTCTATATACTAATGCAGAATACGCTGAGTTGCCAGCCTTCTCACGCTCGATCGCCACATGTTTTCTTGGCCGGGTGCATATGTGTTCCTCTCACGCTCAAATTGACACATAATCAATTACTGACCTAATCATTATTGCATTAATTACATTATAATTATACCTCAAATAACTCCTACCTACCTTATTAATTTTTACGAATTAAGGAATATGAATTATGAATAAATAAGAATTGATTATATTTACAAAAAGATTTCATATTTTCATTAATTAAAATATAATTCTCAAACAAAGAGAAATTTGATATAGCAGTGTGCACTATATATTAAAAACCTAAAATCTCACGGAAATATTATATATTCAACTAATTAATTAGTTTATATTAGTTAGTCAATATAATTAGGTATATCAATAAAAAATCAATGAAATGAAAGATGCTTGGGAATATTGCAAAATAAGTGTTGAATATATATAATTAAAAAGGTACTTGAAGTCCTAATCAATTAAATAAATCAAAATAATCTTACTCAAAAATAATATTGAAAGTGTAGAAACAATAGTTTTAATTATTATTTATAAATAAATCAAAGAAACTATGGAATAAATGAATTAGTCTATTTTAATTTTAAATCTTATTTAATTAATATAAAATAACAAAATAAATGAAAAAACTTGTATTTACTAAATTATATAATTCCCGATTTTAACAATTTTTAAAGTGATATTTCAAAATATATAAGAAATTAAATTTAATAATAATATATTAATCCATATATCTTTGTACAAAGAGAATTTTAGAAAATAAAATTGATCGTTTTAAGTGATTCTTAATTTTTTTTGTCTTAAATTTATCTACTTTTAAAATCAACTATACATTTTTGAAAGTTTTGGATTTACTTTTGTATTTTAAATTATATCCAAATAGTATATGTAAATTTTTTTCAAATATAAGAATTCGATTATCTCCTTTTTGGCCATATAACAGGAACCATTAAATGCTTAACGATTTGGATCATTTTGGCAAAAAAAGACTAAAAAAGAAGGTGGAACTAAAATTTCATCAAATACAGTTTAACACAATCAGATATGAATTGAGGTTTTTTCTAATACGAGTTTCCGAAATGACTAAAAGTGCCCAACTATTTATGTGTTCTCTTGAATGTAAAATGTGTATAATACTTCTATATATTAAGTTAATGTTTGAAAATAACATCATATAAAAATGATAATAAAGTTTGAACTGAACCAAATGTCACTTAGTTTTTTTGTAATACAAGTTTCACGAATCACTAAAAATACTCTAATTAGTTTTCTCTTCTTTTGAATGTAAAATTTCTTGAATTTAGTAGTACTCTTAATTATGAAGTTCAATGCCTGAAAAGTACCACTTTTCCCGGCTCATCTTATATTACAAACAAAATTTGGCATTTTTTTCTTTTAAAAAATGAGGATAATTTTAATTAGGCTAGGATGTGGACGTAGTTTTCTTAGTTAACTCCGTGATTAATATATTTACAATAAGTCATACAAGTAATTCACTTATATATATACTACAATGATGCTGCTTCTTTTTTGTTTTTAAAATTGGGAAGTACTCAATTTTAAGTTATAAGTCATAAACTTCTTACTTTGTAATTCCAAAATCTATTTTAAAATAAATATACATATAGTTTCACTTCAACCAAATGCCGCCGAGATTTTTTGTAATACAAGTTTCAGGAATTAATAAAAGTACTTCAACTCTTTTTTTATTTTTTAATATAAAATGGGGAAGACTTTAATACTCTTAAATATGAAGCTAAATGTTTGAAAATATTTCATATAAGCATAAATATACCGTTTTACTTTAATCAAATCAATTGAGTTTTTTATTTTGTAATTTTTTAAAATTTTAAGGTCGTTTTTAATTAGGACAAAATTTTGATGTATATTTTTTTAACTTATCCAAGCTATTCTTATATATAATAATCTAAATTGTTAAATTTCTTGGTAATTTTAAGGCTAGGACTTGGATGTAGTTTTCTAAATTAACAGGTATATTTATAATAGGTCATACAAGTAATTAAATTATATATACTACTATTATATTTTTTTATTGAAATTTGAGAAGTGCTTAATTTTAAGCTATAAGTCAAAATCTCTTATGTATTTCGAAAAGTTTTTTAAATTTTAAATATTACAAAAATTACCCTTGCCATAATTATTTAGTATAATTCTACATATGAAGTTGTACCAAAGGACAATGCATATATCAGTTATTCAAGTATAAGCTCTTCTTCACTTGGGCATCATCGCAAACTCATAAGACCGACCAAGAATATGAGATTAATTGTTGGACAAACAATGTCATCTCATCATCTACAAGAAATTAAGGACTTCTCCGAATGAATCCTAAAAATTATAAATGGTAAGCTGGGTGAAGAAGTCGAGAGAGAAACCTTGATTGATATTCTTGATATTTACTAATTCGGAATGCCGAAAATCATATTGCAACCATTGTTGAAAGCACTATCATTCACTTATAAGTAACTTTCCATAAAGTGAATTTTTGAAGAAAGAGCAATCCTGACGCCAACAAACGACGTTGTGGAGATAGTAAACGATTACGTGATGTCTATAATTTCAAAAGACAAGCGGATATATCTCAGTTCTAATAGTATATGCAAAATTTATGCCCTCTAGAAGTCAAAATCAAGTATATCCAATGGATTTTTTTTAATAGCATCAAGTGTTCTAGAATTCCAAATCACATCTTGAAATCGTAAGTTAGAGTTTCAGTTATGCTAATTCAAAATATGGATCAATCATCATAATTATGCAATGTCACACCATTAATAATTATCCAAATCCGTAACAATATTATTGAACAAAAAAATTCAGGGAATAATTCTGAGAGTAAAGTATTTATTCCATAATTGATATTAAGACCTTAGATATCAGATTACCATTTAAATTTCAAATACGCCAGTTCTCACTTATTATAAGCTTTGCCATGACTATATTTAAGAGTCAAGATCAAACGCTTTCTCATGTTGTTATGTATCTTCCAAGACTCGTATTCGGTCATGGTTAGTTTTATGTTGCCATATAAAAAGTGAAGATCAGGAAATATTAGAAAGAATATATTAAATTTATAATGAACATTTATATATTATATATATAAATAAAAATTCTTTTTTGTAGTCCGTGTAATTACACGGGTGTTATATTAGTTTATCCTAGTGCAGAAGAGAGTATATGTTTTTCTTTTTATTTGATTTAGAGAATAAAATGGTTCTGAATTTAGATCTCATTCCCAATAAATATCGGGTGTTGTGTCAAGAAAAAAAGTCGGCTGCTGGCCCCACGAGAAATAGGAAAACGATCATCAGCTTCCGTTTGCGTTGGAGAACCAAACTCGCCGGAGTTTCCGTCATTTGCAGCAGAATCTATATCTATACAAACAAACGCGTATACTGGAATTAAGTAATCCACACAACAATACGGTTGATGGGTACCCGTGAGGAAGAAAGGCTGCTTCTCGAGGAGGGTCTTGTAGAGGTGCTCTCCTTTTCGTCTCCCCCCCCCCCCCCCCTCCGTCTCCCACTCCCTATCTCTCTCTGTCCGTGTTTATGTGTTTCTTTTTTAATTAAAAGAATTTATCGGGTTGTCGTGGCTATTTTTTCCCGCTGTTCAGCTGAATTTAAAGCCTAATTTTGTGAATTTTGCGTACATTTCTATGCTGATGAGTAGGTTTCTTTGTTTTTTACTTTACTTTCTTGACCATTGGGGATTTTTCATATTCTGTAATCTGTAGAATGGTTTATGCTAATCTAGGGAGTGCTTGGTTGTGGGGTTTGGGGTTAAGGTATGGGAATCAAAGTCATAGTGTGTGTTTGGAATTACACTACTATGACTCTAATTCCCCCAAAATGAGGAATCCCCCATACCTCAACAATTTGAGTGGTATGGGTATCATTCCTTTCCATTCCCTTTCCATTCCTTCTTATTTCACCAAGCATCCCCTTAGTGTTCAAAATTGGAATAAGTCGAAGTAGGTCTGTTTCCAATATAAGCCACAATTTGCTCTTGAACCTTTTAACAAGATAAAGCATAAAAGAGGTTATTACTAAGCTCATCCAAATGGTTCCTCATCTTTCTAACATAACCAAATGTATCTGTCTTTCAACCGCCTTTGATATGCCATTGAATGTTAAACATTTGCTAGATTTAAGAGAAATCTAGATTCATGAGTCAAATTAACTGTCGTGCGAATAATTTGATTGTCAAGTTTGTTATGAATACATGCTTGAATGAGAAGAAAATCGAAACAAAGGCATTACAGTACATACATTTGTTTACCCACTTTGCCAGAAATTCTGACTACATCAAGCTAGGATATGCACTATATGTTTTCTCAAGAGACGGAGTTACAAATCGTTGGACCATTTCTATTATAAGGGTCATAGCCGTAACAGAAATTTACATAATACCTAAATACTCTCCAAAAAAGTTCGCCGTTATAGTGCACAGTATCGCAGGCTCCAGAACCTAACAAAGTTGGCATGGCGACTACTATGTTCTCCTTCCTTTGAATACTGTCGTCATTGAATTTGTTGGTTTATATTCTTAGCTATAATGACATCTTCATTGTTTTGAACGTTGAGGGTCTCTTGACTCTGCAGAACCATCTGGACAATGTTATGACTGATGTGAGATCTTGTGAACGTTTTTTTTTGATAGGGCAAATCTACATAATTATATGCCAGGATTTTATAATGCAGCAAATATGCATGGTCTTACGCTTATGATATGTGCACTAGATAAAGATAAAATAAAATAAATAGTATTAAAAAGAGAAAGAAGGTAAAGCGATAGAAGGGAAACAGTCTAAGTTTTTTTTTTATCTTGTTTGGATACTATACCTACTTTTACAATGATTTTACCTTGATTTTTCATGTATTTTAGTTTGATGCTCGTCATCGTCGTCTATCTTGGCTATTCATTTTACACTTCTTTTTTCTGTAGGATGGTAGTAATGGGCTATATACGGGTGATGGTTCTGTTGACACCAAGGGAAACCCCGTTTTGAAGAGCAACACCGGGAACTGGAGAGCATGTCCTTTTATTCTGGGTATTTATGGAATTTTACTCTTGTTTTCCCATATTCCCAATTTTCTGATTCTTTTTTTAATATTGATGGCAGGGACTGAATGCTGTGAGCGTTTGGCTTACTATGGAATCGCGACTAACCTTGTAAGTTACCTCACCAAAAAGTTACATGAAGGGAACGTGCCAGCTGCTAGAAACGTGACCACTTGGCAAGGCACCTGTTACCTAACTCCCCTTATTGGGGCAGTCTTAGCAGATGCTTACTGGGGAAGATATTGGACTATTGCTGCCTTTTCCACTCTTTACTTCATTGTAATCTCCTAACTTCTTCCGTCATTTTATTTTTTTTGGGCTAAAAACTGGACTATTATTTTGTGTGGGAACTTGGTTTTGCGTCATTTTCTTCTCCATTATCCAAGTTTGAATATTTATGGTGGCCCAGACTTTTTACTCATTTTTTTCTTTATAAATGAGAAATGTATTTGTGCTTTTGCTCAGTCCTTAAATTGCACTATGTCGAAAGTAGAATAGTCTAATGCTCGTCTGCTGTTTCTCCTTATTGGACCTAAATAGTGAAAAATGTCCATCTAACAAATTAAACTTCTATTTTATCCCTTAATATTTTAAACTCCAGTGCACCTCTTAAACTGCCATTACTGCATGCAAAGTAGACTGTATTTTTTGAATTCTATTGCAAGTTGAAATTGTTGAACTTTTGGGTTCAACTTGTAAATGTTTCATTCCAGGTGGTTTGTAGTTTGTGATACTTGTGGACAGGTATATGTACAATTGAGCAAGGAATTGAGTGAGTTATGTATTTGATTGTATATTATTATCGGAGGTTTTTGGAATTGAATATAGATATGTTTCGGGTGGTGAACAATACCCAAGGTATCCATTGTAATCGAGCTTTAGGAAAATGTTGTTGATATTAGAAAATGACAAATACTTGGATTTGACCACCATAACCTGTACTTTAAGACGGGTCTGATGTTTTCTTCTGGATTTTAGTTCTTCTGATTTTTTCAAGGTTATTAGGGCCTGGTTTTTTAGGGTTTAGTTTTTCATTTATTTCAGTTTTTATGGTCATTTTTTAGTATTAAAGTTTTTTCTTCCTGTAACGATTATTGACGGTTTCAAAGTTTGATTCATGTTAGCCGACCCCAAATTATTTTGGGACTAAGGCTTAGATGTTGTTGTTGAAAGTTTTTTCTTCCTTTTTCTTTTCCTCCCCCATAGGAGTGGAGGATTGTCCTTGTTTCCGAGTACCCCCTTGGAAACTCTGCCTCAGCCCAAATCTAGGGCTAAGTTTTCCATCTGTTCGTCCCCTTGGTACTCCGCTTGGGTCGCATACCCGCGCTTGCTGAGCCTGGTTCTAGGGTTACGGTTTCATATCAAAAGGGTTTTCCCAAAAGGGCTCCAGCCGTTCTTATTTTTAAATTAAAAGTAAGTTAATTTTTCTTAGAGTTTTCTATTTTTGATGTTTTTTAATATATTTCTATTTGACTTAGTTTAGGGGATAGGTGTCCTGGTGAGACGAATACATTAGGTTTCACAGGAGACCTACTAGTAAAAAATACATTTGTTTAATTGTCAGAGGTTTTGAGAAATTTATTTAAAGCAGGTAATGCAGTTTTTCACCCAAAATCACTTGAAAAACTTCAGAGGTGACCGACTATATCATTGCCATCAGATGACATAAACAAGGGAAAATTACATCTACTCTCCCTGCAAAACATCCCCTTCTCAAAAAAGTCCCTGCCATTTTAGCGATAACCCTATGGTCCCTACAAATGCATAAAACAATTACAAAATGGTCCAAAAAATGCATTTAGAAAAATAGAAAATGGACCAATCTGTTATTGTTCAAACGTGGAGGACTTTTTTGTAATTAGGCAATTTTGTAGGGAGAGTAGATGACATTTGCCCTGAATACTAAATATGCGCTTATGAAATTTGTCAAGAGCATGCATTACCCTTGAGTTCTTCACTAATCAACCAGAGGAACGTGTTTTGCGATGATTGAACCACTATATATTTAGTACCAACTCATGCATCAACTTGCCAAATAAAAGCTCTAATCTTTTATACGTTGTCCCCCTCTTATGTGCATTACTTCCTTTGGTTTCTCTCCATCTTATTAATCTAACTCCTTGTTTTTTTCGAAATTTACGAAGGGTATGTGCACCTTGACTCTTTCCGCAACTATACCGGCTTTTAAACCTCCCGAATGCATCGACTCTGTATGCCCTTCAGCTACACCGGCTCAATATGGAGTATTTTTCTTTGGGCTTTATCTTATAGCACTCGGGACAGGAGGCATCAAACCATGTGTTTCGTCTTTCGGGGCTGACCAGTTTGACGACACGGACCCCGCCGAGAGAGTTAAAAAGGGCTCTTTCTTTAATTGGTTCTATTTCTCTATCAATATTGGTGCCTTGGTATCGAGCAGCTTGATTGTGTGGATTCAAGATAATGCTGGGTGGGGCCTCGGTTTCGGCATCCCGGCTTTGTTTATGGGGATTGCTATAGCGAGTTTCTTTTCAGGCACCCCTCTCTATAGGTTTCAGAAACCGGGAGGAAGCCCTATCACCAGAATGTGTCAGGTTTTGGTTGCATCGTGCCGTAAGTGGAATTTGGCTTTTCCTAGTGATAGCAGCCTTCTATACGAAACGCCTGATAAAAGCTCTGCGATCGAAGGGAGTCGGAAATTGTTGCACACTGATGAACTGAAGTAAGTCCTTTTTTTTACTTCTTTTTTTTTCAGCAGTTGCCTTTTCATTAATATAGTTAAATAAACTTTGGTATGTCTTTTAAAAGAATTTCTTTTGTGTTGATAAGGATGTTCAAAACATGTTGCTGGCTTGGAATTTCTGTATTTTGTTGGTATTTAATTATAAGGGACAACCACAAAAACGGCCCTCGAGGGTTGGAGTAATTGCAGAAAAACCCAAAAGAATTTCAAATTCCCTAGACACCCCTCGAGGCTTGATCCCCATCTTACATTTCTCTCATTCATAAGAAAAAAGGGTTGCAACTTGCAAGTTACCTTCTTGCATCTATATACATAATACGGTTATCCCCTCAAAATCAAGACTCGATCGAACTTGAGTGTTTATTTTTGTAAATGTGATTTTTTTTTGTAAATATTCCAAATCTCAGGGGTAGTATCTGTAATTATCTCTTAATATAATTTCCTGAGAAATCCTTCTTTCTGTGGTTTTTAATATCTTTGACTCATAGGATGTACTTCTTAGTTCAACACGGTGCATTTGAGATTAGCTTGAAATGCTTCTCAATTTGAAAGCAAAATGAAATAACCAAATTTATTCCAGCATTTGTTATTTGTTTGGCCAAATTGCCCTTCTTGATTGAACCCTTGGACAACTTCTTCATTGTTCTAACGCAAGATATTCACTCCTGAACCTCCATATATTAAAATGGGATAATTAGACTGTTTACTTTGAAGTTTGGCGAAATTACAAAAAAAGACCCAGCTAACATTGGAAATTACAGAACCATCCATAATGTTACACTCGTCCTGCAAAATGTTCGTTAACTTTGCTTTTCTTTTTAAACAAAATAAGGTAATTACAAGAACTACTTTGAGGTTTGGCAAATTACAAAAGAAACCCAGCTAAAGCTGAATATTACAAAAGCACCCTTAATGTTTACATTGGTCTTACGTTTCGCACATGTCTTTTGTGGAGCTAACGGAAATGGTTAACCTCATCAAAAAAAAATTATGGTACAATATAACCCCAAATTTTTGAAACTGTTGAGGGATGCTATTGTAAAATACTTGATAATGTGGGCAAATTCTGGGTGGTCAACTAATAGTTGGAGCAAAATATAAGTGGAATCAAGTGTTT
This sequence comes from Orobanche coerulescens, assembly GCA_033398695.1. Lineage (NCBI taxonomy): Eukaryota > Viridiplantae > Streptophyta > Magnoliopsida > Lamiales > Orobanchaceae > Orobanche > Orobanche coerulescens. The sequence goes on along the minus strand of CM065805.1, from coordinate 167,990,410 downwards.
TTTGTAATTTTCAAAGTTGCCTGGTTCCTTTTTGTAATTATCCTAAATCTCAAGGGTAGTTTTTACAATGATCCTTTTTTTTTTTTCTAATAATGTTAGTTTTTTGAATATTTCGTATAACAGTGCTAATCATCCATTGTTTTTTTCATGTCCTCAACTTTGTCTAGTTTAGTTTATTTGGACACTTGTCTATTTATATTTCTAGCAACCAACTAAAGATAAAACACTTGTAACATACTAACTTTTCTAACCCTTGTGATGATGTTATCTCTTTCCTCTTCCAAGTTGCCTTGATAGAGCGGCAATAATTTGCGACACCGACAACAAAACCGGCGACTACTCCGACCCATGGACCCTATGCACAGTAACCCAAGTTGAGGAATTGAAGATCCTAATCCGCATGTTCCCCATCTGGGCCACCGGAATTGTCTTCTCCGCTGTGTACGCCCAGATGTCGACCATGTTCGTCGAGCAGGGAATGGTCATGGACACCTCCGTCGCCTCCTTCACCATCCCCGCAGCCTCCCTTTCCACCTTCGACGTCATAAGCGTCATCCTGTGGGTCCCGATCTACGACAAGGTCCTCGTCCCCGTCGCCTGGAAGCTCACCGGCAAAGAGAGAGGTTTTTCCGAGCTCCAGCGGATGGGGATCGGACTCTTCCTGTCGGTTCTGTGCATGGCGTCCGCCGCCGTAGTCGAGATCCGGCGGCTGGCGATTGCTGAGGAGCTCGGCCTGGTCGGCGAGGCGGTCGGCGTGCCCATGAGCATTTTCTGGCAGGCGCCACAGTATTTCCTGCTGGGAGCGGCTGAGGTGTTCACGTTCATCGGGCAGCTCGAGTTTTTCTACGATCAGTCGCCGGATGCTATGCGGAGTTTGTGCAGTGCGTTGTCGCTGCTGACGACCTCGTTGGGGAATTATTTGAGTTCGTTTATTTTGACGTTGGTGACGAGTCTGACAACGAGGGGAGGGATGAAGGGGTGGATACCGGATAATCTGAACGAGGGTCACCTCGATTATTTCTTCTGGCTTCTGGCTGCGCTAAGCTTCTTGAACATGGTGATCTACGTATTCTGCGCCAAGATGTACAAATCGAAAAAAGCGTCCTGAGAATATCAGATTATTACTTTCTACTTGACCCCCCCCCCCCCCCGTTTCATCACTTTGATTGAACATTAGGATTTCTGTGGTTTGCACCTGAAGACTCCTTCAGAACGTGAGTTCCAGATATGGCTTTTTTTTCCTCTCTTCTGGTTAAATCGGTCCGACCGGCCGGTCTTCACCTTGTCTAACGTATGTTATTTGACTTATTTTATAAGTTTAATCATTTCTGTTAACATAGTTGATTTTTTTTTTCTCCTGAAGTTGCATGTTTTTTTTTTTTTTTTCTGGTTGAGTGAAGTATGTTTTGACCCCCCAACCAACCTTTATAAAAATATATATATAAAAAAATATATATATATATATATATTGACGCGTTACATACGTCTAATATTAGATGCGATCTTACTGATCTTATTGTACTAATTATGCATGAAATATATGCATTTCGTGCATCAAAATTTCAATGCATTAAAATATCGATACATTAAAATATTAGATTACATGCATCAAATATATTGCATAGTAGTGTGGAAAAATTGTAATTTTTCTCCTATATTTGGATTTTCTTTCAGATAAAGAAATAAAGGGATTTTACAGGAGTTTGGATCCTCTCCATTTACTGGAGAGGACTGGAGGGAATCTGCACCCTCCATTTTCCCCACACACACATACACCCGTGCGGGTATGTGTGAATTGGAGCGTCCAAATTGAACTGGACCCTCCAGTACTGGAGAGGATCTCTGCTCATTTTACGTTTTCCGACTTTAACATATATTTACAACCGAGCCACTGGACATGTCCAAGAGCCTTATATGAATTGGATTTTTTGAGTCTTCGCAGCAAATTACATTGTTTAATAATAATATTTTATAAAAGTATTACAAAACCATAATATTGAAATAATTAAAAGAATCATGACTTCAGCTGGTAATCAAATGTTATATAGAGTAACAAAACTGTTACTTGCAAGTATTTAAATGCAATATATTTCAACGGTCCCGAGGCGTTAGATACTGAATACTGATTAATGCATAATTGATCTAAAAATTCATATACAAAATATCTCTTTTTGTAGCATAAGCATATGGATTGGTGATAAAAAATAATTATTTTAAAGATATGTCAAAACATGAGCAAAAAAATATTTATTTTACAGATTACTGACATGAAACGTCAAAAAGGACGAAAAGTCGAACCAAATTCAAGATCAGAAAATTTTCATGGACAATATACAAAACGATCAAGACAAAACGGCGCAACCAGGACCGTTTCTTCGGCCATTTCATTCACGGCGCAACATGAGTCGTGTCTTGTGCCGTTTCATACACGACCGGCATTTTCCGTCGGGTCCTTGCGCGTGTTCCGGACATGATCGAGTCACCCTACAACACGGCGATACAATACGGCGCAAATCAAGGCCGTTTCTTCGGCCGTTTCTCACACGGTGAACACACTGCACAAAATGGGCCGTTTTCCAGAGTCCTTTTCAGGCAGTTCCTTAGCTGAATATTCCATTTGACCATCTTGTGAGCCCAACAACCATGTATTTTATTTGGGGGTCAATGATCTGAAAATCAAGACATGCATGGAAGATCAAGTGTGAATCAACTACCAAAGAAAAAATCAAGATACTACAACACATTTCTTGAATTAAAAAATCCATAGTATTCTTGAAAATCACCTATAAAAGGACACCTTCGTCCATGAAAAAAATCACTCCTCTTCTTGCTAAGAAATATCCTTTCTTTAGCAAGACATCTCTTCCTAGAAAAGAATTTTTTATTATAATTTTGTATCCATTTTATTTTTGATAGTTTGAAGTCGTTCTTCTATTTTGTAATTGAAAAGTGCTTGATCAATAAGTACTTAGTATCTTACTTCATAGTTTGTAACTTTTGTAATCAAGTTCGAAATTATATTTCGGAGATCATTTCTTGCACTTTGATACATCGTATTCAAGTAAGTTTTCATCTATTGTCATTAAGTTCTAAATTATTACAAGTTTTTATACATTATGTATATTAATCAATTCTATTTTAATTATAATACATAGGAACCGATGAGTATCTAATCTTTCTTCCTAGGGGAAGGGGGATTTCTATTAGGTTATATATAAAGTATTTGATTGATTTACACTATCTCGATTAAAAGGGATTAATTGGTTTAAATAGTGATTGATCATATCCTATTTCTAATAAAACTTTCTTGATTGATTGTTAAGTGAATTGGAAACATATCTTTTCAATCATCAAGTGTTTATCTTGTTAACAACATTTTAAGGTTACGAAAGTATTAAGAGGCCTTTGAATACGAAAGTTATGAGGTGAAAAGTTGATTACTCGATAAACACTCGTTTATCTTTTATATTGTAAATCAATTCATCTACTTTATTAAAAACCTAATTTAATGAACCCATAATCCCCTAGTGTTTATCAAATCATGTTCTAACTCATTTTAGTTCGATTCATTCTCACTAGTATAAAAAATAGTCTTAATAAAAATAGTCTAGTTATAAATAGTCTTAATAAAAACAGTCTAGATAAAAATAGTCTTATTAGAAACAGTATCATTAAAAATAGTTTAGTTTAAAAATAGTGCATTTAATTTAGTTAACTTACAAACCCAATAAAAATCTGTTTTAGAATATTTTAATATTTATTTCTCGCAATCTATAACAAAATATTATACGAAGCCCTGTTAAGCAATCCTCGAGAGAAAAGACCTTGGTAGAACTTACCACAACTACTTCTACCTCGTATATATTTGCGAGCGATTCAAAAACTCCTATTTTTAGGATAAGTTTTTGTCGATCAAATTTTGGCACTGTTGCCGGGATTGTTTTAGGCCAAATATAAATTTTGGTATACTTTTGTTTATATCTTGTGATTTTACCTTTCTTTATTTTACATATTTTATTCTTCTTGTTCTTATTTTTTTTGTCACATAAGGTGCGCTTAACTGTTTTCTAGTCTATGCAGGGCCGTAGGTCCCTTGTAAGAACTTTGGTACCATACAACGAAAACGTTCATCCCGATTATCAAGTTGGAGATAGCCTGGAAGATATTAGCAGTGAAGGAGAATTTTTGACAGAAGAAAGTACTGAATCTTCCAATCAAGAAGGAAAGTCAACCTTTAGAAACGAAGAACCTATGGCATACCAACAAACTTTGAAAGATTTTGCTAGACCAGTGATCGGTACAACGTCATGCATACAACTTGGCCAAACAACACGAAATCATGAATTGAAATCCATTCATTTCAACCAACTCCCATCTTTTTATGGGATGCCAAAAGAGGATCCTTTAAGTTTTATTCGAGATTTTTACTCGGTTGTCAATACCTTTCCATTACAACGATTGACCGAGGATCAATTGAAAATGAGGTGTTTTCCTTACACTTTAAAGGATCGAGCAAAAACATGGGTTATGACGTTGCCACCAAATTCATTGGCTACTTAGGATGATGTGTGCAACAAATTCATGTCTAAATTTTATCCACCTCATAAAATGGCGGATCTAAGGACCAAAATTGCGGCTTTTACGCAATCGGAGGGTGAACAACTTTTGGAAGCATGAGATCGTTTCAAAACTCTTTTACTAGCATGCCCCCATCATCATTATTCTTTACACTGTTTGAGTCAAACTTTTTATGATGGGCTAACTCATAATTGCCAATTCTCTGTTGATAATGCAGCTGAGGGAGATATAGGAACACGAACGGCGCACGCCGCTTTTGATTTATTTGAAAAACTTGCTATATCCTCCCAGCAAAAGAGTGCACGAGGCAGGAGAGTCGGAGCTAATGAAGTAAATCCCACCAGCGATCTAACTTCGCAAATTGCCGAGCTAACCAAACAAGTCCAACGACTTACAACTCAAGGAATTTCTCCACCACCTACAGTCATGCTGACTCAAGAAGTATTTTTCGCCGGTGGGGAGTATAGTGCACCCAACATTAATCCCCGACGAACCCTGAAGAGGTAAATGCTTTAAATAATTTTTACCAACGCCCCAGAAATGACTCTTTTTCTGAAACCTATAATCCCAGTTGGCGAAATCACCCTAACTTCTCTTGGGGTGGAAATCATCACGAACAACCACCACCCCCTCAACATCAAAATTTGCAACAACCATATCAAAGACCAAACCAATTCCAAGGGTCATCCTCAAACCAACCCCGAAAACCCTCATTAGAAGAAACACTTCAATCATTCATCCAAAAGTCGGATCGAAGATTTGAAGCAATGGAAGCATCAGTAAAACGAGTCGAAACTCAAGTCGGGCAACTAGCAAATCAACTGCAAAACAACCAAAAAGGGAGGTTACCAAGTCAACCCGAACAAGCTAAAGCTATCACCACGCTGAGAACTGGTAAGATTTATAACAATCGAGTTGATTCCCCTTCTAATGATGATGTTTCAATTATTGCAGGAAATGAGGACGAAGACAAGGAATCAAATGAATATTCTAAAGAAGTCCCCACCCCAACACTCCACAAAGCTACAAATCCATACAAACCCCCAATACCTTTTCCAAGCCGACAAAAAAATGAAAAACTTGATAAGCAATTTCTCAATTTTTTTGATATGCTGTCCAAAGTAAATGTAAACCTTCCTTTATTGGAAGTAATAAAAGTGTCCCAGCATACGGAAATTTTTTCAAAGAATTACTCATGGATAAAAAGAAGTTTGGATATAGAGAAAAAATCATTGTCTCGGAGGTTATGTCTGCATTGCTCCAACAACGATTACCTCCCAAGCAAAGTGATCCAGGTAGCTTCATAATAAATATCGCTATGGGAAACGGTAAGAAAATCACTGGTATGCTTGATCTCGGAGCAGGTATAAATTTGATGTCATTATATATTTTTGAGCAACTTGATCTTAGTGAACTTAGCACAACTAAAATATGTTTACAATTGGCCTATAGATCACTTCGTTATCCTGTTGGAATTATCGAAGATATTTTGGTAGACATAGAGGGGCTTATTATTCCAGCAGATTTGGTTGTCTTAGAAATGGGACCATGTCTAGAAAATGGAAAAGATCATTCTATTTTATTGGGAAGACCTTTCATGGCTACCGCTGAAACAATAATTGATGTTAAAAGAGGAAAATTAATTATGAGGGTGTTAAATGAAACCGTGACATTTTCTGTGTTTGATTCGCCCCCTGTTTCTAGTTATGATTTATATGAGGAATGCGCTTTTGTTGATATTATTGAAAATTCTGTAGAAACTCTCATTATACAGGAACAAGTAATGGAGTGTTCGGAGCTTAACCCAGAAGTTGAAGGAGAAATGTGCGAAAATCTCGTACAGGGGGGTAAGATAGATAGTCTGGAGTCGTTACTGGAAAGCAAAGAAAAAGAAGTACCAGAGCTTAAAGAATTGCCTAAGCATTTAAAATATGTTTTTCTTGAAGATGAAAATAAAAAACCCGTAATTATTAATGTTGAATTGAGCGAAGATGAAGAATTTCTTTTTGTAGAAGTTATGCAAAGAGGCAATAGGATGGGGTTTGAGTAATATTAAGGGAATTAGCCCTTCGACATGTATGCATAAAATTGTAACACCCCAAAAGGCGGATATTACAGTGCCGTGGACCCCACACTGGGACCCACCAGGCGATATCAAAATACAGATTAAATAAGTATTATTTTGTGATACCGAACCACAATAAATAGTCATTACTCCGACTAGGAGTTTATTAATAGTATGGCCAACGGCCTTATGATACACAGGATCCGAAATAGAAGTACAAACCATATGAAGATGGAATATACTTCAAATACAACCAGACAATAATGTAAATAAAGCGGAATTAAAGTAACATTACACGGTTTGAACAATAACCGGACAAAAAGACATGGGCTCCCCGAACTAGTATCTCTCGAACCCTTCGCCGTCACCGTGCTCTTCCCGTGCCTTGCCTTTGCCCCGACCTAAAATACAACACAAGTATTTCGCCCAAAACACAGGGTCAGATATACATGATAAATGATTCTCCCGACATTATACAATCCACATATATTAGATCTCAAGGAAAAACTGTAATACCCGGTTGTGAATTCATTAATTATCATTCAGTAATTGCCACTCAGAAATTTTTCACTCAGTAATAATCATTCATCATTCATGTTCATTAGGTACTGGACTGAAATTGGAAATTCGTAGCGCACGCTAGGAGTGGTAAGTAGCATACGCTAACTGTGCGGGTAACGCACGCTAAGGCATAAGTGTAGCGCACGCTAATGCGAGCAGGCATGTGACAAGAGGTTACGGACTCCGATTCCGGGTATCAACATCGCTTAGCGACGCTAACACCGTTAACGACGCTATCGGGAAGGCGTTAGCGCACGCTACCAAGCTCGTAGCTCACGCTAACGAGGCAGCCAGAGTTCACTGGACTATCCGGTTAACCGCCAACGCACGCTTAATATTAGAGTTTAGCGTGCGCTAAGCTGGGAGCAGTATTAATTGGACAGTGCAGTCCAGATTCGTCATTTTTCATTCCACTCCATTCCTTTGACGGTTTTGGGCGATTTCGGACGTTTTGAAGAGATTTCTTCGAGCTGAATCCATCTATAATCATCTTCAAGCTTCTAAGTCGGATTAATCATCATTTCATCCTCTCCAATGCATCTAATCAAGGTAAACTCTTCTTGAATCTAGAATTTCGGATTTTGATGTTTTTCTTCCGATCTCTTCGAGTTAGCTTGATATTATGTTGGATTATGTTAGATATGGATTATGTACCTTGGATATATATTTCTACGGATTCATTGATGTAATTTTCGGAATTTTTGAACATTTGGGGATTTGTTCAAGAACACCTTGGGTGTTGACTTTGGAATTTTGGGGGTTTTCGACTAGATGTTGTAATCTCGAATGAAGTATTCCTATTGGTTTATTAATGGTATTCATGAGGTTTTGTTGGATTGAATCATTCATTGGAAGTTGGTTTTCGGTATAATTGAGTTTTGGTTGTAAACAATTGGAGATTGTTTACAACGTGTTTGTTAGATCTTCCCAATGAGTTTGGGTAGTGTTGTATCGACTTTTGAGTTGGTTGTAATCATGCTTGCTTCGTATATTAAGCGTATCATTGGTAACTATGTTATTCAAGGTTGTTCGAGCGACCGACATTTCTACAAGGACGTTGATCGTGGAAGGACTTTCTCGCCTTCGGTTTGAGGCAAGTTTTATACTTGTACTAGTCAATGAGATTAATGTTATCATATATGTGTATGAATGTGTTGTATCATTCCGAGACTTAGTCTCTTCATAAGTTCATTGATATTAGGGGATCGTTCGATACGATACTCTTCGGCAATTATGCCAAATGCTTATTATTGTTCATTAATGGCCAGTTCAGGGCATTTGGGATACTCATTGTTAATGTTATTGTCGATAGCCGGTTCATGTATCGATGTATCGATTGTTTTTAATATTGATGTTGATCTTAGACATTGTTGTAATCATTGTTTTTAATGTTGGCGTCATGTGTTTCATGTTGTGTTGGCCGATTGAAGGCTTTGTCGTATTCGTTCTCATCTTCGCCGCTTCAGAATCGATTAAAGGTGCCGAGGCATTCATTGTATCATTGTCATCGATTGGCTGTTCTAAGGCAATCGAGGTGTTCAATCATTCATTGTATCATTGTCATCGATTGACCGTTCTAAGGCAATCGAGGTGCTCAATCACTCATGGGATCATTGGTATCAGTTGGCCATTCTAAGGCAATCGAGGTATTGAATCATCCGCTGCATCATTGTTATCGGTTGGCCATTCTAAGGAAATCGAGGTATTGAATTGGGGCTTTCGAGGATAGTTCCCATCCGTTGTGTCGTTGCTATCGATTAACCATTCTAAGGTAATCGAGGTATTGAATTGGGACCGCCGAGGACGGTGCCCATCCGTGAGTCATTGTTGTCGTGTTGGCCGACTCAAGACAGCACACTATCATTCTCGTGGACTCGGTAATCTTGGGATCGTTGCCGTTTGTGATTAATTGTGTTTTGGAGACTAGTCTCGGCTAGGTTTCATTCTACTTTTGGATGCATGTCATGTTATACATGTATTTGATGTTCATTATCTGGATGACTGACCCCGTGGGGGCGGAACATGTTTTCATGTTTTAGGTACTTGCGAGGAGAAAGTTGAGACACAGGGGCATGATGAAGGCGACGAGACATTCAAGCGATACTAGTCCGAGTTGTTCATGTTGGTCAGTCAGTTGGAGTGTTCTCCAGTTTGTCAGTCATTGTCATTATGTATTACCCGAGCAGATGTTCGTGGATGATGTTGTATTTTTATTTTGGCCATGTAGGCCCATTGTTGTCGTTGAAATTCCTTATCGGAATATTGTGTCGGAAATCATGGTAGGGACTGTGATCTCCCTTGTTGGTTAATTTGATGTATTTTAGTCATGTTTGCCCGGTGGATCTCCTGGGGTGGGGTCCACGGCACTGTAACAACCCAATAGGATTTGGGGGTGTTACAGAAGATGGTATCAGAGAGTTGGGTTGTGAGATACCCTGATATGTGAGTTATGTGGCTCTACCGACGCGGTAGTAGTGGGACTGTCAGGTTAGGACAATCTGGGCAGTCGGATTTTATGAGTCGTGATATTTGTACGACTGCATAAGTCTTTCATTCATCGAGTCGTCATCAGTAAAGACTAGTATCGCAAGACCTCGAAGCTTCGTATGACCTGTGTAAGGACTCGATTCTCTTTATGTTCATACATTCATCATGTCATTAATTATACATGCTTTGTTGAAACCTATATGTGATATTAGTGTTACGATTGATTCATGAATAATTATTTTAGAACACGTGTGACCTGTGTAAGCGATAAGGATCAACTCATTCATCAGTCAATAATCCTCAATCGTCATTTTGATCTTGTCGATCATGATAATTCATTAATCACTCAGTCAATCTCATTGCTCAGTTGTGATCTTGTGGATTGAATTATCAATCATGTTAACTTGTTCAAGGTAATCATTTCAGGAATTTCATTAGATAATCATGTCACCTCACTTGATCTTTCATGCGATCTTATCATATCCCGGCGTCATATTGACGATCATTTTAGTGTATTAATAGTGCGTCCATTGTGTTAGAGCGTGTATGCTCATTATTATCATTCAGTAACGTAATCATAATCGATATTCATGCGGGATCTATAATCATCATGTGACCTTCCTGCTTCAGTATGGAAAGAGGTGTCAGAGGACGCAGGGGAAGAGGGCGCGGTACCGGCCGAAACCCGGGATCTCGTGTGAATGCCCGCGCGAACGCGAGGGATAACATTGGTTCAACAATTACCAATGCTACTCATTCACTGTCAGGGAGTCGTACCCGAGAAGCAGCTCAATCGGTAGGTGTTCGGGCGGACCCATTCATATGCATACAAGGCATGATGGCCCAGATGACTCAGATGATGCGTCCGTTGGAGGCCATGCAAACCTCGATAGTTCATGGTCCACCACAACAGGGATTCGAGGTGCCATTTCATGGACAGACTGGAGGAGTAAATCAGATTGTTGGCGAAATCTCTTGCCAGAGATTATTTATCTCTACCTTTATTGACCAAATGCCTGATAAACTTGCAGGACACAAATTCTATTGTTTTCTTGATGGACTTTCAGGGTATTACCAAGTGGCAATTGCACCCGAGGACCAATCGAAGACCACATTCACCTGCCCTTTTGGAACTTTTGCTTGTCGAAGAATGCCCTTTGGATTATACAATGCACCAGGAACTTTTCAAAGGTGCATGTTGTCAATTTTCTCAGATATGATCGGCGATTTTATTGAGGTATTTATGGATGACTTTTCAGTATTTGGATCATCTTTTGATGATTGCTTAAATAAATTGACCAAAGTACTTGAACGTTGTATTGAATGTCATTTAACTCTCAGCTGGGAAAAAAAGTCATTTTATGACAGAAAGTGGCATTGTGCTAGGTCACGTGGTGTCAAATCGTGGAATTGAAGTCGACAAAGCAAAAATTGTTGTTATTCAAAAATTACCACCACCAAACAATGTAAAGGCAATTAGGAGTTTTTTAGGACATGCCGGTTTTTATGGAAGGTTTATTAAAGATTTTTCAAAAATAAGTAAACCTCTCTGCACTTTGCTTACCAAAAATGTTTCCTTCATTTTCGATGACGCTTGTCTTGATGCTTTTCAAACTTTGAAAGAGAAACTAACCACGACACCAATCGTAATTGCCCCTGATTGGTCTTTACCTTTTGAAATTATGTGGGATGCATCTGACTGATCTGTTGGTGCAGTTTTAGGCCAACAAATTGATAAAATGATCCGTGTGGTTTATTACGCTAGTCTAACATTGAATGATGCGCAGGTTAATTATACAACAACCGAGAAAGAATTATTAGATGTGGTTTTCTCACTAGATAAATTTAGATCTTATATTGTAGGATCTAAAGTGATTGTACATTCAGATCATGCAACTTTACGACATTTGTTGGCAAAGCAACAAGCGTAATCTCGGTTGATTCGATGAATTTTAATGCTTCAAGAATTTAATGTGGAAATAAAAGACCAAAAGGGAAGTGAAAATGTGGTCGCAGACCATTTGTCTCGTTTAAAAATAACAGAAGAAACAATTAATAAGCATGAACAAATTGTGGACTCTTTTCCACATGAAAATTTATTTAAAATTTCTTTGGTACCTTGGTTTGCCGATATTGTGAATTATTTGGTTTGTGAAATGCTCCCACCTAACATTTCTTACCAAGAAAAGAAAAGATTTTTATCATCATGCAAAACTACTTCTGGGACAAACCATGCCTTTTTCGATTATGTAAAGATGAAATCATGAGGCGATGTGTCCCAGAAGATGAGCAACAAAGTGTACTAACCTTTTGCCATGAACAACATTACGGAGGACATTTTGGCGGACGAAAGACCGCTAACAAAATTCTCCAATCTGTTTTGTATTGGCCATCCTTATTTAAAGACGCACATCATTTTTGTGTTCAGTGCCATAGGTGTCAACGAACTGGTAATATCGGAAAAAGAAATGAGATGCCTCTCACGATCAATTTGGTCGTAGAAATTTTGGATGTACGGGGAATTGATTTTATGAGACCATTCACTAAATTTGGAAATTTCGAGTACATTCTTTTAACAGTCGATTATGTGTCCAAGTGGGTTGAGGCAATCCCCACAAGGACTAATGATGCTAATATTGTTGTTAAGTTTGTACAGGAATACATAATCAGCCGTTTCGGATTCCCCAAGGCAATAATCAGAGATGGGGGATCTCACTTTTGCAACAAGATATTTGACAAGCTTATGGCCGAAAATGGCATAAATCATAAAGTTGCAACCCCCTACCATCCACAAACATAGGGTCAGACTGAAACAAGCAACCGACAGATAAAAGAGATCCTGGAAAAAACTGCGTGCCCAATTCGGAAAGACTGGGCTGAAAAATTGGTCGATGCACTTTGGGCATGTCGAACAGCATACAAGAGTCCATTGGGAATGAGCCCCTACCGTCTAGTATATGAAAAAAGTTGTCATCTTCCAGTTGAAATCGAACATAAAGCTTATTGGGCAATTAAGGTGGTTTCAATGGAATTGAAAGAAGCTGGACAGGAAATACTGCTCCAAATGTCTGAATTAGACGAGTTAAGAAACGAAGCGTACGAAAATTCTTGGATCTACAAAGACAAAGTCAAGAGACTTCATGACCGAAAACTTAACCTCAAGCACCTAGAACTAGGTACGAAGGTACTTTTGTTTAATTCTCATTTGCGATTGTTTCTAGGTAAGCTAAAATCACGCTGGAGGGACCCTTTGAGGTTGAGGAAGTATTTCTATATGGAGTAATTAGACTGATAAATCCACGCACCAAAGAGTCATTTCAGGTGAACGGACACAGGGTGAAGCCTTATTTTGAAAATCAAAAAATTCCTCACGGAGAAAGCATAACTCTTGGAGAGCCATCACACGACTAAAACAAGAAATTGTTAAGCTAATAACATTAAACGAGCCCTTGTTGGGAGGGAACCCAATTTCTTTATTGCTTTTCTAGTTATTTATTTTAAAAAAATAAAAAAAAATCAAAAAAAAAATCAAAAAAAAAAGTTGTACGACACGGCCTAAGACACGGCGCAAACTGGACCGTGTCCAGCGCCGTGTCATTTTTTAGTAAAAAACGCTATACGACACGGCCTAAGACATGACGCAACTGGATCGTGTCCAGCGCCGTGTCATTATTTAGTAAAAATTTCACTGTACGACAAGGCGCACAACACGGCGCAAACTGGACCGTTTCCAGCGCCGTGTTCTGGCAGAGGAGTTTTAAAAACAGATCGGGCCTTCATTCTTCTCATTCCCTTTTCACCCTATTCCGCCCCCTCCCCTGCAGATCCAACTTTTTCATTTTTTTCCCATTAGATTAGTTAATTTCAGTATAAAAACACCACATTCAACCTCCTTTCATCATATCAATTAGGATTTTTGAAGAAAATCATCACCAAGGCAACAATGTAAGTATTTTTAAATTTCTTCAAATACTTAGTATGAATCCAATTTATATTGCGTCTATGGGCATATATCTATGTTTGTTTAATTATTTCAACACATTTACTGGATTATGTAATGATTTCATACATTTGTAATGTTGAAATTGAATTATGTCAAGAAATATTTGGTTTTTGAAGGATGATATTTTACATATTAAAAGTTTGTAAATTCGTGGTGTTGTGCTTAGATTAGTATTGTTCAATTACTATGTCTATGTTTTAGAATCATTCATGGCCATGGGGGTTATAATTTTTCAAAAGATTGGTGAATTTTGAAGCTTTTAAACTACGTTTATAAGGTGTCCGATATAATGCTTATATGAAAATCTCTTGTAATATTTGTGTAGAATGACTAGAATGCGCAAGCGACGTGATTCCATCCCTTTACTATCTTCCGCCGCCACCGAGAGCGAAAATTCTCACACAGAGCATACCACATGCGCCTTTGACGCTATACGCTTTACTTCGGCCGAAAATGCAGAATGGTATGAGCAACGAGCTCATTCCAAACTTTTAGTCGAGAAAGATATCGCACAGGAGGTTGAAGATAAATTCAACCTATCTCAATTTTTCAGTCACCTACATTGGGAAAATGCCTTGAAACTCCCTGATCATTACTACGCTGAATTTGTTCGTGAATTCTATGCCAACGTAGAGATAAAAGGCAAAGATGACTGCACTATTAGAAGCACGGTTAGAGGGACACTAGTTGTAATCACTGAAAGCTCGATACATCACTCGCTTCACACTCCGGACGAGGGAAAAAAGTAAATTTCAAAAAAGCTTTTAATGCCCCAAAAGGACCTGTTTGGAACACTAGTGGTGCCATAACGTGTTTGGCATTCAGTACACTCCCTCCCGGAAAGATGGAATGAAGATCGGGACCTTATCTTTCTCCGCCCAGCATCGCCTCATTTTATACCTTCTCAAAGATAAATGTTCTTCCTCGTTCGAGTAGTAAAAATGAGGTATGAGTTGGTGATTTATACTTTTGGATAAAATGGTGCATGGGCTAGGTGCTATACAGGGATTGAACTACGGGGTATCATATACAATCACATGTGTGATTTCCTTCTAATCAAATCCCCAAGCATTCTATTCCATATCCTCGGTTGATCACGTTGATACTCGAGCAGGCAGACGTTGACTTCTCATATGCCAACCGCACTGTAATAAAAGACCGGGACAAATTGAGGCGTGCTATATGTAGCCGAATGGGTATTGAGTTCGAGGAGGATCCGCAGCGCAAGCAGAAGGCACATTCACCGACTGACGGAGCTGACAGCGAGAGTCCTTCACGAGAGCCCACCACATCCCGCCATCCGAGCCATCACCACCAGTCCCGTCCCTCCCCCGTCACATATGGGAGGCAGTTAGTTGCATCAGAGAGGACCAAGAGGTTATTAAAGCAGAGTTGAAAAAGGTGAACGATCGTCTCGATTGATCTGACGAACAGATGGCACGCATTCAGCAGCACTTCGGCACCAAATCACCATCACCACCACCCAGACCATCGGCCTAGTTTTACTTTTTTTTTGTGTTATTTTTCTGACTTCTTTTTTTTTTGGCTTGTTTAGACTATATTTTGCTGTCCGCATATTTGCTTTTTCTTTTTCTTTGAAATTATGGATTTTGTTTTTATTTATTTAACTTGTTTAAACATGGTTTTCTCCTTTTGTTTTTGTTCAAGTTCTTTTAGGTATTGCTCTGAGGATTGAATCATCCGTACCATACAACAGGGGAGTCCTTTTACTTTTTTCTTCTATCTTTCGGTACATTGAGGACAATGCTTATTTCTAAAGTGTGGGGTGACATTTCGGACAAATATGAATTTTTTTAAAAAAAAGATACCTCCAACAGTTAATTTGAATGTCTTGCTACTCACCTCGGGAGATTTGTTTATATAAATTTGAAGGTAAAATGACCATGGGTTAAACTTGGATTTTCGATGAATTGTCAAACTCAGTTGTTTCTAATTTTTTTTTTTTGAATTCATAAAAAAGTATAATTAAGAACTTGTGAACTTTTTAGCCGTTCAAAACAACCAAAAAGGGAGGTTACCAAGTCAACCCGAACAAGCTAAAGCTATCACCACGCTGAGAACTGGTAAGATTTATAACAATCGAGTTGATTCCCCTTCTAATGATGATGTTTCAATTATTGCAGGAAATGAGGACGAAGACAAGGAATCAAATGAATATTCTAAAGAAGTCCCCACCCCAACACTCCACAAAGCTACAAATCCATACAAACCCCCAATACCTTTTCCAAGCCGACAAAAAAATGAAAAACTTGATAAGCAATTTCTCAATTTTTTTGATATGTCATCCAAAGTAAATGTAAACCTTCCTTTATTGGAAGTAATAAAAGTGTCGAGATACGGAAATTTTTTCAAAGAATTACTCATGGATAAAAAGAAGTTTGGATATAGAGAAAAAATCATTGTCTCGGAGGTTATGTCTGCATTGCTCCAACAACGATTACCTCCCAAGCAAAGTGATCCAGGTAGCTTCATAATAAATATCGCTATGGGAAACGGTAAGAAAACCACTGGTATGCTTGATCTCGGAGCAGGTATAAATTTGATGTCATTATATATTTTTGAGCAACTTGATCTTAGTGAACTTAGCACAACTAAAATATGTTTACAATTGGCCTATAGATCACTTCGTTATCCTGTTGGAATTATCGAAGATATTTTGGTAGACATAGAGGGGCTTATTATTCCAGCAGATTTGGTTGTCTTAGAAATGGGACCATGTCTAGAAAATGGAAAAGATCATTCTATTTTATTGGGAAGACCTTTCATGGCTACCATTGAAACAATAATTGATGTTAAAAGAGGAAAATTAATTATGAGGGTGTTAAATGAAACCGTGACATTTTCTGTGTTTGATTCGCCCCCTGTTTCTAGTTATGATTTATATGAGGAATGCGCTTTTGTTGATATTATTGAAAATTCTGTAGAAACTCTCATTATACAGGAACAAGTAATGGAGTGTTCGAGCTTAACCTTGGTTGAAGGAGAAATGTGCGAAAATCTCGTATGTGGGGTAAGATAGATAGTCCGAGTCACATCGGAAAGCAAAGAAAAAGAAGTACCAGAGCTTAAAGAATTGCCTAAGCATTTAAAATATGTTTTTCTTGAAGATGAAAATAAAAAACCCGTAATTATTAATGTTGAATTGAGCGAAGATGAAGAATTTCTTTTTGTAGAAGTTATGCAAAGAGGCAATAGGATGGGGTTTGAGTAATATTAAGGGAATTAGCCCTTCGACATGTATGCATAAAATTGTAACACCCCAAAAGGCGGATATTACAGTGCCGTGGACCCCACACTGGGACCCACCAGGCGATATCAAAATACAGATTAAATAAGTATTATTTTGTGATACCGAACCACAATAAATAGTCATTACTCCGACTAGGAGTTTATTAATAGTATGGCCAACGGCCTTATGATACACAGGATCCGAAATAGAAGTACAAACCATATGAAGATGGAATATACTTCAAATACAACCAGACAATAATGTAAATAAAGCGGAATTAAAGTAACATTACACGGTTTGAACAATAACCGGACAAAAAGACATGGGCTCCCCGAACTAGTATCTCTCGAACCCTTCGCCGTCACCGTGCTCTTCCCGTGCCTTGCCTTTGCCCCGACCTAAAATACAACACAAGTATTTCGCCCAAAACAC
This sequence comes from Orobanche coerulescens, assembly GCA_033398695.1. NCBI lineage: Eukaryota > Viridiplantae > Streptophyta > Magnoliopsida > Lamiales > Orobanchaceae > Orobanche > Orobanche coerulescens. The sequence continues at coordinate 167,973,034 of CM065805.1, read as the reverse complement.
AGGGTCAGATATACATGATAAATGATTCTCCCGACATTATACAATCCACATATATTAGATCTCAAGGAAAAACTGTAATACCCGGTTGTGAATTCATTAATTATCATTCAGTAATCGCCACTCAGAAATTTTTCACTCAGTAATAATCATTCATCATTCATGTTCATTAGGTACTGGACTGAAATTGGAAATTCGTAGCGCACGCTAGGAGTGGTAAGTAGCATACGCTAACTGTGCGGGTAACGCACGCTAAGGCATAAGTGTAGCGCACGCTAATGCGAGCAGGGCATAGGACAGTAGGTTCTGGACTCCAGTTGCTGGGTATCAACATCAGTTAGCGCACGCTAACAATTGGTTAACGCACGCTATCGGGAAGGCGTTAGCGCACGCTACCAAGATCGTAGCTCACGCTAACGAGGCAGCCAGAGTTCACTGGACTATCCGGTTAACCGCCAACGCACGCTTAATATTAGAGTTTAGCGTGCGCTAAGCTGGGAGCAGTATTAATTGGACAGTGCAGTCCAGATTCGTCATTTTTCATTCCACTCCATTCCTTTGACGGTTTTGGGCGATTTCGGACGTTTTGAAGAGATTTCTTCGAGCTGAATCCATCTATAATCATCTTCAAGCTTCTAAGTCGGATTAATCATCATTTCATCCTCTCCAATGCATCTAATCAAGGTAAACTCTTCTTGGATCTAGAATTTCGGATTTTGATGTTTTTCTTCCGATCTCTTCGAGTTAGCTTGATATTATGTTGGATTATGTTAGATATGGATTATCTACCTTAGATATATATATTTCTACGGATTCATTGATGTAATTTTCGGAATTTTTGAACATTTGGGGATTTGTTCAAGAACACCTTGGGTGTTGACTTTGGAATTTTGGGGGTTTTCGACTAGATGTTGTAATCTCGAATGAAGTATTCCTATTGGTTTATTAATGGTATTCATGAGGTTTTGTTGGATTGAATCATTCATTGGAAGTTGGTTTTCGGTATAATTGAGTTTTGGTTGTAAACAATTGGAGATTGTTTACAACGTGTTTGTTAGATCTTCCCAATGAGTTTGGGTAGTGTTGTATCGACTTTTGAGTTGGTTGTAATCATGCTTGCTTCGTATATTAAGCGTATCATTGGTAACTATGTTATTCAAGGTTGTTCGAGCGACCGACATTTCTACAAGGACGTTGATCGTGGAAGGACTTTCTCGCCTTCGGTTTGAGGCAAGTTTTATACTTGTACTAGTCAATGAGATTAATGTTATCATATATGTGTATGAATGTGTTGTATCATTCCGAGACTTAGTCTCTTCATAAGTTCATTGATATTAGGGGATCGTTCGATACGATACTCTTCGGCAATTATGCCAAATGCTTATTATTGTTCATTAATGGCCGGTTCAGGGCATTTGGGATACTCATTGTTAATGTTATTGTCGATAGCCGGTTCGCGGTATCGATGTATCGATTGTTGTTGTTAATATTGATGTTGATCTAAGACATTGTTGTAATCATTGTTATTAATGTTGGCGTCATGTGATTCATGTTGTGTTGGCCGATTGAAGGCATTGTCGTATTCGTTCTCATCTTCGTCGTCGGTAACCGATTAAAGGTGCCGAGGCATTCATTGTATCATTGTCATCGATTGGCTGTTCTAAGGCAATCGAGGTGTTCAATCATTCATTGTATCATTGTCATCGATTGACCGTTCTAAGGCAATCGAGGTGCTCAATCACTCATGGGATCATTGGTATCAGTTGGCCATTCTAAGGCAATCGAGGTATTGAATCATCCGCTGCATCATTGTTATCGGTTGGCCATTCTAAGGAAATCGAGGTATTGAATTGGGGCTTTCGAGGATAGTTCCCATCCGTTGTGTCGTTGCTATCGATTAACCATTCTAAGGTAATCGAGGTATTGAATTGGGACCGCCGAGGACGGTGCCCATCCGTGAGTCATTGTTGTCGTGTTGGCCGACTCAAGACAGCACACTATCATTCTCGTGGACTCGGTAATCTTGGGATCGTTGCCGTTTGTGATTAATTGTGTTTTGGAGACTAGTCTCGGCTAGGTTTCATTCTACTTTTGGATGCATGTCATGTTATACATGTATTTGATGTTCATTATCTGGATGACTGACCCCGTGGGGGCGGAACATGTTTTCATGTTTTAGGTACTTGCGAGGAGAAAGTTGAGACACAGGGGCATGATGAAGGCGACGAGACATTCGAGCGATACTAGTCCGAGTTGTTCATGTTGGTCAGTCAGTTGGAGTGTTCTCCAGTTTGTCAGTCATTGTCATTATGTATTACCCGAGCAGATGTTCGTGGATGATGTTGTATTTTTATTTTGGCCATGTAGGCCCATTGTTGTCGTTGAAATTCCTTATCGGAATATTGTGTCGGAAATCATGGTAGGGACTGTGATCTCCCTTGTTGGTTAATTTGATGTATTTTAGTCATGTTTGCCCGGTGGATCTCCTGGGGTGGGGTCCACGGCACTGTAACAACCCAATAGGATTTGGGGGTGTTACAGAAGATGGTATCAGAGAGTTGGGTTGTGAGATACCCTGATATGTGAGTTATGTGGCTCTACCGACGCGGTAGTAGTGGGACTGTCAGGTTAGGACAATCTGGGCAGTCGGATTTTATGAGTCGTGATATTTGTACGACTGCATAAGTCTTTCATTCATCGAGTCGTCATCAGTAAAGACTAGTATCGCAAGACCTCGAAGCTTCGTATGACCTGTGTAAGGACTCGATTCTCTTTATGTTCATACATTCATCATGTCATTAATTATACATGCTTTGTTGAAACCTATATGTGATATTAGTGTTACGATTGATTCATGAATAATTATTTTAGAACACGTGTGACCTGTGTAAGCGATAAGGATCAACTCATTCATCAGTCAATAATCCTCAATCGTCATTTTGATCTTGTCGATCATGATAATTCATTAATCACTCAGTCAATCTCATTGCTCAGTTGTGATCTTGTGGATTGAATTATCAATCATGTTAACTTGTTCAAGGTAATCATTTCAGGAATTTCATTAGATAATCATGTCACCTCACTTGATCTTTCATGCGATCTTATCATATCCCGGCGTCATATTGACGATCATTTTAGTGTATTAATAGTGCGTCCATTGTGTTAGAGCGTGTATGCTCATTATTATCATTCAGTAACGTAATCATAATCGATATTCATGCGGGATCTATAATCATCATGTGACCTTCCTGCTTCAGTATGGAAAGAGGTGTCAGAGGACGCAGGGGAAGAGGGCGCGGTACCGGCCGAAACCCGGGATCTCGTGTGAATGCCCGCGCGAACGCGAGGGATAACATTGGTTCAACAATTACCAATGCTACTCATTCACTGTCAGGGAGTCGTACCCGAGAAGCAGCTCAATCGGTAGGTGTTCGGGCGGACCCATTCATATGCATACAAGGCATGATGGCCCAGATGACTCAGATGATGCGTCCGTTGGAGGCCATGCAAACCTCGATAGTTCATGGTCCACCACAACAGGGATTCGAGGTGCCATTTCATGGACAGACTGGAGGAGTAAATCAGATTGTTGGCAAAATCTCTTGCCAGAGATTATTTATCTCTACCTTTATTGACCAAATGCCTGATAAACTTGCAGGACACAAATTCTATTGTTTTCTTGATGGACTTTCAGGGTATTACCAAGTGGCAATTGCACCCGAGGACCAATCGAAGACCACATTCATCTGCCCTTTTGGAACTTTTGCTTGTCGAAGAATGCCCTTTGGATTATACAATGCACCAGGAACTTTTCAAAGGTGCATGTTGTCAATTTTCTCAGATATGATCGGCGATTTTATTGAGGTATTTATGGATGACTTTTCAGTATTTGGATCATCTTTTGATGATTGCTTAAATAAATTGACCAAAGTACTTGAACGTTGTATTGAATGTCATTTAACTCTCAGCTGGGAAAAAAAGTCATTTTATGACAGAAAGTGGCATTGTGCTAGGTCACGTGGTGTCAAATCGTGGAATTGAAGTCGACAAAGCAAAAATTGATGTTATTCAAAAATTACCACCACCAAACAATGTAAAGGCAATTAGGAGTTTTTTAGGACATGCCGGTTTTTATGGAAGGTTTATTAAAGATTTTTCAAAAATAAGTAAACCTCTCTGCACTTTGCTTACCAAAAATGTTTCCTTCATTTTCGATGACGCTTGTCTTGATGCTTTTCAAACTTTGAAAGAGAAACTAACCACGACACCAATCGTAATTGCCCCTGATTGGTCTTTACCTTTTGAAATTATGTGGGATGCATCTGACTGATCTGTTGGTGCAGTTTTAGGCCAACAAATTGATAAAATGATCCGTGTGGTTTATTACGCTAGTCTAACATTGAATGATGCGCAGGTTAATTATACAACAACCGAGAAAGAATTATTAGATGTGGTTTTCTCACTAGATAAATTTAGATCTTATATTGTAGGATCTAAAGTGATTGTACATTCAGATCATGCAACTTTACGACATTTGTTGGCAAAGCAACAAGCGTAATCTCGGTTGATTCGATGAATTTTAATGCTTCAAGAATTTAATGTGGAAATAAAAGACCAAAAGGGAAGTGAAAATGTGGTCGCAGACCATTTGTCTCGTTTAAAAATAACAGAAGAAACAATTAATAAGCATGAACAAATTGTGGACTCTTTTCCACATGAAAATTTATTTAAAATTTCTTTGGTACCTTGGTTTGCCGATATTGTGAATTATTTGGTTTGTGAAATGCTCCCACCTAACATTTCTTACCAAGAAAAGAAAAGATTTTTATCATCATGCAAAACTACTTCTGGGACAAACCATGCCTTTTTCGATTATGTAAAGATGAAATCATGAGGCGATGTGTCCCAGAAGATGAGCAACAAAGTGTACTAACCTTTTGCCATGAACAACATTACGGAGGACATTTTGGCGGACGAAAGACCGCTAACAAAATTCTCCAATCTGGTTTGTATTGGCCATCCTTATTTAAAGACGCACATCATTTTTGTGTTCAGTGCCATAGGTGTCAACGAACTGGTAATATCGGAAAAAGAAATGAGATGCCTCTCACGATCAATTTGGTCGTAGAAATTTTGGATGTACGGGGAATTGATTTTATGAGACCATTCACTAAATTTGGAAATTTCGAGTACATTCTTTTAACAGTCGATTATGTGTCCAAGTGGGTTGAGGCAATCCCCACAAGGACTAATGATGCTAATATTGTTGTTAAGTTTGTACAGGAATACATAATCAGCCGTTTCGGATTCCCCAAGGCAATAATCAGAGATGGGGGATCTTACTTTTGCAACAAGATATTTGACAAGCTTATGGCCGAAAATGGCATAAATCATAAAGTTGCAACCCCCTACCATCCACAAACATAGGGTCAGACTGAAACAAGCAACCGACAGATAAAAGAGATCCTGGAAAAAACTGCGTGCCCAATTCGGAAAGACTGGGCTGAAAAATTGGTCGATGCACTTTGGGCATGTCGAACAGCATACAAGAGTCCATTGGGAATGAGCCCCTACCGTCTAGTATATGAAAAAAGTTGTCATCTTCCAGTTGAAATCGAACATAAAGCTTATTGGGCAATTAAGGTGGTTTCAATGGAATTGAAAGAAGCTGGACAGGAAATACTGCTCCAAATGTCTGAATTAGACGAGTTAAGAAACGAAGCGTACGAAAATTCTTGGATCTACAAAGACAAAGTCAAGAGACTTCATGACCGAAAACTTAACCTCAAGCACCTAGAACTAGGTACGAAGGTACTTTTGTTTAATTCTCATTTGCGATTGTTTCTAGGTAAGCTAAAATCACGCTGGAGGGACCCTTTGAGGTTGAGGAAGTATTTCTATATGGAGTAATTAGACTGATAAATCCACGCACCAAAGAGTCATTTCAGGTGAACGGACACAGGGTGAAGCCTTATTTTGAAAATCAAAAAATTCCTCACGGAGAAAGCATAACTCTTGGAGAGCCATCACACGACTAAAACAAGAAATTGTTAAGCTAATAACATTAAACGAGCCCTTGTTGGGAGGGAACCCAATTTCTTTATTGCTTTTCTAGTTATTTATTTTAAAAAAATAAAAAAAAATCAAAAAAATCAAAAAAAAGTTGTACGACACGGCCTAAGACACGGCGCAAATGGACCGTGTCAGCGCCGTGTCATTTTTTAGTAAAAAACGCTATACGACACGGCCTAAGACATGACGCAACTGGATCGTGTCCAGCGCCGTGTCATTATTTAGTAAAAATTTCACTGTACGACAAGGCGCACAACACGGCGCAAACTGGACCGTTTCCAGCGCCGTGTTCTGGCAGAGGAGTTTTAAAAACAGATCGGGCCTTCATTCTTCTCATTCCCTTTTCACCCTATTCCGCCCCCTCCCCTGCAGATCCAACTTTTTCATTTTTTTCCCATTAGATTAGTTAATTTCAGTATAAAAACACCACATTCAACCTCCTTTCATCATATCAATTAGGATTTTTGAAGAAAATCATCACCAAGGCAACAATGTAAGTATTTTTAAATTTCTTCAAATACTTAGTATGAATCCAATTTATATTGCGTCTATGGGCATATATCTATGTTTGTTTAATCATTTCAACACATTTACTGGATTATGTAATGATTTCATACATTTGTAATGTTGAAATTGAATTATGTCAAGAAATATTTGGTTTTTGAAGGATGATATTTTACATATTAAAAGTTTGTAAATTCGTGGTGTTGTGCTTAGATTAGTATTGTTCAATTACTATGTCTATGTTTTAGAATCATTCATGGCCATGGGGGTTATAATTTTTCAAAAGATTGGTGAATTTTGAAGCTTTTAAACTACGTTTATAAGGTGTCCGATATAATGCTTATATGAAAATCTCTTGTAATATTTGTGTAGAATGACTAGAATGCGCAAGCGACGTGATTCCATCCCTTTACTATCTTCCGCCGCCACCGAGAGCGAAAATTCTCACACAGAGCATACCACATGCGCCTTTGACGCTATACGCTTTACTTCGGCCGAAAATGCAGAATGGTATGAGCAACGAGCTCATTCCAAACTTTTAGTCGAGAAAGATATCGCACAGGAGGTTGAAGATAAATTCAACCTATCTCAATTTTTCAGTCACCTACATTGGGAAAATGCCTTGAAACTCCCTGATCATTACTACGCTGAATTTGTTCGTGAATTCTATGCCAACGTAGAGATAAAAGGCAAAGATGACTGCACTATTAGAAGCACGGTTAGAGGGACACTAGTTGTAATCACTGAAAGCTCGATACATCACTCGCTTCACACTCCGGACGAGGGAAAAAAAGTAAATTTCAAAAAAGCTTTTAATGCCCCAAAAGGACCTGTTTGGAACACTAGTGGTGCCATAACGTGTTTGGCATTCAGTACACTCCCTCCCGGAAAGATGGAATGAAGATCGGGACCTTATCTTTCTCCGCCCAGCATCGCCTCATTTTATACCTTCTCAGCATAAATGTTCTTCCTCGTTCGAGTAGTAAAAATGAGGTATGAGTTGGTGATTTATACTTTTTGGATAAAATGGTGCATGGGCTAGGTGCTATACAGGGATTGAACTACGGGGGTATCATATACAATCACATGTGTGATTTCCTTCGGAATCAAATCCCCAAGCATTCTATTCCATATCCTCGGTTGATCACGTTGATACTCGAGCAGGCAGACGTTGACTTCTCATATGCCAACCGCACTGTAATAAAAGACCGGGACAAATTGAGGCGTGCTATATGTAGCCGAATGGGTATTGAGTTCGAGGAGGATCCGCAGCGCAAGCAGAAGGCACATTCACCGACTGACGGAGCTGACAGCGAGAGTCCTTCACGAGAGCCCACCACATCCCGCCATCCGAGCCATCACCACCAGTCCCGTCCCTCCCCCGTCACATATGGGAGGCAGTTAGTTGCATCAGAGAGGACCAAGAGGTTATTAAAGCAGAGTTGAAAAAGGTGAACGATCGTCTCGATTGATCTGACGAACAGATGGCACGCATTCAGCAGCACTTCGGCACCAAATCACCATCACCACCACCTGGACCATCGGCCTAGTTTTACTTTTTTTTGTGTTATTTTTCGACTTCTTTTTTTTGGCTTGTTTAGACTATATTTTCTTTGTCCGCATATTTGCTTTTTCTTTTTCTTTGAAATTATGGATTTTGTTTTTATTTATTTAACTTGTTTAAACATGGTTTTCTCCTTTTGTTTTTGTTCAAGTTCTTTTAGGTATTGCTCGAGGATTGAATCATCCGTACCATACAACAGGGAGTCCTTTTACTTTTTCTTCTATCTTTCGGTACATTGAGGACAATGCTTATTTCTAAAGTGTGGGGTGACATTTCGGACAAATATGAATTTTTTAAAAAAGATACCTCCAATGATTAATTTGAATGTCTTGCTACTCACCTCGGGAGATTTGTTTATATAAATTTGAAGGTAAAATGACCATGGGTTAAACTTGGATTTTCGATGAATTGTCAAACTCAGTTGTTTCTAATTTTTTTTTTTTGAATTCATAAAAAAGTATAATTAAGAACTTGTGAACTTTTTAGCCGTTCAAAACAACCAAAAAGGGAGGTTACCAAGTCAACCCGAACAAGCTAAAGCTATCACCACGCTGAGAACTGGTAAGATTTATAACAATCGAGTTGATTCCCCTTCTAATGATGATGTTTCAATTATTGCAGGAAATGAGGACGAAGACAAGGAATCAAATGAATATTCTAAAGAAGTCCCCACCCCAACACTCCACAAAGCTACAAATCCATACAAACCCCCAATACCTTTTCCAAGCCGACAAAAAAATGAAAAACTTGATAAGCAATTTCTCAATTTTTTTGATATGCTGTCCAAAGTAAATGTAAACCTTCCTTTATTGGAAGTAATAAAAGTGTCCCAGCATACGGAAATTTTTTCAAAGAATTACTCATGGATAAAAAGAAGTTTGGATATAGAGAAAAAATCATTGTCTCGGAGGTTATGTCTGCATTGCTCCAACAACGATTACCTCCCAAGCAAAGTGATCCAGGTAGCTTCATAATAAATATCGCTATGGGAAACGGTAAGAAAACCACTGGTATGCTTGATCTCGGAGCAGGTATAAATTTGATGTCATTATATATTTTTGAGCAACTTGATCTTAGTGAACTTAGCACAACTAAAATATGTTTACAATTGGCCTATAGATCACTTCGTTATCCTGTTGGAATTATCGAAGATATTTTGGTAGACATAGAGGGGCTTATTATTCCAGCAGATTTGGTTGTCTTAGAAATGGGACCATGTCTAGAAAATGGAAAAGATCATTCTATTTTATTGGGAAGACCTTTCATGGCTACCGCTGAAACAATAATTGATGTTAAAAGAGGAAAATTAATTATGAGGGTGTTAAATGAAACCGTGACATTTTCTGTGTTTGATTCGCCCCCTGTTTCTAGTTATGATTTATATGAGGAATGCGCTTTTGTTGATATTATTGAAAATTCTGTAGAAACTCTCATTATACAGGAACAAGTAATGGAGTGTTCGGAGCTTAACCCAGAAGTTGAAGGAGAAATGTGCGAAAATCTCGTACAGGGGGGTAAGATAGATAGTCTGGAGTCGTTACTGAAAAGCAAAGAAAAAGAAGTACCAGAGCTTAAAGAATTGCCTAAGCATTTAAAATATGTTTTTCTTGAAGATGAAAATAAAAAACCCGTAATTATTAATGTTGAATTGAGCGAAGATGAAGAATTTCTTTTTGTAGAAGTTATGCAAAGAGGCAATAGGATGGGGTTTGAGTAATATTAAGGGAATTAGCCCTTCGACATGTATGCATAAAATTGTAACACCCCAAAAGGCGGATATTACAGTGCCGTGGACCCCACACAGGACCCACCGGGCGATATCAAAATCTGATTAAATAAGTATTATTTTGTGATACCGAACCACAATAAATAGTCATTACTCCGACTAGGAGTTTATTAATAGTATGGCCAACGGCCTTATGATACACAGGATCCGAAATAGAAGTACAAACCATATGAAGATGGAATATACTTCAAATACAACCAGACAATAATGTAAATAAAGCGGAATTAAAGTAACATTACACGGTTTGAACAATAACCGGACAAAAAGACATGGGCTCCCCGAACTAGTATCTCTCGAACCCTTCGCCGTCACCGTGCTCTTCCCGTGCCTTGCCTTTGCCCCGACCTAAAATACAACACAAGTATTTCGCCCAAAACACAGGGTCAGATATACATGATAAATGATTCTCCCGACATTATACAATCCACATATATTAGATCTCAAGGAAAAACTGTAATACCCGGTTGTGAATTCATTAATTATCATTCAGTAATCGCCACTCAGAAATTTTTCACTCAGTAATAATCATTCATCATTCATGTTCATTAGGTACTGGACTGAAATTGGAAATTCGTAGCGCACGCTAGGAGTGGTAAGTAGCATACGCTAACTGTGCGGGTAACGCACGCTAAGGCATAAGTGTAGCGCATAACGTGTTTGGCATTCAGTACACTCCCTCCCGGAAAGATGGAATGAAGATCGGGACCTTATCTTTCTCCGCCCAGCATCGCCTCATTTTATACCTTCTCAGCATAAATGTTCTTCCTCGTTCGAGTAGTAAAAATGAGGTATGAGTTGGTGATTTATACTTTTTGGATAAAATGGTGCATGGGCTAGGTGCTATACAGGGATTGAACTACGGGGGTATCATATACAATCACATGTGTGATTTCCTTCGGAATCAAATCCCCAAGCATTCTATTCCATATCCTCGGTTGATCACGTTGATACTCGAGCAGGCAGACGTTGACTTCTCATATGCCAACCGCACTGTAATAAAAGACCGGGACAAATTGAGGCGTGCTATATGTAGCCGAATGGGTATTGAGTTCGAGGAGGATCCGCAGCGCAAGCAGAAGGCACATTCACCGACTGACGGAGCTGACAGCGAGAGTCCTTCACGAGAGCCCACCACATCCCGCCATCCGAGCCATCACCACCAGTCCCGTCCCTCCCCCGTCACATATGGGAGGCAGTTAGTTGCATCAGAGAGGACCAAGAGGTTATTAAAGCAGAGTTGAAAAAGGTGAACGATCGTCTCGATTGATCTGACGAACAGATGGCACGCATTCAGCAGCACTTCGGCACCAAATCACCATCACCACCACCCAGACCATCGGCCTAGTTTTACTTTTTTTTTTGTGTTATTTTTCTGACTTCTTTTTTTTTTGGCTTGTTTAGACTATATTTTGCTGTCCGCGTATTTGCTTTTTCTTTTTCTTTGAAATTATGGATTTTGTTTTTATTTATTTAACTTGTTTAAACATGGTTTTCTCCTTTTGTTTTTGTTCAAGTTCTTTTAGGTATTGCTCTGAGGATTGAATCATCCGTACCATACAACAGGGGAGTCCTTTTACTTTTTTCTTCTATCTTTCGGTACATTGAGGACAATGCTTATTTCTAAAGTGTGGGGTGACATTTCGGACAAATATGAATTTTTTTAAAAAAAAGATACCTCCAACAGTTAATTTGAATGTCTTGCTACTCACCTCGGGAGATTTGTTTATATAAATTTGAAGGTAAAATGACCATGGGTTAAACTTGGATTTTCGATGAATTGTCAAACTCAGTTGTTTCTAATTTTTTTTTTTTGAATTCATAAAAAAGTATAATTAAGAACTTGTGAACTTTTGAGCCGTTATTTGCTTACTATCATAATTTTCATTGTCTGAGTGTGCTATTTGTGTTGTGAAACTCTAGAACGTGCATTGGTATCTTACACAAAACTACAAAGTGTGTGCAAAATAGTGAAAGTAATTTTAGGCGATTTTTTATTCATCTTTTCAATCCTTTCGGCCTACCCCAAAATTATTAATTCTCTCATTAACCTAATTGAGCTTATTGCCTATTTTATTGTTAACCACATACTGAGCTTTCCATCGCTATAATCCTTTGACCCAAACTTGAACGGTTAGAAATTACTCTGCTGTTTTTGGGAACTTAGTAACCGGATATATTCATTGTAACACCCCCAATCCGCTCAGGGATATTACACGCCGTAGAACCTTTCCTCAAGGATCTACCAGGCTGGTAACGACATATAACAATTCAACCATGCCTTTAAGGCTAAAATGACTCAGTAGACCGATTTGGTCTTTCAACAAATACATACAACTCAAATACAACTCATGCCCACGCACGGGTCAAAATACAACCACACCCGTACAACGGGAAAATATACTGCAGCGGAAAAGAAAATACAACTAGACCAATACGACAGCAATGGATCCTCGTGTGATTAGTATCGTTCATCTTTCATCATCCTTCGTGCCGACCCTGTGCCATGCTCCAAAACCTGAATGCAAAAATAGACATCCACCCCCCGAATACTCGGGGGTTAGCAAAACTCCACTGTTTTGCTAGTGCAAGTACAAGTGCAAAAATACGAGCCATACAATTCACATTCCACGAATAACAATAACCAGGAATCATCAAAGATCCAAACATAATGAAAAGTACTTCCCGAGGCAAGAGTTTGGGTAAAACATTCCGAAACCGAAAGACCACAATTAAGGGGAACAATTTGTAAAGCGATTTAAAATGCCATCGAGAGTTTTAATAGAAAACAATTTAGGATTATCAAATCCTAATCTTTCCAAAATCAACGAGTCATGACCAAAGGCTTTGTTTTCGCAAATAGAAAACCAACAGCAATACACAGGGTTAAAGCCCATGTCACGTGTCTTCGGCGGACATAAAATAATCGCCCAAGATACGTAAACCTTGGTCACCAAAAATACAACATCAACTCGTGAATCCAGGGCTATACCATTGGATTCCCTTCGTGGCCCCGTCGGACCCTCCCAAGGTGAGTAGAATGCGTTTTCGAAATCATATACACCAATTCGTGAAGTTTTACTCGTGAATCCAGGGCTATACCATTGGAATTCCCTCCGTGGCCCCGTCGAACCCTCTCGAGGTGAGTAAATACATTCACCAAACATACGCACGCACTCGTGAAGTTTTACTCGTGAATCCAGGGCTATACCATTGGAATTCCCTCCGTGGCCCCGTCGAACCCTCCCGAGGTGAGTAAATACATTCACAAAACAAACAACCGCACTCGTGAATCCAGGGCTATACCATTGGAATTCCCTCCGTGGCCCCGTCGGACCCTCCCGAGGTGAGCTAAAATACATGCACACAAATTAGCATATCACACAAACATATCCAAGAAATCCACCCAAGGGCAACATCGCAAGGCACGACACAATTGTCAAATCACAATGCACCGAAAAGAGAATATATGTATATATATGATTAAAGCACAACAAAAACAACAAGAGAATTTACAGGGTTCACGTAACCATCCACAGAACACAACATTCACAAAACTCATGCGTTTTGAGAGAGGGCCTTTAACAAGGCTAACCGAATTCTTGAAAGTTCAATTCAAACGATCAAATAAACACATAGAGACGATCACTAATTATCATATCCATAAAATAAGAAAAGTATGGGCAAGGTACTTGCCTCGAGTAACCATAACGCGGAGAATCGGCCGAAGTAGGTTGGCACGAACCGACTACGAACTCGCCGACTCCACCGAACGACACTCCACAACAATGTACTACGAACGAAAACAATAACAACGAAAATGAATTTCAAAGTACGACGCAAAGCCGCTGAATTCAAAGAACAAATGACGAAGGTTCAAGGATTTCCCCCAAAACGGCCAAGAACACGATTCGTCCCGTCAAAACACAGCGGAATTCCAAGTTGAAATATGGATATACAATCCATAGAATATGTTTAACAACATCATTTAACCATAATCGATCCATCAGCGGATGAAAAACGAGATCGGGGACAAATCCCCCAAAAAGTCAATTCGAAGGAAATCAAGAAATATACTTCGATTCGACGAAGAACAATGGATTAAATGATGTTAAACACAAGAATACTACCAAGATTAATCATACCCATCATGAATTAATCAACAACACGGAACGAATCGGATAAAAATGCAAAACCCCCCAAATTCACGAAGTTAGGGTTCTAAGGAAGATTACCTTGATTCGCTGGATCAAAGGATGATAACGGATGATTGATTGATATTATGAACTCAAGAACTTCATGGATTTGTTGTTAAACAACATGCCTTCGTCACCCATGAATCGCCAGTCGCGGACGGAGAAGGAAGGAAATGAAAAACGAAGGGAAAAGTGGTTGGTCTGTCATATATATACTGGGCCGAAACTAGCGTGCGCTAGCCTTCCCGGACTAGCGTGCGCTATCGGCCAGTACCGGCCGAGCACTCTCGGCCATGGCCCGCATGACCCGGCACCACCGACCAATTCTGCCGACCATGACTGTCCGCCCGACTCCCGCTAGCGTGCGCTACGGCCGAAGCTGCGCGCGCTAGCCTGGCCCGTCGATAGCCTCTGTTGCCCGGCCAGGTAACGTACGCTAGCCGGCCGACAGCGTGCGCTACGCCTGCCGACTAGCGCGCGCTACGCTCGGCGTAGCGTGCGCTACCTGACGATCCTTCATGATTCCAGAACCCCAGAAACGCCACTGTCCGGCCCGATAGCGTGCGTTGGTCGACCAGGCTAGCGTGCGCTACACCTGCCGGTTAGCGCGTGCAGCCTTCCGGTAGTAGCGTGCGCTACGCCGGTTCCTGCCGCATCTGTCCGGCCGGTGCCCGCAATCGTCCGGCCAGTCCCGCAACCGTCCGGCCAGTACCCGACCACCAGGGCTCGACGACCCGATTTCGGAAAACATACGGAACGAACACGACGAAAAGTTCGCGGACAACATCAGCGGCCCGAAATGAAAACATAATACCATAATTAATCATACGCGACCAAGAAACGGGTCGAGACAACAATTCCAGATACGGATACCCGTAACTTTCAAGAAATTACAAAATGGCCCAAAACGCCCGGAAATCACGATACGTGATCGAATAACAAAACCGAAGTTCACAACACGTTTAACAAAGTTAAACGGACTTGCGGGAAACTCGAAACAGCAGTTTCGGACGAGATTCGCAAGAAACGAACTCAAGTGCGGAAAAGTCGCTAAAAGCACGGAACTCAACAAAACAACACCGAAACGAACTCGGATGACAAAAAGTGTAGAATTAATCATTCTCAGAATGACGAAATGGTCATGAGAGAGTCGTCAAAACGAACTTTCACTGAAAAAAAAGAAATTACCGGAAATCGAAAATTGCAGATATTACATTCTACCCTCCTTAAAAGAAGTTTCGTCCCGAAACTTAAAACAAGTAGGGGGAAGAAATATTCCGCCAGGAAAAACTCAACGAGACACACAAGAATGCGTAACTAACGCCCAACGGCGAAATGTTACAAACAACGCAAAGGAATATACGGCGTGAAAACACGCTCTACGGCGACCAACACAACGTCGCCGTTAGGGATATAATAAACCAACAAATGACAAGCGTCATCGAATGGATAATATAGCCAAGTCAATTATCCGACAATCACAAGACACAACAAACGAAAATCAATATGATTGACCAACCCAACAGTAAATCAATCCAAAACGCGAGCCAACCGCTGAACTGTAATACCCGGCTATAATTCATTCTGTACCACTCAGTAATTATCAGTCTGTAATTATCACTCAGTAATTTTCACTCATTAATAATCACTCATCATTCATGAATCACTCTTTTGCGTTCAATGTTGGCATGTTGTAATCGTATATCAGTTACCGATCGTCATTTTATCTCCGCTTTTAGATCGAGACGGGAGTATGATCATTTTCATTGTGATTGATAGCCTTGTACTGGGAGTATCATCTTTGGATCGTGTTAGACTTGTTCACTTCCACATTCGTATGATATGTCGGATCATTCATCAGTCGTAGCGAGGAATCGGAATTGTCGGATTGATTCACCTTTGCGAAGATCGAGTTACGGCCGTAGGTTACGGGCTACGGCCGTAAGTCGGCAGTACGGCCGTAAGAGGCTGGCGATTCTGGCCGTAAGTGATCCAAAGGCTACCTGGCATTTTGGCCGACGGTGTGTTCCGGCCGTAAGGAAGATGAGATACGGCCGTAAGTGGTGTTCGTATATTTCGGGTGTTGTCGACCAAGGGTGACTTACGGCCGTAAGGGTTGCGGTATACGGCCGTAAGTCGAGGCAGGTACGGCCGTAAGACTTGGCCGGATACGGCCGTACGTTGCAGGAAGGATGTCTGGCCATTTTTGACGAAGGCGGGTTACGCCCGTAAGGTTGGCCGGATACGGCCGTATCATCCGAGTTACGGCCGTAAGGTGTGCGGTCTGGCCGTAAGGAGTCGACGGGTGTTTTTGACGAAGGCGAGTTACGCCGTAACTCGGGAGCGGTTACTGGCCGTAAGTCTGTCCATGAGCTTTCGGACGAAGCCGAGTTACGGCCGTATGAGTTGGCGATTCTGGCCGTAAGGCCGTTGACTTGGAAAGTTACGGCCGTAAGAGGGCCGAGTTACGGCCGTAACTTCCGTAGATTTATAGTTTGGCGGGACACTTTTTCCTCATTTTCTTCATTTTCACTTTCTTCTTCCTTTTTGTCAGAGAGAGCTTGGGGAAAGGGATTCTTCCTTCATCAAACACTTGTGTACTTGAGTTTCTTCATTTCCATTCGATCATATAGCTCGGATACTCGTTTTAACTCGTGTTCTTCGGATCGAAGTGGTTGGATCTTCTAGAGGTAATTTCTTCAACATCTTGGATTTCGATTTTGTGTTGAGATATGATGTTTTGGACGTTATAATCATGTTATATGAAGGGATATGTGTATGATTATGAGTTTGTATAAGGATTCATTGGATTATTGAGGATTATTCAAGAACACTTTGAATATCGAGTTGGATTTGGAGATTTTCGACTAATTGTTGTTATCATCACGTTTTTGGATATTCGTTGTGGATAATTAATCGTATTGAAGATGTTTTGTTGGTTTGAAACACTTCTTGGGGGATTTGGTATTGGTATATTGAGGTTTGATTGTAAACAATCGGAGTTTGGGCAACGTGTTTGATTTAATGCCTCAATGGACTTGGTTTAGTCGTATCGACGTGTTGAGTTCGTTATATTCATGTTTGTACGTATATTAATCGGATTGTTGGTTATTGAATTGTTCAAGGTTGTTCGAGCGACCGATATCTCAATTAGGACATTGTTCGTGGAAGGATAATTGTCACCGGTGTTGAGTAAGTTAATTCTTACTCGGTTAAAAGGATATTCATACCTTTTGTTGTTGATCATTCATAATCATAACTCATTCATCATTGTATTAATCATATTAAAACTTGTTATTGTCAATTAATCACTTGATCATAAGGAGCGGTTCCAATCTTTTCGTTGAGCTATCATTCATTTCATTATTACTCTCATCTCGGTGAGTCATTCTTGGCCTTGTCTAATTATTATTCATTGATATTCATTATGGTCATTCTCGTTCATATGACCTTAAGGTTCATATTGCGTGGCGGGTGTGGGCGTGTGGAATTTTTAGTCGGGCACACGATGGTTATTGTATTGGGTTCACCGATACATTAGACCGTGCACACGGGAAAGCGTTACACCGTGAGACTAATTAGGTACACGGACGGATGTTGTACACTTGCACAGAACATTACGGGCGTACTATGATACTCCTCTTCGGCGTAATTCATAATTAAGAATATTTCATAACTTGAGTTAATTCATAATTGTGTATTTTCAACCCTTGAGGATTGTTGTTACATTTAAGCGACCCATTTGGGATTTTGTTTTTCAGGTCGTGGCAAGGCAAACGCACGGGAATAGCAGGTTGATGTCGAGGAGTCCCAGTGATACTAGTAGGGGCCCCGATCTTTGATTATTCATGTTATTGTCCTTTATTTTCCGCGAGACTTTCATTTGAATACTCCGTTTCATCGGTGTGGTGTATTTTATCTTCATATAAAATACACTAGTATTGATATTGTCTGGTGTGTTGTAACTAAACTCCTCATCGGAGTAATTATTGTTGTAATGTAGTTCGGTACTACATTTATCTGTATAATTCATTCATTTTCAATTGCACAGTGGGTCCCAGTTGGGGATCTACGGCCTTGTATTATCCTCCTAGTTTGGGGTGTTACGAGTTGGTATCGGAGCGTGGTTTTGAATACTACCTTCCGAGTCATGTCTCATTTGAAATCATCGTCATCGACTAGTATCATTGGACTTTCGCGTCACGTGTGACTGTGCAAATGCCGAGCCAATCGATAGGAAGAAGCTGTAAGATTTCTAACGCCATGGTATAATTTCGCAATAGTTATTCATTCATCATTCATCATTTAACAATCCTCAAACATCATCATTCATTGTGATTAGGGCGATCATGTTAACTCATTAATCACTTAATTCATTTCATTACTCGATTAATGATCGGGACGATCTTGTTAATTCATTTATTACTCAATTCATTTCATTACTCGGTTGTCGATCCGGATGATCATATTTTTAATCTTGTTAAGTTATTCAGATAATCATTTCAAGAATTTCCTCGAGATAATCATGTCACTTCAGTAAATCATTCATATAATCACTAAGTTAGAGCATGTATACTCATTTTCATCATCTCATGACGTAATCATAACATGATAATCATGCGGGAAATATAATCATTTTGCGACCTTCCTACTTGGTATGGGCCAGTGTCGAGGATGCGGGAAGAGGCGCGGTGCGGGCGAAACCCGAGGAATAATCACTCGGCCAGGGAAATCGTGCCGGGACTCGGCTCGATCGAGAAGATGTTCGGGTTGATCCACTCACTTTTATGCGAGCCATGATGACCCATGTGCGGTTGCTCAATCATCATTGCGCCACTCGGCCGGATTAATCGAGAGAACTCTCCGTATGAGCAGTGCTAAGGAAAGTCTTGAACAACAACCTTCATTTGTCGGCAGGAAATCAACGGCGTAATCGGTCCGAGAGCGGTCGGTCAACCTCCAAGAAACCTCGTGCGGGTCCTATCGTTTCGGCGACCTCCTACGGCACCTAATCTGCGGGATCTCGATCCCGAGCGTCGATTCGGCCATCATCTGTTTCAACTGTGGGGCGCCGGGCCATTTCAGTACTAGGTGTACGACGCCGTCTATCACATGTCATAATTGTGGGAATTCTGGGCATAAGGCCCGTTTTTGCCGAAAGGACTCCAAGTCGGCCCCGGCGGCATCTCAGGCCCCGAAGCAATCAGCGTTTCAGAATCAGACTACTTTGTCAACGTCGTTTAAGACAATAGAGTTGGAGCTCGTATTTATCAGACGGGAGCGTCCGGTTCGGGGGCCGGCAAGTCCCAGATTCTTATGATGGAGAGGATCGACGATCCGGTGGACCGAATGATTTCAGGTATACTCGTAATTTTATTTCAACTTGTGTGTACCTTTTGATTCTGGTACACCGCATTCATTCATTTTCGAATCATGTTGTAATAGACTTACTTTGGGATAGTCCTATTGCTTGTGGACCTCATACCATCGGTCTACCTGGCGATGGAAGAATTTTCGGAATCATACCGAAGTAAGCTTAGTGACCGCGAATGATTGATGGACCTAATCGTGGTGAATTTTATCTTAGGACGATGTAATTTTCGGTGTTAGTTGGGTTGATCGTTTTGATACTATCCTTAATGTTTGTTAGCGTTTGGTCCCTATCTTTCCGTCGTTGGTTGTCGAATGTGTACTTCAGGGGAGTAATCCCCATTGTTCCAGTAGAATTATTATTAGGGCGGAAGCAGAGAGATTCCGCAATCGATCTATTCAATCATTCATTATATCATTTTCATCGATTGGCCTTTCTAAGGCAATCGAGTCATTCAATCATTCATTGTTTCATTTTCATCGATTGACCTTTCTAAGGCAATCGAGTTATTCAATCATTCATTTGCGTCATTTTCATCGATTGACCTTTCTAAGGCAATCGAGCTATTCAATCATTCATTGTGTCATTTTCATCGATTGGCCTTTCTAAGGCAATCGAATTATTCAAACATTCATTGTATCACTTTTTATCGATTGACCATTCTAGGGAAATCGAAATGTTCGATCATTTGTGGTATCATTGTCATCGATTGACGTATTTCCAGACGAGTTATTTGGTTGTCTTCACATAGAGTAGTGGAGTTCGGGAGTGAGTTGGAGCAGTCGTCCCCTTAATCGAAGGCACCGTATCGGATGGCCCCGACTGAATGCAGGAGTGGAAGACTCAACTTGAGGAGTAGTTCGAGAAAGGTTATCGCCGACCGTTTGCGTCCCCGTGAGGAGCACCAGTGTGATCTGTCAAGGAGAAGGATGGCTTGTCTCGTGTGTGTATAAATTATCAAGAGTTGAACAGGGTGATGATCAAGATTAGTATCCTTACCCGTAATGATAATCTTTTAGATCAACTTCAGGGAGCTTGATCTTCCAGGATCGACTTAAGATCTGAATATCACCAGTTGCGGATTCGAGAGTCGGATATCGCGAGGACGGCGTTTCGAACACGCTATGGTCATTATGGGTTCTTAGTTATGTCGTTCGGGCTAACTAATGCACCTGCGTTATTCATGGAGTTAATGAATCGGGTTTTCATCGACTTTTTGGATCAGTTTATTGTTGTCTTCATCGACGACATTTGGATTTATTCTCGTAGCCGAGAGGAACACGAGGTTCATCTTCATCAGGTTCTCGACGTGATGAGACGAGAGCAACTTTATGGAAAGTTTTCCAAGTGTGAGTTCTGGAGGTCCGTAATGACTTTCTCGGGCATGTAATTTCATCTGACAGAGTTCGTGTCGACCTTCAGAAGACGGAGGCTGTCCGAGATTGGCAACCTCCGAAAGATGTTAAGTAAATCCGAAGTTTCCTCGGATTAGTTGATTAATTATTCAACCCATGACTGTAGCTAGCAACCGTGGTTTTCGCGTTGGAAATTTGGCGTCATTACCTTTATGGCGTCACCTGTCAGTTATTCACCAATCACAAGAGATGAAGTATATATTTACTCACAAGGAGTTAAATATGTGACAGAGGCGGTGGTTGGAACTAATCAAAGATTATGATATCGAGGTCCTTTGCCACCCGGGCAAGGCGAATGTTGTCGCCGACGCCTTGAGTCGTAAGTCCGTTCTAGAGCAGATGCTTGCTCGTTTAACGATTCGAAGGAACTTCAAGGAATTCCTTAGACCCGAGATCGAGGTCCGGCTTCAGCGAGTTCAGAACAGCTTGTATGTTAGAGATTTCATCATCTCTTGAGAAGGAAATCGGGAGAATCGGGGTTCAGATTCATTTTGTTGATCATCCGCGAGGATGTGGTACAGGAAAGCCTGGATTTGTGGTCCACGAAGATGGACTCTTGAGATTTGAGAATCGGTTGTGCGTCGGTGAATGATGAGTTGAAAAACTCGATCTTGAGAGAAGCTCATGCTACCCCATATCCGGTTCATCCGGGTCTAGTAAGATGTACAAGGACTTGAAACGAAATTTACGGTGGAGTAATATGAAGCGAGAAGTCGCGGAATTTGTTTCGAGATGTTTAGCCTATCGACAAGTCAATATGGAACATCGGCCCGCGAGTATCTTGATACCGCTCCTATTCCGAATGGAAGTGGGAAGACATTTCTATGGAATTCATCACGAGTTGCCGGCGAGTCGTCGTGGCATGAATACGATCCGAGCGATCGCGGACTACTTTACTAATTAGCTCATTTCCTTGAAATCAAGAATATGTGGGGTCAGAGAGGCGGCGATTGTTCATCAAGGAAATAATGAGACTTCACGGTACCCCTAACGATATCGTTTCGATCGTGACGGACGATTCGTGTCCCATTTTGGAAATCGATTCATCGTGCTATGGGAACTCAAATTTGAATCTCATTACTGTTTTTCATCCTCGGTCCGACGGACAATCGAGAGGACTTTTCGGACATTGGAGGACATGTTGAGGGCATGCGTCCTCGATTAGTAGAGGATTGGGAAGCCCGATTCTTGTTGTTTGTGTCCACGTACGGTTTAGTTAGCATCTTTGCGATGAAGGTAGCACCTTACGAGGCTGGTACGGTCGCCGTTGTCGATCTCCCTTGTGTTGGGACGGCCCATCGAGAATCAATCGACCGAGCCCGATATGCTTATTAGCCGCCCGTGAGAAGGTAGCTTTGATCGAGAGGCGTCATTAGCGCTTCGAGTCGGCGAAATCATATGCGGTGTCGTCATCGACCACTAGAGTTCGAGACGGGTGATCCGTTTTGGTCAAGGTATCCCAGTCGAGGTATTCTCCGTTTCGGAAAGCGGGAAAGTTGAGTTCGAGATTCATTGGACCGTGTGAGATTTTGAATCGAGTAAGCGAGTTAACTTATCGTTTGGCCCTATCTCTGTTGTTGGGCGAATTCATAATGTGTTTCACGTCTCGCACATACTTGATTCGGACGGAATCGAGATCGCGAGATGATCATTCGTATGAGAAGAGCCCCATACGAGTGTTGGAGCGGCAAATCAAGCGGTTGAGGAATAAGGCGATTCCTTTGGTTAAGTTTCGGTGGTCTAGACACGGAGTCGAAGAGGCCACTTGGGAAACCGAGGAGAGTATGCGGGGAAGTTATCCCGAGTTGTTTGACCCTTAGTTTGGGACGAAACTCTTTTTAAGGGGAGTATGTAATACCGGCTATAATTCATTACGTACCACTCGGTAATTATCGATCTGTAATTATCACTCATTAATTTTCACTCATTAATAATCACTCATCATTCATGAATCACTCTTTTGCGTTGATGTTGGCATGTTGTAATCGTATATCGATTACCGATCGTCATTTTATCTCCGCTTTTAGATCGAGACGGAGTATGATCATTTTCATTGTGATTGATAGCCTTATCTTGGGAGTATCATCTTTGGATCGTGTTAGACTTGTTCACTTCCACATTCGTATGATATGTCGGATCATTCATCGATCGTAGCGAGGAATCGGAATTGTCGGATTGATTCACCTTGGCGGCCATCGAGTTACGGCCGTAAGGTTCGGGCTACGGCCGTAAGTCGTAGTACGGCCGTAAGTGGCCGATTCTGGCCGTAAGTGATCCAAAGAGCTACCCAGGCATTTTGGCCGAAGGTGAGTTACGGCCGTAAGGAAGATGAGATACGGCCGTAAGTGGTGTTCGTATATTTCGGGTGTTGTCGACCAAGGGTGACTTACGGCCGTAAGGGTTGCGGTATACGGCCGTAAGTCGAGGCAGGTACGGCCGTAAGACTTGGCCGGATACGGCCGTACGTTGCAGGAAGGATGTCTGGCCATTTTTGACGAAGGCGGGTTACGCCCGTAAGGTTGGCCGGATACGGCCGTATCATCCGAGTTACGGCCGTAAGGTGTGCGGTACAGCCGTAAGGCTATCGACGGGTGTTTTTGACGAAGGCGGGTTACGCCCGTAACTCAGGAGCGGTTACGGCCGTAAGTCTGTCGGCAGGCTTTCGGACGAAGCCGAGTTACGGCCGTATGAGTTGGCCGGTTACGGCCGTAAGGCCGTTGACTTGGAAAGTTACGGCCGTAAGAGGGCCGAGTTACGGCCGTAACTTCCGGCAGTATTTATAGTTTGGCCGGGACACTTTTTCCTCATTTTCTTCATTTTCACTTTCTTCTTCCTTTTTGTCCGAGAGAGAGCTTGGGGAAAGGGATTCTTCCTTCATCAAACACTTGTGTACTTGAGTTTCTTCATTTCCATTCGATCATATAGCTCGGATACTCGTTTTAACTCGGATCGAAGTGGTTGGATCTTCTAGAGGTAATTTCTTCAACATCTTGGATTTCGATTTTGTGTTGAGATATGATGTTTTGGACGTTATAATCATGTTATATGAAGGGATATGTGTATGATTATGAGTTTGTATAAGGATTCATTGGATTATTGAGGGATTATTCAAGAACACTTTGAATATCGAGTTGGATTTGGAGATTTTCGACTAATTGTTGTTATCATCACGTTTTTGGATATTCGTTGTGGATAATTAATCGTATTGAAGATGTTTTGTTGGTTTGAAACACTTCTTGGGGGATTTGGTATTGGTATATTGAGGTTTGATTGTAAACAATCGGAGTTTGGACGCAACGTGTTTGATTTAATGCCTCAATGGACTTGGTTTAGTCGTATCGACGTGTTGAGTTCGTTATATTCATGTTTGTACATATATTAATCGGATTGTTGGTTATTGAATTGTTCAAGGTTGTTCGAGCGACCGATATCTCAATTAGGACATTGTTCGTGGAAGGATAATTGTCACCGGTGTTGAGTAAGTTAATTCTTACTCGGTTAAAAGGATATTCATACCTTTTGTTGTTGATCATTCATAATCATAACTCATTCATCATTGTATTAATCATATTAAAACTTGTTATTGTCAATTAATCACTTGATCATAAGCAGCGGTTCCATCTTTTCGTTGAGCTATCATTCATTTCATTATTACTCTCATCTCGGTGAGTCATTCTTGGCCTTGTCTAATTATTATTCATTGATATTCATTATGGTCATTCTCGTTCATATGACCTTCTGGGTTCATATTGCGTGGCCGGGTGTGGCTGTGTGGAATTTTTAGTCGGGCACACGATGGTTATTGTATTGGGTTCACCGATACATTAGACCGTGCACACGGGAAAGCGTTACACCGTGAGACTAATTAGGTACACGGACGGATGTTGTACACTTGCACAGAACATTACGGGCGTACTATGATACTCCTCTTCAGCGTAATTCATAATTAAGAATATTTCATAACTTCAGTTAATTCATAATTGTGTATTTTCAACCCTTGAGGATTGTTGTTCTGTTTAACTGACCCCGGCTGGGGATTTTGTTTTTCAGGTAGTGGCAAGGCAAACGCACGGGAATAGCAGGTTGATGTCGAGGAGTCCCAGTGATACTAGTAGGGGGCCCCGATCTTTCAGTTATTCATGTTATTGTCCTTTATTTTCCGCTGCAGACTTTCATTTGAATACTCCGTTTCATCCAGTGTGGTGTATTTTATCTTCATATAAAATACACTAGTATTCGGTAGTGTCCTGGTGTGTTGTAACTAAACTCCTCATCGGAGTAATTATTGTTGTAATGTAGTTCGGTACTACATTTATCCTGTATAATTCATTCATTTTCAATTGCCTGGTGGGTCCCAGTTGGGGATCTACGGCACTGTATTATCCTCCTAGTTTGGGGTGTTACATGAACAAATACGGAATCCCACCGCCCAAGGGTTGGAAGATCGAAAACGAGACTAATTTTCCGAACTTAAGGGAATTACAAAGGAGCCTGAACGCTCAACAATCACGAAACGAGAACAAAAACCGAACAAATAAACGATCGAGACAACAAAAATCGAACAATCATGTTCGAAACACGAAGGATAATAAAATTCAAACAACAACTCCCAGGATGACCTGGTGAGAACTACAAGACATGCATTCCCATAAGATCCACAGGAAAGGGAATAGCGATTGAAAAGTCACAACGACAAACGAGTTATTCCGAAACAATACCACACTCGTTCGATCAACAAAAGCAAGGGGCAGGACAAGCTCACAAATGTCAACAAACATAAATGAGTCGACAAAGTAGAATATACCGAAGTTCAAAATCCGATCCACTTCGAATAAAAGAACTAGTAGAACCAAATGATGTCACTTCCGAACAAGGTTCACAAGAATCGAACCGAACTCGGAAAAGTCACAGCGATACCAGATCGACCCAAGACAAGATCACAGTTCATTCGAACGATGAAACTAAAATACAGAACAAGTTCAGAAGGTATCAACGAACACGAGCGAGTCGATAGACTGAGAAGCAGGAATGCGAAGCGAAAATAATACGGGTATTATATTCGACCTCTTCAAAAAGGAGTGTCGTCCCCGAAACTCACAACAATGAAACCAAGGTGACGACACAACAAGCTACCGACAAAAACATCCTTCGAAGGCCTCTCAAAGACGATTCGATAAGCTGTCTTTGAAGCGCGAACTCCGAAAGTCTCGGTAGCCAATTCGCAAATCTGAATTCGGTGTCCTCGAGTCCACACTCGAAATGTGTTCTTGACGAGATGGACAAAATGCACGTACATTCCCCGACACATCACGTTTGAAATGCCTCGGCTCGGCATACCGAAAATACAAATGCTAGGTACAATGGAACATAACATCACAAAACAACAAACCGGAGATGCCAACTCAGCGCAACAAAGAATCATAACACATATCATACACAACGATTACCATCGTAAAGTAATACACACAAACACTACAACAACGACGGTATCGTTCGGCGACCTCAACGGCCCGACGATAACCCGCACATAATTACAACCATCATGAAACAACCACACATGTACGCAAACGTACAAACTCAAGCTTTAACAACTCACACAAAGTGCGATAACACGCAAGCCCCACGAAATGACAACATTAAAGATCGTCATCCCACCTTCCCGACCACGAGCGAGGAAATGATGGGTTTTAAAAGCGAAAACCACCTTATGAAAACAGAATGGAAACACCAGTTGATCTTGAGTATCTTTTTACAAAAAGTTGAACAAAATCATTGTCGAGACTTTGAAAACCATCTTGCGTTTGATAAAACGAGGACACTTTCCTTTTTGTGAAAACTTTCAGAAATATCCGACCCTCGGGTCTAAGTATAAGTGTTTCTAAAACATTGAAAATATCTCAAAATATTTTGGTCCTCGAGGTACAAGAATTTAGAAACATATTGTGGCACCTTGGAAGTACCACGAGAAAACGATTCATTTTAAAAGTACGCCTCGAAGTTTATTTTCTAAGATACTCAAGGTTTTCAAAAATAATTCAATGGGCTAGAATGCCCAAAAATACTCATGTAACAATATTCGTTTAAACATATTATAATATATGCATCAAATCGCACAAAGTCAGGACAATACGTGTCTTTTACCGGGAAGGCAAACAGTCAATTATCACAGTCAAAAAGACATAATTAATGACAACACTCCTCATACAAACGAAACAAGAGAATCACACGAACGCATCACGAAACCAAGAATCTACATGAAGGTTCCATCACTTAACACAAAATCAAACAAATAGCTCGTGTCACACGAGGCACAACACAAAGAAGGGAGACTTGCAGCCACAGGTCGCACGAAGATGATGATCGCCCCACGATACTAATCACGACCAACAAACTCAGACGACGCGTCGCGACACGACTCAGTCAGACAAAATCCGACGAGACAAAACTCAATAGACACCACTGACCCGACAGCCTAGGTTTCCACAACCTAAGATCTGATACCATTTATGTAACACCCCCAATCCGCTCAGGGATATTACACGCCGTAGAACCTTTCCTCAAGGATATACCAGGCTGGTAACGACATATAACAATTCAACCATGCCTTTAAGGCTAAAATGACTCAGTAGACCGATTTGGTCTTTCGACAAATACATACAACTCAAATACAACTCATGCCCACGCAGGGGTCAAAATACAACCACACCCGTACAACAGGAAAATATACTGCAGCGGAAAAGAAAATACAACTAGACCAATACGACAGCAATGGATCCTCGTGTGATTAGTATCGTTCATCTTTCATCATCCTTCGTGCCGACCCTGTGCCATGCTCCAAAACCTGAATGCAAAAATAGACATCCACCCCCCGAATACTCGGGGGTTAACAAAACTCCACTGTTTTGCTAGTGCAAGTACAAGTGCAAAAATACGAGCCATACAATTCACATTCCACGAATAACAATAACCAGGAATCATCAAAGATCCAAACATAATGAAAAGTACTTCCCGAGGCAAGAGTTTGGGTAAAACATTCCGAAACCGAAAGACCACAATTAAGGGGAACAATTTGTAAAACAGTTTAAAATGCCATCGAGAGTTTTAATAGAAAACAATTTAGGATTATCAAATCCTAATCTTTCCAAAATCAACAGGGTCACAGCCCAAAGGCTTTGTTTTCGCAAATAGAAAACCAACAGCAATACACAGGGTTAAAGCCCATGTCACGTGTCTTCGGCGGACATAAAATAATCGCCCAAGATACGTAAACCTTGGTCACCAAAAATACAACATCAACTCGTGAATCCAGGGCTATACCATTGGATTCCCTTCGTGGCCCCGTCGGACCCTCCCAAGGTGAGTAGAATGCGTTTTCGAAATCATATACACCAATTCGTGAAGTTTTACTCGTGAATCCAGGGCTATACCATTGGAATTCCCTCCGTGGCCCCGTCGAACCCTCTCGAGGTGAGTAAATACATTCACCAAACATACGCACGCACTCGTGAGGTATTACTCGTGAATCCAGGGCTATACCATTGGAATTCCCTCCGTGGCCCCGTCGAACCCTCCCGAGGTGAGTAAATACATTCACAAAACAAACAACCGCACTCGTGAATCCAGGGCTATACCATTGGAATTCCCTCCGTGGCCCCGTCGGACCCTCCCGAGGTGAGCGAAAATACATGCACACAAATTAGCATATCACACCAAACATATCCAAGAAATCCACCCAAGGGCAACATCGCAAGGCACGACACAATTGTCAAATCACAATGCACCGAAAAGAGAATATATGTATATATATTATTAAAGCACAACAACAACAACAAGCGAATTTACAGGGTTCACGTAACCATCCACAGAACACAACATTCACAAAACTCATGCGTTTTGAGAGAGGGCCTTTAACAAGGCTAACCGAATTCTTGAAAGTTCAATTCAAACGATCAAATAAACACATAGAGACGATCACTAATTATCATATCCATAAAATAAGAAAGTATGGGCAAGGTACTTGCCTCGAGTAACCACAACGCGGAGAATCGGCCGAAGTAGGTTGGCACGAACCGACTACGAACTCGCCGACTCCACCGAACGACAATCCACAACAATGTACTACGAACGAAAACAATAACAACGAAAATGAATTTCAAAGTACGACGCAAAGCCGCTGAATTCAAAGAACAAATGACGAAGGTTCAAGGATTTCCCCCAAAACGGCCAAGAACACGATTCGTCCCGTCAAAACCTGAAAACGGAATTCCAAGTTGAAATAAGGATATACAATCCATAGAATATGTTTAACAACAACATTTAACCATAATCGATCCATCGAAAATGGATGAAAAACGAGATCGGGGACAAATCCCCCAAAAAGTCAATTCGAAGGAAATCAAGAAATATACTTCGATTCGACGAAGAACAATGGATTAAATGATGTTAAACACAAGAATACTACCAAGATTAATCATACCCATCATGAATTGATCAACAACACGGAACGAATCGGATAAAAATGCAAAACCCCCAAATTCACGAAGTTAGGGTTCTAAGGAAGATTACCTTGATTCGCTGGATCAAAGGATGATAACGGATGATTGATTGATGTTATGAACTCAAGAACTTCATGGATTTGTTGTTAAACAACATGCCTTCGTCACCCATGAATCGCCAGTCGCGGACGGAGAAGGAAGGAAATGAAAAACGAAGGGAAAAGTGGCTGGTTTGTCATATATATACTGGGCCGGAACTAGCGTGCGCTAGCCTTCCCGGACTAGCGTGCGCTATCGGCCAGTACCGGCCGAGCACTCTCGGCCATGGCCCGCATGACCCGGCACCACCGACGAATTCTGCCGACCATGACTGTCCGCCCGACTCCCGCTAGCGTGCGCTACGGCCGGAAGCTGCGCGCTTAGCCGACCTGGCCCGAGCTCTGATCGAATCGCCGGACAGTAACATAGCTAGCCGGCCGACAAGGCGCTACGCCCGACTAGCGCGCTACGCCGGCGTAGCGTGCGCTACCCGCCGATCCTTCCCGATTCTGAACCGAAAACCCCACTGTCCGGCCCGATAGCGTGCGTTGGTCGACCAGGCTAGCGTGCGCTACACCTGCCGGTTAGCGCGCGCAGCCTTCCGGCAGTAGCGTGCGCTACGCCGGTTCCTGCCGCATCTGTCCGGCCGGTGCCCGCAATCGTCCGGCCAGTCCCGCAACCGTCCGACCAGTACCCGACCACCAGGGCTCGACGACCCGATTTCCGAAAACGTACGGAATGAACACGACGAAAAGTTCGCGGACAACATCAACGGCCCGAAATGAAAACATAATACCATAATTAATCATACGCGACCAAGAAACGGATCGAGACAACAATTCCAGATACGGATACCCGTAACTTTCAAGAAATTACAAAATGACCCAAAACGCCCGAAAATCACGATACGTGATCGAATAACAAAACCGAAGTTCACAACACGTCTAACAAAGTTAAACGGACTTGCGGGAAACTCGAAACAGCAGTTTCGGACGAGATTCGCAAGAATCGAACTCAAGTGCGGAAAAGTCGCTAAAAAGCACGGAACTCAACAAAACAACACCGAAACGAACTCGGATGACAAAAAGTGTAGAATTAATCATTCTCAGAATGACGAAACGGTCATGAGAGAGTCGTCAAAACGAACTTCCACTGAAAAAAAGAAATTACCGGAAATCGAAAATTGCGGATATTACATTCTACCCTCCTTAAAAGAAGTTTCGTCCAGAAACTTAAAACAAGTAGGGGGAAGAAATATTCCGCCAGGAAAAACTCAATGAGACACACAAGAATGCGTAACTAACGCCCAACGGCAAAATGTTACAAACAACGCAAAGGAATATACGGCGTGAAAACACGCTCTACGGCGACCAACACAACGTCGCCGTTAGGGATATAATAAACCAACAAATGACAAGCGTCATCGAACGGATAATATAGCCAAGTCAATTATCCGACAATCACAAAACACAACAAACGAAAATCAATATGATTG
Source organism: Orobanche coerulescens (assembly GCA_033398695.1). Classification (NCBI taxonomy): domain Eukaryota; kingdom Viridiplantae; phylum Streptophyta; class Magnoliopsida; order Lamiales; family Orobanchaceae; genus Orobanche; species Orobanche coerulescens. The sequence goes on along the minus strand of CM065805.1, from coordinate 167,942,103 downwards.
ACCATCCCAACAGTAAATCAATCCAAAACGCGAGCCAACCGCTGAACAAATACGGAATCCCACCGCCCAAGGGTTGGAAGATCGAAAACGAGACTAATTTCCCGAACTTAAGGGAATTACATTCATGAGCCCCATGTTTATATTCGCGTAAAACAGTTACCTTAGATATGAGTATGCATAGAAGCAACTTGTGTTGGAAGTAAAAATGCAGCGGAAGCGAAGTTTGGGAAAGTTGATAATCACGTTTTACGCATCCACGAGCATAAGATCTATTTAGGCATGCTAATTAATTAATTAATTACTAAGACTAATAAGCAATTTAAATATTATTTATTATTTATTAAATAAATATGTTGGTTATTAAAATATGCTAATCTAGATCTAAAAGATCATAGGATATTACCTTTGAAGCGAATTGGTTGCTTTCGTCTTGATCACCTTGTATTTCTACCTTTAGACCTTCTAGAGTATGATCCGCCTTAACCCGGAAGTGTGTGGGCAACGAGCTACCGGATCTTGCTTGGACACTAATGGGATCGGCCAAAATTCTCTTGTATGTGGTCACACAATTTTTCTTTGCTTCATAGTATTTTATGAACACTCTTAGCAAATTAATGTGTTATCTAAATTGTAGAATTAAATACACAAGTCTAGATCTACAATTAAACACAAGAGGAAAATTTTAATCTCACAACCTCACCAAGACATGTAGAAATCGGCCTTCCCCCACAAGTCCTATATATAGGCTCTTGAACTACTACTAGAGATCTTAAGGAGGATTATGGAAGGACTCCCAATAAATTCATCTTACCTTATTAGGACTCTTCCTAATATAATGAATCTATTAATATCAACTTAGTCCACTAAAAGGTTGATATTGCACTTCTTACCAAAATCCCAAATTACGAAATTGGGCTCCTTATTAAATATATTATTTCCCGTGTTTAAGATATCGAATGTCCATTAATTAATTATAAGCTACTGAAAGCTTTAGTTATTAATATCTTATCCAAGAGTAGTACCACTCGAACCTTATTATTATATCGGAATTAAATACACCTACAAGGTTTAATATAATAATCATTATCGAGCTCCTCAAGGGGATATCATCAACCCGCACGAGTCGGGGCACGATTTCTAGTAATAATAATAACTGTCGTATAAATAATATTATTGCCCAAGATACGAGGCATATTGAGTCGATCATTTTGACTTTCACCCATGGTAAATCAAAGCAATAAGTATTATAAATACACAATTAATATTATATACTTAGAATTAAGAAATAATAATTATTCGAGATTTACGTTCTTTTTACAGTCAGTACACAAGACACGATCTCACCTCAATCCAGTTCAACGTATGCAAATACGCTAATGTATGCTAATAGTCAAGACCAACTAATCTCAAGCATACACTACAACCTTTTATATAATTTGTCTAATAATTATATAGGTTGTGAACTATTATATTATTTTATAAGGCACCGATAATGTGATCTTCCGTGTGACATCAACACACCACATTATCTACAATATAAAATAATTAGACATTTCATTTGCATAACCATAACATGAATAAATATGCAAAACATGTGATTAAATGTAATTAATATTCTCATAGGTAGTTACATGGATATAAGGTAATACAAGCATAAAGTATGCTTTGCAGTATATAACCCTAACAATCTCCCACTTATACTCAAAGCATGCTTTTAATTATACTATTCTATTACATAGTCTCTCATTTCTCCCACTTATACTCAAAGCAATGCTGCCATACACCGTAATCTCATCCCTTCTACATGCCTTTCAAAAACTTTTGAGGGTAGGCCTTTCGTGAAAGGATCAGCAAGATTATCTTCCGATACAACCCTGGCTACAACTACATCTCCTTCCTTTACGAAGTGTCGTATGATGTGGTACTTGCGGTTGATATGTTTACTTGCCTTGTGGGCTCGTGGTTCCCTCGAATTTGCGACTGCACCAGTATTATCACAATAAAGTGTAATACCCTTTGGCAAATCTGGAATCACATCTAAGTCCTGCAGGAAGTACTTGAGCCACACCGCCTCCTTGGCTGCGTCAGAGGCTGCCACGTACTCGGCTTCCATGGTAGAGTCCGATATGCATTTCTTCTTCACACTCCTCCAACTAATGGCTCCACCTCCCAGGCTAAACACATAACCCGAAGTTGACTTGGACTTTTCTTTGTCCGATGAAAAATCTGAGTCAGTGTAACCCACTGGACACAGGTCGTCTGATTGATATACAAGAATGTACTCCCCAATCATTCTCAGGTACTTGAGTATGTGCTTGACAGCAATCCAGTGCCCTGGTCCTGGGTTTGACTGATATCGAGCAGCCATGCCTACGGCATGACCGATATCTGGTCTAGTGCAAAGCATAGCATACATGAGGCTTCCCACAGCAGATGCATAAGGGACCATCTTCTTGTCATATATTTCCTTTTGTGTCTTGGGACACATGTCCTTAGATAGTTGAATTCCATGTCCGTAAGGTAGAAAACCTTTCTTGGAATTCTCCATGCTAAACCGCTTTAGCACTGTATCGATATAGGATGCCTGGGATAAGCACAACATCCTTTTCTTCTGATCACGAAAGATCCTGATTTCAAGGATGTGTCCTGCTTCTCCCAGATCCTTCATATCGAACTGCTCAGATAGCCATACCCATACGTCCGACAATTCCTTCACGTTATTTCCAATCAGAAGGATATCGTCTACATACAGTACAAGAAACACCAACACATTTCCATCGCATTTCTTATACACACAACTCTCACTCGGACATTGGACGAATCTATATGACTGGACAACTTCGTCAAAACGAGTGTTCTAAGATCTAGATGCTTGCTTAAGTCTATAAATGGATCTCTTAAGCTTGCACACCAAGTGCTCTTCTCCTTTAGCAATGAATCCCTCTGGTTGGCGCATATAGATCTCCTTGTCTAGACTACCATTCAAGAATGCAGTCTTGACATCCATTTGCCAAATCTCTAGATCCAAATGCGCAACTATAGCTAAAAGAATCCGGATTGACTTAAGAATGGCTACCGGCGAAAAGGTTTCATCATAATCGATACCCTCTTTCTGAGTGTAACCTTTTGCAACAAGCCTCGATTTGAAGGTTTAAACCTTCCCGTCACCTCCTTTCTTTCGATTGTAGACCCATTTACTCCCAATGGCTTGTATACCATCAGGTAGCTCTACTAGCTCCAACACTTGATTGGAATCCATAGATCCAATTTCTGATTCCATTGCTACTTGGCAGGAGTCAACATCTTTATCTTGGATTGCCTCCTTCTAGGTCCAGGGATCTGATTCATCTTCACCTGGGATTGAGTCCGAAGACTTTCCCACGCCTATGAATCATTCCGGCTGACAAACAACCCTCCCACTACGACGAGGAAAATCTTGAGTTGGTATAAAAGTCTCCGAATCGATACGTGGTGCAGTGTTAGTTGACGCTTGTACGATTGGTATAGACGTAGTCTCGCCCCTCAGCTCTTCCAGAATTATCTCGCTCATGGGCTTGTGACTAATCATATAATCCTCTTTCAGGAATCGGGCATTGGTGCTAACAATGACCTTCTGATCCTGGGGACTATAGAACAAGCCACCCTTCGTTCCCTTAGGGTATCCTACAAACACTCGCACTTCTGTACGATATGCCAACTTATCAGCTTCCTTATTCAGCACATGTGCTGGAGTACCCCAAATCCAAACATGTCATAGATTGGGCTTACACCCACTCCACAGTTCTGCGGGTGTTTTTGGTACTGATTTCGAAGGCACCAGGTTTAGAATGTACACCGCTGTTTCTAAGGCGTATCGCCAAAACGAAATAGGTAAATCTGAATAACTCATCATTGACCTAACCATTTCTAAATGAGTCCTATTCCTTCTTTCAGCCACACCATTTTGTTGTGGAGTTCCTGGCTCGGTGAGCTGGGACGAAATCCCCTCATTCGCCAAGAAATCCAAAAACTCTCCACTAAGGTATTCGCCACCACGATCAGATCATAGTGACTTGATACTCTTCCCATGACGCTTCTCCGTTTCAGCCTTGAAGTCTCTGAACTTGTCAAAGGCTTCAGACTTACGTCGCATCAAATAGATGTATCCATATCTCGAATAATCATCTATAAATGTGATGAAGTATTCGAAACCACCCCTAGCCTGGATATTCATTGGACCACATACATCCGTATGAACCAATTCTAACAAATTCTGAGCACGGTTTCCCTTGGTTTTAAAAACCCTTTTGGTCATCTTACCTTCCAAACAGAATTCACAAATTGGAAATGACTCAACTTAGAGATCATCCAATGGGCCATCATCTACCAATCTTTGAATCCTCCCAAGGTTTACATGCCCTAACCGTAAATGCCACAGGTATGTTTGGTTTATGCTTGAAGGTTCTTTTCTCTTTTTAGGTTTAGACAAAGAGTTAAGTGATTTATGCATAGGAGTTTGTGCAGTATTAACGACATATAGTCCATCATTAAAAATACCTTTGCAAATATATTCACCGTTTCTTTTCCTAATAATGGCATCATCATCATCATCAAAAGAAACTGAATAACCATCGCATTTTAATTTAGAAACCAAAATTAAATTCATTCTAAAATCCGGTACTAATAATACATTATTGAGGACTAATAATTTATCATCAATCTTCAACTGCACGACTCCCAATGCAACAACTATAAACCTGGAATAATCGCCCCAGTTGATGGTAATCTCGCCCGCACTAAGCTGCTTGGTTACCTGAAAACTATGCGAGTCAAAGCAAACATGATCAGTGGAGCCTGAATCAACTATACACGAAGTGGAAGAACAAGCTGCCAAACATGTTTTGACTACTAGTGCATGAGACATACCTTTTTTAAGGGCATGGCAGTCCGCTTTAACATGTCCTTTCTGACCGCACTTGTAGCACTTTCCCTTTGGCTTTTTGTTCGCCTCGGGGTGAGGAGACTTGCTTTTCACCTTTAGGGTTGCCACTTGCTTCTGGCCAGCTTGATTTTTCTTCTTTCCCCATTTGGGTTTGGAAGAAGTAGCACCGGTTGCTGCAAGAATCTGATGATAACCTTGTTTGAAGAGACCTTCAGCAGATTGAAGCTCTGTTAGCAGTTCCGCCAAACTATATGTCCTACGGTTCATATTGTAGTTAAGGCGGAACTGCTCAAAGTTTCTTGGTAAGCTGTCTAAGATAATATTGACCTTCGTTTCCGCATCGATAGTAGCCCCCAGTATGCTCAGTTTGTTCAAATGAGACATCATTTTTAGAACATGATCCCTTACTGGGGTCCCTTCAGACATTTGGGTTGTCATCAACACCCTCATTGCATTTTGTCTAGCCGCACGGTTCTGATGACCAAATATCTCAGTGAGACTTTTCATCATTTTCGCGGCCGAGCCCATCGTCTGATGCTGATGCTGCAATACATTTGTCAGTGAAGCCAAAATGTAACAGCGAGCCATCTCATCAGACTTCTTCCATTTTCGGAATTCATCCAACTCTCCAGGAGTGGCATCCAGTTCTGGATCCAGAGGGCTCTCCTAAGTTAAGACAAATCTATGCCCCTCAGCAGTCAGGACAATGTCAAGATTTCTTTTCCAATCGGCAAAGTTAGTGCCATCAAGTTTATTTTCTTTGAGAATAACAGCTAGTGGATTGAAAGACATCTGAGATAAAAATTAAAAACATCCATCACATAATGCATAGCAAAATATATCGAAAAACCTCAAAACACAATATATATACTAGCAACCAACACCTCAAAAAATCCGCATATACAAGCCACGATCGTGTGGACATTTACACACACATTTTTCAAGTAGAGTTTTACGTCTTTAATTTTGCTCTATAGTCAACTTACATTATGACAAGTAAAATTAATAGTTGGTTCCTCTTGGCCATGTATTAATTAACATAGATTCCGATGGGGAGCTTATTGTAATATCCGCAATTTCGAATTTCGGTAATTTTCTTTTTTTCGGCGGAAGTGCGTTTTGACGACTCGCTCATGACCGTTTCGTCATTCCGAGAATGATTAATTCTGCACTTTTTGTCATCCGAGTTCGTTTCGGTATCGTTTTGTTGAGTTCCGAGCTTTTTAGCGACTTTTCCGCACTTGAGCTCGATTCTTGCGAATCTCGTCCAGATCGTTGTTTGAGTTTCTCGTAAGCTCATTTAATATTATTATTCATGTTGCGAGCTTTGGTGCGGTGTTTCGATCACGTATCGTGATTTCCGGGCGTTTTGGGCCATTTTCGTAATTTCCCAAAGTTTGGGGTAATTACTTTCCGTTGTCGAATTTCGAGCCTTCGGGTAGTTGGAATCGTGTGTTCTATTAGTGCTCGGATTCATCTTTTCGATTACTTCGTAACCGTATCTTCGATTCGTACTCAGGTTCGGGTTTCGGGGTCGTTCGGGCTGTCGGAGTTGGTCCCGGCCGAGTCATGGCCGGGCATGCTCGGGCCAGCCACCGCCGAGTAACGCGGCGGTAGTGATCGGCGATTCGCACGTAAGGCCGATGCACGTAAGGCCCCGGCCGTAACGCACGTAACGCTTCGGCATTTTCCAGTGTGAGTTCGGCCATGGCGATTACGCACGTAAGCTGGCCGATTACGTGACGTAACCGGCAATCGGCTATTTAAGGCTGCGGACGTTTTTCTTGACCATTTCTCCTTCTTTTTCTTCCCGTACGTGGTCAGGTGTGTATATCATGGAGAGATGTTGTTGGACAATCAATCCATGAAGTTTTGGAGTTCATATCATCAATCATCAATCCTATAACATCCTCCAATCTACTGACCGTCGATTTCCTAGAAATCAAGTTTTGGGGAATTTGGGTAATTTGGTTGTTTTCGTCCGATTAATCCGATTTAACTTAGGATTATGATGGATTGATGATTATTTAGATGTATTATATCATTTCCCTTGTTATTCCATGGTTGGATCGTATCGATTCGTTATTTGGGTCGAGTTCTTGACCGACGCCTTGAAGGTGTCCGGTAAAATGTCTTAGAGGGGTTTTCGGGCGTTCTACGATTATTCTTCCTCATATGATCGATGATTTATTTATTATATATTGTTAGGGTCGAGTTTCTTGCGAAGAAACCGAGTTGAACCCTTCGGTTCGTTGTCGTCTTTCTTTTCGATTGCATCGGGCGTTTCGAAGCTTCCCGGTTGAGCTGTGTTCGCCGGAATACTTGCGTGCCGATTTCAAGGCAAGTATCTTGCCCATACTTTTCATGTTTCGTAGACGGAATCATTGATAAATGATTTTATGAGCAATTTGAATGTTTTAATGAACTTTTAAAAGGATCGGTATGTTCTCGACAATTGTTGTCTTTCAAAAGATAACTCGTATGCTTCGTAGATTAATGTGCTTTTGGAATATGTGCGTTAGTTTCATATGTTGGAAGATTTTGATCATGTTTAGTGATGTTAGTAGGCCGAAATTATTTGCCGAGGATTGTGTACTGAAATGTGTAAATGTTCGGCGAATATGGGACGTTTTGTGATATTTGTTGTTATTCCTTCGTAAGGAGGTTGTGGCGCTTGGTGTTGTTTGGTATTGGTAATTGCTTGTGATTGTGTGATATTAGTTGTGAGTATACGTCGACTAAAGTGGCCATTCTAGCGAAGTACCTAGCATTTGTTTGCATATTCTAGTATTCGGATTATGGCTTCTCGTGGCGTTGTGGATGATATGTGTATGTTCACCTAGGGACGGTCTGACGGGACCTCTAGGGATACGTATTGCCGTGAGTGTGCGTATCACGAACTGTGGTTAACCACCCAGGGATGTCCGACGGGGCTCTGCGGGGTGCGACGGCCGTGAGTCTCGTACCAACAGTTAACTTTGAAATGTGTTGTTGGAGAACTGTGATTTTTGGCGCATATTTCGTCTGATTAGAATGGCAGTCCAAATGGTATCGTACTTGGCTGGAATGGCACTGATAAATGTGTTGTGTGTGATTTGTCCCTTAACTGTGATAATTTGATAAGGGTACGTGAGTCCTGTGGTTGCTCTGTGTATTGTAACTCTGTGGTGTATTGAGTTGGACCATATGGTCGAGTTGCAAAGGTGTGCTCTCTGCTGTTGTTCTGTGAGACTGTTGTCATGGTAATGTTTGACACAGTGTAGCTTCCGTCGGGTTATTCTTGCGAGTAAGTGATGCGGATGAATTGGGTCGTGGACTCCGTGTTTGTAATTGGAATGTTATGATTGGGTCGTGGACCCCGCATTTTGTTATCGGAATCGTATTTTGAAATAAATGATTTTTGGGCGGCGTCCCTAAGTGTTTCGAAAGGCTTGAAAATTCTTAAACCCCAAATGCTTTCAGAACTCCCGAGATCGTAAAATGTTTTGTAAGATGTAAAATGGTTTCGTTCCTATCTTTCATAATTCAAACTGTTTTGACCAAGTGAATTATCTCGGGAATTATATTCATGATCTCTATGTTCTTGGAGTATGATATGTATGGCTTGTCTTTGTATTTATACTTGCACTAGCAAAACAGTGGAGTTTTGCTAACCCCCGAGTATTCGGGGGGTGGATGTCTGTTTTGCGTCCAGGTACTTGCAGGTTGCTGGGGAGCAATTCACAGGATCGTTACGAAGGATGATGGAAGATGGCAATACTAATCACATGTAAGCCGGTGTTGAGTATTTGGTGATGTCTTGTTTTGTCCTTCCGTTGTGTTTATTTTTCCCTATGTGGGAACATTGATTTATGTTAACCCCTGCGTGGGTATGAGTTACGAGAAAGAGTAATGTATGGTTGACGTGTATGTTGTGGTAAAAGACCAAATCGGTCTAATGGTCTGTTAATTACCCATGTCGGTATGTATTGTATTGTGGTGTTTCTGTATTTAGCCTGGTAGATCCTCATGGAGAGGGTCTACGGCGCTGTAATATTCCCGAGTGGTTTGGGGGTGTTACAGAATATGGTATCGGAGCTTAGGTTGCGGAAACCTAGGCTGTCGGGTCGAGTTTTGTGTTGTCGGGTCTTGTCTTGTCTTGTCTTGTCAGATTTTGTCTGGCTGAGTCGTGTCGCGACGCGTCGTCTGAGGTGTCGGTCGTGATTAGTATCGAGGTACAGCCATCATCTTCGTGCGATCTGTGGATGTAAGTCTCCCTACTTTGTTGCGTCCCGTGTTATACGAGCTTGTGTGATTATATGTTATTATGTGGAGTTTAAATGTGCCTGATGAATATGTACTCCATACTTGTTTGATTCTCGTATTGTACTAGAATGAAAAGTGATACCGGTGTATAAATGTGTGTATATATTGTGTGAATCGTTTTATTGAAGTAATGACTTGGTGTGATCCCGCAAGGAAAGTTTCTCAATGTGATATTTTTCCTCTTGCTTTGTAAGTTTTCAAAATTTGATTTTAAGAACCCAAATGAGGTCTACCAAAAACTTACTCGAAACGTGGCTCTTGCTTTCGACTTTTTGATTTCATGATCGTCGGTTCGGAAGTATGTATTGATGTTGACATTATTGTTTGGTCAATAATGCTCAAAACTGTGACTAAGTTGGTGGTGTGAACGTTAAGTCGTCCTGAATGCACTTGTTGTGGGGATCCTCATTCTCGAGAGGAAGGATTTCAGTTTTAGATGTTAATTATCTTTTAACGGCCGCTTGTGTGATAATGTAATTATGTGGACAGATAATGTTTACGTGTGAGTGGATTTGATGATAATGGATCGTATTTTGATAAAGTGGTAAATTATGTCTTTTGTGTGTGTGTTCGAAAACGCTTTTCTGAAAATTTTATAAACTTGAGCAAGTTGTGGAAAAAATTAAATTTCATAAAGTTTTAACAGTTCGCTTAATCGGCCTTCGTGTGGACTTTGAAAATCGTTTAAAATTGGCGAGCCGGCCTTGAATTTTCTAAAGGAACCCTGACGGTATTGAAAGAGTCGTTTTAAAGTACCTCTGAACATTTTGTAAAATGTTACCGTCGTTGATTATTGTGTAGTGTTGAGAAGATTTTTAAAAAGGATTTTTGACGTATTGTTGTATTTTCAAATAATTCGAGTACATGATTTGTAAATCTTTCACACCATAAAAATTTCTATTTTCAAAAACCAATACAATTTTTATCTTCAAAATTATATTGTGAAAGTTAAAGAATCTTACTCGATTTAATCTTTAAACTCGGATTTAGAAAAGTTTTCATCTTGAGTCGATTATTGTGCGTGACCTTGAATCACTCCAAAATGATGACGTGTGGTGGCATAGTGATTTTGATAGTGCCGGTTGTAAGGAAATATTGTTTTGCAAATAATTTCAAATGAGACAGTTAAAGTCCGTTGTTTAAGAGTTTTGACAAAAAGCCCGAGGTACCATAAACACTTTCAAAGTAATATTTTAAATAAACATGCAAATCCAAGGATTTTCAAATGATATCATGTAAAAGGATACCTCGTGGATCTTCTTATCGAGTTGCTATTAGTTGTCTTATGTGATATGTAAAGCCGAGATGGCAATTTGGTATATTATTTTGTGATGCTGTACCATTGTATTGAGAGAGTATCCGCTTAATATGCCGAGGGGCAAAGGGCGCGGTCGTGACCACGGTACATGCAGTCATGGAGATTAGATGCGGGACCAAGAGAAGATTTTTGGGAAGGTTGCTATTCTAGCACTTCGTTCTCGTTGTTTAGGTTTCGGGGACGAAACCTCTTTTAAAGGTGATATGGTGTAATACCCATATCTTTCGCTTTCATTTTATTCGACTCTATCGACGCGTTTGTATTCGTCGATATTTTCTGGACTTTTTCTACTCTTCACTTTTGTTGTTTGAACAAGTTGCGGTGTTGTTCTGGGTTAATCCAATTGTCGTTGTGATTTTTCCCGAATTCGGTTCCGCTGTTGTGAATTTTATATGAATTCATATCTTGTCGTTTTCACCGGATCGTATATATTGTCTTGAGTCGAGCTGTGAACTATGGGGAGGCTATTCGATTTTCGTTATTCGTTACGATTCATACATGATTGATCGACTGTCATTGTCTCGATCGTTGCAATTCAATTGTTTGATTGTTCGGTTTCTGTTGATCTTGTTCCGTGATGTTGAATGTTCAGACTTCGTCGTAATTCCCTTAAGTTCGGGAAATTAGTCTCGTTTACAATCTTCCAACCCTTGGGCGGTGGAATTCCGTATTTGTTCAGCGACTGGCTCGCGTTTGATTGATGTACTGTTGGGTTGGTCAATCATATCGATTTTCGTTCGTTGTGTTTTATGATTGTTCGGATAATTGACTTGACCATGTTATCAGTTTGATGACGCTTGTCACTTGTTGGTTTTATTATGTCTCTATCGGTGGCGTTGTGTTGGTCGTCGTGGAGCGTGTTTTCACGCAGTATGTGTCTTTGCGTTTCTTGCAGCATTTCGCCGTTGGGCGCGAGTTCTCGGTTTTCGTGTATCTCGTCGAGTTTTCCTGGTGGGGATATTGCTTCTCCCTACTTGTTTTAAGTTTCGGGACGAAACTTCTTTTAAGGAGGGTAGAATGTAATATCCGCAATTTCGAATTTCGGTAATTTTCTTTTTTTTCGGCGGAAGTGAGTTTTGACGACTCGCTCATGACCGTTTCGTCATTTCGAGAATAATTAATTCTGCACTTTTTGTCATCCGAGTTCGTTTCGGTATCGTTTTGTTGAGTTCCGAGCTTTTTAGCGACTTTTCCGCACTTGAGCTCGATTCTTGCGAATCTCGTCCGAAACTGTTGTTTCGAGTTTCTCGTAAGCTCATTTAATATTATTATTCATGTTGCGAGCTTTGGTTCGGTGTTTCGATCACGTATCGTGATTTCCGGGCGTTTTGGGCCATTTTCGTAATTTCCCAAAGTTTGGGGTAATTACTTTCCGTTGTCGAATTTCGAGCCTTCGGGTAGTCGGAATCGTGTGTTCTATTAGTGCTCGGATTCGTCTTTTCGAGTACTTCGTAACCGTATCTTCGATTCGTACTCAGGTTCGGGTTTCGGGGTCGTTCGGGCCGTCGGAGTTGGTCCCGGCCGAGTCATGGCCGGGCATGCTCGGGCCAGGCCACCGCCGAGTAACGCGGTAGTGATCGGCGACGACGTAAGGCCGATTACGCACGTAAGGCCCCGGCCGGTAACGCACGTAACGTTCCGGCATTTTCCAGCGATGAGTTCGCCATGGCGATTACGTCGTAAGCCATGGCGATTACGCACGTAACGGCCGGCAAATAACCTATTTAAGGCTGCATGACGTTTTTCTTCACCGTTTCTCCTTCTTTTTCTTCCCGTGACGCGGTGCCAGGTGTGTATATCATGGAGAGATGTTGTTGGACAATCAATCCATGAAGTTTTGGAGTTCATATCATCAATCATCAATCCTATAACATCCTCCAATCTACTGACCGAGTCGATTTCCTAGAAATCTAGTTTTGGGGAATTTGGGTAATTTGGTTGTTTTCGTCCGATTAATCCGATTTAACTTAGGATTATGATGGATTGATGATTATTTAGACGTATTATATCATTTTCCTTGTTATTCCATGGTTGGATCGTATCGATTCGTTATTTGGGTCGAGTTCTTGACCGACGCCTTGAAGGTGTCCGGTAAAATGTCTTAGAGGGGTTTTCGGGCGTTCTACGATTATTCTTCCTCGTATGATCGATGATTTATTGATTATATATTGTTAGGGTCGAGTTTCTTGCGAAGAAACCGAGTTGAACCCTTCCGTTCGTTGTCGTCTTTCTTTTCGATTGCATCGGGCGTTTCGAAGCTTCCCGATTGAGCTGTGTTCGTCGGAATACTTGCGTGCCGATTTCAAGGCAAGTATCTTGCCCATACTTTTCATGTTTCGTAGACGGAATCATTGATAAATGATTTTCTGAGCAATTTGAATGTTTTAATGAACTTTTAAAAGGATCGGTATGTTCTCGACAATTGTTGTCTTTCAAAAGATAACTCGTATGCTTCGTAGATTAATGTGCTTTTGGAATATGTGCGTTAGTTTCATATGTTGGAAGATTTTGATCATGTTTAGTGATGTTAGTAGGCCGAAATTATTTGCCGAGGATTGTGTACTGAAATGTGTAAATGTTCAGCGAATATGGGACGTTTTGTGATATTTGTTGTTATTCCTTCGTAAGGAGGTTGTGGCGCTTGGTGTTGTTTGGTATTGGTAATTGCTTGTGATTGTGTGATATTAGTTGTGAGTATACGTCGACTAAAGTGGCCATTCTAGCGAAGTACCTAACATTTGTTTGCATATTCTAGTATTCGGATTATGGCTTCTCGTGGCGTTGTGGATGATATGTGTATGTTCACCTAGGTACGGTCTGACGGGACCTCTAGGGATATGTATTGCCGTGAGTGTGCGTATCACGAACTGTGGTTAACCACCCAGGGATGTCCGACGGGGCTCTGCGGGGTGCGACGGCCGTGAGTCTCGTACCAACGGTTAACTTTGAAATGTGTTGTTGGAGAACTGTGATTTTTGACGCATATTTCGTCTGATTAGAATGGCAGTCCAAATGGTATCGTACTTGGCTGGAATGGCACCGATAAATGTGTTGTGTGTGATTTGTCCCTTAACTGTGATAATTTGATAAGGGTACGTGAGTCCTGTGGTTGCTCTGTGTATTGTAACTCTGTGGTGTATTGAGTTGGACCGTATGGTCGAGTTGCAAAGGTGTGCTCTCTGCTGTTGTTCTGTGAGACTGTTGTCATGGTAATGTTTGACACAGTGTAGTTTCCGTCGGGTTATTCTTGCGAGTAAGTGATGCGGATGAATTGGGTCGTGGACTCCGTGTTTGTAATTGGAATGTTATGATTGGGTCGTGGACCCCGCATTTTGTTATCGGAATCGTATTTTGAAATAAATGATTTTTGGGTGGCGTCCCTAAGTGTTTCGAAAGGCTTGAAAATTCTTAAACCCCAAATGCTTTCAGAACTCCCGAGATCGTAAAATGTTTTGTAAGATGTAAAATGGTTTCGTTCCTATCTTTCATAATTCAAACTGTTTTGACCAAGTGAATTATCTTGGGAATTATATTCATGATCTCTATGTTCTTGGAGTATGATATGTATGGCTTGTCTTTGTATTTATACTTGCACTAGCAAAATAGTGGAGTTTTGCTAACCCCCGAGTATTCGGGGGGTGGATGTCTGTTTTGCGTCCAGGTACTTGCAGTTCTTTGGGAGCAATTCACAGGATCGTTACGAAGGATGATGGAAGATGGCGATACTAATCACATGTAGACCGGTGTTGAGTATTTGGTGATGTCTTGTTTTGTCCTTCCGTTGTGTTTATTTTTCCCTATGTGGGAACATTGATTTATGTTAACCCCTGCGTGGGTATGAGTTACGAGAAAGAGTAATGTATGGTTGACGTGTATGTTGTGGTAAAAGACCAAATCGGTCTAATGGTCTGTTAATTACCCATGTCGGTATGTATTGTATTGTGGTGTTTCTGTATTTAGCCTGGTAGATCCTCATGGAGAGGGTCTACGGCGCTGTAATATTCTCGAGTGGTTTGGGGGTATTACACTTATTAATTAATACACCTAAGTGAACACCATAATTTAACATCCTTAAAATATTATCTTTTAAATAATAGTCCTACAGATGGAGATGTCCTATCATAAAAAATAATATTTACCTTATGTTATCATTTTGAAATTTAAAACTAGTGAACCTATAATTAGCACATCCGATATGGAGGAAGACCCTAATGTCAACGCGCATGCTAACTACTTCACAATTTAAATTAATTATGGAGGCCAATTTGATTTTATTTTAAAAAAATAAGTCAATTTAATCACTTAGTTATTTTAGCCTTAAGGTTTTTAATTTTCTCGTCCTAACATGCAGAAAACATATCACGCATACGTTCATACATGCCATACATCAAAACAATAAAAACAAAAAATAAAGCATGGATAACTAAATTATCCAATTATCATGGTCTTCTTCCTTGAGTTGAACCCGAGAAAATCTTCGACTCGATCTCTCCCACTTAATCAAGCATCTCGTCGCTCCTCCCCGGCCGGGCCGTGGATTTCCAAAATTAAAATTTCATTTTTATGCAAAATTAATTACATAAAAAAATTTAATTTTAAATCCCGGTTGTCCGGCAGACGCAACGAACGACGGCAAAACGGACCCGACCAAAATCGACGACCTGCCCGAACCAATAATCGCCAGCCGCCTGCGGGTTTCGGTACCAAGCTCGGCATTGCTTTCGGTAAGCGGCCGTGTCTTTGCCGGCAGCGCTGGCTGCCGCGGCCGCCAGTTAGCCCCGATCCGCTTACGCTCTATTTCTTCGTGATCCCGTCTATTCCGAATTCGATTACAATTTTATACAAAATAAAATACATCGAAATTACAGCAAGATTACACGAAAAATAAAACACCTAGAACTAGCCGCAGATTTTCTTACGGGAAAAACCATTACGTGCCTCAAAACCGGGCCAAACCAACAATTGCATAAATAATAAAAATAAATAAATAAACCATTCACATAAACTATGATAATTGGATCATATCACCTGCAGGAACACATCTAGCAAAATATTCCAACATCAAAATATATGAATATTTAAATTGCTATCAATTAATCACCAAAATCAATTAAAATAGCAAAAAGCCTAAAAATCCGGCTCCGATACCAATTGTTGGAAGTAAAAACGCAGCGGAAGCGAAGTTTGGGAAAGTTGATAATCGCGTTTTACGCATCCACGAGCATAAGATCTATTTAGGCATGCTAATTAATTAATTACTAAGACTAATAAGCAATTTAAATATTATTTATTATTTATTAAATAAATATGTTGGTTATTAAAATATCCTAATCTAGATCTAAAAGATCATAGGATATTACCTTTTAAGCGAATTGGTTGCTTTCGTCTTGATCACCTTGTATTTCTACCTTTAGACCTTCTAGAGTATGATCCGCCTTAACCCGGACGTTGTGTGGGCAACGAGCTACCGGATCTTGCTTGGACACTAATCGGATCGGCTGAAATTATCTTGTATGTGCTCACATAATTTTTCTTTGCTTCCTAGTATTTTATGAACACCCTTAGCAAATTAATGTGTTATCTAAATTGTAGAATTAAAGACACAAGTCTAGATCTACAATTAAACACAAGAGTAAAAATTTGATCTCACAACCTCACCAAGACATGTAGAAATCGGCCTCCCCCCATAAGTCCTATATATAGGCTCTTGAACTACTACTAGGGATCTTAAGGAGGATTATGGAAGGACTCCCAATAAATTCATCTTACCTTATTAGGACTCTTCCTAATATAATGAATCTATTAATATCAACTTAGTCCACTAAAAGGTTGATATTGCACTTCCTACCAAAATCTCAAATTACAAAATTGGGCTCCTTATTAAATATATTATTTCCCGTGTTTAAGATATCAAATGTCCATTAATTAATTATAAGCTACTGACAGCTTTAATTAATTAATATCTTATCCAAGAGTAGTACCACTCGAACCTTATTATTATATCGGAATTAAATCCACCTGCAGGGTTTAATATAATAATCATTATCGAGCTCTTTAAGGGGACATCATCAACCCGCATGAGTCGGGACACGATTTCTAGTAATAATAATAACTGTCGTATAAATAATATTATTGCCCAAGATACGAGGCTTATTGAGTCGATCATTTTGACTCTCACCCGTGGTAAATCAAAGCAATAAGTATTATAAATACACAATTAAATATTATATACTTAGAATTAAGAAATAATAATTATTCGAGATTTACGTTCTTCTTACAGTCAGTACACAAGACACTATCTCACCTCAATCCAGTTCAACGTATGCAAACACGCTAATGTATGCTAATAGTCAAGACCAACTAATCTCAAGCATACACTACAACATTTTATATAATTTGTCTAATAATTATATAGGTTGTGAACTATTATATTATTTTATAAGGCACCGATAATGTGATCATCCGTATGACACCAACACACCACATTATCTACAATATAAAATAATTAGACATTTCATTTGCATAACCATAACGTGAATAAATATGCAAAACATGTGATTAAATGTAATTAATATTCTCATAGGTAGTTACAGGTAAATAAGGTAATACAAGCATAAAGTATGCTTTGCAGTATACAACCCTAACAATCTCCCACTTATACTCAAAGCATGCTTTTAAGTATACTGCTCTATTACATAGTCTCTCATTTCTCCCACTTATACTCAAAGCCGTTTTCAGGTAGTTCCTTAGCTGAATATTCCATTTTTGACCATCTTGTGAGCCCAACAACCATGCATTTTATTTGGGGGTCAATGATCTGAAAATCAAGACATGCATGGAAGATAAGTGTGAATCAACTACCAAAGAAAAAATCAAGATACTACAACACATTTCTTGAATTAAATAATCTATAGTATGCTTGAAAATCACCTATAAAGGACACATTCATCCATGAAAAAAATCACTCCTCTTCTTGCTAAGAAATATCATTTTTTTAGCAAGACATCTTTTCCTAGAAAAGAAATTTTTATTATAATTTTGTATCCATTTTATTTTTGATAGTTTGAAGTTATTCTTCTATTTTGTAATTGAAAAGTGGTTGATCAATAAGTACTTAATATCTTACTTCATAGTTTGTAACTTTTGTAATCAAGTTTGAAGTTGTATTTCGGAGATCATTTTTTGCACTTTGATACATCGTATTCAAGTAAGTTTTCATCTATTGTCATTAATTTCTAAGTTATTACAAGTTTTTATACATTATGTATATTAAACAATTCTATTTTAATTATAATACATATGAGTATCTAATCTTTCTTCCTAGGGGAAGGGGGATTTCTATTTGGTTTTATATAAAGTATTTGATTGATTTACACTATCTCCATTAAAAGGGATTAAGGCCCTGTTCTTTTGGACTTATTTTTCAGTTTGATTCAATTGATTCGATTCGATTCGAGTCCATTCGATTCGATTCGATTCGATTCGAGTCCATTCGATTCGATTCGATTCGATTCGATTCAGTCCATTCGATTCGATTCGATTGATTCGATTCTTCTTCTTCTTCTTCTTCTTCTTCTTCTTCTTCTTCTTATTATTATTATTATTATTAATCTTAATTGTTATTATTGTTATTATTACTAATAATATTACTATTATCGTTGTTGTTGTTGCTAACTATTATTATTATTATTATTTACCATTATTATTATTATTATTATTATTATTTACACTTAATATATATTTGATTCGATTCGATTCTGGTCCATTCGATTGATTCGATTGATTCGATTCGATTCGAGATCCATTCGGTTCAGTTCAATTCAATTCAGTTCAGTTCGGTTCAGATTCACTCAGTCCAAAACCTTCTTGATTGATTGTTAAGTGAATTGGAAACATATATTTTCAATCATCAAGTGTTTATCTTGTTAACAACATCTTAAGGCTACGAAAGTAATTAAGGCCTTTGAATACGAAAGTTATGAGGTGAAAAGTTGATTACTCGATAAACACTCGTTTATCTTTTATATCCGTGTAAATCAATTCATCTACTTTATTAAAAACCTAATTTAATAAACCCATAATCCCCTAGTTTTATCAAATCAAGTTCTAACTCATTTTAGTTCGATTCATTCTCACTAGTCTAAAAATAGTCTTAATAAAAATAGTATAGTTACAAATAGTCTTAACAAAAATAGTCTAGTTATAGATAGTCTTAATAAAAATAGTCTAGTTATAAATAGTCTTAATAAAAATAGTCTAGATAAAAAAATAGTCTTATTAAAAATAGTCTCATTAAAAATATTTAGTTTAAAAATAGTGCATTTAATTTAGTTAACTTAAAAACCCAATAAAAATCTGTTTTAGAATATTTTACTATTTATTTCTCGCAATCTATAACAAAATATTATACGAAGCCATGTTAAGAAATTCTCGAGAGAAAAGACCTTGGTAGAACTTACCACAACTACTTCAACCTCGCATATATTTGCGAGCGACTCAAAAACTCTTATTTTTAGGATAAATTTTTGTCGATCAAATACTTGGTATTCAGATGCATTATTTTGGCTAACCAAATTATTAATAATAAGTATCGAATATGTTAGTGTTGTAATTATTTCCTTTAATTATGTTAGATTGTTGTAATTAATTTATAAATATATTAAAAATCCTAATAACTATATAAGTGGACAAAGTGAGATTTAGGCCTAATCCAAGAAAACCAAACCAAATTAGATATGCTCAGCAAGCTGTGACCTCCTGTTGCCGTTTCATATTCTTCTGTACATTACAATAGATATATTATAATTATTTATTATTATTAGGTTACTTCATAAATACAATTAAACAAGCACACATATCATGTGGTACTCCCCCTCCCGTCCCATTTCACTAAATCATTCCATCTGAAAATCTTCAAAACAATAGTTGGATCATGATTATATATAATTTTATTATATTAATAAAAATTATAAAATTATATATTTTGACAATATATTACATGAGAGAGTCATTTCTAATAAGAGTAATATCACATTTTATAATTCAATATACTCACTCCCTCCCTCTCTGGATATGGCGATGTTCTTTTGAGTTAAATCTTATTGAACTAAATTGAATTGAATTGAAGCTGAACTGAAACGAACTGAATTGGAGTTACTGAATAATAGTAATAATAATTAGTATTATTATTAATATTAGATAAAAAATACATATAATAATATGTGGGAATCAATTTTTAATACCAAATCGTAAAATTGACAAGTTATATATCCCCATTCATAAAAGTATAAGTTTTTAGTACCATTTTGATTAAAAAGACTAAAATGTCCTCCCAAAGTGGTAATGTTGACTTTCTCTATTTTTTTGTATTTTATTTAATTTAAACTATTTTTCTTTTCTTTTTTCTTTTTTATTTTCCTGCTCAAACCCGATCGATATTAATGTCCAACAACCAAAATTTAACTACAACCTACACATCAAACAACACAACCATTTTTGACAGAGGGTCTCTCAAAAATCTTATAAAAATCACAAGATTATTCGAAAAGAAAAGTTGACGTTCAAATAGGACTTCATTTGTCGTGCTTCTGGGTTCATAAAGAAGGTATGCATCAATATTTTACCGTTGGAATTTTTTTTCCCGACAAGTTCTTACGGACACGATCGCTGCACACGATGGGAAGCCACCGTGTGCAACGATCGTGTACAACGGTCGTGTCCAACGACCTTGACATCGTGCGCACAACTAACGTGTTCACGATCGTTTAACACGATCGTCTACAATCGTGTGCAGCGATCGTGTTCATGGCCAGAAACTTGCACATGATCGCTGCACATGGCAGCATACGACCATGTGCATCGGTCGTGTCCAAGGCAGACCGTTTTAGAATATTGTTCGCTCAGTTTTCTGAATAGTTATTCATCTTTTTGTAATCAAATGTCGTGGCAGCGTATTTTGATACATCACGGTGGTCATTGGGAGCGATCGACATATGTAGACGGGGATGTAACACCCCAATTTTCACTTTGGGTAATTACACGCCGCAGGACACACAAAGGTCCCACCAGGCTGACGACACACAGGATTAAGCCACAATCCAATACATAATCACCACGACATAACAGTCCAACACAGGATACAAAACATGAGTTAGGCCTCGGCCGCGGCCAAAATAGTAGAGTTCAACATCAATCACTGAACGCAAACATTACACGACATAGTACAACTCAAAACCAACAATAATTCAAAATATAAAACCGACTCTGACATCACAAATACAACGACTGATACGAGCTCTCTAACATCCAGTGTGCTTGTCAACTCCGTGTGCACCACATGTGGGCTCCTGTCCCTCGAGAGTACCTGAAATGTACAAAACATTCCACCCCAACAAGGGGTTAGCACAACCGCTAGTGCAACTATAGTATTACAATATTTTAATCCACAGGCATTTCCAAATCAATTCAAAATCCAAAACAATTCATTTCACGATATTTCGGAAAATCACTATCGATCATCAGTAAAAACACTCCGACAATTCTCGCGACCCGGTCCAGCCCTCAAGCCACCAAGTCCCTGTGTGCCCCGTCGAGCAACCCCAGGTGAGAATGCCCACTCGAAGTAACCCTCGTGACCCGGTCTAGCCGCTAAGCCACCAAGTCCCCGTGTGACCCCATCGAGTCAATCCCCGAGTGAGAGTACCCGAGAACAATCTTTCAACTCTCATCAATGTCAAATTCATCACAGAAATGCATGTCATAAACTAATGCAATAAAGTACTTGCCTGGATTTCAACTCACAAAGGAACAACAACGAACAGGGTTACAATCCAAAGTATCTTCCAAATCCCGTTCCTAACAAACATCAAGGCTCAATCAACTTCAATTCCGTCGAAAAAAACTAAAATCCATCCTAGTTCTACCCTTAGGAACATTTTGCCGAACACTACGGGGGCATAACGGGTTTTGTTCGATTTACGAAGGAAGATACGGAATCAATACACTAAACCTTGAGGAAATCATGAAATCATGCTTATACAACTATATTCAACTATAACCCATCATAAATTTGGAGTTAAAACGGTTGGAGAAACGAGATCCCCAAAAACCCCCAAACTTCCCCAAAGTTAGGGTTATACGGAAGGATTACCTCAATTCCTTGGTGAAAATGATGTAGGATTGATAGATCTTTGCTTGAAGTTGAAAAGATCTGAGTTTCAACCGTGCTCCGCCGAAACCCTCGCCTACACAACCCTGGAGTCGTCTAGAAACTCGGAGAAGAGGAAAGAAGGTGAAAAATGACAAGTGTTGACCGCAACACATGTATTTATATAGGTGCGCCCTAGCGCGCGCTAGTGCTTCCCAGATAGCGTGCGCTATCGGCCTAGGCCTGCAGCCCAGATCCTTCTGCCCAGCCGAGCTGACGTGCACCACGTCCGACAGGGTGCGCTACTCAGTCGAGTTAGCGTGCACTGTACCGCCGAGTTAGCGCGCGCAGCTGCCGCCTTAGCGTGCGCTCCCTGGTGTCTAGTCCAAGTCCAGAACCTTTCTACCCTGTTCAGAAACCCTTCTGCCCATCCTGGTAGCGTGCGCTACGACTGACCAGCGTGCGCTATGCCCGATGAGTTAACGCACGCAACGACCGTCTTAGCGCGCATTACCTGTTGGTCTGGCCGAAGTCCAGATCTCACTGTCCTTACTGTCCGGGCCGCTTAGCGCGCGTTATGACTCGACAGTGGCGTGCGCTACCCGCTCCTCTAGCGTGCGCTAATAAAATGAATTAGCGTGTGCTAGCTTGATTTTTGTCGCAGTCCAATGCCCTCTGGACTGCCCCATGCTTCCGGTTAGCGTGCACTATTCTTCCGGCAGTAGCGTGCGCTGGCCTACGACCTCCATTGCGTACGCTACCCACATAACTTAGCGTACGCTAACCCTAGGTTGCGAAAGCGATAAAAGCGGTACGACACGCCGTTATCGAATATTAGCGGAATACTGGCAAGAAACACAACATACAGGCTCAATCTCGAATCAAACACATGATACCAATATTCAAAAAAATTACAAACCAAACCACAAAGTTCATAAATTTATAATTATAGCCAATAAAAGGTACGATTATTACATTCTCTCCCCCTAAGAATAAGTTTCGTCCTGAAACTTATGAAGTGAATAATTCGGGGTATCTAGACTTCATATGCTCTTCTGTCTCCTACATGGCTTCTTCCAATCCATGTCTCGACCATTGTACTTTAACCAAAGGGATAACTTTATGCTTAAGTTGTTTTACCCGACGCTCCAAAATCTGGATTGGTTTTTCCTCAAAGGTGATATCAGAATTCAATTCAATCTCTCCAAATTCAATGATATGATTAGGGTCTGGTACGTATTTCCTCAACTGGGAAATATGAAATACATTATGCACATGACTCAGTGAAGGCGGAAGGCCCACACGGTAAGCAAGTTCACCAATTCGCTCTATAATCTCGAATGGCCCAACATATCTCGGACTGAGTTTACCCTTCTTCCCGAAGCGATAAACTCCACGGGTTGGCAATACTTTTATCAACACATGATCGCCGACTTCGAACTCTAGCGGTCGGCGTCGATTGTCGGCATATGACTTCTGTCGGCTTTGGGCGGTCAAAAGCCTCTCGCGAATCAGAGAAATCTTTTCCCGGGTCTCCACTAACATATCCGGCGCCGTCCCAATCAGTTCAGAGGAATCATCCCAACACAATGGTGACTTACATTTCCGTCCATATAGAGCCTCAAACGGTGCCATCTTAATCGACGCATGCCAGCTATTATTGTAGGCAAATTCGATTAGTGGCAAGTGCGATTCCCAATCATGCTTCCAATTTAAGTCACATGCTCGCAGCATGTCCTCAAGGGTCTGAATTGTCCGTTCAGACTGCCCATCAGTCTGAGGATGGTACGATGTACTGAGCCTCAGTTCCGTCCCTAAAGCTCGATGAACGGATTGCCAGAAGTGCGACACAAATCTACCATCTCGATCGAAAATAATGCTCTTAGGAGTCCCGTGTAACCTCACAATTTCTGCGATGAATACATGAGCTAGTTTCTCGGGCCCCCAATTATCCTTAATTCCCAGAATGTGAGCTGACTTGGTTAGTCGATCGACAATAACCCAAATCATGTTCATCCCCGTTCGCATCCTCGGCATATTGGTGACAAAATCCATTGTTATATACTCCCATTTCCATTCTGGGATTGGTAGCGATTTAAGCAACCCCGCTGGCCGTTGATGTTCAATCTTGACTTGTTGACACGTCAAGAATTTCGACACGAACTCTTCAATATCATTATTCATATTGCTCCACCAATAGTTATTCTTCACGTCCTTATACATTTTGCTTGTACCGGGGTGAAGAGAATACGATGTAGTGTGCGATTCCCTCAATATGGTCTGCTTAAGCTCGACGTCTGCAGGTATACAAAGTCTACCTCTAAACCTTAAAACACCATCATCCTGAATCATAAATCCGGGAGCTTTTCCTCCCATCACATCCTTTCTTAGCTGGACTAGTAACGGATCCTCCAATTGCTTCAATTTGATTTCATTGACCAAATATGACGTGATTTCCAAAGTACATAATTGGCCTTGAACTTTCTGAAGCCAAATCTCTATATTTTGCCTAATTATGTCTCGACGTATCTCGTGTTGAGATGTAAGCATCTTTAGCATTTGAAGTGCTACGGGTTTTCGACCCAACGCGTCCGCTACCACATTAGCTTTTCCTGGATGGTATAATATCTCAAGATCGTACGTAATCCTTAATCAGCTCTAACCATCGATGTTGTCTCATATTTAGATCCTTCTGGCTAAATATATATTTTAAGCTTTTGTGATCCGTGTAAATTTTACACGAAGAGCCATAAAGGTAATACCTCCAAATCTTTAGCGCGAATACCACCGCCGATAACTCTAAATCATGCGTTGGGTAATTCATTTCATATGGTTTCAATTGTCGGGACGCATATGAAATTGCTCTACCTCTCTGCATTAAAACACAACCCAATCCAAGTCCGGAAGCATCACTATACACTTCGAAATCATCGGTACCCTGGGGTAACGGTAACACGGGCGCCGAAGTTAACCGTCGTTTAAGCTCATCAAAACTGTTTTGCCTCTCATCAGTCCACTCGAACTTCTGAGATTTCTGGAGTAACTGAGTAAGTGGTCGAGCAATTTTTGAAAACCCCTCGACGAATTTGTGATAATATCCGGCAAGCCCTAGAAAACTTCGGGTCTCCTTCACACTCCTAGGTGGTTCCCACTCAACAATGGCCGCTATCTTTTGGGGATCCACCCGAACTCCATCAACCGAAATTACATGACCAAGAAATGTCACCTCTTTAAGCCAGAATTCGCACTTTGAGAATTTAGTGTAAAGTTTCTCCATTCTCAAAGTGTTCAACACCACTCGAATATGTTCAACGTGATCTTCCTCATTCCGGGAGTAGACAAGAATATCATCAATGAAAACGACCACAAACTTATCAAGATAGTCAATGAAAACTTTGTTCATCAGCTGCATAAACACGACAGGAGCATTGGTTAGACCAAACGGCATAACCACAAATTCGTAATAGCCGTACCGAGTACGGAAAGCAGTCTTCGGAATATCAGAATCCCTAATCCTCAGCTGGTAATATCCTGATCACAAGTCAATCTTAGAGAAAACTGTTGCACCCTGAAGTTGGTCGAACAAGTCATCTATCCGAGGCAAAGGATATTTGTTCTTAATGGTTAACTTATTCAATTCCCGATAATCAATGCATAGACGGAATGATCCATCCTTCTTCTTAATGAAGAGGACCGGTGCACCCCAAGGTGATGCACTAGGTCGAATATACCCTCTATCCAGAAGCTCGCCCAATTGTTTCTTCAGTTCTAACATCTCCGAGGGTGCCATACGATATGGCGCTCGAGAGACAGGTGCTGCGCTTGGCACAAGATCAATAGGAAACTCTACCTCTCTAAACGGAGGTAATCCCGGTAGATCATCCGGAAATACATCTGGGTATTCATTCACAACTGGAATCGACAATAAATCGGCTTCACCGTCATTTGTGCTCATGGCGTAACACCAATAACCAATACATTTTTGTTTCAACAATTTTATCGCCCTAACAGTGGAAATCACCCCTCCTGAACTACCTGGTTTACGACCCAAGAAAGTATGCTCGACACCATCTTCCGCTATTATAGAAATAGTACGCGTTTGATAGTTCATGATAGCACCATGACGATTCAACCAATCGTCTCCCAGAATTACGTCCTCTCCTTTCAGATCTACCACAATAAGGTCTGAAGGCCAATCTCGACTCCCGATATACACAAGACAATTTTTAATCTCTCGGTTCCCAATCAAACGCTCCCCACTAGGAGTACTTACTACGAATGGTTTGCACTCAATCAAACACCCAAGATCCAAACGTTTCACACAATCAAGGGCAATAAACGAATGGGTAGCTCCCAAATCAAATAATACTGATACAGGTTGAGAAAGTATTTGCGCGATACCTGCAGCTACCAGGGCCTCTGTGTCGTCCGCGCGTCTCATCTGGTACACTCTCGGCTGTGCCGAACCGACACTCGATGCAACTTTACGATCCAACCGGCCTAGACCTCTTCCACATCCCAAAGTCTGTTGCGGCTGATTAGATGTAGTCCCCGAGTTCACACTCGAAGTTGGTGCCGAACTCTGTTGTTTAACAAATCTAGTGGCAGCCTCGCAATGAGCCGCCCGATAACCGGCTTGTCCGCATGTGAAACAAATAACGGGAGGAAGTGGACACTCTCGAAATTGATGGCCTGTTTGATTACAATTGAAACATTGTCCCCTACCAAAGGCAGAAGACTGGCCCGGTTGAAAACTCGGAGCACTACTGGCTTGCTGAACGGACTTCCCGATAGCGGAATGAGAAGCTTGAGATTTATGAAATCCACCACTCTTACTTCCTGAAAAGCCACCAGTCGTCTTCGGCTTCTTGGTCTCGGTACCCGACCTCGACGCAGAAATGACCATTTCGATGGCTAAGGCATGATCCTGATATTCCTTCAAAGTAACACATCTGAAACCCGCCATAGCCTCGCGAATCCTGGGCTTCATTCTCAAATCAAAGTAACGGATTTTATCTGCTTCAGTCCTTGCTCACGAACATGGTTCAGTTGCTGATTATATGTGACGATGGCCTCGGTGACAGGTACATCTTGAGGTGTTGCCGAAAAGAAATCTGCGATACATTTTTATTTAACAGGCCAAGGGCAATACTCTTCCTCTATCGCAGCTTTAAACTCGGCCCAAGTGGCCACACGATCCGTAGGTCTCACGGCTTCCCACCAATCCGCAGCCTCTTTGTCAAGGAAATACTGCACAATAGGGACCCGTCTCTCTTCGGGGCACGCAACGGCGTCAAAAATCCTGCCAAACTGAAACAACCACCCCTCCCATCCCAACGTATCAGACGCACCAGTAAAATGGGGAGGTTGCATTTTCATCACTCCCTGAAGCCATTTACTCTCATCTGTCGGCTGGTCATGATGTCCGGACTCATTCAACTTGACTAACTGTGCTGCTACCTGCTGGAGTATAGCAGCTATGCTGGCATTCACATTAGAGTCAGCCGACAGTTCTTGACTTACAGTAGGATCTGGCTGACCGCTTGGATTTAAAGAAGCGGTGTTCGGCTCCGTATGAGATGCCGAATCAGATGCATCATTAGAAGGTGTGCCAGATTCATTAGCGGTACCAGGACCACGACCTCTGCCGTGTCTACGTCCGCCACGTCCGCCACGGCCTCTCAACATACTGAGATATAAAAGGATTGAAATTATCAGGACAGTTCACAATCTAAGGAATTCAAATCTTCTCTATATGAAAGGGACAAGGCACAAAGAGAGTTAAGGAGTCTTACCACCATGGGTCACACGGCTCGACAGCAACACACGGTGTTGAGCTCGATCAGTTTATACGACTCTTACAACTTGACAACCCAAATAACCAAAGGCCTAGGTATTCCCGAAACCTAGGCTCCGATACCATAAATGTAACACCCCAATTTTCACTTTGGGTAATTACACGCCGCGGGACACAGAAAGGTCCCACCAGGCTGACGACACATAGGATTAAGCCACAATCCAATACATAATAACCACGACATAACAGTCCAACACAGGATACAAAACATGAGTTAGGCCTCGGTCGCGACCAAAATAGTAGAGTTCAACATCAATCACTGAACGCAAACATTACATGACATAGTACAACTCAAAACCAACAATAATTCAAAATATAAAACCGACTCTGACATCACAAATACAACGACTGATACGAGCTCTCTAACATCCAGTGTGCTTGTCAACTCCGTGTGCACCACATGTGGGCTCCTGTTGTAATACCCGGTTGTAATTCATTCATTTTCATTCAGTAATTATCAGTCTGTAATTGTCACTCAGTGTATTTTCACTCAATTATAATCATTCATCAATCATGTTCATTCACCGTGTTCACCGTTCGGAAAAACTTCGAGTTGTGTATCATTATTGTTCATTGTTTCAACTTTCCTCTTATGAGTTCGACTTTGTTAGATCACCATTAATTTTTGGTAACTCCAAAAATTCTAAATCTTTTCAATATTATAGAGCATCAAATTAGCTTTCCAATGGTTCAAACGGTGAGTCAATCGGAGTCCGGACGATAGAGTTATGGTCGTTTTAGCTCACCCGCTCATTTTTTTAGTTATTGGCCGATCACTGCCGACCGAACTCGGCCGTGTCGTCCGACACGGCCCGTGCCGTACTCGTCCGGAAATGCCGAAGTCTCTGTCTCAGGACCCGACCGTGTCGTCTGGCACGGCCGAGTCGAACTCTTCCGGATAAGCGAGAATCGACTGCCCAGACGCCCGACCGTGTTCCAGGACACGGTCGAGTCATGCCGAGTCGCTGTCGGACGGGTCACTATCGGAAGGTCCCTCCGCGCCGCGACCGTGTCTAGCAGGACACGGTCGAGTCCCTGCCAGCCAGCTGCACGCCGCGACCATGTCAGGAGGACACGGTCGAGTCTGTCAGACGAGTCAACCCCTATAAATTCGTTTTTTGAGCATTTCAGCTCATTTCTTTCCCTTTTCTTCACCTACAACCGAGAGAGAGAGCTTGAGGGAGGGTTTTTCCTTCACAAATCATTTGAGTGTTTTATTTTCTTCATCCTCCTTCGATCGTGTAGCTCGGATTGTGGATCTAGCACGTGTTCTTCGGATTATAGGGCTTGAATCTTCAAGAGGTAAGAACTCCTTCAACCCTAGTATGATTTTGGGGAGGGTTTGGTGGTGATCTTGCGTTTCAATTCGAATTAACCGATGTTGTTATTAGATTTTGATAGTATTCACGCGACCCATGGTTTTCTTGTTTTTGATTGGGATGAAATCCCGTTGTTATACCATTGACCGATTTCATTTCCTTATGCACTCTTGGTGTCCGATGAATTGTCCCAACGGGTAGAATTAGGATTAATTCTTACCTTTCCGCATTATTGAGACTTGTTGTATACCGTTATTGTGTTAGGAGCGGATTTGGGAGGATTGTTCGGACCAAAACCTATTCCTTCGTTGTTTCCCTTGTTTCACCGTGTTCAAGGCAAGTACATGTATTACATTTCGTTATGTATATTGTGATTCTCGAAATGAATGATGAATGGTGATTTTTGGGTGCGTGAGTTGTGTTCCTTCCACCCGGAGTGTCCGACGGGATGTCTGGGGGTCGATACTAAGGGGTACGGCCGCGGAAGTGGACTTGGGTGCGTGCGTGATTGAACTTCCACCCGGAGTGTCCGACGGGATGTCTGGGGGTCGATACTAAGGGGTACGGCTGCGGAAGTGGTATCCCACCCGGAGCGTTCGACGGGATGTCTGGGGGTCGATACTAAGGGGTACGGCCACGGGATACCAGTTGTGATTTTGT
This sequence comes from Orobanche coerulescens, assembly GCA_033398695.1. Lineage (NCBI taxonomy): Eukaryota > Viridiplantae > Streptophyta > Magnoliopsida > Lamiales > Orobanchaceae > Orobanche > Orobanche coerulescens. The sequence goes on along the minus strand of CM065805.1, from coordinate 167,912,577 downwards.
GATATCGTGATGACTGAAAATCGATGTGATTGCCAATGTAGTATTCCGGAATATATATGTGGCAAATGACTTATGTTTGAGTATATAATGTTGTGTAATTGTGTACTTGCACTATCCATTCGAATGCTAACCCCTTAAATGGGGGAAATGCGTCTTATGCACTTCAGGTACCGGGAGGGCTGAGGGGCAGGCACGGGACACGCACGCGAAGGATGGGCTGGCTTGATGATGTGGCTCGAGTCTGCATTTTTATGTTTTGTCATTGCATTGTCGGGTATTGAAGTTAGACTGTCTGTTTTGAAACTTGGTTTAAGTCCCCTGCGTGGGCAATGAATTGGTATTTAACCTCTGTTCGTGTATACGTTATAAATGTTTTGGCCGAGGCCACGGCCTTATTTACTTTTGAGTGCATCATTCGGGATTTCATTGTGGTTTTTATGTCATGTGTTAGCCTGGTAGACCTCACGAGGGTTCTAAGGCGTGTAATGTCCCAGTTGTGAATTGGGGTGTTACATTTATGGTATCGGAGCTTAGGTTTTGAATACCTAGGCTGTCGGTGAATTTTGGAGTGCATCGGTTGCGTCATTAGAGTCAGTCGTTGAGCCTAATATCATCATGCTACCGTCTTTTCGTGCGACCCGTGGCTGTAAGTCTCCTCGAACTCTTATATCTCTGTAATTCGTTTTCTTGCGCTGTTCAGAATCGTGACTTGTGTTACCAACTTTGTGAATTGTGAATCTTTTTGATCTTGTCCTTTTCTTATGTTCCTTCAGTATGTTGAGAGGTCGTGGTAGACCGGCTAGGGGACGCGGCCGAGGCCGTGGTCGGGGTGCTGATAATGAGGAGGGCTCACTTTCTCAGTCCTCTGCGGACTCAGCCTCTCACTCAGTTCCGTCGGGTAATAATGCCGACGCTGGCTCTTGCCAGATTTCAGCTTGGTAGCCCAACTTACTCAGATAGCTCAGGGTGGACGCCAGAATCCGCCCCCGACACCGGAAGAGGAGGCTAGTAAGTGGCTTCAAACGGTGACTAAGATGCACCCTCCTCGTTTCTCCGGATCCTCTGACTCCCTCGGTTGGGAGAATTGGCTCTTTCAGTTGTCCAGGACCTTCAATGCCGTAGCTTGTCCTGAAGACAGGAGGGTACATATTGCCCAGTACCTCCTGGATAAGGAAGCTGCGGAATGGTGGGAGGCCGTTGTGCCCAGAGACCGTCGAGCTACTTGGGAGGAATTCAAGACTGCTATGGAAGCAGAGTATTGTCCGCCGCCAGTCAAGGAGCACAGAATTGTGGAATTCTTCACCGCTACACCTCAGGATGTGCCTATTTCTCAGGCCATCATTTCTTACAATCAGCAGTTGGGGTTCGTAAGAGATCAAGTGAGATCGGAGGCTGATAAAATCCGTTACTTCAATATGCGCATGAAGCCGCATATTAGGCAGAGTATGGCACCGCTCATGTGAGCCACTTTGAAGGAATACCAGGATCGCGCCCTAGCGATCGAGATGGCGGTTCCGGAATCAGAGTCGGTTTCGGAAGCTAAGAAGCAGAAGACTACTGGTGGATTCTCGACCGGGAAGGGTGGTCAGTTTTTGAGGTCTCGTTCTGCTCCCATACCGGGGAAGAGGCCGTTCCATCAGGCCGGTGGATCTCAGGGTAACCGTTCAGTTCAGACCGTTGCTTCTGGTGGCAGGGTTTGTTTTAACTGCAACCAATATGAGCATTTGATCAAGGATTGTCCTTTTCCTCCAGTTACTTGCTACACTTGCGGGCAGACCGGACATCGGGCGACTCATTGTGAGAGAGCCACTAGGGCCGCTAGAGTTCCGACTACCACTACCGATCAGAGGGATCATAATACTCCAGCTACTCAGGTTCCGCAGGGTTCGGGTCGCGGTAGAGGTCGGGGACAGCCGGATCGCCGCGCAGCCTCGAGCTCGGGTTCAGTCCACCCCCGATTGTACCAGATGAGGCGCACTGAGGAGACGGAAATTCCGGTGGCGTCAGGTACCACTCAGATCCTTACTCATCCAGTTTCCGTGCTTTTTGATTCGGGTGCTACCCATTCCTTTATTGCATCGGATTGTGTGAATCGTATTGGCTTTAACTGCTTGTTTGAGTGTGAACCGTTTGTGGTGGGTACGCCTAGCGGGGATCGTATGGTTGGGGACCGGGAAGTTAGGGATTGCCCCGTGAGGATCGGGAGCCGAGATTGGCCCTCGAACCTCATTGTTATCGACCTCAAGGGTGAGGATTTAATCCTCGGGGACGATTGGTTAGAGCGTCACGGTGCTATCATGAACTATCGGACTCGTACTATCTCGATCGTGGCCGAGGATGGCACCGAGCATACTCTCGTACCGTAGCCCAGGTAGATCGGGGAGCGTGATTAGCGCCTTGAAGGCGATGAAACTTCTGAACCAGGGTTGTGTCAGCTACTGGTGTTATGCTCTGAAGGCGGAAGATGGTGGAGTTGACATGTCGTCAATTCCAGTTGTTAGTGAGTATCCCGATGTCTTCCCAGACGACTTGCCGGGGTTACCACCGCAGCGAGAGGTGGAGTTTCCTATCGATCTTGAACCGAATGCAGCCCCTATTTCTCGAGCACCGTACCGTATGGCACCGTCGGAGATGTTAGAGTTGAAGAACCAGTTGGGAGAATTGTTAGATAAAGGGTATATTCGACCGAGCGCATCGCCTTGGGGTGCGCCCGTAATTTTCGTTAAGAAGAAAGATGGGTCGCTTCGTTTATGCATCGATTATCGAGAATTAAACAAGCTGACCATCAAAAATAAATACCCTTTGCCCAGGATTGACGATTTGTTTGATCAGCTTCAGGGGGCGACAGTCTTTTCGAAGATTGATTTGCGATCGGGCTACTACCAGTTGAGGATTCGGGACGTCGATATTCCGAAAGCTGCCTTTCGGACGAGATATGGCCATGACGAGTTTGTGGTTATGCCTTTCGGGCTAACCAATGCCCCAACAGCGTTCATGCAGTTGATGAACAAAGTTTTCATTGAGTATCTAGACAAATTCGTAGTCGTTTTTATCGACGATATTCTTATCTATTCACGGAATCGGGAGGAGCACGCCTTACATCTCCGGATTGTATTAGACACTTTGAGGACTGAGCAGTTGTACGCGAAGTTCTCTAAGTGTGAGTTTTGGCTCGAGGAAGTGACGTTCCTCGGGCATGTGATTTCAGTAGAGGGAGTTCGGGTAGATCCGCAGAAGATAGAGGCAGTGATGGCTTGGGAGCCGCCTAAGAATGTGAAGGAGGTGAGGAGTTTTCTGGGTCTTGCCGGCTATTACCGCAGATTCGTTGAGGGATTTTCTAAGATCGCTAGACCACTCACTCAGTTGCTCCAGAAAACTCAGAAGTTCGAGTGGACTGCAGACAGGCAGGACAGCTTTGACGAGTTAAAAAGACGTCTGACTACCGCACCCGTTTTAGCATTGCCTCAGGGGAACAAGGATTTCGTAGTGTATAGCGATGCTTCGGGCCTTGGTCTAGGATGTGTTTTGATGCAGAGAGACAGAGTGATTGCTTATGCGTCCCGCCAATTGAAACCTTATGAAGTAAATTATCCCACGCACGATTTGGAGTTAGTCATGCGGTCGCGCTTTAAAAACTGGAGGCATTACCTCTATGGGTCATCGTGTAAGATTTTACGGATCACAAGAGTCTGAAGTACATCTTCAGCCAGAAAGAGTTGAATATGAGGCAGCGTAGGTGGTTAGAGCTAATTAAAGATTACGACCTCGAGATACTTTACCATCCGGGTAAGGCCAACGTAGTGGCTGATGCGTTGAGCCGAAAACCGATGGCTTTGCAGATGTTAGAAGTACTTACACCGCAGAGTAGGATCCAGCGAGATTTCATCTGTCAGAATATTGAGGTTTGGGTTCAGAGAGTTCAGGGCCAGTTATGTGCGTTAGAGATCACTTCGTCCTTGACTGATGATATCAGGGCGAAGCAGTATGACGATCCGTTTTTGGTCCAGTTGAGGGAGGATATGTTACGAGCCTGTGCTTTAGATTGGAAGGATGATTGGGAGACACACTTGCCGTTGATCGAGTTCACGTACAACAATAGTTGGCATGCCTCGATCAAAATGGCACCATTCGAAGCGTTGTATGGGAGGAGGTGCAGATCGCCGTTGTGTTGGGATGATACGTCTGAGATAATCGGTACCGAGCCCGACATGATAGTTGAGACGAGGGAGAAGGTTACCCTGATTCGTGGTAGATTGCTGACGGCCCAGAGTCGGCAGAAGTCTTATGCCGATACACGTTGCCGACCGTTGGAGTTTGAGGTGGGAGATCACGTCTTGCTTAAGGTGTCGCCGACACGGGGAGTTTACCGCTTCGGTCGGAAGGGTAAACTTAGTCCGAGATATATCGGGCCGTTTGAGATTTTAGATAGAGTTGGAGAGCTTGCGTATCGGTTAGGCTTGCCGCCGTCCCTGAGCCACGTGCATGACGTATTTCATGTTTCCCAGCTTAGGAAGTACGTATCGGACCCTAGCCATATTATTGATTTTGGAGAGATCGAGTTGGGGCCCGACATTACCTTCGAGGAGAGGCCGATTCAGATCCTAGAGCGTCGAGTGAAGCAACTCAGGCACAAAACCATTCCTTTGGTCAAAGTGCAGTGGTCGAGGCATGGATCCGAGGAAGCCACGTGGGAAACGGAGGAGAGTATGAGGTCGAGATACCCCGAGTTATTCGTGTTGTAAGTTTCGGGACGAAACTTATTTTTAGGGGGAGATAATGTAATACCCGGTTGTAATTCATTCATTTTCATTCAGTAATTATCAGTCTGTAATTGTCACTCAGTGTATTTTCACTCAATTATAATCATTCATCAATCATGTTCATTCACCGTGTTCACCGTTCGGAAAAACTTCGAGTTGTGTATCATTATTGTTCATTGTTTCAACTTTCCTCTTATGAGTTCGACTTTGTTAGATCACCATTAATTTTTGGTAACTCCAAAAATTCTAAATCTTTGCAATATTATAGAGCATCGAATTAGCTTTCCAATGGTTCAAACGGTGAGTCAATCGGAGTCCGGACGAGAGAGTTATGGTCGTTTTAGCTCACCCGCTCATTTTTTCAGTTATTGGCCGATCACTGCCGACCGAACTCGGCCGTGTCGTCCGACACGGCCCGTGCCGTACTCGTCTGGAAATGCCGAAGTCTCTGTCTCAGGACCCAACCGTGTCGTCTGGCACGGCCGAGTCGAACTCTTCCGGATAAGCCAGAATCGACTGCCCAGACGCCCGACCGTGTTCCAGGACACGGTCGAGTCATGCCGAGTCGCTGTCGGACGGGTCACTATCGGAAGGTCCCTCCGCGCCGCGACCGTGTCTAGCAGGACACGGTCGAGTCCCTGCCGGCCAGCTGCGCGCCGCGACCGTGTCAGGCGGACACGGTCGAGTCTGTCAGACGAGTCAACCCCTATAAATTCGTTTTTTGAGCATTTCAGCTCATTTCTTTCCCTTTTCTTCACCTACAACCGAGAGAGAGAGCTTGAGGGAGGGTTTTTTCCTTCACAAATCATTTGAGTGTTTTATTTTCTTCATCCTCCTTCGATCGTGTAGCTCGGATTGTGGATCTAGCACGTGTTCTTCGGATTATAGGGCTTGAATCTTCAAGAGGTAAGAACTCCTTCAACCCTAGTATGATTTTGGGGAGGGTTTGGTGGTGATCTTGTGTTTCAATTCGAATTAACCGATGTTGTTATTAGATTTTGATAGTATTCACGCGACCCATGGTTTTCTTGTTTTTGATTGGGATGAAATCCCGTTGTTATACTATTGACCGATTTCATTTCCTTATGCACTCTTGGTGTCCGATGAATTGTCCCAACGGGTAGAATTAGGATTAATTCTTACCTTTCCGCATTATTGAGACTTGTTGTATACCGTTATTGTGTTAGGAGCGGATTTGGGAGGATTGTTCGGACCAAAACCTATTCCTTCGTTGTTTCCCTTGTTTCACCGTGTTGAAGGCAAGTACATGTATTACATTTCGTTATGTATATTGTGATTCTCGAAATGAATGATGAATGGTGATTTTTGGGTGCGTGAGTTGTGTTCCTTCCACCCGGAGTGTCCGACGGGATGTCTGGGGGTCGATACTAAGGGGTACGGCCGCGAAGTGGACTTGGGTGCGTGCGTGATTGAACTTCCACCGGAGTGTCCGACGGGATGTCCGGGGTCGATACTAAGGGGTACGGCCGCGAAGTGGTATCCCACCGGAGCGTTCGACGGGATGTCCGGGGTCGATACTAAGGGGTACGCCACGGATACCGATTGTGATTTTGTGATATCGTGATGACTGAAAATCGATGTGATTGCCAATGTAGTATTCCGGAATATATATGTGGCAAATGACTTATGTTTGAGATGATTGTGTAAAACCGTTTTTGTATATAATGTTGTGTAATTGTGTACTTGCACTAGCCATTCGAATGCTAACCCCTTAAATGGGGGAAATGCGTCTTATGCACTTCAGGTACCGGGAGGGCTGAGGGGCAGGCACGGGACACGCACGCGAAGGATGGGCTGGCTTGATGATGTGGCTCGAGTCTGCATTTTTATGTTTTGTCATTGCATTGTCGGGTATTGAGGTTAGACTGTCTGTTTTGAAACTTGGTTTAAGTCCCCTGCATGGGCAATGAATTGGTATTTAACCTCTGTTCGTGTATACGTTATAAATGTTTTGGCCGAGGCCACGGCCTTATTTACTTTTGAGTGCATCATTCGGGATTTCATTGTGGTTTTTATGTCATGTGTTAGCCTGGTAGACCTCACGAGGGTTCTACGGCGTGTAATGTCCTAGTTGTGAATTGGGGTGTTACACCTGTCCCCCGAGAGTACCTGAAATGTACAAAACATTCCACCCCAATAAGGGGTTAGCACAACCGCTAGTGCAACTACAGTATTACAATATTTTAATCCACAAGCATTTCCAAATCAATTCAAAATCCAAAACAATTCATTTCACGATATTTCGGAAAATCACTATCGATCATCAGTAAAAACACTCCGACAATTCTTGCGACCCGGTCCAACCCTCAAGCCACCAAGTCCCTGTGTGCCCCGTCGAGCAACCCCAGGTGAGAATGCCCACTCGAAGTAACCCTCGTGACCCGGTCCATCCGCTAAGCCACCAAGTCCCCGTGTGACCCCATCGAGTCAATCCCCGAGTGAGAGTACCCGAGAACAATCTTTCAACTCTCATCAATGTCAAATTCATCAGAGAAATGCATGTCATAAACTAATGCAATAAAGTACTTGCCTGGATTTCAACTCACAAAGGAACAACAACGAACAGGGTTACGGTCCAAAGTATCTTCTAAATCCCATTCCTAACAAACATCAAGGCTCAATCAACTTCAATTCCGTCGAAAAAAAACTAAAATCCATCCTAGTTCTACCCTTAGGAACATTTTGCCGAACACTACGGGGGCATAACGGGTTTTGTTCGATTTACGAAGGAAGATACAGAATCAATACACTAAACCTTGAGGAAATCATGAAATCATGCTTATACAACTATATTCAACTATAACCCATCATAAATTTGGAGTTAAAAGGGTTAGATAAATGAGATCCCCAAAAACCCCCATACTTCCCCAAAGTTAGGGTTCATGGAAGGATTACCTCAATTCCTTGGTGAAAATGATGTAGGATTGATAGATCTTTGCTTGAAGTTGAAAAGATCTGAGTTTCAACCGTGCTCCGCCGAAACCCTCACCTACACAACCCTGGAGTCGTCTAGAAACTCGGAGAAGAGGAAAGAAGGTGAAAAATGACAAGTGTTGACCGCAATACATGTATTTATATAGGTGCGCCCTAGCGCGCGCTAGTGCTTCCCGGATAGCGTGCGCTATCGGCCTAGGCGTGCAGCCCAGACCCTTCTGCCCATCCGAGCTGACGTGCATCACGTCGGCGGCGTGGCGTCTGTATCGCCGAAGTTAGCGCGCGGCACCGCCGCCTTTAGAGTGCGCTCTCCGGTGTCGATCCCAAGTCCGTAACCTTTACGCCCTATTCAGAAACCCTTCTGCCCATCCTGGTAGCGTGCGCTACGACCGACCAGCGTGCGCTACGCCCGACGAGTTAGCGCACGCAACGACCGTCTTAGCGCGCGTTACCTGTTGGTCTGACCGAAGTCCAGACCTCACTGTCCTTACTGTCCGGGCCGCTTAGCGCGCGTTATCACCCGACAGTGGCGTGCGCTACCCGCTCCTCTAGCGTGCGCTAATAAAATGCATTAGCGTGCGCTAGCTCGATTTTTGTCCCAGTCCAGTGCCCTCTGGACTGCCCCATGCTGCCGGTTAGCGTGCGCTGGCCTACGAACTCTGTTGCGTACGCTACCCACATAACTTAGCGTACGCTAACCCTAGGATGCGAAAGCGATACAAGCGGTACGACACACTGTTATCGAATATTAGCGGAATACTGGCAAGAAACACAACATACAGGCTCAATCTCGAATCAAACACATGATACCAATATTTGAAAAAATTACAAAACAAACCACAAAGTTCATAAATTTATAATTATATCCAATAAAAGGTACGATTATTACAAGGGAATCCTTTTTGTCTACATCAACACGAGCAAAGTTAGTCGTGCAAACCTCGTGGGGGTTATTTGAGAGGGTTTGGGTGGTCCAAATGAGTCCGATTACAAACTATGGTACTTGACACACATGGCCAAGGGAAACAAAGTAAAAGTCCTATTACGGGGCGATACCGAGATACTTCGATTACTAGTAGAATACTGTAACACCCCAAATCACGTAAGGGACGTTACACGCCGTATAACCCTCATGAGGTCTACCAGGCTAACACATGACACATAATCCACAATAAAATCCCAAAGGACACAAACATCATAGTAAAATAGGGCCGTGGCCTCGGCCAAAATATTTTAACGGAAGTACATGGAGAATAAGTCAAATACCAATTCAGTGCCCACGCAGGGGACTTTAACCGAGTTTAATAGTAATCAGTCTAACTCCAATACTCAAACAGATACAATTACAAAGCATAAAATATAGACTCGAGCCTCATCATCATGTCGGTCCATCCTTTGCGTGCATATCCCGTGCCCGCTCCTCATCTCTTCTGATACCTGAAATGCATAAGACGTATTTCCCCCATTTAAGGGTTCAGCATTCGAATAGCTAGTGCAAGTACACAATTATACAACATTATATACATATACGATTTACGCAGTCATCTCATTCAGAAAACATTTGAAAAGCCATAATCCGGGATATCACATTGGCATCCAAAACAGTTTATTAATTCATCACAATATCACAACATCTGCGATTGGTAACCCGTGGCCGTACCCCTTAGTATCGACCTCCATACGCCCCGTCGAACGCTCCGGGTGGGAAACCACTTCCATGGCTGTACTCCTTAGTATTGCCCCCCAGACGCCCCGTCGAACGCTCCGGGTGGAGGTCAGCAACACACGCACCCAAGTCCACTTCCGTGGCCGTACCCCTTAGTATCGACCCCCAGACGTCCCATCGAATGCTCCGGGTGGAAGGAACACAACTCACGCACCCGAAAGATCACAATTCATTATCCGTATCGAAAACGTAACACACATAACGGAATGTTATGTACTTGCCTTGGATAACACGACGTGAAGGAAAATGGTGAAAGGAAAGGTTTTGGCCCGAATAATATTCACAAATCCGCTCCTAATACAATAATGATATGCAAACAATCTCAATATTGCAGAAACATAGGAATTCATCCTAATTCTACCCGTTAAAACAATTCGTTGGACAATACAAGGTCATAACCAGTTCCCCTCTATCAACGGAGAAAAATATCGAATTCAATCCGCAAAACCGCAAGATAAGTAAGGGATGGTGATTATACTATCGAAATCTAACAATCATATGAGGCAAATCGGACTAGAAGGGTGAAAACCAAAATAAAACCCCGAAATCCCCAAAAGCTAGGGTTCTAACGAAATATACCTCGATTCGGACGGAAGAAGATGATTACGATGATGATAAACCTTGCATGAAGCACAACAATTGATCTATGGAGGAACTTTATGGATTGTTCTGCACAAATCGCTCCAAATCGCTCGAGGAGTTGACGTCGCTGACAAGGGAAGGAAAAGAAGGGAAATAACGCATCTGAGGTCAACTCAGGATTTAAATACCTGACAGAGCATTACGTACGCTAACATGAATAGTTAACGTACGCTAAGATGTCTTACGTACGTTACTCCTTTGAGTTAACGTACGTAAGAGCCTGGCAGAACATTCTGCCCGATTAGCTGAGGTCGATAGCGTACGCTACTCAAGACCATTAACGTACGCTATACAGAGCATACGTACGTAACTCAAGACAGCTAACGTACGTAAGGGCTAAGCAGAAACTGGGTAGAACCCACTGCCCAAACACTGAAGGCCATAACGTACGTTACCACTAGGGCATAACGTACGTTATGCAGGTATCGCTAGCTGTTGCAATATTTCGTTAACGCAAGTGCATGTTATCGTAGACAAGTAATAAAGTGATGAGTGAGTATCGTTCCCACGAGGACTGAATTACTAAGTACCGATTTTTATGTATTCCAATTTTATTTGAACAGTCGAAATTTTGGTTGCAATTAATAACTAAATAAAACCAATAAAAGAACTAACAGTAAAAACAATCGCTTGAAGAAACAAAATCAATTAATGAATAAGTCTAAGATTCTTAATCCACCTTGGTTTATCCGAATTTACTCTCGATTATCTGAAGTTAATGATTTCCCCAATTTATTGAAGGCGGAGATTGCTAATATACTCTACCGCCTCTCCCGAGGTCAGTAGATTTTTCTAAAGGCGAACAACGCACTCTATCCCTAGGTGAATTAATTCGTTAATAGGCAAAAAGCACAAAATCTCCAAAAGGCCACGTAGTTCCTATGAGTATATTCCTATCTCACAAGATAAAACGGTCCTCACCAATAGTTCCTCACCAACTCTCCTCTCCCGATTCGAGTAAGGTAATTAAAACAATCCAATTATTGGCCAGACAATTGAAAGCATTAAAATCGATTGGGAAAACTCAATAGAAAAAGGAATTATATAGATAATCTAAAGCAAATCCGTCAAAACTTAGGTTTCATCAAAATCCTAGAACAAGGGTTTTAGCCTGACATGCTAAAAGATAAAAATACAGAAATAATAAATAAAAGCATTGAAATCAAACGCAGATGAAGAGCTCGGATTCCTCCGTTCTTCTGGCTTCCGCCCTCTCTCTTGATGTCTTCTGCTTATCCTCCTCTTCTGCGATATTCCTCCTCCAAGATAATCCAAGATCGAAGATAAATTAATTATGGCCTTCAAACCTTATTTATAGCAACCAACACCCTCCAAATCGCGTTCATGTGATTAGGTCGAGAACTAGCTTCAAAACGGCCCAAACCTGCGCGAAGTACACCAAAAACCGCCCCGTGTGCCGCGGCTCACTTAATCTGTGCCGCGGCTCACGGGGTGCAGATTAAAACCTGGGCACTGATTATTTCTTCTGGGCCGCGTCTCACCATAACTGTGCCGCGGCTCAGAGTACAGATTACTCTGGGGGTCGCTGGGTGCCTTCCTGTGCCGCGGCCCCGGGCCAAAAATCGCCGTTTTCACCCGATTTTTCTCGTTTCGGCTTCCGGACTCCAATTTCCTGCAAAACATAAAAGAATAGGGCATTAAAGGCTCATTTATGCAAATTTACTGATGAAAAGAATACAGAATAATGATAAATAAGCGTATAAAAATACGCCTAACAAATACCCCCAAACTTGAGCCTTTGCTTGTCCTCAAGCAAAAAGAAAGAATTAATTTCAACAAAAGAATATCGTGAATAATCGTGCAACTCATAGTGCTCAATCTAATCAATACTACCCTGAAATTCTCTCTGAATAATACAAGTATCGTAATAGCGAGCTACATCCAGAACACTGATTCCACAAAGTAACCAATTTCAATCCTAATCACTCGTTCATGAAGAAAATCCAGCTCAAAGATTAACAAACGTGAATTTAATAGACCGTCAATATGAAAGGTTAAAATAAACAAGCTAACTTGCCCCAGTTCCACAGTCTACTGGCAAAAATTTCTACGAGTTTCATCAAAAATGACCCGCGGACAGTATTCCCTTATATATATGCTCAAGAAATTGATTCGAGTTGACCACTAGGTTCGGATCTCGGGATGTTTCATCGGGATAATCCTAGGGTGGAAATTCCATTCTCATGTATTGGGAAACCGTTTGACGTAAAAGACACTCATGGGGTACATGGATGCTTCTAGTTACTAAGTTCCCCTCCACAGCGGAGAAACAACTCGAATAGCTATTCCCGCATGTCCGAATCAAGGTCGCTGTTTTACCCGAGAGTAAACAATGGGTCAAGCGAATACTCCCGGTTACTAGGCTCCCTATCATCGGCACATGCGAAATTTCTAAATCACTAGTCTAATCAGGGTCGTCGTTTTACGCGAGAGTAAACAACGGGTCACGTGAATACCCCCGATTACTAGACTTCCCATCATAGAACAAAAATATCTCGACTTTTGGGAAAAACTATCCGACTCTAAACTCAAATTAGGTGCCAACACGACTTATATTACTGGACGACTTAGCTAATCGAAAAATGTAACCAAGCATATAGGCGGCGATTTGAAAACACGTATGTCTCCTCTCTTATCCGCTAAGATTTCTACAAAAAACGAAAAAATTTCGGACCTAGATGAATACTCAACAAAAACAAATATCACTGACCACACCTCGACTAAAACTCAACCGTTTCTTCAGAGAGAAATCAGTGTTGTAACATCAATTTCACACAAATAGGAGCACGAAAATTCACGAATAAGAGTAAAATCATGACAAGCAAGGCTAGCCACAAAAATATAACTAAAAATAATGAAAAGTGCAAACGAATAAGTACAGCAATAAGTATATCAACGGAAAGTAAACCCCCCCAAACTTAGGACGTACATTGACCTCAATGGACAAAATATAATATGCAATAAAAGAAGAAGGTCAAGTACTCCCCTACAAACAACTCACGAACTAGTGCCGGCATTCGTCTGGCGAGGAGGCTGGTGTGGCTGGCCGAACAGGTGGAATAAATGGCCCGTCCGGGTGCATAATGTGGGCCGTCCATGCAGCAAGGTGCTCCTGGTGGTAGGCGTCCCTCGCTGCCAGACGCCTCGCCTCACGACGGTTGGCCCGGCAGCAATGATGCTCTCCATCTCCGTCCGCCTCTCCTCTCTCATCTCATCCAGAAGGCTCTCTCTCTCTCTCTTCATCTCCTCTATCTCTCTCCTCATCTCCTCTCTCTCTCCTTATCTCCTCTCTCAGCCCGTCAAACATCCTCTGCAAGTGCTCTCTGTTGGGCGGCGGGCTGGCATCTGCCTGCTCCTGTGTCAGCAGAAGAGGCTCGGGGGACCCCTCGTGGGCCTCATCTAGTAGAAATCCTCGCCCTCGAGCGTGTGCTGGCGCTCCTGCCCACTGATCGAAATGTGAAATGATGCGGTGGTCGATCGGGCCCTGGGGAGCTAACATCGGCTCGTCATCTGACCACGTCATCCCCGACTGCCGGCAAAGAGCGCAAATAAGAGAGGGGTGCTTCAACCCCGTCTTGGCTCCTCCCTAAATATACTGGAAGATAGATCGGACCAGGAGAGGAGCCACATCGAATCGCAGCCCGGAGGTGATAGCGTATAATGCACGGGCTCGAGAGAGAAAAACCGTGTGGATCTGCGAGGTAGGGTCTATACGAGCGCAGATAAAATACAGCCAGGCACGCCCGAACCGACTGAGGCGCGAGCTCTTAAAGTAGAAGGTGGAAGAAGCCGGTGCGCGCCTCTCCCAATCGGAGTCGGGCTGTGTAAGAGTCTCGAGCAGAGCCTCCTTCGTGAGGCTATCCATGACTCGCGTATAAGCCGTCTCATCAACTACGGGCAGCTCAAATAACCTCCGAATAGCAGCCACCGAGAAATCCACTATACTGCCTCGGACTACGACCTGAGTCCGAGTGTCTGACTGCGGTAACATCTGCCCCGCCCGAATGTGCTTCAACAAGGCGCTCGCATAAAACTCCTGCACAATAGATATCACCGCTGGCTCAGGAGGTGCAGCAAAACGGGCCCACCCCATTTCGTCGATCATGGTCAGAAGCTCCCTGTCCTGGGGGGCTGGGGTGAATCCCCTCTCCGGGATCAGAGGTCGAGGGCGAATCTTCTCGTTGAAGATTTTATGGATCTCCGGGTCAGAAAATTGGTGCGCCTCCGACTCGGCGCGACTATGAGAAGTTTCCCCTCGAGTGGGGGACGACTGAGTCCTGGCCCTTTTGCTGAGCTTTTTGGTTCTAGCCATAGCGATTCCTGAAAATAAACACCGGATTTCACTTACTTAAGCAAAAATGAGAATAGCATTACTCGGCTAAAGATATCCAAACATGAATCAAGAATTTAACGAACTAGCACCGCCGTTGGAGAAAAACAAAATTGAGCTTTAATGTTTAACATTGACGTTGGGGCTGGGGTTGTTGTAAATCCAGAAACGAATACGTTGCACATGGTTTCAACACATTGACTTAACAAGTAAGAATTTTTCATTCAGGCATTTTATCAAACACCTTGAAGGCATGAGTTTAAATGAAGAACAATAATTGTAATAGCTCGATTCAACCCCCACAAATAACAATCACACAGAGATCATTATGATACGCGTAATCAATTCATTCTTAATCGAAAAATAATCATCAATAATCAATCAAAGATATCATAATCTCAACTCAACTTGATAGAACTTTTGAAAGAAAGAAAAAATATAATCAATCATCACATGAATGACACAACTTCACCTTTCAATTCATAGAACAATTAAGATTAGAAATTTCGACTTACCTTGCTTAGATTATGAAGAGTGCAAGAAGAATGCAAGAAGAAGAAGGGAGATGAGGTCGGCCGATCGTGCGCAAGGGAAGGGGAGAGGATTGTACCTGGGGTGGTCGGCTGAATGAGTGTTATAAAGCTACCTGGCCTCTTCAAATTCTGAACGGGGGCCGCGACACAGCTTAAGTGTGCCGCGGCCTAGAGTACAGTCCCTTTTTCTGCTGGTTCGCTTTGTCATGTGCCGCGGCTTGGTTTTTGTGTGCCGCGGCCCAGTGGTGTTATTGTGCCGCGGCTCAGCACATCTGTGCCGTGGCCCGTAGTACAGATTCCTGGGCATTATTTGGCAATGGGTGTGCCGCGACTCAGCAACAACGTGCCGCGACTCAGGACTCAAGTGTGCCGCGGCTCAGTAAGGTTGTGCCGCGGCACATAGTATAGAATGTTTAGTTCTCTATTTCGATTTGTATGTGCCGCGGCTCACAAGCCTTGTGCCACGGCTCATGCATAAATTTTTTTTTTCCTAGGACTTTCCTGCACAGAATTTTCAGAAGAACATGTCAAGAACGAGAGGTATTAGCAAATCAAAGCAAAAATGATGAAAAATAAAAATTCAAAAAATGCAAGAAAAAACTGAAACACTAAAATCTACTACTAAAACTCGGGTTGCCTCCCGAGAAGCGCTAAGTTTATAGTCTTCAGCCGGACCTATTGAAAAAATCAGTTCGCTTTTCGCAAACTCCATTTGAACTCCGCCCCGTCCATCGAACCGTTAATGTGTGTTTTAAAATTTTGATCATTGGTCATTAACGATCCGATTTTTGGTTCGGACACCCAATGTTGTTTGCGAAAAGGTTTTGACAAAAACCACTTTCCGAAACACCCATTTTTCTCATGATTTGGCCTCCGTTTGACTTCTGGCTTATTTTTCTCCTTCATGAACGAACTTAGGACAGAATGAGACTTTTCTGATTGTGGTTGGACGGATGTCGACATATTCAAATGCCTAATACTCGCGACTTGCTCTTTGTTAGGCGTCGGGGCAGCTGAAACAGATTCTGACTTTTTCGACCGACGAGTCTTCCGGTGTGTGTCTTTCGCAACGGCATCCACACTTTCAATTTTCGAGCTCTTCTCAACACCGCCTGGATATGGAAAAGATTTAAACACTTGGAACGTGACATGCTCATCTTGAACCTTAGAGTTAGTTCGCCTTTTTCCACATCTATGAGGGTTCGGCCGGTCGCTAAGAATGGTCTCCCCAAAATAATTGGGATATCTTGATCCTCCTCCATGTCGAGCACAATAAAATCAGCTGGAAAAATAAATTTATCAACCTTCACTAAAACGTCCTCTATCACTCCCCTCGGATACTTAATCTATCGATCCGCTAATTGCAAGGAGATTGTCGTCGGTTTTGCCTCCCCAATTCCTAGCTTCTTAAAAATAGACAGAGGCATGAGATTAATACTAGCGCCAAGATCGCACAACGCCCTATCAAAGGAGAGGTTTCCTATGGTGCACGGGATGTTGAAGCTTCCCGGATCCTTCAGTTTTGGTGGAAGCTTCTTCTGAAGAATGGCGCTGCACTCCTCCGTCAATGCGACTGTCTCAAACTCCTCGAGCCTTCTTTTCTTTGACAAGATCTCCATCATGAATTTGACATAACTCGGCATTTGTTCCAACGCATCAGCAAATGGAATATTAATATGAAGCTTCTTGAAAACGTCGAGAAACTTGGAGAACTGCTTGTCCACCTTTTTCTGTTGTAGTCACTGCGGAAACGGGACGGGTGGCATATATGCCTTCGGATTATCCAGAAACAGTATCGAGGGTCTCCAATCTTGTGATTCTTCATTAGATAAATTTTTCTTCTCCCCTTCCTCACTTCTCTTTTCGTTCGGCCCGGGCAGCTCACACAATTCCTTCCCACTTCTCAACCCAATGGCATTGACACTCTCTCTAGGATTCGTTTCAGTCGTACTTGGTAAGGTACCTTCCGGGCGGGCTATTAGTACATTAGCAATCTGGCCCAGTTGGACTTCCAAGTTGCGGATAGAAGCGGAATGGTTCTGCAAGGTCGCCTCCGTGCGGGCCACGAATTGACTCGTGTTTGCTGCCAATTTCGCTATTGCTTCTTCTAGAGGGATTTTTTGGATCCGGAGGAGGCTGCTGCTGGTTTTGAGCAAACGGAGGCTGGTTCGAGTTTTGTCCGTTTCTCCATGAGAAGTTAGGATGATTACGCCATCTCGGATTATACGTGTTGGAGTACGGATTGTTTTGCCGGTTTCCATTTCCCACGAACTGAGCTTGTTCAATTTAAGGCTGCTCGAAAGGGTTCCCGACTTGGCACTCCGCGCTAGGATGAGATCCGTTACACCAATTACACGATTCAATGGTAACGGGGGAAGGAGCATGCGAAAATCCTTGAAGTTGCTGCGTCAAGGCGGCGACTTGAGCTGACAATGTAGAGATTGGATCATTATTTGAGATTTCCATTACTCGTTTCGGGTTTACTCGTTCAGACGGCCATTGATACGCATTTGCGTCCATAGCTTCCAACAAAGAGTGTGCTTCAGCCATCGTTTTTCCCATTAAGGCTCCTCCAGCGGCTGCATCCACGAGAGTGCGTGTAGAAGCACTCAAACCATTGTAGAACGTCTGAATTTGTAGCCAGTCTGGAAGGCCATGATGTGGGCATCTCCGTAACAAATCTTTGTACCGCTCCCACGCCTCGTGAAGCGACTCCATATCAAATTGACCAAACGTAGTAATCTCGTTCCGTAACCTCGCTGTTTTCGATGGTGGGAAGAATTTAGCAAAGGAAGGCTTGCGCTAATTCTGCCCATGTCGTTATCGAGCCCGTCAGTAAAGAGTTCAACCAAAATTTTGCTTTGTCCCTCAAAGAGAAAGGGAAAAGCCTTAGACGGATGGCATCATCGGTGACACCGTTGTTTTTGAACGTATCACAAATCTCGAGAAAAGACGCAATGTGTGCGTTGGGGTCATCATTCGGCAATCCACAGAACTGGCTCGCTTGTACCATCTGAATAATTGCAGTCTTGATTTCGAAGTTGTTCGCCTGGATGGTGGGACGCCGAATCCCCGAAAAGTTCGCATTGATCTGCGGCATAGCATCATCTCGAAGTGCTAGTGCCGGTTGAGCTTGCACCATGGGGTTTTCCGCTTCGTGATTTCCGGTATTATCGGCCATAGTGACTTTCGTCGGTAGCTCTCGTTTCTCCTTTTTGTTTCTCTGAAGAGTGCGCTCGAGTTCGGTATCCAAAGGTAGTAGGCCTTCGTTACCGAATTTTCTCATGCACTAACCGAACAATCCTGAAAGGAAAAACAAACAAATCAATAAAATAACACAAAAACGATAAAAAAATGTTCAAACTAAGACTAGAAATACTGAAATCGATATTAGTAAAAAAAAATTTTTCAGTCCCCGGCAACGGCGCCAAAAACTTGTTGCGATATTTCGTTAACGCAAGTGCACGTTATCGTAGACAACTAATAAAGTGATGAGTGAGTATCGTTCCCACGAGGACTGAATACTAAGTACCGATTTTTATGTATTCCAATTTTATTTGAACAGTTGAAATTTTGGTTGCAATTAATAACTAAATAAAACCAATAAAAGAACTAACAGTAAAAACAATCGCTTGAAGAAAGAAAATCAATTAATGAATAAGTCTAGGATTCTGAATCCACCTTGGTTTATCCGAATTTACTCTCAATTATCTGAAGTTAATGATTTCCCCAATTTAGTGAAGGCAGAGATTGCTAATATACTCTACCGCCTCTCCCGAGGTCAGTAGATTTTTCTAAAGGAGAACAACGCACTCTATCCCTAGGTGAATTTCGTTAATAGGCAAAAAGCACAAAATCTCCAAAAGGCCACGTCGTTCCTATGAGTATATTCCTATCTCACAAGATAAAACGGTCCTCACCAATAGTTCCTCACCAACTCTCCTCTCCCGATTCGAGTAAGGTAATTAAAACAATCCAATTATTGGCCAGACAATTGAAAGCATTAAAATCGATTGGGAAAACTCAATAGAAAAAGGAATTATATAGATAATCTAAAGCAAATCCGTCAAAACTTAGGTTTCATCAAAATCCTAGAACAAGGGTTTTAGCCTGACATGCTAAAAGATAAAAATACAGAAATAATAAATAAAAACATTGAAATCAAACGCAGATGAAGAGCTCGGATTCCTCCGTTCTTCTGGCTTCCGCCCTCTGCTCTTGATGTCTTCTGCTTATCCTCCTCTTCTGCGATATTCCTCCTCCAAGATAATCCAAGATCGAAGATAAATTAATTATGGCCTTCAAACCTTATTTATATCTCCCAACAGCCTCCAAATCACGTCCGTGTGATTAGGTCGAGAACTAGCTTCAAAACGGCCCAAACCTGCGCGGAGTACACCAAAAACCGCCCCGTGTGCCGCGGCTCACGGGGCGCAGATTAAAACCTAGGCACTGATTATTTCTTCTGGGCCACGGATCACCATAACTGTGCCGCGGCTCAGAGTACAGATTACTCTGGGGTCGCTGGGTGCCTTCCTGTGCCTCGGCCCCGGGCCAAAAATCGCCGTTTTCGCCCGTTTTTCCTCGTTTCGGCTTCCGGACTCCAATTTCCTGCAAAACATAAAAGAATAGGGCATTAAAGGCTCATTTATGCAAATTTACTCATGAAAAGAATACAGAATAATGATAAATAAGCGTATAAAAATACGCCTAACACTAGCGCACGCTAAAAAGCATGCATAACGTACGTTATGCATGCAACAGTTCAATACTGCTGAACATCGTTTTCTGCACAGGACGATACGGAAATGGAACGCAACACAAGGTCAAACCCAGAAGCGTAACCACGAGATATTCACGACGACGAATTTAAGTACTGAAAGAAAATACACTACCAACTACTGGGGAATCCAAAATACGACAAGGAGGATAAAATTCCCTAAATTTCTAGGAAATTACAAAATGGCCCACACGTCCGAAAAATCATGATACGACGTCGGATTAACAATCCGAAACTCACAACATGAGCAACTCAACCATACAGACTCATGGTAAAAGGAAAATAACAAAATCGAACAAGTTTTACGAGAATCGAACGTACACGCGATAAAACATAGTTCAAGACGAAAATACGTAAAAACATCACCAAAACTCGTCCAAATGGAAAAATTCCAAGAACAAAATAGATTCAGAATTCCAAAACAGTAACAAGCGAGTCGTCCGAAATGAACATATACCAAAAATAGAAATTACCAAAAATAGAAAGTACGAATATTACATTCTTTCCCCCTAAAAATAAATTTCGTCCCGAAACTTACAACACGAATAACTCGGGATATCTCGACTTCATATACTCTTCCGTCTCCCACGTGGCTTCCTCGGATCCATGTCTTGACCACTGCACCTTAACCAAAGGAATAGTTTTGTGCCTAAGTTGCTTCACCCGACGCTCTAAAATCTGAATCGGCCTCTCCTCGATGGTAATATCGGCCCCCAACTTAATCTCTCCAAAATCAATAATATGGCAAGGGTCCGGTATGTACCTCTTAAGCTGGGAAACATGAAACACGTTATGCACGTGACTCAAGGACGTCGGCAAGCCTAACCAATATGGAAGCTCTCCAACTCTCTCCAAAATCTCAAACGGTCCAAAATATCTTGGACTAAGTTTACCTTTCCAGCCAAAACGGTAAACTCCCCGTGTTGGAGACACCTTAAGTAATACATGGTCTCCCACCTCAAACTCCAACGGCCGACGGCGCGTGTTGTAATACCCGGATTTTCAGTATAAATTTTTCGCATTATTTTATCTGAGATATACTGCATAGCTTGGTGTCTATACGGTATGGTTAAAATAAATTAAGAACCGAGATAGTTATACTTGTGTAATTGACGTTTTTTATTGACAGTTATATTGAGGATATGGTGTATCTGGTTGAACTGATTTGGATATCAGGTGTATCGTATGAGAATATTTTTGGGTTGAGTATATGTGTATTCAGTATGCCGTATATTCGTATCCAGTATGTCGAGACGGACAGGAACAGTTGGATTTTGGCCAAGTACAGAATGCCATTACGTACGCTAAGCTTAAGGACTTACGTACGCTAAATTCTACGTTTTACATACGTTATGCATAAGGCATTACGTACGTAACAAGAGGAATTGTACTGGAACGAGTTGTGATCGGCTAGTGGGGCCCGTGGTCGGCAGCTTTCGGTGCGGATGTGGACAGGTGCGTCAACGGATGGATTTACGTACGCTATACATGGTGTATTACGTACGTAATACGAGCATCTACTGTAGCAAGTCAACGTACTTATTACGTATGCATTGGATTAAGTGTTACGTATGTTAGGAGGCAGCTGGCCGAGTCGTGGCCGTAAGGACCTATAGTGCCGCACGTGTTCCGGCAGTGACTCGCTGGATGGCCGATCACGGTCGGCAGTGACTCGCTGGGATGGCCGGTTACGGCCGACAGTGACTCATAAGGACTGGCTGATAACGGCCATAAGGTTGTGGCCGGGTACGGCCGTAAGACCTATTACGTACGTAAGTGGATGCCGATAACGGCCGTAAGAGTGTCGGCCAAATTGGACAGTAGGGTAGCCATGGCCGGTTATGTCCGTAAGCCATGGCCGGTTACGGCCGTTAGTGACCCGCACGACTCGGCTATTTAAGGCCTGGGCACGGGTCACTTGGCCATTTTCACATTTCTCTTCGTTTCTTCGCGATCCTTCATCAGAAATCGATGGTTTTGAATGGGAGCATCATAGAACAACATTTTTTGGAAGTTTGATTCATGTCTAACATCATCTTTCGCCCGGATCGAAGGTAAGAACACTTGAACCCTTGGTTTTGGGGATTTTTGGAGTTTCATGATGTTGGGGCCGATTTCTTTCATTTTAATTCAGATTATTGATAGAATTTTGTTGTATTCTCGGAATCATTCATTACTCTTGAAGTTTTGTGGAACAAATTCGAGAATTCCTCCGTTAATCAATTAAATTGGACTATGCCCTTTAAGTGTCCGATAAAATGCTTCATTGGGTAGAACTTGGAAGTTCTATACGTTTTTGTGGAAGTGTGATTGAATTGATATCGTTGTGATTTAGGAACGAACTTTTGAAGGTAGTTGGATCGGGACTCTTTCCTTTCGTCGATTTCTTCGCACCGTGTTAATCAAGGGGAATGTTTACTTGTGTATTTCATCTTCTAAGATGTATGTTGGGTAATCCTCTCCTTGAATTCGGATTTTTATGTTATTTTTGATGAAAGATTCGTATGAAGATGATTATGGTTTTGTTGTTACCATTCTTGAGGTTATATGAACTATATATTGAAGGGTACGATGGTTTATGTCTTGATTATGTTGTTTATGATTATGAAATCATAGTATTCTCGATGTTCTTGGTAGTATTGTTACAATTCTTGATGTTAGGAGAATCGTATATTGGATAATATGATAATATGCATCTTGAATTATGAATGAAGATTGTTTAGATGTTAGAACACATCGGATTATTTCGTTTGAGGATTTTGAATATGATTTCGGAATAAGTTGTGTTCTTAAGGAACTCTTGGATTATATGAATTGATGAACATGTTTAAGAGGTGTTGGTGTTTTGGATATGAATATGGAATATTCATATCTAGAACTAAGTTATGTGTTTTGGTACAATATTCGTATAGGAATACGAATATGATTTCGAGTTCGATGAGATTATTATTGATTTTTGAATTTGGAAATTCATACGTGTTGAACAAGTGTTCAAATGGAATGATTGAGTTGTTTGAAACCCTTGGAATATGATTATATATAATGTTGAATTAATCAGATTGTCCGGATTGATGATGATAATCGGTAATTGGGTTTTATTATGAATTTACAAGGAGGAAACTTGTACTCGTATACGTATGTAAGATTGAATTTGGAATCGGTAATGTTTAGACCCTTTCGCTATTGGTTTAAATTGACTGTTGATATGACTTTCGGATTGTGGAATCGTATTATGGTTATGAGTTCATGATTGATTGATTTGGGTTGTTTGGATTTGTATTTAATCGGGATATTATGGAACCGTTGGGTTTATTGCTCGGGTCTATTGATTATCGAGTTGCGGCTTGTATTGTGGATATGAGTTCGTAATTGTTGGGTTGGATTATTTGGTTTTGTGTATATGATCGAGGTATTGTTGAGCCGTTGAGTTCGATTGGTTGGCTATGTCAGTTATTGATTGTTATTGGATTGTTGTTGATTGACTACTTCAATAGGTTGAGATATTTGATCGTGGATTATGACCGTTGTGTTGCGGTTGAGGTCGAAGAGTTCATAGATTGCTCTTGGTCGGGGCTGAGGAGCTCGTGGACGAAGGCAATGGATTTTGGTAACAACTTCGTGGTACCGGTATCCAGGCAAGTTTATACTTGTTCAGTTTATAATATTTGATGAATGGTTTCGCTTTCATTTCATTTATAATTCATATAGAAATGCTATTATAGATGTAAACTGTCGAGATGATGATCTGTTTATCATGTTGTGGTTTGGGACAAATCATAATGTATATGATTTAATTATGTTTGATTGAGGACAGAGATGGGAGTTATCTTTTATCTATGATATGGAATGTCGAATATCGAGGGTAGTTATCGTGATGACATGAGTATCGAGATAAAGGGTTATTGGTATTGAATGGACTATACCTATTTCAGGATTATTTGTATAAATGTGTATTCGTTCATGGATGTTGGTTCGTGGAAAGGATATTATATTCGGCTTTGAGGTAATTTAAGTATTGTTCAGTTATGAAGATAATTATTATGTTGAGTTGTTGTATATGTTATACATTGAGGCTTCATATATTGAGATTCGTATTGGTTGTTCGTTGAGGGATGTTGATCCCAGGACTATTGTTGGTATTAATGGTTGTGTTGATTGTTTCATGGAGGGATGTTGATCCTAGCACTTTTGTCTGAGATTGTTGATCGTATGGATTATCCTTTGGGGATTGTGATCCCAGGATGGTTGTTTCGGATATTGTCGATCGTGTCGAACATTCATTATCTGTGTGTCTTTGTTCACTTCGGTGAGTCTTTTGATCCTTATTGGATATGTAATTCTTTGAGTTTCATTGTCATATTGCATCGTGATATATCTGGAGTCATATCTGCGTTCCGATTGGTTATTGTGTAGGATTTTTAGCTGGGCACACTATGGTTATGTGTTGAAATTTCCATATTGAACCGTGCACACGAGACGTAGTTCGTGAGCCTAATTAGGTACATGTCCCACGTATATCTTGAATTCCGTATACAGGGTGGACAAGTGCACGGACACATTTCCGGATCGGGCGTACTATGACGTCCATCTTTGAGCCATATTGTTTGGTCGTTCATCCTCCACTTATGGTTGGGTATGTTCGACGGTTTGTGACTGGTTGTTCATAGGCCCGAGGGGTATGTTCGACAGTCAGGGTTATTTCTTTGAGATCCATTTTTGTTGATCGTTTGGAGTTTACCTTGTTGATGGTATTCTCGGTTATTGTTGATCCTTTGTTGATCGTGTCGGAGTTTATCATGTTGATGGTATTCTCGGTTATTGTTGATCCTTTGTTGATCGTGTCGGAGTTTATGGTATTCTCGGTTATCGTTGATCCTTTATTGGTTGTATGAGAATTATCATGTCAACGATATTCTCGGTCGATGTTTGGGTTGATCATTGTTATTGATCGTATGAGCATTCGGACTGTACGTCGATGTTTCAGGACTTATTATCATTGTTTTTTGGTAGTTGATCTACAGATATATCGTGTATATTTGGTTTTATCCAGATTGAGATTTGACGGTGAAATTCGACGGACAGGATTTCACACAGATGGTTCATTCCACGCTTATGAGTTATAATGATGTTTTGAGGATTATTGGTATTTTTGGAATACAATACATATGATTGTAATTGAGTTCATTTCGTCATTTGAGAATGCGAAATGTGGATTATGGTAAGGATTGCTTTGGATTGGTAAGGTTATGACGGTAAGATTACGTTGGTAGTATTCTTACTTTGTTATTACATTGCTATGTAATTATTTATGATGATGTGATCGATATCATTGTTGAGTATTGTGGCTGACCCCGTCGTGGGCTTTATTTTTAGATACTCGGAGATCGAGCTAGTAGCGGTCGTGAAGAGATGAGCTTCCCGGGTGATACTGGCTGTGGCATGTATTTGAGAATGGAATATTCTTGTCTGGTTGTTTTATTTCCGCTGCCAATGCGTATTTTGAACTGAATTTTATCCGCTGCGTGTATGTATTTTAAAATGTCTTTCCGGTATTTTTACCAAATCATGTGCATTTCAAAATGGCTTTTTGAGTACTTCGTAAACTTGGATTATTTCGAAAACCGATTCCCTAAACCGAGTTTTTAGCATTTTGGCCTTGATCGTTTTGACGATATTCTTATGACGGTATTGGTATTTTGTAAATGACTTTTGTGAGTTTTTGAAATATTACCGTCATCGGCCTTTTTGGCGTTTTTGAACGTTTTTGTAAAGTTTTAGCCTGGTGGGTTCCGGCGCGGGGCCCACGGTGCTGTAATATCCCGTATGATTTTGGGGGTGTTACAGAAGATGGTATCAGAGTTTGGATTTTGTGAAACCCAGGCGTTTGTGTTATGTGGCTCTACCAGTACGGTAGTAGCGTATTTTTTGAAAATGATTTTCCTGACTTTTGAGTCAAACTAATTTTTGGAGGTTCCAAAATTTTTAAAATCTTTTCAATCCCTATTTGTGATATTGGTGTGTGTTGGTATTATGTCGGGACTTCATATGGGAGTCGTGTGCTAGTATCACGAGAGATCATCGGCTTCACGCACATGTAAGTATACTGTTTTGGTTATTCGCTTGAGGTGATGATTGATTGCTTTTGTGATGAGTTTGGAAATTTTGGATTGATCTGTTGTTGGTGACAGGTTGCAAGTTTCGGGGACGAAACTTATTTTAAGGGGGGTAGTATGTAATACCCGAATTTTCAGTATAAATTTTTCGCATTATTTTATCTGAGATATACTGCATAGCTTGGTGTCTATACAATATGGATAACATAAATTGAGAACCGAGACAGTTATACTTGTGTAATTGACGTTTTTGATTGACAGTTATATTGAGGATATGGTGTATCAGGTTGAACTGATTTGGATATCAGGTGTACCATATGAGAATATTTTTGGGTTGAGTATATGTGTAGTCAGTATGCCGTATGTTCGTATCCAGTATGTCAAGACGAACAGGAACAGTTGTATTTTGGCCAAGTACAGAATGCCATTACGTACGCTAAGCTTAAGGACTTACGTACGCTAAATTCTACGTTTTACGTACGTTATGCATAAGGCATTACGTACGTAACAAGAGGAATCGGACTGGACCGAGTTGTGATCGGCTAGTGGGGCCCGTGGTCGGCAGCTTTCGGCGTGGATGTGGACAGGTGAGTCAACGGATGGATTTACATACACTATACATGGTGTATTATGTACGTAATACGAGCATATACTGTAGCAAGTCAACGTACGTATTACGTACGCATTGGATTAAGTGTTACGTACGTTAGGAGGCAGCTGGCCGAGTCGTGGCCGTAAGGACGTACAGTGCCGCACGTGTTCCGACAGTGACTCGCTGGATGGCCGATCATGGTCGGCAGTGACTCGCTGGGATGGCCAGTTACGGCCGACAGTGACTCGTAAGGACTGGCCGATAACGACCGTAAGGTTGTGGCCGGGTACGGCCGTAAGGCCTATTACGTACGTAAGGTGAATGCCGATAACGGCCGTAAGAGTGTCGGCCAAATTGGACAGTAGGGTAGCCATGGCCGGTTACGTCTGTATGCCGTGGCCGGTTACGGCCGTAAGTGACCGGCAGGACTCGGCTATTTAAGGCCTGGGCATGGGTCACTTGGGCATTTTCACATTTCTCTTCGTTTCTTCGCGATCCTTCATCAGAAATCGATGGTTTTGAATGGGAGCATCATAGAACAACATTTTTTGGAAGTTTGATTCATGTCTAATATCATCTTTCGCCCGGATCGAAGGTAAGAACACTTGAACCCTTGGTTTTGGGGATTTTTGGAGTTTTATGATGTTGGGGCCGATTTCTTTCGTTTTAATTCAGATTATTGATAGAATTTCGTTGTATTCTCGTAATCATTCATTACTCTTGAAGTTTTGTGGAACAAATTCGAGAATTCCTCGGTTAATCAATTAAATTGGCCTATGCCCTCTAAGTGTCCGATAAAATACTTCAATGGGTAGAACTTGGGAAGTTGTATACGTTTTCGTAGAATTGTGATTGAATTGATATCGTTGTGATTTAGGAACGAACTTTTGAAGGAAGTTGGATCGGGACTCTTTCCTTTCGTCGATTTCTTCGCACCGGTTAATCAAGGGAAATGTTTACTTGTGTATTTCATCTTCTAAGAGGTATGTTGGGTAATCCTCTCCTTGAATTCGGATTTTGATGTTATTGTTGATGAAAGATTCGTATGAAGATGATTATGGTTTTGTTTTTACGATTCTTGAGGTTATATGAACTATATATTGAAGGGTACGATGGTTTATGTCTTGATTATGTTGTTTATGATTATGGATTCATAGTATTATCGATGTTCTTGGTAGTATTGTTACGATTCTTGATGTTAGGAGAATCGTATATTGGAGAATATGATAATATGCATCTTAAATTATGAATGAATATTGTTTAGATGTTAGAACACATCGGATTATGTCGTTTGAGGATTTTGAATGCGATTTCGGAATAAGTTGTGTTCTTAAGGAACTCTTGGATTATATGAATTGATGAACATGTTTAAGATGTGTTGGTGTTTTGGATATGAATATGGAATATTCATATCTTGAACTAAGTTATGTGTTTTGGTACAATATTCGTATAGGAATACGAATATGATTTCGAGTTCGATGAGATTATTATTGATCTTTGAATTTGAAAATTCATACGTATTGAACAAGTGTTCAAATGGAATGATTGAGTTATTTGAAACCCTTGGAATATGATTACCTATAATGTTGAATTAATCGGATTATCCAGATTGATGATGATAATCGAAAATTGGGTTTTATTATGAATTTACAAGGAGGAAACTTGTACTCGTATATGTATGTAAGATTGAATTTGGAATCGGTAATGTTTAGACCCTTTCACTATTAGTTTAAATTGATTGTTGATATGACTTTCAGATTGTGGAATCGTATTATGGTTATAAGTTCATGATTGATTGATTTGGGTTGTTTGGATTTGTATTTAATCGGGATATTGTGGAACCGTTGGGTTTATTGCTCGGTTATATTGATTATCAAGTTGCGGCTTGTATTGTGGATATGAGTTCGTAATTGTTGGGTTGGAATATTTGGTTTTGTGTATATGATCAAGGTATTTTTGAGCCGTTGAGTTCGATTGGTTGGCTATGTCAGTTATTGATTGTTATCGGATTGTTGTTGATTGATTACTTCAATAGGTTGAGATATTTGATCGTGGATTATGACCGTTGTGTTGCGGTTGATGTCGAAGAGTTCCTAGATTGCTCTTGGTCGGGGCCGAGGAGCTCGTGGACGAAGGCAATGGATTTTGGTAACAGCTTCGTGTATCGGTATCGAGGTAAGTTTATACTTGTTCAGTTTATAATATTTGATGAATGGTTTCGCTTTCATTCATTTATAATTCATATAGCAATGCTATTATAGATGTAAACTGTCGAGATGATGATCTGTTTATCATGTTGTGGTTTGGGACAAATCATAATGTATATGATTTAATTATGTTTGATTGAGGACAGAGATGGGAGTTATCTTTGATCTATGATATGGAATGTCGGATATCGAGGGTAGTTATCGTGATGACATGAGTATCGAGATAAAGGGTTATTGGTATTGAATGGACTATACCTATTTCGGGATTATTCGTATAACTGTCATTCGTTCAGGGATGTTGGTTCGTGGAAAGGATATTATCTTCGACTTTGAGGTAATTTAAGTATGTTCAGTTATGAAGATAATTATTATGTTGAGTTGTTCTATATGTTGTACGTTGAGGCTTAGTATATTGAGATTCGTATTGGTTGTTCGTTGAGGGATGTTGATCCCAGGACTATTGTTGGTATTAATGGTTGTGTTGATTGTTTCATGGAGGGATGTTGATCCCAGCACTTTTGTCTGAGATTGTTGATCGTATGGATTATCCATTGGGGATTGTGATCCCAGGATGGTTGTTTCGGATATTGTCGGTCGTGCCGATCTTTCATTATCGGTGTGTCTTTGTTCACTTCGGTGAGTCTTTTGATCCTTATTGGATATGTGATTCTTTGAGTTTCGTTGTCATGTTGCATCGTGATATATCTGGAGTCATATCTGCGTTCCGATTGGTTATTGTGTATGTAATTATTTATGATGATGTGATCGATATCATTGTTGAATATTGTGGCTGACCCCGTTGTGGGTTTTATTTTTAGATACTCGTAGATCGAGCTAGTAGCGGTCGTGAAGAGATGAGCTTCCCGGGTGATACTGGCTGTGGCATGTATTTGAGAATGGAATATTCTTGTCTGGTTGTTTTATTTCCGCTGCAAATGTGTATTTTGAACTGCATTTTATCCGCTGCGTGTGTGTATTTTAAAATGTATTTCCTGTATTTTTACCAAATCATGTGCATTTCAAAATGGCTTTTTGAGTACTTCGTAAACTTGGATTATCTCGAAAACCGATTCCCTAAACCGAGTTTTTAGCATTTTGGCCTTGATCGTTTTGACGATATTCTTATGACGGTATTGGTATTTTGTAAATGACTTTTGTGAGTTTTTGAAATATTACCGTCATCGGCCTTTTTGGCATTTTTGAACATTTTTGTAAATGGTTTTTAGCCTGGTGGGTTCCGGCGCGGGGCCCACGGCGCTGTAATATCTCGTATGGTTTTGGGGGTGTTACAGAAGATGGTATCAGAGCTTGGGTTTTGTGAAACCCAAGCGTGTGTGTTATGTGGCTCTACCAGTACGGTAGTAGCGTAATTTTTGAAAATGATTTTCCTGACTTCTGAGTCAAACTGATATTTGGAGGTTCCAAAATTTTTGAAATCTTTTAAATTGCTATTTATGATATTGGTGTGTGTTGGTATTATGTTGGGACTTCGTATGAGAATCGTGTGCTAGTATCACGGGAGATCATCGGCTTCACGCACATGTAAGTATACTGTTTTGGTTATTCGCTTGAGGCGATGATTGATTGCTTTTGTAATGAGTTTGAAAATTTTGGATTGATCTGTTGTTGGTGACAGGTTGCAAGTTTCGAGGACGAAACTTATTTTAAGGGGGGTAGTATGTAATACCCGGATTTTCAGTATAAATTTTTCGCATTATTTTATCTGAGATATACTGCATAGCTTGGTGTCTATACGGTATGGATAAAATAAATTGAGAACCGAGACAGTTATACTTGTGTAATTGACGTTTTTGATTTACAGTTATATTGAGGATATGGTGTATCGGGTTGAATTGATTTGGATATCAGGTGTACCGTATGAGAATATTTTTGGGTTGAGTATATGTGTATTCAGTATGCCGTATGTTCGTATCCAGTATGTCGAGACGGACATGAACAGTTGGATTTTGGCCAAGTACAGAATGCCATTACGTACGCTAAGCTTAAGGACTTACGTACGCTAAATTCTACGTTTTACGTACGTTATGCATAAGGCATTACGTACGTAACAAGAGGAATCGGACTGGACCGAGTTGTGATCGGCTAGTGGGATCCATGGTCGGCAGCTTTCGGCACTGATGTGTACATGTGAGTCAACGGATGGATTTACGTACGCTATACATGGTGTATTACGTACGTAATACGATCATATACTATAGCAAGTCAACGTATGTATTACGTACGCATTGGATTAAGTGTTACGTACGTTAGGAGGTAACTGGCCGAGTCGTGGCCGTAAGGACCTGCAGTGCCGCACGTGTTCCGGCAGTAACTCGCTGGATGGCCGATCACGGTCGTCAGTGACTCACTGGGATGGCCGGTTACGGCCGACAGTGACTCGTAAGGACTGGCCGATAACAACCGTAAGGTTATGGCCGAGTACGGCCGTAAGGCCTATTACGTACGTAAGGTGGATGCCGATAACGGCCGTAAGAGTGTCGGCCAAATTGGACAGTAGGGTAGCCATGGCCGGTTACGTCTGTAAGCTGTGACCGGTTACGACCGTAAGTGACCGACAGGACTCGCCTATTTAAGGCCTGGGCATCGGTCACTTGGCCATTTTCACATTTCTCTTCGTTTCTTCGTGATCCTTCATCAAAAATCGATGGTTTTGAATGGGAGTATCATAGAACAACATTTTTTGGAAGTTTGATTCATGTCTAGTATTATCTTTCGCCCGGATCGAAGGTAAGAACACTTGAACCTTTGTTTTTGGGGATTTTTGGAGTTTCATTATGTTGGGGCCGATTTCTTTCGTTTTAATTCAGATTATTGATAGAATTTCGTTGTATTCTCGGAATCATTCATTACTCTTGAAGTTTTGTGGAACAAATTCGAGAATTCCTCCGTTAATCGATTAAATTGGACTATGCCCTTTAAGTGTCCGATAAAATGCTTCAACGGGTAGAACTTGGGAAGTTGTATACGTTTTCGTAGAATTGTGATTGAATTGATATCGTTGTGATTTAGGAATGAACTTTTGAAGGAAGTTGGATCGGGACTCTTTCCTTTCGTCGATTTCTTCGCACCGTGTTAATCAAGGGAAATGTTTACTTGTGTATTTCATCTTCTAAGAGGTATATTGGGTAATCCTCTCCTTGAATTTGGATTTTGATGTTATTGTTGATGAAAGATTTGTATGAAGATGATTATGGTTTTGTTGTTACGATTCTTGAGGTTATATGAACTATATATTGAAGGGTACGATGGTTTATGTCTTTATTATGTTGTTTATGATTATGAAATCATAGTATTCTCGATGTTCTTGGTAGTATTGTTACGATTCTTGATGTTAGGAGAATTGTATATTGGAGAATATGATAATATGCATCTTGAATTATGAATGAAGATTGTTTAGATGTTAGAACACATCGGATAATGTCGTTTGAGGATTTTGAATGTGATTTCGGAATAACTTGTGTTCTTAAGGAACTCTTGGATTATATGAATTTATGAACATGTTTAAGAGGTGTTGGTGTTTTGGATATGAATATGGAATATTCATATCTAGAACTAAGTTATGTGTTTTGGTACAATATTCGTATAGGAATACGAATATGATTTCGAGTTCGATGAGATTATTATTGATCTTTGAATTTGGAAATTCATACGTATTGAAAAAGTGTTCAAATCGAATGATTGAGTTATTTGAAACCCTTGGAATATGATTATCTATAATGTTGAATTAATCGGATTTTCCGGATTGATGATGATAATCGGTAATTGGGTTTTATTATGAATTTACAAGGAGGAAACTTGTACTCGTATATGTATGTAAGATTGAATTTGGAATCAGTAATGTTTACTCCCTTTCGCTATTGGTTTAAATTGATTGTTGATATGACTTTCGGATTATGGAATCGTATTATGGTTATAAGTTCATGATTGATTGATTTGGGTTGTTTGGATTTGTATTTAATCGGGATATTGGGGAACCGTTGGGTTTATTGCTCGGTTATATTGATTATCGAGTTGCGGCTTGTATTGTGGATATGAGATCGTAATTGTTGGGTTGGATTATTTGGTTGTGTATATGATCGAGGTATTGTTGAGCCGTTGAGTTTGATTGGTTGGCTATGTCAGTTATTGATTGTTATCGGATTGTTGTTGATTGATTACTTCAATAGGTTGAGATATTTGATCGTGGATTATGACCGTTGTGTTGCGGTTGAGGTTGAAGAGTTCGTAGATTGCTCTTGGTCGGGGCTGAGGAGGTCGTGGACGAAGGCAATGGATTTTGGTAACAGCTTCGTGGTATCGGTATCCAGGCAAGTTTATACTTGTTCACTTTATAATATTTGATGAATGGTTTCGCTTTCATTTCATTTATAATTCATATAGCAATGCTATTATAAATGTAAACTGTCGAGATGATGATCTGTTTATCATGTTGTGGTTTGGGACAAATCATAATGTATATGATTTAATTATGTTTGATTGAGGACAGAGATGGGAGTTATCTTTGATCTATGATATGGAATGTCGGATATCGAGTGTAGTTATCGTGATGACATGAGTATCGAGATAAAGGGTTATTGGTATTGAATGGACTATACCTATTCCGGGATTATTCGTATACCTTTGTATTCATTCAGGGATGTTGGTTCGTGGAAAGGATATTATCTTCGGCTTTGAGGTAATTTAAGTATTGTTCAGTTATGAAGATAATTATTATGTTGAGTTGTTGTATATGTTGTACGTTGAGGCTTCGTATATTGGGATTCGTATTGGTTGTTCGTTGAGGGATGTTGATCCAGGACTATTGTTGGTATTAATGGTTGTGTTGATTGTTTCATGGAGGGATGTTGAACCCAGCACTTTTGTCTGAGATTGTTGATAGTATGGATTATCGTTTGGGGATTGTGATCCCAGGATGGTTGTTTCGGATATTGTCGGTCGTGTTGATCTTTCATTATCTGTTTGTCTTTGTTTACTTCGGTGAGTCTTTTGATCCTTATTGGATTTGTGATTCTTTGAGTTTCGTTGTCATGTTGCATCGTGATATATCTGGAGTCATATATGTGTTCCGATTGGTTATTGTGTAGGATTTTTAACTGGGTACACTATGGTTATGTGTTGATATTTCCACATTGAACCGTGCACACGAGACGTAGTTCGTGAGGCTAATTAGGTACATGTTCCACGTATATCATGGATTCCCTATACGAGGTAGACATGTGCACGGACACATTTCCGGATCGGGCGTACTATGACGTCCATCTTTGAGCCATATTGTTTGGTCGTTCATCCTCCACTTATGGTTGGGTATGTTCGACGGTTTGCGACTGGTTGTGCATACGCCCTAGGAGTATGTTCGACAGTTGGGGTTATTTCTTTGAGATCCATTATTGTTGATAGTTTGGAGTTTACCTTGTTGATGGTATTCTCGGTTATTGTTGATCCTTTGTTGATCGTGTCAGAGTTTATCATGTTGATGGTATTCTCGTTTATTGTTGATCCTTTGTTGATCGTGTCGGAGTTTATGGTATTATCGGTTATCATTGATCCTTTGTTGGTCGTATGAGAATTATCATGTCGACGATATTCTCGGTCGATGTTTTGGTTGATCATTGTTATTGATCGTATGAGCATTCAGACTGTACGTCGATGTTTCAGGACTTGTTATCATTGTTTTGTGGTAGTTGATCTACAGATATATCGTGTATATTTGGTTTTATCCAGATTGAGATTTGACGGTGAAATCCGACGGATAGGATTTCGCACAGATGGTTCATTCCACGCTTATGAGTTATAATGATGTTTTTAGGATTATTGGTGTTTTTGGAATACAGTACATATGATTGTTGTTGAGTTCATTTCGTCATTTGAGAATGCGAAATGTGGATTATGGTAAGGATTGCTTTGAATTGGTAAGGTTATGACGGTAAGATTACGTTGGTAGTATTCTTACTTTGTTATTACATTGGTATGTAATTATTTATGATGATGTGATCGATATCATTGTTGAATATTGTGGCTGACCCCGTCGTGGACTTTATTTTTAGATACTCGGAGATCGAGCTAGTAGCGGTCGTGAAGAGATGAGCTTCCCGGGTGATACTGGCTGTGGCATGTATTTGAGAATGGAATATTCTTATCTGGTTGTTTTATTTCCGCTGCAAATGTGTATTTTGAACTGCATTTTATCCGCTGCGTGTGTGTATTTTAAAATGTATTTCCGGTATTTTTTACCAAATCATGTGCATTTCAAAATGACTTTTTGAGTACTTCGTAAACTTGGATTATCTCGAAAACCGATTCCCTAAACCGAGTTTTTAGCATTTTGACCTTGATCGTTTTGACGATATTCTTATGACGGTATTGGTATTTTTTAAATGACTTTTGTGAGTTTTTGAAATATTACCGTCATCGGCCTTTTTGGTGTTTTTGAACGTTTTTGTAAATGGTTTTTAGCCTGGTGGGTTCCGGCGCGGGGCCCATGGCGCTGTAATATCCCGTATGGTTTTGGGGGTGTTACAGAAGATGGTATCAGAGCTTGGGTTTTGTGAAACCCAGGCGTGTGTGTTATGTGGCTCTACCAGTACGGTAGTAGCGTAATTTTTGAAAATGATTTTCTTGACTTCTGAGTCAAACTGATTTTTGGAGGTTCCAAAATTTTTGAAATCTTTTCAATTGCAATTTGTGATATTGGTGTGTGTTGGTATTATGTTGGGACTTCGTATGAGAGTCGTGTGCTAGTATCACGGGAGATCATCGGCTTCACGCACATGTAAGTATACTGTTTTGGTTATTCGCTTGAGGTGATGATTGATTGCTTTTGTGATGAGTTTGGAAATTTTGGATTGATCTGTTGTTGGTGACAGGTTGCAAGTTTCGAGGACAAAACTTATTTTAAGGGGGGTAGTATGTAATACCCGGATTTTCAGTATAAATTTTTCGCATTATTTTATCTGAGATATACTGCATAGCTTGGTGTTTATACGGTATGGATAAAATAAATTGAGAACCGAGACAGTTATACTTGTGTAATTGACGTTTTTGATTTACAGTTGTATTGAGGATATGGTGTATCGGGTTGAACTGATTTGGATATCAGGTGTACCGTATGAGAATATTTTTGGGTTGAGTATATGTGTATTCAGTATGCTGTATGGTCGTATCCAGTATGTCGAGACGGACAGGAACAGTTGGATTTTGTCCAAGTACAGAATGCCATTACGTACGCTAAGCTTAAGGACTTACGTACGCTAAATTCTACGTTTTACGTACGTTATGCAGAAGGTATTACATACGTAACAAGAGGAATCGGACTGGACCGAGTTGTGATCGGCTAGTGGGGCCCGTGGTCGGCAGCTTTCGGCGTTGATGTGTACAGGTGAGTCAACGAATGGATTTACGGACGCTATACATGGTGTATTACGTACGTAATACGAGCATATACTGTAGCAAGTCAACGTACCTATTACGTACGCATTGGATCAAGTCTTACGTACGTTAGGAGGCAGCTGGCCGAGTCGTGGCCGTAAGGACCTGCAGTGTCGCACGTGTTCCGGCAGTGACTCGTTGGGATGGCCGATTACGGCCGACAGTGACTCGTAAGGACTGGCCGATAACGGCCGTAAGGTTGTGGCCGGGTACGGCCGTAAGGTCTATTACGTACGTAAGGTGAATGCCGATAACGACCGTAAGAGTGTCGGCCAAATTTGACAGTAGGGTAGCCATGGCCGGTTACGTCCGTAAGCTGTGGCCGGTTACGGCCGTAAGTGACTGGCAGGACTCGGCTATTTAAGGCCTGGGCACGGGTCACTTGGCCATTTTCACAGTTCTCTTCGTTTCTTCGCGATCCTTCATCATAAATTGATGGTTTTGAATGGGAGCATCATACAACAACATTTTTTGGAAGTTTGATTCATGTCTAACATCATCTTTAGCCCGGATCAAAGGTAAGAACACTTGAACCCTTGGTTTTGGGGATTTTTGGAGTTTCATGATGTTTTTCTTTCGTTTTAATTCAGATTATTGATAGAATTTTGTTGTATTCTCGGAATCATTCATTACTCTTGAAGTTTTGTGGAACAAATTCGAGCATTCCTCCATTAATCGATTAAATTGGACTATGCCCTCTAATTGTCCAATAAAATGCTTCAATGGGTAGAACTTGGGAAGTTCTATACGTTTTTGTAGAATTGTGGTTGAATTGATACCGTTGTTATTTAGGAACGAACTTTTGAAGGAAGTTGGATCGGGACTCTTTCCTTTCATCGATTTCTTCGCACCGTGTTAATCAAGGGAAATGTTTACTTGTGTATTTCATCTTCTAAGAGGTATGTTGGGTAATCCTCTCCTTGAATTCGGATTTTGATGTTATTGTTGATGAAAGATTTGTATGAAGATGATTATGGTTTTGTTGTTACCATTCTTGAGGTTATATGAACTATATATTGAAGGTTACGATGGTTTATGTCTTGATTATGTTGTTTATGATTATGAAATCATAGTATTCTCGATGTTCTTGGTAGTATTGTTACGATTCTTGATGTTAGGAGAATTGTATATTGGAGAATATGATAATATGCATCTTGAATTATGAATGAAGATTGTTTAGATGTCAGAACACATCGGATTATGTCATTTGAGGATTTTGAATGTGATTTCGGAATAAGTTGTGTTCTTAAGGAACTCTTGGATTATATGAATTGATGAACATGTTTAAGAGGTGTTGGTGTTCTGGATATGAATATGCAATATTCATATCTAGAACTAAGTTATGTGTTTTGGTACAATATTCGTATAGGAATACGAATATGATTTCGAGTTCGATGAGATTATTATTGATATTTGAATTTGGAAATTCATACGTATTGAACAAGTGTTCAAATCGAATGATTGAGTTATTTGAAATCCTTGGAATATGATTATTTATAATGTGGAATTAATCGGATTGTCCGGATTGATGATGATAATCGGTAATTGGGTTTTATTATGAATTTACAAGGAGGAAACTTGTACTCGTATACGTATGTAAGATTGAATTTGGAATCGGTAATGTTTAGACCCATTCACTATTGGTTTAAATTGATTGTTGATATGACTTTCGGATTGTGGAATCGTATTATGGTTATGAGTTCATGATTGATTGATTTGGGTTGTTTGGATTTGTATTTAATCGGGATATTGTGGAACCGTTGGGTTTATTGCTCAGTTATATTGATTATCGAGTTGCGGCTTGTATTGTAAATATGAGTTCGTAATTGTTGGGTTGGATTATTTGGTGTTGTTTATATGATCGAGGTATTTTTTAGTCGTTGAGTTCGATTACTTGGCTATGCCAGTTATTGATTGTTATCGGATTGTTGTTGATTGATTACTTCAATAGGTTGAGATATTTGATCGTGGATTATGACTGTTGTGTTGCGGTTGAGGTCGAAGAGTTCGTAGATTGCTCTTGGTCGGGGCTGAGGAGCTCTTGGACGAAGGCAGTGGATTTTGGAAACAGCTTCGTGGTATCGGTATCGAGGTAAGTTTATACTTGTTCAGTTTATAATATTTGATGAATGGTTTTGCTTTCATTTCATTTATAATTCATATAGCAATGCTATTATAGATGTAAACTGTCGAGATGATGATCTGTTTATCATGTTGTGGTTTGGGACAAATCATAATGTATATGATTTAATTATGTTTGATTGAGGACAGAGATGGGAGTTATCTTTGATCTATGATATGGAATGTCGGATATCGAGGGTAGTTATCGTGATGACATGAGTATCGAGATAAAGGGTTATTGATATTGAATGGCCTATACCTATTTCGGGATTATTCGTATAACTGTGTATTCGTTCAGGGATGTTGGTTCGTGGAAAGGATATTGTCTTCGGCTTTGAGGTAATTTAAGTATTGTTCAGTTATGAAGATAATTATTATGTTGAGTTGTTGTATATGTTGTACGTTGAGGCTTCGTATATTGAGATTCGTATTAGTTGTTCGTTGAGGGATGTTGATCCGAGGACTATTGTTGGTATTAATGGTTGTGTTGATTGTTTCATTGAGGGATGTTGATCCCAGCACTTTTGTCTGAGATTGTTGATCATATGGATTATCCTTTGGGGATTGTGATCCCAGGATGGTTGTTTCGGATATTGTCGGTCGTGTCGATCTTTCATTATCTGTGTGTCTTTGTTCACTTCGGTGAGTCTTTTGATCCTTATTGGATATGTGATTTTTTGAGTTTCGTTGTCATGTTGCATCGTGACATATCTGGAGTCATATCTGCGTTCCGATTGGTTATTGTGTAGGATTTTTAGCTGGGCACACTATGGTTATGTGTTGATATTTCCACATTGAACCGTGCACACGAGACGTAGTTCCTGAGGCTAATTAGGTACATGTCCTACGTATATCTTGGATTCCGTATACGGGGTGGACATGTGCACGGACACATTTCCGGATCGGGCGTACTATGACATCCATCTTTGAGCCATATTGTTTGGTCGTTCATCATTCACTTATGGTTGGGTATGTTCGACGGTTTGCGACTGGTTGTTCATACGTCCGAGGGGTATGTTCGACAGTCGGGGTTATTTCTTTGAGATCTATTATTGTTGATCGTTTGGAGTTTATCTTGTTGATGGTATTCTTGGTTATTGTTGATCCTTTGTTGATCGTGTCGGAGTTTATCATGTTGATGGTATTCTCAGTTATTGTTGATCCTTTGTTGATCGTGTCGGAGTTTATGGTATTCTCGGTTATCGTTGATCCTTTGTTGGTCGTATGAGAATTATCATGTCGACGATATTCTCGGTCGATGTTTTGGTTGATCATTGTTATTGATCGTATGAGCATTCGGACTGTACGTCGATGTTTCAGGACTTGTTATCATTGTTTTGTGGTAGTTGATCTACAGATATATCGTGTATATTTGGTTTTATCCAGATTGAGATTTGACGGTGAAATCCGACGGACAGGATTTCGCACAGATGGTTCATTCCACGCTTATGAGTTATAATGATGTTTTGAGGATTCTTGGTATTTTTGGAATACAGTACATATGATTGCTGTTGAGTTCATTTCGTCATTTGAGAGTGCGAAATGTGGATTATGGTAAGGATTGCTTTGGATTGGTAAGGTTATGACTGTAAGATTACGTTGGTTGTATTCTTACTTTGTTATTACATTGGTATGTAATTATTTATGATGATGTGATCGATATCATTGTTGAGTATTGTGGCTGACCCCACTGTGGGCTTTATTTTTAGGTACTCGGAGGTCGAGCTAGTAGCGGTCGTGAAGAGATGAGCTTCCCGGGTGATACTGGTTGTGGCACGTATTTGAGAATGGAATATTCTTGTCTGGTTGTTTTATTTCCACTGCAAATGTGTATTTTGAACTGCATTTTATTCGCTGCGTGTGTGCATTTTAAAATGTCTTTCCGGTATTTTTACCAAATCATGTGCATTTCAAAATGGCTTTTTGAGTACTTCGTAAACTTGGATTATTTCAAAAACCGATTCCCTAAACCGAGTTTTTGGCATTTTGGCCTTGATCGTTTTGGCGATATTCTTATGACGGTATTGGTATTTTGTAAATGACTTTTGTGAGTTTTGAAATATTACCGTCATCGACCTTTTTGGCGTTTTTGAATGTTTTTGTAAATGGTTTTTAGCCTGGTGGGTTCTGGCGTGGGGCCCACGGCGCTGTAATATCCCGTATGGTTTTGGGGGTGTTACATGTGTCGGCATAAGACTTCTGTCGACTCTGGGCCGTCAACAATCTATCACGAATCAATGCAATCTTCTCTCTCGTCTTAAATACTATATCTGGTTCGGTACCAACAAACTGAGACGAGTCGTCCCAACAAAATGGTGATCTGCACCTCCTCCCATACAATGCCTCAAAAGGTGCCATTTTGATCGAGGCGTGCCAACTATTGTTGTACATGAACTCGATTAATGGCAAGTGTGACTCCCAATCATCCTTCCAGTCTAACGCACAGGCCCTTAACATATTCTCCAGCGTCTGGATCGTCCGCTCTGACTGCCCGTCTGTCTGAGGGTGGTAGGATGTACTGAGTCTCAACTCAGTCCCCAAAGCTCGATGAACAGCCTGCAAAAAATGCGACACAAACTGGCCATCTCGATCCGAAACAATACTCCTAGGAGTCCCATGTAACCTCACAATCTCTGCTATAAACACTCGTGCTAGCCTCTCCTGCCCCCAAGTGTCCTTAATACCCAGAAAGTGAGCTGATTTGGTTAGTCGATCGACAATAACCCAAATCATGTTCATTCCAGTCCGAGTCCTAGGCATACTGGTGATGAAATCCATAGAAATGTCTTCCCACTTCCACTCCGGAATGGGAAGTGGTCGTAATAACCCCGCGGGCCGCTGATGCTCAATCTCAACCTGCTGACAGGTCAAACACTTCGCCACAAATTCGCTAACGTCCGTCTTCAAATTGCTCCACCAGTAGTTACTCCTTACATCCTTGTACATTTTGCTCGTACCAGGATGTATGGAGTAAGGTGTAGTATGAGCTTCACTCAAGATCTTCTGTCTCAACTCAATATCACTCGGTACACATAATCTGCCGCGAAATCTCAAAACTCCATCATCCTGAACCACTAATCCAGGGGCTTTCCCCTTCTTCACGTCCTCTCTCAACTGGACTAAAAGTGGATCATCATATTGCCTCGCCTTGATATCATCAACCAAGGACGAAGTAATTTCTAACGCACATAACTGGCCCTGAACTCTCTAGACCCAAACCTCGATATCCTGACAAATCAAATCCCGCTGGATCTTGCCTTGAGGCATAAGTATCTCTAACATCTGTAGCGCCATCGGTTTATGACTCAATGCGTCTGCCACCACATTAGCCTTACCCGGATGGTAAAGAATTTCAAGGTCATAATCTTTAATTAACTCCAACCATCTACGCTGTCTCATATTCAACTCCTTTTGACTGAAGATATATTTCAAACTCTTGTGGTCCGTGTAAATCTTACACGACGACCCATAGAGATAATGCCTCTAGATTTTTAAAGCGAAGACGATCGCTGCTAATTCTAAATCATGTGTAGGGTAGTTTGCTTCGTATGGTTTCAACTGACGGGACGCATAAGCAATGACTCTATCTCGCTGCATCAAGACACATCCAAGTCTGAGGCCTAAAGCATCACTATAAACCACAAAATCCTTGTTCCCATGAGGCAAGGCTAGAACGGGTGCGGTAGTCAACCGTCTCTTAAACTCATCAAAACTGTCGTGCCTATCTGCTCCACTCAAACTTCTGAGTCTTTTGAAGTAACTGGGTGAGTGGTCTAGCGATCTTGGAAAATCCTTCGACGAACCTACGGTAATAGCCTGCAAGTCCCAGAAAACTCCTCACTTCCTTCACATTTCTCGGCGATTCCCAAGCCATCACTGCCTCTATCTTCTGCGGATCTACCCGAACTCCCTCCGCTGAAATCACATGCCCAAGGAATATCACTTCCTTGAGCCAAAAATCACACTTAGAGAACTTCGTGTATAGCTGTTCAACTCTCAAACTGTCTAACACAGTCCGAAGATGTAAGGCGTGCTCCTCCTGACTCCGGGAATAGATAAGAATGTCATCGATAAAGACGACTACGAATTTGTCCAGATACTCAATAAAGACTTTGTTCATCAACTGCATGAACACTGTCGGGGCATTGGTTAGACCAAACGGCATAACCACAAACTCGTAATGGCCATATCTCGTCCGAAAAGTAGCTTTCGGTATATCTCTATCCCGAATTCTCAACTGATAGTAGCCCGATCGTAAGTCAATCTTCGAGAATACTATCGCTCCCTGAAGATGATCAAATAAGTCATCGATCCGGGGCAAAGGGTACTTATTTTTTATGGTTAACTTGTTTAATTCTCGATAATCGATGCATAAACGAAGCGTCCCATCCTTCTTCTTAACAAAAAGCACAGGTGCACCCCAAGGAGATGCACTCGGTCGAATATACCCTTTATCTAGCAACTCTCCCAACTGCTTCTTCAATTCCAACATCTCCGACGGCGCCATACGGTATGGCACTCGAGAAACAAGAGATGCGTTCGGCTCTAAATCAATAGGAAACTCAACCTCCCGCTGCGGTGGTAATCCCGGCAAGTCATCCGGGAATACGTCGGGATACTCACTAACAACTAGAATCGACGACATGTCAACTCCACCAATCTCCGCCTTCAGAGCGTAACACCAGTAACCCACACAGCCCTGGTTCAGAAGTTTTATCGCCTTCAAGGCATTAATCACATTGCCCGATCTACCCGGCTTACAACTGACAAGTGTATGCTCTGTGCCATCCTCAGCCACTATTGAGATAGTACGAGTCCGATAGTTCATGATGGCACCGTGATGATCCAACCAATCGTCCCCGAGGATCAAATCCTCGCCCTTAAGGTCTACAACAATGAGATTCGAGGGCCAATCCCGGCTCCCGATCCTCACTGGGCAATCCCTAACCTCCCGGTTCCCAACCATACGATCCCCACTAGGCATACCCATTATAAACGGTTCACATTCAAGCAAGCAGTCAATACCAATACGGCACACACAATCCGAAGCAATAAAAGAGTGGGTAGCACCCGAATCAAAAACCACCGAAACTGGATGAGAAAGGACATGAGTGGTACCTGACGCCACCAGAACATCAGCCTCCTCCGTGCGCCTCATCTGATACAACCGAGGATGGACTGAGCCCGAACTAGATGCAGCTCGACTGTCCGGCTGTGTTACGAATTTTGGTGAACGCAAGTGCACGTTGTCGTAAGCAAGTAATAAAGTGGTAAGAAAGTTATCGTTCCCTCGAGGA
Organism: Orobanche coerulescens; assembly: GCA_033398695.1. Lineage (NCBI taxonomy): Eukaryota > Viridiplantae > Streptophyta > Magnoliopsida > Lamiales > Orobanchaceae > Orobanche > Orobanche coerulescens. Next base: position 167,869,054 of record CM065805.1, on the reverse strand, counting down.
CTGACTCACTAATTACCAATTTATGCGTATTCTTATTTTATTTGAACAATCGAAATTGGAGGTGCAAGTAATATTAAAGAAAATTAATAAAAGAATGAACTAAGAATAAATAATAAAATCGACTGTTCGAAGAAAGAAGATCAAATAGAGAAATAATCTAGGATTTAGAATCCACCTCGATTTATCCGAATTACTCTTGATTTATATGAATTAAATGATTTCCAGATTTATTGAAGGCGAAAATTGCTAAAATACTCTACCGCCTCTCCCGAGGTCAGTAGAATTTTCTAAGGCGAATAAAACACTCTATTCCTAGGTTATTTAATTCGACAATAGGCGAAAAGAACGAAATCTTCAGACATGCCACGTAATTCCTATGAGTATATTCCTATCTCACAAGATAAAACGTTTCTCACCAATTTTTCCTACCAACTCTCCTCTCCCGATTCGAGTTGCGTAATCAAAACAAATCAATCATAGGCCACATAATTGATAGTAATTATAACAATTGGGGAAAACTCAATAAGAAAGGGAAATATCTTAATAATGCAAAATCAAAAGTTAATTCGTTAAAACCTCGGTTTCATCAAAATCCTAGAATAGGGTTCTAGCCCGACATGCTAGAAAATAATACAGAAAGAATTGAAGAAATCATTAAAGAAATCAAACACAGTTGAAGAACTTGAATTCATTCGTTCTCTAGCTTCTGCTCTTTGCTTGATCGGTGTTTTTCTCCTTCTCTTCGATCCCCTTTTTCCAGACCTTCAATCCCTATTTATAACCTTCATTAGTCTCCAAAACGCGTCCGGGAATTAGGTCGAGAACAGGCTCCAAAAACGGCCCAGAAACGTGGCTGAAACAGAATTACCGCCCCGCGGGCCGCGGCTCGGCATTAGTGTGCCGCGGCCCTCAGTGTCCAGCGCCATACCTGGGCGACATTTTTTTCCATACGGGCCGCGGATCAGCTTAAGTGTGCCGCGGCCCCCGGTACAGTGAGTACCGCTGCTTGCTGTGCCGTGCGTGTGCCGCGGCCTGGCCTTGGTGTGCCGCGGCCCCTGGCCAAAACTTGTCGTTTTCGCCCGTTTTTCGTCGTTTAAGCTTCCGGACTCCAATTTCCTTCAAAACATATAAAGATAGTGCATTAAAAACTTATTTATGCAGATTTAGACTAAAAATAGATATAAAATAATGATAAATAAGCGCATAAAAATACGTCTAACAAATACCCCCAAACTTAAGCCTTTGCTTGTCCTCAAGCAAAAATTAATGTCAAATGAGATGAAAAGTATCGTGGGTAACCGTGCAATATCCACAGTGTTCACCTGATTAATACTCCCCTGAAAATCTCAAAGAACAATACACGTATCGTTTTAGTGAGTCACATCACGGATAAGGATTCCACAAAGCAATCATTTTTAGTGTTGAACTATCGGTTAGGAAGAAAATCGAAGCTCAAAGATTAACAAGCGTGAATTTAACCGACCGCCAATATGAAGGGTTAGATTAAACAAGCCAACTCGCCCAGTCCCACAGTCTCGTGGCGAAAAAATGCAAGAGTTTCATCGTCAATAATAATCCTCGGACAACATTCCCTTATGTATAATCATTATAATGAATCGAATTAACCACTAGGTTCCTGCTCTCGGGATGTTTCATCGGAATAACCCTAGGGTGGATTTCCATTCTCATGTATTGGGGAACTGTTTGACGTAAAAGACACTCATGGGGCACATGGATGCTTCTAGTTACTAAGTTTCCCTCTACAGCGGAGAAAAAACTCGAATAGCTATTCCCACACGTCCGATTCAAGGTTGCTGTTTTACGCGAGGGTAAACAACGGGTCACATGAATACCCCCGGTTACTAGGCTTCCCATCATCGGCAATGCGATATCTCTAAACCATTAGTCTATTCAGGGTTGTCGTTTTACGCGAGAGTAAACAACGGTTCACGTGAATACCCCCGGTTACTAGACTTTCCATCATAGAACATGTATAAATTCTCGAATTTTTGGGAAAGACTGTCCGACTCTAAACTCAATTTAAGTGCCAACAAGACTCATGTTACTAGATGACTAGCTACGTGAAAAGTGTAACCAAACGTATAGACGGCGATTCGAAAACACGTATGTCTCCTTTCTTATACGCTAAGATTTCTACAATAACGAAAAAAATTCAGACCTAAATGAATACTCAAAGGAAATAGATATCGTTGACTGCAAACTCAACCAAAACTCAACCGTTTCTTCAAAAATAAATCAGTATCATATCATCAGTTTTACACAAGAAAGCACGTAAAATCCACAAATGCAAATAAAATCAAGACAAGCAAGCCTAGAGTAAAAAACAACGAAAAATAAGAACGAATAAGTAAATAGCAACTGAAAGTAAACCCCCCCAAACTTAGGACGTACACTGACCTCAATGGACAAAGATAGTTGTTGGCCACTAAGTATACTGGATACAGTTTGGGAAGAGTTTAACCAACAAACTGTACTGATTTTAAATCTAAGTGCGTAGCGGAAGTCTTAGATACAGTAGGTCACTGTGGATACAACAACTAAGTGTATGGTGTATACTTAAATAATCACAGTAATTAAAACAGTAAAAACTGAAGGTAAATAACACAGTAATTAAAGTGGTTCGAGGTAAACCCCTCTACGTCCACTGGTCCTCCACACAGGAGTAAAAAGTTTATTATAATTACTACGTACACAACTACGTAATTATAACAACACAATCAATATATCGTTCACACAGATTGATATAAAGATCTTAGCTTCAACCGTTCACACAGATTGGTTTTGAGCTAATGCTTTGACTTGCTTCTTCACACACAGTTCTGAAGCTTCGTCTTCTTCGATGCAATTCCTTCACACACAGTTCTGGAGAAGCACAGATTACTCAGTCCACACAGGGATGATCTGGGTTTGTTCAGAGTATAGAACAGAGGATGAACAACAACTTTGACTTTAAGATCTTTCAGCTGATGAAGTGTTGTTCAAGAAGATAAGCACTGTATATCTCTTTAGTTCTGAGTTGCAGTAAGCTTTTGAGATATGTTTTGCTCTGATGATAACTTTTATAGCTTGATAATTTCGATAGCTTGGGTAACTGATCTTCAATGCCTTCATAAGATATATATAGTCTCTGAAATATATATCCATTGAGATGTTTCCGTTTGAATGAGATTCCGTTCCAACGGGATTAAAACACGATCCGGTTTTAGCGGGATTTGAAGATCTGTTGACAGACAGTATTTAAATACTTTATCCTTGAGTATTTAAATACTTCTTTATACAACAGGACTTGACTTCTGAAGATTCCTTCTTTGTCCTGTTGTGAGCTGTATGGAAGATAACTGTATTGGTGATTCGAGATAGTTTCCATACTTGGTCTTTTATAAGACTTCTTTGCTGTAATGAAAAGTTTCACTATATGCTGGATTCGAGACAGGTCTTCGATACAGGTTGATACCTTAACACTTCGATACAGTTTCCTTTACTGTATTGAGGATTGGCATATATGTCAAAACCTCTTATCAAATACTAATCGATATAGGGATTGAATATCCCGGCTGTTTCGATACAGGGTTCTTGTTTTCCCAACAATTTCCCCCTTTTTGACAATTTTGCCAAGACTGACTTTCTATCTTTCAAGTCTTCTTGATGATGCCAAAACCTTCTTCATGAAGTAATATTTCTTGATGGCTTCTGGTAGATTTCTTGGTCTTCTGTCAAAAGGTCTGTCTTTCTGCAACTTAGTCTTTTTAATGAACTGCTCACAGGCGAGTTCGATACAGCTAAGAGTTTTTACAACTTAAGCTTATGATTGGCGCGCAGGCACAATCTTACAATGTATTTTAAGCATACAACTGAAATTATGAACTGTTCGTAGACAAGTTCGTACAGCTTAATTTTCAATCAAGTTTCCTATACTTGAGATTGCTATCAAACAATTTAAGTAATCATACATCAACACAGTAGATTATGAGTTGTAATCTTTCAAGACAAACAAACACTTTTATTGATATTCAAAATAAATTGAGTACATGGTTTGCTGTTTCGAAGAGAAATTACAAAGCAAAAATAATATACAAGGATTTCAGCTCTTATCTATAGTCCGCATGTCTCCACGGCTTTCTCCCTGGATCATTCTCGGTTCCACGCCACCAGTTCTGTAGGGAATCATTGCCTCGATCCTGGTATATAGCTCGTCCTTCATAGGATCTATCAAAGGCAAGAATCTAGTCTTCTGGATGGGTGATCCGGTCTCCTCTTTTGTGCTTGCTTTTCATATCTAGCTGGAGAGGGAGTTTTCCATCTTCTAGCATCTTCGTGAATTTGTCTGCGGCCTCCGCTAAAGTCTTATAGCTCTTGAAGATGGCGGATTCCCTGATGAGTTTAACAAAGTATCTCATCAGTTTGTTCTTCCTCCATTGCTTCACCTCATCGGCGGGGCCTAGAATGAGCAAGGGATAGAGATGACGGTTGGTCGGCAGACGAATTTCAGAAGGTCTCTGGATAAGATTTTGCCACGGGACATTTGGATCATGAAATTCAGGTCGGGAGCCTGAAACCTTAAAACTTTGGGATGAAGGGGCTAGCCTGTTTAACTCAGCAGTTATGCTGTCTTGAGCGGCCTCAAATTCCCTTTCTTGCTGTATCCTGATTCTCCTAGCAGCTTCTCTCGCCTCTTCCCCCTTTTTGGCTTCATCAAGACGTTCTAGGATCTCTAATGCAGCATCCTATTTCGTCTCGATGTTAGTCATTCTTTCTACAAGGGAGGAAAGAGTTTGCGACATGTCCTCGATGCATTTATTGTGGGCGCGCAATTGAGAGCTGTTTTCAATCATGGCACATGCGGTCTTGGCTTCAGCAACGCGCGTTTTTGTTGCCTCTTCCTTCAGGAGTTGCTCCTGCTTGTCTTCCATGATTTTCAGAGCTTGTTTGAACACTTCTGGCAAAATAACGAATGCCTCGACAACACGAGATACTTCATGTTGTAGAGTGGTCATCTCTTCGATGGCAGAAGTATGGATCCAATTCAATGCTTTCTCGACAGAAGACAGAGCATTCACTGCATCCTGGATGAATACAGTTTGAAGACCAAGAGCACGCATGCGCTTTTTCCTAGCGGCAGAAATCGGAGAATCTGGTTGAGCAAAGTCCTCAGAGCAGTTCAACCTCCTTAGGTTCACGGTTGGGCGTGAACTAAGTTGGACATCCTCAGGTACGATACCGTCCTCGGATTCCACGGTTGAAGGGGCGGGAGCAGCTTGTTCTGGTTCGGCGGCAGGGGGTTGAGTGTCCTCCTATTGCGAAGTTTCGCCGGTAGACATCGATACAGGAGGGACTGAATCCTCCTGTTGTCTTTCAGTGACAACTTCTTCTTCTTGAGCGGCGGCAGGCTCGGGTGCCTATTCCGAAACTGCTTCAACTTCCTCGACTTGAGGGACTGATTCCTCCTGGTCGGGAATTTCCTCTTGCTGTGGCGAAGGGGGCTTGGTCTGGGTTGATGGCCCTTCGTCGTCCTTAGGTGGATAGGCGACACTGTCTTGAGCCTCTTCACGACTCATACTCAGACCAGCTTGAAAAGCTTCGTCGTCGTCGTCGTCTGAGTCATTATCATCGTCGTCTTTTGGATTAGGGGGAGAGTCCTCTGACTTGTCTTTACCTTTTCTTCTTGCGTCAGATTTCTGCAGAAGATGGCTTTCAATCAGTTCTTTACATAAGGGATTGTCCCATCGGATCAGGGCCTCAATTTCTGTTGAGTCCGTCACTTCTGATACGAATCTTTCTTCTTGGCTCCATTCGCTCTAGTTGTACAATGTGTCGTACGGAGATATCCTGTAGCCTTTCCATTTCAGAAATCTTTCGTAAGCATGTTCAATTTGAACAGAGAGAAGGGTCTTATGAATAATGGTGTCAGGGGAGGGACTACGTACAACGTCTGAAGATGCTGTAGAGAGGGATTCCTGTATAGGTATGGGATCCTGTATGGAAGTGGGATTCCTCATAGGGGATGGTCCCCCGAAGGAAGATGGATCCTGTACGGGTGTGGGATCCCGCAGAGGAGAAGTAGCTTTTGGCTCCGAATGGGCAGCCGACTCGCTAGAGCCTTTTTCGTTGGCAGATGTCCCATCATCCATCCTAGCCGCCAAAGGCTCAGGATCTACTGTCGATACAGTAGTGGACACCTCTTACACAGGGGTTGGGCCCTGGGGTTGTTCTTCAGTGGGTTGAGCCACGGGGAAACTTCTTTGGAGGGCTTGAAGGATTTGACTTTAGAAAGCCTCCTAAGTTTATTCTTTGACTTCTCACCAGCAATGGGTTTCTTGCTGTGAGATCTTTTTCTTTTCTTTGAGGACTCCACGTCCTGAGACTTCAAAGAAACATCTCGTGGGTTATCAGAAATTGGCATTGTTTCAGTTTTCGGGTGGTTGCATGTAATACCCGGTTGAATTTCATTCATTTTTATTCAATATTAATCAGTCAGTAATTATCATTCAGTAAATTCACTCATTATTAATCACTCATCATACATGATTCATTCATTTCGTTCACTGTTGGTATGTTGTAATCGTATATCAGTTACCGATCGTCATTTCATCTCCGTTTATAGATCGAGATGGGAATATTACCATTTTCATCGGGATTGGTAGTCTTGTACTGGGAGTATCATTTTTGGCATGTGTTGGACCTGTTCACTTTCACATTCGTATGAATTGTCGGATCATTCATCAGTCGTAGCGAGGAATCGGAGTTATCGGATTTTCACCATGTCCAGCATTGAGTTACGGCCGTAAGGATTGTAGGTTACGGCCGTAACAAGGGTTCGTTGATGTCAGGCCATTTTGGACGAACGGGACTTACGGCCGTAAGGTTTCGGAATACGGCCGTAAGTTGAGCAGGTACGGCCGTAAGGCTTGGCCGATTACGGCCGTACGTGTCGAGCAGGGTGCCCAGGCGTTTTTGGCCGAAGGCGAGTTACGGCCGTAAGGGTTGCGGCATACGGCCGTAAGGCGAGGGAGATACGGCCGTAAGGCTTGGCCGGATACGGCCGTACGTTACATGTAGGGTACCTGGTCATTTCGACGAAGGGGGCTTACGCCCGTAAGTTTGGCCGGATACGGCCGTATCATCCGAGTTACGCCCATAAGGTGTGCGGGTACGGCCGTAAGGATGTCGGCAGATGTTTTAGACGAGGACGAGTTACGCCCGTAAGTCAGGGCGGATACGGCCGTAAGGCTGTCGGCAGGTTTTTGGACGAAGCCAAGTTACGTCCGTACGAGTTGGACGGTTACGGCCGTAAGGCCGTTGACCTGGGATGTTACGGCCGTATGAAGGCCGAGTTACGGCCGTAACTTCCGGCAGTATATAAGGATCCGGCCGGGACTTTTTCTTCATTTTCACCCTTTTCTTCCATCTTGTCCGAGAGAGAGAGCTTGAGGGAGGGATTTTCCTTCATCAATCACTAGAGTACTTGATTTTCTTCATCTTCATTCGTTTGGGAAGATTGGATACTCGATTTAACTCGTGTTCATCGGATCGAAGTGGTTGGATCTTCAAGAGGTAATTTCTTCAACATCTTGGATTTCGATTTTGTGTTGAAATATAATGTTTTGGACGTTATAATCATGCTATATGAAGGGATATGAATATGATTATGAGTTTGTATAAAGATTCATTGGATTATTGAGGGATTATTCAAGAACACTTTGAATATCGAGTTGGATTTGGGAGTTTTCGATTAATTGTTGTTATAATCACGTATTTGGATTTTCATAACGGATTATTGATCGTATTGAAGATGTTTTGTTGGTTTGAAACACTTCTTGGGGATTTGGTGTTGGTATTATTGAGGTTTGGTTGTAATCAATCGAAGTTGGCCACAAAGTGTTCGATATTATGCCCCAATGAACTTGGTTTAATCGTATCGACGTTTTGAGTTCTTTATATTTGTGTTTGATTCGTATATTGAATGGATTGTTGGTAATTGTATTTATTCAAGGTTGTTCGAGCGACCGATATATCAATTAGGACGTTGTTCGTGGAAGGATAATTGTCACCGGTGTTGTGTAAGTTAATTCTTACTCGGTTAAAAGGATATTCATTCCTTTTTGTTGTTGATCATTCATAATCATAACTCATTCATCATTGTATTAATCATATTGAGACTTGTAATTGTCGAACAATCACTTCATTAACGAGGAACGACGGTTCCAATCATTTCATTGAAACTATCAATCACTTCATTATTACTTTCATCTCGGTGAGTCATTCTTGACTTTGTCAGATTATTATTTATTCATTGATATTCATTGCGGTCATTCTCGTTCATATGACCTTCTGGGTTCATATTGCGTGTCCGGGTGCAGATGTGTGGAATTTTTAGTCGGCCACGTGATGGCCATGTATTGGGAGTGATACATTGGTCTGTGCACACGGTAAAGATTAACTCCGTGAGACTAATTAGGTACAAGGAAGGGTGTGTCCGGTCATCCGTCTTGTACACTTGCATAGAACACTACGGGCGTACTATGATACTCCTCTTCAGCGTAATTCATAACTAAGGTTATTTCATAACTTCAGATATATCATGTTTGTGTATTTTCAACCCTTGAGGATTGTTGTTCTGTGTAACTGACCCCGGCTGGGGATTTTGTTTTTCAGGTCATGGCAAGGCAAAAGCACGGGAATAGCATGCTGACGTCGAGGAGTCCCAGTGATACTAGTAGGGGCCCCCGATCTTTCAGTTATTCATGTTGTTGTCCTTTAATTTCCGCTGCAGACTTTCATTTGGATACTCCGATTCATTCAGTGTTGTGTATTTTATCTTCATATAAAATAATATACTAGTATTCGGTATTGTCCTGGTGTGTTGTACTTAAACTCCTCATCGGAGTATTTGGTAATATAATATGGTTTGGTACTACAATTATATTATTTAATTCATCATTTTCATTCGCCTGGTGGGTCCCAGTCGGGGATTCACGACACTGTAATATCCGCCTAGTTTGGGGTGTTACATTGCAGACCATGGTTGTTTGGTTATATGCTGTGGGCTTGACACCTCCTAGGTATATCCTGGAGCTATTCTTGTTTGCATCAGCGGATTGCGTCAACCCGCATTTCGTCAGGATATGGTTTAACATCAAACCAAACGATTTCTTCTGGGTGGCCGGCTTGCACACTTCTTCTTGCAAGCGCTTCAGGATTATCTGGCACCAGTTGACCTTTTCACAGGTCAGAATAGCTACCATCATCCTGAACCTCAGGTTAGTGCACATTTCGAACGCACCAGTTCGATTTTCAATAATCCTGCAGCAAAAATCATGAACATACACATAAGGGAGACAAAAATTTTTCTTGTGACATGTGGTCTGAACCATGTCAACAACTTTTGAGCCAGTGAACAATCCATAAAATTTAGTTATCAGTGCTTGAGACCCAAATGTCTCAAGCTGATCCATTGTCAGGCCGTCAGCAGGTAGCCTGTAGATGTTCTGGAGCAGATCGCTATGAATGCAAATCTCAACTCCTTGAATAGTGGCGGTGATGTCAGTAACGTGACCTCCTTGGGCCAGCGACAACAAGCGTACGGCGGCGTTGAGGTAAAATTCCTCAACCAGATGAGCATCGTACTTCTCAGCAGTTTGGCTTCCAAGGCGATAGAGGCCTTGTTGACGAAGACGAGTGATGATGTACTCCATGGGTTGAACATCATTGGTTTCATCGAGAATGCGCTCAATGACAACAGATTTTGAAAAGATCCGTCCATCGATGATGTTAGTAGTCTTCTTCAAAGCAGGAGAGGAAGTTTGTCCATCCATTTGAAGATTTTCTCACGAAAAGTGAAAGAGAATAACCGAAATTTGTAGTAAGATGCAGAAAAGTATGTAGGATGTATTTGCTTGAGAACTCTTAAATTTGCAGAAAGCGTAAAGAGTCTCTAATGGCAGTATCAGTCCTTTTATATTGGGCGGCGAAGTAGGGTTTTACAGTGTACAAATGGTCAGATTTTAAGGGATGAGAACCGGTTTTTGAAATCAACGGTTAAGATGGACTGAGTGTAACTAGTACACTTATCCACAGAATATTTAAAATATTAGCGGGTCCCACATATGACATTGATTGATACCCTAAATGCCTAAAACGGCGGTTTAAAAACAATAAACAATTTAAAACATTGCGACTTTTGAGATTCAGTTGTCCAGATGTCGTGTAAGGCATTTAATGTAAATGACGTTTGACATAAACAAGGCACGTGGACAAAAATCATTTTGAAGAGAAATAATATAATATAATATATATACTGAATCGAAATCCTATAGTATGTGCTGTTTCCGCGTCGATACAGCGTTACCCCTTAAAAGGTAAATATAGGTTTTAGATTCCATACAACAATTTTTGGATTAATGATGTATTCATGGGTCATACTGTATTCCCCCTTAATTATTGCACACGTCAGCTGTAGGATAATTCATATGTCTTTGTTCACTACAGTGTTGTATTGACGGTTCTGAGTGTACAAATAATTAACGTTGGATATTGTATTCTTAGGTCATACAGCATTCCCCCTCAATTGTTGAGTAAAAACAGTAAATTACTTACAGGGAGTCGGGTTGTAGTATTCCCAATTCTTGTCTAAGCATGTTGAATCTGGCTGTGTCGAGAGGCTTGGTGAAGATGTCAGCCAGCTGAATGTCTGTATGAACTTTTTCAAGGCGAACATCTTTGTTCTCGACATGATTCCTTATAAAATGATGCTTCATGTTGATATGCTTAGTGCGCGAGTGCAAGACAGGATTGTGCGTGATTGCGATTGCACTCGTGCTATCACACATGATTGGAGTCTCTCTGGCATCGATTCCATAATTTGACAACTGTTGCTGTATCCAAAGAATTTGCATACAGCAGCTACCAGCAGCATAGTACTCTGATTCAGCCGTGGAAAGAGAGTTAGCCAATTGCTTCTTACTGAACCAAGAAACAAGTCTAGGTCCGAGAAAGTGACAAGTTCCACTTGTACTCTTCCTATCTAGCTTGCAGCCTCCGAGATCCGAGTCGCTGTATCCAACTAAATCGAATCCACCTTCTTTAGGATACCATAGTCCTGCATCGACTGTTCCTTTAATGTACTTCAGGATTCGTTTAGCTGTATTGAAGTGTGATTCCTTTGGAGCTACTTGATACCTCGCACACACTTCAACAGCAAACTGGATATCGGGCCTGCTAGCCGTTAGGTACAGGAGCGAACCAATGAGCTTCCTGTAGAGTGATTGGTCAAACGGCTTTCCGGCTTCATCAGCACTAATTTGCACAGAAGTGCTCATGGGGGTTGGCGAAGATTTGGAAGTGTTCATTCCAAATTTGCTGAGAAGCTCCTTGCTGTATTTTTCCTGGTTGATGAAGATACCTGTAGGCAACTGCTTTACCTGCAAACCTAGGAAATAACTAAGTTCTCCCATCATACTCATTTCAAATTTACTTTGCATGAGATGAGAGAACCTTTGACATAAAGCAAGGTTAGTTGAACCAAAAATTATATCACCCACATAGATTTGCACCATAAGAAGGTCATCACCTTCCTGTATTTTGAATAAGGTCTTATCCACAGCACCTTTCTCAAATCCATTGTCGGTTAGATACTGGGACAGGTAGGGGCTTGTTTAAGTCCATACAGCGCTTTCCTTAGCCTGTATACTAGGTCGATACCATCTGTGTTGGCAAAACCTGGTGGTTGTTCAACATAAACTTCTTCTGCAAGGTCTCCATTCAGGAATGCACTCTTGACGTCCATTTGGTATACAATAAAGCTCTTATGGGCGGCAAAGGCTAAAAATATCCTAATGGCTTATAGTCTTGCTACAGGGGCGAAGGTTTCATCATAGTCTATGCCTTCTTCCTGACTATAGCCTTGTGCGACTAGTCTGGACTTGTTCCTGATAATAAGTCAATTTCGATCCTTTTTGTTGCGAAATACCCATTTGGTTCCTATAACCGATTCATGTGTAGGTCTAGGTACAATATACCATACATTGTTTCTTTCGAAACCGTTAAGCTCTTCTTCCATAGATGTTATCCAATGAGAATTATTAAGAGCGTCTATGGTCGAAACAGGTTCGGACTGGGCTAAGAATACAGCGATAGTGCACATATTGAGTCTTCTAAGCTCGGATTGAGATTTCCATTCAGAAAACTGTGATACCTCAGCATCAGATTCTTCTTGTGCACAAAGTACATTTCCTTGTGTACTCTATATTCTCCTACGAGTAGAAACACCAGCATTTATGTTTCCAATGATCAGCTTTTGCGGGTGATCTCTCAACCATCTTCGGTCGGGTTCTAATTCAGGGTCCCGTACTATATCGAAAGATTCTGTGGACACAGCTTCAGCTTGTACATCGTCGGCTTATCTACGTCGATTCTTATAGCTGCGGGGTTGATTTCTAAATCAACGACAGGTTCTATGGGAGTTGGAGGATCCAAGATAGAGAGTTGTTGGATGTTTTGGGTAACATCTTCTACTCCTGTAGGGTCATGGTGAGGTTCGTCGAACACTACATGAACTGATTCCTCGATCGTCAGCTTCCTTTTATTAAAGATTCTGAAAGCTTTGCTGACGGAGGAGTATCCTACGAATATTCCTTCATCTGATTTCTCATCAAAGGTTCTAAGTTGGTCCTTCCCATTATTTAACACGTAACACCTACATCCAAAAATGTGAAAATATGAAACTAACGGAGTTTTGTTGTTCCATACCTCATATGCTGTTTTGTTGTGGTGTTTGTTGACGATACAACGGTTTTGAGTATAGCATGTTGTATTGGTTGCTTCACCCCAGAAACGCTGTGGAAATTTGCTTGCGGCAATCATTGTCCTTGTAGCTTCCTTCAGCGTCCTATTCTTTCGCTCGGCAACACCATTTTGTTGAGGTGTACGGGCAGCTGAGTATTCGTGCTGTATTCCATTCTCCGAACAGTATTGCTCTATAAAGCGGTTAGTAAATTCTGTACCTCTGTCGGAACGAATGCACACGATACTCGATGCCTTTTCATTTTGCAACTTTCTCAGGAGCTCGGGCAGCTTTGATGTTGTTTCCTTCTTCTTGCTATGGAAGATCGTCCAAGCATACCTGGAATAATCATCAACAACAACCATACAATATTTCTTACCTCCCAAACTTACTGGGTCTACAGGACCGTAGAGATCCATGTGTAGCATCTCCAACACTCTTTGGGTTGAAAGGTAGGATTTGCTCTTCAGGGTTGACTTGATTTGCTTGCCTTTCTGACATGGTCCGCAGACGCTGTCCTTCTTGAATGACACATTTGGCAGACCTCTAACCATTCCCTATCTTGAGAGCTTGTTGATCGTCTTGAAGTTGACGTGAGACATCCTCTTGTGCCATAACCAGCTAAGATCAGCAGTGCCTTTGGCAACAAAGCATGGAATTGAGGAGCTCATAGGCTTCCAGTCAGCAATATACATATTACCTGATCTGCTTCCTGTAAGTACAACTTCCTTGGTCAGGATGTTCTTGACTCTACAACGATCTATATAGAACTTCACCGAGAACTGTTTATCACAGAACTGGCTAATACTAAGTAGATTGTACTGTAAGCCTTCAACATATGCAACATCAGTTACTTTGAATTTTCCTACAATAAGGGTTCCTTTCCCTCTTGTTCTTCCTTTTGATTTATCACCGAAACGAACTTTTGGACCGCGACCTTCTACAAAATCTAATAGCTTGCTTCTAACTCCGGTCATGTGCCGAGAGCATACACTATCAAAGTACCATGTATCCTCCTCTAGAATGTCTTGTATCAAAGAAATTAAGTAGATTTAGGTCCCCTTTGATTTTTGGGTCCATGTATGTTAGTTCCTCTGGGTACCCAAGTTTTCCTGGCAGCAATTGGTTTACTGTAGGTCATACTCGGTACAGTGTTGCGGTATCTATGAGGGGCATATCCGTAGTCGCTATAACCATGATAATTATTATGCACGAAAAATTCAGGGTTATTTTCTTTGGCCTAACAGCTTGCCTTCTGGGTCTCCAGTTGGATTCCCAATGCTGTTGTTGATACTGAATCGGCATCTGCTATCTCGATGGATAACGGGGCTCCTGTATCCAATACCTAGGCGTGCTGTACTGATAGTACTGCTGTACGGGCCTTTGGTAGTTGGATACAGCCTTCTTTCTGAACGGCTGTTGGCGCTGTTGATATGCTCTGGGAGCATGCTATTGAGTGCGCCTCACAGGTTGGAATGGTTTATGATTCCGCTGTTTGGAATAGGATTGAGGGGGCGGAATAGCAGCCTTCGGTTTTCTCGGTACAGTAGGTTCCTTCACTGGACTAAGGGTATCTTCAAATTTTGGAATGTGTTCCACACTCTTGACGAACACTGTACTAGATTTCCCTTTGTTTGAACATGAGTTGTATCCTAAGCCACTTTTATCATGAGCATTTTGCCCAGTGCTCAGAATTTCTTCCATTCTTTTGGACGATTTCTCGAACGATTTCAGAGTGGTCTCAAGTTCAATTTCTCGTTTTTCGAGAGTTGTGACTTTGGCTTGTAGTAGAGCCAAATCATTTGTCTTGCTTTTGTTGTGAGTTTTAACCTCACTTAGTTCATGAGCAAGTTGATGATTGCTCTCCATGAGTTTTTCAAAATCGACTTTGCTGGTTTCACAGTCAAGAGACATATTTTCATAATTTATCTTTAGCAAGTCATTTTCATCTTTCAGCTCTAAATTAGATAATTGAAGCTGAATATTCTCAGTTTTCAATGTCTCATGGGCCTTTTGAATGTTTTTAAATTCATTCATCATGTTTTCAAAAGTATGAGATGCATTTGACGGAATAGCTGAGGTTGAGCTTACCTCATCATCGCTGTCTTCACCTTCCGGAATGTCCTTGGCCATAAAGCACATATATGCTTTATCATCGAACTCATCGTCAGATGAATCACTTTCAGTGACCACCTGAAGACATTCTTCTGATTTGGATGGTGTGGGGGAGGCTTCTGATTCTCCAATCAGGGCCTTGAGCTTGTTTTTCCAAGTACATCTTCTTTCATCTCTCTTGTTGTTCAGCCTCAGGCAACCTTTGGACTTTAGGATGAGGACATTTATTTGCATAATGCCCTGGTTTCCTGCAATTATAGCACAGGTTAGCATCACCAGATGATGTTTCTGTACTTACCTTGTGGATAGGTTTGGGCCTGTAGGGAGTCTGTTTGATGAACTTTTTGAATTTGTGCAAGAGAAGCGCCATTTAATCTTGAGACAGGATGTCGTCGTCACTGTCAGCATTCTTGTGACTAGGCTTAGACGAGCTGGGCATGTTGTGTCGACGGCTCGATACAGTGGCTAGTGCTTTGACTTTTGAAGGAGATTCTTCAGCTTTCTCTCTTATGTCAATATCATACTCAAAAGCTTTGAGGTCAGAGAAGAGATCAAAAGTAGTTATTTCATTAAGATTGCAAGACACACGCTGTGGTCTTAATGTCCCATCGGGCTGGGAGAGATCTGAAAATTTTTAAGTTCTTCTCCTTTTGAGTATAAATTTTGCCCAACGCTTCAAGTTCACCAACAATACCGGTGAATCTGAGGTCAAGTTCCTCAAGTGTCTCAGTTGGTTTCATTTCGAAAGATTCAAATTGCTGAGTCAGTTTTGAAATCTTGTTTTCTTTTGAGAGCTCAGTTCCCTCACGAATTAACTTGAGTTTATCCCAGATTTCTTTGGCTGTTTTGCAGCTCTTTACCTTCGAGAACGTGCCTTTGTCAAGAGTGACAAATAACGCGTTCTTAGCCACATTGTCGAGATTGGCTCGCTTTCTTTCATCTGTTGTCCATTGCTCGCGTTCCTTCTCGAGCATCTCAGCATGGGGTTGGCCTTCAATCCTTGCGGCCGGGTTTACCTTCATGATCTTGATAGGACCATCCTGTATCACAAAAATCATCTCTTCGTGCATTGCGGCAAGATGAGCCTCCATCCTAATTCTCCAATCATCAAATTCATTAATAGAGAACATAGGCATTTTGTTGATCATAGAGGTATCCATGTGATAATACAGAAATAAAAGAGACTGTTTTAAAGAGTAAGTGAGTTTGGATCTGATTCGGTTAAAAATACGACTTATTCTTTTTAGAATCAACCGCTCCGATACCACTTGTTGGCCACTAAGTATACTGGATACAGTTTGGGAAGAGTTTAAACAACAAACTGTACTGATTTTAAATCTGAGTGCGTAGCGGAAGTCTTAGATACAGTAGGTCGCTGTGGATACAACAACTAAGTGTATGGTGTATACTTAAATAATCACAGTAATTAAAACAGTAAAAACTGAAGGTAAATAACACAGTAATTAAAGTGGTTCGAGGTAAACCCCTCTACGTCCACTGGTCCTCCACACAGGAGTAAAAAGTTTATTATAATTACTACTTACACAACTACATAATTATAACAACACATAATCAATATATCGTTCACACAGATTGATATAAAGATCTTAGCTTCAACCGTTCACACAGATTGGTTTTGAGCTAATGCTTTGACTTGCTTCTTCACACACAGTTCTGAAGCTTCGTCTTCTTCGATGCAATTCCTTCACACACAGTTCCGGAGAAGCACAGATTACTCGGTCCATACAGGGCTGATCTGGGTTTGTTCAGAGTATAGAACAGAGGATGAACAACAACTTTGACTTTAAGAGCTTTCAGCTGATGAAGTGTTGTTCAAGAAGATAAGCACTGTATATCTCTTTAGTTCTGAGTTGCAGTAAGCTTTGGAGATATGTTTTGCTCTGATGATAACTTTTATAGCTTGATAATTTCGATAGCTTGGGTAACTGATCTTCAATGCCTTCATAAGATATATATAGTCTCTGAAATATATATCCGTTGAGATGTTTCCGTTTGAATGAGATTCCGTTCCAACGGGATTAAAACACGATCCGGTTTTAGCGGGATTTGAAGATCTGTTGACAGACAGTATTTAAATACTTTATCCTTTAGTATTTAAATACTTCTTTATACAACGGGACTTGACTTCTGAAGATTCCTTCTTTGTCCTGTTGTGAGCTGTATGGAAGATAACTGTATTGGTGATTCGAGACAGTTTCCATACTTGGTCTTTTATAAGACTTCTTTGCTGTACTGAAGGGTTTCACTATATGCTGGATTCGAGACAGGTCTTCGATACAGGTTGATACCTCAACACTTCGATACAGTTTCCTTTACTGTATTGAGGATTGGCATATATGTCAAAACCTCTTATCAAATACTAATCGATATAGGGATTGAATATCCCGGCTGTTTCGATACAGGGTTCTTGTTTTCCCAACAATAGTAATATGCAATATGAGAAAAGGTCAAGTACTCCCCTAATATCAGCTCAGGAACTGGTGCCGGCCTCGTCCGGCGAGGAGGGTGGTGTAGATGGCCTGACTGGTGGGATGAAGGGCCCGTCCGGATGGAGTATATGGCTCGTCCACGCAGCAAGGTAGTCCTGATGATAAGCATCCCTCGCCGCCAAGCGCCTCTCCTCACGTCGATTGGCCCGGCGGGCCTGCTCTCTCATCTCCTCCCGAATAGCTGCGAGGAGGCTGTCTCTCTCTGCCCGCATCTCCTATCGAATAGCAGCTAGATGACTGTCCCTATCTCTCCGCATCTCCTCCCTCAGGCTGTCAAACATCGCCTGAAGGTGCTCTCTCGCTGGCGGTGGAGTGGACTCAGTCCGATCATCAGCATCCGTCGTCGGCTCATGTGTCAGCAGTAGTGGCTCGGGAGAGTGCTCGTGTGGCTCATCAATCAGAAATCCTCACTCCCGCTCGTGTGCCCTCGCGCCACCCCACTGGTCAAAATGAGAGATAATACGGTGGTCGATTGGACCCTGGGGTGCAATAGATGGCTCATCGTCGGACCACGTCACGCCCGACTGGCGGCATAGAGCACATATCAGCGAGGGATGTTTTAATCCCGTCTTTGCCCCTCCCTGAATACACTGAAATATAGAACGGGACAAACAAGGGGCCACATCAAACCGGAGTCCCATCGTGATAGCATATAGTAGTCGGGCACGAGAAAGTAAGACCGAGCGGATCTGCGATGTAGGGCCGACTCGTGCACAGAGGAAGTAGAGCCAGGCTCGCCCGAGTCGACTGAGGCGAGAACTCTTAAAATAGAAAGCTGAAGAACCCGGAACGCGCATCTCCCAGATGGAACCGGGCTGAGCGAGTGCCTCCAATAGAGCCTCCCTCGTGAGGCTACTCATAATCCGCGTATACTCCGTCTCGTCCACCTCTGGTAGCTCGTATAGTCTCCGAATTGTGGCCACCGAAAAATCCACAGTTTCGCCTCGGACGACGACCTCAGTCCGTGTATCTGGTCGCCCCATCATCTGCCCCGCCTGAATATGTCGCAATAGAGCACTGGCGTAGAACTCTTGGACAATAGAGATTACCGCCGGCTCGGGTGGCGCAGTGAAACGAGTCCATCCCATCTCGTTGATCATAGCCAAAAGCTCACCGTCCTGGGGGGCAGGAGTGAATCCCCGCTTCGGGATTATTGGTCGAGGCCGGATTCTCTCGTTGAATATTCTGTGAATGTCAGGATCGGAGAATTGGTGAGATTCCATATCGGCTTGGTTTTGTGATGTCTCCCCTCTTGTGGGGGATAATCGTGCCCTAGCCCTCGTACTCATCTTCCTTATCCTAGCCATTGGCGAGGTTCCCGAAAAATAAACACCGGAAATTAGACAACTTTAAAGATAACTACACCACTCTCGACTTAATATGCGCAGAATGTGAATATAGAGTCGAATGAGCTCGTACCATCGTTAGAGGGAATTAAGGCTGAGCTTCAAGTTTAAACATGATGTAAGGGTTGGGGGCACAATGTAATCCGATAATCGAATTCGTTGCATATAATTTGAAAACGTTCGGCTCAAAAATTTTCATTGATGCATTTTATCAAACACCTAGCATGCGTGGGTTTAAATGAAGAACACAAATAATAATGGCTTAATTCAATCCCAAACAATGATAACATCAATCTATAGTCACATATATTCATGACAAAACAACAATCAACAATCTATCGATAATCACCATATTCCAACTAAACCTTGATAGAACTTTAAAAAAACTAACAACATATTCAACAATGAATGAGGAACATTACCTCACTTTTCAAACCATGTTGCAATTAAGATTAAGAGATGAGAATTACCTTGTTTAGGATTTAAGAAGGTAAGAACAAGAAGACTTGAATGTGACTTGAATGTAGGTTATCCGAGCGCCGCGCGAAGAAGAAGAATGAAACGTACCTTGTGTTTTGGCCGATCGATGTTATAAGGATGCCCTGGGCGGTTTAAATTCGCAGCAGGGGCCGCGGCACAGATTAAGTGAGCCGCGGCCCAGAGTACAGTGGGTTCTGGGAACTTGGTATCTTCAGCGTGTGCCGCGGCTCAGTAAACGGGTGCCGCGGCTCAGAGAGTTAATGTGCCGCGGCTCATAGGGTGCGTGCCGCGGCACAGAGTACAGTCTCCTAGGCTGTTATTCTGGGTCTTGGCGTGCCGCGGTTCAGCTTCAGTGTGCCGCGGCTCAGGTGTCGAGTGTGCCGCGGCTTGGTAAGTTCGTGCCGCGGCACAGAGTACATTAGGGTAGCCTCTATCATGGAGTTGTGCGTGCCGCGGCCTGCCATCATTGTGCCGCGGCCCAGACCTGATAAATGCCCCTGGGAAGTTCCTGCACAGAAATTGCAAAGGAAAATACCTAGAACATGAGAGATAAGCATATCAAAGCAAAATTGACGAAAAAATTAGACTCCTAAAATGAATGAAAACACTGAAAAATAAAAATCTACAACTAATACTCGGGTTGCCTCCCGAGAAGCGCTAAGTTTATAGTCTTCAGCCGGACTTATTGAAAATCAGTTTGCATTTCGCAAAGACCATTTGGACTCCGCACAGTCCATAGAACCATTATTACGTAATTTAAATTTTTGACCATTAGTTTTCAACCGTTCGACTTTTGGCTTGGACATCCAACGTTCTTTGCGAAATGGCTTAAACAATAGTAGCCTCCCAAAACACCCATTTTGCAACTGACTTGGTACTCGTTTGACATCCAGCTTAGTTTTCAATTCCACGGGCGAACTTATGACAGCATGAGAATTTTTCGATGGTGGATGAACGGATGTTGAAGATGACATATTCAAATGCTTAAGATACACGATTCGTTCTTCATTTTTCTTAGACGTCGGAGCAGCTGAAACATATTCTGAACACTTCGACCGACAACTCTCCCGGTGTGCGTCTTTCGCAAAGATATCTACACTTTCAATTTGTGAACACTTCTCGACACTACTTGGACACGGAAAAGATTGAAACACTTGGAACGTGACTTGCTCATATTGAACCCGTAAAGTGAGTTTCCCTTTCTCCACACCAATGAGAGTTCGGCCGGTGGCTAAAAATGGTCTTCCCAAGAAAATTGGGATGTCATGGTCCTCCTCCATATCGAGCACAATGAAATCGGCCGGAAAGATGAATTTATCGACCTTAACCAAAACATCTTATATTACTCCCCTTGGATACTTGATAGATCTGTCAGCTAATTGCAAAGAGATTGTTGTCGGCTTGGCTTCCCCAATACCTAGCTTCTTAAAAATGGAAAGGGGCATAAGATTAATACTGGCGCCGAGATCACACAACGGTCTATCAAAAGACAGGTTTCCTATAGTGCACGGTATATTGAAGCTTCCTGGATCCTTCAATTTTGGCGGGAGATTTTTCTGCAAGATGGCGCTGCACTCTTCCGTCAATGCCACTGTGTCATACTCTTCGAGCTTCCTTTTGTTCGATAAGATCTCTTTCATGAACTTCACATAGCTCGGCATTTGTTCCAAGGCATCAGCAAATGGAATATTTATATGTAGTTTCTTGAAGACGTCAAGAAACTTGGAGAATTGCTTGTCCAATTTTTGCTTTTGCAATCACTGCGGAAACGGGACGGGTGGCACATAGGCCATCCTATTGTCAGGAAACAGTTTCAAACTTTTATAATTTTGTGATTCTTCAGATGGCAAATTTTTCTTCTCCTCATGATCGCCTCTCTTTTTGTTCCTCTCGGGCTGTTCACACACTTCCCTCCCGCTTCTCAAACCAATGGCATTAATACTCTCTCTGGGGTTCGTCTCAGTTTTGCTTGGCAAAGTACCCTCAGGTCGGGCTGTTAACACACTTTCTATTTGACCCAATTGGACTTCCAAATTGCGAATAGAGGCAGAGTGATTTTGCAAGGTTGTCTCAGTACGGGTCATGAACTGACTCGTATTTGCTGCTAATTTTGCCATTGCCTCCTCTAGAGAGATTTTTGGAGGGCGGGAGGTTGCTGTTGGTGCTGAGCAAACTGAGGTTGGTTTGAATTTTGTCCGTTCTTCCACGAAAAGTTGGGGTGATTTCGCCACCCAGGATTATATGTGTTGGAATATGGGTTCTTTTGCCGATTTCCGTTCCCCACAAACTGAGCTTGTTCCATCGGAGATTGCTCAAAAGGATTTCCAACTTGGCATTCCGCACTAGGGTGAGACCCGTTGCACCAATTACATGATTCCGTGGTAACGGTAGAAGGAGCATGCGAAAAAGCTTGCAATTGTTGAGTCAGCGCTGCAACTTGGGCTGATAGTGTAGCGATCGGATCGTTGTCGGAAACTCCCATAACTCACTTTGGGTTTACACGTTCGGAAGGCCACTGATAAGCATTTGCAGCCATTGCTTCCAATAAAGAATGAGCTTCCGCCATCGTCTTGCCCATTAATGCTCCTCCAGCGGCTGCATCAACAAGAGTGCGTGTAGATGCACTTAGTCCGTTATAGAAGGTCTGAATTTGTAGCCAATCCGGTAGGCCATGGTGTGGGCATCTCCTTACTAAATCCTTGTATCGCTCCCAAGCTTCATGAAGCGATTCCATCTCAAATTGCCCGAACGTCGTTATTTCGTTCCGAAGTCTCGCTGTCTTTGCCGGCGGAAAGAATTTAGCCAAAAAGGCTTGTGCTAACTCCACCCAAGTCGTGATAGAGCCCGGCGGAAGTGAATTCAACCAAAACTTGGCTTTATCCCTCAAAGAAAATTGGAAAAGCCGTAGACGAATGGTGTCATCTGAAACTCCATTGCTCTTGAACGTATCACATATCTCGAGAAAGGACGCAATATGAGCATTGGGGTCGTCGTTTGCTAATCCGCAGAATTGGCTTGCTTGTACCATCTGGATTATGGCCGGCTTTATCTCAAAATTGTTTGCTTGGATAGTTGGGCGCCGAATACCCGAAAAATTTGCGTTGATTTGAGGCAATGCATAGTCTCGGAGTGCCAATGCCGGTTGAGCTTGCTGCATGGGATTGTCTACTCCGTGATTTTCTGTGTTATCAGCCATGGTGTCTTTTGTTGGTAGCTCGCGCTTTTCTTTCTTGTTTTTCCGCAGAGTGCGCTCGAGTTCAGTATCCAAATGTAATAGACCTTCGTTACCGAATTTTTTCATGCACTAAACGAAACTCCTGAAAGGAAAACAAATAATAAAAAATTACAAAAAATAAAATGGTGTTCAAATTAAGACTAGAAACACTAAAATCAATATTAGTAAAACAATCAGTCCTTGCAACGACACCAAAAACTTGTTACGAATTTTGGTGAACGCAAGTGCATGTTGTCGTAAGCAAGTAATAAAGTGGTAAGAAAGTTATCGTTCCCTCGAGGACTGACTCACTAATTACCAATTTATGCGTATTCTAATTTTATTTGAACGATCGAAATTGGAGGTGCAAGTAATATTAAATAAAATTAATAAAAGAATGAACTAAGAATAAATAATAAAATCGACTGTTCGAAGAAAGAAGATCAAATATAGAAATAATCTAGGATTGGGAATCCACGTCGATTTATCCGAATTACTCTTGGTTTATATGAATTAAATGATTTCCCGATTTATTGAAGGCGAAAATTGCTAAAATACTCTACCGCCTCTCCCGAGGTCAGTAGAATTTTCTAAGGCGAATAAAACACTCTATTCCTAGGTTATTTAATTCGACAATAGGCGAAAAGAACGAAATCTTCAGAAAGACCACGTAATTCCTATGAGTATATTCCTATCTCACAAGATAAAACGTTTCTCACCAATTTTTCCTACCAACTCTCCTCTCCTGATTCGAGTTGCGTAATCAAAACAAATCAATCATAGGCCACATAATTGATAGTAATTAAAACAATTGGGGAAAACTCAATAAGAAAGGGAAATATATCTTAATAATGCAAAATCAAAAGTTAATTCGTCAAAACCTCGGTTTCATCAAAATCCTATAATAGGGTTCTAGCCCGACATGCTAGAAAATAATACAGAAAGAATTGAAGAAAACATTAAAGAAATCAAACACAGTTGAAGAACTTGAATTCCTCCGTTCTCTAGCTTCTGCTCTTGCTTGATCGGTGTTTTTCTCCTTCTCTTCGATCCCCTTTTTCAGACCTTCAATCCCTATTTATAACCTTCATTAGTCTCCAAAACGCGTCCGGGAATTAGGTCGAGAACAGGCTCCAAAAACGGCCCAGAAACGCGGCTGAAACAAAATTACCGCCCCGCGGGCCGCGGCTCGGCATTAGTGTGCCGCGGCCCTCAGTGTCCAGCGCCATACCTGGGCGGCATTTTTTTCCATACGGGCCGCGGCTCAGCTTAAGTGTGCCGTGGCCCCCGGTACAGTGAGTACCGCTGCTTGCTGTGCCGTGCGTGTGCCGCGGCCTGGCCTTGGTGTGCCGCGGCCCCTGACTAAAAATTGTCGTTTTCGCCCGTTTTTCGTCGTTTAAGCTTCCGGACTCCAATTTCCTTCAAAACATATAAAGATAGTGCATTAAAAACTCATTTATGCAGATTTAGACTAAAAATGGATATAAAATAATGATAGATAAGTGCATAAAAATACATCTAACAGGCTGACCCCGACTCCTACCACGGACCGAACTCTAAGGAACCTGAGTGACTGGAGTCTTCTGATTGACGCTAAGCTCCTTCTGAACGGTGGTGGTATACGGAGCTCTGGCGGCTCTGGTAGCCCTCTCGCAATGAGTGGCCCGGTGCCCGGTCTGTCCGCAAGTAAAGCAAGTAACTAAAGGGAATGGGAATCCTTCATCAAATGCTCATATTGGTTGCAGTTAAAACAAACTCTGCCGCCAGATGCAACAGACTGGACTGAACGGTTACCCTGAGATCCCCCGGCCTGATGAAATGGCATCTTCCCTGATGTAGGAGCAGACTGAGATTTCGAAAATCGAGCACTCTTGCCGGCTGAAAAACTGCAGCTGTCTTCTGTTTCTTGGCTTCGGAACCCAACTCTGATTCCGGGACAGCCATCTCGATCGCTAGGGTGCGATCCTGTATTCTTTCAAGGTGGCACACATGAGCGGTGCCATACTCTGCCTGATATGCGGCTTCATGCGCATATTGAAGTAACGGATTTTATCGGCCTCAGTTCTCACTTGATCCTTCACGAATCCCAACTGCTGATTATAAGAGATGATGGCCTGAGAAATCGGCACATCCTGAGGTGTGGCAGTGAAGAATTCCACAATCCTATGTTCTTTGGCTGGCGGTGGACAATATTCTGCCTCCATAGCAGTCTTAAATTCCTCCCAAGTGGCTGGGCGGTCTCTGGGTGCCACAGCCTCCCACCATTCCGCAGCTTCCTTATCCAGGAGGTACTAAGCAATGTGTACCCTCCGGCCATCGGGACAAGCTACGGCATCGAAAATTCTGCCCAACTAGAAGAGCCAATTATCCCAACCGATGGAGTCAGAAGATCCAGTGAAACGAGGAGGGTGCATCTTAGTCACCTTCTGAAGATACTTACTAGCTTCATCATCAGGATTCGGGGGCGGATTCTGGCATCCACCCTGAGCTATATGGGCAAGCTGAGCTACCAACTGCTGAAGTATAGTTGTAGCTACCATGTCGGCATCACTCCCCGACGGCTGATCTTAGCTGACTGACAAATTCTGCTACCCGTCAGAACTCAGAGGTAGAGTGTCCAACACTGAATGAGAGGTCGAACCTGCAGAGGACTGAGAAAGCGGAGCTTCCTCATTATCTGCACCACGACCACGGCCTCGGCCGCGCCGCCTAGCTAGTCTACCGCGACCTCTCAACATACTGAAGATAAGAAGTGAAAGGAACAAGATCAGAAAAATCCACAGTTTGCAAAGTCGGTACCACAATTCATAATTCCAAACAACACAAGGAAATGAATTACAAAAATATAAGAGTTCGAGGAGACTTACATCCACGGGTCGCACGAAGAGATGGTAGCACGATGATATTAGGCTCAACAACTGACTCTAACGACACGACTGACAGACCCAAATTAACCAACAACCTAGGTATTCATAACCTAAGGCTCTGATACCATAAATGTAACACCCCAAATCATGTAAGGGACGTTACACGCCATAGAACCCTCATGAGGTCTACCAGGCTAACAAATGACACATAATCCACACTAAAATCCCAAAGGACACAAACATCATAGTAAAATAGGGTCGTGGCCTTGGCCAAAACATTTTAATGGAAGTACATGAAGAATAAGTCAAATACCAATTCAGTGCCCACGCAGGGGACTTTAACCGAGTTTAATAGTAATCAGTCTAACTCCAATACTCAAAACATATACAATGACAAAGCATAAAATATAGACTCCGGCCTCATCATCATGCCGGTCCATCCTTTGCGTGCATATCCCGTGCCCGCTCCTCATCTCTTCTGATACCTGAAATGCATAAGAGGCATTTCCCCCATTTAAGGGATTAGCATTGGAAAAAATTTGAAAATATGATTATATACAAATACGATTTACACAGTCATCTCATTCAGAAAACATTTGAAAAGCCATATTCCGAAATATCACATTGGCATCCAGAACAGTTTATTAATTCATCATAATATCACAACATCCGCGATTGGTAACCCATGGCCGTACCCCTTAGTATCGACCCCCATACGCCCCGTCGAATGCTCTGGGTGGGAAACCATTTCCACGGCCGTACCCCTTAGTATCGGCCGCCAGACGCCCCGTCGAATGCTCCGGGTGGAAGGTAAGCAACACACGCACCCAAGTCCACTTCCGTGGCCGTACCCCTTAGTATCGACCCCCAGACGTCCCGTCGAACACTCTGGGTGGAAGAAACACAACTCACGCACCCGAAAGATCACAACTCATTATCCGTATCGGAAACGTAACACACATAACAAAATGTAATAGATGTACTTGCCTTGGATAACACGACGTGAAGGAAAATTGTGAAAGGAAAGGTTTTGGCCCGAATAATATTCACAAATATGCTCCTAATATAATAATGATATACAAACAATCTAAATATTGCGGAAACGTAGGAATTCATCCTAATTCTACCCGTTGGAACAATTCGTCGGACAATACAAGGTCATAACCGGTTCCCCTCTATCAATGGAGAAAAATATCGAATTCAATCCGTAAAACCGCAAGAGAAGTAAGGGATGGTGATTATACTATCGAAATCTAACAATCATATGAGGCAAATCGGACTAGAAGGGTGAAAACCAAAACAAAACCCCAAAATCCCCAAAAGATAGGGTTCTAACGAAATATACCTCGATTCGGACGGAAGAAGATGATTACGATGATGATAAACCTTGCTTGAAGCACAATAATCGATCTATGGAGGAACTTTATGGATTGTTCTGCACAAATCGCTCCAAATTGCTCGAGGAGTTCACGTCGCGGACAAGGGAAGGAAAAGAAGGGAAATGACGCATCTGAGGTCAACTCAGGATTTAAATACCTGACAGAGCATTACGTACGCTGACATGAATAGTTAACGTACGCTAAGATGTCTTACGTACGTTACTCCTTTGAGTTAACGTACGTAAGAGCCTGGCAGAACATTCTTCCCGATTAGCTGAGGTCGATAGCGTACGATACTCAAAACCATTAACGTACGCTACACAGAGCTTACATACGTAACTCAAGACAGCTAACATACGTAAGGGCTAAACAGAAGCTGGGCAGAACCCACTGTCCAAACACTGAAGGCCATAACGTACGTTACCACTAGGGCATAACGTACGTTATGCAGGTATCGCTAGCGCATGCTAAAAAGCATGCATAACGTGCGTTATGCATGCAGTAGTTCAATACTGCTGAATATCGTTTTCTGCACAGGACGATACGGAAACGGAACGCAACACAAGGTCAAACCCAGAAGCGTAAACACGAGATATTCACGACGACGAAGTTAAGTACTGAAAGAAAATACACTCCCAACTACCAGGGAATCCAAACTACGACAAGGAGGATAAAATTCCTAAACTTCTAGGAAATTACAAAATGGCCCAAACGTCCGAAAAAACACGATATGACGTCGGATTAACAATCCGAAACTCTCAACATGAGCAAATCAAGCATACGGACTCATGGAAAAAGGAAAATAACAAAATCGAATGAGTTTTACGAAAATCAAATGTACACGCGATAAAACATAGCTCAAGATGAAAATACGTAAAAACATCATCGAAACTCGTCCAAATGGAAAAATTCCAAGAACAAAATATATTCAGAATTCCAAAACAGTAACAAGCGAGTCATCTAAAATGAACATACACCAAAAATAGAAATTACCAAAAATAGAAAGTATGGATATTACAAATACAAGGAGGATCCTGAGGTCTATGTTGAGAACGGCAGCTCCTCCACTCCCAAGGTTAATATGGGATGTAGCAGCTCGAGAGTAGAGCCCGGCAACATAAATTATGACATGCCTTCCAAAGATTATCAATACGAGGAAGATGAGGAAGACGAGGAAGATGAGGAGGTACATACATCCGAAGATAAAGATTGTTGTAAAGACTTGATTGAGTCACTATCTACGGAATTTCTTGCTTGGGTTCACCAACCGGACCAAATGGATAGGATTATGAGTCATCGGAACTTCTCATTTGACCATCAATCTGCGAGCGAGCATGATCATCTACAATCAATGGGTAACTGGATCATTACATTTCCGGACCCCGATAGTGCCGGGACTTTGGGTTGGGTCGATCAGCCTCCACTTGTCACTGTTCAGCTAGAGGTGGGGTCCACCTTTCGGTCCAAGACAGAGTTGAGGATAACTGTAGGAATGTATCATTTGGAAAACATGATACAGTGTATCACTGATCGTTCCGCCGATAAACGTATAGTGTTTGTCTGTAAGAGTGGGCGAAACAATTGTCAGTTTAGGTTGTGTGCTATTGAGGATGCAACTATTTGGAGAATTACTAAGTTGACCTTGAAGCACAGCTGTCACCCTGATTTGAACCGTGCTGCCGCACGGTCGGTTAATTCTGAGGTTGCCGCCCATTATTTTGCTAAAATATTGACCGGTGAGGGGGTCACTTTGAGGCCAAAGGAAATGATTGCAGAGATGTGTAGGGAGTACGGCATTGACATGCTATATAGTTTTGCTCTCGGGACGAGGAATATAGCGATAGACAATGCAATGGCAGCTTTGATGAGTCGTATCAGAGGCTCCCATCTTATCTGTATTTGTTAAAACACGGACAATTTATGATTTGAAAACGACTCTTGAGGGAGTGTTTTGCCACTTGTTTGTTGCACTCGGACAGAGTATTAGGGCATTTGATACATGCCTTCGACCGGTGATTATGGTTGATGGGACCCACCTGAAGGGAAATAATAAAGGAACTCTATTTGCGGTCGTCACATTTGACGGGAACGAGCAAGTATTTCCTCTTGCAGTTGGTCTCGGTCCGATAGAGAACGACGAGTCATGGACTTATTTTCTGTATAACCTGCACAGATGCTACAATCCGATGGAAGATTTACTGATTGTGAGTGACTAACATAAGAGCATTCAGAATGCTGTTCGAGTCATCTATCCGAATGCATTCCACGGGTTGTGCTATCACCATCTTGCAAAAAATTTGACCTCCTACGGTACTCATGCTATAGGACTCTTTAGAATTGCTGCCTACACGCATCGTGAAGAAGTTTTTGAAAACTACTTTTCGAAACTACATATTGAAACCCCTAATGGGGCTCAGAGGCACCTTTCTAAAATTGGGCCAGAGAGGTGGGCTAGGTCGAAGTGTCCGGTACGATGCTATAACTTCTTGACATCCAATGCTGTTGAATGCTTTAATAATCGTATGTTGTGGGCGAGGCGTTTACCTGTTTCCTCGTTACTTGATATATTTCGCCTAATTTTAGAGAATTGGTTTGATGAGAAGCGGAGATAAGCTACATCAAGAGACCATGAGTTGACAATACACACTTTTGAAAAGCTCTCTAACTCTGTGCAAGCCAGTATGACTCTTACTGTTCAAGCTACCACCCCACTTATTTATAAAGTCGAAGAAAACAAAGTTTCTTATGAGGTCGACCTTCACACCTGGACATGTTGTTGTCGGGAGTTGATTTGGATCAGATTCCATGTCGTCATGTTGTTGCCGTTATAAGGTAATTGTTTTGCTCTAATGTGCATATCATTCAATGTTTTTATCTATCCTACAGCTGCTGAGTGATGTCGGGGCACACGATCGTGCCCATGATGGGACTAGCCATCGTGTGCCCATGGTCATGGCAGGATGCACACGACAACAGTAGCCCATGACCGTGGGCAAGATGCACATGATCTTAAACCACGATGGGCACGATCGTGTGCTGCCATCGTGTGCAACACAGGGCTGGTATGAATTTTCCAATCCCTATAAACCGGCTTCCGTGTCACCTTGATACCAAGTGGATCATCCGGATGGAGTCCTGCAAACTCGTTGGCCATAACTAACTAAAAAAAGCCAAACCACAAAATAAAAAAATACACATCACACCAATGATATACAAGCGAGTAATTTATAGAACTTACGTAAAATTGGGAGCCGGCAAGTACAGTGCCAACTCTACCGACACCAAAACTACGGACTCCCCTCCGAAGCCTCACTCGAGTCGCAAGCACATAACAATCTATCACCTCGGCATCAAAGTATTCACGGATAGACTCTATTCGGTCAAATAAAGCCTGAGTGAGAGCATGCCCAGTCTCCAAATACCGAACAATAGCATCACGTGGCTGCGCCCTAAACTATACGTACAAATTCTTCAGAGCCTCACTATCTCTTGGAGGCGCCAACACAAAAGGCTCCCAAAGAGCAGCAGATGGTCGACTCACTCGCAGTGGAATACTACGCTCACCCAACTGTTGTATCCCGGAACTCTCACCAACTTCATCACCCTCAGCATCCCTCTCACAACTATAACGATCTGAGACCTGTACAATCGGCTGCTCGATCTCAAAAATTGGCTGCTCGATCTGAAATGGAGGCTGTTGCTGAGGACTACTACTATGGTCGGGAAACATCGTACTATAATGATGCTCGTCCTAAAACCAATCGAACATCGTCCCATACTGCTGAAACGGTGCGTCAAATGGCTGATACTGATGCTTATAATCTAGAAACCGCAGAGTCGGTTCAAGGGGCTGCTCAGTACGCTCAAAAGAATGATGAATCTGAGAATGATGATTGTGCTGGATCTCAGAATGGTGATTGTGCTGGACCTCATAATGGCGAATAGGCTGACGCTGAGAATGGTGACTAGGCTGACGCTGAGAATGGTGACTAGGCTGACACTAAGAATGATGACTAGGATGATGCTGACAATGGTGACTGTGGGCTGCACCAGAGACTGAGTGACGTGGAGGGTCAGGAATCCTCCGCTGGGCGCTGCTAACAGATGGAGAATGACGAGGCCTATAGGGAAACCTATCATGGCTCCTAGCTGAGTAGTGCACCGGGCTCCTAGAACGTCTATGCGTAGGTCCAAAGAAATCTACGATCCCAGAAAGCACCCGACGAGAAACTCGAGCAATAAATCCTGTCTCAGACTCGTCATACAAAATCGCCTTTAAACGGCGATCGAAGTACTCATCCCTGCTCGCGTCCTGGGTGTGGTCCGGACAAGGAAGTTCGTGGACACAACACACCCTCTCTGGATGCCTCTCCCGGTCCGATGTCTCTACACCATCTACTGGTGGGGTACTCTGCCGGCGTCGCTTCGACACTTTATGTGCCGACTCATATGTAATCAATTTCCCAGCAGCCTTCTTCAACCTATCCATAACTTTCTTTCTCGGCATCGGTGCAGGCTCATCCTCCTTGTTCTTCACAGCTATTCTTATAGGCTTTATGAACTTAACGTCATATGGCGAGCCATTCTCAAAACTCAGGTAGTAGTACTCAGCCTAATCCTCCTCCAGACGCGGTAAAGAGGGAAGTACTTTGTGCTGCAAAAGTAGTCATTAAAGCATACCATTAGATGGGCAATCACATAATGTTGAAGAGATGAGTGAAGTCAGGAGAAAATACGTTTATTGTACCTTATCGTCGAAGAAATGAGTGAAATCACAGAACATCTTCCTCGTAGTCCACATCAAACACCGGGGGACTTGGACATATTTATCTCGAATTCCACACGATTCTCCCAATAAAGGAATCATCTCATACGACCAAATCTGTAAAGCCCAAACTGGACCATAGAAGTGATAGTCCCTATGGTCCTGTCCCTCCTGTAATACCCGCATTTTTCTTTTCTGGTATTTTTTCATTGTTGGTGTATTTCTCATTTTTGGTGGCTCGCGTGTAACCGTATTTGTATTTCGAGAATACTTAATTCTAGACTTTTTTGTCATCCGAGCTTATTTCGAACTTATTTTACTCAATTCCGCATTTATTGGCTTTTCCGTCTCTATTTGGTTCGATTCTCATAATCGTTGTTCGGAACCGCCGTTTCGGGGTTGCCGTAAATCCATCTTATGTTATTATACATGTTGTGAGCTTCCTTTTGATGTTTCGATCGTGTTTTGTGCATTTCGGGTGTTTGAGCCGTTTTGCACCTAGATGCCTAGCGCACGCTATTAATGTTATTTAGCGCACGCTAATATCCTTTGGTAGCACACGCTACGCTTGATTTGTAGCGCGCGCTAGCGACTCGGGCACAGCAGTGGCAGTAGGTTGTTTCTGCTCTCTGCTCTCTGGACGAGCAGCTTAGCGCACGCTAAGATCTTATTCTAGCGCACGCTATAGTTTAGGCTTAGCGCGCAGGGTGTCCGGTAGCGTGCGCTAATCCGACAGTCCAATACTGGGCAGAATGTTTCTGGACTCGCTGGTGTTCAGGTAGCACACGCTATGGCACGATAGCACGCGCTATCGAGGGGCCGTTAGCGCACGCTATTTCCTGGTAGCGGATGCTTCTCGACTATCTTTAACTGGGTAGCGCACGCTAACAATTAGCAGTTAACGCGCGCTAACGACTCTCTGGTTATATATACCAGAGAGTTGACCCAGATTCTCACTTTTTCTCATTTCTTCTGCTCCCATGCGGCCAAGCGATTCTTAGGCGATTTCTTCCTCCAACCACTTCAGATATCATTTACCTTGAGTTCTTGGTGTAGATTAACAACATCTACTTGTGTTCTTCATCCTATATCCAAAGTAATCTCCTAGAACCCTATTTTTGGTAAATTTGATGGGTTTTGGGGGGGTTTTGCCCGATTCGTTCCGTATTGTTGATTAATCCATGATGGGTATGATTAATCTTAGTAGTATTCATGTGTTTCCTACGAAATTATGGTGAATTTCGGTGTGTTCTTGAAATCGAGAGGGTTTAAGGTTGTTGTTCGCCCTCGTCGATTTTGTCGTATGAAATTACATGAATTGTAGGTGGGTTTCCGGGTGTTTTCCGTTACCGTTGTTTTGTCGAGTTGTTGAAATCGTGTTTGACGAATCGTCTAGGTTCGGTGTTCGGTTTCTCGCAACCGCGGTCGTAATCTTTTCCGTTTCTCGTCGTCATTTAATCGAGAAAAGTACTCTTATGAACCTACACTCTTAACATGGTAGTATTGCATGAGTAACGTGTGTGTGTGTATGCTCACTACGGGTTAGATCCGATGGGATCTCGGTAGGGGTCCACAGAGGCGTGGATCCGAGAGCTTGGATTTTAACCACTACGGGTTAGATCCGACGGGGTCTCGGTAGGGGTCCATAGAGGCGTGGGTCCGCGGTTAATTGTGGTGCATTTTACAAATGTATTTTGGGTTATGGCATTTCCGTAAATGTGTGTTTCAAACTGATGTTTTATCTTTTGCATGCTTTGACTATATGTGTAAGGTGTAAGTTGTTCATTTGGTTACTTGTACTAGCGTAATTGCTAACCCCTTTTGGGGACCCTTTTTGGGGAAATTCGTTTTATGAATTTCAGGTTATGCTCAGCCGGACGATCGGGCATTGGGACAGTACGAGGATGCTGGCCAGGGTTGTTGACATTAGGGGCGTTCATAAGCGGGTACCCGGCTTTTCGGGTGCCCGGAACTTCGGGTACCTATTTAGGCGGCCCATGGCCCGGTCCAAAAAATCCGGGTACTCGCTTTTTCGGGTACCCGACTTTCCGGGTCGAGTCACCAGGGTACCCGAGTTTTTTTAATCATATATATATATATATATATATGATTTTTTTGCTATATTTTTTCAACTTTTAGTTCAACAAAAATATTTAGTTTTAAAGAATTGATTCTAATTTTGAAGTCATGCGTTATGATTAAATCAATATTAAGAAAATTTAACTTTAATTTAATTTATTTGCTCGATTGATTCTACAAAAAAATTAAATTAAAAGTAAGAAAATTGTTTACAATAATTATAACATTTATTTTATTATCATTGGTTCTAACATATTAAGATATTATATGAAATATTTAATCTATTCACTTTGAAATTAGACTACTATATATTAATACATACTCACTTTTGTAAGTTTGATGTCATAATTTAAAATAGTTAATGAGATTTAAATTATAAAAAAATATGATTCATGAAAAGGAAAAAAAAAATTAGAGCATAAGATTAATATGGACCAAATTTTACATAGGTATTGTAATGTTAATATTATTAAAATGTAAGTAAATACATACTAATTCTATACATAATTTTTAAAATGGTTAAAATAAAATATGTAGTGAGAAAATAAAAAAAAAAAGTTACCGGGTCGCCGGGTACCCGGTAATTTTATTTGGCCGGCCCATTACCCGGCCCGATAACTCACATAACTAGCGGGTCGGGTACCCGTCCCGCTAAATCCGGGTAATTAAAAAAAATACCCGGTAAAAAATTTCCGGGTAGTCGGGTAATTGGGCTGGGTCAACCGGGTCGGGTAGTTTTGAACACCCCTAGTTGACATGTGCAAACGAGTTTCTTCATTTTCCGTTGTCTATTTCAATATGGTTGTTTTCCAACTTGTGAATTAATAGACGTACTCGAGTATTTAGGGGCTTTTGATTTTGCAAAGTATATTGAGTTGTCCGTTATGTTTTCGTTGGATCATTGTGTTGCTTGATTGACCGGTCGAACTGCGTGGATTATTATTGTTTTGCGTCTTTGTGATGTGGTGTTATTGCGTCGACTCCATGAGTCGATGAGTGAAGTTGATTACCTAGCCTGGTGGGTCCCATGTAGGGGTCCACGGCGCTGTTACATTCCCGGGATTTCTTGGGGGTGTTACATAAAATGGTATCGGAGCACTAGGTTTATGGATACCTAGGCTTGTCGGTTAATTGGGTCTAGTTGTGTTTTGTTTTGCACATTGTCACCCCGCTGCCATCATCTCGGTACTTCCAGTGCTCGTAAGTTTTCCTTACCTGATTCCTTGTTTCCTTGTATCGTACTTTCGATTCTTGATTTGTGACTGTTTTACCTCTCGTACTTATCATCGAATTGCAATTGCTACCTCTTATCTTCAGTATGGATGCTGGGAGAGGCCAAGGTAGGGATCGCGGCCGTGGTCGTGGACGCGGTCGGGGACGTGGGGCAGCCAGTGAGGCGGCCACGTCACACAATTCTGGGGCTGGTAGTACTGATGGTCATCAGAGCCATAGTGCTACTCAGGTCCCTATTGCCCAGTACTTTCTCACTGGGGACGCTACCGACTGGTGGGAGGCTGTTGAGCCTAAGGACCATGCTGCTTCATGGGTCGAGTTCAAAGACCTGATGGAGACCGAATATTGCCCGTGTCCAGTTAAACAGGCTCGAGTCCATGCTTTCTATGATGCTCAACCTTGGGATATTCCTGTTTCCCAGGCTATTGCTGATTACAACTAGGAGTTGGGCTTCGTGAAGACCCAAGTTAGAGAGGAGAGCGACAAGATTTTCCACTTTTTCAGACGAATGAAACTGAAGATTCGTGACTACATGTCTGGGCTCGCCTGCACCACCTTGAAGGATTATCAGAGTAGAGCTCTTGCATACGATATGTCTTTGACGGCCAGTGAGGCGGCTCGTGAGAGCAAGAAATAGATGTCTGTCGAAAATTTTTCGGGCCACAAGGGTGGAGGTCAGCAGAAATCTCAGTCTGCTAATTTTCCCGTCGGTGGTGGTCCAGCTCGTTCTAATGGGGGTTTCCACGGGGCTGCCAGTTCTCCTTCCCGTGATGTGAAGTGTTTTAACTGTGGCCGAACGGGCCACATCAGTCGAGCTTGTCCGAGTCCCTTGTTGACGTGTAATCGGTGTGGCCAGCCGGGCCACAAGGCTGCTTTCTGTGCTGAGAGAGAGCACTCTTCGTGCCCAGGTTTCCTTCCCAGCGCCTAGGGAACCGAGTGTGAACCAGGGGTCATTTGCTCCGCAGCCTCCGCCGAGTACCAGTCGAGGAAGAGGTCGGGGTCAGCCCGCTAGAGGGGGAGCTTCCAGTGTCGGCTCTGTTCATCCGCTAGTTTACAAGATGAGGAGGGCCAATGACCCAGCAGCCACCGTGGCCACAGGTACCGTTCATATCCAGTCGCATCCTGTCAGTGTGCTTTTTGATTCGGGTGCCACGCATTCATTCATCTCTCTGGACTGTGTGTGTTGTTTGAGTCTCGACTGTCTATCGCCTTGTGAGCCTTTCATCGTTAAACGTCCTAGCGGTGATAGGATCATTGGTGATCGAGAGGTCCGAGACTGCTCTGTGTTTATTTGTTATAGGGCTTGGCTCTCTAATCTTATTGTCGTGAATATAGAGGGTGAGGATTTGATTCTCGGGGATGATTGGCTCGAGCGGCATGGTACAATCATGAACTAACGCACGAGAGTCACCACCATGTTAGCCGAGGATGGCACCGAGAGCTATTTCGCGGGACGAAAGAGGAGAAACCAGAAGTTCGTGATTAACGCGTTGAAGGCGATGAGACTCCTCTGGAAGGGGTGTACTGGTTATTGGTGTTACACCTAGGAGGCAGAGAGTGGTGGAGTCGAGCTTTCATCGATTCCAATCGTTAGTGAGTTTCCTGATGTCTTTCCTGATGAGCTACATGGGTTGCCACCGGACCGGGAGGTAGAGTTTGCTATCAAGTTAGAGCTAGGTGCGGCTCCGATTTTGAAGGCGCCGTATCACATGGTACCTTCAGAGATGGCCGAGTTGAAGAAGCAGTTGAGTGAGCTTCTTGAGTCAGGGTATATTCGACCGAGCGCTTCACCTTGGGGCGCACCGGTTCTGTTTGTGCGGAAGAATGATGGTTCACTGTGTTTATGTATCGACTACCGCGAGCTAAACAAGGTGACCATCAAGAACAAGTATCCCTTGCCGAGGATTGATGACTTGTTTGATCAGTTGCAGGGAGTTGCGGTATTCTCGAAGATCGACTTGAGTTTGAGGTACTATCAGCTTCGGGTGAAGGAGTCCGATGTTCTGAAAACAGCTTTTCGGACGAGATACGGACATTATGAGTTTGTGGTTATGCCCTTCGGGTTAACTAACGCGCCGACAGTGTCGTCGTTTTCATTGATGATATTCTTATTTATTCGAGGAATGAGGAGGAGCATGCGCATCATCTGCGTTTGGTGTTAGACATTTTGAGGACCGAGCGACTCTATGTGGAGTTCTCGAAATGTGAGTTCTGGCAGAAGGATGTGATGTTTCTGGGTCACGTGGTTTCAGCCGAGGGGGTCCGTGTGGATCCGTAGGAGATTGAGGCAGTGCTAGATTGGGCGCCGCCCAAGAATGTGAAGGAGGTCCGTAGTTTCTTGGGTTTGGCTGGCTACTACCGTAGGTTCGTCGAGGGGTTCTCGAAACTAGCTCGGCCACTTACACAGTTGCTCCAGAAATCCGAGAAGTTCGTTTGGAATGAAGAGAGGCAGTCGAGTTTTGAGGAGCTGAATAGGCATTTGACTTCAACCCCAATTCTAGCATTATCGTGCGGCAACGAGGGTTTTTATGTCTATAGCGATGCTTCGGGTCAGGGTCTTGGGTGTGTGTTGATGCAGCACGGCAAGACTATTGCGTATGCATCCAGGCAGTTGAGGCCGTATGAGCTCAACTACCCTACTCACGATTTGGAGTTAGCGGCAGTTGTTTTTGCACTCAAGATTTGGCGTCACTATCTTTTTGGCTCTGCATGTCAGATTTTTACCGATCATAAAAGTCACATATTTACTCAGCGCGAGTTGAATATGAGGCGGAGGAGGTGGTTGGGTTTGATTAAGGATTATGACCTCGAAATCTTTATCATCCGGGCAAGGCGAATGTCGTGGCAGATGCCTTGAGTCGGAAACCGGTTGCATTGCGGACGCTTGAGATACTTACGTCTCAATCTGAGATTCAGTGGGTTTTGATCGGGTTGAGTGTTGAGGTTTTGTCACCGGGAGCTGTTGGTCAACTTTGCGCTTTAGAGATTTCGTCGTCCCTGATTGATGAAATTAAACTGAAGCAGTTGTAGGATCCGATGATTACTCAAATTCGAGAGAATGTTCTTAAAGGAAAGTCTCCTGGGTTTGTGATTCACGAGGATGGTGTGTTGAGATTCCAGAGTCGGCTTTGTGTACCAAACGACTTGGAATTGAGGCAGAGTATTTTGCCTGAGGCCCTTGCTACACCTTACTCAGTTCATCATGGTTCGAGTAAGATGTACAAGGACATAAGGAGGAACTTTTGATGGAACGACATGAAGGAGGAGATCGCACGGTATGTAGCGAGATGTTTGACGTGCCAGTAGGTCAAAATCGAGCATCAGCGACCAGCCGGGTTATTGCAGTCGCTTCCCATTCCGGAATGGAAATGGGAAGATATTTCGATAGACTTCGTCATGAGCTTGCCAAGATCGAAGTCTGGTATGAATATGGTTTGGGTGATTGTAGATCGTCTGACCAAGTCAGCAAATTTTTTGGGCATCAAGGATCCTTGGGGTCCGGAGAGATTGGCTCGTGTATTTATTGCGCAGATTGTGAGGCTTCACGGTGCTCCGAAGTCTATTGTTTCGGATCAGGATGGCCGTTTTGTATCGCACTTTTGGCAGGCGGTGCATAAGGCGTTGGGTACTCGTTTGCGTCTGAGTACTTCTTTTCACCCTCAGTCGGATGGGCAGTCGGAGCGCACTATCCAGACTTTTGAGGATATGTTGTGTGCTTGTGCTCTCGATTGGAACAGTGACTGGGAGGAGCATTTGCCATTGATCGAGTTCGCGTACAATAATAGTTGGCATGCGTCGATCAAGATGCCACCGTATGAGGCGCTTTATGGGCGGCGTTGTCGATCGCCGATTTTCTGGAACGAGGCATCCGATTTGGTTGGGACCGAACCGGATATCGCCTTGGAGACAAGGCAGAAGGTGGAATTGATTCGGGAAAAGATGTTGACTGCTCAGAGTCGACAGAAATCTTATGCCGATGTTCGTCATCGACCTTTGGAATTCAAGGTGGGAGACCACGTTTTGCTAAAGGTGTCACCGACGAAGGGAGTTTTCTGCTTCGGGAAGAAGGGAAAGTTGAGCCCGAGGTTTATTGGGCCTTTTGAGATTCTCGAGAGAGTTCGGCGAGTTGGCATACCGTTTGGCGTTGCCTCCGGCTTTGAGCCACGTTTATAGCGTCCTCCATGTTTTCCAGCTGAGGAAATATGTTCCGTATCCTAGTCATGTCATCGACTATGGTGAGATTGATATCGCCGAGGATATTACCTTCGAGGAGATTTTGGAACACCGTGAGAAGAGACTGCGGCATAAGACCATTCCTTTGGTCAAGGTGTAGTGGTCTAGGCATGGTGTCGAAGAGGCAACTTGGGAGACAGAGGATAGCATGCGTGCTAGGTACCCCGAGTTGTTTGTTTCTTAAGTTTCGGGACGAAACTTGTTTTTAGAGGGGGAGAATGTAATATCCGCATTTTTCTTTTCTGGTATTTTTTTCATTTTTGGTGTATTCTCATTTTTGGTGGCTCGTGTGTGATCGTATTGGTATTTTGAGAATACTTAATTCTGGACTTTTTGTCATCCGAGCTTGTTTCGAACTTATTTTACTCAATTCCGCATTTATTGGCTTTTCCGTCTCTATTTGGTTCGATTCTCGTAATCGTTGTTCGGAATCGCCGTTTCGGGGTTGACGTAAATCCATCTTATGTTATTATGCGTGTTGTGAGCTTCCATTTGATGTTTCGATCATGTTTCGTGCATTTCGGGTGTTTGAGACGTTTTGCACCCGGCTGCCTAGCGCACGTTATTGATGTTATTTAGCGCACACTAATATCCTTTGGTACCGCACGCTACGCTTGTTTTGTAGCGCGCGCTAGCGACTTGGGCACAACAGTGGCAGTAGGTTGTTTCTGCTCTCTGCTCTATGGACGAGCAGCTTAGCATACGCTAAGATTTTATTCTAGCGCAAGCTATCGTTTAGGCTTAGCGCGCGCAGGGTGTCCGGTAGCACGCGCTAATCCGGCATTCCAGTACTGGGCAGAATGTTTCTGGACTCGGCTGGTGTTTAGGTAGCGCACGCTATGGCCCAATAGAGCGCGCTATCGAGGGGCCATTAGCGCATGCTATTTCCTGGTAGCGGACGCTAATGGTCCAGAACCGTAGGTTCTGGACTATCTTTGACTGGGTAGCGCATGCTAACAATTAGCCGTTAGCGCGCGCTAACGACTCTCTGGTTATATATACCAGAGAGTTGACCCAGATTCTCACTTTTTCTCATTTCTTCTCCTGCCCCGCGGCCAAGCGATTCTTAGGCGATTTCTGAGCATTTACCTTGAGTTCTTGGTGTAGATTAACATCTAATTGTGTTCTTCATCCTAAATCCAAGGTAATCTCCTAGAACCCTATTTTTGGGAAATTTGAGGGGTTTTGGGGTTTTTGTCCGATTCATTCCGTATTGTTGATTAATCCATGATGGGTATGAATTCATGTGTTTCCTACGAAATTATGGTGAATTTCGGTGTGTTCTTGAAATCGAGAGGGATTGGGGTTGTTGACCGCCCTCGTCGATTTTGTCGTATGAAATTACATGAATCGTAGGTGGGTTTCCGGGTGTTTTCCGTTACCGTTGTTTTGTCGAGTTATTGAAATTGTGTTTGACGAATCGTCTAGGTTCGGTGTTTGGTTTCTCGCAACCGCGGTGGTAATCATTTCCGTTTCTCGTCGTCGTTTAATCGAGGCAAGTACTTTTGTGAACTTACACTCTTAACATGGTAGTATTACATGAGTAACGTGTGTGTGTATGCTCACTACGGGTTAGATCCGATGGGGTATCGGTAGGGGTCCACAGAGGTGTGGATCCGAGAGCTTGGCTTCTAACCACTACGGGTTAGATCCGACGGGGTCTCGGTAGGGGTCCACAGAGGCGTGGGTCCGCGGTTAATTGTGGTGCATTTTACAAATGTATTTTGGGTTATCGCGTTTCCGGAAATGTGTGTTTCAAACTGATGTTTTATCTTTTGCATGCTTTGACTATATGTGTAAGGTGTAAGTTGTTCATTTGGTTACTTGTACTAGCGTAATTGCTAACCCCTTTGGGGAACCTTTTTGGGGAAATTCATTTTATAAATTTCAGGTTATTCTCAGCCAGACGAGCGGGCATTGGGACAGTACGAGGATGCTGGCCAGGGTTGTTGACATGTGCAAACGAGTTTCTTCATTTTCCGTTGTCCATTTCAATATGGTTGTTTTCCAACTTGTGAACTAATAGACGTACTCGAGTACTTAGGTCTTTTGATTTTGGAAAGTGTATTGAGTTGTCCGTTATGTTTTCATTGGATTATTGTGTTGCTTGATTGACCGCTCGAACTGGGTGGATTATTATTGTTTTGCGTCTTTGTGATGTGGTGTTATTGCGTCGACTCTGTGAGTCGATGAGTGAAGTTGATTACCTAGCCTGGTGGGTCCCATGTAGGGGTCCACAGCGCTGTTACATTCCCGAGATTTCTTGGGGGTGTTACACCTCCTTCATGGCAATGTTGCCTATGTAGTAAGACAAAACCCCAAAGGCATAAGAACCCCAAGTAAGACAAATCCTCAACTAATGCCCATGCCCATGTTTCGACCATTATGTCGTCACGGCATAGGATAAAGTAGTAGTATACAAGCAAATTGGCAACCTTCACATAATCTCTTATGTCTCTACCAAAATCTCGAGCATTGAACCTCTTCCGCAGAACACTAACCTTAATATTTTTTCCATTGAGTATTCTGTGGAAAATACCGTCCGACCGAAGGAGATGGTCGTCATGTGGATGGAAGGTAGAGTTTCCAAAATGCAGTCCAGTGATCATGGTAAAATCACGGGCCGTAAAACGAATGGTCCTCCCGCAAACCTGGAACCACGACTTATCCGGGGGGATTTGATCACCCTCCAACTGACGGGCAATCAAGTGATGTAGGGCAGTATTTGTACTCCCATTTCTCCTAACTTTAATCAAACGCCTCAGGACCCCCTCGGTCAAGGTCTCGATAGCTCGATCACCAACTGCGGAATTGCGGCCCATACTTCTTAGTGTCTCAATGATCTCTTTAAATACCGCCTCCCGTATGTAAAGATTCACTTGCCGTGTAACAAAGCGCAATGTAGGTCTCTTCCATACGCAACCGGTCTGCAATATAGACATATAAATCATAAGAATATGATAGAATGCTTAAGAGAACGAAAAAAATAACACTGCTTGCGCACGATGGCATGCACACGATCGATGTCCGTCGTGTGAAGACCATCGTGTGCAACACGACGGCTCACACGACGGGCATCGATCGTGTGCATGACATCGTGTGCAAGGCAGAAACCTTTGGTCTTCTTGCCCACGACGGCTCACACGATCGACGACCGTCGTGTATAAACCATCGTGCCCATGAAAGACCATCGTGCACACGATGGTGTCATCTTCTTCAGCACCATCGTGAGACGATGAACAAGCGTCGTGGCACGACCGTGTGTGAATAAAAATACACTAATCGGCGGCTCATTGACGAATTCCTCTTCAGATGGAGTGTCACTAGCGTGTGAGGAACTTCTGGCGTCTTCAGATTCTGTCGTAGTCGGAGTTCGACATTTTCTGGCCGGCGAAAGGGTTTCACGACGGGGGTATTTCGGTTTCACGAGAGATACAGAGAAGAGTTTTTTTTGCGAGAGAGAGAAATATTGAGTCGTGGGACCGTTTAGATTATTGTTGTTTGCTTTTAATAATTTTCTATTTTTTATGTTTTTTATCTTTTAGTGGTAGACTTTAAGGGTAATAATGTCTTTTAACACATTTAGGTATCAAAATCTTATAGTTTTATGAATGGGGATATATAACTTGTTAGTTTTATGCTATGGTACTAAAAAAGAGAGGTCCCTAATAATATATATTACAACAAAAATAATGATAATAAATAATAATAATAATAGTAAAAATGACAACAATAATAAATAAGTATATATAACATTATTTGATAATATTAATATAAAAAATATTAATA
Organism: Orobanche coerulescens; assembly: GCA_033398695.1. Classification (NCBI taxonomy): domain Eukaryota; kingdom Viridiplantae; phylum Streptophyta; class Magnoliopsida; order Lamiales; family Orobanchaceae; genus Orobanche; species Orobanche coerulescens. The sequence goes on along the minus strand of CM065805.1, from coordinate 167,826,245 downwards.
ATATCACATCACAATAGATGCAACAGTAATAAAACTATTTATATTAAAACAATAACAATAATAATAATAAATATATTAATAATAAAATTATTCATAATACTATATATATACAACTATTGATAATATTAATATCAATAATAATAAAAATGGAAATAATAAAATTATCAATAATATGACAAATTATATATAATACTATTGATATTATTATTATTAATAATAACTAATAATAAAAAAACATATGTATAATATATTCGATAATATTAATATAAATAATATTTATAATATCACATAACAATATATACAATAATAATAAAATTATTTATATTACAACAACAATAATAATAATACGATTATTCATAATACTCACTAACTAATTTTTAAAATGGATTATAATATATACAACGATTAAAATTATTATTTATATTACAAAAACAACAATATTAAGTTTAATATTAATTTTATTTTTATATAATCTTAATCTTAATATTTATTGATAATATTAATTAATAGGCGTATTAGAAAATAATATACAATAATAATTATTATTATTTGTATTACAACAAATAATAATAATAATAATAATAATAATAAACTAAACAATTACAATAATGATATATAATACTATTGATAATATAAAATAAATATAATAATAATAATAATAGTAATTAATAATATTGATTCTAAAACTGAACTGAACTGAAGTTCGTCGAATTGAACTAAACTGAACTGAAATGTACTGAAATTGATCCCAAAACAACATAGCTTAAATGTGTCAACCGTCAAAACTCTCCATACCAAGGAGTAGACAATTTATCCTTATTGTGTAGAAAATTTAAAAACTAAAAAATTTATATTAATATGAAGGACAAAAGGAAAAATGTGTTCCCAGTTTTGCATAAAATTCTGAAATATAATACTTATTGGGACAAAAAAACTTCAAAATAGTACACTTATTTAAAATAAGACATTTTTTAGGGACATAAAGAGTTTTTTATAGACATATGGTAAAAATTGATAAAATATGATCTTTGTTCCGGGAAATCCTTCCCGTATTGGTGTCTTACCTAATACTAGTTCTGGACTCTTCCATAAGTAGTTGGATCCTGTTAGATGTCTTACCTTAACTAGGAATCCTATGTATGGAAAGACTCTCTTTGTAATGCCTATATAAAGACCCCTCTATTCATTGTTATCAATACAATTGATTTGCTGTCTTTACTTTTCTCCTTAAACACATTATCAGCACGCAGCTCGAACAAAAAAAAAAAGAAGAAATCGGCCAAGCACCACCGCCCGTCATCGTCATCGCCGCGTCGCTGCCCGCCAGTACTCGCCGCCATTGCCGCCCGCCTCCTGGCCGCCGCCTGAATCCGCCAGAGCCACCGGGCCGCCGCCGCCTCGCCGCGGACCTCCGCCAGGAATCCGCCCAAGCCGCCAAAGACATCCGCGCCAGAGCCGCGGACCTCCGCCGCCAGATCCGCCTAAAGCGCCAAAGACAGCCACCCAGAGCCACCGGACACGCCTCCCCGCCGCGGATCACGCCGCGCCATGGACGCCACACCAGCTCGATCCGGCTTAGTCGACCGGTTCGACTCTCGGATCAAAACCCGAACATCAACTTATCTTGAAGCCGCCAAAATTGCGCCTCGGTTTCACGTCGTCGCATCGAGTACCAACCGGTAGATCGAAGCACACCACAGATTCAGCACGTGCCTAATTTTATAATCGAGGTAATTATCTGACTCGTCCCTATTTCAATTCTCTCTTTTGGGAATTTTTCTTTTGGGGACACGGGTTTTGGGTTCTTAATCTCCCACGCTACTTTGCGGTGGATGAGACCGCGAGAGAAGTCGGTATCTCTGCGTGTCGAAGAAAAGCGTCGACGGTCTGGGAGTCACGGAATTGTTGAAAAGTCGATACTTGTGGTTGTTGCATACACCACGTATGCAGTACGATCGATATCGCCGTTTTGTCGACTTTACTAAACAACAATTAAGGGAAGTAAATCGAGTAACGGTTATGTTACACGCTTTTAAAAGCATCGATTGTGACCGTTTATATTGTCCTTTGAAAATCCAACAAGACTAACTTCCTCTTGTTTATATCTTGTAGATGGCACAAAGCTCCAATGTTCATCCGAGTTCGACATCCTTGACCATCTTTGGTAAGTAGTACCATAGGTGGGTCTCAGACGTTCGCAGCGTTCGTCGGTAAGAGATTTACCACCACCATCTTTCCCTCTAACGAGCCTACCGCTCAAGAACCGAGCGAGGAAACCAAGGCTAATGCACTGATGTACTTGCGTAGACATATACATCCGTTGTTGAAAAAGTGTTATATGAACTTGCAAACTCCCAAAGAACTATGGGATACACTCGAACAACGATTTAATAATGTGCATGATCAGCGCTTCCCCGAATTGCAACTTCAGTGGGAGCAAATCCGATTTTTGGATTATGCGAATGTGGAAGCCTATAATCAAGCTATCCTCGATCTTCGCGCTGATCTTGGTTTTTGTGGTGTCAAGAAGTCTGATCAAGATTTGATCGAGAAGACTCTTAACACGTTTCCCGTGGGAGCAAGTGTAATTGCTCATCAGCTGCGCGTTGCCTATGAGGAAGGGAGAATTAAGAACTTTAGTGACCTTATCTCCCACCTCGCGAAAAAAGAAAGGCACCATGAGATTATTCTCGATAGCAATACGCGCCCAGCTGGTACGAAGCTGATTCCGGAAGTGAATCAGGCTACCCACAGGAAAGCACCACGACAAAATAGAAAAGGCAACGCTACTCAGTTTTTGCAAGCACCACGGATGCATGACTCGAGCAAGCGAGGGAAAAGACGAGGTCGTCGTTCCAACGTGTGGAAGAGGCAAGGTGGCTCGGCCACGGGACCTAGTGGAACCCAACCACGTGGGCCGCCTCCTGCCGCCGGGAATGGAACCACTCCAAAGGAAGGCCGGAATTGCTATACTTGCGGATCGAAGAAGTATACTTACCGCAATTGCAAAGCGCCAAAGAACATCCAAGCTTACTACAAGTACTATAAACAATATTTGACTCAAGAGTCGAATTACATGGAAGAAGATAATGAGAATACGGAGGTGAACCATATTGAGATCCAGACTGAGATCCTTCCTCTCACCATTGCGGACAAAGACCAATATATGGATGTTGCTGACTTTGACTAGTTTTACGCTTTGGTTATGTTTTGTCTTGTTTCTAGTTTTCGAGAACTACTTTGGATTTTCATGAATGTAATAAAGTTGGCCATGATGAATAAAATTTTTTAATTGTTGTGATTGTGCAAAGACGAATTTTATTCCCTTCGAAAGCATGTTTGGTTTATCACAAAATAATTGCTAGCAATGAATTGCTTGGTTAAAAAAATTTGATACATTGGTAAGATTTCATCAAAACTTTTGATCAAGACTAGGCGCATCCTACTTGGTATTTGTTTATGCTTTGAGAGTTCAAACGGAATCAGTGGTTTTTAAACAGCCTTAGCTGTACCGACATTCCTACGTTCTCTGCAAGTCTACCAAGTTGGAGTTACCGAAAGGATCATTAGTAGAGATATAAATCGAAAACCAAGATGCGTTTTAAAGTATTTAAACGCTCTTATGGCCATATTTCCATAGTATTGTATCAACAATAATGCCTTTGAAAAAGGCTTCAACCTTGCTCTATCACTCAACAATAGGGAAATACCAAAATAGCAAATTGAAACGAGCACTGAGATCTGAGTTTAATGATCCAGAAAGTGCACGACCTATGGACAGAAAGATACGGAAGTCTAGTTTCCAAAACAACTGACCGTTCGTCCATAGCCTTCTTAACAAAGAAGTTATTGCTGTTTTAGTGAACAAAGGTCAAGCTGCACGGAAATTATTTCCAGCGATTGTGCTAACTTTGATCCTAACCAACTTGGTCGAATTTCCCCAAACTCGATGTTAATGAGTTTTCGCTATGTCTCTAATCATAAGACTAATCGAGTTTCATGTCTTATTGTAGATGTCTCGTGGCGAAATTGAGTGCCTTGCTGATAGTGGAACAACCCACACTATTCTTCGGAATAGGCAATTATTCAAGGATATTGTGCCATACATATCCTCAGTGACAACAATGATTGGTTCCTCCCAAGTAATTCAAGGGAGGGGACATTCTCATTTCTTGCTACCTAATGGTACGCATATTAATGTCACAAATGCTCTCTATGCCCCAAGAGCAAACCGAACCTTGCTAAGTTTTAGGGACATCCGTGCCAACGGTTATCACCTTGATACATATTGTGAGAATGGGACAGAATTTTTGTGTGTTACTCTGGCAGAATGCGGAAGACGCCGCGTTCTCGAGAAACTTATGAGTCTAAGTAGTGGTTTATACCAGACTACAATAAGGGTTATTGAATCCTATGCTGTGAGTCACGAACTGTGTGATTCCAAAGCATACCAACTATGGCATGACCGACTCGGTCACCCTGGACGCGACATGATGATTTGCATTTTGAAAAACTCACATGGTCATCCGTTTTTCAAGTCCAGAAAACGATTGGAAGCACCACTCGATATCGGCATTGATGTGAGTGAGCTTGATAACGTATCACCGGGACTAAAGATCGCACGCCCTGATAAGGTTGACGGTGCATCTCTTGTAAATCCCAAGGCTTCCGTGGCAATTTCTAATGCCCATAAATCGTTTTGTAAAGCCTATTCACTAGCAAAGTTGATACCCTCTCCGTCCTTTGCTAAAGACTCAACACAAAACATTCGCTTCTTACAAAGAATTCAAGGGGACATATGTGGACCTATTCAGCCAGAGTGCGGACCATTCAGATATTTTATGGTTCTGGTTGATGCATCGACGCGATGGTCACACGTCGCTCTGCTATCCACAAGAAACGTTGCATTTGCTAAACTCCTAGCACAAATCATCAAGTTACGGGCTAACCACCCCGACTTCCCAATCTCATCATTAAGATTGGACAATGCTGGAGAGTTTACGTCAAAGTCTTTTGACGACTATTGCATGTCGATTGGGATTGATGTTGAACATCCCGTCCCCCACGTTCATTCGCAGAATGGCCTTGCCGAGGCTATGATTAAGCGGTTACAGCTTATCGCCCGAGCATTGGTATTGCGCACCAACTTTCCGATTTCTGCCTGGGGTTATGCAATTTTGCATGCGGCTATACTTATTCATTTTCGACCCACTGCCAATCAACCGTTTAGTACGTACCAGTTGGTAACTGGATATGAGCCTGATATTTCACACTTACGCATTTTTGGTTGTGCGGTATATGTGCCAATTACGCCTCCACAGCGTACTAAAATGGGTCCGCAAAGACGATTAGGTATATATGTTGGCTATGAACTGCCTAAAATTATCCGCTATTTGGAACCTTTGACAGGAGATCTGTTTACTGCAAGATTTGCAGACTGTCACTTTGATGAGACAAACTTCCCGTTGTTAGGGGGAGAGAGGAATCGAACGATTCCAGTTGAACGCCAGGAAATTGTCTGGTATGCTCCCTCCTTGCCTCATCAAGATCCCAGCACAACTCAATCCGAGCTAGAAGTGCAACGTATTCTCAGTCTTCAGAAAGTTGTGGATTCGATGCCCGACAGCTTTACTGATACTGCGAAAGTGACAAGATCTACCATTCCCGCTGTGAATGTTCCTGCAAGGTTAGAAGTCCCAGTTATAGGGCAAGGTTCAGCCGCCCAAAGGAATGATGCCACCGGTGTCAACCTTAGTGGTGGGACGGCTGCTTCGGCTGCTCTTATCCCTGCTCGAAAGAGGGGGAGGCCAGTGGGTAGAAAGGATACCGAACCTCGAAAGATAAGAGGAACGGAGGCACAAAATCCTCTCATCATCGACACAGTGACTCCATCACACGAGATTATCTCTGACTACGGATATGTCCTCGAATCAACAATGGAACAATCGACGGACGCGTCGGAAACTTTGTTGATGTCAGAGAATAAAGAAATCTCGATGCAATGTACAAGTGAATACGCATTATCGGGAGTGTCGTCCACGCTAGTCGACGATGCTTTTGCCTACTCCGTCGCTCAAGAAATTATTGAAGACGACGACGCTGAGCCGCGCTCGGTTGCTGAGTGTCAATAACGAGCCGATTGGCCGAAATGGAAAGATGCAATGCAGGCTGAACTAGACTCAATGGCTAAACGTGAGGTATTTGGCCATATCGAGCCAATACCCGTGGGCGTTAAACCAGTTGGACATAAATGGGTCTTTGTTCGTAAACGAAATGATAAGGATGAGGTCATGCATTACAAAGCGACACTAGTTGCCCAAGGCTTCTCGCAGCACCCTGGCATTGACTACGAGGAGACGTATTCTCCCGTTATGGACATCATCACTTTCCGCTACTTAGTCAGTTTGGTAGTGTCCGAAAAACTGAACATGCAGCTTATGGATGTGGTTACAGCGTATCTTTATGGGGATCTAGATACGGATATCTATATGAAAGTCCCCGAAGGGATTTCATGGCCCAAATCAAGTAGCTCTAAACCACGGAGCGCGTACGCTGTGAAATTGCGTCGTTCACTGTATGGGTTGAAACAATCCGGAAGGATGTGGTACAACCGCCTAAGTGAATACTTGGTTGGGAAGGGATACAAGAACAGTGACATCTGTCCATGCATATTCGTGAAAAGAACAGATGCAGGATTCGTGATTGTAGCCGTCTATGTAGATGACATGAATGTCATTGGTACCATAGATGAGGTCAATGAAACGGCCCGCTACCTTAAATCCGAATTCGAGATGAAAGATCTGGGGAGGACTCGATTCTGCTTGGGCTTAGAGCTAGAACATCGAGATGATGGCATACTCATTCATCAGTCTGCCTATGTCCACAAAATGCTCAGGCGATTTAGCATGGACAAGGCACATCCTCTTGCTACCCCCATGATTGGTCGAAGTCTGGAAATGAACAAGGATCCGTTTCGTCCTAAAAAGGAGGATGAAGAGGTCCTTGGAGCAGAAACACCGTACCTTAGCGCAATTGGTGCGTTGTTGTATCTGGCTCAATGTACTCGTCCAGACATCACATTCTCTGTGAATCTGTTAGCGAGATTTAGCTCCGCTCCCACGATAAGGCATTGGAATGGAGTAAAACACATCTTTCGATACTTGAAACGCTCTAGTGACCTTGGATTGTTCTTTCCCTACGCAAAAGAGAGCGATATTCCGAAAGGAATTGTTGAGGTTAAGACGATGCATACAGACCGTCGATCTTCCTCTGATATTGCAGCTAAGCATGGTAGCTTGACTACCAGAAGTGCTAAAGCGAGCAAGCTTACCCCTTATGCAGAGAATCCTAACGACACGTTAGTTGGATTTGCTGATGCCGGTTATCTCTCTGACCCGCATAAAGGACGCTCCCAAACTGGTTATGTGTTCACCATTGGGAATACGGCGATATCTTGGCGATCTACCAAGCAGACCCTGGTTGCTACTTCCTCGAACCATGCAGAGATAATTGCATTGCACGAATCCGTTGTAACACCCCAATCTAGGCGGATATTACAGTGCCGTAGATCCCCAACTAGGACCCACCAGGCGAATGAAATTGAATGAATTACACAGGGTAAATGTAGTACCGAACCACATTACAAAAATAATTACTCCGATGAGGAGTTTAAGTACAACACACCAGGACAATACCGAATACTAGTGTATTTTATATGAAGATAAAATACACAACACTGAATGAAACGGAGTATTCAAATGAAAATCTGCAGCGGAAAATAAATGACAATAATATGAATAACTGAAAAGAACGGGGCCCCCTACTAGTATCACTGGGACCACTCGCCGTCAACATGGTATTCCCGTGCTTTTGCCTTGCCATGACCTAAAAAACAAAATCCCCAACCGGGGTCAGTTACACAGAACAACAATACTCAAGGGTTGAAAATACACAAACATGATATATCTGAAGTTATGAATTACGCTGAAGAGGGGTATCATAGTACGCCCGTAGTGTTCTGTGCAAGTGTACAAGACGGATGACCGGACACACCCGTCCTTGTACCTAATTAGTCTCACGGAGTTAATCTTTACCGTGTGCACAGACCAATGTATCACTCCGAATACATGGCCATCACGTGCCCGACTAAAAATTCCACACATCCGCACCCGGCCACGCAATATGAACCCAGAAGGTCATATGAACGAGAATGACCACAATGAATATCAATGAATAATAATAATCTGACAAGGTCAAGAATGACTCACCGAGATGAAAGTAATAATGAAGTGATTGATAGTTTCAATGAAATGATTGGAACCGCCGTTCCTCGTTAATGAAGTGATTGTTCAACAATTACAAGTCTCAATATGATTAATACAATGATGAATGAGTTATGATTATGAATGATCAACAACAAAAGGAATGAATATACTTTTAACCGAGTAAGAATTAACTTACTCGACACCGGTGACAATTATCCTTCCACGAACAACGTCCTAATTGAGATATCGGTCGCTCGAGAAACCTTGAATAAATACAATTACCAACAATCCGTTCAATACACGAATCAAACACGAATATAACGAACTCAAAACGTCGATACGAATAAACCAAGTTCATTGGGGCATTATATCGAACACCTTGTGGCCAACTTCGATTGTTTATAACCAAACTTCAAAAATACCAATATCAAATCCCCAAGAAGTGTTTCAAACCAACAAAACATCTCCAATACGATCAATAATCCATTATGAATATTCAAAATCGTGATTTCAACAACAATTAATCGAAAAACCCCAAATCCAACACAATACTCAAAGTGTTCTTGAATAATCCTTCAATAATCCAATGAATAATCGAACATGTCCATAGTCATACGTATATCACTTCATACAACATGTTCTTAACATCCAAAACATCATATCTCAACACAAATCGAAAATCCAAGAGGTTTGATGAAGATTACCTTTGAAGATTCAAGCACTATGATCCGAAGAAATTGCGATAGATCGATGATCCGAGCTTCACAACCGAATGAAAATGATTAAAATCCACACTCAAGTGATAGGTGATGAAGATCCTCTCCATCAATCCTCTCTCTCTCGTATGAAGGTGAAAAAAATGGAAGGAATGAGCTGAAATGCTCAAAAAACGAAATTATAGGGGTTGACTGCCCTGTGTGCCGCGGCCCAGCCGAAGTGTGCCGCGGCACAGGGCCAAAATTATGATTAAAATCCACACTCAAGTGATAGGTGATGAAGATCCTCTCCCTCAAGCCTCTCTCTCTCGTATGAAGGTGAAAAAATGGAAGGAATGAGCTGAAATGCTCAAAAAACGAAATTATAGGGGTTGACTGCCCTGTGTGCCGCGGCCTAGCCGAAGTGTGCCGCGGCACAGGGCCAAAATTGCGCCCAGTGGTCGGCAGTGTGCCGCGGCCCTGCCGGCATGTGCCGCGGCACCCGGTACAGACGGTTTTGGCCGATTAATGCAATACGAGTGTACCGCGGCCCTTCCGGCATGTTCCGCGGCACTGACTCGGCAGTGTGCCGCGGCCCTGCCGGCATGTGCCGCGGCACCCGGTACAGGCTGCTCGGCAAAAAACTGAAAAATGAGTGCCTGAGCTATTTCGACCATAACTCTCTCGTCCGGACTCCGATTGACTCACTGTTTGAACCATTGGAAAGCTAACTCGATGATCTATAATATTGCAAAGATTCAGAATTTTTGGAGTTTCCAAAAATTAATGGTGATCTAACAAAGTCGAACTCATATGCGGAAAGTTGAAACAATGAACAATAACGATACACAACTCGAAGTTATTCCGAACGGTGAACACGGATGAATGAACATGATTGATGAATGATTATTAATGAGTGAAAATCCACTGAGTGACAATCACCGAATGAAATTACTGAATGATAATGACTGAATTACAACCGGGTATTACATACACCCCCCCTTAAAAGAGTTTCGTCCCCGAAACTAAGGGTCAAACAAATCGGGATAACTCTCCCGCATACTGTCCTCGATTTCCCAAGTAGCCTCTTCGACTCCGTGTCTAGACCACTGAATCTTGACCAAAGGAATCGACTTATTCCTCAACTGTTTGATTCGCCGCTCTAAGACTCGTATGGGACGCTCCTCATACGAATGATCATCAGCGATCTCTATTTCGTCGAACTGAAGTATGTGACTCGGGTCGGCAACATACTTCCGTAACTGAGAGACGTGAAATACAATATGAATTCGGCTCAAAGCCGGAGGTAAGGCTAAACGATAAGCTAGCTCGCCTACTCGTTCCAAAATCTCAAACGGTCCAATAAATCTCGGACTCAACTTTCCCCGTTTTCCGAAACGGAAAATACCTCGGCTCGGGGATACTTTGACCAAAACGTGGTCACCCGCCTCGAACTCTAGTGGTCGACGAAGATTGTCTGCATAAGATTTCTATCGACTCTGAGCGGTCAACAAACAACTCCTGATCAAAGCTACCTTTTCACGGGCGGCTATAAGCATATGCTCGGTGCCGATTGATTCTGATAATTCGTCCCAACACAAGGGAGATCGACAACGACGACCGTACAAGGCCTCGTAAGGCGCCATCTTGATCGAAGCATGCCAACTATTATTATACGTGAACCCGATCAATGGTAGTTGGGCTTCCCAATCGTCTTTCCAATCGAGGACGCGTGCCCTCAACATGTCCTCTAATGTCTGAATAGTTCTCTCTGATTGTCCGTCGGACTGAGGATGAAAGGTAGTACTGAGATTAAGCAGAGTTCCCATAGCACGATGAACTGATTTCCAAAAATGAGACACAAACCGTCCGTCACGATCGGGAACGATACTTTTAGGAGTACCGTGCAGTCTCACTATCTCCTTGATGAACAGCTGGGCAAGTCTCTCGGGACCCCAAGTATCCTTAATCTCAAGGAAATGAGCTGATTTAGTTAAGCGGTCCACAATCACCCAAATCGCATTCATGCCACGACGACTCGTCGGCAAACTCGTGATGAAATCCATAGAAATGTCTTCCCACTTCCACTCGGGAATAGGGAGAGGTTTCAGCATACCCGCCGGTCGCTGATGTTTTATCTTGACTTGCTGACAGGTTAAGCATATCGAAACAAATTCCGCCACTTCTCGCTTCATATTACTCCACCAGTAATTTTGTTTCGAATCTTTATACATCTTGCTAGACCCCGGGTGAACAGAATAAGGGGTAGCATGAGCTTCTCTTAAGATTGAGTTTTTCAACTCATCATTCGCCGGTACACACAACCGATTCTTAAATCTCAAAAGTCCATCCTCGTGGATCACGAATCCAGGGGCCTTCCCCTGAGCCACATCCTCACGGATGCGCAACAATGCTGGGTCTGAACCCTGATTCTCCGTGATTGCATCCTCAAGATATGATGAAAACTCTAACATACAAAGCTGTCCCTGAACTCGCTGAGCCAGACCTCGATCTCGGGTCTAAGGAATTCCTGTTGGAGCTCCTTCTGAATTGTTAAACGAGCAAGCATCTGCTCCTGAACGGACTTACGACTCAAGGCGTCGGCGACAACGTTCGCCTTCCCCGGGTGGTAAAGGATCTCGATATCATAATCTTTGATTAGTTCCAACCACCGCCTCTGTCGCATATTTAACTCCTTTTGAGTAAATATATACTTCAAACTCTTGTGATCGGTGAAAATCTGATAGGTGACGCCATAAAGGTAATGACGCCAGATTTTCAAAGCGAACACCACGGCTGCTAGCTCCAGGTCGTGGGTCGGATAATTAACTTCATAAGGTCTCAATTGCTGTGAAGCATAGGCAATAACCTTCCCATTCTGCATGAGCACACATCCGAGACCCTGTCCGGACGCATCACTATAAACCACAAATCCTTCCGTCCCTTGCGGCAAGGAAAGCACAGGTGCTGACATTAACCGGCTCTTGAGTTCCTCAAAACTCCGTTGACACGCGTCGGACCACGTGTATTTCTTATCCTTTCGCAAAAGGTTCGTCAATGGTTGAGCAATTTTGGAAAATCCTTCCACAAACCGCCGATAATAACCGGCAAATCCGAGAAAGCTTCGGATTTCCTTAACATTCTTCGAAGGTAACCAATCTTGGATAGCCTCCGTCTTCTGAGGATCAACACGCACCCCCTCCGATGGAATTACATGCCCGAGAAAAGTCACTTCGGACATCCAGAACTCGCATTTGGAAAACTTTCCATAAAGTTGCTCTCGTCTTAACACGTCAAGAACCTGATGAAGATGAACCTCGTGTTCCTCTCGGTTACGAGAATAAATCAAAATGTCATCGATGAAGACAACAACAAACTGATCCAAAAAGTCGATGAAAACCCGATTCATTAACTCCATGAATACCGCAGGTGCATTAGTTAGCCCGAACAGCATAACTACTAACTCATAATGACCATAGCGTTCTCGAAACGCTGTCCTTGCGATATCCGATTCTCGAATTCGCAACTGATGATATCCAGATCTTAGGTCGATCATGGAAAAAAAATACTGAAGCTCCCTGAAGTTGATCTAAGTGTAACACCCCAAACTAGGCGGATATTACAGTGCCGTAGATCCCCAACTCGGACCCACCAGGCAAATGAAAATGAATGAATTACACAAGATAAATGTAGTACCGAACTACATTACAACAATAATTACTCTGATGAGGAGTTTAGTTACAACACACCAGGACAATACCGAATACTAGTGTATTTTATATGAAGATAAAATACACAACACTGAATGAAACGGAGTATTCAAATGAAAGTCTGCAGTGGAAAATAAAGGACAATAACATGAATAACTGAAAGATCGGGCCCCCCTACTAGTATCACTAGGACTCCTCGACATCAACATGCTATTCCCGTGCGTTTGCCTTGCCATGACCTGAAAAACAAAATCCCCAGCCGGGGTCAGTTAAACAGAACAACAATCCTCAAGGGTTGAAAATACACAAACATGATTTAACTGAAGTTATGAAATATCCTTAGTTATGAATTACGCTGAAGAAGAGTATCATAGTACGCCCGTAGTGTTCTGTGCAAGTGTACAAGACGAATGACCGGACACACCCGTCCTTGTACCTAATTAGTCTCACGGAGGTAATCTGTTACCGTGTGCACAGTCCAATGTATCACTCCCAATACATGGCCATAACGTGCCCGACTAAAAATTCCACACATCCGCACCCGTCCACGCAATATGAACCCAGAAGGTCATATGAACGAGAATGACCGTAATGAATATCAAAGAATAAATAATGATCTGACAAAGTTAAGAATGACTCACCGAGATGAGAGTAATAATGAAGTGATGGATAGTTTTAATGGAATGGTTGGAACTGCCGTTCCCGTTAATGAAGTGATTGTTCAACAATTACAAGTCTCAATATGATTAATACAATGATGAATGAGTTATGATTATGAATGATCAACAACAAAAGGTATGAATATCCTTTTAACCGAGTAAGAATTAACTTACACAACACCGGCGACAATTATCCTTCCACGAACAACGTCCTAATTGAGATATCGGTCGCTCGAACAACCTTAAATAATACAATTACCAACAATCCGTTCAATATACGAATCAAACACGAATATAACGAACTCAAAACGTCGATACGACTAAACCAAGTCCATAGAGGCATTAAATCAAACACGTTGTATCCAAACTCCGATTGTTTACAATCAAACCTCAATATACCAATATCAAAATCCCCAAGAAGTGTTTCAAACCAACAAAACATCTCCAATACGATCAATAATCCGTTATGAATATCCAAAAATGTGATTATAACAACAATTAGTCGAAAATCCCCAATTCCAACTCGATATACAAAGTGTTCTTGAATAATCCCTCAATAATCCAATGAATCCTTATACAAACTCGTAATCATATACATATCCCTTCATATAACATGATTATAACGTCCAAAATATCATAACTCAACACAGAATCGAAGTCCAAGGTGTCGAAGAAATTACGTCTTGAATATCCAATCACTTCGATCCGAAGAACACGAGTTTAATCGAGTATCCAAGCTTCCCAAATGATTGAAGGTGATGAAAAATACACACTCAAATGATAATTGATGAAGAAAACTCTCCCTCAAGCTTATCTCTCTCGTAAGAAGGTGGAAAAGATGAAAAAATGAGCTGAAATGCTCAAAAAACCAATTTATAGGGGTTGACTACCCTGCCGGACACGGCCCGTGCCGATCGGCACGGTCGTGTCGCACAGCTGGCCGACAGGGACTCGACCGTGTCCTGCTTGACACGGTCGCGGCGCGGAGGGCCTTCCGAAAGTGACCCGTCCGGCTGACTTCGGCATGACTCGGCCGTGTCACGGGACACGGTCGGCGCGGCGATCGGTTCTGGCTTATCCGGAAGAGTTCGACTCGGCCGTGCCAGACGACACGGTCGGGTCCTGAGGCAGAGACTTCGGCACTTTCCGGACGAGTACGGCACGGGCCGTGTCGGACGACACGGCCGAGTTCGGTCGGCAGTGATCGGCCAATAACTGAAAAATGAGCGGGTTAGCTAAAACGACCATAACTCTATCGTCCGGACTCCGATTGACTCACCGTTTGAACCATTGGAAAGCTAACTCGATGATCTATAATATTGCAAAGATTTAGGATTTTTGGAGTTATCAAAAATTAATGGTGATCTAACAAAGTCGAACTCATATGAGGAAAGTTGAAACAATGAACAATAACGATACACAACTCGAAGTTTCTCCGAACGGTGAACACGGGTGAATGAACATGATTGATGAATGATTATAAATGAGTGAAAATCCACTGAGTGACAATCACCGAATGAAATTACTGAATGATAATGACTAAATTAGAACCGGGTATTACATACACCCCCCCTTAAAAGAGTTTCGTCCCCGAAACTAAGGGTCAAACAACTCGGGATAACTCTCCCGCATACTATCCTCGGTTTCCCAAGTAGCCTCTTCGACTCAATGTCTGGACCACTGAATCTTGACTAAAGGAATCGACTTATTTCTCAACTGTTTGATTCGCCGCTCCAACACTCGTACAGGACGCTCCTCGTACGAATGCTCATCCGCGATCTCGATTTCGTCGAACTGAAGTATGTGACTCGGGTCGGCAACAAACTTCCGCAACTGAGAGACATGAAACACATTATGAATTCGTCTCAAAGCCGGAGGTAAAGCTAATCGATAAGCTAATACGCCTACTCGATCCAAAATTTCAAACGGTTCAATGAATTTTGGGCCCAACTTCCCCCGTTTTCCGAAACGGACAATACCTCGACTCTGGAATACCTTGACCAAAACATGGTCACCCGTCTCGAACTCTAGTGGTCGACGACGATTATCTGCATATGATTTCGCCGACTCGAATGCCAACATACGACTCTTGATCAAAGCTACCTTCTCCCGGGCGGCTATAAGCATATCGGGCTCGGTGCCGATTGATTCTGACAAGTCATCCCATCACAAAGGAGATCGACAACGACGACCGTACAAGGTCTCGTAAGGTGCCATCTTAATGGAGGCATACCAACTATTATTATACGTGAACTCGATCAGTGGTAGTTGGGCTTCCCAATCGTCCTTCCAATCGAGGACGCATGCCCTCAACATGTCCTCTAATGTCTGAATAGTTTTCTCTGATTGTCCGTCGGACTGAGGATGAAAGGAAGTACTGAGATTAAGCTGAGTTCCCATAGCACGATGAACTGATTTCCAAAAATGTGACACAAACCGTCCGTCATGATCGGAAACGATACTTTTAGGAGTACCGTGCAGTCTCACTATCTCCTTGATGAACAACTGGGCCAGTCTCTTGGGACTCCACATATCCTTGATTTCAAGGAATTGAGCTAAATTAGTAAAGCAGTCCGCGATCGCTCAGATCGTATTCATGCCACGACGACTCGTCGGAAATTCGTGATGAAATCCATTGAAATGTCTTCCCACTTCCACTCCGGAATAGGGAGAGGTTTCAGCATACCCGCCGGTCGCTGATGTTCACTCTTAACTTGTTGACAGGTTAAGCATCTCGAAACAATTTCTGCGACTTCTCGCTTTATATTACTCCACCAGTAATTTTGTTTCAAGTCCTTGTACATCCTGCTGGACCCCGGATGAACAGAATAAGGGGTAGCATGAGCTTCTCTCAAAATCGAGTTTTTCAACTCGTCATTCGGCGGTACGCACAACCGGTTCTTAAATCTCAAAAGTCCATCCTCGTGGATCACGAATCCAGGGGTTTTCCCCTGAGCCACATCCTCACGAATGCGCAACAATGCTGGGTCTGAACCCTGATTCTCCCTGATTGCATCCTCAATAGATGGTGAAATCTCTAACATACAAAGCTGTCCCTGAATTCGCTGAAGCCAGACCTCGATCTCGGGTCTAAGGAATTCCTGTTGGAGCTCCTTCTGAATTGTTAAACGAGCAAGCATCTGCTCCTGAACAGACTTACGACTCAAGGCGTCGGCGACAACATTCGCCTTCCTCGGGTGGTAAAGGATCTCGATATCATAATCTTTGATTAATTCCAACCACCGTCTCTGTCGCATATTTAACTCCTTCTGAGTAAATATATACTTTAAACTCTTATGATCGGTGAATATCTGACAGGTATCGCCATAAAGATAATGACGCCAAATCTTCAAAGCGAACACCACAGCTGCTAGCTCCAGGTCGTGGGTTGGATAATTGACCAACTATTCCGAGGAAACATCGGATTTACTTAATATCTTTCGGAGGTTGCCAATCTCGGATAGTCTCCGTCTTCTGAGGGTCGACACGAACTCTGTCAGATGAAATTACATGTCCGAGAAAGTCACCTCGGACCTCCAGAAATCACATTTGGAAAACTTTCCATAAAGTTGTTCTCGTCTCAACACGTCAAGAACCTGATGAAGACGTACCTCGTGTTCCTCTTGGCTACGAGAATAAAACAAAATGTCATCGATGAAGACAACAACAAACTGATCTAAAAAGTCGATGAAAACCCAATTCATTATCTCCATGAATACCGTAGTGCAATAGTTAGCCCGAACGGCATAACTACGAACTCATAATGACCATAGCGTGTATGAAACGCTGCCCTCGCGATATCCGACTCTCGAATCCGCAACTGGTGATATCCAGATCTTAAGTCGATCCTGGAAAATACTGAGGCTCCCTGAAGTTGATCTAAAAGATCATCAATACGGGGTAAAGGATACTACTCTTGATCATCACCCTGTTCAACTCCTGGTAATTAATACACACACGAGACGAGCCATCCTTCTCCTTGACAGGTCACACTGGTGCTCCTCACGGGGACGCAATCGGTCGAAGATAACCTTCCTCGAACTATTCCTCAAGTTGAATCTTCAACTCCTGCATTCTGGTCGGGGCCATCCGATACGGTGCCTTCGATAAAGGGGACGTACCGGCTCTAACTCACTCCTGAATTCCCCTACTCTAGGTGAAAGTAACCAGATAACTCGTATGGAAATACATCGTCAATCGATGACAATGATACCACGAATGATTGAATATTTCGATTGCCCTAGAATGGTCAATCGATAAAAAGAGATACCAATAATGATTGAACAACTCGATTGCCTTAGAAAGGCCAATCGATGAAGATGATACAAGGAATGTTTGAATAACTCGATTGCCTTTGAAAGGCCAATCGATGAAAATGATACAATGAATGA
The DNA here is from genome assembly GCA_033398695.1 of Orobanche coerulescens. NCBI lineage: Eukaryota > Viridiplantae > Streptophyta > Magnoliopsida > Lamiales > Orobanchaceae > Orobanche > Orobanche coerulescens. The sequence continues at coordinate 167,808,526 of CM065805.1, read as the reverse complement.
TTGAATGACTCGATTGTCTTAGAAAAGGCCAATCGATGGAAATGATGCAATGAATGATTGAATAACTCAATTGCCCTAGAAAGGCCAATCGATGAAAATGATACAAAGAATGATTGAATAACTTGATTGCCTTAGAAAGGCCAATCGATGAGAATGATACAATGAATGATTGAATAGTTCGATTGCGGAATTTCTCTGCTTCCGCCATAATAAAATTTCTACTGGAACAACGGGGATTACTTCCCTGAAGCACACATTCGACAACCAACGGCGGAAAGATAGCGACCAAACGCTAATAAACACTGAGGATAGTATCAAGACGGTTAAACCAACTAATACCGAAAATTACATCGTCCTAAGATAAATTCACCACGATTAGATCCATCAACCAATCGCGGTCATTAAGCTCAATTCGGTATGATTCCGAAAATTCTTCCATCGTCAGGTAGACCGATGGTATGAGGTCCACAAGCAATAAAACTATCCCGAATTAAGTCTATTCAAGCATGATTCGAAAATGAATGAATGCGGTGTACCAGCATCAAAAGGTACACACAAGTTGAAATAAAATTACGAGTATACCTGAAATCATTCGGGCCACCGGATCGTCGATCCTACTCATCATATGAATCTGGGACTTGCCGGCCCCCGAACCAGACGCTCCCGTCTGATAAATACGAGCTCTAACTCTATTTGCTTCCATTGTCTTAAACGACGATGACAAAGTAGTCTGATTCTGCAACGCTGGTTGCTTCGGGGCCTGAGATGCCGCCGGAGCTGACTTAGAGTCCTTTCGGCAAAAACGGGCCTTATGCCCAGAATTCCCACAATTATGACATGTGATAGACGGCGTCGTACACCTAGTACTGAAATGGCCCGGCGCCCCACAGTTGAAACAGATGATGGCCGAACTGGCTGCTCGGGACTGAGATCCCGCAGGATTAGGCGCCGTAGGAGGTCGCTCAGAAACGATAGGACCCGCACGAGGTTTCTTGGAGGTTGACCAACCGCCTTCGGACCGATTACGCTTCGTTGATTTCTTGTCGACAGATGAAGGTTGTTGCTCCGCAATTTCCTTAGCAGCAGGCTTATACGTGAGAGTCCTCTCGATTAATTCGGCCAGAGAGGCGCAATGATGATTGAGCAACTGCACATGGGTCATCATGGCCTGCATAAAAGTGAGTGGATCAACCCGAACATCTTCTGATCGAGCGAGTCTGAGGCACGATTTCCGGCCAGTGATTATTTCTCGGGTTTCGGTCCGCACCGCGTCTCTCCGTGCATCCTGACGCCTCTCTCCATCTTGAAGTAGGAAGGTCGCATAATGATTATATTTCCCGCATGATTAGCACGTTATGATTATGTCATGAGATGATGAAAATGAGTATACATGCTCTAACTTAGTGATTATATGAATGATTTCTTTGGAGTTACATGATTATCGATGAAATTCTTGAAATGATTATCTTGAATAACTTAACAAGATTGATAATATGATCATCCAGATTGACAACCGAGTAATGAAATGAATTGAGTAATTAATGAGTTAACATGATCGTCCCGATTATTAATCGAGTAATGAAATGAATTAAGTGATTGATGAGTTAACATGATCGTCCTAATCACAATGAATGATGATGTTTGAGGATTGTAAATTGATGAATGATGAATGAATGACTATTGCGTAAAAATTATACCATGGCGTTAGAAATCTTACGCTTCTTTCGGTCTCGATTGGCTCGGCATTTGCACAGTCACACGTGACGCGAAAGTCCAATGATACTAGTCCGATGACGATGATTTCAAATGAGACATGACTCGGAAGGTAGTATTCAAAACCACTCTCCGATACCAACTCTGTAACACCCCAAACTAGGCGGATATTACGGGCCGTAGATCCCCAACGGGACCCACTGTGCAAATGAAAATGAATGAATTACACAAGATAAATGTAGTACCGATCTACATTACAACAATAATTACTCCGATGAGGAGTTTAGTTACAACACACCAGGACAATACCGAATACTAGTGTATTTTATATGAAGGTAAAATACACAACACTGAATGAAACGGAGTATTCAAATGAAAGTCTGCAGCGGAAAATAAAGGACAATAACATGAATAACTGAAAGATCGGGGCCCCTACTAGTATCACTAGGACTCCTCGACATCAACATGCTATTCCCGTGCGTTTGCCTTGCCATGACACGAAAAACAAAATCCCGGGGGTCGGTTAAATGAACAACAATCCTCAAGGGTTGAAAATACACAAACATGATTTAATGAAGTTATGAAATATCCTTAGTTATGAATTACGTGAAGAAGAGTATCATAGTACGCCCGTAGTGTTCTGTGCAAGTGTACAAGACGAATGACCGGACACACCCGTCCTTGTACCTAATTAGTCTCACGGAGGTAATGCATTCGTGTGCACACCCAATGTATCACTCCCAATACATGGCCATAACGTGCCCGACTAAAAATTCCACACATCCGCACCCGGCCACGCAATATGAACCCAGAAGGTCATATGAACGAGATTGACCATAATGAATATCAAAGAATAAATAATGATCTGACAAAGTTAAGAATGACTCACCGAGATGAGAGTAATAATGAAGTGATGGATAGTTTTAATGGAATGGTTGGAACTGCCGTTCCCGTTAATGAAGTGATTGTTCAACAATTACAAGTCTCAATATGATTAATACAATAATGAATGAGTTATGATTATGAATGATCAACAACAAAAGGTATGAATATCCTTTTAACCGAGTAAGAATTAACTTACACAACACCGGCGACAATTATCCTTCCACGAACAACGTCCTAATTGAGATATCGGTCGCTCGAACAACCTTAAATAATACAATTACCAACAATCCGTTCAATATACGAATCAAACACGAATATAACGAACTCAAAACGTCGATACGACTAAACCAAGTCCATAGAGGCATTAAATCAAACACGTTGTATCCAAACTCTGATTGTTTACAATCAAACCTCAATATACCAATATCAAAATCCCCAAGAAGTGTTTCAAACCAACAAAACATCTCCAATACGATCAATAATCCGTTATGAATATCCAAAAATGTGATTATAACAACAATTAGTCGAAAATCCCCAATTCCAACTCGATATACAAAGTGTTCTTGAATAATCCCTCAATAATCCAATGAATCCTTATACAAACTCATAATCATATACATATCCCTTCATATAACATTATTATAACGTCCAAAATATCATAACTCAACACAGAATCGAAGTCCAAGGTGTCGAAGAAATTACCTCTTGAATATCCAATCACTTCGATCCGAAGAACACGAGTTTAATCGAGTATCCAAGCTTCCCAAATGATTGAAGGTGATGAAAAATACACACTCAAATGATAATTGATGAAGAAAACTCTCCCTCAAGATGGTGGAAAAGATGAAAAAAATGAGCTGAAATGCTCAAAAAAACAATTTATAGGGGTTGACTACCCTAGCAAGACGGCCGTGCGGCCGATCGGGCACGGCCGTGTCGCATACCGCCGACAGGGACTCGACCGTGTCTCGCTTGACACGGTCGCGGCGCGAGGGCCTTCCGAAAGTGACCCGTCGACGGCGACTCGGCATGACTCGACCGTGTCACGGGACACGGTCGGCGTTGCCGGCGATCGGTTCGCTTATCCGGAAGAGTTCGACTCGGCCGTGCTGCACGACACGGTCGGGTCCCGAGGCGAGACTTCGGCACTTTCCGGACGAGTACGGCACGGGCCGTGTCGGACGACACGGCCGAGTTCGGTCGGCAGTGATCGGCCAATAACTGAAAAATGAGCGGGTGAGCTAAAACGACCATAACTCTCTCGTCCGGACTCCGATTGACTCACCGTTTGAACCATTAGAAAGCTAACTCGATGCTCTATAATATTGCAAAGATTTAGGATTTTTGGAGTTATCAAAAATTAATGGTGATCTAACAAAGTCGAACTCATATGAGGAAAGTTGAAACAATGAACAATAACGATACACAACTCGAAGTTTCTCCGAACGGTGAACACGGGTGAATGAACATGATTGATGAATGATTATAAATGAGTGAAAATCCACTGAGTGACAATCACCGAATGAAATTACTGAATGATAATGACTGAATTAGAACCGGGTATTACACTAAGAGATCATCAATACGGGGTAAGGGATACTTATTCTTGATCATCACCCTATTCCACCCCCGATAATTAATACACACACGTAACGAACCATACTTCTCCTTGACAGATAACACTGGTGCTCCCCACGGGGACGCACTCGGGCGGATATAACCTTTCTCGAACAATTCCTCAAGTTATATCCTCAACTCCTGCATTTCGGTCGGGGCCATCCGGTACGGTGCCTTCGATAATGGGGACGTACCAGGCTCCAATTCTATAGTGAATTCCATATCCCTCGGTGGAGGTAAAACAGGTAGCTCGTCTGGGAGTACATCGTCAAACGACAGTGATGATACCACGAATGGTTGAACATCTCGATTGACTGAGAATGGCTAATCGATGACAACGATACAATGGATGATTGAATACCTCGATTGCCTATGAACGGCCAATCGATGATAATGATCAAATGAATGATTGAATAACTCGATTGCCTATGAACGGCCAATCGATGACAATGATACAATGAATGATTGAACAACTCGATTGCCTTAGAATGGCCAATCGATGAAAATGATACAATGAATGATTGAATAACTCGATTGCCTTAGAATGTCCAATCGATGAAAATGATACGATGAATTGAAGAATAACTCGATTGCCTTAGAATGGCCAATCGATGAAAATGATACAATGAATGATTGAACAACTCGATTGCCTTAGAATGGCCAATCGATGAAAATGATACGATGAATTGAAGAATAACTCGATTGAGGAGTTTCTCTGCTTCCATCAAATTAATAATTCTTCCGGAACAACGGGGATCACCTCCCTGAAGCACACATTCGACCACAACGGTGGAAATGATAGTGACCAAACGTTAACGAACATTGAGGATGGTATCATGACGATTCATTCCACTAATACCCGATATACATCGTCCTTAAGTAAATCCACCACGATTTGGTCCATCAACCAATCGCGGTCATTTAAACTTAATTCGGTATGATTTCTGAAAATTCTTTCATCATCAGATAGACCGATGGTATGAGGTCCACAAGCAATAGGATTATCCAAATTAAGTCTATTCAAACATGATTCGAAAATGGATGAATGCGGTGTACCGGTATAAAAAGGTACACACCAATTGAAATAAAATTACGAGTATACCTGAGATCATTCGGGCCACCGGATCGTCGATCCTCTTTATCACATGAATCCGGGACTTGCCGGCCCCCGAACCGGACGCTCCCGTCTGAAAAATATGAGCTCCGACTTTATTTGTTTCCATCATCTTAAACAGCCGGCGAGTAGTCGATTGAATCGCTGATTGCTTCGGGGCCTGAGATGCCGCCGGAGCCGACTTGGAGTCCTTTCGGCAAAAACGGGCCTTATGCCCAAAATTCCCACAGTTATGGCACATGATAGACGGTTTCAGACACTTAGTGCTGTAATGACCCGGCGCTCCACAGTTGAAACAGGTAATGGCCGAACTGGCCGCTCGGGACTGAGATCCCGCACGATTTTGCACCGTAGGAGGTCGCTCAGAAGCGATAGGGCCCACACAAGGCTTCTTGAAGGTATACTGACCGCCTTCAGACTGATTACGCTTTGTTGATTTCCTGCTGACAGGTGAAGGTTGTTGTTCGGTAATTTCTTTAGCAGCCGGCTCCCACGAGAGACTTCTCTCGATTAATTCGGCCATAGAAGCGCAATGATGATTGAGCATTTGCATATGGGTCACCATGACCTGCATAAAAGTGAGTGGATCAACTCGAACTTCTTCCGATCGAGCGGAGTCCTGGGTACGATTTCCCGACAGCGAGTGATTGTTTCCCGGGTTTCGGCCTGCACCGCGGCCTCTTCCCGTGCATCCCCTGATAGCTCTCTCCATACTGAAGTAGTAAGGTCGCATGATAATCATAGATCTTGTATGAGTATCGCATTATGATTTACGTCATGAAATTATGAAAATGAGCATATGCGCTCTAACACAGTGATTACATGAATGATTAACTGAGGTGACATGATTATCTGATGAAATTCTTGAAATGAGTATCTTGAATAAGTTAACAAGAATAATAATATGATCTTCCAGATCAATAACTGGATAATGAAATGAATTGAGTAATTAATGAGTTAACATGATCGTCCTGATCATCAACTGAGTAATGAAATAAATTGAGTAATTAATGAGTTAACATGATCGTCCTGATCATAATGAATGATGATAATTGAGGATTGTTAATTGATGAATGATGAATGAATGATTATTGCCAGAAATTATACCATGGCGTTAGAAATCTTACAGTTCTTTCGGTCTGATTGGCTCGGCTTTTGCACAGGTCACACGTGACACGAAAGTCCAATGATACTAGTCTAATGACGATGATTTCAAATGAGACATGACTCGGAAGGTAGTATTCAAAACCACGCTCTGATACCAACTCTGTAACACCCCAATCTAGGCGGATATTACAGTGCCGTAGATCCCCGACTAGGACCCACCAGGCGAATGAAATTGAATGAATTACACAGGGTAAATGTAGTACCGAACCACATTACAACAATAATTACTCTGATGAGGAGTTTAAGTATAACACACCAGGACAATACCGAATACTAATGTATTTTATATGAAGATAAAATACACAACACTAAATGAAACGGAGTATTCAAATGAAAATCTGCAGCGGAAAATAAATGACAATAATATGAATAACTGAAAAGAACGGGGCCCCCTACTAGTATCACTGGGACCACTCGCCGTCAACATGCTATTCCCGTGCTTTTGCCTTGCCGTGACCTGAAAAACAAAATCCCCAGCTGAGGTCAGTTACACAGAACAACAATCCTCAAGGGTTGAAAATACACAAACATGATATATCTGAAGTTATGAAAATCCTTAGTTATGAATTACGCTGAAGAGGAGTATCATAGTACACCCGTAGTGTTCTATGCAAGTGTACAAGACGGATGACCGGACACACCCGTCCTTGTACCTAATTAGTCTCACGGAGTTAATCTTTACCGTGTGCACAGACCAATGTATCACTCCCAATACATGGCCATCACGTGCCCGACTAAAAATTCCACACATCCGCACCCGGCCACGCAATATGAACCCAGAAGGTCATATGAACAAGAATGACCACAATGAATATCAATGAATAATAATAATCTGACATGGTCAAGAATGACCCACCGAGACGAAAGTAATAATGAAGTGATTGATAGTTTCAATGAAATGATTGGAACCGCCGTTCCTCGTTAATGAAGTGATTGTTCAACAATTACAAGTCTCAATATGATTAATACAATGATGAATGAGTTATGATTATGAATGATCAACAACAAAAGGAATGAATATCATTTTAACCGAGTAAGAATTAACTTACTCGACACCGGTGACAATTATCCTTCCACGAACAACGTCCTAATTGAGATATCGGTCGCTCGAACAACCTTGAATAAATACAATTACCAACAATCCGTTCAATACACGAATCAAACACGAATATAACGAACTCAAAACGTCGATACGAATAAACCAAGTTCATTGGGGCATTATATCGAACACCTTGTGGCCAACTTCGATTGTTTATAACCAAACTTCAAAAATACCAACATCAAATCCCCAAGAAGTGTTTCAAACCAACAAAACATCTCCAATACGATCAATAATCCATTATGAATATTCAAAATCGTGATTTCAACAACAATTAATCGAAAAACCCCAAATCCAACACAATACTCAAAGTGTTCTTGAATAATCCTTCAATAATCCAATGAATAATCGAACATGTCCATAGTCATACGTATATCACTTCATACAACATGATCTTAACATCCAAAACATCATATCTCAACACAAATCGAAAATCCAAGAGGTTTGATGAAGATTACCTTTGAAGATTCAAGCACTATGATCCGAAGAAATTGCGATAGATCGATGATCCGAGCTTCACAACCGAATGAAAATGATTAAAATCCACACTCAAGTGATAGGTGATGAAGATCCTCTCCCTCAAGCCTCTCTCTCTCGTATGAAGGTGAAAAAAATGGAAGGAATGAGCTGAAATGCTCAAAAAACGAAATTATAGGGGTTGACTGCCCTGTGTGCCGCGGACCAGCCGAAGTGTGCCGCGGCACAGGGCCAAAATTGCGCCCAGTGGTCGGCAGTGTGCCGCGGCCCTGCCGGCATGTGCCGCGGCACTGACTCGGCAGTGTGCCGCGGCCCTTCCGGCATGTGCCGTGGCACCCGGTACAGACGGTTTTGGCCGATTAATGTAATACGAGTGTGCCGCGGCCCTTCCGGCATGTGCCACGGCACTGACTCGGCAGTGTGCCGCGGCCCTGCCGGCATGTGCCGCGGCACCCGGTACAGGCTGCTCGGCCAAAAACTGAAAAATGAGTGCCTGAGCTATTTCGACCATTACTCTCTCGTCCGGACTTCGATTGACTCACCGTTTGAACCATTGGAAAGCTAACTCGATGCTCTATAATATTGCAAAGATTCAGAATTTTTGGAGTTTCCAAAAATTAATGGTGATCTAACAAAGTCGAACTCATATGCGGAAAGTTGAAACAATGAACAATAACGATACACAACTCGAAGTTATTCCGAACGGTGAACACGGATGAATGAACATGATTGATGAATGATTATTAATGAGTGCAAAATCCACTGAGTGACAATCACCGAATGAAATTACTGAATGATAATGACTGAATTACAACCGGGTATTACATCCGTAAGGGAGTGCATTTGGCTCTGGTCAGTCATAGACCATATACGAGGAACGTGTGGATTAGATCCCACTACAGCAACCCCTACTTGCATCTTTGAGGACAATGCGGCATGCATTGAGCAGATGAAGTTAGGTTTCATAAAGGGTGACAATACCAAGCATATTGCGCCAAAGTTCTTTTATAATCAGCAGCAGCAGAAATTGCTGAATATCGAAGTGAAACAAGTGAGTTCCGATGAGAATATCGCAAACTTGTTCACTAAGCCTCTGCCGAAATCTACATTTGAGAAACATGTGAGAAGCATCGGCATGTGTCGATTATCCGAGCTCAACTAAAGATGGCTCGATGGAATGAGCTGTCATGTATACCTCAGGGGGAGTATACTTCACATGATTCTGACATTTGTAGTTGGTGCGTTGCGCTCTTTTTCCTCACCAAAGTCTTTGTTTTTCCCACGGGGTTTTATTTGAATTGGAAAGGTTTTTTACCGAGGCAACACCGTGTGCACCATGTTAGTATTAGTGTTCGACACAGGGGGAGTGTTCCGGGAAATCCTTCCCGTATTGGTGTCTTACCTAATACTAGTTGTAGGGGGATAAGAGTTATGGAAGGTTCTGGACTCTTCCATAAGTAGTTGGATCCTGTTAGATGTCTTACCTTAACTAGGAATCCTATGTATGGAAAGACTCTCTTTGTAATGCCTATATAAAGGCCCCTCTATTCATTGTTATCAATACAATTGATTTGTTGTCTTTACTTTTCTCCTTAAACAATCTTAAGAAGTTGAATGATAAGATTTAAATGAGAGGTCGGGAGGGACGGAAGAAATAATTATTATAATCTTCCGATCAACCTCCTCCCAATAATGACAGTAGTTGATCATGATCATCATTACCACCTTGCATGCTCCTCCTCCTGCCGTTGTTCTCTTTTGACTCGGGGTGGTGAACCAGATGCAAGTGTTGGACGTCAGCACCATGCAAGTTATTTTTTTTTATCTTTTAGTATTTTTCTTATGTTGTAATTAATGTATGAATGACCTTTATGCCCCCCTAAACCCTAATGGTGTACCTATAAATATAGGTCTTTGGCCTTCATAATAAGACACACAATTTCTTCTTCTCTTTCATTTTTCTCTCTTTTCTCTCTAATTCATAACACGTTATCAGCACGATTTTTCTACCAACTAAATTAATCGTAGGCTTCTCTCACAAGGTAGTAGTATTTTTTTTCTTGCAACAACCAAGTCTAACGCTGCTTTTAAAACAGATTTATGGTTTTTCTAGAGGAAGAGAATCTTACCATTGAAGATTAGTGCTGGAGTTTATAAAAATGAGCCACCTCCCCGTTGAATCCTTCATTTCTTTAATTTGATAGTAGAACCAAGAGGCAGACAGGATACTATTACTGCCGCAACTGTTGTTTTTGTTATTGTGTTGTTGCTTTTAATTCCTTAATTTTATTTACATTTATTATTAATAATAATAATAATCTCTCGTTGAATCTCCAATTCCTCTCTGATGATTTCCTTGTTTCTCTCTCCCTCGATATTTTGGTATTCTCATTCCCGATCACACCCCCACCCAGTTTGGGTTGACAAATCAAAGCATATTTTTTTGTTCTTTCCTATTGTCTTTTAAATTTTATTTATTTATTATTATATTAAACGCAGGCATAATATATTCATACCAAAAATTGTGTACTATTTTATTTCTACCATCATCATATAAAAAAATATATATATGATGATTAGAAATCTATTATCAAATCGATTCATTGTTGTTTCTTGAAGAAACATGACCTACAATTCTCAATAATCCAGAAGATTATTAATATGAAATATATATTGTAGTTCTTGAACAAATATAATATTATCTCGTCATATTTTAATTAAATATGATTTGTTCCTGAAGAACGTTATGAGATCTAAGTTTTTGTGTAAATTCCTGAGGAAAAACACAAAACAATATTCCTGAAGAATATTGTAAAGGCTCTTGAAGAAGCTTTTGATTTATTTCATTTTGTACTATTCTTTTTTTTTCGTATATTTTTTTAAATTATTGCTCCCGAAGTAGCACAATTAAATTGCAATATTATTGACAAATATACTTGTTCTAAAAGAACAAGTCATATCGTATTAAAGCTCCCATGATAATACAATATTCCTGAAGAATATTGATACAAAATAATATCATAAATTATTATGCTCTTGAAGTAGCATAAATTTTAAATACAAATGTGATATTATCCCTCATTTTTTTTTTAATTTTATTAAAACTGACTTGTTTTATTTTTACTATGTAGATTTACATATGGCCAATATCACCAAGCTTGAGTTTGTTGCACTTGATATTTCTGGCAAGAACTATTTATCATGGACTCTTGATGCCGATATCCACTTGATCTCAAAGGGTCTGGGTGAGACAATAAAAGAAGGAAACAAAGAATCCCAGCAGGATCGTGCAAAGGCACTAATATTCCTTCGTCATCATCTCCATGATGATTTAAAAGTTGAGTACATCACCGTTAAAGATCCAAGTGAGTTATGGAAAAGTTTAAAAGAGAGGTTTGACCATCAGAGGACTGTAGTCCTCCCTAGAGCCCGACACGAATGGATACGTCTTCGCTTGCAAGATTTTAAAAGCGTGAGTGCCTATAATTCAGAGTTGTTCAGAATCAGCTCTACTTTGAAGCTTTGTGGTGAAAAAATAACTGATGAAGATATGCTTGAGAAAACATTCTCCACGTTCAACGCTTCAAATATGATCTTGCAACAGCAATATCGAGAGCGTGGTTTCAAAAAATACTCTGAACTCATATCTTGTTTATTGGTCGCTGAGCAAAATAATGGGTTGCTCATGCGAAACCACGAATTACGACCCACTGGTTCCGCAGCATTGCCTGAAGCCAATGCTACATTTAATCATGGAAATGGGCGTGGACGTGGACGTGGTTTTGGACATGGCACAACACATAGAGAAATATCCAACAACAAAAGGCACAAAGCATCCAATGATAGTAACCCATCCAAAAGGGAAGATAAATGCCATAGATGTGGCATGAATGGGCACTGGTCACGTACATGTCGTACGACAAAACATCTCGTGGACCTTTATCAGAAATCAATCAAGGGAAAAGAAAAGATTGAAACTAATGTCCTTGATTATGATGGTCCACTTACGACTCACTTAGATGTCTCTGATTTCTTTGCTCATTCAAAAGGAGATATTGATCACTTGATTGGGGGTGGTGTGTTAGACGATATTGATTAGTTTGAGAATTGTTGCGTTGTTATTTTCTTTGCTTGGGAATTTTTTTCAGTATGATGATTGCTTTTGAACTAATTATTTTTGGAATGGTTATTTCATAATAAATGAATTATTTCTAAAAAGATCCTTTAAATTATTACAGAAATTACAATGGATGCTTGTGATATTTGTCTAGCTGATAGTGCAACTACGCACAACATTCTCCAAGATAAGAAATACTTTCTCAAATTAACATTAGCAGAAGATAATGTTAATACCATATCAGGTGCATCAAACATCATTGAAGGCTCCAGAAGAGCATGTATTATTTTACCAAAAAATACTAAATTAGTTTTAGATTATGCACTTTACTCTAGTAAATCGAGAAGGAATTTACTAAGTTTTAAGGATATCCGCTGCAATGGATATCATATTGAGACAATGCAAGAAGGTAATAATGAGTACCTTTGTATAAATCTTTTGTGTCTGGCCAGAAGCAAACAAAAGAAAAATTCTCGACATTATCGTCTGGAATGTATTACACATTCATAAAAGCAATTGAGGCCAATTATGTCATGAAGTTCAATGACCCAAAGATCTTTATGCTCTGGCATGAAATATTTGGACATCCTGGAGCAACTATGATGCGTCGAATACTCAATACTTCATACGGACATAACATAAAGAACCAGAAGATTCTTTTAGCAAATGAAATCTCTTGTGATGCTTGCGCACAAGGAAAGTTAATCACTAGACCTTCAAGTACGAAAGTTAGCATTGAATCTCCATCTTTTCTAGAAAGAATTTAAGGAGATATTTGCGGACCAATAGATCCACCATGTGGACCATTTCGATACTTTATGGTATTAATTGATGCGTCTACTAGATGGTCCCATGTGAGCTTACTTTCAACTAGAAATATGGCATTTGCTAGGCTACTTGCTCAAATAATAAAATTACGAGCTCAATTCCCTGATAATTCAATCAAGGCAATTCGTCTTGACAACGCTGGTGAGTTTAGATCCCAAGCATTCGACGAATATTGTATGGCAATTGGAATTGAGGTCGAACATTCAGTTGCTCATGTCCATACACAAAATGGTCTAGCAGAATCGCTTATTGAGCGTCTTAAACTAATTGCAAGACCATTACTTATGAAATCAAAACTCCCAACTTCTGCTTGGGGTCATGCTATATTACATGCAACAACATTAGTTCATATTAGGCCAACGGCTTATCACCAATATTCTCCCATGCAACTTGTCTCTGGTCGAGAACCTGATGTTTCTCATTTACGAACTTTTGGTTGTGCTGTTCAAGTCCCAATTGCACCCCCACAACGCACAAAAATGGGTCCCTAACGAAGGTTTGAGATATACGTTGGGTTTGATTCACCTTCAATTATAAGGTATCTTGAACCTTTAACAGGTGATCTATTTACTGCACGCTTTGCAGACTGTCATTTTAATGAAATGACATACCCAACATTAGGTGGAACAAAACTACATCTAGAAAAGCAAAAGGATATCTCTTGGAATGAAAAAATCTTATCACATTTTGATCCGCGGAATAGTCAATGTGAGCAAGAAGTTGAAAAGATCATTCACCTACAAAAGGTTGCAAATCAACTACCTGATACCTTCGTTGATACACGAAGAGTGACAAAATCCTATATACCTGCTGCAAATGCACCAGCCAGAATCGATGTCCCTGAAGGATAAGTAATAGCAGCAAACGAATCCAAAGTACGTCAAAAGCGTGGTCGACCAATTAGTTCGAAGGACTCTGTACCTAGAAAAAGGAAGGTGCAAGATAAGAACCAAACAGGAATGATGATTGATCAATCAAATGAAAGTAATGTAGTTCCTGAAGAACTGTTAATGTCTGAAAATTATGAGATCTCAATAAATTATTCATATTCAAGTAAATTATTAGAGAGGGAAAATGTCATCATGGATGATATCTTTGCCTTTAATATGGCTCGAGAAGTTTCAAATGAGGATCCTGAACCAAGTCTCATAAAGACTCGAAATAGAGATGATTGGCCAAAATGGAAAGAAGCCATAGAGGCTGAATTAAATTCCTTGGAAAAACGAAAGGTGTTTGGACCTGTAGTTCAAACTCCGAAAAATGTTATCCCAGTAGGATACAAATGGGTTTTTGTTAGAAAGAAAAATGAACATCATGAAGTTACGAGATACAAAGCAAGACTCGTAGCACAAGGTTTCTCTCAAAGACCAGGAATTGATTATGAGGAAACGTACTCTCCAGTAATGGACACGATTACTTTTAGATTTTTGATTAGTCTGGCTGTGTCACAAAGGCTCAATATGCGCCTTATGGATGTAGTAACCGCGTATCTGTATGGTTCACTTGATAGTGACATATACATGAAAATCCCAGAAGGATTTAAATTACCAGCAGCAAGTAATTCATATCCCAAAAGCATGTTCTCAATTAAGCTGCAAAGATCGTTGTATGGACTTAAACAATCTGGACAAATGTGGTACAATAGACTTAGTGAATATCTGTTGAAAGAAGGGTATAAAAATGATGTTGTCTGCCCTTGCGTTTTCATAAAGAAAACAGACAGTGGATTTGCAATTATAGCAGTTTATGTTGATGACTTAAACTTAATTGGGACTCCTGAAGAGCTCAATAAAACTGTTGAATATTTGAAAACTGAATTTGAGATGAAAGATTTAGGAAAAACGAAATTCTATTTGGGTTTTCAAATTGAACATGTCGATGGAGGACTATTTGTTCATCAATCCTCTTATACTGAAAATGTGTTAAAGCATTTTTACATGGATAAAGCACATCCGCTTACATCACCCATGGTCGTTAGAACACTTGATGTAACTAAAGATCCTTTTCGACCTCTCGAGGATGGAGAAAAGATACTTGGTCCTGAAGTACCATATCTCAGTGCAATTGGTGCATTAACTTATCTTGCTAATTGTACTAGACCAGATATAGCTTTTTCTGTAAATCTCCTGGCAAGATATAGCTCTGCACCCACTATAAGACATTGGAATGGTATCAAACATATTCTACGTTATCTAAAGGGCACCATCGAACTTGGGTTATATTATTCAGAAAGTTCTGGATATTCTCTAGTAGGATATGCAGATGCAGGCTATCTTTCGGACCCGCATAAGGGTAAATCACAAACAGGCTATGTATTCACACGTGGAGAAACTTCTATATCTTGGAAATCTGTGAAGCAAACCCTAACAGCAACATCTTCAAATCATTCTGAAATAATTGCAATCCACTAAGCAAGTTGAGAATGTGTATGGTTGAGAAATTTGGCACATCACATTGAAGAGTCGTGTGGATTAACTACGTCAAAGGAGAATCCAACTGTATTGTATGAAGACAATGCGGCTTGCATTACACAACTCAAGGAAGGCTATATCAAAAGTGATAGAACAAAGCATATTTCTCCCAAGATTTTTTATAGGCATGATCTGCAAAAAGATGGCGAAATTGATGTTCAACAGATTCGCTCAAGTGATAATGTGGCGGACTTATTCACAAAGGCGTTGCCGACATCAACATTCAGAAGACTGGTACACAAGATTGGAATGTGTCAACTCAAAGATCTTATGTAATCGATTTCAGAGGGAGTAGCTGTACTCTTTTTCCTTCGATCGGGTTTTTTCCCACTGGGTTTTCCCGACAAGGTTTTAATGAGGCAGCATATATTAAAGGTCATTCAAGGGGGAGTGTTGTAATTAATGTATGAATGATCTTTATGCCCCCCTAAACCCTAATGGTGTACCTATAAATATAGGCCTTTGGCCTTCATAATAAGACACAATTTCTTCTTCTGTTTCATTTTCCTCTCTTTTCTCTCTAATTCATAACATCTTAATTATTCATTTTAAATTTTAGTATTAAAGGATCAGTCTCGCAATGAAACCAATTTATTATCTCACAGGAAATCCTCTCTCTCTCTCTCTCTCTCTCTCTCTATATATATATATATATATATATATATATGTATATATTCGAAGCATTAGATTAATTCTCTCTCGCATTCTCCAAATTTTGGATTCCTATTTATCAAAAATCTTGATTTCCACATCAATTTAAAATAATACTTAACTAATGGACAATCAAAATAAATAGAATTCGATATCTTGAATCCCACATCGATTTAAAATAGTACTCCACCAATAGAGAACCTAAATAAGTACTTAGAATTCATGTGTATTTTTCAACCACATAGTTATTTTACACACAAGCTTAAGATACTATTTTTATTGTAACACCCCCAAGATATTCGAGGTATATTACAGCGCCGTGAATCCCTATATGGGACCCACCAGGCTAAACAACCAATATACTCATCGACTCGCGGAAACAACAGAATAACACCTCGTCATAAAGACACAACAAAAAAATAAACTAGGTCAGGTGAGTACTGGCAGTTCACTTCTGGACTCGGCTGATGTCCAGGTAGCGCACGCGATGGCCGATAGCGAGCGCTACCGAGAGGTTATTAGCGCACGCTACGTTTCGGGTAGCGCATGCTAACAGCCCAGAATCTGGTTACTGGACTGGGACGTTAACTTTTGGACTAGAGTTTTGTCCCGTTAGTGCACGCTAACTTCTGAGGATTAGCGCGCGCTAACACTCCCTGGCTATATAAACCAGGGAGTTGACCCAGATGTACATCTTTTCTCATTTCTTCTCCCTCTCCGCGGCTTTGGCGATTTGGGCAATTCTCTTGGCGATTTCTTCCTCCAATCATCCCCGCCATCATCTTCCTTGAGTTCTTGGTGTATAATAACAACATCAACATGAATCTTTCATCATAATCCAAGGTAAAACTCCTAGAACCTTGTTTTTGGGTAAATTGGGGGTTTTCGCGTTTTCGCCCGATTCGTTCCGTATGATAGATTAATTCATGATGAATATGATTAATCTTGTTGGTATTATTGGTTTTCCTACGGATTCGTGGTGTTTTTGTAATCGAGAGGGTTTGGTTGCGGTCCGCCCTCGTCGTTGTTTTTATACGAATATACATGAATCGTAGGCGGGTGTTCGGGTGTATTCTAATTCCATATTCGTTTAGGATTGGTTGTAATTGTATTCTTCGAATCGTTAGGTTCGGTTTCGTCGGTTCCTCACGGTCGTGTTTGATTCTTCCGTTCCGTTCGTGTCACCTTCTATTAATCGAGGCAAGTACCCTTATGAACTTACAATCTTGACATGTTAGTTTTGCGTGAGAAATTGGGTGTGTGTGTATGCTCACTACGGGTTAGATCTGATGGGGTCTCGGTAGGGGTCCACGGAGGTGTGGATCGACGAGCTTTGCTTTTAACCACTATGGGTTAGATCCGACGGGGTCTCGGTAGGGGTCCACGGAGCTGTGGATCGACGGTTAATTGTGGTGCATTTTACAAATGTGTTCTGGATTATGGCGTTTCGGAAATGTGTGTTTCAACTGATGTTTTCTGAATTGCATGCTTGACTATATGTGTAAGGTGTAAGTTGTTCATTTGGTTACTTGTACTAGCGTAATTGCTAACCCCTCTGGGGACCCGTTTTGGGGAAATTCATTTCATGAATTTCAGGTCAAGTTCTCCTAGACAAATGGGCGCTGGACTAGTATGCGGATGATGGCCGTGCGTGATGATTGTGCACGAGTAGTGTCTTATTACTTTCTACCTTTTTACCATTCGTCGATTTGTAAACTAATAGAAGTACTCGAGTACTTGGGAGATTCTTGTTTTTCCGGATTGTATCGTTGTCTATTGTGTTCGTGTCGAATGATTGTGTTGTGTTTGACCGGTCGAACTGGCGCGCGCGCTATCGGCGAAACGTAGCGTGCGCTAAAAGCGTATCAGTAGCGCGCGCTATCCGCCATAGCGTGCGCTACCTGGGCACCTGATCGAGTCCAAGAGCAAACCTGCCCAAGATCGATGTACTTGCTAGCGCGCTATAAAACAAGCGTAGCGTGCGCCATCAAGGATGATTAGCGCGCTATAAAGTAACATTAGCGCGTTAGTACGAGGTAACAATAAATCAAACCCCAAACACGAACAAAGCATCAAACGGAACAACACAATACGTATGATAACATACAATGGATCTACGGAAACCAGACGCGGTTAGAACAACAATTACGAGAATCAGATCAATAGACGACAGAAGAAATACACTGAAAAAAATACACGAGGGTCGCTACAAACGAGAAATACACCGGAAAATGAAAATACCGGGAAAGAAAAAATGCGGATATTACATTCTACCCCTCTAAAAATAAGTTTCGTCCTGAAACTTAAGAAACAAACAACTCAGGGTACCTAGCACGCATGCTATCCTCGGTTTCCCAAGTTGCCTCCTCGACACCATGTCTCGACCACTGCACCTTGACCAAATGGATGGTCTTATGCCTCAGTTGCTTCTCACGATGCTCCAAAATCTTCAAAGGATGCTCCTCATAAGTAATATCCTCGGCGACATCAATTTCACCATAATCGATGACGTGACTAGGGTTCGGGACATATCTCCTCAGCTGGGAAACATGAAAAACGCTATGAACATGACTCAGGGCTAGGGGTAACGCCAAACGGTATGCCAACCCACCGACTCACTCGAGAATCTCGAAGGGTCCAATAAATCTCGGACTCAACTTCCCCTTTTTCCCGAAACAGAAAACTCCTCTCGTCGGCGACATCTTCAGTAAAACGTGGTCTCCCACCTCGAATTCTAAAGGTTGACGACGGACATCGGCATATGACTTCTGTCGACTCTGGGCAGTCAACATCCGTTCCCGAATTAATTCTATCTTCCGCCTCGTCTCTAGAACGATATCCGGCTCGGTCCCGACCATATCAGATGCCGCATTCCAACAAATCGGTGATCGACAACGCCGCCCATAAAGTGCCTCATACGGTGCCATCCGAATCGACGCGTGCCAACTATTGTTGTACGTGAATTCGATCAATGGCAAATGCTCCTCCCAGTCATTGCTCCAATCGAGAGCACAAGCACGCAACACATCCTCGAATGTCTGTATAGTGCGTTCCGACTGTCCATCTGACTGAGGATGAAAAGAGGTACTCAAATGCAAACGAGTACCCAACGCCTTATGCACCGCCTGCCAAAAATGCGATACAAAACGGCCATCACGATCCGAAACAATATACTTCGGAGTACCGTGAAGCCTTACAATCTGCGCGATAAACACACGAGCCAACTTCTCCGGGCCCCAAGTGTCCTTGATGCCCAGAAAATGTGCCGACTTGGTCAGACAATCAACAATCACCCATACCATATTCATGCCCGACCTCGATCTCGGCAAACTCGTAATGAAATCCATCGATATGTCTTCCCATTTCCATTCCGGAACAGGAAGTGACTGCAATAACCCGGCCAGTCGCTGATGCTCGATTTTGACCTGCTGACAAGTCAAACATCTCGCTACAAACTGCGCGACCTCCTCCTTCATATCATTCCACCAGAAAATCCTTCTCAGGTCCTTGTACATCTTACTCGAACCAGGATGAACGGAGTAAGGTGTAGCATGGGCCTCACGCAAAATACTCTGTCTCAGCTCTGAGTCGTTCGGTACACAAAGCCGACTCTGGAATCTCAAAACACCACCCTCGTGAATCACAAACCCAGGAGACTTTCCCTTAAGAACGTTCTCTCGGATTTGAGTAATCATCGGATCCTCCAACCGCTTCAGCTTAATCTCATCGATTAAAGACGACGAAATCTCTAAAGCACAAAGTTGCCCGACAGCTCCAGGCAACAAAACCTCAACATCTAACTCGATCAAAACCCGCCGAAGTTCAGACTGAGACGTAAGGATCTCAAGTGTTCGCAACGCAACCGGTTTCCGACTCAAGGCGTCGGCCACGACGTTTGCCTTGCCCGGATGATAAAGGATTTCGAGGTCATAATCCTTAATCAACTCTAACCACCTCCTCTGTCTCATATTCAACTCCCGCTGAGTAAATATGTACTTCAAACTTTTATGATCGGTAAAAATCTGACATGCAGAGCCGAAAAGATAGTGACGCCAAATCTTGAGCGCAAAAACAACTGCCGCTAACTCCAAATCGTGAGTAGGGTAGTTAAGCTCATACGGCCTCAACTGTCTCGAAGCATAGGCAATGGTCTTGCCGTGCTGCATCAATACGCACCCAAGACCCTGAACCGAAGCATCACTATACACAGCAAAACTTTCGTTACCACACGGTAGTGCTAAAACCGGGGCTGAAGTTAAACGCCTCTTCAGCTCCTCAAAGCTATCCTGTCTCTCGTCATTCTAGACGAGCATCTCGGATTTCGGGAGCAACTGTGTAAGTGGTCGAGCTAGTTTCGAGAAATCCTCGACGAACCTACGATAGTAGCCAGCCAAACCCAAGAAACTACGGACCTCCTTCACATTCTTAGGCGGTGTCCAATCCAACACTGCCTCAACTTTCTGCCGGTCCACACGAACTCCCTCGACTGAAATTACGTGACCCAGGAACATCACTTCTTTCAGCCAAAATTCACATTTCGAGAACTTTGCATAGAGTCGCTCGGTCGTCAAAATGTCTAACACCACACGCAAATGATAGGCGTTCTCCTCATCGTTCCTCGAATAAATAAGAATGTCGTCAATGAAGACGACAACACACTTATCCAGATACTCGATAAAAATCTTGTTCATCAACTGCATGAACACCGGCGGCGCATTAGTCAACCCGAAAGGCATGACTACAAATTCATAATGTCCGTATCTTGTCCGAAAAGCTGGTTTCGGTACGTCGGACTCCTTCACCCGAAGCTGATAGTATCCCGATCTCAAATCGATCTTCAAGAATACCGCAGCCCCTGCAACTGATCGAAGAAATCATCAATCCTCGGCAGAGGATACTTATTCTTGATGGTCACCTTGTTTAGCTCGCGATAGTCGATACACAAACGCAGTGAAACATCCTTCTTCCGAACAAACAAAACCGGTGCGCCCCAAGGCGAAGAGCTCGGTCGAATATATCCTGACTCCAGAAGCTCACTCAACTTCTTCTTCAACTCGGCCATCTCGGAAGGTGACATGCGATACGGCGCCTTCGAAAGCGGAGCCGCACCCGGCTCTAACTCGATAGCAAACTCTACCTCACGGTCCGGTGGCAATCTCAGTAACTCGTCAGAGAAGACGTCGGGAAACTCACTAACAACTGGATCGATGAAAGCTCGACTCCATCACTCTCCGCCTTCAAGGCGTAGCACCAATAACCAGTACACTCCTTCCGCAGGAGTTTCATCGCCTTCAAAGTATTAATAACAAGTTTCTGGTTCCCCCTCTTTCGCCCCGCGAAAGAGTGCTCGGTGCCATCCTCGGCTAACATAGTGATGATTCTCGTACGATAATTCATGATCGCGCCATGCCGTTCGAGCCAGTCATCCCCAAGAATTAAATCCTCGCCCTCAATTCCCACAACAATAAGATTAGAGAGCCAAGCCCTCTCACAAATAGTCACAGCACAATCTCGAATCTCACGGTCACCAACGATCCTATCACCGCTAGGAAGTTTAACGATGAAAGGCTTGCATGGCGATAAACAATCAAGACCCAAACGGCGCACACATTCCCAGGACACGAACGAATGCGTAGCACCAGAATCGAAAAGCATGCTGACAGGATGCAAATGGATGTGAACGGTACCTGTGGCAACGGTAGCGGCTGGGTCATCGGCCCTCCTCATCTCATAAATGCGCGGGTGAGCGGAGCCGACACTGGAAGCTCCTCTCATTGGCCGACTCGCCTCTCCCTCGGCTTGCACTCGGTGGAGACTGCGGAGCAAACGAACCTTGATTCACACTTGGTTCCCTAGGCGCAGGAATGGAAGCCTAGGCACCAAGGATTTTCTCTCTCTCAGCACAAAAAGCAACTTTGTGGCCCCGCTGGCCACACCGATTACATGTCAGCAAAGGACTCAGACATGTACGACTAATGTGGCCCGGTCGACCACAGTTAAAACACTTCGTGTCCTGAAAAGGAGTATTGGTAGCTCCGCGATAGAACGGGCGGAACCACCACCAGCGGAAAAGTTAGCAGACTCGGACTTCTGCTGACCCCCACCGTTGTGGCCCGAAAAATTTCCGGCGGACTTTTACTTCTTGCTCTCGCGAGCCGCCTCACTCGCCGTTACAAACATATCGTAAGCAAGGGCCCTACTCTGATAATCCTTCAAAGTAGTGCAGACGAGCCCAGACATATAGTCCCGAATTGACAGTTTCATCCTCCTGGAAAAATGGAAAATTTTGTCGCTCTCTTCGACAACTTAAGTCTACACATAGCCCAACTCCTTGTTAAAATCGGCAATAACTTGAGATACGGGAATATCCCGTGGTTGAGCATCATAGAAAGCATGGACTCGAGCCTGTATGACTGGCCACGGGCAATATTCGGTCTCCATCAATTCCTGAAATTCGGCCCACGAAGCAACATGGTCTTCGGGCCCAACGGCCTCCCACCAATCCATAGCGTCCCCAGTGAGAAAGTACTGGGCAATAGGGACCTTACGGTCCTCGGGACAGTTGGTAGCAGTGAAGACTTTAGATATCTCCTTGATCCACCCCTCCCAGCCGATCGGGTCCGAAGCTCCCGAAAACTGAGGAGGATGCATCTTGATGACATTCTGAAGCCAACGATCCATTCCGCCCCGATTAGCGTGGGTCGGATCCGGGTTCTGAACCGCCTGAGCTATCGCCGCCATTTGGTTCACCATTTGCTGCATAACGGCCGCAATACCAAGGTCGGCGCGCTCTTGAGAAGAAGCATGACTGTGACGGTCGCCGGTACTGCCGGATCCCGAAGAATGCGACGTGGCCGCCCCACCGGCTGCCCCACGTCCTCAGCCGCGTCCACGACCACGACCACGACCACGGACTCTTCCAGCATCCATACTGATGTTAAATAAGTAGCAAAAGCCATACGATGGTAAGTACGAGAGGAAAACCATTAAAATCAAGAATCGAAGGTACGATACAAGGAAACAAAGAACAGAGTAAGGAAAACTTACGGGCACTGGAAGTACCGGAATCATGGCAGCGTGATGACGATGTGCAAGACGAAACACAACAAGACCCAATGAACCGACAAGCCTAGGTATCCATAAATCTAGATGCTCCGATACCATTTTTTGTAACACCCCCAAGATATTCGAGGTATATTACAGCGCTGTGAATCCCTACATGGGACCCACCAGGCTAAACAACCAATATATTCATCGACTCGCGGAAACAATAGAATAACACTTCGTTATAAAGACACAACACAAAAATAATCCACCGGGTTCGACCGGTCAAACACAACACAATCATTCGACACGAACACAATAGACAACGATACAATCCGGACAAACAAGAATCTCCTAAGTACTCGAGTACTTCTATTAGTTTACAAATCGACGAATGGTAAAAAGGTAGAAAGTAATAAGACACTACTCGTGCACAATCATCACGCACGGCCATCATCCGCATACTGGTCTAGCGCCCGTTCGTCTCGGAGAACTTGACCTGAAATTCATGAAATGAATTTCCCCAAAACGGGTCCCCAGAGGGGTTAGCAATTACGCTAGTACAAGTAACCAAATGAACAACTTACACCTTACACATATAGTCAAGCATGCAATTCAGAAAACATCAGTTGAAACACACATTTCCGGAAACGCCATAATCTAAAACACATTTGTAAAATGCACCACAATTAATCGTCGATCCACACCTCCGTGGACCCCTACTGAGACCCCGTCGGATCTAACCCATAGTGAGCAAACACACACACACACCCAATTTCTCACGCAAAACTAACATGTCAAGATTGTAAGTTCATAAGGGTACTTGCCTCGATTAATAGACGGTGACACGAATGGAACAGAAGAATCCAACACGACCGCGAGGAACCGACGAAACCGAACCTAACGATTCGAAGAATACAATTACAACCAATCCTAAACGAATACGGAATTGGAATACACCTGAACACCCTCCTACGATTCATGTATATTCGTATAAAAACAACGACGAGGGCGGACCGCAACCAAACCCTCTCGATTACAAAACTACCACGAAATATACCATGAATCCATAGGAAAACCAGTAATACCAACAAGATTAATCATATTCATCATGAATTAATCTATCATACGGAACGAATCGGACGAAAATGCGAAAACCCCCAATTTACCCAAACACAAGGTTCTAGGAGTTTTACCTTGGATTAGGATGAAAGATTCGTGTTGATGTTGTTATTATACACCAAGAACTCAAGGAAGATGATGGTGGGGATGATTGGAGGAAGAAATCACCAAGAAAATCGCCCAAATCGCCAAAGCCGGGGAGAGGGAGAAGAAATGAGAAAATATGTACATCTGGGTCAACTCCCTGCTTTATATAGCCAGGGAGTGTTAGCGCGCGCTAATCCTCAGAAGTTAGCGTGCGCTAACGGGACAAAACTCTAGTCTAGAAGTTAACGTCCTAGTCCAGTAACCAGATTCTGGGCCGTTAGCGTGCGCTACCCGAAACGTAGCGTGCGCTAATAGCCTCTCGGTAGCGCGCGCTATCGGCCATAGCGTGCGCTACCTGGACATGAGCCGAGTCCAGAAGTGAACTGCCAATACTCACCTGACCTAGTTAGCGCGCGTTATCGGCCAAACGTAGTGTGCGCTAAAAGCGTATCGGTAGCGCGCTATCGGCCATAGCGTGCGCTACCTGGGCACCTGACCGAGTCCAATAGCAAACTGTCCAGTACTTGACAGACTTGCTAGCGCGCGCTACAAAACAAGAGTAGCGTGCGCTACTGAAGGATGATTAGCGCGCGCTATAAAGTAAAACATTAGCGCGCGTTAGGCACAGGGTAACAACAGTCCGAAATCCCGAAACACGAACGAAGCATCAAACAGAACAACACAATACGTATGATAACATACAATGGATCTACGGCAACCCCGTACGACGGTTCCGAACAACAATTGCGAGAATCATATCAATAGATGACGGAAGAAATACACTGAAAAAAATACACGTGGGTCGCTACAAACGAGAAATACACCGGAAAATGAAAATACCGGGAAAGGAAAAATGCAGATATTACATTTATTGTGTTTAATTTGGCTAATTATTAAGTTGGACAAATAAATAATTTAATTTTTTTAGTGAAAGTTTAATTGGGTCAATTACTAAATTTACATTAATAATAGCGTTACGGATTCGAAGCATTAGATTAATTCTCTCTCCTACGTGGCATTCTCTTAATTTTGGATTTCTACTTATCTAAAATCTTGAATCTCACATCAACTTAAAATAATACTTAACTGGTGGACAATCCAAATAAATAGAATTCGATATCTTGAATCCCACATCGATTTAAAATAGGACTCCACCAATGGAGAACCTAAATAAGTACTTAGAATCAATGTGTATTTTCAACCACATAGTTATTTTACACATAAGCTTAAGAATATTATTTTTATTGTGTTTAATTTGGCTAATTATTAAGTTGGACAAATAAATAGTTTAAATTTTTAGTGAAAATTTAATTGGGTCAATTATTAAATTTACATTAATTTTAAATATTACTTAACCGATACACAATCTAAATAAATAGAATTCATTGTCTTGAGTCCCACATTGATTTAAAATAGAACTTCACCAATGAAGAACCTAGATAAATATTTAGAATTCAATGTGTATTTTTCAATTCCATATTTATATTTCACACACAAGTTTATGAATTTTATGTTTACTCTGTTTAATTTGTCCAATTATTAAGTAGGACAAATAAATAGTTAAATTTTTTAGTTAAAATTAATTTGATCAATTATTAAATTTATATTACTTTATTTGTCTAAAATTTAAATATCACATCTGTTTTATTTAGTACTTTTATTTTTATTGAAAATTTTAGTTTGGCTAATATTAATAATATCAGTTTTTAAATAATTAATTTTATTTTTTATTTAAAAATCTAATTTGACCAATTATCAAATTTGTGTTAATCGTGTTTATCTGAAACACATCGATCTTAAATGAGGCTCTATCGATTGGGGTACTAAATAAATATTTAAAATTAATGTTATTTTTTACTCCATAATTACTTTGCATGTTTAATAGTTTTAAACACTACAAGAAAACGCCTATCAGCGACCAAAAATATCAGCGCCCGCAAAATCCGTCGCTAATTGTTAGAA
This sequence comes from Orobanche coerulescens, assembly GCA_033398695.1. Classification (NCBI taxonomy): domain Eukaryota; kingdom Viridiplantae; phylum Streptophyta; class Magnoliopsida; order Lamiales; family Orobanchaceae; genus Orobanche; species Orobanche coerulescens. Next base: position 167,782,172 of record CM065805.1, on the reverse strand, counting down.
TCAGCGACTGGTATCAGCGACCGTGTCAAAACACGTCGCTAACAAATGTCAGCGACCACTGTCCGTCGCTATACGGTCGCCAACCCCGCCATATTGATACCGCGGAAAAATTTCAGCGACCACCTTACATCAGCGACCGCTTTCCGCCGCACATAGTTCCACGTGAGCAAAAATTTAGCGACCGACTGCGGTAGCTGATCCGTTGCTATTGTGCTAAGTTTTAGCGATGGAGACTTATCAGCGACCGATCGCGGTAGCAGAAAGTTCCACCTCAGCTTTCTACAACTGATTTAGTAGCTAAGAATTAATATAATATATTTTATTTCCAATTGCATTACACAAAAATATAATTCATGCCGATTGTTAGATTAGAATTGATTTGAAATCAAATGCAATTTTAATTATTATATTTTATCTCATGCAAAACACGGCTCTTTTATAAATACCAATTATTAATTTGATACATTTTAAAGTCTTATTTTTTTTTAATTTATAGAGTTGATAATATAGATATTTTATTTTAATTTTGTATGTTATTAATATGATTTAAACTCAAATTTATGTGAGTATGTTATAAATATTATACTTAAAATTGTTGTTAATAAATATCGAACCCTTAAATCTTTGTTAGTATGTTATAAATATTTTGTTAGTATATTATAAATATTAATTTTGAAATTATTTTTGTTGTTAGTGAGTATCGAACTTTTGATATTTGACAGGGCTGTCTAAAAGGTTTCTGGTTCTCGGTTAGAACCGGAACCACATTGGATTGCGGTTCCGGGGAACCGGAACCACATTATACGGTTATGGTCTGGTTCTTGATAGGGAATTTGGAAAATTTTCGGCTTTCGTCTAACCGGAACTGTTCGATTTTGAACCGAAAAACCGAAAATTTAACTTTTTTTTTATAATTATATTATATATTTAAATTTTATTATTTTCAATCCCTAAAATTAAAAATGCAAAATAACCCCTGACTTTACAATTCGAGAATCACATAGCCCCTGGCTTTACATTTCGATAGAAGCCACACTCTCTGTCTCCCTCTCTCTATCTCTCTCTTTTCGATAGAAGCCTCTCTCTCTCTATCTATCTATCTCTCTCTCTCTCGCTCTCTCATCTTCTTGGAGCTGGATCAAAATTTCTTCACGATGAATGGCTTACAAACACCAGTGTGGATCTAAGTCAAAATCAGAAGCTAAATCGATACAAGCTTGGTACGTGAAATTATCCCCAATTTTTTTTTCGAAATTGTAAAAAAAATTCATCTACTCTAAAAATCTTACTCTGTCATCTCATTCTAGTTCCGGGAACCTTTTCTTTTTCAAACGAGTAAGCTATTTTGTCTTCTTGGTAGAAAGATTTCGATTTTGAAGGATAGGTATGTATCCAAAACCCTAATTTTCTTTTATTATTATGTTGTGTTCTTTCATGTTAGCAAAAACATGTGTAACTTATGGCCAGTAAAGGCCATTGTGTTTTAAGTCTATTTTGCGGTAATTGAAACTAAGAAATCTAATGAGGACCAGCTGATTTAGCAACAGAATAAAACTAACCAGGCATTTGAAATTATCTAACAAATAATGTTGAGATTATTTGACAGCTTTTTATTAATGATATAGAAGTGTTGCTTCATTAGTTTATCTTGTTTGCTATTTTTTATTTATTTGGTGTGTTTATCGTGTTTCATCGAGTTGTTGCACTTATGAATATTGGTCAAAATTTGGAGGTAAGGATGATGACTTGGAATTGTTGTGATCAAGTTGGAACTTATGGTATGGATATGAATTTTGGATTTTATAGTTAGTTTTTAGAAAGGCTAATTGTGTAGGATTGGACTTTGGCTTTCATTTTTGTATTACTAATCTTCAACTTTTGATGTATCACTATACATCATGGATTCATGGATGAAACTTAAATTTAGCACATGCCTGTCAGTCTGCACCATTGTCATTTGCTAAAAATATATGATAATGCTTCTAAATACTTCTTCCCATTCTTAATAAGTGAAGTTTTGCCTTTTCTAACTATTTTCAAAATAAATGATGCTGCACATATTTTTCCTTTTAATTTCGTTCATACCCTTAATTAACTCACCTCAGAAGTTTCATATTTTTCACACTTCATTAATTATAGATATCCATACTTCATTACTTAAGTTTAATATTGACGTAATAAATACTCCTTAATTGGTGGGAAGAAGTTCAGAGCTTCACTTATTAAGATTAGGAGGGAGTATAATTTTATCTTCCTAATTAGGATCTTAAAATTTTTATCATGTGTTAGTAAAGGCCATTGTGAATAGAACAGAGCATGAACACACGTATGTTTGAGTTGCATTTGTTGTGATGTCCGTGGTTAATTAGGTTGTCTGCATGTATAAATTATTTAAGGTCCACACAGTTGAGTCATTGTACTCGAGCATGTACTAGCATAGAGTATGTTTAAGATAGAAAGAGAGAGAACCTGAGTGGTCCAACCATCAAATGATCTTGTTAAGTAAACTTTTGAGGCGGAATTAGGCCAAATTATGTAGAGGTGGTTTGAAGGCGTAAAGTTCTAGATCCGGTATCTACTCCCCTTCGTTTCGCTTTGAGCATTTTTTGTGCTTCACTGAAACAGATTCGCTAAAAATCACTTTTTGTCAAAAAAAATGTTCCGCCTTCTTTCAGCCCTAAATCAGTTAAGACCATTTCTCCTGATGACCAAAGTTTCCTGACCCAACAGTTGCCCCTTCTATCCCGTACAAAGAGACTTTTCCCACAAAAGACTCGCTTATTCTACCGATTCGGGTGCAGGGAAGAGAAAGTTATTCGCCTTCCTTTAAAAGGAGCTTCTCGCCATTAAACTTATCCATGCTAATCCTTACAGCAAAAAAGACTATTATGCGGTATCCCGATAGAGGCTTTCAGGTTTGCTTCTACATCTTCAGCTCAGGGAAGCAACAGCTCATTTCACCGGATACTCGGCAGTAGCGAATAACCCAGGGAAACAGCTGCATTAGCTTGAATAGTCCGTAAAAATAATATTCAAATTGGAACCAAAAGGCATTCCGAACTTGTGCTAACGGTCGACCTTGGCATAACTCTTTTTGTGGAAAATCATTCCCTTTTCCACAAACCATCGTAGGACAATCGAAGCAAAGTTGACTTGGTGATCTCTCCAAACATGGTAAATGATTTCCATGTCGATATTTACTAAACGCTGCTGAGCATTGACCTTCGGCATTAGGCATCTAGTAATAGCGTCATGAAGTAAACAAATATTGATTCCAAAGTCATTGTTTTTAAATCGACCCGTATTTACTTCAATCACAGCTTTGTCCGACAAGAAATCACGAACTTTAGATTCATGAACACCATAACTTTCATCATCAAAAAAAATATCAATCACTTTATCCGGAGCGGCAAATTGACCTTTGCAACAAAATCCCTCATTAGGGAGGCCAAAAATCTCAGATAATTTTGCAGCATCCAACATGATAGGTTTTCCACGGACAGTAGAATTAACAACGGCTAATCCCTCAGAATCATAAGTCACAAAGAAATTTGCGTAGAATTCTCGTACGCAATCCACAAAAATCGGACGAGCGAGACTTACGAACTGATTGATACCAAGCATATCGAAAAATTCTTCTATTCCAATACCAATAGAGTTCAAAGATTCAAAGTCAAAATGGTCACTTGGAGTTACCTCTTCATCGATTAACACTTCTTTAAAAATCTTTGCGGCTTGGGCATTCCTGAAAATCGGCTCTCCAGGGGTTGAAGAAGAGGATTGAGATGTCTCTCCTCTGCGTTTCTTGTTCGTCCTAGTAGCCATTTGATGGAGTTGGTCGGAAAATTTGAGATATCGGACGGATTTTTTTTGGAGTTTGAGTAGGGTTCGTCGGCAGATAAAAAGGGATTAGGGAAAGAATGAAAGAAAACTGTCGATCTGGGTATTTAAGTAACAGGGTCAAAAGGCTTTACGTACGTTATAGGCTATAGGTAACGTACGTAGTGAAAAATCTAAAACTCGCTAGACTAAAAACTGAGATCGGTTACGTACGTAGTCCAAAGCACCCTTACGTACGTAATGTCCTCTTACGGACGTAATACTCCTGTCTTAATGGCCGTAAGCCGGACCAAATGAATAGTGATTTCCTTTTGATGATATCCCATTTTTAATGACCATTTAATGTAAATATGATGAATATGCAACACTTAAAAATGATCAACATGTCCCATTCCTAAATTTATGCGAATAAAGTTGAAAGCTTCTTCGGGTAATGGTTTTGTAAAAATATCCGCCAATTGTTCATTTGTACCAACAAATTGGAGATGTACATTCCCGTTTTAGACATGGTCACGAATAAAGTGGTGACGGATTTCTATATGTTTTGTCCTACTATGCAATATGGGGTTTTTGCTTAGATTAATGGCACTTGTATTGTCACAAAAAATAGGTGTATTTTTAAGTTCGATGCCATAATCTAGAAGTTGATTTTTGATCTAAAGGACTTGTGCACATGCACTTCCCGCAACCACATATTCTGCTTCAGCTGTGGAAGTAGCGACACTAGTCTGTTTCTTACTCCCCCATGAAATTAAACATGAACTCATAAAATGACAAGTTCCGGTGGTGCTCTTTCTATCAATTTTACATCCACCGAATTCGGCATCACTATATGCAAAAAGTTGAAAATCAATGCTAGAAGGATACCACAGACCTAAGCCAGCAGTATATTTTAAATAACGAAAAGTCCTTTTGCATGCAATGAAATGGGATTCTTTAGGATTCGCTTGAAAACGAGCACATAAGCAAGTAGCAAACATTATATCGGGTCTACATGCAGTTAACACTACGCCATAAGTGTTCATATGCAACGCTTCCTATTGTTGCATTATGCCCCATTTTCTGTTGCCTTAGGCCAGAAATTGATATATGCAACATTTTGTGGGTGTGCATCTGATCGCGTGGCATTTGACCTCTAATCCAACACTTTTCCTTTCTAATGCAACAGAGAGAAAGTATTGCATTATGTACATAGTGCAACACAAAAGAAAATATATGCAACAGAAAATAATGTTGGCTTAGAGGAGAATACAGTTCAGAAAAGTGGGGCCCAAACTAATGACACATCAGCAGTGGCCCATTTGGCCACATCAGCAGTGGGTCCCACTTAATCCATGTCAGTGGTGAGCCCTTTTGCCACGTCAACAGTGGATCCCACTTCATCCACGTCACTAGTGGGTCCCACCAGACATAATGCAACACTATCCAACAGTAATATGGTTGTTATATGCAACACTAATTTGAGAATATGTACTAATTGGAGAATATGCAACAATAACTGAAAGATAAATGCAATACTTTAACTAAAAATTTCGGAATAACTATATCGTACGTACATCATTCCATACAAATAAAATACCATATCCAATATTCACACCCTGCCATTCAGTACCAAATACCAACATCCCAACAAACAGTCGACGCAAAATACCAACTACTATCCAACAAACCTTATACTAACAATTCGACACGCAACACCCTCAACGCTAAGTAAGCATTTACGGAACCAGGAGGTGCTCCATTGGTTGCCTGTTGAAACACTTTTTACTGCATGTTGGTTTTAAAGCTGGTACACGGTATGAACTTGTCACTTCTCATTTTCAATTCCAGCGTTCCTTGGTTCTTTCCCAACTGCAGCTGCATTCGCTCGCAAACGGGTTCTCGGTCCCTGTGTAAACTTCTTTTTCTTAGCATCTATGGCTCTCTACAAAACAAAATTCAAGTTTCGCATTAGTGCAATTCATAAAATTCGTATGCATAAAGCCAAACAGTAAGCAATTAATATTCTATTTTTATATAAAACATATGCAAAAAGTACCTTTTTTTTAAAAAAAATTTTTTTTGTATTTTCAACCAGCACCTATCCAATTCATTATGCTACACCCCAAAATATCAAAATCCAATATACATCTCAACCCCAGCAATATAAAATTATTAAAATATAACAGATTGATAGACTGCTATAACAGAACATATAATAGACCACTATAAGTATGTCTAAACTGCATAATCGAGATTGAGAGAGTGTTCTGAATCCATCGAATATGTTGAAGAGAATAATGAAGACATATTACAAAGCTGGCATAAGACAACAGGCAACTATGTAACTACTATTTAAGCTTAGAGTGAAAACCTTGGCAGATTCACCCATGCTTTATCCATCGAATATGAATTATGAGTACACCGAGAACACTACAAGAGTTAATAATATTAGCACAATTTGAATAGTTAATAATTAAGTACATCTCAGTGTACCTTAACTGCTAGCCCAAAGCATTGAACTAGAAGGTCCTGAGATTAAAAGGAGAGTACTAAAGGTAATGCTTACGGTCATAAGTGCGATGAACTAGAAGGTCCTGATCAATGCATGAATAGGAATCTCCCAGTATTTCTGCAACCTATGATTATGTAAACATATTAATATTTGCCATAAATATATGTATTAGTACACTTAAAGAGTAGGGGACAATAAAACAAGCCTCAACAAGAGTAGGTGTAAAGACCAAAAATCCATATACGAGTAAGATGGAGCATATTTACATAAATTCAGACCTGCATATGTGAGTATGTGAGAGCCATTGTTAGATGTCCCAACTACATATATATATATATATATATATATATATATATATATATATATATATATATATATGTAACAACCCCAAGTTATTCAGGGATATTACAGCGCCGTAAGCCCCGCCGTGGGACCCACAAGGCTAAACATACGCGGAACCATAATTTTTGACCGATAAGGTCTACACACATTGGAATGAAAAACAATACAAAGTTATTCGAAATATAATCAATGTATTCACAAACATCACAACTCAATTCAATACTTCGGCAAACACAGGCCGGAACATCAAGAAAAAAGGAAAACAATACTCGAGTATTCAATAGCCAATCCAGTACAACAACACTAAACGGGAATCTCCAAATAAATAAAACTGGAAGAAAGACACAGTATCACACTTGCCCACCATCTTTATGCCGACCCGATACCTGCCCGTCCGCTCTCCTGGAACCTGAAATACATGAAACGTATTTCCCCCATAAAGGGGTTAGCCGTCGAATAGTTAGTGCAAGTATAACAGTATGAAACATAATACTCCTCGACAATAAAGTAAATGTAATCCGTCAATTCATCAATATCCGTCAATTCATCAATTTAAGACTAGTATTCCGGAATGACTAAAATCTCAAGACGTATGTGAATGCCGTAGAAACGGTTCGTTCATATCATACGTCGTTACATGTAGGAATGCCGTCAAAACGGTTCGTTCATTACATGCCAACATTATTTCATATGAATGCCGTAGAAACGGTTCGTTCATATCAACCATGGAATCGCACTGAGGCTACGAAACCCTCAGAGGACCATAGGCCGTCCGAGTGGCTAGAAATAATCATACCATCAATATTTCATACTTTCAAAGTCGAACGCATAATCATAAATGTATACATGCCTTTGAGACATCGAGAAATCGACGGAGGAAGGTATGAGTTCGGTAGGTCCGAAACGCGCTTGGCACCTAAGCGATTCGCAAGGAATATGACAATTAATTATCCATACTCAAATTACGAAGAGACTCCCGAAACTCGTCTACGATTCAAGAAAATATACGAGTGGATAACTAAAGGTTGGGAAATCGCCCAAACTCTCACAAGTCCGAAACGGCACAATCTAACCGTAATATCGGAAGAAAACACTCATACGGTATAGATATATATCAAAATCTCAAGGTTCTCAAGCTTCAATCGGACAAAACGGACGAATCTACGAAAACCCCAAAATCCAACACAAAATTCAAAGTGTTCTTGAATAATCTTTCAATAATCAGGTGAATACTCAAACATGTCCATAATCACGCATATATCACACCATACACCATGATTTAATCATCAAACGTCAATACCCACACAAAATCGAGGAGTCAAGATGTCGAAGAAATTACCTCTTGAATAACCAAGCTCTATGATCCAAGGAACACGCGTTAGATCGATTATCCGGGCTTCCCGATCGAAAGGAGATGAAGAAAATCAAACACTCAAATGATTTGTGAAGGAAATCCCTCCCTCAAGCTCTCTCTCTCGGTTGTAGGTGAAGAAATGGGAAGAAATGAGTTGAAATGCTCAAAAAAGCGAATTATAGGGGTTGACTACCTGCCGGACACGGCCGTGCCGATCGGCACGGTCGTGGCGCAAGCTGGCCAAGCGAGACTCGGCCGTGTCTGCCACGGCGCGGCGCGCTGAAGAACTGCCGATAGTGACCCGTCCGGCTGACTCGCATGACTCGGCCGTGTCTGGAACACGGTCGGGCGTCTGGGCGATCGATTCGGCTTATCCGGAAGAGCTCGACTTCGGCCGTGCCCGACGACTGCAGTCGGGTCTGTGGCGAAAACCGGCATTCAGGACGAGTGCAGCACGGGCCGTGTCGGACGACACGGCCGAGTTCGGTCGGCGATGATCGGCGATAAGCGAGAAATGAGCGGGGAGCTAAAGCGACCATAACTCTCTCGTCCAGGACTCGATTGACTCACCGTTTGAACCATTGGAAAGCTAACTCGATGATCTATAATATTGCAAGATTAAGAATTTTTGGAGTTACCAAAAATTAATGGTGATCTAACAAAGTCGAACTCATAAGAGGAAAGTTGAAGCGATGAACAATAACGATACACAACTCGAAGTTTTTAGAGCGGTGAACACGGGTGAATGAACATGATTTATGAATGATTATAAATGAGTGAAAATCCACCGAGTGACAATCACCGAATGAAATTCTTGAATGATAATGATTGAATTACAATAGGATATTACATTCTCCCCTTCTAAAAAGAAGTTTCGTCCCGAAACTTAAGAAATAAATAGTTCGGGGTATTCAACTCGCATCTTCTCTTAGTCTCCCAAGTCGCCTCTTCGACTCCATGCCTCGACCATTGTACTTTAACCGGTGGAATGGTCTTATGCGAGATTGTTTCTCACGGCGCTCAAGAATCTTCACGGGTTTCTCAGGAAAGGTAATATCCTCGGCTACGTCAATCTCACCGTAGTCGATAATGTGGCTCGGATCAGACGTACTTCCTCAATTGGGACACATGGAAAACACTATGGACGTGACTCAAAGCCTGGAGGCAACGCCAAGTGATAAGCTAAATCTCCACTCGTCCAAAATCTCGAAAGGTCCGATATACCTTGGGTGAGTTTTCCCTTTAAAGCGGAAAACTCCTCTGGTCGGTGATACTTTGAGCAAGACGTGATCCCCCACTTCAAACTCCAAGGGTCGACGACGAGTATCAGCGTAAGATTTCTGACGACTCTAGGCAGTCATTAGTCGATCTCGGATAATAGAAATCTTTTCCTTGGTCTCCAATAACATATCCGGTTCCGTCCCAACTAGCTCAGAAGCCTCGTCCCAACATAATGGCGACCTACATCGCCTACCATAGAGTGCCTCGAAGGGTGCCATTTTGATCGACGCATGCCAACTATTATTGTAAGCAAACTCGATCAACGACAAGTGAAGCTCCCAATCTTTACTCCAATCCAAGGCACAAGCCCGTAACATATCTTCCAATGTCTGAATCGTCCTCTCTCGGCCGTCCAGGCGAGGATGAAAAGAAGTGCTCAATCTCAACTCCGTACCCGAGGCACGATGAACGGCTGCCAAAAATGAGATCTGGCGGCCGTCTCGATCGAAACAATGATCTTGGGGTGCCGTGTAACCTCACGATCTCGGCAATAAAGGTTCGAGCCGATCTATCAGGTCCCCAAGTATCCTTAATACTCAAGAAGTGTGCGAGACTTGGTCAACCGATCGACAATTTCCCAAATCATATTCATTCGGTCAGGAGTTCTCGCATGCCGATGATGAAATCCATCGAGATGTCTTCCCACTTCCACTGGGAATGGGGAGTGGTTTCAACAATCCCGCTGGTCGTTGATGTTCGATCTTGACTTGTTGACACGTCAAGCACCGTAGTACAAACTCCGTAACATCCTTCTTCATGTTATTCCACCAAAAATTGCGCTTCAAATCTTTGTACATCTTACTCGTTCCAGGGTGGATTGAGTAAGGCGTAGCATGAGCTTCTCGGAGAATCCTCTGTTTCAATTCTAAATCATTCGGAGCATAAAGCACATACTGAAATCTCAAAATACTATCCTCGTGTACCATAAAGCCTGGAGCTTTTCCTTTAATTACATCTTCCTTCAGTTGAGAAATCATCGGGTCACTCCACTGTTTCCCTTTGATATCATCAACCAAGGACGAAGTAATTTCGAGAGTACACAACTGTCCCTGTACTCGCTGATGCCACACTTCGATCCCTTGTTCAATTAAATCCTGACGAATCTTAAATGCAGAGGCGTAAGAACCTCAAGCATTTGAAGAGATGCCGATTTGCGGCTCAAAGCATCCATAGCGACATTGGCTTTTAGGGTGGTAAAGAATCTCCAAATCATAATCCTTTATCAATTCTAACCAACGTCTCTCGCCTCATATTTAGCTCCTTCTGAAAATATATTTGGGCTCTTGTGATCGATATAAATCCGACACGGTGAACCGTACAAATAATGCCGCCAAATCTTGAGTGCGAAGACAATTGCGGCCAACTCTAAATCGTGAGTAGGATAATTCATCTCATAAGGTTTTAATTGTCGTGACGCAAAAGCTATTGTCTTATCATGCGCATAAGAACACGGCCCGAGGCCTTGACCGAAGCGTCACTATAAAGCTGTAAAGCCTTCGCTACCATGTGGTAAAGTTAGAATCGACGCCAAGTTAATCGTCTCTTGATTCATGAAGCTGTTGTCTCTCATCCGTCGAATAAACTTTTCGGTCTTACGGAGTAATTTCTTAGCGGTCGAGCGAGTTTCGAGAACCCTCGACAAACCGACGGTAATACCCGGCCAAGGCCCAAAAGCTACGAACCTCCTTAACATTTTTAGGCGGTGCCCGGCTAACACTTGCCTCGATCTTCTCGGGTCTACACGAACCCCTTGGCCGAAATCACATGGTAGAAACATATCTTCTTCCAACCAAAACTCACATTTCGAGAATTTTGCATAGAGGTGCTCGGTTCTCAAAATGTCTAAAAACAAACGCAAGTGTCGGGCATGTTCCTCCTTATTTCGAGAATAGATTAAGATGTCGTCAATAAAGACGACTACACACTGTCGAGGTACTCGATGAATATTTTATTCATTAATTGCATGAATCTGCCGGCGCATTCACAACCCAAAAGGCATAACTACAAATTCATAATGCCCATATCTCGTCCAAACGCCGTCTTGAGCGTCGGACTCCCTCACCCCGAGTTAATAATACCGGATCTTAAATCAATCTTGAGAAAACGCGGCTCCTTGCAATTGATCAAATAGATCGTCTATACGAGGCAAAGGATATTTATTCTTGATGGTTACTTTATTCACTCACGGTAGTCAATGCACAAACGTAGTGAACCATCCTTCTTCTGACGAAAAGAACGGCGCGCCCCAAGCGCTCGGTCGATGTACCCATTTTCCAAAAGTTCTCCCAACCGAGTCTTCAATTCTGCATCTCGGAAGGTGCCATCCGATAAGGTGCTTTAGAAATCGGGGCCGCATCAGGCTCTAAATCCACGGAAAAATCTATCTCTCGATCCGCGGTAATCCCGGAGGTCATCAGGAAAAACATCGGGATACTCATTAACGGCCAAGCGAAGAGAAATCGACTTCAATTCCTTAGTTTTCAACGCATAACACCAATAGCCCGCATAACCTTTATTCAAAAGTTTTACGGCCTTCATGGAACCGATAAGTAACTTGGATTGGCCCAACTTACGCCCCAAAACGAGTACTCGGATCCGTCTTTAGTCATCATGGTGATAACCTTGGTACGGTAGTTCATAATCGCTTGATGCCTATCAAGCGATCCTCGCGAGGATCACGTCCTCGCCTTCCATATCAACTACAATTAAATTCGATAACCAATCCATCTGGATATAATCACGGAAAATCTCTAATCTCCCGGTTTCCACGATTCTATCCCGCTCGGCGATCTCACGATGAAGGGATCGCATAAATGATCGGACAAGTTATATTCAAACGGCGTACACACTCCAGAGAAATAAAAGAATGTGTAGCACTCGAATCAAAAAGCACACGGACTGGATAAGATAAAATATGGATGGTACCTGAAGCCACCGCCGCGTCGGGCTCGTTTGTTCGACGCATCTCATAAACTCGTGGTTGTACCGAACCGACGCTAGAGTTCCCCCCTCCAGCGTTCGACCCGTCCGGCCCCTGCCAAAATTTTGCTGAGGTTGACTAGCTGGGGTAGAAGCCCGAGTGTCCAAAGTCTGATTCGGCTCGGAACAATAAGTCGCTCTATGTCCCATCTGTCCGCACGTGTGACACTTCAACGGTGGAAAGTGGCATTCCAAATTAATATGGCCTGAACGGCCACAATTATAGCAAGTCACCGCGCGATTTGAGGTACCAGTGGGACGGTAACCCCTCTTCCCTTTATTAGAACGTGACGTATCGGCAAAACGGTTAGTCGTCTGTGACTTCAAAGTTGCCACCCTTAGAGCGAGAAAAATTTCCCGACTTTCGCTTCTTCGGTTCTTCAACGGTATCATTGTCGGGACTCAACATATCATGGGCTAAAGCTCGTCCCGATACTCTTTCAGTGTGGTGCAAGCAAATCCGGCCATGTACCGCCGTAAGTCCAAATTCATCCGCATATCAAAATAACGGATCTTATCGCGCTCGTTACGTACTTGATCCTTCAAATGGATTAATTGTTGGTTATACTCCACGATCGCCTGCGAAACGGGAATATCTTGTGGTTTAGCCTCGAAGAAGGCTCGGATTCGGCTCTCTCGCAGGCGAGGACAAAACTCGGCCTCGAGCTCCTTAAATTCATCCCATGAGGCAATACGATCCTGTGGCTTGATGACCTTCCACCAGGTAGCGGCCTCCTTAGTGAGGAAATACTGGGCAATCGGTACTTTCCTCACCTCGGGGCAATCAACTGCCTCGAAAATCTTCTCCAATTCTGCTAGCCAATCCTCCCAGCTTAACGGGTCTGTGGCACCGCCAAACTGTGGAGGGTGCATACGGATTACATTTTAAAGCAGAGCATCCGTGTTTGGGTTCGGGTTATTCAGCTGAACAGTTTGGGCCAAAATAGTCATCTGAGTAGCCAATTGTTGAAGTGCATTCGCCACTCCAACGTCTACGTTGTTCCCCTGACTGTAACACTCCCAGATTTAACCGGAAATATTACAGCGCCGTGGGCCCCGAGATGGAACCCACAAGGCTAAAAAGAAATTTTCACAAACATTTACAAATGCCCAAGAGGCCAACGACGGTACTAACTTTAAAAATTCATAAAGACTTATAAAATCCATTTATCAAAAACCGTCGTAAAACTCATTTGAAACCGCAAGGCCAACAGCCGATACTCAAAAGTTTAGAAAACGATTTCCAAAGTAACCTCAGTTACCAGATACCAAAAGAGCGTCTCAAAATACTCACGCAATGGAAAAGACCAACCAAAACGATACTCTAGCGGCGGAAAACAAGAACCAATCAAGAAACTCAATGTACGTAACATGTCCTAGCGGTATCCTCAGGAAGCTCATCTCTTCACGACCGCTACAAGCTCGATACTCCGAGAACCTAAAAGAAATCCCACGACGGGGTCAGCCATAATATCCAACAATGATAACTGTCACATCACATTAATAATAACATACCAATGAGAATACAACATAAGAATACGACCAATGTAATCTTACCGCCATAACTTTACTTACTCAAGTAATTCTCATCAGAATAACCATTATCACATTTCACAACCTGTACTCGATTAACCAATAAACTCGAACATAATATCTGTATTGTACCTCAAACAATACTCAAGATCCTCAAACTATCAGAACCAACTCACGATACGGAAATCTACCATATCTGACCAATACGATCCATCGAATAATATCATCAAATCCCAAGACGATAACCGATTATCCACCAAAGACAAGACCAAAGAAAATATGGAACATACCTCGAGATATGATGTGCCACGATAATCATATCAGTCTAATCCGATATCAGAACAATGCAATGCGGACAAGGTCCTAACACAAGACCTACAAATGCATACTCATATGACAACGTCAATATGCTCAAAAACAATAACAACTATGTATACTCAATGGAAATCCCATGATCCAGCGCCTCAAAGATAGATCCCAAGATGATCCTACAAGATCAACACGAGGTGGATAACCAACAATATACATATGCACAACAATAACACAATCTTGGGTAATCCAACGATCCAGCGCCTGGCATAGATCCCAAGATGATCGTCGGACCAACACGAGGTGGAAAAACCCGTCCAATGATCCAGCGCCCTCGGCATAGATCCCAGATGATCGTCGGACCAACACGAGGTGGACATCCGATTGACCCCTCGGCATAGATCGCGCGATCCCATCGGATCAACACAACATAAACAACACAATATGCATACACATATGCAAAACAATATGTTCATCATCATGAACAACGCAACATGAGCGACAATATGACAAATCAATTAAGACGACCTCATGTTCGACAACATGAATGATAATACGCATGATCAAATCACTAACTCTAATCGAATCGATATAAGATACTTGCCCGAGTCCTTCGGGAGAAATCTCGATGTCGATCATCACCGACGATTATCCTCAATGCTCGGCGATCCAAACGAACAATGAACTATAGATACTCATATCCTCGTCTTTCGTAATGTAACCTTGATACTCGAACATACCAATAATGAGATAATCATATACATTATGATTTATCTCCCAGAATCGAAAGAACGATATGCGATCCGAATACCCGAGTTCACAATAATAATCATCGCTATATGCATTATAACGAAATGGCGAAACCATTCATTAAATATTATAACTGAGCAAGTAATAACTTGCCTCGATACCGATACCACGAAGCTGCTGCCGAACACATTGCCTTTGTTTACGAGCTCCTCAGCCTCGATCAAAAGCAATACAATGGACATACTCGAACACGACCGCAATATCCGGTTATACTCACCGACCAACAATCTCAACCTATCGAAGAAATCAAATAACACATATCCGATAACAATCAACAACTGACAAAACTAACCAATCGAACTCAACGGTTCAACACAACCTCGAATAAACACAGTCGGAACCAACCAAGTCAAACCATCACGAATTCCTAATCAAAACACAAAAATCTCGCATCGCCTACTTAGCGCACGTTAATCACCTAACGTAGCGTGCGCTAAGTTGCTCCGCGCGCGCTAGGCAGTAAACGTAGCGTGCGCTAATGCTGTGCAGTGGCATGCATTTCAAGCATCGTCTAACACTTCCATCATGACAATGATCAACTCATCTCGAGATTAAGGATTTCATAACAATCATGACATATAATTTAATAGCTCTTCAAGAACACGAATTATCCAAATTCACGTTCATGATCCATAAAATGATAAAATCCGATGTGTTCTAACATCTAAAAATCCTTATTCATCATGTTCTTCGACATACAATTCATATAACTTCAAGAATCACAGTAGCATCACCATAATCGTTACCATACGAAGTAACCAACGACAAAACATCAAAAATCCGAATTGAAGAAGGGAATTACATCAACATATATCTTGAATTCCATCCAAAACCATACGAAACATATCGATACTCATATATTGATAACAACACTAACTTAGTACGGTAATCGACTCGTTGTCATGCTCATCAACTTGTTTATATGATAATCATCAACTCAAGAACATCATATACAATCAACGAAATCTCAAAGTGAAGAGTAATTACCTTTTTTGAAGGAAAGGATTGATTTCCAAGAATCACCAATGATTTCAAGAACAAAGCTTCACTCCATGATTTCCATCTTTAATCTTGTTAAAGAGGATCATCCCTCGTGTTTAGGAACTCCAAATGTTCTCCCAAGGTTGTCTCTATCGGGTGAAAGGAAAGAAATGGGCGAAATGTTTCATGACACCCGTTTGTCCCTTTATATAGAATGCACCACTAGCGTGCGCTAAACCCTTATGTTTAGCGTGCGCTAGCCTTAGCGTGCGCTTAGCGACTTTGTTAGCGTGCGCTATCGCGATCCGAGGCTCTTGTCTTGCTTCGTAAACTACCTTACGTCGTAATGCCCATGCATTAACGTCGTAAATCATCATGTCTAGCGTACGCAAGTCCTTACTCTTAGCGTGCGCTATCCGAAGTTGACTTACTACGGTGTTCACCTACCACTCGCCCCACATTAGGCAACATCGCAAGGATAAGATTCCTTGTTGGTGATACATAGTTAGCGTGCGCTAAGCCTAATATTTTAGCGTGCGCTAATACTTCGAGACAACAACGTTGACTTACGAGCGTGCGCCGAAAGCGGCCGTCCACACGCAGATTCCTTCCGATGCATGCGCACTAGCGTACGCTAACCTATAAACGTAGCGTGCGCTAATCACGCGATAGCGTGCGTTATGCATGAATATCGGCGTGCGCTAATAAGGCTATACTTAGCCATTTTATGATTCTTGTCCAACGTCTCGACATACCAAAAGTGAACATAAGACACACTGAACACAAACATTGAATCGATAATATCATCATACGATATACCCAATATCAAAAGTACGACAACGATACACAATATCCTCAAATGTAATTGTCGACCAAATACGACAATTATACCGAATCGATATCTCGGTCCTTTATTTATTTTATCTCTCTGTATGATTCCACGATGTACAATATAACTCGGATAAAATAATATTAAACATCGATAGTAGAAATTAGGATATTACATTCTACACCCCTTAAAATAAGTTTCGTCCTCGAAACTTGCAATCCATCATAAAGCGAACAAACATACGTTCAACTCAAAATATCCCAAAACCATCACGACAACGATTTATCATCATCATTACCGAATATCCAAAAGAGCATACTTCCAAATACGCAGTCGACGATCTCCGGAGATACTAGCGGCGTTCTCACGCAGTCTGATCTCAATACGCTTACGATCACAATTCCCGATTCTCAACAAAATATATCATCTTCGGATCAAACAATCACGAATCAAATCCTGCTTTGATTACATAATCAAGTCTCAATTGATAAAGCGAATAATATCCGTGTATCGTGAAACAAGCGCTCAATACAATGGCAACGAATCCCGAAACATCGATAGACAATCAACGCTCGATGATCACCAACAATGATCAACAATCAACCGAATTTATCATCGACATGATAAATTCCAATCACCAACCAGAGGTCAAAACACAATCGAGAATATCATCAACGTGATAAACTCCAATACAACCAACGAACGATCAACTAAATCGAGAATACCTTCACACGGTAAACTCCAACACTATCAACACAGAACCACGTAAATGGATATACGAAAAGCAAAATTCTCAAACGACACACCGATCACATACGGTGGATCTCAATAAACATATCCGATGGCGAACATACCCTCGGCATATGAACAACCAATCACAAACCGACGAACATACCTAATCATACACGGAGTGGAAACGACCACTCACTATCTAAAACAACCAAGATGGGGTCACCATCCCCAAATCTACGCTTACAAGGAAATCATTCCGTAATCGAAGGTAAAATCGCGCTACTACCATACCAATGGAATCACATAGCACATATGTTAGGTTTCACAAAATCCCAAGTTTCCAAAATAATATTATGTGCATGAATCTACAACACGCAACATATTTCTCTTATCTCGATAACTCAACCGATCATTCTGGATAATCAAACTAACATACCGAAGTTCGAATTCCTTTTCCATCGTACCATCAATATGATATGCACTATGCACTAAATGCGTATGTATATCAATCACATTTTCAAAACCATTTGAAATCATATATTCTTGTCAAAAGACAAATTTTGAAAATTCTTTCAAGAGTTTGAAAACTCCAAACATAAATTTTGGTAAGACCACAAAATCAATTTTGAAAAATTAACTTGCTCGATGGTGCCAAGTATTTGATATGATTTCCTTCGAATCCACACGATTTGAAGTTTTAAAATGAAAAGTATGCAAATGCTCGACTATATCCATACTCCCGTATACCAATTTCGTCACCAATATCCACCGATATTCCATCTAAAACCACACGATCGAGTTCCAAAATCTCAATATATAAATTCGACTAAACTCCTTTTCCACACATGACTTGCAACGCTACCATTAACCCATCTGGATCACCTTAAATATGATATGACAAAATATTGAAACAAATCCACACAATAAAGACTTCCCGAGAGGTTCAATTTGAACAAGTAAACCAAAGCCTCGAAAGGCGGAAATAACATAGGTAAACGATTAGTAAAGTGTTTTACAAGTCTCGGAGTTTTAAGAAAACAAAAGCCGTTTGAAACATTAGGGTCTTAGCCCGTAACCTGCTCCGCATTACAAAAAGTTTAAAAGTAGAAAACCCCTTTTCGGACTTCAAGTCCTGAGTTATAAAGCCATTTCAAAATCGATTGGGTCTCGGCCCAAAATCATTTTCCGTAAAACATCCGTAAAATATTCATTTTGAAAAGTATCATTTTCAAATGCTCAAAACAGTTCATGTATCTCAAATGAATTAACATGCTACATGTTCTTCTCAACAATCCATAGTCCTTCTCCCGATTACACAATTAGTTCCAAAATCTAGCCGATATCTTGATTTCCAAAATCATAACTTCTCAAGATCATCAATCCTATCCCAACTCTGTCACCTTATATTGAAATGCATAATATCTCAAATCTCAAAACATATCAACTTAGAGCTAAAGAAATCTCAATGAAATTCAAAATCCGAATACTTACAGATCGTGAAGCCGACGATTCCCGTGAATCTTGGCACATGTCTAGACTCAAGAAAATACTCGACACGTATTTTCAAAACTCACGCTTTGCAAACTCGGTGCAACTCAAGAACACAATATATCACGTAAACACCATTTGGAAAAGTTATAACAAGCCCGAGACGATCTTGGCAAATCCGATAACGCACAAGCTCGAGTGAACAACAAAGACTCACGGCTCTAGTATTTGTCAATCAACAACTCGAATGACGCAACAAAAACACGACCCAACTCGACCCAAATGCCTAGGTTTTCTCAACCTATGCTCCGATACCATATTCGTAACACCCCAGATTTAACCGGAAATATTACAGCGCCGTGGGCCAGAGATGGAACCCACAAGGCTAAAAGAAATTTTCACAAACATTTACAAATGCCCAAGAGGCCAACGACGGTACTAACTTTAAAAATTCACAAAGACTTATAAAATCCATTTATCAAAACCGTCGTAAAACTCATTTGAAATCGCAAGGCCAACAAATGATACTCAAAAGTTTAGAAAACGATTTCCAAAGTAACCTCGATTACTGGATACCAAAAGAGCGTCTCAAAATACTCACGCAATGGAAAAGACTAACCAAAACGATACTCTAGCAATGGAAAACAAGAACCAATCAAGAAACTCAATGTACGTAACATGTCCTAGCCAAGATCCTCCGGAAGCTCATCTCTTCACGACCGCTACAAGCTCGATACTCCGAGAACCTAAAAGAAATCCCACGACGGTCACCATAATATCCAACAATGATAATCACACATCACATTAATAATAACATACCAATGAGAATACAACATAAGAATACGACCAATGTAATCTTACCGCCATAACTTTACTTACTCAAGTAATTCTCATCAGAATAACCATTATCACATTTCACAACCTGTACTCGATTAACCAATAAACTCGAACATAATATCTGTATTGTACCTCAAACAATACTCAAGATCCTCAAACTATCGTAACCAACTCACGATACGGAAATCTACCATATCTGACCAATACGATCCATCGAATAATATCATCAAATCCCAAGACGATAACCGATTGTCCACCAAAGACAAGACCAAAGAAAATATGGAACATACCTCGAGATATGATGTGCCACGATAATCATATCACTAATCCGATATCGTAACAATGCAATGCGACAAGGTCCTAACACAAGACCTACAAATGCATACTCATATGACAACGTCAATATGCTCAAAAACAATAACAACTATGTATACTCAATGGAAATCCCATGATCCAGCCCTCGCCAAGATAGATCCCAAGATGATCCTACAAGATCAACACGAGGTGGATAACCAACAATATACATATGCACAACAATAACACAATCTTGGGTAATCCAACGATCCAGCCTCAAAGATAGATCCCAAGATGATCCGTCGACCAACACGAGGTGGAAAACCCGTCCCAATGATCCAGCCAAAGATAGATCCCAAGATGATCCCGTCGACCAACACGAGGTGGACATCCGATCCAGGCCTCAAGATAGATCGCGCGATCCCATCGGATCAACACAACATAAACAACACAATATGCATACACATATGCAAAACAATATGTTCATCATCATGAACAACGCAACATGAACGACAATATGACAAATCAATTAAGACGACCTCATGTTCGACAACATGAATGATAATACGCATGATCAAATCACTAACTCTAACTCAATCGATATAAGATACTTGCCCGAGTCCTTCGGGAGAAATCTCGATGTCCAATCATCACCGACGATTATCCTCAATGCTCGGCGATCCAAACGAACAATGAACTATAGATACTCATATCCTCGTCTTTACCGTAATGTAACCTTGATACTCGAACATACCAATAATCGAGATAATCATATACATTATGATTTATCTCCCAGAATCGAAAGAACGATATGCGATCCGAATACCCGAGTTCACAATAATAATCATCGCTATATGCATTATAACGAAATGAAGCGAAACCATTCATTAAATATTATAATCGAGCAAGAAATAACTAGCCTCGATACCGATACCACGAAGTCATTGCCAACACATTGCCTTTGTTTACGAGCTCCTCACCTCGATCAAAAGCAATACAATGGACATACTCGAACACGACCGCAATATCAGGTTATACTCACCGACCAACAATCTCAACCTATCGAAGAAATCAAATAACACATATCCGATAACAATCAACAAGCGACAAAACTAACTAATCGAACTCAACGGTTCAACACAACCTCGAATAAACACGGAATAACCAACCAAGTCAAACCATCACGAATTCCTAATCAAAACAAAAAAATACAGCACAGACTGCATACTAAGCGCACGTTAAACACCTAACGTAGCGTGCGCTAAGATGCTCCCGTTAGCGCGCGCTAGTCAGAAAACGTAGCGTGCGCTAATGCTGTGCAGTGGCATGCATTTCAAGCATCGTCTAACACTTCCATCATGACAATGATCAACTCATCTCGAGATTAAGGATTTCATAACAATCATGACATATAATTTAATAGCTCTTCAAGAACACGAATTATCCAAATTCACGTTCATGATCCATAAAATGATAAAATCCGATGTGTTCTAACATCTAAAAATCCTTATTCATCATGTTCTTCGACATACAATTCATATAACTTCAAGAATCACAGTAGCATCACCATAATCGTTACCATACGAAGTAACCAACGACAAAACATCAAAAATCCGAATTGAAGAAGGGAATTACATCAACATATATCTTGAATTCCATCCAAAACCATACGAAACATATCGATACTCATATATTGATAACAACACTAACTTAGTACGGTAATCCAACTCGTTGACATGCTCATCAACTTGTTTATATGATAATCATCAACTCAAGAACATCATATACAATCCAAAACGAAATCTCAAAGTGAAGAGTAATTACCTTTTTTTGAAGGAAAGGATTGATTTCCAAGAATCACCAATGATTTCAAGAACAAAGCTTCACTCCATGATTTCCATCTTTAATCTTGTTAAAGAGGATCATCCCTCAGTGTTTAGGAACTCCAAATGTTCTCCCAAGGTTGTCTCTATTGGGTGAAAGGAAAGAAATGTACGAAATGTTTCATGACACCAGTTTGTCCCTTTATATAGAATGCACCACTAGCGTGCGCTAAACCCTAATGTTTAGCGTTCGCTAGCCTTAGCGTGCGCTAACTGACTTTTTTAGAGTGCGCTATCGCGATCCGCAGGCTACTGTCTTGCTTCAGAACTACCTTACGACGTAATGCCCATGCATTAACGCACGTAAATCATCATGTCTAGCGACGCAAGTCCTTACTCTTAGCGTGCGCTATCCGAAGTTGACTTACTACGGTGTTCACCTACCACTCGCCCCACATTCGACAACATCCGGCAAGGATAAGATTCCTTGTTGATCGATACATAGTTAGCGTGCGCTAAGCCTAATATTTTAGCGTGCGCTAATACTTCAGGACAACAACCGTTGACTTACGAACGTGCGGCAAAGCAAAGGTCCACACGCAGATTCCTTCCGATCTGTCTGCACTAGCGTACGCTAACCTATAAACGTAGCGTGTGCTAATCCTGCACGATAGCGTGCGTTATGCATGAATATCAGCGTGCGCTAATAAGGCTATACTTAGCCATTTTCCGCAGTTCTTGTCCAACGTCTCGACATACCAAAAGCGAACATAAGACACACTGAACACAAACACTGAATCCAATAATATCATCATACGATATACCCAATATCAAAAGTACGACAACCTGATACACAATATCCTCAAATGTAATTGTCGACCAAATACGACAATTATACCGATACTGATATCTCAGTCCTTTATTTATTTTATCTCTACTGTACAGATTCCACGCTGTACAATATAACTCGGATAAAATAATATTAAACATCAGTAGTAGAAATTCCGGATATTACACTGACCATCTGACTGGTCGTGCTGACTCTCGATGTCGGGATGCACCGAGTTCGACAAACTGGGGTTGGTCGACCCCGCAACTGAACTGATGGAAACGGCCGCGCCACGACCTCTTCCTCGCCCACGGCCACGACCACGACCACGGCCCCTACCAGCTGACATACTGAAGAACACACAAGTCACGTAAGCACAATTCAATCACGCATCAACAAAGTGTCCGATTCTCAAGAATACCGATAAAAGGAAGCAAAACGAATAAGGAAACACCAGAAGAGTGAGAGGTCTTACAAGTACTGGCCGTGACCGTGATGATGGCGAGTAGTGATATCATGGACAATTAACGACTCGATCGACCCAAAAGACCGGCACCTAGGTATCCATGTAGACCTAAGCTCTGATACCATATTCTGTAACACCCCCAAGTTATTCAGGGATATTACAGCGCCGTAAGCCCCGCCGTGGGACCCAAAAGGCTAAACATACGCGGAACCATAATTTTTGACCGATAAGGTCTACACACATTGGAATGAAAAACAATACAAAGTTATTAGAAATATAACCAATGTATTCACAAACATCACAACTCAATTCAATACTTCGGCAAACACAGGTGGGAACATCAAGAAAAAAGGAAAACAATACTCGAGTATTCAATAGCCAATCCAGTACAACAACACTGAACGGGAATCTCCAAAGAAATAAAACTGGAAGAAAGACACAGTATCACACTTGCCCACCATCTTTATACCGACCCGATACCTGCCCGTCCGCTCTCCTGGAACCTGAAATACATGAAACGTATTTCCCCATAAAGGGGTTAGCCGTCGAATAGCTAGTGCAAGTATAACAGTATGAAACATAATACTCCTCGACAATAAAGTAAATGTAATCCGTCAATTCATCAATATCCGTCAATTCATCAATTTAAGACTAGTATTCCGGAATGACTAAAATCTCAAGACGTATGTGAATGCCGTAGAAACGGTTCGTTCATATCATACGTCGTTACATGTAGGAATGCCACAAACGGTTCGCTCATTACATGCCAACGATTTCATATGAATGTCGTAGAAACGGTTCGTTCATATCAACCATGGAATCGCACTGAGGCTACGAAACCCTCGAGGACCATAGGCCCCTGAGTGGCTAGAAATAATCATACCATCAATATTTCATACTTTCAAAGTCGAGAACGCATAATCATAAATGTATACTTGCCTTTGAGACATCGAGAAATCGAACGGAGGAAAGGTATGAGTTCGGGAGGTCCGAGAACGCGCTTGCACCTAAACGATTCGCAAGGAATATGACAATTAATTATCCATACTCAAATTACGAAGAGACTCTAAACTCGTCTACGATTCAAGAAAATATACGAGTGGATAACTAAAGGTTGGGAAATCGCCCAAACTCTCACAAGTCCGAAAACGGCACAATCTAACCCGTAATATCGGAAGAAAACACTCATACGGTATAGATATATATCAAAATCTCAAGGTTCTCAAGCTTCAATCGGACAAAACGGACGAATCTACGAAAACCCCCAAAATCCAACACAAAATTCAAAGTGTTCTTGAATAATCTTTCAATAATCCTGAATACTCAAACATGTCCATAATCACGCATATATCACACCATACACCATGATTTAATCATCCAAAACGTCAATACCCACACAAAATCGAGGAGTCAAGATGTCGAAGAAATTACCTCTTGAATAACCAAGCTCTATGATCCAAGGAACACGCGTTAGATCGATTATCCGGGCTTCCCGATCGAAAGGAGATGAAGAAAATCAAACACTCAAATGATTTGTGAAGGAAATCCCTCCCTCAAGCTCTCTCTCTTGTAGGTGAAGAAATGGGAAGAAATGAGTTGAAATGCTCAAAAAAACAAATTATAGGGGTTGACTACCTGCCGGACACGGCCGTGGCCGATCGGCACGGTCGTGGCGCGCAATCGGCCGACAGGACTCGGCCGTGTCTCGCTTGACACGGCCGCGCGGCGAGGGCCTACCGATAGTGACCCGTCCGACGCCGACTCAAGATGACTCGACCGTGTCTCGAACACGGTCGGGCGTCGGCGATCGATTCTCGCTTATACGGAAGAGCTCGACTGGCCGTGCTGACGACACGGCCGGTCCTCGTGGCGTAAACCGGCATTTCTGCAGAGTACAGACGGCCGTGTCGGACGACACTGCCGAAGTTCGGTCGGGCAGTGATCGCCAATAACCGAGAAATGAGCGGGGAGCTAAACGACCATAACTCTCGTCCAGGACTCCGATTGACTCACCGTTTGAACCATTGGAAAGCTAACTCGATGATCTATAATATTGCAAAGATTAAGAATTTTTGGAGTTACCAAAAATTAATGGTGATCTAACAAAGTCGAACTCATAAGAGGAAAGTTGAAACGATGAACAATAACGATACACAACTCGAAGTTTTTCCGAACGGTGAACACGGGTGAATGAACATGATAGATGAATGATTATAAATGAGTGAAAATCCACTGAGTGACAATCACCGAATGAAATTACTGAATGATAATGACTGAATTACAACCGGATATTACATTATATATATATATATATGTGTGTGTGTGTGTGTGTGTGTGTTTAGTAGAAGATTCCAGTCTGCATCAACTTGAACATATAACACACATCAGAATCCATCCAAACAAGTTGTACCATTAGCATAATAAAATACATTAAGCAGCAAAAAAAGAAACAGATCTACTAAAATCAAACCTAAGCAAAAGACCCACATGTTATAAAACTCCTCCTAGTTGGAGTCAATCCCATATTCTTTGTCATAACTATAACAAATATTCATTAATTTTTTTCCTAATTTACACAAATTCTCTAGATTGAAATAAAAAAAAAAACACAAAGACCGAAATAGTGACCTAAACGGCTTTATTATCGATTTTGAGTTCGTGAACTCGATTCTCGCATTCATAAGCAGTAGACGATGCATCGACTGTTTCGAGGTTATATACGTGACCATGTTTATACCATAAAGGAAATACATAAGGAGGTTGAGTGTTAGAAATTCAATATCTAAACAAACCTGGATAGCAACTTTGACTAGAGAACAACAGAATATATCAATACCGCATGAGATGGCATGTCGAGCAATCGTTTATGTGTCATCTTCCAAAACATCTGTTAGTGCTGGAACAATTTCAGGTTACAACTCCAATTGCTTCAAACCAATTTCACCTCCTATATAAATAGACCATTATCAAGGCATAGATGAAAAATATAAGTACCACCACTACACTTATCTTTGAGTTATTAGCTTCACTAAGTTACAGTCTATATGAGAAAGTAGACATTGGATACACAAACCCCCCATAATTATGATAACCACCTCAAACTAGAGGATAGTTAAATAACAATGACGTACAAGTTTTTACTACAAAATGGTTACATTAATCATAAGCATTGATATTCTTAATTCAGTGACATAAGTAAAATAATAGAAGGCTTCATCTTACATACCAGAACAATACAAAATCAAATCTAGATGAGTAAACACCAAAACAGTGACCCCTGGATCAAATCTTGATTTATATAACCAAATTGATGTTTCTTCTACAATTTCTATAAAATTGTTTACACCAAAGCCAGAACCCATGAGACGAAAACCAGCCAAAAAATTGAGTTACCAATATCAGAGATCTGATTCACATCATTAATAATAAGAGGGGGAAAGCTTCCGAACCCTAGATCGGGAAAACCAAACTTCCTACCTTCGTTTTGCAGATTGATGAAAGTCCCTCGCTTCTCCTTCGATTTGTCTTTTTTTTGGCAATAGATGACAACAAATGGGTGAAGAATGAGGTACACCACTGTGATTATCGGTGGAAGCAATTTACTCGAATGTAGCAAGATCTCAGCAAGGATTGGCATGCCCAGCTAACTATTCCAATAGATAGGATATAAAATAAATCCACCACATAAGGCATGAAAGTTGAGAAAAGCGGCTGTCGTAATAAAGGGTTAGAAGAAGGGTCAATTAAGCGCCTAAATAGAAGATATATTCATAGACAACGGCTTGACAAGTATCAAACGCCTAGTAAATTGAGAACGGGAAGATCTATGATGAAGAAAAATAGAGTGGAAAGAGAGAAAGAAAGAGATGAGATCTAATGAAGAAAGACCGGCGATGAAGAAAACCGATTCCATTCGTGTGAAGTAGTGTGACATCGGGTACAGGGTTTTTGAGAGAGAGAGAGAGAGGCGATTTGTATTCCAAGACTCAAGAACAAAAAATAGGGTTTGAGAGTGAGATGTTAATCGGGTGTTGTATTGGATCAGATTAGGTGTGAGGTGTAATATGGACCCAATCATATTAATGGGTTTATGGATTAATTAAGCTGATTTAGAGATATTAAGTGTATTAGTTGAATGGTAATTACTGTAAATATTAAAGTTGTATGAACTTTTAATTATTTATTTACTTACTTAACTTACCAAAATTAACGAACGAAAGAACTTAGATTTTACACCTAAATGGAAATATGAGCGACTTAGACTTTAATTTTATGAAAGATTTCTTATTATATTTTAAAGAGTTGAATGTATAAATTCAATTTTTTATTTTAATTTTAGATTATAATTTTCAAAAGAAAAATAAATGTATTCATATAATATATTTTAGTTATTATAATTTTAAGGAATTGTTTTCTTTTTTTAATATTTTTAAATTTATTAATTTTAGTCCGAAAATTTTTTAAGTAAAAAACTATACGTGTGCTCTTATAAAAAAATCCACTATAAAATAATTAAACAAATTCAAATAATTTATTTTGTTTGTGTAAAATTTAAATTTGCCGATATTTTTTTAAAAATATTTAAAATATTTTTCGTAACTGTTAAGATGATTTAGTCTATTGCAACGCTTTAAGTTCACAAATAATCCAACACTTTAGGTTGGTGTTGCATTACCGTCTTTTGCAACAGTGCATTCTGGTCTAATGCAATACTAATTAAGTAGTATTGCAAAAGACCAAAGATCAGAGGGCTATTGCAATACTTTTCCTTGCAACACTAGAGATATGCATTGCATATGAGCACTTATGGCGTAGTGTAAATAAAGTAAAGAGCCGATCATACCTCTATACTGTTTTTGGTCAACAGACTTACCTTTTTCATCTTTGTCGAACTTAAGAGTGGAAGACATAGGAGTAGATATTTCTTTGCAATCTTCCATCTTAAATTTCTTTAGGAGCTCATTGACGTACTTGGATTGGTGAATGAATATTCCGTCATTGAGTTGCCTAATTTGGAGTCCGAGAAAGTTTTTCAACTCTCCCATCATGCTCATTTCGAACTCTCCCTTCATAAGATTTGAAAATTCTTGGGACAGAGATTCGTTAGTTGCACCAAAAACAGTGTCGTCCACATAAATTTGGCAAATAAGCATATCATCACCTAAATATGGTATTATCAACATTACCTCTTTTATACCTATTTGAAATAAGAAAAGTGCTTAAACGATCATATCATGCTCTCGGAGCTTGTTTTAATCCATAGAGAGCTTTATGGAGCTTGTACACATGATCTGGATGATCATAGTCTTCAAAACCCGGCGGTTACTTGACATACACCTCCTCTTGGATGATTCCATTTAGGAACGCACTTTTTACATCCATTTGATGGAGTTTGATTTTCTTGTATGCGGCAAAGGCACAGAGAAGACGAATAGCCTCAAGACGAGCAACAGGAGCAAATGTTTCCTCATAATCCAAGCCTTCTTCTTGATTATACCCTTGAGCGACCAATCTCGATTTATTTTAATTGGGAAACCATCATCATTGGTTTTAATTTTATGAACCCATTTAGTACCAATGATTGATTTGTCTACCGGTGCCGGAACCAATTCCCAAACATTATTAATTTCGAATTGGTTTAGCTCTTCTTGCATAGCAATAGCCCAATTCTCGTCATTTATGGCTTCATCGATATTCTTTGGTTATGTAAGATAAATAAACGCAATATTGTTAATATAGTCATTTATATTTCTCCTAGTTCGTACACCTTCATCGATTTTTCCGAGAATTCGTTCCATCGAATGGTCTTTCACATTTGTCCAATCTTTAGGAAGGTTGTAAGAATTCTCTTCCTGCTTGTCCGAGCTTAAGTCGAGCTTCTCCAACTCCTTTGACGCTTCTGACACTTCTTTAGCCGGAACCATACCTGCATCATCATCAAAAACAACCTTTCTCGGGGGTAAAACTGTATCTTCGAATTTTACATGAATTGACTCTTCTACCGATCCTCCTCTACAATTAAATACTCGATAAGCTTTACTATTAGTCGAATAACCAAGAAATATTCCAATGTCCGATTTAGAATCAAATTTTCCCAAATTATCCTTACCATTATTATGAATAAATACTTTACAACCAAATGGATGGAAATAAGATAAATTGGGCTTTTTACCTTTAAATATCTCATATGGAGTAATCATTTTGTTCCTCCGGAGATGGACTCGATTAATAACATAATAAGCGGTGTTAACGGCTTCGGCCCAGAAATATTTAGGAAGCCCATATTCATTGAGCATTGTTCGGCTCATTTCTTCTAGAGAGCGATCTTCCTATCGACAACTCCATTTTGTTGAGGTGTCCGAGGTGCCGAAAAATTGTGCCCAATACCATAATTAGCGCACCAATCTTCAAATATATTTGAATCAAATTCTCCACCATGATCGGTTCGGATGGCGATAATTGGTAACTCTTTTTCCTTCTGGGTAACCTTACACCACTTAACAAACTCGTTAAATGCATCATTTTTATTTGTCAAGAATTTTACCCAAGTAAATCAAAAAAATCATCAACAAGAACTAAAGTATAAAGTTTACCTGTTAAGCTAGCATGTTGAGATGGACCAATCAAATCCATATGAATTAATTCAAGAATGCGACTAGTGGAAATTTTTATTTTCGGTTTAAACGAGCCTCTAGCATGTTTACCTTTAATACAGGCCTCACATATGTGGTCTTTTCTGAAATTTAATTTTGGTAGACCACGGACAATATCATTTTTGGCCAATTTTGAAAGAAGTGGTAAAGAGGCATGACCCAATTTTCGGTGCCAAATAACGGCATTTTCATCGTATGAAAGTAAACATTTTTCATTGAAAGAAGATTCATCTTGAAGATCAACAATATAAATATTTCCATATCGTAATCCAATAAAAACAACTTGGTCTTTTCTCATTGCAGTGCAATGCGTACTTTCAAAAATCAATTTAAGACCAGTGTCACAAAGTTGGGAAACACTTAGAAGATTATGGCAAAGACCATCAACAAATAGAACATTTTCAATAGTGGGTAAAGGTTTCTTACCTATCTTACCTGTCCCTTTTTATTTGGCCCTTTTTATTATCGCCAAATGTTACACAGCCACGATCTTCCTTTTTCAGCTCCGTGAAGAGATGTTTATTTCCAATCATGTGATTTGAACATCCACTATCAACATACCATTTATTTGATATTGTTATCTGTAATATCCGGTATTTTCTTTCCCTTGTATTTTAATTTTTGGTATATTTCTCGGTCATAGTGACCCTCGTGTACCTTTCGGTGTGTCCTTCCTGTCAACTGTTGAACTGTATTCTCGTTATTGTGGTGCGGAACCGCCGTTTCGGAGTTGCCGTGGATCCATTTCGTGTTATTGGTTCCCAAATATTGATTCCTATCGTTTTATTCTCTTTCCGGATCATTTTTATCATTTTGGAACCCAATAGGGGTGTGGGCGCAAGATAAGATGTGTGTGCCGCGGCACACAAATTTCTTCGATTGTTGGCCAAACGAATCGCTGCGTGTGCCGCGGCACACCTATCCGTGCCGCGGCACAATGCCAAGCTGCCGCGGCACACCTATCCGGTGCCGCGGCACACTCGTGTCATCTCGCGACCAAAACTCGCTCAGACGGTGCCGCGCACACGCAGCCGTGGCCGCGCACAATGCCGAAACACAGGAGTGAATTTTGGCACGTGCCGCGGCACACCTAAGCCGTGCCGCGCACACGGCGCCAACCGTGCAACTCGTCTTTATTAGACGAAATCGCCCGTCGTCTTCTTCATTTTCACTGCATCGCGAGAGAGAGTGTAAGAGAGGGATAGAGTTCTTCATCTTTATCCATTGGGGGGTCGATTTTCACCATTTTTCTTCGATAGTGAAGCCCGGGTAATCAATCTAGCGCGTGTTCTACGGATCTTGGTGCTTGAATCCCCAAAGGTAATATTTCTAGAACCACACTTTCGATTAATTTGGGGGTTTTGGGATTTTCTTCCGATTCGTTCCGTTTTGTTGGTGGATTCATGATGTATATGATTAATCTTGTTGATATCATTAATTTCCCTACGGATTCATGGTATATTTTCATAGTTTTGCGGAATCGAGAGGGTTTGGTTGTGGTCCGCCCTCGTTGTTATTTTGTGCGAATATACATGAATCGTAGGCGGGTTTTCGGGTGTATTCCATTTCTGTATTCGGCTAGAGTTGGTTATAATTATGTTCTTCGAATCGTTAGGTTCGGTTCCGTTGATTCCTAGTGTTCGTCGGTGATTATCCTTCCCGTTCGTTGCGTATCAAAATATTCAAGGCAAGTATTTTTGGAAACCTTTATGCTTAACGTGAAATGGTAATGTATATTGTGTGTGATTTGCTCACCTCGGGAGGGTCCGACGGGATCACGGGGGGAATCTATGGCTTCGTCCTGGATTCATGAGTTTGATTCGCTAGCCAGCTCGGGAGGGTCCTTAGAGGCCTCGAGTGGGATTCGTGGCTTCGTCCCGGTCCTAGGTGACGTGTGGTGCTTGGTTTGTTTTATGAATGTGGCCAGCGCGGGAGGGTCCTTAGAGGCCTCGAGTGGGATTCGTGGCTTCGTCCGGTCTAGGCAAATTAATTGTGATTGTTTGTTTCCTAAAAGACATGTCCGGTTTTGACTTTTGAAATTGATATTGGTGCATGTACTATGAAATGTGTAAGCGATTGGTTTGCCTTGATTACTTGTACTAGCGTAATTGCTAACCCCTCCGGGGACCCGTTTGGGGAAATTCTTGTTATGGATTTCGTGTTATGATTATCCGGACGAGCGGCACTGACAAGATGAGGACGTTGGCCGTGGTCGTTGACATGTGCATTCGGGTCTTTCTATTTCTTTCGTCCATTTCGATTTGGTTGTTCTAATAATTATAAACTCATAGAGTGTACTTGCAGTACTTAGGCTTTTCATTTCAAACTCCGTATTGTGTTACTTTTAAATTGTTACATTGTTGGTTGATGATCATTTCGCGGTTGCTCCGGCGTAACTTTAATGTCTCATAATTAAATGTGTGCCTCGCTAACCGGATGGTTAGTCGAGTGGAGTTTTTCTTGTTTATAGCACAGTGGGTCCCTTGTGGGGGTCCATGCGCCGTAATAAACTCGAATATCTCGGGTGTTACAGAAAATGGTATCGGAGCCCTAGGTTTATGGATACCTAGGCTTGTTGGTTATTCGGGTCTAGTCGTGTTTTGTTTTGCACATTGTCACACCGCCAAAGATCCCAAGACTTCCGGTGCTCGTAAGTTTTCTTATTCGGCTCTTTTGTTTCTTGCATTGTATTTCCACTTATGAATTGTAGTTGTTTTTTTTTTTCTCCTTACTCATCATCGATATACTTCGTTATCTCTCAACATCGCATGGATGCCGAGGAAATCGTGGTCGTGGTCATGGTTGTGGTCGTGGACGCGGCCGGACGTGGGGCGGCGGTGGGGCGGCCACGTCGCATTCTTCGAGCCGGGCAGCATCGGTGACCGTCACGTCATGCTTCTTCTCGGGAGCGCGCCGATCTTGGTATTGCGGCTGTTATGCGGCAAATGGTTAACCAGATGGCGGCTATAGCTCAGTGGTCAGAACCCCGATCAGGCCCATGCTAATCGGGGCGGAACGGATCGTTGGCTTCAGGATGTCATCAAGATGCATCCTCCCCAGTTTTCGGGAGCTTCGGACCCGATCGGCTGGGAAGGGTGGATCAAAGAGATATCCAAAGTATTCACTGCTACCAACTGCCCCGAGGACCGTAAGGTCCCTATTGCTCAATATTTTCTCACGGGAGATGCTACAGATTGGTGGGAGGCCGTTGGTCCCAAAGATCATGTTGCTTCATGGGCCGAATTTCAAGAATTGATGGAGACCGAATATTGTCCGTGGCCGGTTAGACAGGCTCGATTGCATGCTTTCTATGATGCTAAACCACGGGATATCCCCGTATCTCAGGCCATTGCCGACTTTAACAAGGAGTTGGGTTATGTGAAGACCCAAGTTGTCGAGGAGAGTGATAAGTGGTAATTTTACCACATATTTCTAGGATTTTATACTAGGTTTTTATCTCGTTTCATGATTAATGTGCTCGTATTTGGCTTATTTATGATTAGTCGAGCCGTATTACGCGTTTGGGTTGGTTTTAGTGTGTTTGCAGGTTTTTAGAGCCAAAAGGACCCAAAACGAGACAAAGGACCGAGAGTCGAGTCAAACGGACGAAGAAACGGATTTTTGCGGAAAACAGAAGAACCTATCGGCCAGCCTATCGGCCGATAGGGGCGTCCGAAAGGAATTCCTGCCTATCGAGTGAAGAGATCGACGAAGCAACTATCGGCCAGCCTATCGGCCGATAGGCCAGGCCGAAAGGCTTCCCAGCGGACTCTCGTTTTTGGACGGATTTTGACTCTTTTAGATAGATTTTATTTCCTAGATTAGGGCTAATCGGGAATGTAACCCCCTTAGGCTATAAAAACACCCTTCTAGACCTAGTTTGAGTATTCTCTATCATCTTCTATCAGCTTTTATGAGATTGGATCATTCTTTATCATTCTTTTTCATCTTTTACAATTTTTAGATCTTCTTAGCAAGATTAATTTCTTTGATGCAAGAACTTTTTGGAGGAGAATTATTATTGTTTTTGGGAGATTGAAGACTCGGAGTTCATCCATAAGGGTTGTAATCTCTCTTTTCATATTAATAATATGCATTCTTCATCTATTTCTTGTCTAATTTCAATTATGTCCGCTAATTCCTTTGATTGATTCTAGGGTTAGTAAATTTAATTGATGATCACATGATATTCCTTTGATTACCTTTTGACCTTTCATCCTAGGCTTGTGTTCAAGTTGTGTTAAATCTCATGTTAGATTAAAGGGCCCTTAATCGATGCATGTTAGCTAATTGATTTTGTCCGGAAGGAGTAATTGATTAGTGGAAATACTTGACACACAATATGATTTTATCTTGAGACCTAGCGGAGAAAGATAAATCATAGATAATTTCGTTGGTGCTTTTTAAGTGTTTTTAATTCTTTGAGCCTCAAGGGAAAAGGGTTTTAATTAACTATCTTTCTAGGTTGCCTTGACAGGAATTCTAGATCGACCGAGTGATTATTTCTAGGATTGAATTAAATTTTGGGGAGAAGGAATCAAGTGAATGGATTGTGTGAACTCAATTAGATGATACTACCCTAGGATCAATTACCTTTCGACTTGTGATTTTATCTTGTTAATTTGCTTTATTTTCTTAATTTAGATATTTCATCTTTTATTTATATTTTTATTTTTTCGATTTTTAAATTTAGATAATTAGAAGCAAACAAATTTTCGGATTCCTAGATAGCAGTCGAATTTTGAGTAGAGTTACTTCTTTTATTTTCGACACATCAATTCCCTTGGGTTCGACACCTTGAAAATACTCCGAGGTTTTACAAATTTTAAAATTGATCGGATTTGAAAACCATACTACGCGAATCCCAGCGATCAATTTTTGGCGCCGTTGCCGGGGAGTTGATAGAAAATTTAAGGGAATAATTCGAAAAAGAAGAGATTGTTACTTTAGGTAGTTTACTTTTATTATTAATATTCGATCTCGTTTCCTCACATCTTGTTTTCTTTTCCTTGTAGGCGGTGCATGATCACGAGATCACAAGGAAAGGACTTATTTCCTTTGGACCCGGAAATCGAGAAGTCTTTGAGGAGGAAGAAGCAAGAAGCGAGAACCGAGACTCTTTCTATACCTTTCGTTGATACCATGGCCGGCATTGTTGACCAACCACGAGAACTCGCTCGTCCCGAGAAGATCCCTTTGAATGCCCGCTTTCGACCTAAGCTGGACGATTATCAAGAAGGAGGTTGGGGAAAGATTGATGCCAACAACTTCGAGCTTAAGCCGTCCCTCATTGCTACAGTGAAGTCTCAAACATACGGAGGGGGAGTGAATGAAGATCCAAACGCTCATCTTGAGTCGTTTTTGGATATATGTGCCACCATCAAGCAAAACGGAGTGCCTCCGGATGTCATTAAGCTCCGCCTATTCCGATTCTCCTTAGAAGACGATGCGCTAGATTGGTACAAGAGCCTAGATCGGAAGGAAATTGGTACTTGGAGAGAGATGACTCGGTTGTTCTTAAGATGCTTCTATCCTCCCTCGAAGGTGCAAAAACAAATCAACGATATCTTGCAATTCGAGCAATATGAGGATGAATATTTATACGAGGCATGGATCCGATTCAAGAAGCTACTTCGCAAATGCCCACAGCATGGAATTGACAAAGAGGAGATCTATATTCGGTTTTATCGGGGTTTGACGAGGAAGGCTAGAAGAGAGTTGGACTACTCATCGAAAGGGGGATTTCTAGCTAACGATTATGAAGAGGCCAAGAATCTCATTGAGCTAGCGGTCAACAATGATTACGAGGAGGTGACCGATAGGAAGATGACGAGAAGAAAGGTTCCATCCGGTGACGAGGACGCCTACGGTGATTTAAAGGCAAAATTTGAAAAACAACAAAAAGAGCTCGAGATGCTAAAAAAGAATACTTTGGGAGTCAATTCAGTTTATGAGGAGCTAAACGAGCCTATTGCAGTTAAGGAGGATGTGAACTACATGCAAGGAGGAAACTTCCGGCAATGGGGAAATTGGGGGAACTCTTATCCGAACAATCGAAACCACCCTAATTTCTCCTATGCCAATCCGAACAATGCTCTCCAGCCACCACCGGGATTTAACGTGAAAAATGGGGTTATTCAAGAGCCGATTGCTAAGACACCTATGGAAGAGATGTTGGAACGATTAGAGGCGAGCCAAAAAGATTTTATTTATAAAGTAGACAAGAGGTTCGGAGCTCTCGAGCATAGTGTGACATCTATTGGAAACTCGGTGATAGCCTTGACAAAGCAGATGTCGATGGTGGAGACCCAAATGAGTCAAATGGCGAACGCCTGCCGGATTTCATAAGCCGGGCCATTTTCCGAGCAAAGACGAGACCAACCCGAAGACGCAACAATGCAACGCAATCGAGCCGGAGTGGGACAAGGTACGATAATCATGGGGCTGGAGTTAAGGAATCTGGAAACGAGGATGTATTAGAAACGGAGCCGAGAACGAGAAAGAAGATGGAATACAGCAGAACCTATCGGCCGGGCTATCGGCCGATAGCCCAACCGATACCCATACAAAGATGCCTAAGAAGTGAAGCCTATCGACCCACCTATCGGCCGAAAGGCTCCTGGAAGTTCGAATATGAAAGATTTTGAGGAAAAAGCTCCATTTCCACAGCGTTTGGCCAAGTCGAGATATGATGAAAAGCTTCAACAATTTATCGACATGTTTCAAAAGGTGAATATCAACATTTCACTTCTAGACGCTTTGAGAGACATGCCGGGTTACGTGAAATTCTTGAAAGACGCTGTAGCAAGCAAGAGGAAGTTGAGGAAGTTTGAAACAATAAATATGACAGAGGAGTGTAGCGCTATCATTCAAAACAAGCTCCCACTCAAGCAGAAGGATCCGGGACGTTTTACTTTGACATGCATGATTGGCGACCAAACGTTCCGTAATGGGTTGTGTGATCTCGGGGCAA
Source organism: Orobanche coerulescens (assembly GCA_033398695.1). NCBI lineage: Eukaryota > Viridiplantae > Streptophyta > Magnoliopsida > Lamiales > Orobanchaceae > Orobanche > Orobanche coerulescens. The sequence continues at coordinate 167,745,325 of CM065805.1, read as the reverse complement.
GCATCAATCTTATGCCTCTATCCATCTTTAAGAGGTTGAAGATTGGGGAGATGAAGCCGACTACCATTTCTCTACTCATGGCGGACCGGTCAATCACTTATCCGAGGGGAATTGTGGAGGATGTGCTCGTTAGAGTCCAACACTTGGTCTTCCCGGCCGATTTCATAGTTCTTGATATGCCCGAGGATGAAAATCAACCATTGATCTTTGGGAGACCGTTTCTAGCAACGGGGAGAGCACTTACAGACGTCCAGGAGGGTGATCTTACTTTCCGGGTTAACGATCAAAATCTGAAAATTTCCATCTATGACGCGATGAAGAAGCCCGACGATGCGCCCGAGGAATGTTTTGAAATTGAGTCTATTATGCCGCCCCCGACCGACTTGTTGGAGCATTGTATTTCACACTCCATTTACTCACATTCTGAGGTTGATGAAATTTCCGAGGATTTGCCGGAGTATGTTCGAATGTTGGAGGCGAACGAGTCTCGACCTAATGAGAGGAGCGTGTGCTATCTTGATATCAACAAACCCGTTCAAGGGGGAGTTGTCACTGAAGACCCGGGTTGAATGAGGTATCGTCTAGCTAAAGACGTTAAACGTAGCACTTGTTGGGAGGTAACCCAACGTATGTATATTAGTTCGTTTTATTCGTTTATTTTCGATTTTTCGTTTGCGTGATTTTTGTAGTTTCTAGTTTCGTAGTAGCTTTGTTAGTTTTGTTAAGTTCTAATCCACGCACGCCGAGTTTTGAATACTTGCAGGTCTTTAATCGCCATATCCAAGCAAAAACGGGACCAATTATGCGAAGTAGAAAAAGCTGAGAAAAAATTTTTTGAGACATAACAGCCTCTCGGCCGATAGGCCCGGCCGATAGGCTGAGGAAAAATTACAAAAATTTTTAATGTACAAGCAGTGGTCGATAGAGTCTGCTCATCGACCGATATCCCGCCCGATATGAGCATGGTAAGAGACAGAAGTTCCTATCGGCCCAGCCTATCGGCCGAAAGGCCTGGCCGATAGGACATACCCGGCCCAGTATACACTACGAGCTCGCCGACAAACCCGCCATTTCGCCACGGTGATCGCATTTCCATTAACAAAGCCACTCCTTTCTCTTTTCAAACTTATTCCTCCTTTGGGATGCGAAATAAGTTTGGGGGGGGAAGAAGTGCGGCTTTGTTAATTTCTTTACGTGTGAGTACCGTGTTTGCCTTGTATCTTTATTTGCTTGTGTTGGTGCCCGTTGTGTTTATTTGTGCTTATCATTTTGGTGTTGCGTGGTTTTGGCTTTTTGTTGCTTAGTTTTTTTTTTTAGATTTTTATGTTCATTTTCGTTTGGTGTGTTTGCTAGTTTCTATTTTTTTTTCGTTAGGTCGTAGTAGTTTTTTTTTTAGATTAGATTTCGTGTTTGCTTTTATTTGCTTTTCATTGTTTGTTTTAGATAGCCTTGCTTATCTTAATTTTTCTTTATTCGTGAATTTTTCGAGCTTCTATTTGTGTGATACCGATGTTACGACACTGTTTTTCTCTCTGAAGAAACGGTCGAGTTTTAGTCGAGTTGTAGTTAGTAATTTCTGTTTTGCATAGTATTCATTTAGGTCCAAAATTTTTCGTGATTGTAGAGGTCTTGGCAGATAAGAGACGATACATACTTGTTTTAAAATCACCGTCAATACGTTTGGTTACATCTTCCTGATAGTGAGTCGATCAAGCTTGGCTACCGTGTTGGCACTTAGATAGAGTTTAGAGTCGGCCGCTTTTTCCCAAAAATTGAGATAATGTTGTTCTATGAAGGGAAGTCTAGTAACCGGGCATTCGCGTGACCGTTGTTTACCCTCGCGTAAAGCAGCGACTGATTAGACTAGTGATTTAGATATTTCACATGTGCCAATGATAGGGAACTTAGTAACCGGGGGTATTCGCGTGACCCGCTGTTTACTCTCGCGTAAAACGACGACCTTGATTCGGACATGCGGAGATTATATATTCGAGTTGTTTCTCCGCTGTAGACGGGAACTTAGTAACTAGAAGCATCCATGTGCCCCATGAGTGTCTTTTACGTCAAACGGTTTCCTAATACATGAGAATGGAGGTTCCACCCTAGAATTACCCCGATGAAACATCCCGAGATCCTAACCTAGTGGTCAACTCGAATCAAATTCTTGAACATTTATATAAGGGAATACTGACCGAGGTTTATTTGTTATGAAACTCATGAAAAATGTGCCACTAGACTGTGTAACGGGACGAACTAGCTTGTTTATTTTAGCCTTTCATATTGACGGTCGATTTGACTCACGTTTTGTTAATCTTTGAGCTGGATTTTCTTCATGAACGAATGACTAGGACTGAACTTGACTACTTTGCGGAATCATTATTCTGAGTGCAGCTCGCTTTTACGACAATCGGATTATTTAGAGAGAATTATAGGATAGTATTGATTAGGTTGAACACTATGAATTGCACGATGATTCACGACTTTCTTTTTCTTTTCTTTTTGTTGTTCGGGACGAACAAGGCTTAAGTTTGGGGGGGTTTGATAAGTGGTAATTTTACCACATATTTCTAGGATTTTATACTAGGTTTTTATCTCGTTTCGTGATTAATGTGCTCGTATTTGGCTTATTTATGATTAGTCGAGCCGTATTACGCGTTTGGGTTGGTTTTAGTGTGTTTGCAGGTTTTTAGAGCCAAAAGGACCCAAAACGAGACAAAGGACCGAGAGTCGAGTCAAACGGACGAAGAAACGGATTTTTGCGGAAAACAGAAGAACCTATCGGCCAGCCTATCGGCCGATAGGGCGTCCGAAGGAATTCCCGCCTATCGAGTGAAGAGATCGACGAAGCAACTATCGCCTGACTATCGGCCGATAGGCCAGCCGAAAAGGCTTCCCAATGACTCTCGTTTTTGGACGGATTTTGACTCTTTTAGATAGATTTTATTTCCTAGATTAGGGCTAATCGGGAATGTAACCCCCTTAGGCTATAAAAACACCCTTCTAGACCTAGTTTGAGTATTCTCTATCATCTTCTATCAGCTTTTATGAGATTGGATCATTCTTTATCATTCTTTTTCATCTTTTACAATTTTTAGATCTTCTTAGCAAGATTAATTTCTTTGATGCAAGAACTTTTTGGAGGAGAATTATTATTGTTTTTGGGAGATTGAAGACTCGGAGTTCATCCATAAGGGTTGTAATCTCTCTTTTCATATTAATAATATGCATTCTTCATCTATTTCTTGTCTAATTTCAATTATGTCTGGCTAATTCCTTTGATTGATTCTAGGGTTAGTAAATTTAATTGATGATCACATGATATTCCTTTGATTACCTTTTGACCTTTCATCCTAGGCTTGTGTTCAAGTTGTGTTAAATCTCATGTTAGATTAAAGGGCCCTTAATCGATGCATGTTAGCTAATTGATTTTGTCCTAAGGAGTAATTGATTAGTGGAAATACTTGACACAATATGATTTTATCTTGAGACCTAGCGGAGAAAGATAAATCATAGATAAATAAGTTGGTGCTTTTAAGTGATTTTAATTCTTTGAGCCTCAAGGGAAAAGGGTTTTAATTAACTATCTTTCTAGGTTGCCTTGACAGAATTCTAGATCGACCGAGTGATTATTTCTAGGATTGAATTAAATTTTGGGGAGAAGGAATCAAGTGAATGGATTGTGTGAACTCAATTAGATGATACTACCCTAGGATCAATTACCTTTCGACTTGTGATTTTATCTTGTTAATTTGCTTTATTTGCTTAATTTAGATATTTCATCTTTTATTTATATTTTTATTTTTTCGATTTTTAAATTTAGATAATTAGAAGCAAACAAATTTTCGGATTCCTAGATAGCAGTCGAATTTTGAGTAGAGTTACTTCTTTTATTTTCGACACATCAATTCCCTTGGGTTCGACACCTTGGAAATACTCCGAGGTTTTACAAATTTTAAAATTGATCGGATTTGAAAACCATACTACGCGAATCCCAGCGATCAGAGAGCGACAAGATTTTCCATTTTTCCAGGAGAATGAAACTGTCCATTCGGGACTATATGTCTGGGCTCGTCTGTACTACTCTGAAGGATTACCAGAGTCGAGCCCTTGCTTATGATATGTCGGTGACCGCTAGCGATTTGGCTCGTGAGAGCAAGAAGCAGAAGTCGGTCGGAAATTTTTCTGGTCCCAAGAGTGGAGGCCAGCAGAAATCTCAGGCTGCAAATATTTCTACGGGCGGTTCGGCTCATTTCTCTGGGAGCTTTCGGAGTGCCGCCGGAACCGTCGTCCGGGACCCCAGATGCTTTAACTGTGGCAACCCAGGCCACGTGAACCGGGATTGTCTTCGTCCACCTTTAACTTGTCATACTTGTGGTCAGTCGGGCCACAAGGCTTCTTTTTGCGAGAAACTCAGACAGTTTCGCGGCGCCCGTTCTTCTCACCCAGCACCTATGGAGCCGAGTGTGAACCAGGGCTCATTTGCTCCGCCGCCTCCACCGAGTGCCGGCCGAGGTAGGGGTCGGGGTCAGCCCGCTAGGGGTGGAGCTTCCAGTGTCGGCTCTGCTCAGCCGCGTATCTATGAGATGAGGAGAGCCGATGATCCAAAGAACATCGTGGCGACAGTACCGTTCATATTCATTTCCATCCCGTCGTGTGCTTTTTGATTCGGTGCTACGCATTCATTCATTTCTCTAGAGTGTGTACGCCGTTTGAGTCTCATCGCTTGTCACCTTGCGAGCCTTTCATCGTTAAACTTCCTAGCGGTGATAGAATTGTCGGTGATCGAGAAGTCCGGACTGCTCGTGATCATTTGTGAGAGGGCTTGGCTCTCTAATCTTATTGTTGTGAGTATCGAGGGCGAGGATTTAATTCTCGGGAATGATTAGCTCGAGCGGCATGGTGCAATCATGAACTACCGCACGAGGATCATTACCATGTTAGCCGAGGACGGCATCAACACTCTTTCGCGGGGCGAAAGAGAAACCGTAAGTTTGTTATTAACGCCTTGAAGGCGGTGAAACTCTGCGAAAGGGGTGTACTGGTTATTGGTGCTACGCCTTGAAGGCGGAGAATGGTGGAGCCGAGTTTTCGTCGATTCCAGTCGTTAGTGAGTTTCTGATGTATTTCTGACGAGTTGCCGGATTGCCACCGGATCGTGAGGTTGAGTTTGTTATAGAATTAGAGCCGGGCGCGGCTCCGATTTCGAAGGCGCCGTATCGCATGGCACCTTGAGAGATGGCCGAGTTGAAGAAACAGTTGAGTGAACCACGGAGTCGGGGTATGTTCGACCGAGCGCCTCGCCTTGGGGCGCACCGGTCTTGTTTGTGCGTAAGAAGGATGGTTCACTACGTTTGTGTATCGACTATCGCGAACTAAACAAAGTGACCATCAAGAACAAGTACCCTTTGCCGAGGATTGACGACTTGTTCGATCGTTGCGAGGAGCTGCGGTGTTCTCGAAAATTGATTTAAAATCGTGGTACTATCACTCGGGTGAGGGAGTCCGACGTGCGAAGACAAACCTTTCGGACGAGGTACGGGCATTATGAGTTTGTAGTTATGCCTTTCGGGTTAACTAATGCGCGGTGTTCATGCAATTGATGAACAAAGTTTTTATCGAGTATTTGGATAAGTGTGTCGTCGTCTTCATTGACGATATTCTTATTTATTCAAGGAATGAAGAAGAGCATGCCCATCATTTGCGGATAGTGTTAGACATTTTGAGGGCCGAGCAACTCTATGCGAAGTTCTCGAAATGTGAGTTCAGAAGGAAGTGATGTTTAAGGTCACGTGATTTCGTAGGAGTTCGAGTGGATCCGAGAAGATTGAGGCGGTGTTGGATTGGGCATCGCCTACAAACGTGAAGGAGGTCCGTAGTTTCTTGGGTTTGGTGGCTACTACCGTAGGTTCGCCGAGGGTTTCTCAAAATTAGCTCGGCCACTTACACAGTTGCTCCGTAAATCCGAGAAGTTAAATGCGGACCGATGAGAGGCGTCGAGTTTCGAGGAGTGAAGAAGCGTTTGACTTCAGCCCCGGTTTTGGCGTTGCCGTGTGGCAACGAGGGATTCGCCGTTTATAGCGATGCTTCGGGCCGTGGTCTTGGGTGCGTATTGATCTTGCCGCACGGCAAGACCATTGCCTATGCGTCGAGACAGTTGAGACCGTATGAACTTAACTACCCTACTCATGATTTGGAGTTAGCGGCAATGCTTTTGCGCTCAAGATTTGGCGTCACTATCTTTTCGGCTCTGCATGTCAGATTTTTACCGATCATAAAAGTCTGAAATATATATTTACTCAGCGAGAGTTGAATATGAGGCAGAGGAGGTGGTTAGAGCTGATTAAGGATTATGACCTCGAAATCCTTTATCATCCGGGCAAGGCGAATGTCGTAGCCGACGCCTTGAGTCGGAAACCGATTGCGTTGCGAACGCTTGAGGTCCTCACGTCTCAGTCTGAGCTTCGGCGGGCTTTGATTGAGTTTGGTGTTGAGGTTTTGTTGCCTGGAGCTGCCGGGCAACTTTGCGCTTTAGAGATTTCGCTGCCTTTGATCGATGAAATTAAGTCAAACAATTAGAGGATCCGATGATTACTCAAATCCGAGAGAACGTTCTAAGGGAAAGTCTCCGGGTTTGTGATTCACGAGGATGGTGTTTTGAGATTCAGTCGGCTTTGTGTGCCGAGCGATCCAGAGTTGCGGCAGTATTTTGCGTGAGGCCCATTCCACACCCTATTCCGTTCATCCCGGTTCGAGTAAGATGTACAAGGACACGAGGAGGAACTTCAGTGGAATGATATGAAGGAGGAGGTAGCACGCTTGTGGCGAGATGTTTGACTTGCCACAGAGTCAAAATCGAGCATCGCGACCGGTGAGTTATTGCGATCACTTCGCTCCGAATGGAAATGGGAAGATATATCGATGGATTTCATTACGAGTTTGCCGAGATCGAGATCGGGCATGAATATGGTTTGGGTGATTGTTGATCGTCGACCAAGTCGGCACATTTTCCGGGCATCAAGGACACTTGGGGCCGGAGAAATCGCTCGTGTGTTTGTCGCTAGATTGTGAGACTTCACGGTACTCCGAAGTCTATTGTTTCGGATCGTGATGGCCGTTTTGTATCGCACTTTTGGCAGGCAGTGCATAAGGCGTTGGGTACCCGTTTGCATTTGAGTACCTCTTTTCATCCCCAGTCAGATGGACAGTCGGAACGCACTATCCAGACATTCGAGGACATGTTGCGTACTTGTGCCCTCGATTGGAGTAGCGACTGGGAAGAGCATTTGTCATTGATCGAATTCACGTACAACAATAGTTGGCACGCGTCGATTCGAATGGCACCGTATGAGGCACTTTATGGGCGACGATGTCGATCGCCGATTTGTTGGAATGAGGCGTCCGATTTAGTCGGGACCGAGCCGGATGTCGTTTTAGAGACGAGGCGGAAGATAGAATTAATTCGGGAACGGATGTTGACGGCCCAGAGTCGACAGAAGTCATATGCCGATGTCCGTCGTCGACCTTTAGAATTCGAGGTGGGAGACCACGTTTTGCTGAAGGTGTCGCCGACGAGAGGGGTTTTCCGTTTCGGGAAGAAGGGGAAGTTGAGTCCGAGATTTATTGGACCCTTCGAGATTCTCGAGCGGTCGGTGGGTTAGCATACCGCTTTGGCGTTACTCCCGCCTTGAGTCACATTCATAGCGTTTTCATGTTTCCCACCGAGGAAATATGTTCCGATCCTAGTCACGTCATCGATTATGGCGAGATTGATATTGCTGAAGATATTACTTTTGAGGAGCGTCCTTTGAAGATTTTGGAACATCGTGAGAAACGACTGAGGCATAAGACCATCCCTTTGGTCAAAGTGCAGTGGTCGAGACACGGTGTCGAGGAAGCAACTTGGGAAACCGAGGATTGCATGCGTGCTAGGTACCCTGAGTTGTTTGTTTCTCAAGTTTCGGGACGAAACTTATTTTTAGAGGGGTAGAATGTAATATCCGGTATTTTCTTTCCCTTGTATTTTAATTTTTGGTATATTTCTCGGTCATAGTGACCCTCGTGTACCTTTCGGTGTCCTTCCTCACAACCGTTGAATCGTATTCTCGTTATTGTGGTGCGGAACCGCCGCTTTGAGTTGCCGTGGATCCATTTCGTGTTATTGGTTCCCAAATATTGATTCCTATCGCTTTTATTCTCTTCCGGATCATTTTTATCATTTTGGAACCCAATAGGGGTGTGGGCCATGCAAGATAAGATGTGTGTGCCGCGGCACACAAATTTCTTCGATTGTTGGCCAAACGAATCAGACTGTGTGCCGCGGCAACCCTATCCGGTGCCGCGCCACATTGCCAAGCCCTTGCCGCGGCACACCTATCCGGTGCCGCGGCACACTCGTGTGTCATCTGCGACCAAAACTCGCTCAGACTGGTGCCGCGGCACACGCAGCCGTGCCGCGCACAATGCCGAAACACGGGAGTGAATTTTGGCTCGTGCCGCGGCACACCTAAGCCCGCGGCACACGGCGGCCAATCGTGCAACTCGTCTTTATTAGACGAAATCGCCTGTCGTCTTCTTCATTTTCACCGCATCGCGAGAGAGAGTGTAAGAGAGGGATAGAGTTCTTCATCTTTATCCATTGGGGGTCGATTTTCACCATTTTTCTTCGATAGTGAAGCCCGTAATCAATCTAGCGCGTGTTCTACGGATCTTGGTGCTTGAATCCCCAAAGGTAATATTTCTAGAACCCCACTTTCGATTAATTTGGGGTTTTGGGATTTTCTTCCGATTCGTTCCGTTTTGTTGGTGGATTCATGATGTATATGATTAATCTTGTTGATATCATTAATTTCCCTACGATTCATGGTATATTTTCATAGTTTTGCGGAATCGAGAGGGTTTGGTTGTGGTCCGCCCTCGTTGTTATTTTGTGCGAATATACATGAATCGTAGGCGGGTTTTCGGGTGTATTCCATTTCCGTATTCGGCTAGAGTTGGTTATAATTATGTTCTTCGAATCGTTAGGTTCGGTTCCGTTGATTCCTAGTGTTCGTCGGTGATTATCCTTCCCGCTCGTTGCGTCATCAAAATATTCAAGGCAAGTATTTTTGGAAACCTTTATGCTTAACGTGAAATGGTAATGTATATTGTGTGTGATTTGCTCACCTCGGGAGGGTCCGACGGGATCACGGGGAATCTATGGCTTCGTCCCGGATTCATGAGTTTGATTCGCTAGCCACTCGGGAGGGTCCTTAGAGGCCTCGAGTGGGATTCGTGGCTTCGTCCGGTCCTAGGTGACGTGTGGTGCTTGGTTTGTTTTATGAATGTGGCCACTCGGGAGGGTCCTTAGAGGCCTCGAGGGGGATTCGTGGCTTCGTCCCGGTCCTAGGCAAATTAATTGTGACTGTTTGTTTCCTGAAAAGACATGTCTGGTTTTGACTTTTTAAATTTATATAGGTGCATGTACTATGAAATGTGTAAGCGATTGGTTTGCCTTGATTACTTGTACTAGCGTAATTGCTAACCCCTCCGGGACCCGCTTTTGGGGAAATTCTTGTTATGGATTTCGTGTTATGATTATCCTGACGAGCGGCACTGGACAGTACGAGGACGTTGGCCATGGTCGTTGACATGTGCATTTGGGTCTTTCTATTTCTTTCGTCCATTTCGATTTGGTTGTTCTAATAATTATAAACTCATAGAGTGTACTCGCGAGTACTTAGGCTTTTCATTTCAAACTCCGTATTGTGTTACTTTTAAATTGTTACATTGTTGGTTGATGATCATTTCGCCGGTTGCTCCGGGCGTAACTTTAATGTCTCATAATTAAATGTGTGCCCTCGCTAACCGGGATGGTTAGTCGAGTGGAGTTTTTCTTGTTTATAGCCTGGTGGGTCCCTTGTGGGGGGTCCGCGGCGCTGTAATAAACTCTGAATATCTCGGGGTGTTACATTATCTTCCTTGCTTGTACCTACAAAAATAATTTTCTTCCGTTTTATAGGTACCCAGGCTAATTTGGGTCCTGTGGAGTTAGATATAAAAACTTGGTTTTTAACAATGGTCCCTTTAGGTACCCAAATTTGTTTGATTTTTATAGTTCGTCTAGAACTTCTACAGTAAGTTTCGGTATGTCCTGGTTTTAAATATTTTGGACATGATGGAATTTTCGTTTTTAAAGTGTCTGAATCTTTCGTGGTAATTTCTAAGGACTTTTTTATTGGAAATGAATTATATCCGAGTCCTTGTTTTGAAAGAGAAATTTTTTGACCAAATAAGAGTTGCTCAAATTTCTCATTACCACACGAGAATTTTCTAACGTAAAGTTTCGATTCTTTCTGAGTTTTGTGTAAATCATCTCTCAGATTTTCTTGGTTTCCAGACAATTTGTATGATCAATCGATACGTCCTTGTTTTTCAATAATTTTGAATTTTCACTTTCAAGAGATTTTATTTTCTTTTTCAAATCTTTATTACTATTGCAAACTTTTTCGTATTCATTGTTTAAAAATTCGAAAGCATCAAGAAGTTCTTCATGAGAAGAATCACTAACCTCGACTTCTTCGTCGCTATCTTCGGATATGCAGGCCATTAGAGCAAGATTGGTTTGAACTTGAGGTTCATCATCCTCATCATCATCGCTCCATGTAGCGACATATACTTCATTCTTTTTGAACTTTTCGTGAGGTGGTTTAGATGAACTCATTAGAGCAGCAGCACGACAATCTTTAGCAAAATGGCCTGGAACGCCGCGCCTTCGGCAAGTATTGTCGAACCTTTTATTCTGCGGGAAGTGAGTCTTTTTGGATTCATCCCTCGGTTCTTGTTTGATGTCCCTCCGGTGCCTTTGTAGAAGATTTTTGAATTTCTTTATGTTTTTGGCATAAAAGGTGGTTTCTTCATCCTCTTCTTCGATAGGTTCATCTTCTAGATCGCTATCTTCTTTGGCTTTGAAGGCGATCGTCCTTTCTCTCTCCTTGGGCTTTGGTTTCGAACTTCGAGATTTAATGACAATCTCGTAATTGATTAGAGATCCAATGAGAGCGCGGAATTCAATGGTGTTGAGATCTTTCGAGTCCATGATAGCCGTAACAATAGCGTCCCATTCTCTTGGTAGAGATCGAAGGATTTTCTTGGCTTTATCACTACTTGATATAGGTTTCCCGAAGGAAGCTAGCCCATTTGTGATAGCCGAGAAGCAGTCAAGCATGGTAGTAATGCTTTCTTCTTCTTTCATAGTGAAGAGTTCATAATCGTGAAGAAGCATATTGATTTTTGTTTCCTTTACTTGACTCGTACCTTCATGGGTAATTTCGAGCATTTTCCAGATCTCTTTGGCCTTCTCGCAAGAAGATATTCTGTTGTGATCCTATGGGTTGAGAGCACAGTAAAGCAGTTGAGTAGCTTTACAATTGAAGTGATCATTCTTCCAGTCTGGCTTCTTAAGAATGGTAGGTCCAAGAGCAATGACCTTCCAAATTTCAATATCGTGAGCTCGGATGAAGATAGACATTTTCTTCTTCCATGTAATAAAGTTTGAACCATCGAAGAAAGGAGGGCGATTGAGAGCGTTGCCTTCAAGAGAAGAGTGGATAAAGGCCATTTCTGGATCTTTTCTCTAGCGGGTGTTAATCCGGTGAAAAAGGGACTGCTCTGATACCAATTGTTGGATTGGTACCGCCACTAGAAGGGGGGTTGAATAGTGCGGATAAGAGTTTTGAACTCTTTTTGTGCGGAAGCTAAAATATCGGAGTAAGTAAAATGCGGAAAAGAAAGAACACAAGAAATTGTTCGAGAGGTTTGGCTATTAACGAAGATGATAAGTGTCGCTTTGTACACTTATCCATGGTTTGTATCTATAAAATTCACCCATAATTGAGCTAGTCTACTCCTTTTTTGCTTTTAATTAATTAGTTTTTAATAATTTTATTTTTATCGCATGATGATCGGATTAAATAACTGATTTACTCAAGAAATAACATGTTTATTAAATATTATCTTTGTTGAATTTTGATATATTAATGTTGTAGGGCTTTCCGAGATGAATTCGGCAAATGTTCGGATTCAAAATCGAGTTATATATCAAAAGTTATCATCCGAAGAAGATTTGGGGCAAAAACGCAAAGTCCGAGAAATTCAGGGCTGAAAACATAACTCTCAAAGCAACCGGTGAACAAATTGACGAAGTTACTACGGCCAGAACTCTGCACGTTACGGTGAAGTCATCCAAGTTACGGCCAGAACTCCTTAATGTTACGGCCGTAACTCTTGACAGATTGTTATGATTTGTCTAATTTTTATACTTTTTGTGTATTATTGAGGGGATGGCTGGCATTGATCCGATCTATTGTAATAATGTTGGAGTTTTGGAGCTATTAGATGACTTTAGGTGTATAAATAGACCCCTTAGATCCTTCATCATTCATCATTCATCTTATAATTTTCACTTTTTGTAAACTTTTCTTTTTGTGTGAAAAACACACTTGTGTTCTTGAGTGATTTGTGTAAGTGTGGTATAGCATATGTTGTTCAGAGAGTTTATTGCTTCTTTCTCCTTTATCTACTAAGGGAGTGAGGATCAATTCTTTCTCTTGATTCAACTAATAATGACCACCAAAGCTTGTATTATGCATAATAAACCCTTCATGGGCTAAGTTACCTTTAGTTGGGATTATAAACAAGGTTAGTCATGTTATTTATGTTTGTATAAAAGATCTACTGTGAATTACTTATTATTGTGATTTTCATTGTTTTAACAATCTTTATTTATTTGGCCAATAAATGACGATATTTATGGTCTTCATATGTTTCGAAAGAAAATATGTTTGATTAGATCAAATGATCTTCACTCTAAGTTGTTCTAGGGGATAGAAATATACCTCTAGACCTTAGATGATTCTTTGAGTTATTTTCATAAATACTAATGCTATGTATTGATGCCAATCAACATAGAAATATAGTGGATTGATTCAATATGTAAAGGCGTTTTATAGTTCGAAAGAGAAACCGTCTTTTTAAGGAAAATCGAATCTACACAACATAATAAGTAAATTCATCTTATAATCTCCTATACATCTTCTATAACTAATGGCGAACTAAGTTTGTAATCCCAACTATTTTATTTTATCGTTAATCAATCTATTATTATTGCTATCTTGTTATTTCCTTATAATATTAAAACTAATATTGCATTTTCTTTGCAATTATAAAACTAAACTTTTTAATTGTGTGTTTCACTTATCTTAGTATCTATAAAAATAGACTAATAGTGTATAATTCAAATTATAACCAAACTTCCTTGTGGGATCGATAAACCAGACTCAAAAAGTCTACTTTACTACTTGATACGATATCGTGCACTTGCGATAGTTACACTAAGAACGTGTCAAGTTTTTGGCGCCGTTGTCGGGGAAGTATAAGTTATATTTGAAATCTTACATTGTAAACTATTTTTATAGGTACAAATTTCTCGACATTGTAACTTAGTACTCAATTGTGTTTGTCCGGTCAAGTGGCGGATAACGGTACTCCGTGACTATTAAAGTCGGATTTTACAGTTTTCCACAACAACTGATATTTGTAGATATTTTCTTCAATTATTTTCACTGTCTTTTTATTTTATTTTTATCATGGATGAAACTTTGTATAAAATCGAAAAAAGATTTCCCTTTCTGAGCAAAAATGCAATTTTAAAAATTTACAAGACAAGGCTAGAAAGGATGAGGTTGCTTATGAATAAAAGCATACATTTTGACATAAGATTAATTATTGAAGCCAAAGTAAGAATAGAATGTGAATTCACAGAAACACCGACTAGATTTTTACCAGGGCTAGGAAAAAGTTCATATGTCAAGAAACGACGAGCAAAAATGATAGCCGTTTGCTATAAATGTGCTAGATGGAACTGTAATTTAAAATGTCGATCTTTAGGAATTCCATCTACAAACAGAGAAGATAAAATTCAATTCATTAAGGATGGTCTGAATAAAGAGAATTTAGATGATATCGAAATTTCTCTTGGCACGCATCCTAGTGGACTCGTACATTACGGAATTCGATGTTTGTGGAATAAATTCAAACCAGAATATGAACAACGTCTTGGGAATCTGACGTTAAAAGACCCTGTTTGCCAATTTGTAAGAAAATTGGATGGGAAGCTTCTCCCCGACTCATATAAGGCGTTTAGGCCGTTTCTGAACGTAAAATCAGAGGAAGATGTGAGCCACAATCACAACTACTGTACATACGCGTAAGTATCTTTTATTTTTGTCGTGTGGTGAGATTTTCTGAATAAAAAAAATGTGCTACGCGATAAATGCTTTCATTATTCTATTGAGTTATTGAAGCGCAATCAACGCAATCACAAACTTGTTAAACAATTTTTACCTTCTTTTTCTTCTATAAATAAACGTTGTGCTTGTTTCTTTCATTCATCCCTCAAACTTGCACTTTTCTCTGTTTCTCTCTAAATTATTTCTTTTCAAAAATGGAGTCATCATCTTCAACAAAAAAATTTAGCACAGTCTGCATTTTTGGTGGAGCTAGTTATGGAAAAGAGGCATGCTTTACTGAAGCATCCCACAACTTGGGCCGTACCTTAGGAGAAAAATGCATTCATGTAGTTTACGGAGGAGGAAGTCTAGGACTAATGGGACGAGCTGCTGCTTCTGCCTATATGGAAGGAGTAAGAGTGTTGGGAATAATCCCAAAACCTCTGGCTGAAAGTAAAATCAAGGTCAACTATTGGAGATGAGTTTAGATCAGAATATGCAAGATCGCATAACTCACATGATAAATAATTCTGGCGCCTTTATCACCCTTCCCGGTGGTTTTGGCACCCTTGAGGAACTTTTTCATGTGGTTACCAGAGCCCAGCTAAATGTTCATAAAAAACCAATAGGTCTGCTTAATGTCAATGGTTTCTTTGATGGTTTACTATCTTTCATCGACTACTCTGCTGAAAAGGGTTTTATTTCAGAGCGTGCTAAACGAATCATAGTCGTTGCAACCAGAAGAACTAATCAAAAAACTCAATGAATTTGTTCCTCAACCAGATCCAGCTCTAGCTAAAATTGTCTGGATGGAAGATTTTACGGTGAGAAAACGAAAAGTGGATTCATTCCTCTCCCTTTGATAACCCATATCGGACCTCTTG
This sequence comes from Orobanche coerulescens, assembly GCA_033398695.1. NCBI lineage: Eukaryota > Viridiplantae > Streptophyta > Magnoliopsida > Lamiales > Orobanchaceae > Orobanche > Orobanche coerulescens. The sequence continues at coordinate 167,730,177 of CM065805.1, read as the reverse complement.
TATTTTTACTTTCTGTCGTGTGTAATAATCGTGCTAAATGGTGGCAGCTTAAGGAGTTTGTTCTTGATCTCTTGACGCGCATCTATTCGCGACTTATGTATTGTTATTTTTTTTTTTACTCTAATTTTTATTGTGTGTTTTTTATAAAAGCATTGATGGCAGCGTAAGGCGACTCTTGGACTTTCTTGATGCGCATCTTAAAAATTGTGTTATACTTACGAGTATATTTTATTTTCTTTTGTTGTGTGCCTCGTATATTTATTCTCTTGCAGATTCTAAAAGGCGTTAGCTCAAACATCAACTTTCTTAACAGGAAGTATTTTGCTTTTCTGCATTGCTTTTTATTTTATTTTTTTTATTTTTTATTTTTAAACTGAGGACAGTTTTATTTTCAAGTTTGTGGGTGGTTTGTTTAATTATTTTGGTGTGTTGGAATTTTGGTGTGTTTTGATTGATTTAGTTATTTGCCTTAATTTATATATATATATATATATATATTGTATTTTGATTTATGAGATTTCTAGATCTGGCCATAACACCAATAAATTAGCTATATACAAGCTTCTAAAATCTTTTTAACCGGTAAAAAAATTGTATATTCCAAAATTTTGAGCCTTAATCTCTCTTTCCAAGCCTTGTAATTATCATATAAAATCGAGTCATTTGTTACCTTGAGAAAAGAAGAATCAATCGGTTGATGAAAAATAGAACTGAAATTTACTTAATTTGTGGAGTTTTTGATTTTTCATGCTTAAACTAAGAAATGATTTTCTGCAAAAATTCTATTCCCTAAAAAAAGGAGTCATTGGTGAAAAGAGCTACACGTTAGCAAATAACGGTGTGAAAGCTATCACCTAAAAAAAATGACGAAAAGGAGAAGTGTTGAGCAGCAACAGCTGCCTAATTTTGGGGGTCTTAAATTTTGCGAAAAATAAAGGACTAACCATTGTTGGTGCGTAGCTACCGTCTCAGAAAAATTGGTGAAAAGAGCTACACGTTAGCAAATAACGGTGTGAAAGCTATCACTTTTTTTTAAAAAAAATGAGATAGAAATTGTGTTAGTGAAAAGAGCTACACGTTAGCAAATAACGGTGTGAAATCTATCACTAAGGGATGTAGTTTATGAGCAGATTTGAATTAATTAGCGGCTGAATTTCAATATACTCAATTTCGTGAAAAATCACAATATTTGATGACGCCAATGAAATTCTTCTTCATATTGAGTCGAAAAATAAACGAGTGATCGAGAGCAACCATTAAAGGAATTCGTGTGTATCACGAGTGGGAAAGAAATAATCAACCTTTTGGGGGGGAAACCTTGAATTTGGAATTACAAAATAAAAACCGTGTTTTAACTTCAAAATCATTAGTAGATTTATTTTGAATCTTGATTCATTTCTATCTCTTTGTATAAAGTCAAGTTGTTGTGTATTAATGGCATTTTGATCTCCTTTTATCTTTATATATAATTATTTTAATTTATGTGTGTATTAATTTTTCTTATTTTTATTTTTGGAGCATGAATAATAAAGAGTCTTGCTCGGGACTAGCAAGAATTCAAGTTTGGGGGTGTGATAAGTGTCAGTTTTGTACACTTATCCATGGTTTGTATCGATAAAATTCACCCATAATTGAGCTAGTCTACTCATTTTTTGCTTTTAATTAATTAGTTTTTAATAATTTTATTTTTATCGGATGATGATCGGATTAAATTACTGATTTACTCAAGAAATAACATGTTTATTAAATATTCTATTTTGTTGAATTTTGATATATTCATGTTGTAGGGATTTCCGAGACGAATTCGGCAGTCTTTCCAGATTCAAAATCAGAGTTATATATCAAAAGTTATCACCCGAAGAAGATTTGGGGCAAAAACGCAAAGTCTGAGAAATTTTGGGCTGAAAACGTAACTCTCAAAGCAACCAATGAACAAATTGACGAAGCCAAGTTACGGCCGTAACTACAGAATGTTACGGCCGTAAGTCATCCAAGTTACGGCCGTAACTCCTTAATGTTACGGCCGTAACTCTTGACAGATTGTTATGATTTGTCTAATTTTTTTATACTTTTTGTGTATTATTGAGGGGATGGCTGGCATTGATCCGATCTATTGTAATAATGCTGGAGTTTTGGAGCTATTAGATGACTTTAGGTGTATAAATAGACCCCTTAGATCCTTCATCATTCATCATTCATCTTATAATTTTTCACTTTTTGTAAACTTTTCTTTTTGTGTGAAAAACACACTTGTGTTCTTGAGTGATTTGTGTAAGTGTGGTATAGCATATGTTGTTCAGAGAGTTTATTGCTTCTTTCTCCTTTATCTACTAAGGGAGTGGAGATCAATTCTTTCTCTTGATTCAACTAATAATGACCACCAAAGCTTGTATTATGCATAATAAACCCTTCATGGGCTAAGTTACCTTTAGTTGGGATTATAAACAAGGTTAGTCATGTTATTTATGTTTGTATAAAAGATCTATTGTGAATTACTTATTATTGTGTGTAATTTTCATTGTTTTAACAATCTTTATTTATTTGACCAATAAATGACGATATTTATGGTCTTCATATGTTTCGAAAGAAAATATGTTTGATTAAATCAAATGATCTTCACTCTAAGTTGTTCTAGGGGATAGAAATATACCTCTAGACCTTAGATGATTCTTTGAGTTATTTTCATAAATCCTAATGCTATGTATTGATGCCAATCAACATAGAAATATAGTGGATTGATTCAATATGTAAGGGGCGTTTTATAGTTCGAAAGAGAAACCGTCTTTTTAAGGAAAATCAAATCTACACAACATAATAAGTAAATTCATCTTATGATCTCCTATACATCTTCTATAACTAATGACGAACTAAGTTTGTAATCCCAACTATTTCATTTTATCATTAATCAATCTATTATTATTGCTATCATGTTATTTCCTTATAATATTAAAACTAATATTGTATTTTCTTTGTAATTATTAAACCAAACTTTTTAACTGTGTGTTTCACTTATCTTAGTATCTATAAAAATAGACTAATAGTGTATAATTCAAATTATAACCAAACTTCCTTGTGGGATCGATTTACCGGACTCAAAAAGTCCACTTTACTACTTGATACGATATCGTGCACTTGCGATAGTTACACTAAGAACGTGTCAAGTAGCATACGTCCCCTACCTAGTTTTACCGACTAGGACTTTTCTTAGAAACTTAGAGTGCACTTTCTAGTTTAGTGCCAACTCTTACAATTTCTTGATTTCTGGGCTCAAGAACAACCTCACTAAAACTCTCTTGTTTTTCTAGGTACAAGACAACCTTACACTAAAACAATTGCGAGTAGGAACTTGACGTTACAAGATATATCGCTCTTTGATACAAGAATATAGATAGGAAATAATAGAGCAAATCTTCTCGTATCACAATATGGAATGTGTATATCTCTCGAAATATTTACTTGAAATAGCTTGAGTATGCTTGTAAGCTCAGATCACTTGTGTATATTCCAAATCCTTGAAATGTGCTATTTATAGCCTTCATGAGCTGAGTTTCCCGTTGGAGCAGTGGCACCCTTAACGTACGTTATGTAGGCTTGGTTACGTACGTTATTAATATTACATACGTTACAGAACTTTAGTAACGGCCGTAATGAACTCCTAAAAACAGTCCAGTGACATTTGGTGAAACTCCTTACATACGTTATGTAATCAATGATTACGTACGTTATCTTGTAGTTAAAGATCCGTTGGATGTGAAGACTTTGTGTAACGGCTAATGACTTTTTCCGTGTTGACTAGCAACGGGAAGAATTTCGAACCTTACGTACGTTATCTGCATAAAAACACTTGCCAAACTTGTGAGTGTTATGTACGTTATATGTGAATTGTTATGTACGTTAACTGTAGAAAAATATGTAAAATAAATTTTGTTTATATAACTCATCATCAAAATATATAAAATGATTTATTACAAATATTGTACCAACAAGAACCATCAAACCCGTAAGTTCTACAAAGCGACAAATGAATCCACATAAAGGTTCAAACCCTAAATTATACAAGCATAAAAATCTCGGATATCACACCCAAAATAAGTTTCATCATCAAAAATTGGAATAAAAAAGAGGTGTTGAAACATATTAGGATTATATCTCATCGTGCTCTTTTGCGACTACAACCCTGGTCACATCCACAAATAATTCTCTTCTTAAATACTAAACATTACATCAGTACATATCTGTGAGGAAACATCAATACATTCTTAGTCGCATACTTATGAGAAATATTTACATTGTAAATCTGTTGTACCCATGGCATGGCATGTTATGCATACTTCATGGGTTAATGATGACAGGGTCTTCTTCAATTTCTTCTTCAGGGTCGGGATCTTCCTCAGGATCTTCTTCAGCCTCTGCGACCTCTTGTTCCACTATCAGAACTGGGGTCGCTGGGAGGATAGCAAGAATCTCTTACGCGCTGGCTCGTATCATCGCTCTCTCTTGATATATCTGATCTTGGAGGGCCTCGCTTGTCTGATTGTACTGGGCCTCCCTCTCTTGAAGAGTGCGACGTACTGCAGTCAGTTGAGCTTCTAGCTGCACATCACACTCGTGTTCCCGTGCAGCTGCTTCTTGCGCAGCCTGACTTGCGTCTTGATGAAATTGTGCTAATGCCTCTAAATAGCTGATATGTTCCAGGCAACGGGTATGCTTGGCAGGATCCATTCTTATAGGGTCACTCAATTATTTCCTTTCAGCGGACGTCTTAAGTTTCGCTGGAGAAGTACCTTTCGGGGGCCTTATATACATATTGAACCGACTTTAAGTTGATGGTCCTAGCGGGTGCTACAAACGTTTCTTAGCGCCCATTATGATGGCGGCACCATTGCTTGAAGTTGCTCATCTCTTGCAGTCGCAATGAAAAATTCTTGGCGATCGTTACCATGGCGATTTGGCAGAACGTCCGCTTCAAACCTCAAATTAGTTAGGATCATTATAGCCACTAGTCATGGTTATGTGATCGTAATTGTGTACTTAACAGACGTTTATCTTACTCAGATCTCGAGTGGTGTTGAGATCTTTCGAGTCCATGATAGCCGTAACAATAGCGTCCCATTCTCTTGGTAGAGATCGAAGGATTTTCTTGGCTTTATCACTACTTGATATAGGTTTCCCGAAGGAAGCTAGCCCATTTGTGATAGCCGAGAAGCAGTCAAGCATGGTAGTAATGCTTTCTTCTTCTTTCATAGTGAAGAGTTCATAATCGTGAAGAAGCATATTGATTTTTGTTTCCTTTACTTGACTCGTACCTTCATGGGTAATTTCGAGCATTTTCCAGATCTCTTTGGCCTTCTCGCAAGAAGATATTCTGTTGTGATCCTATGGGTTGAGAGCACAGTAAAGCAGTTGAGTAGCTTTACAATTGAAGTGATCATTCTTCCAGTCTGGCTTCTTAAGAATGGTAGGTCCAAGAGCAATGACCTTCCAAATTTCAATATCGTGAGCTCGGATGAAGATAGACATTTTCTTCTTCCATGTAATAAAGTTTGAACCATCGAAGAAAGGAGGGCGATTGAGAGCGTTGCCTTCAAGAGAAGAGTGGATAAAGGCCATTTCTGGATCTTTTCTCTAGCGGGTGTTAATCCGGTGAAAAAGGGACTGCTCTGATACCAATTGTTGGATTGGTACCGCCACTAGAAGGGGGGTTGAATAGTGCGGATAAGAGTTTTGAACTCTTTTTGTGCGGAAGCTAAAATATCGGAGTAAGTAAAATGCGGAAAAGAAAGAACACAAGAAATTGTTCGAGAGGTTTGGCTATTAACGAAGATGATAAGTGTCAGTTTTGTACACTTATCCATGGTTTGTATCTATAAAATTCACCCATAATTGAGCTAGTCTACTCCTTTTTTGCTTTTAATTAATTAGTTTTTAATAATTTTATTTTTATCGCATGATGATCGGATTAAATAACTGATTTACTCAAGAAATAACATGTTTATTAAATATTATCTTTGTTGAATTTTGATATATTAATGTTGTAGGGCTTTCCGAGATGAATTCGGCAGTCGTTCCGGATTCAAAATCAGAGTTATATATCAAAAGTTATCATCCGAAGAAGATTTGGGGCAAAAACGCAAAGTCTGAGAAATTCTGGGCTGAAAACATAACTCTCAAAGCAACCAGTGAACAAATTGACGAAGCCAAGTTACGGCCGTAACTACAGAATGTTACGGTCGTAAGTCATCCAAGTTACGGCCGTAACTCCTTAATGTTACGGCCGTAACTCTTGACAGATTGTTATGATTTGTCTAATTTTTTTATACTTTTTGTGTATTATTGAGGGGATGGCTGGCATTGATCCGATCTATTGTAATAATGCTGGAGTTTTGGAGCTATTAGATGACTTTAGGTGTATAAATAGACCCCTTAGATCCTTCATCATTCATCATTCATCTTATAATTTTTCACTTTTTGTAAACTTTTCTTTTTGTGTGAAAAACACACTTGTGTTCTTGAGTGATTTGTGTAAGTGTGGTATAGCATATGTTGTTCAGAGAGTTTATTGCTTCTTTCTCCTTTATCTACTAAGGGAGTGAGGATCAATTCTTTCTCTTGATTCAACTAATAATGACCACCAAAGCTTGTATTATGCATAATAAACCCTTCATGGGCTAAGTTACCTTTAGTTGGGATTATAAACAAGGTTAGTCATGTTATTTATGTTTGTATAAAAGATCTACTGTGAATTACTTATTATTGTGATTTTCATTGTTTTAACAATCTTTATTTATTTGGCCAATAAATGACGATATTTATGGTCTTCATATGTTTGAAAGAAAATATGTTTGATTAGATCAAATGATCTTCACTCTAAGTTGTTCTAGGGATAGAAATATACCTCTAGACCTTAGATGATTATTTGAGTTATTTTCATAATTCCTAATGCTATGTATTGTTGCCAATCATCATAGAAATATAGTTGATTGATTCAATATGTAAAGGCGTTTTATAGTTCGAAAGAAACCGTCTTTTTAAGGAAAATCGAATCTACACAACATAATAAGTAAATTCATCTTATAATCTCCTATACATCTTCTATAACTAATGGCGAACTAAGTTTGTAATCCCAACTATTTTATTTTATCGTTAATCAATCTATTATTATTGCTATCTTGTTATTTCCTTATAATATTAAAACTAATATTGCATTTTCTTTGCAATTATAAAACTAAACTTTTTAATTGTGTGTTTCACTTATCTTAGTATCTATAAAAATAGACTAATAGTGTATAATTCAAATTATAACCAAACTTCCTTGTGGGATCGATAAACCAGACTCAAAAAGTCTACTTTACTACTTGATACGATATCGTGCACTTGCGATAGTTACACTAAGAACGTGTCAAGTTTTTGGCGCCGTTGTCGGGGAAGTATAAGTTATATTTGAAATCTTACATTGTAAACTATTTTTATAGGTACAAATTTCTCGACATTGTAACTTAGTACTCAATTGTGTTTGTCCGGTCAAGTGGCGGATAACGGTACTCCGTGACTATTAAAGTCGGATTTTACAGTTTCCCACAACAACTGATATTTGTAGATATTTTCTTCAATTATTTTCACTGTCTTTTTATTTTATTTTTATCATGGATGAAACTTTGTATAAAATCGAAAAAAGATTTCCCTTTCTGAGCAAAAATGCAATTTTAAAAATTTACAAGACAAGGCTAGAAAGGATGAGGTTGCTTATGAATAAAAGCATACATTTTGACATAAGATTAATTATTGAAGCCAAAGTAAGAATAGAATGTGAATTCACAGAAACACCGACTAGATTTTTACCAGGGCTAGGAAAAAGTTCATATGTCAAGAAACGACGAGCAAAAATGATAGCCGTTTGCTATAAATGTGCTAGATGGAACTGTAATTTAAAATGTCGATCTTTAGGAATTCCATCTACAAACAGAGAAGATAAAATTCAATTCATTAAGGATGGTCTGAATAAAGAGAATTTAGATGATATCGAAATTTCTCTTGGCACGCATCCTAGTGGACTCGTACATTACGGAATTCGATGTTTGTGGAATAAATTCAAACCAGAATATGAACAACGTCTTGGGAATCTGACGTTAAAAGACCCTGTTTGCCAATTTGTAAGAAAATTGGATGGGAAGCTTCTCCCCGACTCATATAAGGCGTTTAGGCCGTTTCTGAACGTAAAATCAGAGGAAGATGTGAGCCACAATCACAACTACTGTACATACGCGTAAGTATCTTTTATTTTTGTCGTGTGGTGAGATTTTCTGAATAAAAAAAATGTGCTACGCGATAAATGCTTTCATTATTCTATTGAGTTATTGAAGCGCAATCAACGCAATCACAAACTTGTTAAACAATTTTTACCTTCTTTTTCTTCTATAAATAAACGTTGTGCTTGTTTCTTTCATTCATCCCTCAAACTTGCACTTTTCTCTGTTTCTCTCTAAATTATTTCTTTTCAAAAATGGAGTCATCATCTTCAACAAAAAAATTTAGCACAGTCTGCATTTTTGGTGGAGCTAGTTATGGAAAAGAGGCATGCTTTATCAAGCATCCCACAACTTGGGCCGTACCTTAGGAGAAAAATGCATTCATGTAGTTTACGGAGGAGGAAGTCTAGGACTAATGGGACGAGTGGCTTCGCCTATATGGAAGGAGTAAGAGTGTTGGGAATAATCCCAAAACCTCCGGCCGAAAGTAAAATCACCGGGTCAACTATTGGAGATGAGTTTAGATCTGTAAATATGCAAGATCGCATAACTCACATGATAAATAATTCGGCGCCTTTATCACCCTTCCGGTGGTTTTGGCACCCTTGAGGAACTTTTTCATGTGGTTACCAGAGCCACTAAATGTTCATAAAAACCAATAGTCTCGCTTAATGTCAATGGTTTCTTTGATGGTTTCTTGTCTTTCATCGACTACTCTGCTTTGAAAAGGGTTTTATTTCGGAGCGTGCTAAACGAATCATAGTCGTTGCAACCAGAAGAACTAATCAAAAAACTCAATGAATTTGTTCCTCAACCAGATCCAGCTCTAGCTAAAATTGTCTGGATGGAAGATTTTACGGTGAGAAAACGAAAAGTGGATTCATTCCTCTCCCTTTGATAACCCATATCGGACCTCTTGTATTTTTACTTTCTGTCGTGTGTAATAATCGTGCTAAATGGTGGCAGCTTAAGGAGTTTGTTCTTGATCTCTTGACGCGCATCTATTCGCGACTTATGTATTGTTATTTTTTTTTTTACTCTAATTTTTATTGTGTGTTTTTTATAAAAGCATTGATGGCAGCGTAAGGCGACTCTTCAGACTTTCTTGATGCGCATCTTAAAAATTGTGTTATACTTACGAGTATATTTTATTTTCTTTTGTTGTGTGCCTCGTATATTTATTCTCTTGCAGATTCTAAAAGGCGTTAGCTCAAACATCAACTTTCTTAACAGGAAGTATTTTGCTTTTCTGCATTGCTTTTTATTTTATTTTTTTATTTTTTATTTTTAAACTGAGGACAGTTTTATTTTCAAGTTTGTGGGTGGTTTGTTTAATTATTTTGGTGTGTTGGAATTTTGGTGTGTTTTGATTGATTTAGTTATTTGCCTTAATTTATATATATATATATATATATTGTATTTTGATTTATGAGATTTCTAGATCTGGCCATAACACCAATAAATTAGCTATATACAAGCTTCTAAAATCGTTTTAACCGGTAAAAAAAATTGTATATTCCAAAAATTTTTGAGCCTTAATCTCTCTTTCCAAGCCTTGTAATTATCATATAAAATCGAGTCATTTGTTACCTTGAGAAAAGAAGAATCAATCGGTTGATGAAAAATAGAACTGAAATTTACTTAATTTGTGGAGTTTTTGATTTTTCATGCTTAAACTAAGAAATGATTTTCTGCAAAAATTCTATTCCCTAAAAAAAGGAGTCATTGGTGAAAAGAGCTACACGTTAGCAAATAACGGTGTGAAAGCTATCACCTAAAAAAAATGACGAAAAGGAGAAGTGTTGAGCAGCAACAGCTGCCTAATTTTGGGGGTCTTAAATTTTGCGAAAAATAAAGGACTAACCATTGTTGGTGCGTAGCTACCGTCTCAGAAAAATTGGTGAAAAGAGCTACACGTTAGCAAATAACGGTGTGAAAGCTATCACTTTTTTTTAAAAAAAATGAGATAGAAATTGTGTTAGTGAAAAGAGCTACACGTTAGCAAATAACGGTGTGAAATCTATCACTAAGGGATGTAGTTTATGAGCAGATTTGAATTAATTAGCGGCTGAATTTCAATATACTCAATTTCGTGAAAAATCACAATATTTGATGACGCCAATGAAATTCTTCTTCATATTGAGTCGAAAAATAAACGAGTGATCGAGAGCAACCATTAAAGGGATTCGTGTATATCACGAGTGGGAAAGAAATAATCAACCTTTTGGGGGGGAAACCTTGAATTTGGAATTACAAAATAAAAACCGTGTTTTAACTTCAAAATCATTAGTAGATTTATTTTGAATCTTGATTCATTTCTATCTGCTGTATAAAGCTGGTTGTTGTGTATTAATGGCATTTTGATCTCCTTTTATCTTTATATATAATTATTTTAATTTATGTGTGTATTAATTTTTCTTATTTTTATTTTTGGAGCATGAATAATAAAGAGTCTTGCTCGGGACTAGCAAGAATTCAAGTTTGGGGGTGTGATAAGTGTCAGTTTTGTACACTTATCCATGGTTTGTATCGATAAAATTCACCCATAATTGAGCTAGTCTACTCATTTTTTGCTTTTAATTAATTAGTTTTTAATAATTTTATTTTTATCGGATGATGATCGGATTAAATTACTGATTTACTCAAGAAATAACATGTTTATTAAATATTCTATTTTGTTGAATTTTGATATATTCATGTTGTAGGGATTTCCGAGACGAATTCGGCGGTCTTTCCAGATTCAAAATCGAGTTATATATCAAAAGTTATCACCCGAAGAAGATTTGGGGCAAAAACGCAAAGTCCGAGAAATTTTGGGCTGAAAACGTAACTCTCAAAGCAACCAATGAACAAATTGACGGTTAGTTACGGCCGTAACTACAGAATGTTACGGCCGTAAGTCATCCAAGTTACCGTAACTCCTTAATGTTACTAGTAACTCTTGTGATTGTTATGATTTGTCTAATTTTTTATACTTTGTGTATTATTGAGGGGATGGTGGCATTGATCCGATCTATTGTAATAATGCTGGAGTTTTGGAGCTATTAGATGACTTTAGGTGTATAAATAGACCCCTTAGATCCTTCATCATTCATCATTCATCTTATAATTTTTCACTTTTTGTAAACTTTTCTTTTTGTGTGAAAAACACACTTGTGTTCTTGAGTGATTTGTGTAAGTGTGGTATAGCATATGTTGTTCGAGAGAGTTTATTGCTTCTTTCTCCTTTATCTACTAAGGGAGTGGAGATCAATTCTTTCTCTTGATTCAACTAATAATGACCACCAAAGCTTGTATTATGCATAATAAACCCTTCATGGGCTAAGTTACCTTTAGTTGGGATTATAAACAAGGTTAGTCATGTTATTTATGTTTGTATAAAAGATCTATTGTGAATTACTTATTATTGTGTGTAATTTTCATTGTTTTAACAATCTTTATTTATTTGACCAATAAATGACGATATTTATGGTCTTCATATGTTTCGAAAGAAAATATGTTTGATTAAATCAAATGATCTTCACTCTAAGTTGTTCTAGGGGATAGAAATATACCTCTAGACCTTAGATGATTCTTTGAGTTATTTTCATAAATCCTAATGCTATGTATTGATGCCAATCAACATAGAAATATAGTGGATTGATTCAATATGTAAGGGGCGTTTTATAGTTCGAAAGAGAAACCGTCTTTTTAAGGAAAATCAAATCTACACAACATAATAAGTAAATTCATCTTATGATCTCCTATACATCTTCTATAACTAATGACGAACTAAGTTTGTAATCCCAACTATTTCATTTTATCATTAATCAATCTATTATTATTGCTATCATGTTATTTCCTTATAATATTAAAACTAATATTGTATTTTCTTTGTAATTATTAAACCAAACTTTTTAACTGTGTGTTTCACTTATCTTAGTATCTATAAAAATAGACTAATAGTGTATAATTCAAATTATAACCAAACTTCCTTGTGGGATCGATTTACCGGACTCAAAAAGTCCACTTTACTACTTGATACGATATCGTGCACTTGCGATAGTTACACTAAGAACGTGTCAAGTAGCATACGTCCCCTACCTAGTTTTACCGACTAGGACTTTTCTTAGAAACTTAGAGTGCACTTTCTAGTTTAGTGCCAACTCTTACAATTTCTTGATTTCTGGGCTCAAGAACAACCTCACTAAAACTCTCTTGTTTTTCTAGGTACAAGACAACCTTACACTAAAACAATTGCGAGTAGGAACTTGACGTTACAAGATATATCGCTCTTTGATACAAGAATATAGATAGGAAATAATAGAGCAAATCTTCTCGTATCACAATATGGAATGTGTATATCTCTCGAAATATTTACTTGAAATAGCTTGAGTATGCTTGTAAGCTCAGATCACTTGTGTATATTCCAAATCCTTGAAATGTGCTATTTATAGCCTTCATGAGCTGAGTTTCCCGTTGGAGCAGTGGCACCCTTAACGTACGTTATGTAGGCTTGGTTACGTACGTTATTAATATTACATACGTTACAGAACTTTAGTAACGGCCGTAATGAACTCCTAAAAACAGTCCAGTGACATTTGGTGAAACTCCTTACATACGTTATGTAATCAATGATTACGTACGTTATCTTGTAGTTAAAGATCCGTTGGATGTGAAGACTTTGTGTAACGGCTAATGACTTTTTCCGTGTTGACTAGCAACGGGAAGAATTTCGAACCTTACGTACGTTATCTGCATAAAAACACTTGCCAAACTTGTGAGTGTTATGTACGTTATATGTGAATTGTTATGTACGTTAACTGTAGAAAAATATGTAAAATAAATTTTGTTTATATAACTCATCATCAAAATATATAAAATGATTTATTACAAATATTGTACCAACAAGAACCATCAAACCCGTAAGTTCTACAAAACGACAACAGAATCCACATAAAGGTTCAAACCCTAAATTATACAAGCATAAAAATCTCGGATATCACACCCAAAATAAGTTTCATCATCAAAAATTGGAATAAAAAAGAGGTGTTGAAACATATTAGGATTATATCTCATCGTGCTCTTTTGCGACTACAACCCTGGTCACATCCACAAATAATTCTCTTCTTAAATACTAAACATTACATCAGTACATATCTGTGAGGAAACATCAATACATTCTTAGTCGCATACTTATGAGAAATATTTACATTGTCGTCTGTTGTACCCATGGCATGGCATGTTATGCATACTTCATGGGTTAATGATGACAGGGTCTTCTTCAATTTCTTCTTCAGGGTCGGGATCTTCCTCAGGATCTTCTTCAGCCTCTGCGACCTCTTGTTCCACTATCAGAACTGGGGTCGCTGGGAGGATAGCAAGAATCTCTTACGCGCTGGCTCGTATCATCGCTCTCTCTTGATATATCTGATCTTGGAGGGCCTCGCTTGTCTGATTGTACTGGGCCTCCCTCTCTTGAAGAGTGCGACGTACTGCAGTCAGTTGAGCTTCTAGCTGCACATCACACTCGTGTTCCCGTGCAGCTGCTTCTTGCGCAGCCTGACTTGCGTCTTGATGAAATTGTGCTAATGCCTCTAAATAGCTGATATGTTCCAGGCAACGGGTATGCTTGGCAGGATCCATTCTTATAGGGTCACTCAATTATTTCCTTTCAGCGGACGTCTTAAGTTTCGCTGGAGAAGTACCTTTCGGGGGCCTTATATACATATTGAACCGACTTTAAGTTGATGGTCCTAGCGGGTGCTACAAACGTTTCTTAGCGCCCATTATGATGGCGGCACCATTGCTTGAAGTTGCTCATCTCTTGCAGTCGCAATGAAAAATTCTTGGCGATCGTTACCATGGCGATTTGGCAGAACGTCCGCTTCAAACCTCAAATTAGTTAGGATCATTATAGCCACTAGTCATGGTTATGTGATCGTAATTGTGTACTTAACAGACGTTTATCTTACTCAGATCTCGAGGTCAATTCACTCTGATGAATGGATGTTCCTGTATGTTGTGATTGTTCTCTTAAGGATTATCACATGGCCACAACTTCTACGACCTCCCTAGCACAAGATTCTTTCGGTTATTACGTTTGATCAGGCCCTATAAAACGGTTCTTGATATTACACGATTATTCCTTTAAGTACGTGGAATTAGGGTGGTTAAACATTTAAATGAGTCTCTTACAAATAGCTGCATAAGGGGTTGCGTGGTTGCCGAGAAGCTCTCGACAGACTGATGATAATAATCGACAAGGTCTACAAAACCTCTAATTATTCGAACGCCCTTTTGTAGACCTTGGAGAGCCTTCGCTATGATCATTTGAAACTCTATTCGAATATTTTTTGAATAGGTCAAGAAATCAGCAATAAGTAATAATCATGGACTCGCCGGAATACTTGATGAGGGTCTGGTTCATCAATGGTACAAATAGGGCCAAAGTATTGGCTGGGCCAAAAGGCATAACCATAAACTCGTAACACTCATATCCGGCGTCCTGGCGTGATATAAACCTCTTAGATGTGGATCATCAAGATAGGGAAACTGAATGAAGTTCGATAGATTAAAGGAAATGAATAACGACCTGAAGAAGCTGACATTATAATTTCTAAATTTGTTCTTTTGTTACTACCGTAAGCAAGGTCTTAGTACGGCCGTAACGGGACTTCTAAAGTTCTCGGTTAGTCGCCATTATTGCGGTCGTAATAGGCGATGTAGAACGACCGTAACATGGCTTCGGGATTATTCCGACAACCGACTTACTTGTCTCTAGAAAGTTTGATTAACCTATGTAGTTACAGCCGTAAGAGGCAACAACATATGGCCATAACCTTATATGACCTTCATGGTAGTTGATACATCGCACCACAATGATGCCTCTTTGCTTACGACAACCATCGTTGGTACGCTCGTGGGAAACTGCTTAATCGAATCTGCCTCTTGTTTTAGCAGCTCTTCAACTGCTTGTTCAACATAAGCATCGCTAGCGAAGCTATATAATGTGGTGCTTCGGACGCTAGCGACTCATTAGTTATCCGCTCAATAGTGAACTCAACATCCTACTATGGTGATAGCACTGGCGAATCATCACGAAATACATCTAAGAGCTCGCTCACGACTGAAATCAAGGATAGCTGAGCTCTGCCACTCTCGAGCCTCATCACGTAGCATCAGTAGCCAGCACAACTTCATCTCGGTAATAGCATCACTTTTATAGCGCGTAACATCCCTCTAAAAATGCTCCATTTATACTATTCTAAAATACTCATTTGATATCGCCATCACGATCTTCAAACACTTTTGGGATTCGCCTTGGTGTTGCTCGAAAATTGGCCCTTTTGATATTCACTACCCACAACCTTAGATAATTGACCAATTTGCATCTCAATATTTGTAAGTTGAGCTCCAACATTGTTCGCCAATTGTATCAATTTGATTTTTAGTTCTGCCAAGCTTTTCCCCGTCTTTGGCGAACCGACCTCTTGTCTCCATCATGAATGTGGCGAGAATATTCTCTAAGTTGGAACTAGGCTTTGGTTCCTCACTTACCTCGCCATGAGATACTTTAAACCCAACTGGAGGTTGCAGTACACTATTCGGATTTCCATAACTCAAATTATCGTGATTGCGATTGAAAGAAGGATAGAACCCCAGCGGAGAAGAATTATTTCGGTAATTTTTGACATTCCGGTTGTTGATGTAGCGAGCTTACTCCAAAGGATCCAGTGGCAATGTATTCGATAGATGTGTTGCCCCTGCATCTGTTCCGTTAGTTAATATGTCCAACTGGTTCCTGGGGATGTTGGATTGGTGCCGCCACTAGAAGGAGAGTCGAATAGTGCGGAATAGAGTTTTGAACTCTTTTTGTGTGGAAGCAAATATTAGAAGTAAAGACGAAGTGCGGGTATAAAGAGACACAATAAATTATTCGAGAGGTTCGGTTATCCAAAACCTGCATCCCCTACCTAGTGTTATTGACTAGGACTTTTCTCAAAACTTGAATGTACTATATACTTTAGTGCCAACTCTTTACAATAGCACTTTTCAATATTAGTGCCGAACTTATAATTTTTTGATTTTCGGGCTCAAGAACAACCACAACTATAATCTCTCTTGTTTCTCGGGGTACAAGATAACCTCACACAGATATAAAAAGTATTACGAGTACAGATACTTGTCTTTACAAAATAATAGCTCGAAGTGATACAAGAATGTATATAGAAGATTGTTAGAACAATTCTTCTTGTATAAGTATTATCTCTCAAAGTATAAAAGAATGATATAATAGCTCGATATACTCAGAGATTCCTTGTTGCATTCACCACCTCAAAATGCTTCTATTTATAGAATTTGGAAGTCTCTTTCCCATTGGAATAGTAGGCCTCCTTAATGTACATTATGAAACAGGTGTTACGTACGTAAGGAACGTAGCGTACGTTACTTGAATCTGTAACGTACGTAATAGCAACTCCAGAACCAGGTAGTAGCATGTGGCTCATCCTTTGCAAATGTTATACTCAATGGTTGCGTATGTTATAAAGTCCTCAGATAACCGTTAGATGTGATGACCTACTGATGCAAGCAATGGCACATCAACGGTCCAATTCTGAATTCAACTTCAAACTCTTAGCATATGTTATGAATCATCTGTTGCGTATGTTATGATGTATATGGCCGTTTAACATGTCGAGCTTCTGGAATCTGCGCAACAGTTTATTTTTGAACATTTCGTACATTACTGATAACATGTAGCATACGTTATGAATGATTTGTAACGGAGGTTGACGACTACGTAATCCTGCATATTTAAAAACTTTTCAACTAGTAATATGTTAGTGATCATTACGTACGTTATACTGTAAAGATAGCGTATGTTATCCATGATTATTTTGTCTATATAAACATCATCAAAACATGTGATAAAAAATATTGATTCAACAGAGGAGGGACGTATGTGCTGTTTATGTTCTAATGGGATCCGAGTCGGAGACTTCAGACACTTTGCTCATATTCGTTCTTTCAGTAGGACTCTTATAACTGTTCATGGCCATATCTTCGATTAATCCATATGCTTCATCTGCGCTCCTTGCTAGTAATGCCCCTCTGGACGATGCATCCACCAGATCTCTCGTCTCTCCGGCCAACACAATGTAAAAGAAACACATCTATTGTTTTCTCAACAACCGTGGTGAAGACATTGTCTCAACAAATTCTTGAAGCATCCCCACGCCTCAAACAACGTATCTTAATCCATCTATCGGAATTGCGTGACTTCACTCTTCAATCTCATTGTCTTGTCCGGTGGGAAGAACTTGAATAAAAATGTTTCACTTAACTTATCCCATGTACTTATGTTGCCCGAAGCAAGAGTTCCAAGCCAACGACGAGCCATCTCTCTCTCAAGGAAAATAGAAATAACTTCAATCTTATCGTCATCCGACACCCCATTCATCTTGATTTATTCACAAATTTGAAGAAAGTGGAGTAAATAGGCGTGCGGATCCTCGGTGGAAAATCCCCCAAACTGATTATGCTGAACCACTGATATCAAGGCCGATTTTAATTCAAAATTGAGGGCGTTAATACGAACTTATGCAATTCCCCCATAATTTCGATCGAGCCTCGTAGGAATCCGTAAGAAATTGATTGGGTTCGAGCGGCCGATTGCTGAACTTGTGCGGCCCTGTTGGGCGGATTATTGCGAGCTGCAGCATTCCTTTGATTTGTTATTATCTCCTCGGTTCTAATGTTATCCCCCGCTCCTTCAATCTCGTCAGATAAGTCTCTCCCTAATTTCCTAGCGGTTGCACTTGTCTTTCGAGCAAATGCTTCGAATTCTGGAATAAAGGATTCTAGAGGCTTCTTGGATGAGCGGGTGTGCATGCACGTCCTGCAATATGATCGAAAACAAAAATAGAAGTAACAAAATAAGAAAAAAGCACAATAATAAAAAATGTCTAAAGTAAGACCAGAAACACTTATCATAATATCAATACTAATAAAAATAAATTAGTCCCCGGCAACGACGCCAAAAACTTGTTCGCTATTAATTTGCTACCCGCAAGTGTACGGAGTAGATGTAGAAAGTGGCGAGCAAGATCGTATCCACGGAGACAAATTATTTTTATTGTATCAAGAGCTTGATTCTAGTATTTCCAAGTTATCTAGACGATCAAAGTTTTGAGAAAGTTAATAATTAAAGACTAGAATAATAAAATTAAACATAAACAAGTCACAATATTTAGAACGAGGGAGATTTATGGGTTTAAAAGATAGATTCGAAGGCTAGATCTCCATTGATTGCTAGGGTTAATCGGATCAATTAAAGTTCAACTAATCTTCCCAAATGGTGATCACACAAGTACCTTAAGGTCCCTCTAGAGATGCATTAAAACGTAGATTAAATAAACTATAATGGTGTCTCCATCTACCACAGATTATCTAACTCCAAAAAGCTCACAAGACCATTAATTCATCATATTCAATCACCGATCTCCAAATCCTGCAATTAATTATGTTAACTACTTGGGACCTATTAATGCCCTCATCTCTCGAATTATGAGCAATTAAGTTAAACATGTAAAGACATTGATCAGATGCTAAACATGAATTAAAATCAGGAAATTGAAAGGGGAATCAAAGTAATAAATAAATATAATAATCAATCCTCAAAAACCCTTCACAAATCAATGTGCTCCCATGCCCGAAATCTAACAAAATTAGCTGGACATGGTGAAAAGAGAAGAAGAAATTCTACTCAAGTTCAACATGATGTGACTAAATTTAAAGGAAAGAAAGTAAGAAAGGAAGAAGCGAAAAAACTCGGATGATGATCTCTCATTCTTGACTTGACTTGATCTCCCTTGATGCTTTCAATTCCCTCTTGATAGTGTTTATAGCCTCCTAAACCCTTCTTAGACTTGATAATCTTGAAAATTGGCCATTACAGTCCTTTTATAGATGCCAAATAGGGTTTAGGGTTGTTAAAACGTGTTAAACTCGTCAAACAAGGGAATTAGCACCGCCTAGTGACTCGGCCGTGTCATATGACATGGCCCATGCCGTATTGTCCCCAAATACCACAAAACGCCTGCCTAGTAACACGGTCGGGGCCACGACCGTGTCACTTGACACGGCCCGTGTTGTTTGACACGGTCGAGGCTGTGTTGTCTTGTTTGGCCCGTTTTTCAGTCCTTCTTTAGTCCATATTCATGCTCGTGCATCGCATAGTCGGTGGTTGAGACTTCATTCATGCTTGGTAATGGCCACATAAGTACTTGGACACACAACAAAAACCATCAAAGTGTAATCGAGTCCAATCAAATTAGAAAATAAATATAAACACAACAATTACACAAATTCAAGATCAAAAAATGCCAGAAATCACTATAAAAAGATGTGTAAAATCATGAAGCACTCAGCCACCCTTCTAACATTTGCCCTCTCTTTCTAGCAATACCCCTCCGACCGATGCATCAATGAAGTTTCTCGTCTCTCCCATTAGACCATTGTAGAAGAAACACGTATGTTGGTCTTCTCGGAAAGCCATGCCGAGCGCATCATCTGAGAAAATACTTGTAACGTTCCCATGCCTCATATAATGATTCAGAGCCTAACTGCCTAAATTGAGTAGTCTCACTTTTCAACTTCATAGTCTTGTTAGGCAGAAAAAATTTGAATAAGAACTTTTCACGTAGCTTGTCCCATGTGCATATACTTCTCGGAGCAAGGGTCACAAGCCATCTTCGTGTTTTTTCTCTAAATGAAAATTTGCATGAAATGCATTAGATGCATGCGGGTAGTGTAGTAAATGGACCGAATTATACCAAACTATGGTACGTTTGAGTATACGTTTGAAAATGTCGAACCTTATGTTCGAACAAGTTTTAAAGTGTCAAATCTTAGAATTTAACGTTTTAGTATACATTTGAACACCTCGAACCGAGCTGAACTTTTGCAAATTGAGTCGAACCGTTTGACTAAACGTTTCAAATTTTTTACGAGTGACTGAATTAAATGGATGAGAGTTGCTGAGATATGAAAAAAATGAGATAAATGATGATAATTTGTATCTTTATCAGATTTTCACCATAGGTGTACATCATATCTAAGGAATAATTGATCAAACGGGCTGCTAAGCCCTTTGACGATCGGACAGAACTATTTCACACTATTTGGTCTGGTCCGCCGAACTATCAATTTTAACGTTTGCGTATACATTTGCATGTTCGGATCGAGATGTGGGCCGAACTTTTTCGAGACGAATAATGCGAGCCGAATCGGTCTTTTTACGTTCACTCACAGCCCTACATTCGGGGCTTCCATAGCAAATCTTCCGAATTAATTCTGCTGAACCATTAAAATCAAAGCTGGCTTCAACTTGAAATTGGGAGCATTGATTGGAAAATGAGTAATTCCCCCAAAATTTAGGTCAAGCTTTGTCAGGAATTCGTCCCGAATAGACTCTACTCGAACTGCTGGCTGCTCAGCCCATGCGCCTCTGTTGTTCTAGGCTGGCGTGTTTTTGTTTCCTGTATTGGCGTTCTTCTTATCCGTTCCCATGTTGTCTCCTACTCTCTCCATTTTGTCAAAAAGGTACCTTCTTAATTTCCTTGCGGTAGCACATGATCCTCGGGCAAATGCTTCTACTTCTGGGATGAAGATTTCTAAAGGTCCTCGTGATGAGTGAGTGTTCATGCACTACCCCAGCAGGAGAGAAATATGTAAAATATGAGTTATGCAACAAAAATAAAAAATGTCTGAAGTAAGACCAGAAACACTTACCATAATATCAATACTAATAAAAAACAAATTAGTCCCTGACAACGACGTCAAAAACTTATTCGCTATTTATTTTTCCACTCGCAAGTGCACGGAGTAGATGTAGAAAGTAACGAGCAAGGAGGTATCAACAGAGACTAATTATTTTTATTGTACCAAGTCCTATATTCTAGTGTTTCCAATTTTATCTAGACGATCGAGTTTTTGATAAGAATCTAATTTACAAAAAATCAAATAAACTAAAATAATAATAAAGACAAGTTTTAAAGGCGGAGGATCCGAATAATGAATAAGTAGATTCCGAGACTAGGTTTCCATTGTTTGCTCGGATCAAAGATTTGACTTATGATTAATGTTCTACTTGTTTTCCTAATATGACGATCACAAAATTCCTTTAGAAGTCTCTCTCGAGATGCAATTAAAATATAGATTAAATAACGTATGATGACGTCTCCATCTACCATAAATTATCTAACTCCAAAAGGTACAAAGATCAAAAGTCATCACATTCAATTACCGATCTCTCGATCTCGTAATCGATTATATAAATTGATTGCGGCCTATTATTGAACTCATCTCTCGAATTATGAACAATAATATTATGTAAAAATATTGATCAAGTGTTCAACATGAATAAAAACCAATTAAATGAAAAAAAAAATTCAAATAGATAGTAATTTAGTAGTCAATCCTAACAATCCAACATAAACAATGTACTTCCATGTTCGGAATCTAACAAGTTTAGCTGGACATGGTGAAAGAGAAGAAGAAATCCTACTCAAGTTCAACATGATGTAACTAAATAAAACGAAAATAAAGTAAAAAAGAAGCGAAAAACTCGGATGATGATCTCTTGATCTTGACTTGATCTTCGCACTTGATCTTCCTTGATGCTTTCAATTCCCTCCTGGTAGTGTTTATAGACTTCTAAACCCTTCTTAGACTTGATAATTCCAAAATTTTGCCTTGGGAGTCCTTTTATAGCCACCAAATAGGGTTTAGGGCTGTTAAAACACGTCAAACTCGTCAAACAAGGGAATTAGCACCGCCCAGTGACTCGGCCGTGTAATTTGACACGACCCGTATTGAACTATCCCAGAAATCACCAAAACGTCTGGCTTGTGACACAGTAAGGGCCACATCCGTGTCTTTTGACACGGTCGTGGCCGTGTTGTCGTGTTTGGCCCCGTTTTCCAGTCTTTCTTCAGTTTGTACTCATGTTCGTGCATCATCTGATCTGTGTCGGCAGTCGGGACTTCGTTCATGCTTGATAATATCCTTATAAATGCCTGGAAACACAACCAAAACTACCAAAGCATAATTGAGTCCAACAAACGAGTAAATAGACATAAACACAATAATTACACACATTCAATATCAATAAGTACCAGAAAAAGACTATAAAAAGATGTGTAAAATCGTGCACAAACATAATCTTCTTGTACATTATGTGGCTCTTTCGTTTAACATGGAAGGTGGTAAATTTTTAACATCTTGCGCTGGTGTTGGTGAAGAGGGCGGGGTCACTGGTTCTCGTTGAACATCTTCTGCTTGCTCAATTACATCTTCGTCTTTGAATTATGGAATAAAATTATAGTTGTTGTCACAACCAAAATCCCATACTTCTTCGTCGAACTCCACATTACACATGTTCTAACTTTTGGATTATATAACTTATAGCCTTTGGAATTAGAATTGTACCCGACAAATATGGATGGCTCGCTTTTATCATCCAGCTTTCTTCTTATCTCGTCTGGTATGTGGGCGTATGATTTACTCCTGAATACTCTCAGGTGAGAGATCCCCGGGCTTTCTCTCATTCCAGGATTCTTGTGGAGTCTTTCCCCAGATTCTTTCTGTTGGAGAGTGGTTGGACAGATATACTGCGCAAGCTACTGCTTCAGCCCAAAATTCTTTTGGCAAATTATTTGTCTTCGACATGTTGCGCGGCATTTCCAAGATGGTTTTGTTTTTCCTTTCTGCCACTCCATTTTGTTGTGGGGATCTCGGAACAGTTAGTAGCCGCTCGATTCCATTTGCT
Source organism: Orobanche coerulescens (assembly GCA_033398695.1). Lineage (NCBI taxonomy): Eukaryota > Viridiplantae > Streptophyta > Magnoliopsida > Lamiales > Orobanchaceae > Orobanche > Orobanche coerulescens. The sequence continues at coordinate 167,707,119 of CM065805.1, read as the reverse complement.
TCACAGTACTCTATGAATTCACTGGACGTGAATTCCCTACCTCGATCAGACCTCATGGCTTTGACTGTAATATCCGCAATTTTCGATTTTCGGTAAATTTCTTTTTTCGGCCGAAGTCCGTTTTGACGACTCGCTCATGACCGTTTCGTCATTCTGAGAATGATTAATTCTACACTTTTTGTCATCCGAGTTCGTTTCGGTGTCGTTTTGTTGAGTTCCGTGCTTTTTAGCGACTTTTCCGCGCTTGAGTTCGATTCTTGCGAATCTCGCTCAAATCTTGTTTCGAGTTTCCCGTAAGTCCGTTTAACTTTGTTAGACGTGTTGTGAACTTCGGTTTGGTTATTCGATCACGTATCGTGATTTCCGGGCGTTTTGGGCCATTTTGTAATTTCTTGAAAGTTACGGGTATCCGTATCTGTAATTATTGTCTCGACCCGTTTCTTGGTCGCGTATGACTAATTATGGTATTACGTTTTCATTTCGAGTCGTTTATGTTGTCCGCGAACTTTTCGTCGTGTTCGCTCGCACGCTGGAATCGGGTCGCCGAGCTCGGCGTATGGATCGGCCGACGGCGGGCGGATCGCCGGACGATTGCGGGCACCGGCCGGACGGTGCGGCAGAACCGGCGAGCGCACGCTACGGCCGGAAGGCTGCGCGCGCTAACCGGCAGGTGTGTAGCGCGCCGCCGGGTGGCCTAGCGACGCTATCGGGCCTGGGCAAGTGGGGTTTCGAGGTTCTGGACTCGGCCAGGATCGGCAGGGTAGCGCGCCATCGCTTGGCCGTAGCGCACGCTAACCGGCAGGGTAGCGCACGCCGTCGGCCGACTAGCGACGTTACACGGGTAAGTTGGTTAGTCCGGTGGCTATCGGACAAAGCCGCTAAGCAGGCTTCCGGCCGTAGCGCACGCTAGCGGGAGTCGGGTCGACAGGTTTGGTCGGCAGGATTGGTCGGTGATGCCGGGTCGTGTGGGCCCTGGCCGAGGGTACTCGGCCGATACCGGCCGATAGCGCACGCTAGTCCGGGAAGGCTAGCGCACGCTAGTCTGGCCCAGTATAAATGTGGCTGAGCAGTCACATTTCACTTCGTTTTTCACTTCCTTCCTTCTCTGTCCGCGAGTGGCGATTCGTGGGTCACGAAGCCATGTTGTTTAACAACAAATCCATGAAGTTCTTGAGTTCATAACATCAATCAATCGTCCGTTATCATCCTTTGATCCAGCGAATCAAGGTAAACTCCCTTAGAACCCTAATTTCGTGAATTTGGGGATTTTTGCATTTTCGTCCGATTCGTTCCGTGTTGTTGATTAATTCATGATGGGTATGATTAATCTTGATAGTATTCTTGTGTTTAACATCATTTAATCCATTGTTCTTCGTCGAATCGAAGTATATTTCTCGATTTCCTTCAAACTGACTTTTTGGGGGATTTGTCCCCGATCTCGTTTTTCATCCGTTTTCGATGGATCGATTATGGTTAAATGATGTTGTTAAACATATTCTATGGATTGTATATCCATATTTCAACTTGGATTTCCGTTTTCGTGATTTGACGGAACGAATCGTGTTCTTGGCCGTTTTGGGGGAAATCCGTGAACTTTCGTCATTCGTTCTTTGAATTCAACGGATTTGAGTCGTGTTATGGAATTCATTTCATTGTTATTATTTGTCCTTCGTAGTTTGTGAACGTGAGTTGGCGTTCGGTGGAGTCGGCGGGTTCGTAGTCGGTTCGGGCCAACCTACTTCGGTCGATTCTCCGCGTTGTTCTTATTCGAGGCAAGTACCTTGCCCATACTTTTCTCGTTTTATGGATATGATGATCGGTGGTCGTCTTGATGCGTTTGTTTGGTTATTTGAAATGAAGTTTCAAAAGATTTCGGTTTGGCCTCGTTAAAGGCTCTCTTTCAAAACGCGTGTGTGTTTTGTGAACGTTGTGTTTTGGGAATTTATTATGATTTGATTATTTTGAACGTTGAAGGATTTGATGATGATACTCCTATTGTTTAAAGTTATGGAATCATGTATTCCGTATTTAATCTTGTTATTGGGTTTTGAAGAGTTTGATAATGGTGTCGAGTTAATGGCCATCTCTAGTGAGTATTCTTAATGAACTTACATTCTTAGCATATTAGTATTGCATGAGTAACGTGTGTGTGTGTATGCTCACTACGGGTTAGATCCGACGGGGTCTCGGTAGGGGTCCACGGAGGTGTGGATCGACGAGCTTTGCTTTTAACCACTACGGGTTAGATCCGACGGGGTCTCAGTAGGGGTCCACGGAGGTGTGGATCGACGGTTAATTGTGATGAATTTTACAAATGTGACTTGATATTGGCATTTCCGGAAATGAGTGCTTTTGAACGGTTTTCATGATTGCATGCATTGACTAAGTGTGTAAGAGGTAAGTTGTTCGTTTGGCCTACTTGGCTAGGATGGCTCTAGAGTATTTTGTTGTTTATGTTTTAAATCCTTTATTTGTGGATTTTGATGTTGGGAGACGAACCTTATGGTCGTTCTTGTGTACTGTGAGTTGATGAGATTTGGGGCTAAAATCCCAATGGTTTTATAAAGGTCATTTGACGGATTTGGGGCTAAAATCCCAACGGTTTGGTTAATGTCATTTTTCAGAAAGTAAACCTTTGGGGCGGTGACCCCTTTTGTCTTTGGATTTTGAAAAGTAGGATTTGATAATCCTAAATTGTTTTCTATTAAAACTCTCGATGGCATTCTAAACCGTTTTATAAATTACTTCCATTGATTTATGATATTTCGATTTTGAAAGGTTTTCTCAATCTCTTGCCTCGGGAAGTACTTTTCGTTTCGTTTGGATCTTTGAGGATCCCTGGTTATTGTTATTCGTGGAATGTGAATTGTATGGCTCGTATTTGCACTTTGTTCTTGCACTATCAAAACAGTGGAGTTTTGCTAACCCCCGAGTATTCGGGGGTGGATGTCTGTTTTTGCATTCAGGTTTTGGAGCATAACACAGGGTCGGCACGAAGGATGATGAAAGATGATCGATACTAATCACATGAGGAACCGTACTTTGTTTATTGGTTCAGTTGTACTCTATTTTTCCGCTGCTATATTTTCCCGTTGTACGGGCGTAGTTGTATTATGACCCCTGCGTGGGCATGAGTTGTATTTGAGATGTATGTATTTGTTGAAAGACCAAATCGGTCTACTGAGTCATTTTAGCCTTAAAGGCATGGTTGAGTTGTTATATGTCGTTACCAGCCTGGTAGATCCTTGAGGAAGGGTTCTACGGCGTGTAATATCCCTGAGCGGATTGGGGGTGTTACATAAATGGTATCGGAGCTTAGGTTGAGGAAACCTAGGCTGTCGGGTCAAGTCGTGTTGTTTGAGTCTTGTTTCGTCGGATTTTATCTGACTGAGTCGTGTCGCGACGCGTCATTTGAGTTTGTTGGTCGTGATTAGTATCGTGGGGCGATCATCATCTTCGTGCGACCTGTGGAAGTAAGTCTCCCTTCTTTGTGTTGTGCCTCGTGTGACACGAGCTATTTTATGATTATTTGTTAAGTGATGGAATCCTTATGTGAATTTTGATTTCACGATATGTATTTAGTCGACTCTCGTATTTGATTTATACGAGGAGTGTCGTCGCTTGTGATGTCTTTTATTGTTGTTTTTGTTCGTTGTTGATGATTTTCGAATCGATTTGCACGTTTTACAAGTTCTATTGGGGAAGCTTTGTGCTTATACGCGTTCGACTTGTTCACTAGCCAGTGCGGGAGGGTCTTTAGAGGCCTCGAATGGGGTCAGTGGTTTTGTTCTGAATCCTAGGCGGTCTTGATTTCCGTTTAAAGACATGTATTGTCTTGATTTTAAACTTCTTGATGCGTGTGCTAGGAGTTGTTTTAGTGAACGTCGGTATGTGTGAGTTTTGGGCATTACGCCTATCGATTTTTTTGAACACCTTGAGTATCTTAGAAAAACAAATTCCGAGACATACTTTTCAAATGAGTTATTTTCTTGTGGTACATCCTAGATGCCACAATATATTTCAAAATTTTTCTACCTCGAGGACCAAAATGTTTTGAGATATTTTCAACACTTTTATTTAGACCCGAGGGTCGAATATTTTGAAAGTTTTCACTAAGAGAAAGTGTCCTCATTTTTATCAAATGCGAAATGGTTCTCCAATGTCTCGATAACGATGTTTCAAGTTTGTACTTTTTGAAAGGTGATACTCAAGATCAACCGGTGTTCTTCTAAATTATTTCCAAAATGAGGTTTTCGTTTTTAAAACCTATCCATTCCCGTTTGAGGGCTGGGTATGAATGTATGATGTTCGCGTTGTCATTTTGATACTTTCTTCCGAGTATGATCGAATTGGCGGTGTGAGCATTGACTCTCTTTCCAAACATTGGTTGTGCTAGCCCCCTGTGAGAGGCGGAATGTTGGTATTGAATGTTGTCGCCTCGTGGCGATTTCTGCGTTGTCGCGTATGTGCGAGCTGTTAGAGCTTGGTTTGGTATGACCGTGTGCATCGATGATCGTTCCATTATGTGTCGGCTGTTTAATGTCTTGTTACCTTGCTCCTGTTTTTGTGAATTTCGTGGACGAGGTCGGAGGTAATACCCGTACTATTTTGACTTCGGTATTTTCTCTTTCTCCAGTCTATCGATTCGCTCATGTTCGTTGATACTTTATGAACTTGTTCGGTATTTCAGTTTCATCGTACGAACGAGCTGTGATCTTGTTTTGAGTCGATCTGGTTATCGTTGTAACTTTTTCAAGTTCGGTTCGATTCTTGTGAACCTTGTTCGGAAGTAACATCATTTGGTTCTACTAGTTCTTTTATTCGAAGTAGATCGGATTTGGAACTCTTATGTTTTCGACTCTGTCGACTCATTTATGTTCGTTGACATTTCTGAGCTTGTCCTACCCCTTGTTTTTGTTTATCGAACGAGTGTGGTATTGTTTCGGAATAACTCGTTTGTCGTTGTGACTTTTTAATTGCTATTCCCTTTCCTGTGGATCTTATGTGAATGCACATCCTGTTGTTTTCACCGGATCATATATTGTCTCGAGTCGAGATGTGAACCTTGGAGTTGTTGTTTGAATTTTATCATCCTTCGTGTTTCGGACATGATTGTTCGATTTTTGTTGTCTCGATCGTTTGTTTGTTCGGTTTTTGTTCTCATTTCGTGATTGTTGAGCATTCAGGCTCCTTCCTAATTCCCTTCAGTTCGGGAAATTAGTTTCGTTTTCGATCTTCCAGCCCTTAGGCGGTGGAACTCCATATTTGTTCAGCGTTTGGCTCGTGTTTTGATCAATGTACCGTTGGGTTGGTCAATCGTATTGATTTTCATTCGTTGTGTTTTGTGATTGTCGGATAATTGACTTGGCTATATTATCCGTTTGATGACGCTTGTCATTTGTTGTTTTTATTATATCCCTAACGGCGACGTTGTGTTGGTCGCCGTGGGGCGTGTTTTCACGCCGTACATTCCTTTGCGTTGTTTGTAACATTTCGCCGTTGGGCGTTAGTTACGCATTCTTGTGTATCTCGTTGAGTTTTTCCTGGCGGAATATTTCTTCTCCCTACTTGTTTTAAGTTTCGGGACGAAACTTCTTTTAAGGAGGGTAGAATGTAATATCCGCAATTTTCGATTTTCGGTAAATCTCTTTTTTCGGCCGAAGTCCGTTTTGACGACTCGCTCATGACCGTTTCGTCATTCTGAGAATGATTAATTCTACACTTTTTGTCATCCGAGTTCGTTTCGGTGTCGTTTTGTTGAGTTCCGTGCTTTTTAGCGACTTTTCCGCGCTTGAGTTCGATTCTTGCGAATCTCGCTCAAATCTTGTTTGAGTTTCCGTAAGTCCGTTTAACTTTGTTAGACGTGTTGTGAACCGGTTTGGTTATTCGATCACGTATCGTGATTTCCGGCATTTTGGGCATTTTGTAATTTCTTGAAAGTTACGTATCCGTATCTGTAATTGTTGTCTCGACCGTTTCTTGGTCGCGTATGACTAACTATGGTATTACGTTTTCATTTCGAGTCGCTTATGTTGTCCGCGAACTTTTCGCCGTGTTCGTTAAAACGCGTTTTGGAAATCGGGTCGTCGAGCCACAGGCGGTGGCGGGGCCGCCGGACGGTGGCGGGGATGGCCGGACGATTGCGGGCACCGGCCGGGCAGGTGCGGCAGAACCGCGTAGCGCAGTTACGGCCGGAAGGGCTGCGCGCTAACGGCAGTGTAGCGACGCTTCTGGGTGGCCTAGCGTCTGTTGCTCGGGCACAGGCTGGGGTTTCGAGGTTACGGACTCGGTCGGGATCGGCGGGTAGCGCGCGCTTCGGTCGAGCGCACGCTAATCGGGGGTAGCGACGCTGCCGGCCGACTAGCGACGTTACAGGTAAGTTGGTTAGTCCAGTGGCTCTTTGGATAGTCGGCTAGCGCGCGCAGGCTTACGGCCCTAGCGCACGCTAGCCGGAGTCGGGTCGACAGGTTTGGTCGGCAGGGGTGGTCGGTGATGCCGGGTCGTGTGGGCCCAGGCCGAGGGGACTCGGCCGATGCGGCCGATAAGCGCACGCTAGTCGGGAAAGGCTAGCGACGCTAATCTGGCCCGATATAAATGTGGTGGCGATCACATTTCACTTCGTTTTTTACTTCCTTCCTTCTCCGTCCGCGAGTGGCGATTCGCGGGTCACGAAGCCATGTTATTTAACAACAAATCCATGAAGTTCTTGAGTTCATAACATCAATCAATCGTCCGTTATCATCCTTTGATCCAGCGAATCAAGGTAAACTCCCTTAGAACCCTAATTTCGTGAATTTGGGGATTTTTGCATTTTCGTCCGATTCGTTCCGTGTTGTTGATTAATTCATGATGGGTATGATTAATCTTGATAGTATTCTTGTGTTTAACATCATTTAATCCATTGTTCTTCGTCGAATCGAAGTATATTTCTCGATTTCCTTCAAATTGACTTTTTGGGGGATTTGTCACCGATCTCGTTTTTCATCCGTTTTCGATGGATCGATTATGGTTAAATGATGTTGTTAAACATATTCTATGGATTGTATATCCATATTTCAACTTGGATTTCCGTTTTCGTGATTTGACGGAACGAATCGTGTTCTTGGCCGTTTTGGGGGAAATCCGTGAACTTTCGTCATTCGTTCTTTGAATTCAACGGCTTTGAGTCGTGTTATGGAATTCATTTCATTGTTATTATTTGTCCTTCGTAGTTTGTGAACGTGAGTTGGCGTTCGGTGGAGTCGGCGGGTTCGTAGTCGGTTCGGGCCAACCTACTTCGGTCGATTCTCCGCGTTGTTCTTATTCGAGGCAAGTACCTTGCCCATACTTTTCTCGTTTTATGGATATGATGATCGGTGTTCGTCTTGATGCGTTTGTTTGGTTATTTGAAATGAAGTTTCAAAAGATTTCGGTTTGGCCTCGTTAAAGGCTCTCTTTCAAAACGCGTGTGTGTTTTGTGAACGTTATGTTTTGGGAATTTATTATGATTTGATTATTTTGAACGTTGAAGGATTTGATGATGATACTCCTATTGTTTAAAGTTATGGAATCATGTAGTCCATATTTAATCTTGTTATTGGGTTTTGAAGAGTTTGATAATGGTGTCGAGTTAATGGCCATCTCTAGTGAGTATTCTTAATGAACTTACATTCTTAGCATATTAGTATTGCATGAGTAACGTGTGTGTGTGTGTATGCTCACTACGGGTTAGATCCGACGGGGTCTCGGTAGGGGTCCACGGAGGTGTGGATCGACGAGCTTTGCTTTTAACCACTACGGGTTAGATCCGACGGGGTCTCGGTAGGGGTCCACGGAGGTGTGGATCGACGGTTAATTGTGGTGAATTTTACAAATGTGACTTGATATTGGCATTTCCGGAAATGAGTGCTTTTGAACGGTTTTCATGATTGCATGCATTGACTAAGTGTGTAAGAGGTAAGTTGTTCGTTTGGCCTACTTGGCTAGGATGGCTCTAGAGTATTTTGTTGTTTATGTTTTAAATCCTTTATTTGTGGATTTTGATGTTGGGAGACGAACCTTATGGTCGTTCTTGTGTACTGTGAGTTGATAAGATTTGGGGCTAAAATCCCAACGGTTTGGTTAATGTCATTTTTCAGAAAGTAAACCTTTGGGGCGGTGACCCCTTTTGTCTTTGGATTTTGAAAAGTAGGATTTGATAATCCTAAATTGTTTTCTATTAAAACTCTCGATGGCATTCTAAACCGTTTTATAAATTACTTCCATTGATTTATGATATTTCGATTTTGAAAGGTTTTCTCAATCTCTTGCCTTGGGAAGTACTTTTCGTTTCGTTTGGATCTTTGAGGATCCCTGGTTATTGTTATTCGTGGAATATGAATTGTATGGCTCGTATTTGCACTTTGTTCTTGCACTAGCAAAACAGTGGAGTTTTTCTAACCCCCGAGTATTCGGGGGGTGTATGTCTGTTTTTGCATTCAGGTTTTGGAGCATAACACAGGGTCGGCACGAAGGATGATGAAAGATGATCGATACTAATCACATGAGGAACCGTACTTTGTTTATTGGTTCAGTTGTACTCTATTTTTCCGCTGCTATATTTTCCCGTTGTACGGGCGTAGTTGTATTATGACCCCTGCGTGGGCATGAGTTGTATTTGAGATGTATGTATTTGTTGAAAGACCAAATCGGTCTACTGAGTCATTTTAGCCTTAAAGGCATGGTTGAGTTGTTATATGTCGTTACCAGCCTGGTAGATCCTTGAGGAAGGGTTCTACGGCGTGTAATATCCCTGAGCGGATTGGGGGTGTTACATTGACTTCTCATCCACTCTCCTTTTCGACAGCAACTTTGAATTTCTTAAATATTTCATATACTTCTGATTTATGCTTCAAAAAATACACCCATGTTTTTCTAGAAAAATCAACAATAAAAAGTAAGAAATAATTATTTTTATCGAGAGAGCTTGGCTTGATTGGCCCGCAAACATCGGCATGAATCAACTCTAGTGGCTTCTGAGCTCTTGAATTTGACTCCTTTGGGAATGACTTTCTCCCATGCTTCCCAGCAGACATCCTTCGCAAACTTGATCGGGATGCTTGATGAATGGTAATCCTCTTACCATTTCTTTCCTTGATAATATCTTTAGTCCACCAAAATTCAAGTGCTTAAATCGAAAATGCTATAGCCCAGATTTATCTTTATAACACGCTTATAAGGCATTTTGCCACATCATTCCGAATATTTAATGTAAAAACATTCTATTTTTGGATATTGGCACATTGGCAATTAACTTATATCTATTATCTCTTATTATAAGGCTATAATTTTTCATGTGAAAATCATAACTTTTCTCTAAGAATTGTCCCAAACTCAATATATTATTTTTCATATTAGGCACATAGTAAATACTGGAAATAAAATTATGACCTCCATCTTTTTGACGAATTAAGGTTTTCCGTTTTCCCTTCAACGGTATTTTAGATTCGTCACCAAAAAAGCATTGCCACTTACCGACTCATCAAGCTCCGCGAACATATTTCTTCTGACACACATATGGTCACTTGCACTTGTGTTGAGGTACCATGTCTCGTCTTATCTTTCATCTTATCCTTTGTATGTCAAGAATAAGCTCGCATTTTCTTTTATTTCCAACAAAATTGGTCTTCTCTTCAACTTTAGCATCTCTGCATTCGAAAGCATAGTGCCAAAATTTGTGACAATTATAATACTTTACTGAAGATCTATCATACCTCGACCACGAGTTGCTCCTTCCTTGACCGCTTGTAAACTCATTTTTTTCATTATTGTTGAAAACACTCCTCGTCCACATCCACGTCCATATCCACGACCTCGATCTTGTCCTTGACCTCGATCTCTCCTGTATTGACCACGACCATTACTCAGACCTTCTTCTTTGTCTTCTGGACTAACTTGCATTTTCAGAAGTTGCTCTGTAGCTTCTTGCTTCTTTTTTTGTTTCTCGTCATACACTTGCAATGATCCCAACAAGAGATTGATCGTCACCTCCTCCAAATTCTTAGTTTTCTCAATGGTTATTGTTGTATGCCTAAATCTTGGAGTTGGTGAACGCAATATATTCTCCATATTTTTTACATCCTCCAAACTTTCACCATTTCATTCATTTGATTTGGGACCACCAAGACTCTTGAAAAATAACCGACACCAATTCGGATTCTTTCATATGCAAAGACTCAAATTCTCGTATAAAGATTTGAAGGCATACTTTTTTCACCTGCTCAGCTCCTTCGCAAGAGATCTGCAGCTTCTCTCATGCTTCTTTGGTGGCGCTTGCACCCGAGATTTTTTTCGAAGTTATCGTCCCCCAATGCTTGATAAATGAGATAAAGAGCTTTCTTGTCCATCTTTCTCGCATATCGTAACCTCTCCCTTTGTTGTTGGGATAGCATCGCCTCATCTTTCAGCTCCTTGCTCCACGATCTCCCATGCATAGTGGGCTCTAAAAGCGCCTTCATCTTGATGCTCCAATTATCCAAATTCCTCTTATTGAGCATGGGGACTATAAAAGATTGTAAATTCGCCATACCACAAGTAGAACTTTGTGTCTCTGATACCAGTTTGTTGGAATATAAGAATTTGTGGTGGATAGGACACTCCTTGGGAAATGTATGGAATGTTCGGTTCGAAGTCTCGTTCGAAAGAATGCTAGAAAGACACTGCAGAAAAAGACGATATATATATATATATATATATATATATATATATATATATCACTACTACAAAAACGACATTCAACATCGCTTGTTTAACATCGGTTTTGTAAAAACCGATGTTAAAAAAGACGCGGTGGCATAATTGAAAATTTTAAAACAAATTAACATCGGTTCTGCTAAAAACCGATGTTAAATTAATCCATTTCACATCGGTTTAGAAAAACCGATGTTAATTGTTAATTTAACATCGGTTTTTTGCAGAACCGATGTTAATTTTTATATAAAGTTTTGATTTTTTTAAAAAAAGTTCCAGATTTTTTAAAAAATTTAACATCGGTTATACTAAAACCGATGTTAAACAATGTTAATTTTTAATTTAACATCAGTTTTAAAAAAATAGAAACTTTATTTTTTTTTAAAAAAATTCGGAATATTAATATTAAAAATTAGATGTTTATATTTATTGTTCAAAAATAAATGGTAAAAATTGGAAGTTTTTATTTAAAGTTCGAAAATAAAAAATAAACATTTGTTCGAAAATAAAAAAATAAAAATCGGATGCTTTTATTTAAAGTTCGAAAATAGAAAATAAAAATCGGATGATTTTATTTAAAGTTTTGAAAAACAAGTGGAATATTATTTTCCATAAATAAATAAAAACTGAATTATTATATATATTTTTAAAAATCTACTAGTTTTTATTTTTGTAATTTTTTTACTTTTCATAAAAAAACAATTTTATATTTTTACAAAAAATCTAAAAATAAAAAAAATGATTAAATATTAATTATAAATCGATTCAGATTTTTTAATTTATTATTTTTATTTTCGAGCTTTAAATAAAAACATCCGACTTCTAATATTAATATTCTAGATTTTTTTAAAAAAATAAATTTTCGATTTGTTAATATATATATATATATTAAATTATATTATATTTATATAAATTTATAAATATATATAGTATATAAATATAACACATAGCAAAAATATACAAGAAGTTCATTTGGCGGAGTGATAATATCACACTTCCACAAGCAAGAGGTGGTGAGTTCGAAACCCACCAACAACAAAATTTAATGGTATTTGTTATAGGTTGGTGGGGCTTGGTGCGGGGGGCTGGTGCGGGTGGTTGGGGCGAGTGTCTGGGTTGGGGCTGGGTTAGGCTAGCTGGGTTAGCCGCGGTCCGATAAAATTTTAAAATCGCGAAATTTAACATCGGTTGTCCCAGAACCGATGTTAAATATCGCGATATTAAAATTAACATCGGTTGTTATAACAACCGATGTTAAAATCGAAGTTTAACATCGATTTCTAATAACCGATGTTAATTTTAACATCGCGACATTTAACATCGGTTCTAAAACCGATGTTAAATGTCAGTTTTGTAGTACTGTGTGTATATATATATATATACATATATATATATATACATATATGTGTGGGGGGGTTCTGGTGAGAATGATACTTAAGTTAAGAAATAAGAATGAATTTGATCCATAGATCTTGATTAAATGGATGGCCTAGATTTATTCTCACAAAAACGTATGCATAGAATGTAATATTCTAGTGCATCGATATTTTGATGAATATAATACAGAGTTTTTATGCATTGCAAGTTTGATGCACGAAATATATATATTGCATGCATAAACCAATCTGGACCGTACATCACACACAGAGCAATGATTCAGATTTATTCTCAATTCACAACATAAAAACCATTCTCATATGATCCTCTCTATATATATATATATAGGGATGGGTTCTAGTGATAATGATACTTAAGTTAAGAAATAAGAATAAATTTGATCCATAGATCTTGATTAAATGGATGGCCTAGATTTATTCTCACAAAAACGTATGCATAGAATGTAATATTCTAGTGCATCGATATTTTGATGCATATAATGCAGAGTTTTTATGCATTGCAAGTTTGATGCACGAATTGCATATATTGTATGCATAAGCCAATGTGGACCGTACATCACACACAGATCAATGATTCAGATTTATTCTCAATTCACAACATAAAAACCATTCTCATATGATCGTGTGTCTATATATATATATATATATATATATATATATATATATATAAGAGTGTGTGTGTGTGTGGATATATGAACGTGTGTGCGTATGTTAGGGGTGTATTTCGAACCGAACAGTGATTTTAACGAACGTTCGTTCGTTAAGAATTCGGTTCGTTCGGTTCGTGTTCGATAAAATTGCAAACTAGTTGTTCGTGCTCGGTTCGTTAAAATTTCACATATTTCGTGTTCGTTCGTTAGCGTTCGATTGTTCAGTTCGTTTTGATCGTTCGTTTGTTCGTTTGTGTTCTAAGATAAAGAAAAAAAAAAAATTAAAGTACAAGCAATAATAATTAAAAAATAAAAAGAGAAGATAGATTTAGAAATTAAGGATTTTGGAATGATAGGTTTTATTTTGTATATATATTTATTAATTATTGTAAAATTATTAATTATATTTAATTATTGTAAAATCATTAATAAATATATAAAAAAAAACCACTTATTGCAGCTGCATTTGGCTTCCATAAAACTGCTCCATAACCCACTTTCATAGTCCCCGAGAACAAAGCGGAATCTACAGTGCATCGCCACCTTTCCGACAGCCCATTCACCTGCGTTACTGACTGCTGAACCTGTCCAGATTGCATATCAGATACATTTACAACAGACCAGCTGCTCAACACATGTTTCGCCGTCATCCATACCTGTTGCGGCTCAAAATTCTTCCCCTCCCAAACACGTCTATTTCTCCCTTTCCAAACTACCCACAACATACTCATCATTACTATCCATTATTCTTAGTTAAGAAAATAACTTATAACCAATCTGCAATATTCATGCCAATCGCCACCCAATTTGCAAATGTTGACAACTCCGATACTAGAGGGCAGAATAAAAGTGCATGGAGGAACGATTCACCAACACAACCACAGAGGTCACATGTTGTATCAATATCCACGCCCTTATCATATAAAATCATCTTCGTAGGTAACAAACCCCGTGCCATCCTCCACACAAAGTTCTTAATCTTGGCAGGTATCTTAATTCTTACATAATTGTCCATTTTTGACTGTATATTGCCCTCATACATCACCCTGCCAATACCACGAATCCCGCACATGCAAACTAATAGGTGTTTGCAATATAACACCCACATCCCGGGGCGTGAATTTTGCATTAAGTACCACCATATTCCAAGCGCCTACATTCATGAGAGATGACACAATCATGGTCTCGTTTATCTCATTTGGCTCTCCACATATGGACTTTGCAAATCAACAAGCCATGGATGTTTCCATACATTTGTATCAAGTCCACTTCCAATCCTCCTTTCTACCCCCTGTTGTATTAACGGTTGAGCAGCCATAATACTTCTCCATACATACGAGGGATCCCCACATTCTTCCGCCTCCAAAAAATCCGTTGTAGGGTAATATGGGGCTTTGAAGATTTTTGACACTAAAGTATGAGTATCATTAAGAAGGCGCCACCCTTGCTTAGTAAGGATAGATTAAAATTATGAACACTCTTAAAACCCATTCCACCATACTTCTTAGGAGCACACAATCTTTCCCAAGAAGCCGAGTGAATGCCTTTGATATCAGATCCTCCCAACCCCCACCAGAAACGATTCATGGTTTTCTCAATCCTGTCACAGGTTGATAACGGCAGCTTAAACACACTCATTGTATAAGTGGGCATAGCATGCGCTACAGTTTTCAACAAAATCTCTTTACCCGCTTTTGACAAACATTTTTTATTCCAATCACTGATCCTGCGTTTAATATTATCTTCGACATACGCAAAGACCTGCTTCTTGTTCTGGCCTATAATCAAGGGCAAACCAAGATATTTCCCAAAATCATCAGCGGTATTCACATTAAAAAATGCACTAATAGCATTCTTATCCATCTCAGATGTGTTACGGCTAAACGTAATATTAGATATATGGAAATTAATTGCCTGACCTGACAACATTTCATACTAAAAAAGACATCGTTTAACTGCTTGCGCTTCCCTCATAGCGGCTCTAAAGAACAGTAGGCTGTCATCCGCGAAGAAAAGATGTGTCAGAGGCGGCGCCCCTCTAGCAACCCGGCGTCCATGAATTCCCCCCTACTTTCAGCCTCCTGTAATAATATTGACAGACCTTCAGCACACAAGATGAAAAGGTATGGAGATAATGGGTCCCCCTGTCTTAACCCCCGTGTCGGTACAACTGGCCCCTCAAGGTTCCCATAAATTATAATGTGGTATCGTACTGTAGTGACACAAAGCATTATCATTTTAATCCAGTGATCAACAAAACCCAAGGACTTTAGCATATGTTTCAGAAAGTCCCATTCCATTCGGTCATAAGCTTTTGCCATGTCCAGTTTTAGGTCGGCCCATCCCACCTCCCCACATTGCTTTCGGCGCAAGTAATGTCCGGCCTCAGCCGCAATTAGAATATTATCAGTTATAAATCAATTAGGAATAAACGCACTTTGCGAATCCAAAACAACCGATCCCATCAAGGTCTTCATCCTATCCGTAATCATCTTAGACATGATTCTGTATATAACATTACATAATGCAATCGGTCTCAAATCAGACGTTAACTCGAGAATCTATTTTTTTGGGATTAAAACAATTGAGGCATCATTAAAATTAGACGGAAAACGACAGTGATTAAGACAGTCAATTATAAACTTCGAAATATCATCCCCAATATCACTCCAAAAACTTTGATAAAAACCCGAATTCATTCCATTCGGACCAGGGGATTTATCTGGGTACATAGAAAAAGTGCATATTTTACCTCGTCGACCACAAATGGCCGCATCAGTTCAGCATTTTGTTCAGGTGTGATTATCGGCTGTACAAGCTGGAAATCAAGATCCTCCACTGGGCCACTAATAAAAATAGTCTCAAAATAATTTAGTATAATTGGCTTTAGTCCGTCGCCTTCCACCCACTCCCCGGAATCAGTTTTCAGCTTTTGAACGTAGTTCTTTTTTGCCGGTACAAGGCATAGTTATGGAAATACCTCGTATTAGAATCACAGACCTTCAACCAATACTGTTTTGCCCGTTGACGCCAGAACGTCTCCTCTTGAGCCTGTAACGACTTCAATTCAGTCTGTACCTGTTTATACTCCTCTACCCCAGCGTCATCATGTCTCGGCTTAAGCATATTTAATGCCTGCTTTAGTTGATTAATACGGCGCCCAAACCAGTGAAACCTATCACCACCCCACTTCATCAACTGTTTGCCTACTGCCTCCAACCAGCGCTGCATGCCAAGATTATCATTAGCCACACATGCATTCTGCACCACTTGTTTACATCCCATATCATGCAACCACGCGTTCTCAAAATGAAAACGGCATTGAAAATTAGACCTCGGAACTGCATAGACACCAAGAAAAAGAGCTGTGTGATCTGAATACACAGCATTTATAGTATACACCGTCAGCGTTATGATGCATATTCCACCATTGTCTCGACCCTCGATGTCGTTCCCACGTATATGGATAGCCTCTCATACCGATATCAGCCACTCCACAATCTTCTAAAGCTGAATTAAAGCCTCGTAGAAGATTTTCCAGATGAGCATATGGACCCCTTTTTCAGTCTGCGACTGTAAGTCATTAAAATCCCCTATAATGAGCTAAGGGAGTGTTGATTTAGACTTTAATGACCATATAAGATCCCATGATTCCTGCCTCCGACTTCTCTCCGGGTAACCATAAAATCCTGTTAATCGCCAACTCTCTTTTCCTGGTATACTAACCTGCACATCAACATGAGTCTTGGAGTAGCTTATGAGACTAGCCACCCCCTATCCCGCCAAAACAGAGCCATTCTGCCACTAAAACCCCTCGGCTCCACATAAAAGAGCCCTTCAAACCGCAACTTCACTCTCACTTTCTCTGCCTGCTGTCTCGTAGCTTTAGTTTCAATAAGAATCACAAACATGGGCTTCTTCTTAGACGTCATGTCTAAGATTTCTTGAACTGTCTCGGAGTTGCCCAGACCCCGACAGTTCCAGCATAAGGTACTCATTGATCTCGGCGGGCCTGGAAACCAGTACCCGCCACATCCCCATTTTGTGACTCGTCCGTCATTAATATCTCCTTCGCAGTACCCTGCTCATAGTCAATCACAACATCCGAAGTTCGTTTATTTATGCTTAAGATCAACAAACAGAGCATCATTCTCAGACCCACTCACGGTCTGGCTATTATCCCCTTGTTCAACCGGTGCAACGACCTTCCGACCTATCCACTTCTCACCAATAGTTAAATTCGTCCGCCGTGGCACCGCACGTAACCACGAGCCAAACGGGTATTCATGAGGCTCAAGCGTGGAGTCTAGAACCACTGAGCAGAACCTTACACCATGTCCCAAAAGACCACGGAAAAAAACAAAAGGTATGCATTTCTCATACTTAAAATTTAAATTCAATCCATACTCCCATCCTCTTTTTAATCTTCTGTTTCTTTCTCGATTCATCCTTTTCTTATTTTATCTTTTTATATTCTAGAACATTTTTTTGCAAAATATTTTATAAATCAAGTTTACTAATATATTTCAACCCAGAAAAAAAAAGTTTTGTTGTCACGTGACTTCCTTGTCATCCGATTTCATTCCTCAAATAACTATTGCCCCGAGGGCTAGGTATAGGTCGCGCACTTTTGATCCCTTTATGCAATTTCACTTGGAAAAAAAAAAGGATGTCGTTTTATTTGCACTACAAGAAAAATTGCATCAGACAACGGTTGTTGCCCGTTGACGAACTCCTCGTTTTTCCATTTAATACATTGATACGCGTCTCTTACCTGCATCAGACAACGGTATAGAATCTGTTGTGTGAAAGAGTGAGACACAACGACATCATCTCTAAACACCATTGTGTAATAGCCAGAAACAACAACACTCCACTTAGAAACCATTGTTGTTTGGGATGCTACACAATAGTTTTAGAACAATACACACTTGTCAAAAAAAAAATACACAACATTTTTGTAGAATTTGTCCATTGTCTGTTTGCTTATAACTCAAGTGTTGTTCATTTAAAACATGTTGTTAGAATTTATCAAACACAATTGTTTTTTATTTTGAATATGTTGTTAAGATTTCATAAACACAATGGTTCCTTAAAATTACCTAATTGCCTAATGACATATCAAATAATGATTTTAATTGCATTAATGTAATATCCTAGAATTTCACTATGGATTTTTCGCATTATTTTATCTGGGATGTACTGTACAGAGTGGGACCGACACGATATGAGGGGATAATTTTGTAAACCATGACAGCCGTGCCAGTATGTATATCGAGGTTATTTTGATTCTAGGATATTACATGCTTGATGTGATTTCGATATCGGATATACCGTATCAGTATTT
This sequence comes from Orobanche coerulescens, assembly GCA_033398695.1. NCBI lineage: Eukaryota > Viridiplantae > Streptophyta > Magnoliopsida > Lamiales > Orobanchaceae > Orobanche > Orobanche coerulescens. The sequence goes on along the minus strand of CM065805.1, from coordinate 167,689,018 downwards.
GTATGATTGCCCTACTTGGTCGACAGTTGTATTCGAGGTATCGTGCATCAGAAGTATCGTATGAGAATGATATCGGAATGAGCATATGTATTCAGTATGTCGCGTGTACGTATTCAGTATATTGAGATGTCAAACAGGGGCAGAAATGGCTAAGTATGAAAGCCATTACGACGCTATGTAAGGAGACTTACGACGTAAGCAAGCGTAATTAACGACGTTAAGGAATGTACATTACGACGTTAAGAAGGGATCGAGATAGGATCGAGTCGTGGTCGGCAGGTGGGACCCGGTGTTGGCCGCTTCGGCGCAGGATGTGGACAGGCGAGTCAACTTCGGCATTACGTACGCTATGCATGGCATATTACGACGTAATATGGGTTGATACCGTAGCAAGTCAACTGCTACATTACGACGCTATGGTGATGGTATTACGTACGTAACGCAAGGTGCAAAATAGTACATTTACCACGGATGACGATTACGACGCTATATAGGACATATAGCGTGCGTTAGAGGCCTTACGTGCGTTAATGTTGGAACTTAACGTACGTAGCAGATCTGTGATTTATAAAATAAGGACGGGACTTTCATTTCCTCACGTAAGTAAACACATTTCCTCCTTCCCTAATCGTCCCTCTTCACTCTTAAACCCATTTGAGACCCTCATACCCTTGTTAAGACTTTGATAAGGATGATTGGAAGCTTGAAACTTGGAGTTCTTGGAGTTTTGGAAATGTTTGATTGTGTTATTCATCTTCAAAAGGTATGTTGATGAACTCTACTCCTTGAATTCGGATTTTGATGTTAGTGTTGATGTTATGATTTTGAGATTATATGAATCGTATATTGAAGAACAAAATGATACATGCCTTGGATTATGGATTAGATGATGATTAGATGTTAGAACACATCCAATTACGTCGTTTTGTTGGCTTCAAACATGATTATGGACTAATTCATGTTCTTGAAGAATTCTTGAATAATATATGTCCGTAAATTATAAGGATTACGGTTAATTTTGGTATATGATTATTCATGATGATAGCCGGTAATTGTATTCCTATGAATTTGCAAGAATGAGCCGTGTAAATCCGAATTTAAGATTTAAGTCGGAACCAAGAATGTTGTAGACGTTGATAGAACTATTGATTATCGAAATTCGGCTTGTATTCGTATTGATAAGAGTTGATATGGTTTAATTTCGTATGATCGAGATACCGTTGAGTTTGATTGGTCGATTATACCGGTTGTTGATTGTTATCGAACGTATCATTGATTGATTATTGTATTAGGTTGCGTTAGATAATCGTTGATATTAACCGCCAGCCGCGGTGAGTCGTGGTCATGGAGCTTGTAGATGAAGACGATGGGACTAGTAATAACTTCATCGAATTGGTATCGAGGCAAGTTATGCTTGCTCAGTTCATAATGTTAATAAATGATTTCATTTTCATTTCATTTATGATTCATATAGCAATGGTATTATGGAATATATGAATTGTCGGATTGGTGGTATGTATGGTATTTTTGGACTAAGATAAATCATAATGTATATGATTTTAAGGATGTCTAATGGAAATGGGAACGTGAACTATAATTTGGTCTATTGCATGACAAGTTGGATATCAAGGTTAGTTATCGTGTCGATGTTGAACTCGGGGTGGTGGTTGGGTATTTGTTATGGACTGTACATCATTTTGGATTGTCGGATAAACCGTGTATTCGTTCAGGACGTGTTGGGAAAAACAATCACCCTGTATCGAATCAGCCGGGATACCCGATCCCTGTATCAATCGTTATTTGTTATTGAGAAGGTTTTTGTAATACCCAGTTGTAATTCAGTAATTATCATTCAGTATTTATCATTCAGTAATTGATACTCAGTAATTTCATTCAATATTGATCATTTGTCACTCATATTCAGTCATGGTATTCATCATTCAGAGTAATTGTATCGTGTATCAATCGTCATTCATCACTAATCTGATTGGAGTTTCGTGCCATGTTTATCATTATTGTCATTTTCGCAAGTAGTCGTGGCGTGAGGAGTAGCGCACGCTACATACTCCTTTTAGCGTACGCTAATTGGGTATAAATAGCGCACGCTACCACTCAGCCTTAGCGCACGCTAAGGTTACCCTGGCTGCAGTCCAGAAGGTACTGGACTGCATGTGAGTTATAAGTAGCGCACGCGTATTCATAACACTGATAGAGGAGCCTTTATATAGGCATTACAATGAGAGTTCTTCCATACATAGGATTCCTATATAAGGTAAGACATCTAATAGGATCCTACTACCTCTAGAAGGATCTAAAACCTTCCATCTATGTATCTACAACCAGTATTAGGTAAGATACATCACGGGAATAATAATTCCCGAAATATATTTATATTATTCATAAATCTATAGTGTACCATCGACTTGACTCCATTATATAAATTGGGATCTGGATCCTCTGCGGTGCACAGCATGGTGCTGTGCACCGCTGTGCGTTGGATCCGCCACGCGCACACACACACCCGTGCGGGTGTGTGTGATCCAACGGCTGAATTAAACCCTCGATGTCGTTCCCACGTATATGGATAGCCTCTCATACCGATATCAGCCACTCCACAATCTTCTAAAGCTGAATTAAAGCCTCGTAGAAGATTTTCCAGATGAGCATATGGACCCCTTTTTCAGTCTGACCGTAAGTCATTAAAATCCCTATAATGAGCTAAGGGAGTGTTGATTTAGACTTTAATGACCATATAAGATCCCATGATTCCCGCCTCCGACTTCTCTCCGGCAACCATAAAATCCGTTAATCGCCGTTGCCGTCCTCGATTTGGTCAACGCCACGTGTCCGATCTCGACGAATGGATCAAGCCACGAGAAACTAATAAGAGGGACGATAAAGCAATTAAAAATATTGACCATTAAATGTTTATTGATGATCTTGATAAAGAGTAGAGCCGGGCGAAAATATTTCGCTTGTCCGCATACCGGTGCTTGTTAATTACAAGTCTTATCCTTTTCTCTTTTCTCTTTTCTCTCTTTCTTATCTCTCTTTCTCTCTCTCTCTCTTTTTTAGCTTTTCCAAAAGTCCTCTTTTTGTGCCTTCTCCTGGCATATATATAGGTGTTTCCAGCCATTCATGAGAGGACAGTAGGACGATTGGGATGAATATGCTGATGACATGTGTCGCGATGGAGGTGACTCCTTTGACACGTGTCGTCTTCTCAAGTGTGCTTTGTGTAGGGATATGACAACTCTCACTTACCGTCCTGTCTGCCTGTTCTTCGGGCTTTCGATATTTATCTGTTATGACCGACAATGAGGTCGGCCCTTCAGCCTCCTGCTACTCTGGTCGGCTTTATTCGTGATTATGGTGTTTTCATATAGGGTCTGCTCGGCCTTTCTGGTCCGGATTCCGGGTCGGCTCTAAGGTCTCTGCCCGGTCCGGCCCTTTGTGCGAACCCCGAGAAACGATCAAGTTTATGACCGGTCTGGCTCCGGGATCGGCTCGGCCGTTCGGACGCCCGAGGCGCTTAGGTGGACGCCAAGACGGATCGACTACCAACAAGGGCCCCCGAGTCTGTGGTCGTGGGTTGGCCGGTGCTGGAATCGTCTCAGATTGAGGTCGGTCCGATTTGGAGGTGGATAAGATCCTTTGAAGGGTCATATCTTCGAGAGTCGCATCGATTTGACTTCGGGATCTCCAAGAGTCACAGCGAGGGGGACGCGTGGCGGGATGTAATTCGTCGCGGTGTCTTACGCGTTCTTAATTCTTGCGATGATTATGAATCGCCGCTTTAGTAATTAATGCCCATAAATATAGAGTGTATTCTTCTTCATTGCTTCCTTCGCCATTTTTACTGCAGAGAGAGATCTTTTTCCGGCAATTCTTCTTCTTTTCGGGTTTCGCAGACTTCCCCGGTAAGCTTGCTCTTCCTCCTCTTTTTTCTTATTTTACGATGTCGGAGCGGAGGAATACGACGGAGGAGGCGGTTGTGTCCCCAGACCGTACGGGAGTGGCAGATTTGTCGATAGGTGATGCTCCCGTTGACTGGAGCGATGAGAATGGAGGCGAGGTCGCAAGGTCGCCGGATTCGGGGGATGCAACTTCTGGAGACGTGGAGGTGGCGACGTCGTTGACGGCGAGTGGCGAGATCGGGGGCTGGGTTCGGCCTCGGTCGTCTCCTTTTGTCGAGGCGGAATGGGATTCGGCCTCGATATGCAGCATGGTCACTGATGGGCAGTTGGAGGCTTGGCGGGGGCGATTTAAGATACCCGCGATGGTGCGGATGTTTGTTCCGAACCCAGAGGAGAGACCCCACACCCCTCCTGTTGGATGCACGGCGGTGTACTACCGCTCTCTGTTGTCTGGGCTAAGGTTCCCTCTGCCGTTGGTTCTTTCCCGGTGGTTGAGGCAGTGGGGCCTTTGCATTGCCCAAATTCACCCGAATTCTTGGGCCCGGATGGTGGGTCTTTTAATTCTTTTTAGTCAGCATGGGTGGCCCGAGCCTGGCCAAGAGATTAACAGTCTCTTTTTATGGAGGTCGGTCGGCCGATCCGGTTCCTACTGGTTTTATTTGTGACCAAGACGCGATGTATAAGGATTTGGTGGAGGTGCCGGAGACCATACATAGCTGGAAAGACCAGTGGTTCTATGTGGGGGGACCGTGGTTGAGCTCGGTTGATGAGTGGGAACCTGGCGTGATGGACGCCGAGCTCCGGGTCCCCGAAGACTTTGTTGCCAAAATGAGTAAGTGTTGTGTTCTTCGCTGCTGTACCTTTTTGTCGACGCTCATAATTTGTTGTTTGTGCGAACGTATTCCGGCCAGAGACCTCCTCCTTGTTCGACGACGGGTTGAAACGGCTCTTGGATCTTCCCGTTGATCGGAGGAAGTCCTACCTTTTGATTACCGAGGACAATCTCTGGTCATGGGCTTCGATCCACTAACCCGAAGAATGTCTTCATCTGGTAGCCTCTTTTTTTTTTTTTTTTTTTTGATATTTCTTCTTCATCCAGCCCCAAGGGTAGGAGCTCGATCGACGGAAAGAGACGCCCGCAGTGGTGGCGAGGCCGGCCGCAGAGGCCGCCGAGCGTAGGGAGCGTGCGGGCAAACTAAGAGAGTAGAGGCCGAGCTCGAGGATAACATGACCAGGGCCGAGGGTTTCCCCTTCCCGAGATCGTCGTGCTCGTTTGAGCCCTGCCGACAAAGCCGGGCAAAGGGTAAGGAGCCCCTAATTGATTTGGAGGGCCACTATCTCCCGATGAATAAGGATCGGGAAGAGCCTTGTGCCCGGATGAAAGGGCGGAGACCACGCTGGTTCCTCGACTACGTCCAGGCAGCCACTCCCACCGCCGAACTGCTCGATCGTGTCCCCCCCTCGGTGGTTGAGTCCAGCCATGTTCGCCTTTTGGGCTGGACGCCAAAGATGGAGATGGTGACCAACGATATGGATCCGGTCGAGCAGATTCATTTTGGGAATGCTCAATTTGGGCCTTAGCGCTTTGCAAGCGAGCCTCGTACTCGGCCCTGATGTCCAGGCACTGTTTTTGCGCCTTCCCAGCCGCCGTGGCCATCTCGTCAGCCTTCCCTTTCCATATGTCGGCCTCAAAGGCCCCGCTCTCCAGAAGCTCCATCTTACCCTTCAGAGAAGCCATCTCCTCCTCCAAAGATTTGATAAGCGAAGGGCAGAGATGGTGTTCCTCCTGTAAGGCCTTCAGATCGGCCTCTGCCTTTTTATGTTTCCCAGCTGAGGCAGTCAGCTCCCCAGCGGCCTTCACATAGGTGCACAACTGACCGAGCGGGTTCGGACTTGCGAATCTGCGGGTTACGACAGGGGCATTACTGACGGAGCGGCTGCTTTTCAAAAGACGCCCGAGTACGAGGAGTTGATCAACCTTAACTATGTTTCTACTTGTTATGAGATGTTGGATCTCATGAAGGAAGGGAAGACCGTTGAGGAAGTCCAGGCCTACATAAAGTCCCAGGCGGCCGATCTGAAGGTTGAAGCTCTCGGGGATGATGAGGCGAAGGCCGCCGAGGCTGTCGAAGATCCGGAGGAGACCGCGTCTGGCGGAGGTGGGGGGCAGTCTTCTCAGGCGGCCGATCAGGAGGACAAGGCCGAGTAGACTTTTTTTTATTTTATTCCATGTATGGCCTGCGTGTCACTTTTCCTTAATTTCTTCCGTATGGAGCTTATTTTGAGTGAATAAGATCTTTTTGTGGCCTTTGTTGCTTTTTTGTGTTTGGGCCCTATTGGTCAGACCGCCGTTTTTTCTGCCGGATGGACCGGTCCTTTGAAGCGCCGAGGCGAGCTCGGACTTTTAGTGCCGGGTGGACCGGTCTTTTAAGGTACCGAGGCGAGCTCGTACTTTCAACGCCGGGTGGACCGGTCTTTTGAGGTGCCGAGGCGAGCTCGGACTTTTAGTGCCGGGTGGACCGGTCTTATAAGGTGCCGAGGCGAGCTCGGACTTTCGGTGCCGGGTGGACCGGTCTTTTGAGGTGCCGAGGCGAGCTCGGACTTTCAATGCCGGGTGGACCGGTCTTTTGAGGTGCCGAGGCGAGCTCGGTTTTATAGTGCCGGAGGAGCCGGTCTTATAAGGTGCCGAAGCGAGCTCGGACTTTCAATGCCGGGTGGACCGGTCTTTTGAGGTGCCGAGGCGAGCTCGGACTTTTAGTGCCGGGTGGACCGGTCTTATAAGGTGCCGAGGCGAGCTCGGACTTTCGGTGCCGGGTGGACCGGTCTTTTGAGGTGCCGAGGCGAGCTCGGACTTTCAATGCCGGGTGGACCGGTCTTTTGAGGTGCCGAGGCGAGCTCGGACTTTCAATGCCGGGTGGACCGGTCTTTTGAGGTGCCGAGGCGAGCTCGGTTTTATAGTGCCGGAGGAGCCGGTCTTATAAGGTGCCGAGGCGAGCTCGGACTTTCAATGCCGGGTGGACCGGTCTTTTGAAGCGCCGAGGCGAGCTCGGACTTTTAGTGCCGGGTGGACCGGTCTTTTAAGGTACCGAGGCGAGCTCGTACTTTCAACGCCGGGTGGACCGGTCTTTTGAGGTGCCGAGGCGAGCTCGGTTTTATAGTGCCGGAGGAGCCGGTCTTATAAGGTGCCGAGGCGAGCTCGGACTTTCAATGCCGGGTGGACCGGTCTTTTGAGGTGCCGAGGCGAGCTCGGACTTTTAGTGCCGGGTGGACCGGTCTTATAAGGTGCCGAGGCGAGCTCGGACTTTCGGTGCCGGGTGGACCGGTCTTTTGAGGTGCCGAGGCGAGCTCGGACTTTCAATGCCGGGTGGACCGGTCTTTTGAGGTGCCGAGGCGAGCTCGGTTTTATAGTGCCGGAGGAGCCGGTCTTATAAGGTGCCGAAGCGAGCTCGGACTTTCAATGCCGGGTGGACCGGTCTTTTGAGGTGCCGAGGCGATCTCGGACTTTTAGTGCCGGGTGGACCGGTCTTATAAGGTGCCGAGGCGAGCTCGGACTTTCGGTGCCGGGTGGACCGGTCTTTTGAGGTGCCGAGGCGAGCTCGGACTTTCAATGCCGGGTGGACCGGTCTTTTGAGGTGCCGAGGCGAGCTCGGTTTTATAGTGCCGGAGGAGCCGGTCTTATAAGGTGCCGAAGCGAGCTCGGACTTTCAATGCCGGGTGGACCGGTCTTATAAGGTACCGAGGCGAGCTCGTACTTTCAACGCCGGGTGGACCGGTCTTTTGAGGTGCCGAGGCGAGCTCGGACTTTTAGTGCCGGGTGGACCGGTCTTATAAGGTGCCGAGGCGAGCTCGGACTTTCGGTGCCGGGTGGACCGGTCTTTTGAGGTGCCGAGGCGAGCTCGGACTTTCAATGCCGGGTGGACCGGTCTTTTGAGGTGCCGAGGCGAGCTCGGTTTTATAGTGCCGGAGGAGCCGGTCTTATAAGGTACCGAGGCGAGCTCGGACTTTCAATGCCGGGTGGACCGGTCTTTTAAGGTGCCGAGGCGAGCTCGGACTTTTAGTGCCGGGTGGACCGGTCTTATAAGGTGCCGAGGCGACCTCGGTCTTATATTCTTGGTGAAATCAATATCCTAATAAAGATCATAATATCACAGGATATTTACCTCTTGAAGCGTAGTGGTTGGAACTTTTGATCTCTTCCTCGAAACCTGGGGCCGAGGCGAACTCGGTCTTATAGTGCCGGAGGAGCCGGTCATTCGAGGTGCCGAGGTGAACTCGGTCTTATAGTGCCGGAGGAGCCGGTCATTCGAGGTGCCGAGGCGAACTCGGTCTTATGGTGCCGGAGGAGCCGGTCATTCGAGGTGCCGAGGTGAACTCGGTCTTATAGTGCCGGAGGAGCCGGTCATTCGAGGTGCCGAGGTGAACTCGGTCTTATAGTGCCGGAGAAGCCGGTCATTCGAGGTGCCGAGGCGAACTCGGTCTTATAGTGCCGGAGGAGCCGGTCATTCGAGGTGCCGAGGCGAACTCGGTCTTATAGTGCATTTTGTTTCCGAGGTGAACATAAAATCAAATTTTATTGACTGTACCCTAATGGCATTCAACAAATGAATTGACCCTTGGTCACTTACATATTTTAGCTAGCAACCTCCGTTCTGACGGGCTTCGTTACTGGGATTCAGGAGGTCCCGTATCGGGCCCCAGTGCTTATTTTAACAATGAGGTCATTAGCCTGGAAACTCTGATAATCCTCGGATGTTTCGTAGAATACGTTCCGCCTTTTCGACGACGAGGTCCAAGTTCTCGGGTCATATTGACCTTGTTCTTTGAAACGACTTCTCCTATGGGTGTATCCCAATTTCGACCGGGTCATCGTAGAACGCCCGGGATTCTTCTTGGGTCGGCCGTCGCAAAGACGGTGACTCGGTCGGTCGGCCCCTCTTTTCTTACATTACTCCTCGCTCATTTTAGTTTCACCGGGATTTTCCATTTTCACGGCTTTTTCATCACTTGGAGTTTTGAGTCTCGCGGTGGCCTCCTAACGATCGCCGGTCGGGTGATTATGGGAAACCTCCTTTATGGATTACTTTTGCTTTGACTTCCACCCTCGGTAAGGGCCGCCACGGCTCTTCTAACACATGGCTCAATACTTGGAGATGCTTTCAGCGGGTCCATTACCGTCGGAGTACCAGGACCTCGCGGGTGGATGGAAATTCCGAAGGAGTTTTCAGATGTTGCAGTGTATGTTGACTGCAACTTTAATTTGAAGGACACGAGGACTCTTTGAGACCTTCCCTGGAATTTTGAGCGACGCTCAATATCCTTCAAATTATGACCTCTCAGGGGTCAGCCGAGTCGAGCAGGAGCCCGTGGTCACAATGGCTCCTGTGCTTTCAACTTCATATTACGATGATTCCTATGCTTTCGACTCGTAGTTACGATGATTCCTATGCTTTCATCTTACCATCCCTTGGTGGGCGTGGTTATTTCCGGATGAACACAAGGTGTGTCAAAATGCTCCGCCATCAGACTGTCTTTCAAAACATCTGCGTGCTGATTGCAGTTTGGCGCGAAGCCGTGTTCGTCCTGTGCACACTAAGAATAGTCCGATACGTCCATGCATGATAGAGAACTTCTTAGCGTGTATACCTCATAACGGTGTCCTCCATCGCATAACGGGCCCTTTGGACGGGCCTGATGGTAATTCGTCACTTGTGGTTAGAGATGGAGAATCCTATACTTAACAAGAAATCTTTTAAAGAAAAGCATAGGATTGACTTGCAATATGAACGAGAAAAGCGTAGGTTGTGCGGCCCTCCTTCTAGCGCCAATCTGTTGACATCTGATTTGGTCAACGTCACGTGTACTGATCTGGACGAATGGATCGAAGCCACGTAGAAACTAATAAGAGGGACGTATAAACAGAATTAAAAATATTGGACCATTAAATGTTTATTGATGATCTTGATAAAGAGTAGAGCCGGGCCGAAAATATTTTGGCTTGTCCGTACAGCTGGTGCTTGTTAATTACAAGTCTTATCCTTTTCTCTTTTCTCTTTTCTCTCTTTCTTATCTCTCTTTCTCTCTCTCTCTCTCTTTTTTAGCTTTTCCAAAAGTCCTCTTTTTGTGCCTTCTCCTGGCATATATATAGGTGTTTCCAGCCATTCATGAGAGGACAGTAGAACGATTGGGATGAATATGCTGATGACATGTGTCGCGATGGAGGTGACTCCTTTGACACGTGTCGTCTTCTCAAGTGTGCTTTGTGTAGGGATATGACAACTCTCACTTACCGTCCTGTCTGCCTGTTCTTCGGGCTTTCGATATTTATACATGACCGACAATGAGGTCGGCCCTTGACCTCCCGCTACTGGGTCGGCTTTATTCGTGATTATGGTGTTTTCATATAGGGTCTGCTCGGCCTTTCTGGTCCGGATTCCGGGTCGGCTCTAAGGTCTCTGCCCGGTCCGGCCCTTTGTGCGAACCCCGAGAAACGATCAAGTTTATGACCGGTCAGCTCGGATCGCTCACTGCTCGACGCCCGAGGCGCTTAGGTGGACGCCAAGACGGATCGACTACCAACAATCGCCAACTCTCTTTTCCTGATATACTAACCTGCACATCAACATGAGTCTTGGAGTAGCTTATGAGACTAGCCACCCCCTATCCCGCCAAAATAGAGCCATTCTGCCACTAAAACCCCTCGGCTCCACATAAAAGAGCCCTTCAAACCGCAACTTCACTCTCACTTTCTCTCGCTTTGTCTCGTAGCTTTAGTTTCAATAAGAATCACAAACATGGGCTTCTTCTTAGACGTCATGTCTAAGATTTCTTGAACTGTCTCTGAGTTGCCTGCACTCGGCAGCCCAAAGATAAGGTACTCATTGATCTCGGCGGGCACGGAAACCAAGACCCGCCACATCCCCATTTTGTGACTCGTCCGTCATTAATATCTCCTTCGCAGCACTCGCTCATAGTCAATCACAACATCCGAAGTTCGTTTATTTATGCTTAAGATCAACAAACAGAGCATCATTCTCGACTCCACTCACGTCGGCTATTATCCCCTTGTTCAACCGGTGCAACGACCTTCCGACCTATCCACTTCTCACCAATAGTTAAATTCGTCCGCCGTGGCACCGCACGTAACCACGAGCCAAACGGGTATTCATGAGGCTCAAGCGTGGAGTCTAGAACCACTGAGCAGAACCTTACACCATGTCCCAAAAGACCACGGAAAAAAACAAAAGGTATGCATTTCTCATACTTAAAATTTAAATTCAATCCATACTCCCATCCTCTTTTTAATCTTCTGTTTCTTTCTCGATTCATCCTTTTCTTATTTTATCTTTTTATATTCTAGAACATTTTTTTGCAAAATATTTTATAAATCAAGTTTACTAATATATTTCAACCCAGAAAAAAAAAGTTTTGTTGTCACGTGACTTCCTTGTCATCCGATTTCATTCCTCAAATAACTATTGCCCCGAGGGCTAGGTATAGGTCGCGCACTTTTGATCCCTTTGTGCAATTTCACTTGAAAAAAAAAAAGGATGTCGTTTTATTTGCACTACAAGAAAAATTGCATCAGACAACGGTTGTTGCCCGTTGACGAACTCCTCGTTTTTCCATTGTCTATTGATACGCCGTCTCTTACCTGCATCAGACAACGGTATAGAATCTGTTGTGTGAAAGAGTGAGACACAACGACATCATCTCTAAACACCATTGTGTAATAGCCAGAAACAACAACACTCCACTTAGAAACCATTGTTGTTTGGGATGCTACACAATAGTTTTAGAACAATACACACTTGTCAAAAAAAAAATACACAACATTTTTGTAGAATTTGTCCATTGTCTGTTTGCTTATAACTCAAGTGTTGTTCATTTAAAACATGTTGTTAGAATTTATCAAACACAATTGTTTTTTATTTTGAATATGTTGTTAAGATTTCATAAACACAATGGTTCCTTAAAATTACCTAATTGCCTAATGACATATCAAATAATGATTTTAATTGCATTAATGTAATATCCTAGAATTTCACTATGGATTTTTCGCATTATTTTATCTGGGATGTACTGTACAGAGTGGGACCGACACGATATGAGGGGATAATTTTGTAAACCATGACAGCCGTGCCAGTATGTATATCGAGGTTATTTTGATTCTAGGATATTACATGCTTGATGTGATTTCGATATCGGATATACCGTATCAGTATTTGTATGATTGCCCTACTTGGTCGACAGTTGTATTCGAGGTATCGTGCATCAGAAGTATCGTATGAGAATGATATCGGAATGAGCATATGTATTCAGTATGTCGCGTGTACGTATTCAGTATATTGAGATGTCAAACAGGGGCAGAAATGGCTAAGTATGAAAGCCATTACGTACGCTATGTAAGGAGACTTACGTACGTAAGCAAGCAGAATTAACGTACGTTAAGGAATGTACATTACGTACGTTAAGAAGGGATTCAGATAGGATCGAGTCGTGGTCGGCAGGTGGGACCCGGTGTTGGCCGCCGCGCAGATGTGGACAGCGAGTCAACTTCGGCATTACGACGCTATGCATGGCATATTACGTACGTAATATTGGTTGTTACTGTAGCAAGTCAACCGCTACATTACGTGCGCTATGGTGATGGTATTACGACGTAACGCAAGGTGCAAAATAGTACAGCTTTACCTGGATGACGATTACGACGCTATATAGGACATATAGCGTACGTTAGAGGCCTTACGTACGTTAATGTTGGAACTTAACGTACGTAACGAGATGCACAGTTTATAAAATAAGGACGGGACTTTCATTTCCTCACGTAAGTAAACACATTTCCTCCTTCCCTAATCGTCCCTCTTCACTCTTAAACCCATTTCAGACCCTCATACCCTTGTTAAGACTTTGATAAGGATGATTGGAAGCTTGAAACTTGGAGTTCTTGGAGTTTTGGAAATGTTTGATTGTGTTATTCATCTTCAAAAGGTATGTTGATGAACTCTACTCCTTGAATTCGGATTTTGATGTTAGTGTTGATGTTATGATTTTGAGATTATATGAATCGTATATTGAAGAACAAAATGATACATGCCTTGGATTATGGATTAGATGATGATTAGATGTTAGAACACATCCAATTACGTCGTTTTGTTGGCTTCAAACATGATTATGGACTAATTCATGTTCTTGAAGAATTCTTGAATAATATATGTCCGTAAATTATAAGGATTACGGTTAATTTTGGTATATGATTATTCATGATGATAGCCGGTAATTGTATTCCTATGAATTTGCAAGAATGAGCCGTGTAAATCCGAATTTAAGATTTAAGTCGGAACCAAGAATGTTGTAGACGTTGATAGAACTATTGATTATCGAAATTCGGCTTGTATTCGTATTGATAAGAGTTGATATGGTTTAATTTCGTATGATCGAGATACCGTTGAGTTTGATTGGTCGATTATACCGGTTGTTGATTGTTATCGAACGTATCATTGATTGATTATTGTATTAGGTTGCGTTAGATAATCGTTGATATTAACCGTTGTGCTGCGGTGAGTCGGGGCTGCGGAGCTTGTAGATGAAGACGATGGGACTAGTAATAACTTCATCGAATTGGTATCGAGGCAAGTTATGCTTGCTCAGTTCATAATGTTAATAAATGATTTCATTTTCATTTCATTTATGATTCATATAGCAATGGTATTATGGAATATATGAATTGTCGGATTGGTGGTATGTATGGTATTTTTGGACTAAGATAAATCATAATGTATATGATTTTAAGGATGTCTAATGGAAATGGGAACGTGAACTATAATTTGGTCTATTGCATGACAAGTTGGATATCAAGGTTAGTTATCGTGTCGATGTTGAACTCGGGGTGGTGGTTGGGTATTTGTTATGGACTGTACATCATTTTGGATTGTCGGATAAACCGTGTATTCGTTCAGGACGTGTTGGGAAAAACAATCACCCTGTATCGAATCAGCCGGGATACTCGATCCCTGTATCAATCGTTATTTGTTATTGAGAAGGTTTTTGTAATACCCAGTTGTAATTCAGTAATTATCATTCAGTATTTATCATTCAGTAATTGATACTCAGTAATTTCATTCATTATTGATCATTTGTCACTCATATTCAGTCATGGTATTCATCATTCAGAGTAATTGTATCGTGTATCAATCGTCATTCATCACTAATCTGATTGGAGTTTCGTGCCATGTTTATCATCATTGTCATTTTCGTTGCGAGCTGTGCGTGAGGAGTAGCGCACGCTACATACTCCTTTTAGCGTACGCTAATTGGGTATAAATAGCGCACGCTACCACTCAGCCTTAGCGCACGCTAAGGTTACCCTGGCTGCAGTCCAGAAGGTACTGGACTATATGGCCAAAACCGAGAAATCATCAGTAATATTGACGGATATCCCGGTGGTGAGGGAATATGCCGATGTTTTTTCAGACGAGTTACCTGGCTTGCCTCCACAGAGGGATGTGGAATTCACGATTGAGTTGGAGCCTGGTACGTCCCCGATATCGAAGGCACCGTACCGGATGGCCCTGACCGAAATGCAGGAATTAAAGAACCAACTTGAGGAGTTGTTCGAGAAAGGTTATATCCGACCGAGTGCGTCCCCGTGGGGAGCACCAGTGTTGTTTGTCAAGAAGAAGGATGGTTCATTTCGCTTATGTATTGATTATCGGGAGTTGAACAGGGTGACGATCAAGAATAAGTATCCCTTACCCCGTATTGATGATCTCTTAGATCAACTTCAGGAGCTTCGATTTTCCAAGATCGACTTAAGATCCGGATATCATCGATGCGATTCGAGAGTCGGATATCGCGAGAACAGCGTTTCGCACGCGCTATGGTCATTATGAGTTTGTGGTTATGCCGTTCGGATTGACTAATGCACCTGCAGTATTCATGGAGTTAATGAATCGGGTCTTCATCGACTTTTTGGATCGGTTTGTTGTTGTCTTCATCGATGACATTTTGATTTATTCTCGTGACCGGGAGGAACACGAGTCTCACCTTCATCTAGTTCTCGACGTGTTGAGGCGAGAACAACTTTATGGGAAGTTTTCCAAATGTGAGTTTTGGATGTCCGAAGTGACGTTTCTCGGACACGTAATTTCATCAGACGGAGTTCGCGTCGATCCTCAGAAGACGGAGGCTATTCGAGATTGGCTACCTCCGAAGAATGTTAAGGAAATCCGAAGTTTCCTCGGATTAGCGGGTTATTATCGGCGATTTGTAGAGGGATTTTCTCGAATCGCTCAACCCTTAACGAACCTTTTGCGGAAGGATAAGAAATACACGTGGTCCGACGCGTGTCAACGGAGTTTTGAGGAACTCAAGAGCCGGTTAATGTCAGCACCTGTACTTTCCTTGCCGCAGGGGACGGAAGGATTTGTGGTCTCTAGTGATGCGTCCGGACAGGGTCTCGGATGTGTACTTATGCATAACGGGAAGGTTATTGCCTATGCTTCACGGCAATTGAGACCTTACGAGATTAATTATCCAACCCACGACCTGGAGCTAGCAGCCGTGGTGTTCGCTTTGAAAATTTGGCGTCATTATCTTTATGGCGTTACCTGTCAGATATTCACCGATCATAAGAGCTTAAAGTATATATTTACTCAGAAGGAGTTAAATATGCGCCAGAGGCGGTGGTTGGAATTAATCAAAGATTATGATATCGAGATCCTTTACCACCCGGCAAGGCGAATGTTGTCGCCGACGCCTTGAGTCGTAAGTCCGTTCAGAGCATGCTTGCCCGTTTAATGATTCGAAGGAGCTTCAAGAGAATTCCTTAGACCCGAGATCGAGTGCAGCCGAGCGAGTTCGGGGGCTTTGTATGTTAGAGATTTCATCGTCACTCGAGGAGGAAATCCGAGAGAATCGTGGTTCGGACCCATCATTGTTGCGCATCCGAGAGGATGTGGCTCAGGGAAAGCCCTGGACTTGTGGTCCACGAGGATGGACTTTTGAGGTTTAAGAATCGGTTGTGCGTGCCGCGATTGACGAGTTGAAAAACTCTATTTTGAGAGAAGCTCATGCTACCCTTATTCTGTTCATCCGGTCTAGCAAGATGTACAAGGACTTGAAACAAAATTACCGGTGGAGTAATATGAAGCGAGAAGTCGCGAATTTGTTTCGAGATGCTTAACTCACAACAAGTTAAGATTGAACATCGGCGACGGCGGGTATGTTGAAACCTCTTCCTATTCCCGAGTGGAAGTGGGAAGACATTTCTATGGATTTCATCACGAGTTTGCCGACGAGTCGTCGTGGCATGAACACGATCCGGGTGATCGTGGACCGCTTAACCAAATCGGCTCATTTCTGGAGATCAAGGAAACGTGGGGTCCCAGAGACTTGCTCAACCGGTCATCAAAGAGATAGTCGACTTCACGGTACTCTAAAAGTATCGTTTCCGATCGTGACGGACGGTTTGTGTCGCATTTTGGAAATCGATTCATCGAGCTATGGGAACCCGGCTTAATCTCGATCGCTTTTCACCCTCGGTCAGACGGACAATCGAGAGGACGATTCGGACCTTAGAGGACATGTTGAGGGCATGCGTCCTCAATTGGAAAGACGATTGGGAAGCCCAACTACCATTGATCGAGTTCACGTATAATAATAGTTGGCATGCTTCGATCAAGATGGCACCTTACGAGGCCTTGTATGGTCGTCGTTGTCGATCTCCGTTGTGTTGGGACGACTTATCAGAATCATTGGGCACCGAGCCCGATATGCTTATAGCCGCCCGTGAGAAGGTAGCTTTGATCGAGTCGTTTGTTGATGACTCAGTCGGCGAAATCATATGCAGATAACCGTCGTCGACCATTAGAGTTCGAGGCAGGTGACCACGTGTTGGTCAAGGTATCCCCGAGTCGTGGTATCTTCCGTTTTGGGAAGAGAGGGAAGTTGAGTCCGAGATTCATTGGACCGTTTGAGATTTTGGATCGAGTAGGCGAGTTAGCTTATCGATTGGCTTTACCTCCGGCGTTGAGCCGAACGCATAATGTGTTTCATGTCTCTCAGTTGCGGAAGTATGTTGCCGACCCGAGTCACATACTTCAGTTCTATGAAATCGAGATTGCCGATGATCATTCATATGAGGAACGTCCTATACGAGTTTTAGAGCGGTGAATCAAACAATTGAGGAATAAGACGATTCCTTTGGTTAAAATTCAGTGGTCTAGACACGGAGTCGAAGAGGCTACTTGGGAAACCGAGGATAGTATGCGGGAGAGTTATCCCGAGTTGTTTGACCCTTAGTTTCAGGGACGAAACTCTTTTAAGGGGGGGTGTATGTAATACCCAGTTGTAATTCAGTAATTATCATTCAGTAATTGATACTCAGTAATTTCATTCATTATTGATCATTTGTCACTCATATTCAGTCATGGTATTCATCATTCAGAGTAATTGTATCGTGTATCAATCGTCATTCATCACTAATCTGATTGGAGTTTCGTGCCATGTTTATCATCATTGTCATTTTCGTTGCGAGCTGTGCGTGAGGAGTAGCGCACGCTACATACTCCTTTTAGCGTATGCTAATTGGGTATAAATAGCGCACGCTACCACTCAGCCTTAGCGCACGCTAAGGTTACCACAGCCGTAAGGTACCGACCGCAGTGAGTTATAAGTAGCGCACGCTACGAATGGTAAGTAGCGCGCTAGTGGGTTGAAGTAGCGCACGCTAATATGAGGTGTAGCGCGCTAGGGACGGATCGTTGAGTCCGGGCTACCGGATCGCATCGATTATTTCATAGCGCACGCTATGCATTGTTGTTAGCGTACGCAACCGATATATTAGCGCACGCTAAACAATGGTTGTAGTGCACGCTATCGGGGTCAGATCAGAGGTCAGACAGTTTTCTGGACTCCAGTACTGGGCGTCAAATATTTCGCTAGCGCACACTAACAATGGATATTAGCGCACGCTAGTAGTATGGCCGTAGCGCACGCTACAAATAGGTACGTAGCGCGCGCTACCGTGTTCGGACAAGGTACCGGACTACCCAAATTACTCGTTAGCGCACGCTATGCACAAGGCTAGCGCACGCTAACCTCGGACCGAGTATAAATTGGGCAGTTTAGTCGAGTTCGTCATTTTCATCTCATTTCATTCCTTCGGTAGTTTTGGGCGATTTCGAGCGATTCGAGAGGATTCTTCGAGGTGTAATCATCAATCATCATCTTCAAGCTCATCTTTCGATTGATCATTATTTCATCATCTTCATCACATCGAATCAAAGGTATTAATCTCTTGGATCTAGAATTTGATTTTTGGGGTTTTCCTTCCGATTTCTTCGTAAGCTTGGATTATCATTGGAATATGTTAGTTATGGATTATCTAACTTGTATAAACATATTCCTACGGATTTAATGGTTATTTTCGAATTATTTCAAGAACCCTTGGGGTTGACTTCGTTAATTGGGGATTTTCCGATTGATGTTGTTGTAATCATGAGTTATGGATTCCTAATGGATTATTGATATCCTTGAAAGTGTTTTGATGGTTTGAAATACTCATCTTGGAGTTGGTTTCGATTCATTCGAGCTCGGATATTGTTGTGTCGATGTTTGAGTCGATTATGATCGTTTTTGATTTGCGTAATGATCGGATTATTGGTAATTGTGTTATTCAAGGTTGTTCGAGCGACCGATATTTCATTTAGGACGTTGTTCGTGGACGGACATTCATCATCGGTATTGAGTAAGTTAATTCTTACTCGGTTAAAAGGATATTCATTCCTTTTGTCGTTGTTCATTCATAATCATAACTCATTCATCATTGTATTAATCGTATCAAAACTCGTCATTGTCAATTAATCACCTCAGTCATAAGGAGCAGCGGTTCCGATCATTTCATTGAGCTATCATTCATTTCACCATCATTCAATCTTGGTGAGTCATTATTCATTTTCATTGTCACTTTTGTCATATTGTGGCATTAGGGTCATCTTGGCGTGCGTTGGTATGTGTAGGATTTTCATGTCGGGCACATTATAGTCGTGTGTTGGTTGGTGGCCTCACATTGGGTGTGCACAGTCGATTGCTCGTGAGGCGATTAGGTACAAGACCACGCGTGTTTGATCGTTGGTGGCTTGTGCACGGACACATTTCCATCCCGGACGTAGTGTGGCGCCATTCCTTTGAGCCGTCTTGATTAGTCGATTCATATAGCATGTTTGATTGCGTATGTTTCGGCTGAATAATTCATAATTTCGGATATATCATGATTGTGTATTTTCAACCCTTGAGGATTGTTGTTACGTATGGCGGCCCGTCGGGGATATTGTTTTTAGTCATGGCAAGGCTAAAGCACGGGAGAGCACGGTGGCGAGGAGTCAGTGATACTAGTAGGGGCCCCGATGCTGTTGATCATTTATTCAGTCATTTATGTTTCCTTTATTTATTCCGCTGCATACATTCCGTTTGAATGCTCATTTCATTCAGTGTTGTGTATTTTATCGTCACATAAAATACACATGTATTCTATTTTTATCCTGGGTGTGTTGTATAAAACTCCTCATCGGAGTAATTGATGTTGTAATGTGGTTCGGTACTACATTTACCTATGTAATTCATTCATCTTCATTCGCCTGGTGGGTCCCAGTCGGGGGTCCACGGCACTGTAATATCCGCCTAGTTTGGGGTGTTACAGTTTTGACATATATGCCAAATATACAGTAAGGAAACTGTATCGAGGCTTCAAGGCTTTATCCTATATCGAAAACCTGCCTCGAATCAGCATCAGTGAAGCTCGTCAGTACAGCAAGAAGACTTGTAAAAGATCAAGTATGGAAACTGTCTCGATGCTCTAAATACAGTCATCTTCCATACAGTTCACAAAATGACAAGAAAGAACACAAGTCAAGTCCCGTTGAACAAAGAAGTATTTAAATACTCAAGGATAAAGTATTTAAATCATCGGTCTCGAATCTTCAGAATCCCGCGAAATCCGGATCATGTCATATTCCCGTTGAAGGAAATCTTATTCAAACGGACATCTCAACGGATACTTTCTTCAGAGGCTATATATATCCTTGAAGACATTGAAGATCAACCACCAACCAACCAACCAGACAACTGAACGAACCCAAGTAACCTAATACTCAAGCTATCAAAGTTATCATCTGAGCAAACATATCTCCAAAGCATACTGCTAGTTAGAACGAAAGAGATATACAGTGCTCAACATCAAGAACAGCTATCATCAGCTCAAGATCTTGATATTCAAAGTCATTGTTCTTACCAGTTACCTACCTTTTACCTCGTGTAAAAACCGAGCTCTGTGTGAACTCAACAAGTTATTCGACTGTGTGGGACGAATAAGGACGAAGCTTTGGGCGTGTGTGAAGAAGCTAGTCAAGAAGGAAGCTTTAACCAATCTGTGTGAACGGTTGAAAGCGACATTCTTTGTATCAATCTGTGTGAACGATACAAGGATAGGTTTGTTTATAATTACGTAGTTGTGTGCGTGTAATTATATAATAAACTTTACTCTGTGTGGAGGACCAGTGGACGTAGAGGGGTTTACCTCGAACCACTTAAATTACTGTGTTATTTACCTTCTGCTTTTACTGTTTGAAATAACTGTGATATATTAAGTATACACCTAATATGTCGTTGCTGTATCCACGGCAACTAACTGTATCCAAGACTTCCGCTACGCACTCAGATTTAGATTCCATACAATTTGTTGTTTAAACGATTTTCCAAACTGTATCCAGTATACTTAAGTGGCCAACAAGTGGTATCGTAGCGGTTGATTCTAAAAAGAATCAGTCGTATTTCTTTTCAACCGAATCAGATTCAAATCACTTATCTTCAAAACAGTTTCTTTCATTCCTATATTATCAGTATGGATACTTCTATGATTAACAAAGTCCCTATGTTCTCTATTAACGAATTTGACGACTGGAGAATTAGAATGGAAGCTCATCTTGCAGCAATGCACGAAGAGATGATTTTTGTTATACAGGATGGTCCGATCAAGATCATGAAGGTCAATCCAGCCGCAGGATTGAGGGCCAAGCCCATCTTTGAAATGCTCGAGAAAGAACGCGAGCAATGGACAACCGATGAAAGGAAGCGAGCCAATCTCGACAACGTGGCTAAGAACGCGTTATTTGTCACTCTTGACAAAGGCACGTTCTCAAAGGTAAAGAGTCGCAAAACACCCAAAGAAATCTGGGATAAACTCAAGTTAATTTGTGAGGGAACCAGGCTCTCAAAAGAAAACAAGATTTCAAAACTTACTCAAAGAATTTGAATCTTTTGAAATGAAACCAACGGAAACACTTGAGGAACTTGACCTCAGTTCTTGGTATTGTTGGTGAACTTGAAGCGTTGGGCAAGATTTACACCCAAAAGGAGAAGAACTTAAAAATTTTGGATCTCTCGGCCCGATGGGACATTAAGACCACAACTATGCGTGTATCCCGTAATCTTAATGAAATATCCACTTTTGATCTCTTCTCGACCTTAAAGCGTTTGAGTATGACATTGTGAGAAGAGAAAGCGAAGAATCTCCTTCAAAAGTCACGACTCTCATTCGTATCGAACCGTCGACACAAAGATGCCTAGCTCGTCGAAGCCCGGTCACAAGAGCGGCGGATGACGACATCCTGTCACAAGATGAAATGGCGCTTCTAATGCATAAATTCAAAAAGTTCATCAAACAGTCTGGAAAGACTCCCTACAGGCCCAAACCTGTCAACAAGGTAAGTACCGAAACATCATCTAGTGATGCTAACCTATGCTATAACTGCAGGAAACCAGGCCATTATGCAAACAAATGTCCTCATCCCAAAGTCCAAAGATTGCCTGAGGCCGAGCAACAAGAGAGAGATGAAAGAAGACGTGCTTGGAAAGACAAGCTCAAGGCCCTGATTGGAGAATCAGAAGCCTCCCCACACCATCAAAATCGGTAGAATGTCTTGGTGGTCATCGAAAGTGATTCATCTGACCATGAGTTCGATGATAAAGCATACATGTGCTTTATGGCCAAAGATGTTCAGAAGGTGAAGACAGCGACGATGAGGTAAGTTCAACCTCAGTTATTCCACCTAATGCATCTCATACTTTCGGAAATATGATGAATGAATTCATAAACCTTCAAAAAGCCCATGAGACTTTAAAAGCGAGAATATCTGACTTCAATTAACAAATCTAGAGTTGAAAGATGAAAATGACTTCTTTGAAAATAAACTATGAAAATATGTCTCTTGATTGTGAAACCAGCAAGGTCGATTTTGAAAAACTCATGGAGAGCAATCATCAACTTGCTCATGAACTAAATGCGATTAAAACCCATAATGAGAGCAAGACAAATGATTTGGCTCTACTACAAACCAAAATTACAACTCTCGAGAAGCGAAAGCGAACTTGAGACCATTCTCAAGTCTTTTGAAAAATCGTCCAAAAGAATGGAAGAAATTAGAGCACCTGGGCAACATGCTCATGATAAAAGTGGCTTAGGATACGGCTCATGTTCGAATAAAGGTAAAACTAGTCTTGTGTTCGTCAAGAGTGTGGAACACATTCTGAATCGAAGATACTCTTAGTCCCATAAAGGAACCCGCTGTACCGAGAAACCGAAAGCCGCAATTCCGCCCCTCAACTCTACTATTCGAGACAGTGGAACCATCAACCACTCGAAGGCGTAATCTACGGCATGCTCCACAAGCATATCATCAAAGCCGACAGTCATTCGTAAAGAAGACGGTATCAACCGCAAAGGCCCGCACAACAAGACACTCGATGCAGTGCGCCTAGGTATTGGATACAGAGCCCCGTTATCCCTCAAGACGGCAGATGCGATTCGGTATCAACAACGGCATTGGGAATCCAGTGGAGACCCGGAAGACAAGTCGTTAGGCCTAAGAAAATGGCTCCACCTCCTAGACGGCACTCGTCTAGAATAATAATAATAACCACGAATTTTACATGCATAATAATTATCGTGATTATAACAACTACGGATATGCCCCGTAGATACCGCAATCTTGTCTGAGTACATCCTATAGTAAACCAATTCTGTCGGAAAATGGGTACCTAAAGGAACTAACATATATGGACCCAAAAATCAAAGGGGACCTAAATCTACCTAATTTCTTTGTTACGGGACATTCTAGAGGAGGATACAGTACTTCGATAGTGGATGCTCTCGTCACATGACTGGAGACAGGAGCAAGCTATCGATTTTGTAGAAGGTCGCGGTCCGAAAGTTCGCTTCGGTGATAAGTCTAAAGGAAGAACAAGAGGAAAGGAAACCTACTTGTCGGGAAATTCAAGGTCACCGATGTTGCATATGTTGAAGGCTTACGGTATAATCTACTTAGTATTAGCCGATTCTGTGATAAACGGTTCTCGGTGAAATTCTATATAGATCATTTGTAGAGTCAAGAACACCCAAACCAAGGAAGTTGTGCTTACAGGAAGCGAGATCGGGTAATATGTACATTCTTGATCGAAGCCTATGAGCTCCTCAATTCCATGTTTTGTTGCCAAAGGCACTGCAGATCTTAGTGGCTATGGCACAAGAGGATGTCTCACGTCAACTTCAAGACGATCAACAAGCTTTCAAGACAGGTATGGTTAGAGGTTTGCGGATGTGTCATTCAAGAAGGACGGCGTCTGCGGACCATGCCGAAAGGCAAGCAAATCAAGTCAACCACGAAAAGCAAATCCTACCTTTCAACCCAAAGAGTGTTGGAAATGCTACACATGGATCTCTACGGTCCTGTAGACCCGAGTAAGTTTGGGAGGTAAGAAATATTGCATGGTTGTTGTTGATGATTATTCCGGGTATGCTTGGACGATCTTTCTTAGCAAGAAGAAGGAAACAACATCTGTGCCGCCCGAGCTCTGAGAAAGTTGCGAATGAAAAAGCATCGAGTATCGTGTGCATTCGTTCCGACAGAGGTCTTGAATTTACTAACCGCTTTATAGAGCAATCTTGTTCGGAGAATGGAATACGGACGAATACTCACCGCCCGTATACCTCAACAAAATGGTGTTGCCGAGCGAAAGAATAGGGCGTTGAAAGAAGCAACAAGGACAATGATTGCCGCAAGCAAATTGCCACAGCGTTTCAGGGTGAAGCAACCAATACGGCGTGCTACACTCAAAACCATTGTATCGTCAACAAGCACCACAACAAAGCGACTTACGAGGTATGGAATAACAAAACTCCATTAGTTTCGTATTTTCACATTTTTGGATGCAGGTGTTATGTTTTGAACAATGGGAAGGACCAACTTAGAACCTTTGATGAAAAATCAGATGAAGGAATATTCGTAGGATACTCCTCCGTCAGCAAAGCTTTCAGAATCTTTAATAAAAGGAGGCTAACGATCGAGGAATCAGTTCATGTAGTGTTCGACGAACCACACCATGACCCTACAGGAGTAGATGATATCACTCAGGAAATTCACCATCTATCTATCTTAGATCCACCTACACTCATAGAACCTGTAGTTGATTTAGAAATCAACCCCGCAGCTGTAAGAATCGATGTGGATGAAGGCGTATTGTACAAGCCTGTACCCACGAAACTTCGTCTGATGCGGGATCTGAACTAGAACCCGACCGAAGATGGTTGAGAGATCACCCAAGAGCTGATCATTGGAAACATTAATGCGGTGTTTCTACTCGTAGGAGAATACAGTACACAAAGAAATGTACTTTGTGCACAAGAAGAATCTAATCTTTGAAGTCTCACGGTTTCTGAATGGAAATCTCAATACGAACTTAGGAGACTCAATATGTGCACTATCGTTGTATTCTTAGCCCGATCAGAACTGTTTCGACCATAGACGCTCTTAACAACTCTCATTGGATAACATCTATGGAAGAAGAGCTTAACGGTTTGAAAGAAACAATGTATGGTATCTTGTACCCAGGCCGACACACCAATCGGTTATAGGAACCAAATGGGTATTTCGAAACAAAAAGGATGGAAATGGACTTATCATAAGGAACAAATCCAGACTAGTAGCACAAGGTTATTGTCGGGAAGAAGGAATCGACTATGATGAAACCTTCGCCTGTAGCGAGACTAGAAGCCATTAGGATATTTTTAGCCTTTGCCGCCCATAAGAGTTTTATCGTATACCAAATGGACGTCAAGAGTGCTTTCTGAATGGAGAGCTTACGAAGAAGTTTATGTTGAACAACCACCGGGGTTTGCCAACACAGACGGTATCGATCTAGTTTACGAGGCTAAGGAAAGCCTGTACGGACTTAAACAAGCCCCTAGAGCACAGTACGAAACCTTGTCCCAGTATCTAACCAACAACGGATTTGAGAAAGGTCTGTAGACAAAACCTTGTTCAAGATACGGGAAGGTGATGACCTTCTAATGGTACAAATCTATGTCGATGATATTATTTTTGGTTCAACTAACCTTGCTCTATGTTAAAGGTTCTCACATCTCATGCAAAGCAAATTTGAAATGAGTATGATGGGGAACTTAGTTATTTCCTAGGTTTGCAGGTAAAGCGATTGCCTACTGGTATATTCATCAACCAGAGAAATACGGCAAGGAGCTTCTCAACAAATTTGGAATGAACAATTCCAAATCTTCGCTAACCCCATGAGCACTTCCGTGCAAATTAGTCTTGATGAAGCCGAAAGCCGGTGACCAATCACTCTACAGAAGCTCATCGGTTCGCTCCTGTACCTAACGGCTAGCGAGCCCGATATCGATTCTTTGTTGGAGTGTGTGCGAGATACCAAGTTGCACCTAAGGAATCACACTTCAATAAAGCTAAGCGAATCACGAAATACGTTAAAGGCGATCGATGCGGGATGTGGTATCCTAAGGAAGGCGGATTCGATTTAGTTGGATCTGACGACTCGAGATCTCGGAGGTGCAAGCTAGATAGGAAGAGTACAAGCGGAACTTGTCACTTTCTCGGACCTAGACTCGTATCTTGGTTCGGTAAGAAGCAATTGGCAAATTCTCTTTCCACGGTGAATCAGTACTATCTGCTTTGGTAGGCTGCCGTATGCGAATCCTTTGGATGCGGCAACAAGCGTCGATTATGGAATCGATGCTAGAGAGACTCCATCATGTGTGATAGCACGAGTGCAATTGCAATCACGCACAATCTGTTTGCACTCGCGCACTAAGCATATCAACATGAAGCATCATTTTATCGAAATCATGTCGAGAACAAGGATGTTCGCCGGAAAAGGTTCATACGGACATCCGGTGGCCGACATTTTCACCAAGCCTCTCGACACGGCAAGATTCAACATGCTAAGAACAAGTGGGGATACTACGGCGGACTCCTGTAAGTAAATTTCTTGTTTTTACTCAACAATTGAGGGGAATCTTTGTAAGACCCGTGAATACTGATTCAACATTAATTATCTGTACACTCGAAACAACAATACGATCGTAGCGAACGAAGGCATATGAATCCTACAGCTGATGTGTGCAATAATTAAGGGGGAATACTGTAGGACCCATGAATACAGCATTAATCCAAATATTGCTGTATGGAATTCAAAACATATTAGTACCTTTTTAAGGGGGAACGCTGTATCGACGCGGAGAACAGCACATACTATAGGATTTTGATTCAGTATGTAATATAATATTATTTCCTTTTTAAAAATAATTTTTTGTCCACGTGCCCTGTTTTTATGTCAAACGTCATGTTCATTAAATGCCTTACACGACATCTGGACAACTGAATCTCAAAAGCCGCGATGTTTTTAAATTGTTTATTATTTTTAAACCGCCGTTTTAGGCATTTAGGGTAATCAACCTATGTCGAAGTGGGACCATTGTATTTTAAAACCTTTTAATGGATTAGCGTGCAGTTACACTAAATCCATCCCGGCCGTCGATTTCAAAACCGGTTCCCATCCCTTAAAATCGACCATTCGTACTCTGCAAAACCCTATTTCGCCGCCCAGTATAAAAGGATCAGATACGCCATTAGAGACTCTTTACGCTTTACGCAATTACAAGAGATCTCAAGCAAGCGACTACATATTTTCCGCATAATCACTGCAAATTTCTCTTGTTTTCTTCCGCCTTCGTTTTAAGAAAACATCCATAGCTAGTCAATCTTCTTCCCCATTACGAAGAAAACCTCCACATCATTGATGGCGGATCTTCTCGAAACTGTCATCATCGAGCGTATCATCTCCGAAATCAACGACACCGAACCAATGGAGTATATTATTACTCGTCTTGAGCAACAAGGTCTTTATCGCCGGGAGCAAAACCGCCGACAAATACGACGCCCATCCGGTTGAGGAATTCTACCTCAACGCCGCCGTTCGTTTTGTCACTAGCCAGGGGAGGACATGTTGCGACATCACCGCTTGATCCAAGGAGTGCAAATCTGCATCAATAGCGACCTACTCGAGAAAATCTACAGTCGCCCGCCGACGGCGACCATGGACCACTTGAGACGTTCGGGTCTCAAGAGCTGATTACCAAGTTTTATGGACTTTTACGAGGTCCAAAGTGGTTGACATGGTGACAACCACTTGTCACAAGAAAAATTTTCTTCTTTATTTCGTTTATCGCATGACTTCGAGAATCATTGAAAATCGAACCGGTGCGTTCGAGATGTGCACGAATCTAAGGTTCAGAATGATGGTAGCTATTTTGACTGTGAAAAGGTCAATTGGTGCCAAATCATTTTGAAACGACTTCAAGAAGAGGTGTGCAAGCCCGCCACCCAAAAGAAATCATTTGGTTTAATCTTGAACTACATCGGCGAAGTGCGGAGTGATGCAATCCGCCGATGCCAAGAAAAATAGCTCACGGATATATTTAGGAGGCGTCAAGCCCATCGCTTATAACGAGCACCATGCATGCCAACCATCCGCAAACCAGGCACATGCCTATTTCGACAACCCCGGAGATGTAACCGTGAAGGTCCCGAAATGGAATCCTCAAAGAAGAAGCGCAAGCGTTCTCACGAAGAAGCACTCTGTGGTGAGAAGTCCAAGAAGAGACTCGGAGGCTCTCAAAAATCAAAACCAAGCACTCCGAGGATGTCTCGCCCGTGGCCCACCCCGAAGAACCCTGGGGCCCACCCCTGTGGAAGAGGTGTCTCCTTTGCATCGATAGTAGATCCCGAGCCTTTGGCGGCTACGACGGATAGAGACATGCGCCAACATTCAAGACGTTAGCACGTCGGCTGCCCATTCGAGCCAAAAGCTACCTCTCCTCTACGGGATCCCACACCGTGCAGGATCAATTTCCTTCGGGCACCATCCCTGCAGGAGTCCATCTTAGTGCAGGATCCCATACACATCTGGAATCCTCAAAGCAGCGTCTCAGGCGTGATTCAAGTCCCTCCCGACTCAATCATAAATCAAACACTTCTTTCGGTTCAAATTGAACGAGCGTACGAAAGATTCTGCAATGGAAAGGCTATAGGCTAGCTCGTCGACATCTTGTACAATTGGAGCGAATGGAGCCACGAAGAGCGATTCGTCTCCGAAATGTAGACTAATCGAAATTGAGGCCTGCTACGATGGGACAACGCCTCTTGCAAAGACCTCATTGAAAGCCACTGCTGCACAAATCGACGCGAGAAGAAAAGGAAAGAAGAAGTCGGAGGACTCTCCCATTAATCCAAGCGACGACGATGCCGACTCGGACGATGACGACGATGCTCTTCAAGCAGTCGAGAATGAGCCGTGAAGAGGTGAAGCCGAGACGCCTCTCCACCCGGAAAAGACGAAGGACCCTCTAACCAAGCCAATCCACCTTCGCCACGTAGGAGAACATTCCCGACTGGGAGGAATCGGTCCCTCGGTCGAGGAAGATCAAGAAATTTTGGAGCAGGCACCCGAGCACATTGCGACCGAAGAAGCCATTCTCGCAAGCCAACAGGAGGATTCATCCCTCCCGCATCCATATCTGCCAAGAACCTTCGCCACAGACGCTTCCGAACCAGCGTCGCCGTACCACAAGAAGCTGCCCCCGCCCCTGCAACCTTGGAATCCGAGGACGGTAACGAACCTAAGGATGTCCAACTTACTTCACGTCCATCCGTGAATGTAAGGAGGTTGAACTGTGCTGAAGACTTCGCCCAGCCTGACTCTCCTATCTCTGCTGCACGTAAAGAGCGCCTGCGAGCTCTTGGACTTGGTGTATTTATCCAAGATGCGATTAACACTTTATCTTACATTGAAAAGGCAGAATTGGATGCACACCTCTGCCGTAGAAGAAATGACCACTCTTCAACATGAAGTATCTCGAGTTGTCGGCATTCATCCTTACGCGAAGTTTTCAAGCAAGCCTTGAAGATCATGGAAGATAAACAAGAGAAGCTATTTGAAGGAGGAAGCTTCAAAGACAAGAATTCTGAAGCCAAGACCGCTGTGCAATGATTGAGAAACGACTCTCAAGCTGCGTGCGCACGACAAAAGCATTCAAGAAATGTCGCAGACTCTTTCCTCCCTTGTTGAAAGAATAAACAACATCGAGACCAAACAGGACGCCGCTCTTGAAATCCTGCACAGTCTTGATGAAGCCAAAAAGGGGGAAGAGGCACGAGAAGGCGCAAGGAGAATAAGACGCAACAGAAAGGGAATTTGAGGTGCTCAGAGCGATATCATGCCGAATTGAACAAGCTAGCACCTCAATCCCAAAGCTTTAGAATTTCGGGCTCAGACCGAATTCCATGACCCAAATGTCCCTTGGCAAAATCTTATCCAAAGACCTTCGGAAATACGTCTGCCGACCAACCACAACCCAACCGCCGAAGAAGTGAAGCCTTTGGAGGAAGAATGAGCGATGAGATATTTTTCGGACTCATCGGGAATCCGCCATCTTCAAAAATTTTAAAACGTTAGCGGAGGCGTGGATAAATTTTCAAAGATGCTAGAAGTAGGTAAGCTCCCTCTCCAAGTCGAAATGAAATCAAAACATAGAAGAGGAGATCGGGTCACCCATCCGTAAGATTGGATACTTGCCTTTGATCGTTCATATGAAGGAAGAGCGATTTACCAGAACGAGGCAATGATTCACTTCAAAGCTGGTGGCGCGGCGCGAGAATGAGCCAGAAAGAGACCATGGAGGCATGCGGATTATAGATGAGGAGATGAAATTTATGTATATTATTTTTGTTTTTGTAATTTCTATTCTTGACAAACTTTGTACTCAATCATTTTGAATATCAATAAAATAGTTTGTTTGTCTTGAAAGATTACAACTCGTAATCTTGTGTTTATGTATGATTACTTAAAATTGTTTGATAGGAATCTCAAGTTAGACAAACTTGATTGAAAAATAAGGCATGCGAACTAGTCTACGAACAGTTCATAGTTTGATTGTAAACTTAGAATACATTGTAAGATTGTGCTCGCGCAATCATAAGCTTAAGTTGTAATAAATCTCAAATCAGTATCGAACATGCTGCGAGCGGTTCATTATTGTAGACTAAGTCACTAAGTCGGACCTATTGACAAAAGACCAAGAAATGCCGAAGTCATCGAAGAAGAATGCTTCATGAAGAAGGTTTTGGCATCATCAAGAAGACTCGAAGAGTTGAAGTAAGTTAGTCTTGGCAAATTGTCAAAAGGGAAATTGTTGGGAAAAACAATCACCTCAGATCGAATCAGTAGGGATACCCGATCCTGTATCAATCGTTATTTGTTATTGAGAAGGTTTTGACATATATGCCAAATATACGATAAGAAGCGTATCGAGGCTTCAAGGCTTTATCCTATATCGAAAACACGCCTCGAATCGGCATCGGTGAAGCTCGTCAAGATGCAAGAAGACTTGTAAAAGATCAAGTATGGAAGCTGTCTCGATGCTCTAAATACGATCATCTTCCATCTGATTCACAAAAGGACAAGAAAGAACACAAGTCAAGTCCCGTTGAACAAAGAAGTATTTAAATACTCAAGGATAAAGTATTTAAATACGTCGATCTTCGAATCTTGAGAATCATGAAATCCGGATCATGTCATATTCCCGTTGAAGGAAATCTTATTCAAACGGACATCTCAACGGATACTTTCTTCAGAGGCTATATATATCCTTGAAGACATTGAAGATCAACCACCAACCAACCAACCAGACAACTGAACGAACCCAAGTAACCTAATACTCAAGCTATCAAAGTTATCATCTGAGCAAACATATCTCCAAAGCATACTGCTAGTTAGAACGAAAGAGATATACAGTGCTCAACATCAAGAACGACTATCATCATCTCAAGATCTTTATATTCAAATCAGCTGTTCTTACCTGTTTACCTACCTTTTCCCTCTGTGTAAAAACCGATCTCTGTGTTAACTCAACAAGTTATTCTGACCTGTGTGGGACGAATAAGGACGAAGCTTTGGAACTGTGTGTGAAGAAGCTAGTCAAGAAGGAAGCTTTAACCAATCTGTGTGAACGGTTGAAAGCGACATTCTTTGTATCAATCTGTGTGAACGATACAAGGATAGGTTTGTTTATAATTACGTAGTTGTGTACGCAGAATTATATAATAAACTTTTACTCTGTGTGGAGGACCGGTGGACGTAGAGGGGTTTACCTCGAACAACTTAAATTACCGTGTTATTTACCTTACCTTTTCTTGTTTGAAATAAGCGTGATATATTAAGTATACACCTAATACGTCGTTGCTGTATCCACGGCAACTAACTGTATCCAAGACTTCCGCTACGCACTCAGATTTAGATTCCATACAGTTTGTTGTTTAAACGATTTTCCAAACTGTATCCAGTATACTTAAGTGGCCAACAGGACGGTTGGTCGTGGAAAGGTTAGCGTCTCCAGATTGAGGTAAATTAATATTGTTAGATTATGATAATCATCATGTTGTATTATTGCATGTGTGTGTTGATATTCCATGCGGTGATGTGCACCATTGTTTGTTACGTTTTGTGAAGTGCTCTTTCTTGAGCCGTAATCTGTGGGGCCGATGTGTTGGGGATAAAACCTGTATGGTACCCGAATGGAAATGTGTTAGGGGATAAGACCTAAATGGCACCTATGTCCGGAGTATTCCTGAGTAGATGCTTGGGGACCCTCTACCTTGCCTTGGGAGTTTATGTGATATTGTCAGGAGTATTCTGAGTAGATGCTTCGTGACCCTTGTTCTTTGCCTTGGGAGTTTATATGCTATTATTATATGCATTGTTGAGCATCTTTGTGGACTCTTGTCGACGGAATACGACATTGTGGTCGTGTCGGTCTTTCATGATCGAGTTATTGTTGCCCTCTTGGAAAATCTTCTGATCCTTGTTGGATATGCGTTTCTTCGAGATCTCTTGTCATGTTGTATTGTGGCATATCTGGAGTCAGATACGTTCTGATCGTTCATGTGTAGGATTTTCGGGACGGGCACGTGTAGCATGTGTTGGTTTCGACCTCATATTGAACCGTGCACAAGAGACGTACTTCGTGAGGCTGATTAGGTACGAGACCAGGCGTGTATTGATCAATACCCGTGGTTGGCTTGTACACAGACACATGTCCGGATCGAGCGTATCGTGACGTCCATCTTGAGTCTTATTGATTGGTCGTTCACAGTCCATGTATAATTGGGTCTGTTCGATATTCGGGTTGTCTTTGAAACCCTGTATATATGATTTGTATATGGTGGACGATTTCATTCTCTCGTGTATCTGTCGCCGTTGAACCTTTACTAATCTTGTTCGGAGTTACCATATCGATGGTCAACTCATTGATATCGATCCTTTATTAATCTCGTTTGGAGTTTGCCCTATCATTGGTAATCTCGTTCGTTATTGATCCTTATTGATTCCGTTTGGGAGTTGTCTCACCGTTGGTATTCTTGGTTATTAGTCCTTGATTGATGTTATTGGAGTTTACCGTGTCGTCGGTATTCTCGGTTGTCGATTCCTTATTGCTCTTGTTGGAATTTACCGCATCGTTGGTATTCCCAGTTGTTGGTCCTTATTGACCTTGTTAGAGTTTACCGTGTCGTCGGTATTCTCGGTTATTGATTCTCCATTGATCCTTACCGTGTCGTCGGTATTCTCGGTTATTGATTCTCTATTGATCCTTACCGTGTCGTCGGTATTCTCGGTTATTGATTCTTTATTGATCCTTACCGTGTCGTCGGTATTCTCGGTTATTGATTCTTCATTGATCCTCACCGTGTCGTCGGTATTCTCGGTTATTGATCCTTCGTTGATCTTGTTGGAGTTACCAGATCATGGTATTCTCGTCCGTGGTTGATCCTTTGTCGATCTTGCGTGGAAATATCATGTCATTGATATTTCCGTTGTGATGCATCGATTGTT
Source organism: Orobanche coerulescens (assembly GCA_033398695.1). NCBI lineage: Eukaryota > Viridiplantae > Streptophyta > Magnoliopsida > Lamiales > Orobanchaceae > Orobanche > Orobanche coerulescens. Next base: position 167,655,794 of record CM065805.1, on the reverse strand, counting down.
TATCATTATTGATTGTGTGAGCATTCATGCTTTGTATTGATATTCGGGACTTGCTATTGTCTCGGAACAGTTGGGTTACAGGTGTGCCATGTGACATCAGTTTCTATCAGTATTGGGACCTGATTGCGCGACCCAGCCGATAGAGTTAGTCTTGGCCAGATCATTCTATATTGAGATATGATAAGTTTGGGAATTTTGGTATCATTTCGGATACGGGTGATTACCTTGAATTCGTTCATTAATTAAGGACACGAGGCGTGGGATATGGTAAGAATTGATTGTTATGGTCATGACAGGTTGGTAAGGTTACTTCGGTAAAATACATTGGGAATGTTCTTACTCTGTAGATTACATTGATATGTAATTGTTTTTGTGATGTGATCGTTATCATTGTTGAGTATTATGGCTGACCCCGTCGTGGGCTTTATCTTTTAGGTACTCGGAGTTCGAGCTAGTAGCGGTCGTGGAGGGATGAGCTTTCCGGTGATACTGGCTATAGCGTAGTTGTTGGGACTGTGTATTCTTTTCTGGTTTTCTAATTCCGCTGCAAATGTAATTAATTATGTCTTTATCCATTGCGTGTGTGTGTACTTTCAAAGGGCTTTTTGACATTTTTAAACGATTGTGAAAATGATTTTAGCCTTGTGGGTTCCAATATGGGGCCCAGTGTTTGTAATATTCTGGTCGGTTTTGGGGTGTTACGAGAAAATGGTATCGGAGCTTAGGTTTCGTAAAACCGGGCGTGTGTGTTATGTGGCTCTCTAGAGTGCGGTAGTAGCGTGACTTTTGGAAATGATTTTCGACTTTTGAGTCAAACCGATTTTGGAGGTTTCAAAATTTTTAAATATTTTCAAATTCTTTGTATTTGCGATGTCGGTGTGTTGTTAGTGTGTTGAGACTTTGTATGGGAGTCGTATCTTTGGTATCACGGAAGATCATCGACTTCACGGACTGTAAGTATGTTCTTGATTATTTGATTTGATGATGATTACTTGAGTATGGTGTCGTGATTTTGAGATATTTCGGGATTGAGATACGATTATGACAGTGTTGAGTTTCGAGGACGAAACTTATTTAAGTGGGTGTATATGTAATATCCTAGAATTTCACTATGGATTTTTCGCATTATTTTATACGGGATGTCTTATGCAGTGGGACCGACACGATATGAGGGGATAATTTTGTAAACCGTGACAGCCGTGCCAGTATGTATATCGAGGTTATTTTGATTCTAGGATATTACATGCTTGATGTGATTTCGATATCGGATATACCGTATGAGTATTTGTATGATTGCCCTACTTGGTCGACAGTTGTATTCGAGGTATCGTGCATCAGAAGTATCGTATGAGAATGATATCGGAATGAGCATATGTATTCAGTATGTCGCGTGTACGTATTCAGTATATTGAGATGTCAGACAGGGGCAGAAATGGCTAAGTATGAAAGCCATTACGTACGCTATGTAAGGAGACTTACGTACGTAAGCAAGCAGAATTAACGTACGTTAAGGAATGTACATTACGTACGTTAAGAAGGGATTCAGATAGGATCGAGCCGTGGTCGGCAGGTGGGACCCGGTGTTGGCTGCTTTCGGCGCAGGATGTGGACAGGCGAGTCAACTTCGGCATTACGTACGCTATGCATGGCATATTACGTACGTAATATGGGTTGATACTGTAGCAAGTCAACTGCTACATTACGTACGCTATGGTGATGGTATTACGTACGTAACGCAAGGTGCAAAATAGTACAGTTACCCTGGATGGCGATTACGTACGCTATATAGGACATATAGCGTACGTTAGAGTCCTTACGTACGTTAATGTTGGAACTTAACGTACGTAACGAGATGCACAGTTTATAAAATAAGGACGGGACTTTCATTTCCTCACGTAAGTAAACACATTTCCTCCTTCCCTAATCGTCCCTCTTCACTCTCAAACCCATTTCAGACCCTCATACCCTTGTTAAGACTTTGATAAGGATGATTGGAAGCTTGAAACTTGGAGTTCTTGGAGTTTTGGAAATGTTTGATTGTGTTATTCATCTTCAAAAGGTATGTTGATGAACTCTACTCCTTGAATTCGGATTTTGATGTTAGTGTTGATGTTATGATTTTGAGATTATATGAATCGTATATTGAAGAACAAAATGATACATGCCTTGGATTATGGATTAGATGATGATTAGATGTTAGAACACATCCAATTACGTCGTTTTGTTAGCTTCAAATATGATTATGGACTAATTCATGTTCTTGAAGAATTCTTGAATAATATATGTCCGTAAATTGTAAGGATTACGGTTAATTTTGGTATATGATTATTCATGATGATAGCCGGTAATTGTATTCCTATGAATTTGCAAGAATGAGCCGTGTAAATCCGAATTTAAGATTTAAGTTGGAACCAAGAATGTTGTAGACGTTGATAGAACTATTGATTATCGAAATTCGGCTTGTATTCGTATTGATAAGAGTTGATATGGTTTGATTTCGTATGATCGAGATACCGTTGAGTTTGATTGGTCGATTATACCGGTTGTTGATTGTTATCGAACGTATCATTGATTGATTATTGTATTAGGTTGCGTTAGATGATCGTTGATATTAACCGTTGTGCTGCGGTGAGTCGGGGCTGCGGAGCTTGTAGATGAAGACGACGGGACTAGTAATAACTTCATCGAATTGGTATCGAGGCAAGTTATGCTTGCTCAGTTCATAATGTTAATAAATGATTTCATTTTCATTTCATTTATGATTCATATAGCAATGGTATTATGGAATATATGAATTGTCGGATTGGTGGTATGTATGGTATTTTTGGACTAAGATAAATCATAATGTATATGATTTTAAGGATGTCTAATGGAAATGGGAACGTGAACTATAATTTGGTCTATTGCATGACAAGTTGGATATCAAGGTTAGTTATCGTGTCGATGTTGAACTCGGGGTGGTGGTTGGGTATTTGTTATGGACTGTACATCATTTTGGATTGTCGGATAAACCGTGTATTCGTTCACGACGGTTGGTCGTGGAAAGGTTAGAGTCTCCAGATTGAGGTAAATTAATATTGTTAGATTATGATAATCATCATGTTGCATTATTGCATGTGTGTGTTGATATTCCATGCGGTGATGTGCACCATTGTTTGTTACGTTTTGTGAAGTGCTCTTTCTTGAGCCGTCATCTGTGGGGCCGATGTGTTGGGGATAAAACCTGTATGGTACCCGAATGGAAATGTGTTAGGGGATAAGACCTAAATGGCACCTATGTCCGGAGTATTCCTGAGTAGATGCTTCCGTGACCCTCATTTCTTTGCCTTGGGAGTTTATGTGATATTGTCCGGAGTATTCGTGAGTAGATGCTTCCGTGACCCTTGGCTGCTGCCTTGGGAGTTTATATTCTATTATTATATGCATTGTTGAGCATGCTGTGGACTACTGTCTGACGGAATACGACAGTGTGGTCGTGTCGGTCTTTCATGATCGAGTTATTGTTGCCCTCTTGGAAAATCTTCTGATCCTTGTTGGATATGCGTTTCTTCGAGATCTGTTGTCATGTTGTATTGTGGCATATCTGGAGTCAGATACGTTCTGATCGTTCATGTGTAGGATTTTCGGGACGGGCACGTGTAGCATGTGTTGGTTTCGACCTCATATTGAACCGTGCACACGAGACGTACTTCGTGAGGCTGATTAGGTACGAGACCAGGCGTGTATTGATCAATACCCGTGGTTGGCTTGTACACGGACACATGTCCGGATCGAATGTATCGTGACGTCCATCTTGAGTCTTATTGATTGGTCGTTCACAGTCCATGTATAATTGGGTCTGTTCGATATTCGGGTTGTCTTTGAAACCCTGTATATATAATTTGTATATGGTGGACGATTTCATTCTCTCGTGTATCTGTCGCCGTTGAACCTTTACTAATCTCGTTCGGAGTTACCATATCGATGGTCAACTCATTGATATCGATCCTTTATTAATCTCGTTTGGAGTTTGCCCTATCATTGGTAATCTCGTTCGTTATTGATCCTTATTGATTCCGTTTGGGAGTTGTCTCACTGTTGGTATTCTTGGTTATTAGTCCTTGATTGATGTTATTGGAGTTTACCGTGTCGTCGGTATTCTCGGTTGTCGATTCCTTATTGCTCTTGTTGGAATTTACCGCATCGTTGGTATTCCCAGTTGTTGGTCCTTATTGACCTTGTTAGAGTTTACCGTGTCGTCGGTATTCTCGGTTATTGATTCTCCATTGATCCTTACCGTGTCGTCGGTATTCTCGGTTATTGATTCTCTATTGATCCTTACCGTGTCGTCGGTATTCTCGGTTATTGATTCTTTATTGATCCTTACCGTGTCGTCGGTATTCTCGGTTATTGATTCTTCATTGATCCTCACCGTGTCGTCGGTATTCTCGGTTATTGATCCTTCGTTGATCTTGTTGGAGTTACCAGATCATGGTATTCTCGTCCGTGGTTGATCCTTTGTCGATCTTGCGTGGAAATATCATGTCATTGATATTTCCATTGTGATGCATCGATTGTTTATCATTATTGATTGTGTGAGCATTCATGCTTTGTATTGATATTCGGGACTTGCTATTGTCTCGGAACAGTTGGGTTACAGGTGTGCCATGTGACATCAGTTTCTATCAGTATTGGGACCTGATTGCGCGACCCAGCCGATAGAGTTAGTCTTGGCCAGATCATTCTATATTGAGATATGATAAGTTTGGGAATTTTGGTATCATTTCGGATACGGGTGATTACCTTGAATTCGTTCATTAATTAAGGACACGAGGCGTGGGATATGGTAAGAATTGATTGTTATGGTCATGACAGGTTGGTAAGGTTACTTCGGTAAAATACATTGGGAATGTTCTTACTCTGTAGATTACATTGATATGTAATTGTTTTTGTGATGTGATCGTTATCATTGTTGAGTATTATGGCTGACCCCGTCGTGGGCTTTATCTTTTAGGTACTCGGAGTTCGAGCTAGTAGCGGTCGTGAAGGGATGAGCTTTCCGGTGATACTGGCTATAGCGTAGTTGTTGGGACTGTGTATTCTTTTCTGGTTTTCTAATTCCGCTGCAAATGTAATTAATTATGTCTTTATCCGCTGCGTGTGTGTGTACTTTCAAAGGGCTTTTTGACATTTTTAAACGTTTGTGAAAATGATTTTAGCCTTGTGGGTTCCAATATGGGGCCCACGGCGCTGTAATATTCCTGGTCGGTTTTGGGGGTGTTACAATTAAAACTACTCATTTAGACAATTGTATTTTATTTTTATTTATTCTTTCATGTTGCACCTATTTCAAATTATATCAATTATAACTAGTGCTTTTCATGGATTTTTATTTATATTTTGCAAAAATATTTATCGACAATTCAACCGTACAGATGTCAACATATATCTAATTGAGTGATGTTCCCAAATTTTGAAAAACTAAAAAATTAATTTGGTTTGATATCTTAGCAAACCACTACTAAATTGACTAGTACTAGTAACTAGTGCTTTTCATGGATCATTGTTTCTATTTTTTTAAAAAATATTTATCGATCATCCAACCGTACAGAGGTCAAGATATATGTAATTGAGAGATGTTCTCAAATTTTAAAAAAATAAAAAATTAATTTGGTTAGAGATCTTAGCAAACCACTACTAAATTGACTAGTACTAGTAACTAGTGCTTTGTCCTGAATTATTGTTTCTATGTTTTTAAAATATTTATCGACGATCCAACCGTACGAATATTAAGATATATCTAATTGAGTGATGTTCCCAAAATTTCAAAAAATAAAAAATTATTTTAGTTTGAGATCTTAGCAAACCATCACTAAATTGACTAGTACACTAACTAGTGCTTTTCACGGATTATTGTTTCTATTTTCCTAAAAATATTTATAGACGAGCCAACCGTACGGATGTCAAGATATATGTAATTGAGTGATGTTCCCAAATTTTCAAAAAATAAAAAATTAATTTGGTTAGAGATCTTAGCAAACCACTACTAAATTGACTAGTACTAGTAACTAGTGTTTTATCCCGAATTATTGTTTCTATTTTCGTAAAAATATTTATCGACGATCCAACCGTACGAATGTCAATATATATATAATTGAGTGATGTTTTCAAATTTTAAAAAAATAAAAAATTAATTTGGTTTGAGATCTTAGCAAACCACCACTAAATTGACTAGTACATTAACTAGTGCTTTTCACGGATTATTAATTCTATTTTCCTAAAAATATTTATAGAAGATCCAACCGTACGGATGTCAAGATATATCTAATTGAGTGATGTTCCAAAATTTTTAAAAAATAAAAAATTAACTTGGTTTGAGATCTTAGCAAATCACTACTAAATTGACAGTATTAGTAACTAGTGCTTTTCACGGATTATTGTTTCTACTTTTTAAAAATATTTATCGACGATCCAACCGTACGGATGTCAAGATATATCTAACTGAGCGATGTTCCCAAATTTTCAAGAAATAAAAAATTAATTTGATTTGAGATCTTACCAAACAACTACTAAATTGACTAGTACATTAACTAGTGCTTTTCACTGATTATTGTTTCTATTTTTTAAAAATGTTTATCGATGATCCGACCGTACGGATGTCAAGATATATGTAATTGAGTGATATTAGCAAATTTTTAAAAAATAAAAAATTAATTTGGTTAGAGATCTTAGTAAACTACTACTAAATTAACTAGTACTAGTAACTAGTGCTTTGTCACGGATTATTGTTTCTATTTTCCTAAAAATATTTATCGACTATCCAACCGTACGAATGTAAAGATATATCTAATTGAGTGATGTTCCCAAATTTTCAAAAAATAAAAAATTAATTTGGTTTGAGATGTTACTACTAAATTGACCAGTACTAGTAACTAGTGCTTTTCACGGATTATTGCTTCTATTTTTTAAAAAATATTTGTCGATGATCCAACCGTATGGATGTCAAGATATATCTAATTGAGTGATGTTCTTAAATTTTCAAAAAATAAAAAATTAACTTGGTTTGAGATCTTAGCAAACCACTACCAAATTGACAGTACTAGTAACTAGTGCTTTTCACGGATTATTGTTTCTATTTTTTAAAAAATATTTATCGACGATCCAACCGTACGGATGTCAAGATATATCTAACTGAATGATGGTCCCAAATTTTCAAAAAATAAAAAATTAATTTGATTTGAAATCTTACCAAACCACTACTAAATTGACTAGTACATTAACTAGTGCTTTTCACTGATTATTGTTTCTATTTTTTTAAAAATATTTATCGATGATCCGACCGTACAGATGTCAAGATATATGTAATTGAGTGATGTTACCAAATTTTCAAAAAATAAGAAATTAATTTGGTTAGAAATCTTAGCAAACCACTACTAAATTGACTAGTACTAGTAACTAGTGCTTTGTCCCGGATTATTGTTTTTATGTTTTTAAAATATTTATCAACGATCCAACCGTACAAATATCAAGATATATCTAATTGAGTGATGTTCCCAAATTTTCAAAAAATAAAAAATTAATTTGATTTGAGATCTTAGCAAACCACTACTAAATGAACTAGTACATTAACTAGTGCTTTTCACGGATTATTGTTTCTATTTTCGTAAAAATATTTCTAGACGGTCCAACCGTACGGATGTTAACATATACCTAATTGTGTGATATTCCCAAACTTTCAAAAAATTAATTTGGTTTGGTATCTTAGCAAACCACTACTAAATTGACTAATACTTGTAACTAGTGCTTTGTCTTGGATTTTCGTTTTGATTTTTTAGAAAGTATTTCTCGATGATCCAACTATACAGATGTCAAGATATATCTAATGGAGTGATATTGCCAAATTTTCAAAACAAAAAAAATTATTTGATTTGAGATTTTAGTAGGAAACTACTAAATTGACTCATAGTCGTAACTAGTTGATAGGACGACAAATGTATGCTTCCTAAAAACCCGGTAAAGAAGCCCAATATAAACCGGCGTACCGATATCTGAATAAATGAGGGGAGACCTAAACGAATTAAGTCCGACATATGGACTCAAATAAGAGTGTGCCGACCTAATAGGTCTCGCAGACCTATGGACTCAAATAAGAGTGTGTCCACCTAAGAGGTCTCGCCGACCTATAGCCTCAGATAAGAGTGTGCCGACCTCAGAGGCCTCGCCGACCTATGGACTTAGATAAGAGTGTCCCGACCTAAGTGGCCCTTTATAATATGAATCGACCTGCCAAGTCATACCCGGGGTCGGGAATCGCCGGGCTCATGAAGGTTGAGCTCTCGAAAAGGTAAATCTTGACCTACCTGACAGAATCCCAAAGAATCAGGGACTGGTAAACCATAGTCCCAATCCCGGATATCCAGGGATGGGAAATTGCAGCCTGAATCCCTGAATATCCGGGATCTTCCCTAAAATCAGGAAACGATCTTAAGGACAGACGGCCCTCCCTTCTATAAATCGGGGAGAAACCTTTTCTTCAAAGGTTAAGCATAATTCTGAGATTACAATATTTTAGAGAGAGAGAAATAAATACACACAGAGAGAGAAAGAGTAACATTACACATATTCAGGTTTTCTCAGCTAACAAAGGAAGCCAGACAACAGTTTATTTATAAATACACACAGAGAGAGAAAGAGTAACACTACACAAATAAATACACACAGAGAGAGAAATAAATCACGTGCTGTCACAGCAGACAACAGTTTATTTATAAAACGCTTGTATAAATAAGTTTATGACAACAGTTTGAATTTACAAAAGCTTGTATGAAAGTGTTGAAGACAACGGTTTAATATACAAACCCGTTTTATGACACGTTGTGTGAAATGTAATACAACAAGCATAGTTAAAAACACTTGTCTTATTTCAACAACGGTTTAACGTGGCTTTGTCTTAAGCTAATTCCCACAATATATTTTTAAAACGGTTGTCTAATCCTTCGAGTTTGTACAACACCACTGACAAAAAGTCTTGTCTGATTGGTTTTTCTAGACAATGATTTTTAAACCGTTGTAATGTACTTGGATTACAATATTTTTTCGAGGATAAAAATAAACCGTTATCTGTTAATTTCAGCCAACACTTTTTCGACCGACTGTTGTCTGATTAGTGTTGTCTGATTGCGTTTTTCTTGTAGTGTTGACCCAAATTCAAGCTTGATTAACATATGATCCGAAACAACGTTGTTACCATTTTGTAGGCGAAAATTGACTAAAATTGGACACTGTGATAGTTATGGATCAAAATAGAATAATTGGCAAGCGAGCGGCTGAAAAGTTAAGAGACAATTATGTTTTCTTTTTTCTCGTAGTAGTATTCATGTGCTCGACAAAATGAATACAATAATACTCATGTGCTCCACAAACTGAGTATTATTGTAATCATATAATATGAGCACTATTTTAATCATATAATATGAATACTTGCATAAAAAGCATATTAGTATATTACGTAATCGACCAAATGAGTATTGTAGTCTCACTGTAGCTATATGATTGTAGAATTACTCATTCGGGCCTAATAGGAATATTGATACATTTACGTATTATTTAAGCACATAAGGATGGTGGCAGTCATGCTTCCGAAATCATCCATACCTCCCAAATCCACCAATAATATCATTCCACCTCATTCATACTTTTTTCATACCTCCCAACCCATTTTTAGTGGCAACCATGCTTTTTTCATACCTCCCACATTTTATTTATTTGTTTTTTATTTCTAGTGCATGCTTTCCTTCATACCTTCGAGGCAATGTTTGCCGTTGAACCATACCTCTAGCCCATACCTCCGAGGTGGCAATGGTGTATACCGCTGGTATACACATGCCGATGGGCATACCGCCCACGACTGCCACCACCCTAATAACTTAAGCTTGAGATCCGAACTCTCGACGGCCTTAGCTCTGTTGTAGCCCAAAATATTTATCCGAAGATTAATACTGCTGGAAGACGGACAACAAACAACAATTGCGGGAGCACTTCCGAGAGAAGATAAATAATACAAGATTTGCCGGGTTTGTTAGGCCCGGGCTTGAATGCTCTCGCGAGATGATATTAATACAAATATTCGTGGATACAAGTATTAATGAGAGAAATCTAAATACAATGAGTGTAAAAAGACTCTGTTAATCCGGCTCTTGAGCGAAGCTCGGTGTTCTTCGTCCCCGCCGATCGTCTGTCTGATGAGAGAGGCCGGGAGAAGTAAGACCGAATGAAAGCTGTTGCCAAGAGTTGGAGATAGCCAAGTGCAATGTGTTTTGCTTGTGATGTATGCTGAAATGCGAGAATGCCAGAGAGTGCAGAAGAATTTCGGTCCTTGGACAAGTGCTGGGAGCCTTGTATATATAGGGGCAATGGTCCTCGCTCTTCCGCGGGCTATCGCTTCCGCCATTATAATAATCGCGATCGTCTCACGGCCAATATTATAATGGGGCGATCACCTGGTGTCGGACAAAAGTCGAAGGAAGAGGCCGGGCGCCACTGGGTGGTCCAATGAGGAGCCAAAGACGCGTCCGAGTCGGGCCAACATGCGGCCCTACTGACAGCTTTCGGCGGAATCAATGGTCACATGCGGCCCTACTGACAGCTTTCGGCGGCTTGTCAGCTGGTGGAGAGATTCTGCCAGGCTGTGGTCAATGACCCGAGATTCGCGGATCTTGTCTCGGCCCTTGCACGTGGTGCCAGTCTTAAGGTTCGGCCTTTGCCGACTGGATGGCCATCGGTGCTGATCGACATGAGGCGGTCGTCTCTAGCTGGTCATCAGAGATCGCCATCGGCCAGTTACTGAGGGTCGGCATTTGGTCGGTCACCAAGGGTCGGTCGGCAAGTACCGAGAGACGGTCGATCTCCAAGGGTCGGTCGGCAAGTGCCGAGAGATGATCGTCTCCAGTCGGTCGGTCGGCAGGTGCCGAGGGAGAATCGTTCGCTAGACGGTCGCCAGGAGTCGGTCGCCGAGTGCCGAGAGGCGATCGTATCTGAGGTCGATCGCTCGGCACCGGGACTTGTCCTGGGACCTTCGGTTGGCCGATTTAGCTTGTCCGTTGGGCTAAGGCTTAGGTCGCGTGGTCGAGGTCGGCAGTTCTGCCTAGGCTGCTCGGCAGTGGCTCGGTCGCTCGGCAATGACTCGGTCGCCCGACCTCCGAGGCGATCGCCGATCGGAAAGTGTTAATTCTTGACACAACAATTGCCCCCCAGCTTGATCCTATGTTGAAGACATGGGGCGAGGTGGTTCTTGCTGGCGATCGTGTAAGGAAGAGGACGAGCGATCTTGCTGAGCTGACTTAGGATTCGGACTTGGGCTATCGTGGTCGATTGGCTAGCTATCTTTCGGTCTTGTACCTGCAAAAAACAACATTGGCCGATCCCCCTCGGAAACTTGGTGGTTTCGCTTGTTTGAGGAATCGTGCATAGTCGCGGAGATCGATGGACCGACTCCATGACCGTGTCTTGGTGCGCGAAGACATTGAGTGTCTCGTGACTCACTTTATTATGAGGGTCCTCTGTTAGGCTGCGCCTCGCCTCGTATTTAAACGAAGGGCGTGCAGTCTCGGTCTAGAGGAGTCCTTGCGCGGGGCAGCGTCGGATGAATCAACTCCACGCCCGCGGCTTGTTAGCTCTGCTTCCACCTCGGCCAGCCATGGAGATGGCCGACCTCGACGGTGTACGTTGAGACGGGGGTTGTGGCATATGTCCACTGATTAATGTTGGAGAGCCCTTAGACTACGCCGGCCTCGTATTTAAACGAAGGGCAGGCGATCTCGGCCGAAAGGGACCTTGCGTGGCCGGGCGGCGGTTCCATCGATCGCGGGGCCATGGCTTTATGATGTGCGGTGGAGGCGATCGCGAGCCTTAGTTCCTCATGTTAAATCCGGTGTAGATGGCGATCGTGCCCTCCGGTTGCCGATGATGTAGCGTGATGATCGGCGATCGGGCGGAAGACTTGTCGATCGTCGCCGGCCGCCGATCGCTTTATTCGTAGGTCGATATCGGCGATCGGGCGGGAGATCGTCATCCGGTGCCGATCGCGCGCCGCTCACGAGCTAAGAAGGAACCTTTGCCTCGCCGGAAAATCTGCCGCTCTAGCCGGAAGGCTGCGTAGGTTGTAGGTTGGTTCTTCGTGAGATGCCCGAACATAGGCGAAAAACCCCGAAATCCTCCTAGACCGCGTAGAGGGCGGTCTCATCGCTACGGGCTCGCCGGTGAGGATGATCCCGTCTACCCTGGCCGATGTAGTCCGAGTCGACTCTTATTCTCCCTACTTGATTCGCATCATGCGGCGACCTTCAGGCGACGACTGCGAGTGGCGAAGTGTTCGTGAAGACGTGCGCCACTCGTTAAAGGAGCCAATGGACCGAGGTGGCAATGAGGTGTACCACCGGTGGGCGAGGTCGTCTAGTGTCGAGGGAACATTCGGCACCGGGTCGCGTCCGATGCCCCACACCCGGTCATGTAGATGTTGAACTTCCTTAGGTGCGTCGGGGTCCGATCGCCCCTCGTACATGGGTGTTTGCGGGAGCGATCTGTCCGCACGGGGGCGAGCTCGATGTCGATCGCGGCGGCTCGCTCGGCTCGGCGATCGTCTTCATGGCGCTGCCGGATTGCAGGAGCGCCTTCACGTCGTCGAGCTGACGTTGCAATGCGGCAATCGCTGTGGCTCGGCTGCTTGCTGATCGGCTTTGGGAGCGGGGGCCGAGGCGATCGTGTACCGATCTCCGGACTCCGCTGCTGCCGACCTCGGGAATATGGCGAGCGGGAGCGGGCCGGTTGCCTTCTGGGAGCCGGGTAGGCCGAGCTCCTGGTGACGGACTCAAACTCCGTCGTCTCGTAGCTGGGGCCGGACTGCCCCGGTCGCCAGGTCGGGTCACTGCCCAGGCGATCGAAGACAGACGTGCCCCGGCTGCCGAGCGCCTCTTCTTGCGGGCGAGAGGTTCCAACTATAGTGAATTTTGAAATCTACTTACAAGTAAAGAAGCTTAACGCCCTTCTACCTGGCGATTGCTCGGCCAGTAATGCCTTGTGCTTCCGCTTTGACTTCCGGCAGGCGGCCGAGGGGGTGATAGCAGGAGGTGCGTCGAGAGCACTCTGTCGCTCCTGAAGGGCGGCTATGGCCTCTTCGATTTGCTCATTGGTCCGGAACTGATCGAGCGAGAGGCTCGGGCCGCCGTCCCGGGACGGGATCGAGCGTCTCTGACCGCGGCGGCTGCCTTCCACCATCGGCTGCGGCTCGGACTGGGACGGAACAGGGGGTCTGGCTGGCTGGTCAGCGGCTTTCTTCGACGCGGAGGCGGAAGACATGATTTCTGAAGGATTTCTTTGAAGTGCAGTGAGTGTCACTTCAAGTATCTGCCCCGAGAACAGTGAGTGTTCTTCGGGACGGTAGGTATAAAAATTTGAGGGTTGGATCCCCCTTCTTCTAGCGCCAATTGTTGTTGCCCAAAATATTTATCCGAAGATTAATACTGCTGGAAGACGGACAACAAACAACAATTGCGGGAGCACTTCCGAAAGAAGATAAATAATACAAGATTTGCTGGGTTTGTTAGGCCCGGGCTTGAATGCTCTCGCGAGATGATATTAATACAAATATTCCTGGATACAAGTATTAATGAGAGAAAACTAAATACAATGAGTGTAAAAAGACTCTGTTAATCCGGCTCTTGAGCGAAGCTCGGTGTTCTTCGTCCCCGCCGATCGTCTGTCTGATGAGAGAGGCCGGGAGAAGTAAGACCAAATGAAAGCTGTTGCCAAGAGTTGGAGATAGCCAAGTGCAATGTGTTTTGCTTGTGATGTATGCTGAAATGCGAGAATGCCAGAGAGTGCAGAAGAATTTCGGTCCTTGGACAAGTGGTGGGAGCCTCGGGGGCCTTTCCCCGGTTTCCACCCTGTCAAACAGAAAGCGAAAAGCCGAGCTGAGGGCTTTCGCCGAAGTCCATGTAGTAGTACCTCCGGAGCCGACCATCTCAAGAGACGCGCTCATCACCTTTTCCAACAAGGACAGGGAGGGAGTGCAATGTCCCAAAGAGGATGCACTAGTAATCTCCGCTTGCATCCTTGGGAAGACGGTCGATCGCGTGTTGGTCGACAATGGGAGTTTTTGCAACATCATATTCAAATCCGCCCTAGACCAACTCGGCAACTTAATCAAATTCATCAAGCCTTTCGACACCGTGCTCCAAGGGTTCGGCGACAACACAGTCCAAGCCTACGGGAGGATCAAGCTCTCCGTTGAGCTAGTATGCTTTTATGATCCCAAGGTTAGGATTACTACGAACCTAAGCTTTGTAATCATAGATAGGCCCAGCATCTATAATGGGTTCCTAGGTCGCCCCTTTTTAGAAACCTTTGAGGCGGTCGCCTCATCTTTCTTTTACTGTATCAAATTCCCCACTGCCGATGGGACGGTCGGTACTGTAAAAGGAGATCAACTAATGGCAAAGAGATGTTTGAATTACTCCTATGTTGTTACTTCTTTCAATACTTCCCGTACCATATGTAACATTGAAGCGACCGACGATCAACCCATGGAGATCGACGAGCCTAACATTTCATTCCAACCCGACTCAGGGGACGCCATCTCTCATCAATTGACGGACGACATCGAGCCAAGGATCGGTTTCGAGCCAAGTCTCGACACCGATCTAAGGACCGAGTCCGGAGATCGTACCAAACGAGAGGCGACCGTGGCTGTCGAAGAGTTGGAAAGTATTACGATGGATCCGGATCATCCAGAACGGGAAGTACAGATCGGCGCAAGCATCGACCACGAATTAAAGGGGGATCTGATCAACTTGCTACGTAGGAACATCGGAGTCTTTGCCTGGTCGCATCAAGATATGGTTGGCATAAGTCCCGAACACGCTTGCCATTATCTGAAGATCGACCGGGCAATGAAGCCTGTTCACCAGAAGCGTAGGAAGTTCGGTGCCGAGAAATACGCGGCGCTCGACATAGAAGTCCAGAAGTTACTCAACAACAAATTGATCGGAGTAGCCACGCATTTAACCACAAGGTCGCTAACGCGGTGCTCGCCAAAAAGCCAATCGCCTCGGAGATTATGCATTGACTTCACCGACCTCAACGCGGCATGTCCAAAAGATCACTTCCCGATGCCTCATATCGATCACCTGGTCGATAGCACGGCAGGTTGCGAAATGATGTCGTTTATGGATGCCTTCGCCGGATATCATCAAATCCCAATGGCGGAGGAAGACATAAAACACACATCTTTCCACACAGAAAAAGACACTGGAGATGATCATCTCTCGGCACTTGCCGACCGACCCTTGGAGACCGACCGTCTCTCGGCACTTGCCGACCAACCCTTGGTGACCGACCAAATGCCGACCCTCAGCAACTGGCCGATGGCGATCTCTGATGACCAGCTAGAGACGACCGCCTCATGTCGATCAGCACCGATGGCCATCCAGTCGGCAAAGGCCGAACCTTAAGACTGGCACCACGTGCAAGGGCCGAGACAAGATCCGCGAATCTCGGGTCATTGACCACACTGGCGTGAATCTCTCCACCACCGACAAGCCGCGAAAGCCGCAAGTAGGGCCGCATGTGACCATTGATTCTCGCCGAAAGCCGGTAGGCCGCATGTTGGCCGACTCGGACGCGTGCCGGCTCCTCATTGACCACCCAGTGGCGCCACCTCTTCTCGACTTTTGTCCGACGGCCTGGTGATCGCCCCATTATAATATTGGCACAGACGATCGGCAGATTATTATAATGGCCGGAAGGCGATCGCCCGCCAGAGGACAGACCTTGGCCGCCCTATATATACAAGGCTCCCAAAGACTTGTCCAAGGACCGAAATTCTTCGCACTCTCTCGGCATTCTCGCATTTCAAAGATACATCACAAGCAAAACACATTGCACTTGGCTATCTCCAACTCTTGGCAATGCTTTCATTCGGTCTTACTTCTCCGGCCTCTCATCGCATGCACGATCGGCGGGACGAAGAACACCGAGCTTCGCTCAAGAGCCGGATTAACGAGTCTTTTACACTCATTGTATTTAGATTTCTCTCATTAATACTTGTATCCACGAATATTTGTATTAATATCATCTCGCGAGAGCATTCAAGCCCGGCCTAACAAACCCGCAAATCTTGTATTATTTATCTTCTCTCGGAAGTGCTCCCGCAATTGTTGTTTGTTGTCCGTCTTCCAGCAGATTAATCTTCGGATAAATATTTTGGGCAACAATTGGCGCTAGAAGAAGGGGGATCCAACCTCAAATTTTTATTCCTACCGTCCCAAGAACACTCACTGTTCTGGCAAATACTTGAAGTGACACTCACCGCACTTCAAAGAAATCCTTCAAATCATGTCTTAGCCTCCGCGTCGAAGAAAGCCGCCGACCACCCGGCGGACCCCTGTTCCGCCCTAGTCCGAGCCGCACCGATGGTGGAAGGCGGCCGCGATCGAGACGCTCGATCCGCCCCGGACGGCGGCCCGAGCCTCTCGCCGATCGGCCTGGACTAATGAGCAGATCGAAGAGGCCATAGCCGCCTTCAGAGCAACGGAGTGCTCGACGCACCTCCTCGCTATCACCCCTCGGCCTCCCGCCGAAGTCAAAGCGAAGCACAAGGCATTATCGCCGAGCGATCGCTGTGAGGCTCTCGCCCGCAAGAAGAGGCGCTCGGCACTGGGGCACGTCTCGTCTCGATCGCTCGGGCGGTGACTCCGACTGAGACCGGGCGCCCGGCCTGACTTCGAGACGACGGAGTTTGAGTCCGTCACCAGGAGCTCGGCCTACCCGGCTCCCAGAAGGCAACCCAGCCGTCTGGCTCCCGTTCGCCATATTCCCGAGGTCGGGCGGCAGCCGAGTCCGAGATCGCACACGATCGCCTCGGCCCCCGCTCCCAAAGCCGATCAGCAAGCAGCCGAGCCACGGCGATTGCCGCATTGCAACGTCAGCTCGACGACGTGAAGGCGCTCCTGCAATCCGGGGCAGGCGCCATGAAGACAATCGCCGAGCCGAGCGAGCCGCTCGCGATCGACATCGAGCTCGCCCCGTGCGGCAAAGACAGATCGCTCCCCCGCAAACACCCATGTACGAGGGGCGATCGGACCCCCAGACGCACCTAATGAAGTTCAACATCTACATGACCGGGTGTGGGGCATCGGACGCGACCCGGTGCCGAATGTTCCCTCTGACACTAGACCTTGAATTTATCAAAAGCTTCAGACTTATGTTTCATTAAGTACACGAATCCATACCTGGTATGGTCATCAGTGAATGTAATGAAATATTGAAAGCCGTCTCGTGCCACTTCAAAAGGGCCACAGACGTCGGTATGGATAAATCCAAGTTTTTCAGTAGCTCTTTCAAAAGTCCCTGCGAAGGGTAACTTAGTCATTTTGCCTTGAAGGAAAGATTCACAAGTTGGATAGGGATCTGATCCCAATGGACCTGTAAGCCCATCTTTCTCCATTTTATGAACCTTGGTCTGACCGATATGACCAGGTCTAAGATGCCACTTAAGTTCTTGGTTCGTTTAATCCCTACCACGCTTCCTAGTTATAGTGTTCACAGTTGTTTTATTCTTTAAATTTAAATGGTACAAACCATTTAATAATGTAGCAGTACCAACCAATTTATTTCTGAAATAAATACGAGAGGACCCATCTCCAATAAAGAAGTGAAATCCCTTTCGGTCCATGACCGGAATTGATACAATATTCTTGTGCCCCTTGGGCAAAACAAGTACATCATCTAAAGTAAGAATAAAACCAGATTCTAAATCCAACATAAGGGATCCGATATCAGAAGCCTCAACACTATGCCCACTTCCGACGGTGACCATCACCTCCCCTGAATCCAGCTTCCTACTTCGTTCCAGATCCTAATTCATTGTACAAATGTGAGAACTCGCACCGGAATCAAGTATCCAAGAAGTAGAATATACAGTTACAGAACAATTTGTTTCTAAAACTAGTAGTTCTGTACCTGAAGGCGCATTACGGTCAAGCTTTGGACAGTACCTCTTCCAGTGGCCTAGCTCACCGCAGTTGAGGCATACATCCATTTTCTTGGCCCCCTTGCTCTTTTGAACCATTGGGGCCTTGCCCTTTCCCTTGTCAATCTTGGCTATTGGACCTAACTGCTTCTTGTTCTTTTTCTTCTTATTCTTGGACTTCCAAGTCCCAGAAGAAATCACAAGTGCAGATCCCTTTCCCTTTGTCTTCATCTGAGAATGGGCAGTCGTCAATTTGTTCATTAGCCAAGCTAAGTTACATGCAATCTCATTGCAGTTGAAGTTCATGACAAATTGTGAAAAGGAGTCAGGAAGTGACTGCAGGATAAGGTCAGTTTGGAGAGATGCATGCATCTGAAAATCAAGAGCTTCCAATCTCTCAATCATCGAGATCATCTTGAGGACATGGTCCCCAACCCTCTCTCCTTCCTTCATCCTGGTGCCGAATAATTGCTTTGATATCTCATATCTAGCAGTTCGGCTATGCTCTCCATAGAGCTCAGCAAGGTGCGCTAAGATGGCTCGTGAAGATGTCATCTTTTCATGGGCACGTTGAAGCTCATTGGTCATTGAGCCTAACATGTACCCTCACACTCTTATGTCTTCTTTTACCCATTTCTCATGGGCATCGACATCTTCCTGATTGGCTCGGGTTCTTGTAGGAGCCGCTGGGATGTCCGCCTCCAAGACGTATCCCAGCATTTCCATAGTTAGGACAATCCTCAAGTTCCGAAGCCAGTCCACATAGTTCGGACCAGTCAGGACGTTCTTTTCAAGTAGTATAACGAGTGGGTTCATTGTCATATTAAGAGTTTTGTTAACTGCAGAGAATAATTTGAGATTCGTTAGTGTTTGTTTAATTATGATCCGAGTAAAGAATTTAAGGACTTTCTTTATTCATAACTCGGCTCCCACTATTTTATCGATATTTACACACTCCCATGTTAAATCCGGAAGTCTTGGGTGACTTCATAGTGGTGATCGATTTCTTTACAAAGTTTAATAGAGGGCAACCCATACGGTTTATATTCTATTATTCTTTATAAAGTGGTGTCTAATACCAACCCATCTAATGGATGATTCGATCTTATTTTACCCCTAGTTCACTTGCCCTCAACCCATTCGGCTTCTATGGCTCGCTGAACTATCTAAGTTTAAACCGTCAACTCCTATTAGTCTGACAATTGAATCTTACCCGGCAACCCATACGGTTTATAGGGGTTTGATTTGTCACAACCAAAGGCATCTAATGCACTCTAGGAATTTATCAACTTTACCCAAAAATATTACCCGACATACTGGAAGAATAATATTCGGTTTAGATTTCAATTTTCCATGAGTTTGATGGAGGGTAGGAAACCTCGTAACCTTTATAACTTAGTGTTTGTAAGTGGGAGTATTAACGCGATTATATGTTACACTTTGCACATTAATCCGTTTATAAGCGCGGTTTGTGGTTTGTCAATCATTCAAAATGAAAAACAATAAATAGCAACCTAGTTACTACCAACATATAGCTCATGGACTTTTTCCTAAGTATTGGGCCAAGCCAAATAAAGAAAGGAAAAATACAGTATTGATTCTTCGTCTTCTAGTCGGTCGTCTTTGGTCTTCGTCATAGCCATATGAATAATTACATCATTGAACAATACGTCCTATTATACATATTTTCTAGTAAAAATAAATAGGCTCAAAACGGCCTTTACAACCATATCGAATCGAACAAATCAACAACTAAGTCCACGAGCTATATCACCATCACATAAGGCATTCCATACAACATGTAACGATAAATGATAATCAATTAATATATTAATCCAATTCTATTTAATTTCTACAATATTAATCAAATTAATATTTATAATCGTCATTTTAATCCGTTCAAAGTAATCCGGCCAAAACAATATTCTCGTCTAATAATTTCCCTTAATAAAAAAAATATTCCAAATATTTTATTAAATCCAATTAAATCCAATTTAAATTCTGTAAATTATTACAACGAAATATAAACACAAAAATGGAGTCCCAGAAAATCCGGTATCAGGCCCAGCCCACGGCCCGATTCAAAATCGGGCCGAAAACCCGAGAACCGCCCGGACCGAGTCACTCTCGGCCACTGCCCGGCAGGCTGGCCGAGCTGCTACAGTAGCCTACCGAGTCACTCTCGGCCGGCCGCATGCCAGCCCAGAAGTCACTGCAGCAATCTGCGTCTTCGCGGTATTCGTATTTAACCCCCATTTTTCTCATTTTTTCGACTCGCTTACAAAAAGAAAAAGTTTCTTAACTTCATGAAGAACTTATAAATCAACAAAAATCAAATTTTTCAGATTTATAATTCACATAAAATAGTCAAAACTTGACTTACTACGAACGATTAAATTTCTTCGATTATATCTATTATGATTCTAAATCATAAACATCATCAAATAACATTCCAAATGCAAATATGATTGTATATACGATATATTTGACCTCGCTCCTATACCACTGTTGGGATTCCACAGAAAATAAACGCAGCGGAAGAATAAACGGAATCCCTAAGAGGATCGATCAAGTAACGTATATACGAAAAGAAATACGAAGATCAAGGAATCAAAGTCCCATACCTTTGATGTCTCTGAAAATCTTCGTATGATGATGATGATGATGATGATGAAGAGCCCTTCGTTCCAAACACCGAAAGCACGACGTCTCTACTTCACACGCCGGAACTTGACGGAAAAATCAGCAAACTTCCTTTCTCTAAGAATGCGGCTAGGGAAGCTTGTAGGAATTTTTTCTCTCGATCTTTTCTACTAATAACTTGTCTCTAAGATCAAGAATATGCTGTAGATAATTTTTCTCACTCTTGAAGCTCTCTAAAAAACGAAAATACACTTGGGGAAGGAAGAAGGAGACTTTATGATTGAAAAGACTTTCTTTTCACAATTATGCAAGCCTCACATGTAGAAGATGCTTTTAAAAGCATCTCTACACCTCACATGACCCCAAAAGTATATAATATAATGAGAGAGAGACAAAGTAGAGAGGAGGGGGGGACTTATAGGAATCTTCCAAGAAACGGGTAGAGTTAATTCGGCTCGTGTATTGGATGTTCGTCAAACGAATCCCTCGTGAATCGGATGTCCGTCAATTGAATCCGTTTTATTTCCAATGTGTTATACTAATTAATTAATCCAATTAATTAGTTATATCAAACACAAATATACATTTCTCTAAGAAATATAATTTATGAATTAAAGTAATCACCCAGTAACCTACTTACAATTCATAAGACCGCTATTAGATTTATCCAATAAATCACTAATATCTAATCTTATAAGAGAGATTATTAATTCATATTTATCCGTCAATGATCCTGTTGCGCGACTCCGTAGGTTCGTCTCAGCCGACATTGGGAGGAATCAATGAGTGCGGGCAGCACTTAGCCAGCCTAGCGGACCGCACTGTAAACCCCGACTGAGAACGAATGAACGAATCATTCCAGAACCATTATGTCATGAATACCACATACGTATAGACCCTTCATCAGATGTCCCGGTCAAATCTTTGAGTCACGGTAAAGTTAGACCCTACTGTTGACTAGACTTTATACATGTGTTAATGCAAATCAAGACCGACTGATTAATAGTGTATCTAATACGACTATATCAGAATGCTTTGGCCAAAGACTTATGATCTTATTCGCCATTAACCGTATAGGACATTCGCCTGCTCACTAACAAGAGATAGAATCCTTTCTTGGCGTATAGTAAAGACTGCTACCTGCCCGTAT
Source organism: Orobanche coerulescens (assembly GCA_033398695.1). Lineage (NCBI taxonomy): Eukaryota > Viridiplantae > Streptophyta > Magnoliopsida > Lamiales > Orobanchaceae > Orobanche > Orobanche coerulescens. Next base: position 167,633,997 of record CM065805.1, on the reverse strand, counting down.
AGTCCGCACTTCGAGGTAGACTCAGCAATTAAGCAAATGAATCTAACTACTCTAATGACAAACTAATCGTCACAGGCACATCTTCTACTGAACCCTCAAGTCAAAGGTCCACGTATACTATCACAACCTTTCGATTCGTCATCGACTCTCCGAGAGTGAATACCGTGTGACTGAATCGAGTATGAGTCGTGTTCGAGTATACTGGTCCCACCAATATACTTATAACTATGCTATCAAGACGTGCACACGTCCTAGCATCAGTTATACAAGTCTCATTAAAACTTAATGTCCTGTTAAGTTTTATCGACTTGCGAACTAGTTAAGCATTCTAGCTCTAAACACTTCTAGTGCCTATCTCCTTATCTCCATAAGGAGTAGAATGTTCACTCTCAAATGCAAGGACTATTATTCTATATACCAAATCACAATGCCAGTGATATGCAATAATATAGAAATAATAATTGCCTTATTAAATATATTACTCATAATTAAAATACAATTGCTCTCACTCTCTCATCCTCTGAGTGGCATTCGAGGGCATATATTCCTAACAGATGATTCTCGTGCGGTAGTTCATGATTGCACCATGCCGCTCGAGCCAATCGTCTCCGAGAATCAAATCCTCACCCTCAATACGTACAACAATAAGATTAGAGAGCCAAGCCATCTCACAAATAAACACAGAACAGTCTCGGACCTCCTGATCACCAACGATCCTATCACCGCTAGGAAGCTTAACGATGAGAGGCTCACAAGGCATCAAACGGTCGAGACTCAAACGGCGCACACACTCCATAGAGATGAATGAATGCGAAGCACCCGAATCAAAAAGCACACTGACAGGATGAGACTGAATATGAACGGTACCTGTGGCCATGGTGGCGGCTGTATCATCGACCCTCCTCATCTCATAAACACGCTGGTGGGTAGAGCTGACACTGGAAGCTCCCCCTCTAGTAGACCTGGCAAACGGGCTGGGCCAGCCCAAATGGGCTGGGCTGCCAACGGGCGGGCTAATTTTGGGTTGGGCCAAAAAGGCCCAGGATTTTTTGGGCCTAAATATTGAGGCCCATGGCCCATACCGAGTGGGCCTAGCCCAGCCTATGGGCCAAAACGACCCCTGCACTGGAAGTTTATACTGCAAGATAATTAGAGTTTTTTGAACTAAAAATAAAATCCAGGAACAAAAAAAGAAGCTACTGAAAGTCGAAAGAAATGACGGAACAAAATCAAACACACGAACAAAAGGTAGAAATTACGATGGAGAGGAACTGCTCATCACAAACTAAAAACAAACAAAAACACGACCAGTACCTGTACCACTGCTTTGGCCGCGACGACGAGGAGGAGAGGACCGGTGCTGGTTCGCTGGCGATTGCAAAAAAGGGAGAAGTTCATAACTGAGAAGCACACGGTTGACAGAATGGTCGATACCGATGGAGGTCACGGACAGACGGAGTCGGACTCAAGGTGAATGAAAGATTGAGAACTAAGAAGTGAAAGAAAGATTTTTGTTGTTCAGAGGTGTTGCAAACTTGCAGAGAAGTGAGTGAGAAGTGTAACTTGAAAGAAAGTGATTGTCAACTCTTGTTGTTGAGCAGAAGACAGCAAAGCGGCGAATGCGATATAATAAGTAACCCTAACCAATAAACTAATTAAAATACATTTAATTATAATTATAATATAAGTTTCTTACGGGCTGTTGGGCACCCGTGGGCCGGGCCTTTTTGGGCTGGGCCAAAATACGGGCGGGCCAAAAATGCCTAGATTTTTTTGGGCTAAAAAACTAAAGCCCAAAGCCCAATTTTTAATGAACGGGCTGGGCCGGCCCATGGGCTTGGGCCACTTTTGCCAGGTCTACCCTCTAGCGGGCTGACCCCGACCTCTCCCTCGACTGGCACTCGGCAGAGACTGAGAAGCAAACGACCATTGGTTCACACTTGGTTCCCTAGGCGCTGGGAAGGAACTCTGGGCACCAAGAGTTCTCTCTCTATCAGCACAGAAAGCAGCCTTGTGGCCCGGCTGGCCACACCGATTACATGTCAGCAAAGGACCTAGACAATTTCGACTGATGTGGCCCGGTCGGCCATAGTTAAAACACTTCACATCACGGGAAGGAGTACTGGAAGCCCCACAGAAACCCCCAGCAGAACGAGTTGGACCACCACCAGCGGAAAAGTTAGCAGACTGATATTTCTGCTGACCTCCACCCTTGTGGCCCAAAAAATTTCCGACGGACTTCTATTTCTTGCTCTCACGAGCCGCCACACTGGCCGTCAAAGACATATCGTATGCAAGTAATCCTTCAAGGTGGTGCAGGCGAGCCCAGACATGTAGTCACGAATCTTTAGTTTCATCCGTCTGAAAAGTGGAAAATCTTGTCGCTCTACTCTCTAACTTGGGACTTCACGAAACCCAACTCCCGGTTGTAATCAACAATAGCTTGAGAAACAGGAATATCCCGAGGCTGAGCTTCATAAAAAGCATGGACTCGAGCCTGTTTAACTGGCCACGGGCAATATTCGGTCTCCATCAGGTCTTTGAACTCGACCCATGAAGCAACATGGTGCTTAGGCTCAACAGCCTCCCACCAGTCAGTAGCGTCCCCAGTGAGAAAGTACTGGGCAATAGGGACCTTGCAATCCTCGGGACAGTTGGTGGCAACAAAGACCTTGGATATCTCCTTGATCCACCCCTCCCAACCAATCGGGTCAGAAGCCCCCGAAAACTGAGGAGGATGCATCTTGATGATATCCTGAATCCAACGATCTGCTATGCCCCGAGTAGCATGGGCCAGAGTCGGGTTCTGAACCACCTGAGCTATCGCAGCCATTTAGTTCACCATTTGTTGCATCACAGCTGCAACACCCAGGTCGGCGCCACCACCGGTTGCGCCCTCTTGAGTAGCACTATGAATCTGATGACCATCAGTACTACCAGCCCTAGAATCGTGTGACGTGGCCGCCTCACTGGCTGCCCCACGTCCCCAACTGCGTCCAAGACCTTTTCCAGCATCTATACTGGAGATAAGAGGTAGCAAAAGCAACTCGAAGATAAGTACGAGAAGAAAACAGTCACAGTTCAAGAATCGGAAGTACGATACAAGGAAGCAAAAAATCGAGTAAGGAAAACTTACGAGCACTGGAAGTACCGAGATAATGGCAGCGGGGTGACGATGTGCAAAACAAAACACAACTAGACCCAATTAACCGACAAGCCTAGGTATCCATAAACCTAGTGCTCCGATACCATTTTCTGTAACACCCCCAAGATATTCAGGGAATATTACAGTGTCGTGGACCCCTACATGGTACCCACTAGGCTAATTAAGAAATACCGCTCGTCTAATTATCTTGGTTAGCGAGAAAACACACATCACCAGAACAAAAATAAATGAAATGTCCGGTATAACCGGCAAAACAAACATCAGTGACAATCATAAATAACATATAATAATACAAACCATAATCCCAGTAGAAATACCTAAGTACTCGCGAGTACGTTCTATAAGTTCACAAGTTTAAAGAAAGCAATCCGCATTAAAAAGGACAGCGGAAATAAAGAGACTCAATTGCACACGTCATCAACCCTGGCCAACATCGTCGTATTACCCCAGTGCTCGATCGTCCGGCTGAACATAACCTAAAATTCATAACAAGAAAACATAATTTGAAACACACATTTCCGGAAACACCAAAATCCAGAACACATTTATAAAATGCACCACAATTAACCGTTGATCCACCCCTCTGTGGACCCCTACCGAGACCCTGTCTGATCTAACCCGTAGTGGTTAAAAGCAAAGCTCGTCGATCCACCCCTCTGTGGACCCCTACCGAGATCTCATCAGATCTAACCCGTATTGAGCATACACACACACACGTTACTCATGCAATACTACCATGTTAAGCATGTAAGTTCATTAAGGGTACTTGCCTCGATATCACGACGAAAAGACAGAAGGAAACAATCGCGGTTGCGAGAAATTGGACACATCGGACCTAGACAATTCGTCAAACACCATCACAACCAATTCGAAAAGAATAACAATAAAGGAAAACACTCGAAACCCCACCTATGATTCATGTAAGTTCGTACAAAACAAAGACGAGGACGGATCGCAACAGAACCCTCTTGATTCCACAAATACCACGAAACTTACCATGACATCGTAGAGAGAATAAGAATACTACAAAGATTAATCATATACATCATGGATTAATCAACGATACGGAACGAATCGGACAAAAACTCAAAAACCCCAAAATATCCCAAAATAGGGTTCTAGGAGATTACCTTGGATTAAGGATGAAGAATAAGTGTTGGTGTTGTTAATATACACCAAGAACTCAAGAAATATGTTAGCTAGGAGTTGCAGGACTTTGAATCGCGGGATATCACCCAAGAATCGACCAAGAACCGGAGAGAGAGAAAGAAATGAAAAAGTGACAAATCTGGGCCAACTCTCTGGTTTATATAGCCAGAGAGTTTTAGTGTGCGCTAACGATTAGAGTTAGCGTGTGCTACCCAGCTAAAAACCAGTCCACAACCTACGGTTCTGGCCCGTTAGCGTGCGCTACCAGAGGATAGCATGCTCTAATAGCCCCTCGATAGCGGGTGCTATCGGGCTATAGCGTGCGCTACCTAGACACCAGGCCAAGTCCAGAAACATTCTGCCCAGTTCTGGACTGCCATATTAACGTGCGCTACCGCACACCCAGCGCACGCTAAGCCTAAACCATAACGTGCGCGAAGACAAAATCTTAACGTGCGCTAAGCTGCTCGTCCACAGAGCAGAGAGCAGAAACATCTTACTGCCACTGCTGCGCCCGACTCGCTAGCGTGCGCTACTAAGAGGTACTAGCGTGCGCTATACAACAATAATAGCGCGCGCTAGGCATCAGGATACCGAACGGCTCAAACACCTGAAACACACGAAACACGATCGAAACATCAAATGGAATCTCACAACATGCATAATAACATAAATTGGATTTGCGGCAAGCTCGAAACGGCTGTTCCGAACAACGATTACTAGAATCGAATGAAAAGCGGTGGAAAGGCAATAAACATGGAATTGAGTATAATAGGTCTGAAACAAGCCCGGATGACAAAAAGTCCAGTATTAAATATTCTCGAAATGTTAATAAGGTTAAAAGCGAGTCACTGAAAATAAAAAATACACCAAAAATGAAATACCAGGAAAGAAAAATGCGGATATTATAAGGAAGTGGTTGCAATAACTCTCGGTTCACTGATGCTCGATCTTAACCTGCTGACAGGTCAAAAACTTCGATACAAACTCACTGATATCCTTCTTCAAGTTACTCCACCAAAAGTTACTCCTTACATCCTTGTACATTTTACTTGTACCATGATGTATGGAATAAGGTGTAGTATGAGCTTGTCTCAGAATTTTTTGTCTGAACTCAATATCACACATTACACACAATCTTCCCCGAAATATCATAACTCCATCATCTTGAGTCACAAATCTAGGGGCTTTCCCCCTCTTTATATCCTCCCTCAATTGAACAAAAAATGGGTCCTCAAACTGCTTCGCCTTGATGTCATCGATCAAGGACGAAGTGATTTCTAACGCACATAACTGACCTTGAATTCTCTGAAGTCAAACCTCGATGTTCTGACTAATTAATTCTTATCGGATCTTCCCTTGAAGCATAAGTACGTCTAACATTTGAACTGATATCGGCTTACGACTCAACGTATCCGCTACTGCATTTGCCTTGACCGGATGGTAAAAATGTAACACCCCAAACTAGGAGGATAATACAGTGCCGTAGATCCCCAACTGGGACCCACCAGGCAATTGAAAATAAATGAATTATACAGGATAAATGTAGTACCGAACTACATTACAACAATAATTACTCCGATGAGGAGTTTAGTTACAACACACCAGGACAATACCGAATACTAGTGTATTTTATATGAAGATAAAATACACCACACTGGATGAAACGGAGTATTCAAATGAAAGTCTGCAGCGGAAAATAAAGGACAATAACATGAATAACTGAAAGATCGGGGCCCCCTACTAGTATCACCGGGACTCCTCGACATCAACTCGCTATTCCCGTGCGTTTGCCTTGCCACGACACGAAAAACAAAATCCCAAATGGGTCGATTAAATGAACAACAATCCTCAAGAGTTGAAATTACACAATCATGAATTAACCGAAGTTATGAAATATTCTTAATTATGAATTACGCTGAAGAGGAGTATCATAGTACGCCCGTAATGTTCTCGTGCAAGTGTACAACATCCGTCCGTGTACCTAATTAGTCTCACGAGACAATATGACCGTGTGCACGGTCTAATGTATCTGAACCCAATACAATAACCATCGTGTGCCCGACTAAAAATTCCACACCACACCCGGCCACGCAATATGAACCCGAAGGTCATATGAACGAGAATGACCATAATGAATATCAATGAATAATAATTAGACAAGGCCAAGAATGACTCACCGAGATGAGAGTAATAATGAAATGAATGATAGCTCAACGAAAAGATTGGAACCGCTGCTCCTTATGATCAAGTGATTAATTGACAATAACAAGTTTTAATATGATTAATACAATGATGAATGAGTTATGATTATGAATGATCAACAACAAAAGGTATGAATATCCTTTTAACCGAGTAAGAATTAACTTACTCAACACCGGTGACAATTATCCTTCCACGAACAATGTCCTAATTGAGATATCGGTCGCTCGAACAACCTTGAACAATTCAATAACCAATAATCCGATTAATATACGTACAAACATGAATATAACGAACTCAACACGTCGATACGACTAAACCAAGTCCATTGAGGCATTAAATCAAACACGTTGCGTCCAAACTCCGATTGTTTACAATCAAACCTCAATATACCAATACCAAATCCCACAAGAAGTGTTTCAAACCAACAAAACATCTTCAATACGATTAATTATCCACAACGAATATCCAAAAACGTGATTATAACAACAATTAGTCGAAAATCTCCAAATCCAACTCGATATTCAAAGTGTTCTTGAATAATCCCTCAATAATCCAATGAATCCTTATACAAACTCATAATCATACACATATCCCTTCATATAACATGATTATAACGTCCAAAACATCATATCTCAACACAAAATCGAAATCCAAGATGTTGAAGAAATTACCTCTAGAAGATCCAACCACTTCGATCCGAAGAACACGAGTTAAAACGAGTATCCGAGCTATATGATCGAATGGAAATGAAGAAACTCAAGTACACAAGTGTTTGATGAAGGAAGAATCTCTTTCCCCAAGCTCTCTCTCGGACAAAATGGAAGAAGAAGTGAATATGTAGAAAATGAGGAAAAAGTGTCCCGGCCAAACTATAAATCGCCGGAAGTTACGGCCGTAACTCGGCCCTCTTACGGCCGTAACTTTCCAAGTCAACGGCCTTACGGCCGTAATCGCCAACTCATACGGCCGTAACTCGGCTTCGTCCGAAAGCTCGCCGAGACTTACGGCCAGAATCGCTCTCGAGTTACGGCGAACCCGCCTTCGTCAAAAACACCCGCCGACAGCTTACGGCCGTACCGCACACCTTACGGCCGTAACTCGGATGATACGGCCGTATCCGGCCAACCTTACGGGCGTAACCCGCCTTCGTCAAAAATGGCCAGACATCCTTCCTGCAACGTACGGCCGTATCCGGCCAAGTCTTACGGCCGTACCTGCCTCGACTTACGGCCGTATGCCGCAACCCTTACGGCCGTAAGTCACCCTTGGTCGACAACACCCGAAATATACGAACACCACTTACGGCCGTATCTCATCTTCCTTACGGCCGTACTCACCTTCGGCCAAAGTGCCTGGGTAGCCTGCTGGATCACTTACGGCCGTAACCGGCCAGCCTTACGGCCGTACCCGCTGACTTACGGCCGAAGCCCAGAACCTTACGGCCGTAACTCGATGCTGGCCAAGGTGAATCAATCCGATAATTCCGATTCCTCGCTACGACTGATGAATGATCCGACATATCATACGAATGTGGAAGTGAACAAGTCTAACACGATCCAAAGATGATACTCCCAGTACAAGGCTATCAATCACAATGAAAATGATCATACTCCCGTCTCGATCTAAATACGTAGATAATATGAAGATAGGTATCTGATATACTATTACATCATGCCTCCATTTATCGCAAAAGAGTGATTCATGAATGATGAGTGATTATTAATGAGTGAAAATTAATGAGTGATAATTACAGATCGATAATTACCGAGTGGTACAGAATGAATTATAGCCGGGTATTACATACTCCCCTTAAAAAGAGTTTCGTCCCCGAAACTAAGGGTCAAACAACTCGGGATAACTCCCCACATACTCTCCTCGGTTTCCCAAGTGGCCTCTTCGACTCCGTGTCTAGACCACCGAAACTTAACCAAAGGAATCGCCTTATTCCTCAAGCTGCTTGATTTGCCGCTCCAACACTCGTATGGGGCTCTTCTCATACGAATGATCATCTGCGATCTCGATTTCGGCCGAATCAAGTATGTGCGAGACGTGAAACACATTATGAATTCGCCCAACAACAGAGATAGGGCCAATCGATAAGTTAACTCGCTTACTCGATTCAAAATCTCACACGGTCCAATGAATCTCGAACTCAACTTCCCTCGTTTCCGAAACGGAGAATACCTCGACTGGGATACCTTGACCAAAACGGGATCACCCGTCTCGAACTCTAGTGGTCGATGACGACACTGCATATGATTGCCGACTCGAGCCAATGACGTCTCCCGATCAAAGCTACCTTCTCACGCGGCTAATAAGCATATCGGGCTCGGTCGATTGATTCGATGGGCCGTCCCAACACAAGGGAGATCGACAACGGCGACCGTATCAGCCTCGTAAGGTGCTACCTTCATCGCAAAGATGCTAACTAAAGCACGTGGACACAAACAACAGAATTGGGCTTCCCAATCCTCTACTAATCGAGGACGCATGCCCTCAACATGTCCTCCAATGCCCGAAAAGTCCTCTCCGATTGTCCGTCGGATCGAGGATGAAAAAAGCAGTAATGAGATTCATTTGAGTTCCCATAGCACGATGAACTGATTTCCAAAATGGGACACGAATCGTCCGTCACGATCGAAACGATCTTGTTAGGGGTACCATGAAGTCGAATTATTTCCTTGATGAACAATCGCCGTCTCTCGGGACCCCACATATTCTTGATTTCAAGGAAATGAGCTAATTAGTAAAGTAGTCCGCGATCGCTCGGATCGTATTCATGCCACGACGACTCGCCGGCAACTCGTGATGAATTCCATAGAAATGTCTTCCCACTTCCATTCGAATAGGAGCGGTATCGATACTCACGGCCGCCGATGTTCCATATTGACTTGCCGATAGGCTAAACATCTCGAAACAAATTCCGCGACTTCTCGCTTCATATTACTCCACCAGAAATTTCGTTTCAAGTCCTTGTACATCTTACTAGACCCCGGATGAACCGGATATGGGGTAGCATGAGCTTCTCTCAAGATCGAGTTTTTCAACTCATCATTCACCGGTACGCACAACCGATTCTCAAATCTCAAGAGTCCATCTTCGTGGACCACAAATCCAGGGGCTTTCCCCTGTACCACATCCTCGCGGATGATCAACAAAATGAATCTGAACCCTGATTCTCCCTGATTTCCTTCTCAAGAGATGATGAAATCTCTAACATACAAGCTGTTCCTGAACTCGCTGAAGCCGGACCTCGATCTCGGGTCTAAGGAATTCCTGCTGAAGTTCCTTCTGAACTGTTAAACGAGCAAGCATCTGCTCTAGAACGGACTTACGACTCAAGGCGTCGGCGACAACATTCGCCTTGCCCGGGTGGCAAAGGACCTCGATATCATAATCTTTGATTAGTTCCAACCACCACCTCTGTCACATATTTAACTCCTTGTGAGTAAATATATACTTCATCTCTTGTGATTGGTGAATAACTGACAGGTGACGCCATAAAGGTAATGACGCCAAATTTCCAACGCGAAAACCACGGTTGCTAGCTACAGTCGTGGGTTGAATAATTAATCAACTAATCCGAGGAAACTTGGATTTACTTAACATCTTTCGGAGGTTGCCAATCTCGGATGCCTCCGTCTTCTCGAGGGTCGACACGAACTCGCAGATGAAATTACATGCCCGAGAAAGTCATTTCGACCTCCGTAACTCACACTTGGAAAACTTTCCATAAAGTTGCTCTCGTCTCATCACGTCGAGAACCTGATGAAGATGAACCTCGTGTTCCTCTCGGCTACGAGAATAAATCCAAATGTCGTCGATGAAGACAACAACAAACTGATCCAAAAAGTCGATGAAAACCCGATTCATTAACTCCATGAATAACGCAGGTGCATTAGTTAGCCCGAACGACATAACTACGAACCCATAATGACCATAGCGTGTTCGAAACGCCGTCCTCACGATATCCGACTCTCGAATCCGCAACTGGTGATATTCAGATCTTAAGTCGATCTTGGAAGATACTGAAGCTCCCTGAAGTTGATCTAAAAGATTATCATTACGGGTAAGGGTACTAATCTTGATCATCACCCTGTTCAACTCTTGATAATTTATACACACACGAGACAAGCCATCCTTCTCCTTGACAGATCACACTAGTGCTCCTCACGGGGATGCAAACGGTCGGCGATAACCTTTCTCGAACTACTCCTCAAGTTGAGTCTTCCACTCCTGCATTCTGGTCGGGGCCATCCGATACGGTGCATTCGATTAAGGGGACGTACCGGCTCCAACTCACTCCTGAACTCCACTACTCTATGTGAAGACAACCAAATAACTCGTCTGGAAATACGTCGTCAATCGATGACAATGATACCACAAATGATCGAACATTTCGATTTCCCTAGAATGGTCAATCGATAAAAAGTGATACAATGAATGTTTGAATAATTCGATTGCCTTAGAAAGGCCAATCGATGAAAATGACACAATGAATGATTGAATAGCTCGATTGCCTTAGAAAGGTCAATCGATGAAAATGACGCAAATGAATGATTGAATAACTTGATTGCCTTAGAAAGGTCAATCGATGAAAATGATACAATGAATGATTGAATGACTCGATTGCCTTAGAAAGGCCAATCGATGAAAATGATATAATGAATGATTGAATAGATCGATTGCGGAATCTCTCGCTCCGCCCTAATAATAATTCTATCGAACAACGGGGATTACTCCCCTGAAGTACACATTCGACAACCAACGACGGAAAGATAGCGACCAAACGCTAACAAACATTAAGGATAGTATCAAAACGATCAACCCAACTAACACCGAAAATTACATCGTCCTAAGATAAAATTCACCACGATTAGGTCCATCAATCAATCGCGGTCACTAAGCTTACTTCGGTATGATTAGAAAATTCTTCCATCGCCAGTAGACCGATGGTATGAGGTCCACAAGCAATAGGACTATCCCAAAATAAGTCTATTACAACATGATTCGAAAATGAATGAATGCGGTGTACCGTAATCAAAAGGTACACACAAGTTGAAATAAAATTACGAGTATACCGAAATCATTCGGTCCACCGGATCGCCGATCCTCCCCATCATATGAATGCAGGACTTGCCGCCCCGAACCGACGCTCCCATCCGATAAATACGAGCTCCAACTCTATTTGCTTCCATTGTCTTAAACGACGCGTTGACAAAGTAGTCCGATTCAAACGCCGATTGCTTCGGCTCGAGATGCCGGGGCCGACTTGGAGTCCTTTCGGCAAAAACGGGCCTTATGCCCGTAATTCCCACAATTATGACATGTGATATACGGCCGTACACCTAGTAATCGAAATGGCCGGCGCCCCACGCTTGAAACAGATGATGGCCGAATCGATCGTCGGGATCGAGATCCCGCAGATTAGGTGCCGTAGAGGTCGCTCGAAACGATAGGACCCGCACGAGGTTTCTTGGAGGTTGACCGACCGCTCGGACCGATTACGCCGTTGATTTCCGCCGACAAATGAAGGTTGTTGTTCAAGACTTTCCTTAGCAATGCTCATACGGAGAGTTCTCTCGATTAATCCGCCAGAGTGGCGCAATGATGATTGAGCAACCGCACATGGGTCATCATGGCTCGCATAAAAGTGAGTGGATCAACCCGAACATCTTCCGATCGAGCCGAGTCCCGCACGATTTCCCGGCAATGAGTGATTATTCCTGGTTTGCCCGCACCGCGCCTCTTCCGTGCATCCTCGATGACTCTGTCCATACCGAAGTAGGAAGGTCGCAAAATGATTATATTTCCCGCATGATTATCATGTTATGATTACGTCATGAGATGATGAAAATGAGTATACATGCTCTAACTTAGTGATTATATGAATGATTTATCAAGTGACATGATTATCTCGAGGAAATTCTTGAAATGATTATCCCGAATAACTTAACAAGATTAAAAATATGATCATCCATCGACAATCGAGTAATGAAATGAATTGAGTAATAAATGAATTAACAAGATCGTCCCGATCATTAATCGAGTAATGAAATGAATTAAGTGATTAATGAGTTAACATGATCGCCTCTAATCACAATGAATGATGATGTTTGAGGATTGTTAAATGATGAATGATGAATGAATAACTATTGCCGTAAATTATACCATGGCGTTAGAAATCTTACGCTTCTTCCGGTCGATTGGCTCGGCATTTGCACAGTCACACGTGACGCGAAAGTCCAATGATACTAGTCCGATGACGATGATTTCAAATGAGACATGACTCGGAAGGTAGTATTCAAAACCACGCTCCGATACCAACTCGTAACACCCCAAACTAGGAGGATAATACGGCCGTAGATCCCCAACCGGGACCCACTGTGCAATTGAAAATGAATGAATTATACAGATAAATGTAGTACCGAACTACATTACAACAATAATTACTCCGATGAGGAGTTTAGTTACAACACACCAGACAATACCGAATACTAGTGTATTTTATATGAAGATAAAATACACCACACCGATGAAACGGAGTATTCAAATGAAAGTCTCAGCGGAAAATAAAGGACAATAACATGAATAATCAAAGATCGGGGCCCCTACTAGTATCACTGGGACTCCTCGACATCAACTCGCTATTCCCGTGCGTTTGCCTTGCCACGACACGAAAAACAAAATCCCAAATGGGTCGCTAAATGAACAACAATCCTCAAGAGTTGAAATTACACAATCATGAATTAACTGAAGTTATGAAATATTCTTAATTATGAATTACGCTGAAGAGGAGTATCATAGTACGCCCGTAATGTTCTGTGCAAGTGTACAACATCCGTCCGTGTACCTAATTAGTCTCACGAGACAATATGACCCATGTGCACGGTCTAATGTATTGGTGAACCCAATACAATAACCATCGTGTGCCCGACTAAAAATTCCACACAGCCACACCCGGCCACGCAATATGAACCCAGAAGGTCATATGAACGAGAATGACCATAATGAATATCAATGAATAATAATTAGACAAGGCCAAGAATGACTCACCGAGATGAGAGTAATAATGAAATGAATGATAGCTCAACGAAAAGATTGGAACCGCTGCTCCTTATGATCAAGTGATTAATTGACAATAACAAGTTTTAATATGATTAATACAATGATGAATGAGTTATGATTATGAATGATCAACAACAAAAGGTATGAATATCCTTTTAACCGAGTAAGAATTAACTTACTCAACACCGGTGACAATTATCCTTCCACGAACAATGTCCTAATTGAGATATCGGTCGCCGAACAACCTTGAACAATTCAATAACCAACAATCCGATTAATATACGTACAAACATGAATATAACGAACTCAACACGCCGATACGACTAAACCAAGTCCATTGAGGCATTAAATCAAACACGTTGGCCCAAACTCCGATTGTTTACAATCAAACCTCAATATACCAATACCAAATCCCCCAAGAAGTGTTTCAAACCAACAAAACATCTTCAATACGATTAATTATCCACAACGAATATCCAAAAACGTGATTATAACAACAATTAGTCGAAAATCTGCAAATCCAACTCGATATTCAAAGTGTTCTTGAATAATCCCTCAATAATCCAATGAATCCTTATACAAACTCATAATCATACACATATCCCTTCATATAACATGATTATAACGTCCAAAACATCATATCTCAACACAAAATCGAAATCCAAGATGTTGAAGAAATTACCTCTAGAAGATCCAACCACTTCGATCAGAAGAACACGAGATAAAACGAGTATCCGAGCTATATGATCGAATGGAAATGAAGAAACTCAAGTACACAAGTGTTTGATGAAGGAAGAATCTCTTTCCCCAAGCTCTCTCTGACAAAAAGGAAGAAGAAGTGAAAATGAAGAAAATGAGGAAAAAGTGTCCCGCCTAAACTATAAATCTGCCGGAAGTTACGGCCGTAACTCGCCCTCTTACGGCCGTAACTTTCCAAGTCAACGGCCTTACGGCCGTAATCGCCAACTCATACGGCCGTAACTTCGGCCGTCAAAGCTCGCCGAGACTTACGGCCGTAATCGCTTCCCGAGTTACGGCGTAACCCGCCTTCGTCAAAAACACCCGCCGACAGCCTTTACGGCCGTACGCACACCTTACGGCCAGAATTTCCGGATGATACGGCCGTATCCGCCAACCTTACGGCGTAACCCGCCTTCGTCAAAAATGGCCGACATCCTTCCGCAACGTACGGCCGTATCCGGCCAAGTCTTACGGCCGTACCTGCCTCGACTTACGGCCGTATGCCGCAACCCTTACGGCCGTAAGTCACCCTTGGTCGACAACACCCGAAATATACGAACACCACTTACGACCGTATCTCATCTTCCTTACGGCCGTAACTCACCTTCGGCCAAAGTGCCTGGGTAGCTCTTTGATCACTTACGGCAGAACCCGCCAAATTCTTACGGCCCTACCACGACTTACGGCCGTAGCCCAGAACCTTACGGCCGTAACTCGATGCTGGCCAAGGTGAATCAATCCGATAATTCCGATTCCTCGCTACGACTGATGAATGATCCGACATATCATACGAATGTGGAAGTGAACAAGTCTAACACGATCCAAAGATGATACTCCCAGTACAAGGCTATCAATCACAATGAAAATGATCATACTCCCGTCTCGATCTAAAAACGGAGATAAAATGACGATCGGTAACTGATATACGATTACAACATGCCAACATTGAACGCAAAAGAGTGATTCATGAATGATGAGTGATTATTAATGAGTGAAAATTACTGAGTGATAATTACAGACTGATAATTACTGAGTGGTACAGAATGAATTATAGCCGGGTATTACAAAAAAATCTCAAAATCATAATACTTGATTAATTCTAACCATCTACGTTGCCTCATATTTAGTTCCTTCTGGCTAAAAATGTACTTCAGACTTTTGTGGTCCATGTAATCCTTCACGACATTCCGTAAAGATAATGTCTTCAAATCTTTAAAGCAAAAACGACCGTATCAATTCTAAATCATGAGTAGGATAATTTGCTTTGCATGGTTTCAACTGTCGAGACGCATAAGAAATCACCCTATCCCTCTGTATCAAGACACAATCAAGTCTGAGACCTGAAGCATCACTATATACTACAAAACCATTGGTCCCCTGTGGCAAAGCTAGAACTGGTGCGGTAATCAAACGCCTCTTCAACTCATCGAAGATATTCTTATATATTAACCATCATTAGCGCACTCTAGAGGTATATTTTGTGCGCTATATATTGGATAATTCCTGCCACTTATAAGATTTATTACATCTACTCAGCCCATTGCAAAGTAGTAGGACAAAATCTTAGAAATGATTTATCATCTTCTCCAAACTTATCAAAACATTGTCTATACCTATAGGCAGTGTTAAGCATAACAAATATTGAGTTCCACCTAGTGTTATTATCCAACACTAACTTATTTTGAGGCAACTGCAAATTCATTCTATGCTCATTGAAACTGGATAGCCTATTTTCAGAACCAAATAAGTACTTCACTCCTTCTCTTACAACACTAGTCACATGTTCTATCTCCTTTAACCCATCTCTAACCAACAAATTTATAATGTGAGCACAACATCAAACATGAAACAACTTGCTATCCAATACAAGCTTTGACAAAGCAGTATAGTCTTTTTACAGAATATCAATGCAGACATCATTAGCAGATGCATTGTCAACAGTAACAGATGTCACTTTATCTTGAATTCCTTAAAATTTGCTCACTCTGTGTACCTCATTTGCCAATGCAACACCATTATGTGGTGGAGGAACATTGACAAAAGAGATTACTCTCTTATGCAAGTTCCAGTGCTTATCTATATAGTGACAGGTTATAACCATATAACCTATTTTTTGTACCCCAGACCACCAACAGTCAGTGGTCAAACCTACTCTAGAAACCTTTACCCAACACCCCCTTAATTCTTTCCCTTTCTTTATTAAAAACAACAAAACACTCTTTCTTCACAAGATACCAACTGATTTGTCTATAGTAAGGACTGTAAGCCCTTAAGAACTCATTGAAAATTTTATGCTCAACTATTATGAATGGATATTCATGAGCAAGTATCATATATGCAGCAAGCATTTTTACCTTTTCAAAGCAAAAAATGAAAGTTTAACAGAACTTTGACCTTCATAAAGCACAACACAATATAATTGAGACTGAACAGTTTTAGAACCTTCAACTTCATCATCTTTTTTAGGAAATATTTTGTGTTTAGCAGGGCAGGCCAATCTCAAATGCCTCATTACGTGAGTAGTTGTGAACCCTTTCTGATCTGAAAGGATTCTCTTGCAATGATTGACTTATTTGGATCAGATTCATAAATAGGGGCTTCAGTCTCACAGTTAATTTCAGCATTTACCTGATCTCCCCTAGACTCCATCTCAACATCGACAGGAAAAGAGCAAACCAAGATAATGCCGCCAAGAATGTGCTTTTTATCACTCTGGAAAAATGCACATTCTCTAAAGTAAAAAGTTGTAAGATAGTCAAGAAAGACTAGGATAAACTTAAGGAAATAGTTGTCGGGTAAAGTACAACCAACCGTCGGCTAAAGCACCACCAACCGTCGGCTAAAGCGTCAAACTTTAGCCAATGACATGCAACACTTTTAGCCGCGGCACCATGAAACGTCTTCGGCTAAAGAATTTCAGCCGACGACACATTCCCCTAGGCCAAACTTGTTGAAAACAAACTTGATTTATATAGTAGCTTTTAGAATTATCTTGAAATATCATTTACAAATTGTAAAAGTCTCATGCATGTACCTAGTAAATTGTATTCACTAGAACTTATCATTCTAGAAATATTTAGAGACTTGTATTTAATCATGTATCTAGAATAATCCATGGAGACCTATAAAAGAGGTCCTCCTCCACCATTTTATATTAAGCCAAAAAATATATGAGTAAATAATATAAGAAGTATTTTCCTCCCAATATTTTCTCTTCCATTTTAAACAATTTACTCAACCTCCAAATTATTTTCCAACAAAGTGGCATCGGAGCCACGAGGTTCTACTTGAGGAATGGCGATTATACAATCATTTCAATTCCCCATGCTCAACAAGAGCAATTTTGATAATTTGAATATCAAGATGAAGGCGCTTTTGGGAGTCAACTACGTATAGGAGATCATGGAGAATGGCTACGAGGAGTCGCGAGAAGAAGCCGAGTTATCTCAATAAAGGGATAAATTACGAGATGCGATAAAGAGGGACAATAAATCTCTCTATCTCATTTATAAAGCGCTAAGGGACAACGACTTCGAAAAAATCTCGAGTGCAAGCACTGCCAAGAAAGCGTGGGAGAAGCTCCAAATATCTTGCAAATGAGCCGAGCAAGTAAAGAAGGTACGACTCCAAACCTTAAGAGGAGAATTCGAGTCATTGTATATGAAAGAGTCTGAATCGGTTTTGGACTATTTTTCAAGAGTTTTGGTGGTTTCTAATCAAATGAAAAGAAATGGTGAAAAATTGGAGGATGTTAGAATTATGAGGAAAATATTGTGCTCATTAACTCCCAAATTTGAACATATTGTGGTGACTATTGAGGAAACTAAAAATTTGGAGGAGATGACTATTGATCTCTTATTGGGATCATTATGAATAAAAAAAAAAAAAAAAAAACAAGAAATTATTGAGCAACTTTTAGAAATGCAAGTAAGTGCTCAAGACAAAGAGGAAGGTTCAAGCAAAGACCAAGGACAATATGGGAGAGGTCGAGGTCAAGTACAAGATCGAGGTTGAGGTCATCGATGTAACACCCCAAACTAGGCGGATATTACAGTGCCGTGGACCCCCGACTGGGACCCACCAGGTGAATAAAAATTAATGAATTAAATAATATAATTGTAGTATCGAACCACATTATATCATCAATTACTCCGATGAGGAGTTTCATTATAACACACCCAAGATAATACCGAATACATGTATATTTTATATGAAGATAAAATACACAACACTGAATGAAACGGAGTATCCAAATGGAAATCTGCAGCGGAAAATAAATGACAACAACATGAATGACTGAAAGGATTGGGGCCCGATACTAGTATCACTAGGACTCCTCGCCGTCAACGTTCTATTCCCGTGCTTTTGCCTTGCCATGACCTGAAAACAAAGTCCCCCAACGGGGTCAGTTACACAGAACAACAATCCTCAAGGGTTGAATAAACACAATCATGATATATCTTTAGTTGTGAAATATCCTTAGTTATGAATTTAAGCTGAAGAGGGGCATCATAGTACGCCCGTAATGTTCTGTGCAAGTGTACAAGACGAGTGCCCGGACACACCAATCCTTATACCTAATTAGTCTCACGGAGGTAAACGTTACCATGTGCACAGTCCAATGTATCGGTGACCCAATACATGACCATCGTGTGCTCGACTAAAAATTCCACACATACACACCCGTCCATGCAATATGAATCCAGAAGGTCATATGAACAAGAATGACCATAATGAATATCAATGAATAATAATCCGACAAAGTCAAGAATGACTCACTGAGATGAAAATAATAGTGAAGTGAATGATAGCTCAATGAAATGATTGGAACCATCGTTCCTCGTGAATGAAGTGATTATTCGACAATTACAAATCTCAATATGGTTAATACAATTAGGAATGAGTTATGATTATGAATGAACAACAACAAAAGGAATGAATATCCTTTTAACCGAGTAAGAATAACTTACTCAATACCGATGAAGAATGTCCTTCCACGAACAACGTCCTAAATGAGATGTCGGTCACTCGAACAACCTTGAATAACACAATTTCCAACAATCCGTTCAACATACGAATCAAACACGATGATAACTAAATCAAAACGTCGATACGTCTAAACCAAGTTCATTGGGGCATTATACCGAACACGTTGTAACCAATCTTCGATTGTTTACAATCAATCCTCAATTATACCAACATCAAATCCCCAAGAAGTGTTTCAAAGCATCAGAACATCTTCAATACGATCAATAATCCAAAATGAATATCCAAATTCGTGATTACAAAAACAATTAATCGAAAACCCCCAAATCCAACTCAATATTCAAAGTGTTCTTGAATGACCTTTCAATAATCCAATGAATATTTATACACACTCATAATCATACGTACATCTCTTCATACAACATGATTATAACATCTGAAACATCATATCTCAACACAAAATCGAAATCCAAGATGTTGAAGAATATTACCTTTGAAGATCCAAGCACTTCGATCCGATGAAAACGTGTTAAATCGACTATCCAAGCTCCCCAAACGAATAAAGATGATGAAAACCGAACACCCTTATGATTGATGATGAAAAATATCTCCCTCAAGCTCTCTCTCTCGGAACAAAGTGAAGAAAATGAGAAAATGAGTAAAAAGTCCCGTCCAGGCCCTTGCCGGAAGTTACGGCCGTAACTCGGCCTACTTACGGCCGTAACATCCCAGGTCAACGGCCTTACGGCCGTAGCCAGCCATCTCGTACGGCCGTAACTCGGCTTCGTCCAGAAACTACCGACAGCCATACGGACGTACCCACACCCGTCTTACGGGCGTAACTCGCCCTCGTCCAAAACACCTACCGACAGCCATACGGCCGTACCCGCACACCTTACGGGCGTAACTCGACCGATACGGCCGTACCCGGCCAAACTTATGGGCGTACAACCCCTTCGTCGAAACTGACCAGACACCCTGCCTGCAACTTACGGCCGTATCCGGCCAAGCCTTATGGCCGTACCTGCCTCATCTTACAGCCGTATGCCGCAACCCTTACGGTCGTAAGTCCTTCTCGTCCGACAAATCCTGAAAATCACGAACACCCCCTACGGCCGTAGCCTGCCCACCTTACGTCCGTATCTCTCATTCGGCCAAAACAACCTTGATCCAACGAAAGCTTGTTACGGCCGTAATATAAGATTAGTTACGGTCGTAACTCGTTGCTGGACAAGAAGAAAATCCGACAACTCCGATTTCTCGCTACGATTGATGAATGATCTAACGTACAATACTCGTATGAATGAAATTAAGTCCAATAACACGCGATAGATGATACTTCCATCACAAGACTATATTCATGATGATTATGATAATACTCTCGTCTCCACTCTCAATCGGAGATAAATGACGATCGGTAACTGATACACGGTTACAAAATGCCAACGATGAATACAAATGAATGAATCATGATTGATGAGTGATTATTAATGAGTGAAAAATTATTGAATGACCATTACTGATTGATAATTACTGAATGATAATGAATGAATTAAAACCGGGTATTACATACTCCCCCCCTTAAAAAGAGTTTCGTCCTCGAAACTAAGGGTCAAACAACTCGGGATAACTCTCCCGCATAGTATCCTCGGTTTCTCAAGTAGCCTCTTCGACTCCGTGTCTAGACCACTGAATTTTAACCAAAGGAATCGTCTTGTTCCTCAACTGCTTGATTCGCCGCTCTAAAATTCGTGTAGGACGCTCCTCATATGAATGATCATCCGCTATCTCAATTTCATCGAACTGGAGTATGTGGCTCGGGTCGGAAACATACTTAGACAACTGAGAGACGTGAAACACGTTATGAATTCAGCTCAACGCCGAAGGTAGAGCCAATCGATAAGCCAGACTGCCTACTCGATCCAAAATCTCAAACGGTCCGATGAATCTCGGACTCAGCTTTCCCCGCTTCCTGAAACGGAAGATACCTCGACTCGGTGCTACCTTGACCAAAACGTGGTCACCCGTCTCGAACTCTAGCGGTCGACGACGGTTATCTGCATATGATTTCTGTCAACTCTGAGCTGTCAACAAACGACTCCTGATCAAAGCTACCTTCTCACGGGTGGCTATAAGCATATCGGGCTCGGTGCCGATTGATTCTGATAAGTCATTCCAACAGAAAGGAGATCGACAACGATGACCGTACAAGGCCTCGTAAGGTGCCATCTTAATCGAAGCATGCCAACTATTATTGTACGTGAACTCAATCAATGGTAGTTGGGCTTCCCAATCGTCTTTCCAATCGAGGAGGCATGCCCTCAACATGTCCTCCAATGTCTGAATAGTCCTTTTTGATTGTCTGTCGGACTGAGGATGAAAAACGGTGCTGAGATTAAGCTGAGTTCCCATAGTACGATGAACTGATTTCCAAAAATGTGACACGAATCGTCCGTCATGATCGGAAACGATACTCTTAGGAGTACCATGCAATCTCACTATCTCTTTGATGAACAACTGGGCAAGTCTCTCGGGAACCCACGTATCCTTAATCTCAAGGAAATGAGCCGATTTAGTTAAGCGGTCCACAATCACCCAGATTATATTCATGCCACGATGACTCGTCGACAAACTCGCGATGAAGTCCATAGAAATATCTTCCCACTTCCACTCTGGAATAGGGAGCGGTTTCAGCATACCCGCCGGTCGCTGATGTTCAATCTTGACTTGCTGACAGGTTAAGCATCTCGAAACAAAATTTCGCGACTTCTCGCTTCATATTACTCCACCAGTAATTTTGTTTCAAGTCTTGGTACATCTTGCTAGACCCCGTATGAATGGAGTAAGGGGTAGCATGAGCTTCTCTCAAAATCGAGTTTTTCAACTCGTCATTCGCCGGTACGCATAACCGATTCTTGAATCGCAATAGTCCATCCTCGTGGACCACAAATTCAGGGACTTCCCCTAAGCCACATCCTCACGGATGCGCAACAATGAGGGGTCTGAACCCTGATTCACTCTGATTACCTCCTCAAGTGGCGATGAAATCTCTAACATGCAAAGTTGCCCTTGCACTCGCTGGAGCCAGACCTCGATCTCGGGTCTAAAGAATTCCTGCTGAATCTCTTTCTGAACTGTTAAACGAGCAAGCATTTTCTCCTGAACGGACTTACGACTCAAGGCATCGGCAACCACGTTTGCCTTACCCGGGTGGTACAGGATCTCGATATCATAATCTTTGATTAGATCCAACCACTTCCTCTGTCGCATATTTAACTTCTTCTGAGTAAATATATACTTCAAACTCTTATGATCGGTGAATATCTGACAGGTGACGCCATAAAGGTAATGACGCCAAATCTTTAACGCGAAAACCACGGCTGCTAGCTCCAGGTCGTGGGTCGGATAATTAACCTCGTAAGGTCTCAATTGCCGTGAACCATAGGCAATAACCTTCCCATTCTGCATTAGTACACATCCGAGACCCTGTCCGGACGCATCACTATAAACCACAAATCCTTCTGTCCCTTGCGGTAAAGAAAAGACAGGTGCTGAGATTAACCGGCTCTTGAGTTCCTCAAAACTCCGCTGACACGCGTCGGACCACGTGTATTTCTTATCCTTTTGCAAAAGGTTCGTCATTGGTTGGGCGATTTTAGAAAATCCTTCCACAAACCGCCGATAATAACCGGCTAATCCGAGAAATCTTCGGATTTCCTTAACATCTTCGGAGGTAACCAATCTCAGATAGCCTCCGTCTTCTGAGGATCAACACGCACACCGTCTGATGAAATTACATGTCCGAGAAACGTCACTTCGGACATCCAAAACTCACACTTGGAAAACTTTCTATAGAGTTGCTCCCGTATCAACACGTCGAGAATCTGATGAAGGTGAAACTCGTGTTCTTCCCGGTCACGAGAATAAATTAAAATGTCATCAATGAAGACAACCACAAACTGATCCAAAAAGTCGATGAAGACCCGATTCATTAACTCCATGAATACCGCAGGTGCATTAGTGCATTAATTAACTCCACGAACTCATAATGACCAAAGCGTGTTCGAAACGCCGCCCTCGCGATATCCGACTCTCGAATGCGCAACTGGTGATATCCAGATCTTAAGTCGATCTTGGAAAATACTGAAGCTCCCTGAAGTTGATCTAAGAGATCATCAATACGGGGTAGAGGATACTTATTCTTGATCGTCACCCTGTTCAACTCCCGATAATTAATACACACAGGAAACGAACCATCCTTCTTCTTGACAATTAACATTGGTGCTCCCCACGGGGACGCACTCGGTCTGATATAACCTTTCTCGAACAATTCCTCGAGTTGATTCTTCAACTCCTGCATTTCGGTCGGGTCCATACGATATGGTGTCTTTGATAATGGGGACGTACCAGGCTCCAACTCAATCGTGAATTCCATATCCCTCGGTAGAGGTAAACCAGGTAGCTCGTCTCGGAGTACATCGTCAATCGATAACAATGATACCACGAATGGTTGAACACCTCGATTGCCTTAGAACGGCCAATCGATGAAAATGATACAATGAATGATGGAACACCTCGATTACCTTAGAACGGCCAATCGATGACAATGATACAATGAATGATTGAACACCTCGATTGCCTTAGAACGGCCAATTGATGACAATGATACAATGAATGATTGAACACCTCGATTGCCTTAGAACGGCCAATCGATGACAATGATACAATGAATGATTGAACACCTCGATTGAGTAATTTCACTGCTTCCATCATATTAATGATTCTCCTGGAGCAATGGGGATTACCTCCCTGAAATACACACTCGGCTCCAACGACTGGAATGATAGTGACCATATGCTTACGAACACTGAGGATGGTATCATGACGATCCATCCAACTAATACCCAATATTACATCGTCCTTTGGTAATTCCACCACGATTAGGTCCACCAACCAATCGCGGTCATTAAGCTTAATTCGGCCAGTTCTTAACCTCATGATTTTCGAAAATTCTTCTACCGTCAGGTAGACCAATGATATAAGGCCCACAATTAATAGGACTATCCAAGTTAAGTCTATTCAAACATCATTCGAAAATGAAAGAATGCGGTGCACCAGTATCAAAAGGGTACACATAGGTTGAGATAAAATTACGAGTATACTTGAGATCATTTGGGCCTCGGATCATCGGTCCTCTTCATCGTGTGAATTCGGGACTTGCCGGCCCCCGAACTGGATGCTCCCGTCTGATAAATATGAGCTCCGCCTTTATTCGCTTCTGTCGTCTTAAACGACGCTGACAGAGCAGTCTGATTCTGAATCGCTGATTGCTTCGGGGCCTGAGATGCCACCGGAGTCAGCTTGGAGTCCCTTCGGCAAAAACGGGCCTTATGCCCAACAATCCCACAATTATGGCACGTGATAGACGGTTTCAGACACTTAGTGCTGTAATGACCCGGCGCTCCACAGTTGAAATAGGTGATGGCCAAATTGGCCGCTTGGGACTGAGATCTCGCAGGATTAGGCGTCGTAGGAGGTCGTTCAGAAAAGTTAGGACTCACATGAGGCTTCTTGAAGGTTGACGAATCGCCTTCGGACTGATTACGCTTCGTTGATTTCTTGCTGACAGATGAAGGTTGTTGCTCAGCAATTTCCTTAGCAGCAGGCTCATACGGGAGAGTTCTCTCGATTAATTCGGCCAGAGTGGCGCAATGATGATTGAGCAATTGCATATGGGTCATCATGACCTGCATAAAAGTGAGTGGATCAACCCGAACATCTTCCGATCGAGCGGAGTCCTGGGTACGGTTTCCCGACAGTGAGTGATTATTCCTCGGCCCTGCCCGCACCGCGGCCTCTCCCCGTGCATCCCCTGACAGCTCTCTCCATACTGAAGTAGGAAGGTCGCATGATAATCATAGATCTCGTATGAGTACCGCATTATGATTTACGCCATGAAATGATGAAAATGAGCATACACGCTCTAACACAGTGATTACATGAATGATTAACTGAGATGAGATGATTATCTGATGATATTCTTGAAATGATTATCTTGAACAAGTTAACAAGAGTAATGATATGATTCTCAAGATCAACAACTGAGTGATGAAATGAATTGAGTGATTAATGAGTTAACATGATCAACATGATTAAAATGAAAATGATGTTTGAGGATTGTTAACTGATGACTTATGAATGAATGATTCTCATTGCCAGAAATTATACCATGGCATTAGAAGTCTTACAGTTCTTTCGGTCTGATGGGCTCGGCATTTACACAGGTCACACGTGACGCGAAAGTCCAATGATACTAGTCCGATGACGATGATTTCAAATGAGACATGACTCGGAAGGTCGTATTCAAAACCACGCTCCGATACCAACTCTGTAACACCCCAAACTAGGCGGATTTTACAGTGCCGTGGACCCCCGACTGGGACCCACCAGGCGAATGAAAATTAATGAATTAAATAATATAATTGTAGTACTGAACCACATTATATCATCAATTACTCCGATGAGGAGTTTCATTATAACACGCCCAAGATAATACTGAATACATGTATATTTTATATGAAGATAAAATACACAACACTGAATAAAACGGAGTATCCAAATGGAAATCTGCAGCGAAAAATAAATGACAACAACATGAATGACTGAAAGGATTGGGCCCCCTACTAGTATCACTGGGAATCCTCGCCGTCAACGTTCTATTCCCGTGCTTTTGCTTTGCCATGACCTAAAAACAAAATCCCCCAACGGGGTCAGTTACACAGAACAACAATCCTCAAGGGTTGAATAAACATAATCATGATATATCTTTAGTTATGAAATATCCTTAGTTTTGGATTTAAGCTGAAGAGGAGCATCATAGTACGCCCGTAATGTTCTGTGCAAGTGTACAAGACGAGTGCCCGAACACATCAGTCCTTGTACCTAATTAGTCTCACGGAGGTAAACGTTACCGTGTGCACAGTCCAATGTATCGGTGACCCAATACATGACCATCGTGTGCTCGACTAAAAATTCCACACATCCGCACCTGGCCACGCAATATGAACCCAGAAGGTCATATGAACAAGAATGACCATAATGAATATCAATGAATAATAATCCGACAAAGTCAAGAATGACTCACCGAGATGAAAATAATAGTGAAGTGAATGATAGCTCAATGAAATGATTGGAACCGTCGTTCCTCGTGAATGAAGTGATTATTCGACAATTACAAGTCTCAATACAGTTAATACAATCAGGAATGAGTTATGATTATGAATGAACAACAACAAAAGGAATGAATATCCTTTTAACCGAGTAAGAATTAACTTACTCAATACCGATGAAGAATGTCCTTCCACGAACAACGTCCTAAATGAGATGTCGGTCGCTCGAACAACCTTGAATAACATAATTTCCAACAATCTGTTCAACATACGAATCAAACACGATGATAACTAACTCAAAACGTCGATACGTCTAAACCAAGTTCATTGGGGCATTATATCAAACACGTTGTAACCAATCTTCGATTGTTTACAATCAATCCTCAATTATACCAACATCAAATCCCCAAGAAGTGGAAAATACGATTAATAATCAAAATGAATATCCAAATTCGTGATTACAACAACAATTAATGGAAAACCCCCAAATCCAACTCAATATTCAAAGTGTTCTTGAATAACCTTTCAATAATCCAATGAATATTCATACACACTCATAATCATACGTACATCTCTTCATACAACATGATTCTAACGTCCAAAACATCATATCTCAACACAAAATCAAAATCCAAGATGTTGAAGAATATTACTTTTGAAGATCCAAGCACTTCGATCCGATGAAAACGTGTTAAATTTACTATCCAAGCTCCCCAAACGAATGAAGATGATGAAAACTGAACACCTTTATGATTGATGATGAAAAATATCTCCCTCAAGCTCTCTCTCTCGGAACAAAGTGAAGAAAATGAGAAAATGAGTAAAAAGTCCCGTCCAAGCCCTTATAAAATGCCGGAAGTTACGGTCGTAACTCGGCCTACTTACGGCCGTAACATCCCAGGTCAACGGCCTTACGGCCGTTGCCAGCCATCTCG
Source organism: Orobanche coerulescens (assembly GCA_033398695.1). Classification (NCBI taxonomy): domain Eukaryota; kingdom Viridiplantae; phylum Streptophyta; class Magnoliopsida; order Lamiales; family Orobanchaceae; genus Orobanche; species Orobanche coerulescens. The sequence continues at coordinate 167,606,578 of CM065805.1, read as the reverse complement.
TACGGCCGTAACTCGACTTCGTCCAGAAACTGTCGACAGCCATACGGCCGTACCTGTACCCATCTTATGAGCGTAACTCGCCCTCGTCCAAAACACCTGCCCACAGCCATACCGCCGTAACCGCACACCTTATAGGCGTAACTCGACCGATACGGCCGTACCCGGCCAAACTTACGGGCGTACAACCCCTTCGTCGAAAATGACCAGACACCCTGCCTACAACGTACGGCCGTATCCGGCCATTCCTTACGGCCACACCTGCCTCATCTTACGGCCGTATGCCGCAACCCTTACGGCCGTAAGTCCTTCTCGTCCGACAAATCCTGAAAATCACGAACACCCCTTATGGCCGTAGCCTGCCCACCTTACGGCCGTATCTCTCCTTCGGCCAAAACAACCTTGATCCAACGAAAGCATGTTACGGCCGTAATATAAGATTAGTTACGGCCGTAACTCGTTGCTGGACCAGAAGAAAATCCGACAACTCCGATTTCTCCCTACGATTTATGAATGATCCGACGTACAATACTCGTATGAATGAAATTAAGTCCAATAACACGCGATAGATGATACTTCCATCACAAGACTATATTCACGATGATTATGATAATACTCTCGTCTCCACTCTCAATCGGAGATAAATGACGATCGGTAACTGATACACGGTTACAAAATGCCAACGATGAATACAAATGAATGAATCATGATTGATGAGTGATTATTAATGAGTGAAAAATTACTGAATGACCATTACTGATTGATAATTACTGAATGATAATGAATGAATTACAACCGGGTATTACAATGGATATGGACGTGGACGTGGACGGGGAAGTTTTTGCAATAATAATGAAAGAAAGGAGTTCACAAGCGGTCGAGGGAGGGGCAACTGCAGTCGAGGTATGATAGATCTTCAGTAAAGTGTTATAATTATCACAAATTTGGGCACTATGCTTCCGAATGAAGAGATGCTAAAGTTGAAGAGAAGGCCAATTTGATAAAAAAAATACAAAAGAAGAAAACGCGAGCTTACTTTTGGCGTACGGAGGAGAAGATGAAAGACAAGACGTGACATGGTACCTCGACACAGGTGCAAGTAATCATATGTGTGGCAAAATAAATATGTTCGTGGAGCTTGATGAGTCGGTAAGTGGCAATGTCTCTTTTGGTGATGAATCTAAAATTCCGGTGAAAGGAAAGGGAAAATTTTAATTCAGCAAAAAGATGGAGGGTTGCAAAGCAATCAACACACCGGTAGAATGTGGGATCAAGTTATCCAAGAATAATATAGGATAAAAAGTGGAACCGACAGTATTCATGAGCTTGGTTGGGAGTTTATGGTACTTAACTTGCACAAGGCCATACATACACTACACCATATATGGCCTATTGAAAGCCCATTACATGTTTTTGTTGCATAAAGTGTTGCTATAGATAAGAAATTTGCTAATCTATTGCAATATTTCCGAAAAGTGTTGCATAAAATGGGAAAGTATTGCAAGCCTAAGAATCATTTTGAAAATTTTATAACTATTGCAATACAGTACTAAAGTGTTACAATACACATAACAATTTTGGTCAACTTGAGCCAAATTTGCAGGCGGGAGTTTACTTTGAGTGGGTGGGCAAAAATTAGCACCAAGTATTTTGGGACCAAAATTTTTATTACACAAAACTAAGGGGTGACAATGATTCAAGAATTCTCATCTTCCTCCTATCTCGTTATCTTTGGGCTCGTCAGTCGTCACTACACTACAATCAATAAAAATTGAAACCAGAAAACTTGCGAGAGGACAGGCCGAAGCAGACCCGCTGGGAAGAGAGAAAGAACTCCGAAGTAGACGACCTACCTTCTTGGAGTACGGGCTGGGAGAAGCTACAAGAACAAGGAACAACTACTCTTCCAACAAAGAAGAACAAGGTAGCCGCCCTTTCCGATCTCAAATCGTTTTTTTTATTTTAGCAGATATGTGCAAATAATCGGGCTTTTTAAGTCATTTGACCCTGGCATCTTATTCCGGTTGGAAGTGCAAGGCAACAATCATCTGTAGCGGGCTAGCTCACTGCCTCACACCACTCTTAAGAATTGGCACCGCATCCTAAACCTCTGGTCACTTCACTTGGATTTCATGCTTGACTTGTTGTTATTTAGTAGGATTTTATGGGATTAGTAGGATTTTGTGGGAATTTTATGTTAATATTATTTTATTTTGTGCAAATTTTGTCGTAATTTGGTGTTGATTAGTGGAATCATTTTCTGTTAATTAGTGGAATTGTGTGTTAATTTTGGGAATATTTTATGTTAATTTTGTGTTAGTTTTATATTGTCTCTGTAAGTTTGTGTTTATGCTCTGTTCTTGTATGTAATAATGTGCTATAATATGTTGAATTTTTAGTAATAACAACATGTTAATTAATGTGACATGTCTTGTCTCCGTAACAATGATGTGCTTAGGTCTTTTTTGATGTGCTATGTTATTTTTTTGAACAATGTTTCTGCAGAAAATGGATGTTGAAGGAGAGAAATGGATATCACTTCCAAAGTACACTGATAAATATAGGAATGGGGTGGAAGATTTTGTTATCAAAACATTTTCCAAATATGCCGTAGGAAATGAGTTGATGTGCCCTTGTAAAATATGTAGTAATGTGTTCTGGAGTGGTGCCAAGGGTATACATGAGCATCTTGTATGCAATGGTCCTTGTCCCCATTCTTTTGAATGGATTTACCAGGTCTCAAACCTTAAGATAGACAGACTTGCCGATGGGATGGATACTAATATAGGTATAGGTTTAGGAGATGAGTTCGAGGCCATGATACATAATGAATATGGGAATGCTAATGATGCTAGTGAACATGAAGTTAGAAATGGATTGAATGATGATGCAAGGAAATTTTATAGGCTTGTTAAGGAGGGTGGGCAGCCTTTATATCCCGAGTGTAAAAAATTTACTCGATTAAGTTTCATAGTTAGGCTTTACCAACTAAAGTACATTCATGGATTTAGCGAGTCGGCATTTAGCGATTTGCTTGAGTTGATAAAGGAGGTTTTTCCCAATGCAAATCTGCCGTCATCTTTAATGTGGCAAAGGGTATGATTAAAGACTTAGGTCTTGATTACCAAAAGATACATGCATGTCCAAATGACTGCATGCTATTTTGGGCTGAAAGTGAGGCCCTGGATATTTGCAACAAGTGTGGAACATCAAGATGGAAAGTAGTTGGAGATAAGAATAAGCCTAATTCGAACACAAATTTGTCCAAGGAACATAAAATTCCTGCAAAAGTGATGAGATATTTTCCTTTAAATCCAAGGCTGCAAAGAATGTTCTTTAGCTCTGATTTCTCCAACTCAATGACATGGCATGGTTTAGCACAAAATAAGTATGGCAAGTTGAGGCATCCGGATGATGTCCAGGGTTGGAAGTTGATGGATATCAAATATCCTGAATTTGCGGCAGAAATACGAAATGTTAGGTTAGGTTTAGCTGCAGATGGATTTAATCCTTATCGATCAATGAATATTTCTCACAGCACCTGGCCAGTTGTGCTGGTAAATTATAACCTTCCCCCTGGTTAATCATGAAACAAGAAAATCTAATTCTTTCAACCTTAATCCCTGGCCCTATTTATCCTGGTAATGAAATCGATGTGTATATGCAACCGTTAATTGGAGAGTTGAAAGTATTATGGGATGTTGGAATAGAAACTTATGATGCAAGGGTAGACAACATATTAAAGCTACACGCAAGCCTCTTATGGACGATAAGTGACTTTCCGGGATATGCAAATTTATCGGGTTAGAGCACAAAAGGTAAGCTAGCCTGTTCTTCATGCCACTATGAGACCTCATCAATATATTTCAAACATAGTAAGAAGGTTGTATATTTAAACCACAGAAAATTTCTTCCTCTTGACCACAAGTGGAGGTCTGATACGTGGAGATTTAATGGAGATGTGGAAATGCTAGTAAGCCTTGAAATGTCAACAGGAATGGAGGTTGAGGAATTGTTGTGTGGTTATGAGAATGATTTCGGTAAGCAACAGACGAAGCATAGAGGTTCTTCATCAGATTGCCCTTGGAAGAAAAAGTCCATTTTTCTCGAGTTACCATATTAGAGTAGTAATATGGTTAGGCATAACCTTGATGTTATGCATATTGAGAAGAACATTTGCAATAAAATTTTGGAGACTTTGTTAAATATCGGGGGCAAGACAAAAGATCATCTTAATGCTCGTCAAGATTTGGAAGAAATGGGGATTAGAAAATTTCTTCATCCTGTCAAATGTGATGATAACAAACATGTTGAAATTAGAGCAGCTAGTTTTGATATGACCAAAAAAGAGAAAGAAGTCTTTTGTTTAGTTCTGATGAATGCTAAGTTACCACACAGATCTACCTCTAATATAAGTCGGTGCGTTCAAATTAAGGAGCGGAAGATATCAGGTTATAAGTTTATTCTTCGTTTTCTATTACAATTTGCTGTGGTTAAAACTCCGAAACCTGAGGTTGCAATACCTTTGATTAGGTTGGGTGCATTCTTCAGGGGTATATGTGGCAAAGTCATTGAATTAGAAGATGTTGATAAGTTACAAAATGAAATAATTGAGATACTTTGTCAACTTGAAATGGTCTTTCCACCGGCATTTTTCGACATAATGGTTCACTTACCAATTCACTTGTGTAAGGAAATTGAACTCGGTAGACCGGTCCACTTAAGGTGGATGTTCGGAATTGAAAGGTATTTGTGCAAACTGAAATCTTATGTTCGAAATAAGAGTAGACCAGAAGGTTGTATAGCAGAAGGCTACTTGGTAGAAGAATGTTTGACATTCTGTTCTAGATTTTTTGATGAGCAGTGTAAAAATAGAAGTGATCCAAAGGACTGTGACAAAGATGTTGGATATCCTATTGGATCTCGTAAAAACAGAGAAGGGAAGTCTATACATCTGGACGAAAAAACATGGACCAAGGCTCATCGTTACATATTATTCAATTGTGACAACATGGAAATCGAGAAGCTAAAAGAGTAAGTTGTTATGTATACGTAAAATTTTGATTCAAATTTTCAAAGATCATGAAGCATTATAAGTAAACTAATTTGTCGCTATATATAATAAATGCAGTGACCACCGTACTTTGGTTGAAATAGCTGCAAAGTCAAAGAGGTTTAAAAGAGAAAGAACGCATAAGTCTGAATTTCACAAGTGGTTGAAAGAGGTAGTTCGAAACAAAGATGATATTTCACTTGAATTGTCATGCTTGGCAAAGGGGCCTCGTCGTGCAACAAAGAGATTCTCTGGTTATGCTGTGAATGGATACAGATTTCACACCAAGCAGAGATGGTAGGTGTACGACACAAAATAGTGGTGTCTTTTTCACTGCCTTAACCACCAGTTTCGCGAGTGCAAAATACCAAAATCCAGTAGTTAGAGATGTAGGTTACTATGGTGCAATTGAGGATATCATTGAAGTCGACTACTGGGAAGCATTGACTGTTGTTTTATTTAGGTGTTGTTGGTACCAAAAAGATAAGGATTGATATGGGCTAACAAGAGTGAACTTCAATAGGTTATGTCAAAAAGAGGATCCCTTCCTTCTTGATACACAAGTACAACAGGTCTTTTATATTGAAGATCCTACTGAAATTTTTTTGCATTTTGTTATCAAGAAATTTCCGAAGGATCCGTATTCTGAAGTAGAAGACGAGATGAATGCAGTAGAAGATGTTAGTGACATAGGTTATGTGTCGCGAGGACAAATACCTATTGATGATATCATCAGTTGGTGCAGAGATGACGTTCCGACGAAACAAATCCCTATTGCACCCGGGATAACGTTGAAATCTGATGAATAGAGAACTTATTTGTTTTTCTTAGTTGTGCTAGTTTCCTGTTTTTGTTGTGTTTGGTAAGTGTGGTTCATCATGTTTTTATGTAATTGGTACTTGAAAATGAATTAATTTCTTGTATTAGTTCATTATTAGTGCTTTCTTTATTTTTTATTGACTTAACTGCATATTTTTCATTTAGAACTTTGCATATTTCTTGTATTAGTTCATTATGCTTTAACTGCAGTTGCATTATTATTAATTAATGCTTTTTTTATTTAGTTCATTATCAGGGCTTTCTTTATTTTTTCTCGGCTTAACTACATGTTTTTCATTTAGAACTATGCATATATCTATTGCTAATTAGTTTTATTTGCTATTTCCATTGCTAACTATTTTTCTTATTTTTCTTGTTTTCAGGATGGCGGATAAAGATTACGTTCTCAGGTTTTTTCACATGGGACATTTCTCAAAAACTGAATATATAGGTGGGCAATGTAAAGAGATTCCAGAATACGTAGATTCTGATAGATTATCGTACACGGTTGTGATGGAGTACGTGAAGGATGATAAAAAATACACAGAAATTGGTGGTGTTTATGTGAAGAAAGTACCGAGTGGTTGGAAGCTTATTGAAAATGATCGTGATTTTCAAGAGTTTGTAACAACAGTTGAAGGAGAGAGGTTGGATTTTTATTTTGATCATATAATTGACAAAAATATAGAGCCAAAGTCACAAATGCAGCCACATGTAATTGTGCGACCAAGAACACAATTTTTTGAAGGTAATACATTTGTGTTGAGATGCATTCATTATTTTTGGTTATCACTTGACGTGTAGATAGTGATGTTAATATGTTTTCACATCCACTCATTGCGCCAATAGCTTTACAATCAAACCGTAAGTTTGTGACAATAGATGGGCTGAATAAACAAAGGGAAAGTCGTCGATTCGCTCATGAAAAGTCTGCTACTGATCAACCTGAAGCTGAGACTGGACAGGGGAACTCAGAACAAGTTCTTCCAAAGGTTAAATATATTGATATCTACGGTTTAGTTACTCATATATAATATATGCCTTGGGTCTAGTTTAATATTTATGTACAGATTCTTTATAAATTTCAGATAACGGAGTATGGAAAGAAAAGGATGTTGCTATAATATCCGAATAAATTGTTGAGTATCTTCATCTGTATTTGAACCCTGTATTATTCGAATTTGTAATATCGATAATCGAAGTATGATCTTTTCCGTATTCGTATCCACATGCATGATAATATCAACTTATAATTCTTCAAATGTAACTACGCCATAACGTACACTAGCTAGTAAGCGTAACATACGTTATGTGCTACAGATAGCGTACGTAATACTGCCAATAATTGATCAAGGCGGTGGGCACATGGGCCAGCTGGTGGTGGGCTCGGATAAAATTCCCGCGGCATGAACCTGGACAGTTTTGGGTCAACGGGGATTAACGTACGCTAAGTGAAATATATAGCGTACGCTAAGTATGGTTAATTACGTACGTAACAGTGTTGATGTAGCATACGTAAGAGAGAATAGGAACGAGGCAGTAAGCTATCATTGGACGATAACGTATGCTAAGGATAGTAGATAGCGTACGCTAAATATATAACGTACGTTAAGCACTAAGGCTAACGTACGTAAAGCTTAGGACAGTATAAATGGGACAGCACCCCATTTCATTTCACCTCGTTTCCTTTCACTTCTCTTTCGTTTCCTTCAAGTCCAGAGAGTTCCCCTTGATAATTAAACACTTGTTTAGCATCCCTACTTAGTCATTGAAGTTGAGAAGCACCTTGGATTGGTACTCAAGCATCCTAAGTTGGATTCTATCGATTGCCTTGACGTTTTCTTCACATTAAGGTATGTTGATACTTTCTGAACTCTAATCCTTGTTCTTAAGGAATGATATTGTTGCAAAAATCCTTACACGCAAGTGCACGTCATCGTTTACAAGTAATAAAGTGATAAGTAGAGTATCGTTCCCACGAGGACTGAATCTCTAACTACCGATTTCTGTGTATTCCAATTTTATCTGAACAATCGAATTTGGGATTTGCGATTAATAACTAAAAGAATTACTAAAAGACTAGTAGAAAACAATGGCTTGAATAAAATAAATCAAATGATGAATAAGTCTAGGATTCTGAATCCACCTTAGTTTATCCGAATTTACTCTCGATTATCCGTAATAAATAATTTTCCCAGTTTATTGAAGGCGGATATTGCTAATATATTCTACCGCCTCTCCCGAGGTCAATAGATTTATCTAAAGGTGAATAACGCACTCTATCCCTAGGTGAATTAATTCGTCAATAGGCGAAAAGCATGAAATATCCCAAAGGCCACGTAGTTCCTATGAGTATATTCCTATCTCACAGAATAAAACGGTCCTCACCAATAGTTCCTCACCAAATCTCCTCTCCCGATTCGAAGTGAATGATTTAATCAATACAACTATTGGCCAGATAATTGCAAGCATTAAACATAATTGGGAAAACTCAATAAAAAGGTAATTAATTGGATAATCTCAATCAATTCGTCAAAACAAAGGTTTCATCAAAACCCTAGATCAGGGCTTTAGCTTGACATACTAATAATTGAAAATACAGAATAAATAAATGAAAGCATAAAATTCAAACGCAGATGAAGCTCGGATTCCTCCGTTCTTCAGCTTCCGCCTTCTGCCCTTGAAGTCTTCTGCTTCCCTTTTCTTCTGCCGTCTCCAAGCTTAAGCTCTCAAAAATTCAAGATCCAAAGATTAAAAGATGATTTAATTAGGGTCTTAAACCCTATTTATAGCTCAGCACATCTCCAAATTGCGTCCGTATCAGTAGGTCGAAAACTGGCTTCGAAACAGCCCAAAATCCGCGCGAACAACCAAAAACCGTCAAGTGTGCCGCGACGCACTAAATCTGTGCCGCGGCACAGAGTACAGTTTACTCTGCGCTCGGCTGGTGTCTTCTTGTGCCGCGGCCCTGCTTCCTTGTGCCGCGGCTCATAGCCAAAATATGCCGTTTTCGCCCGTTTTGCCTCGTTTCAGCTTCCGAACTTCAATTTCCTGTCAATCATACAAAATTAAGGCATTAAAAGCTCATTTAGACAATTTCACTCTCCAAAATACTACAAAATAATGATAAATAAGCGTATAAAAATACGCCTAACAAATACCCCCAAACTTAAGCATTTGCTTGTCCTCAAGCAAAAAGAATTAAATTCAATAAAAGAATGTCGTGAATCATCGTGCAACTCACAGTGTTCAACCTAATCAATACTATCCTGTAATTTTCTCTAAATAATACGAGTGTCATAATAGCGAGCTGCACTCAGAATAATGATTCCGCAAAGAAATCAAGTTCAGTCCTAATCACTCGTTCATGAAGAAAATCCAGCTCAAAGATTAACAAAACGTGAGTTAAATCAACCGTCAATATGAAAGGCTAAAATAAACAAGCTAGTTCATCCCGTTCCACAGTCTAGTGGCACAATTTTCACGAGTTTCATAACAAATAAACCTCGGACAGTATCCCCCTTATATATATGTTCAAGAATTTGATTCGAGTTGACCACTAGGTTAGGATCTCGGGATGTTTCATCGGGATAATCCTAGGGTGGAACTTCCATTCTCATGTATAAGGAAACCGTTTGACGTAAAAGACACTCATGGGGCACATGGATGCTTCTAGTTACTAAGTTCCCGTCTACAGCGGAGAAAAAACTCGAATACATAATTTCCGCATGTCCGAATCAAGGTTGCCGTTTTACGCGAGAGTAAACAGCGGGTCACGCGAATACCCCCGGTTACTAGGCTCCCTATCATTGGCACATGTGAAATATCTAAATCACTAGTCTAATCAGGGTCGTCGTTTTACGCGAGAGTAAACAACGGGTCACGCGAATGCCCCCGGTTACTAGACTTCCCTTCATAGAACACACTATCTCAACTTTTGGGAAAACCTGACCGACTCTAAACTCAATCTAAGTGCCAACACGACTAATGAAACAGTACGACTCACTATCCGGAAAATGTAACCAAACGTATCGACGGTGATTTTAAAACAGGTATGTATCGTCTCTTATCTGCCAAGATCTCTACAATCACGAAAAATTTTGGACCTAATTGAATACTAAGCAGAAACTGAAATTACTAACTACAACTCGACTAAAACTCGACCGTTTCTTCAGAGAGAAAAACAGTGTCGTAACATCAGTATCACACAAATAGAAGCACGAACAATTCACGAATAAAGAAAAACTAAGACAAGCAAGGCTATCTAAATTTTTTTTTTCGTAAAGTAATGAAAAGTGCAACGAAAATAAAGTACAGCAAATAAAGTAGCAACTGAAAGTAAATCCCCCCCCCCCCCCAAACTTAGGACGTACATTGACCTCAATGGACAAAAATGATATGCAATAAAAGTAAAAGGTCAAGTACTCCGCTCCAGTCTGCTCAGGAGCTGGTGTCGGCATCGTCCGGTGAGCTTGCACGCTTCTTGACTACATCATGCGGAGTGTGAATAAATGAGCTTGCATCATCAAAAAGGAAGTTAAGTACGAGCTCTCAAGTTTAACATGATGTAGGGGTTGGGGATAATGTAATTCGACAACACGATTCATTGCATATAATTTTGAAAATGCCTATCTTACCAATTTTTCATTGCTGCAATTTATCAACCACCTTGTGTGCACAAGTTAAAATGAAGAACAAGAATTTTGATGGTTAATTCCAAATCCCAAAAATAATAACACAGATTATAACCCTGAATCATGACAACTATCATCAACAATTCGTTCATAAATATCAATTCCATCACAATATCAAATTCCTCATATTCCAACTCCATTTTAGAAACAACAATGAAGAACAACTAGAAATATAAAAATCCAAATCTTTTCACATCAAGAATCACTTATGATGTAGAAATCAAAAATTACCTGGAGAACTTGAGAAGGAGACTAATAGAATGGAATCAACTAACCTCATTGTGTGAAGGAAGGAAGGAAGGGAGGGAAGGAGTATCTTATGCAGGCCGATCGATTGAATGAGCCCTACCTGGCTGCTCTTATTTTGCGACGGGAGCCGCGCCACAATATAAGTGAGCCGCGGCCCAAAGTACAGTAGGACTGGGACGTTTTGTAATGTCGTCGGGTGCCGCGGCTCAGTTTTCGTGTGCCGCGGCTCAGTGTGTTAGTGTGCCGCGGCTCAGGTTTAGTGTGCCGCGGCACAAAGTACAGGCTCCCTGGGTGTTTCTTGGCCATTTAGTGTGCCGCGGCTCAGGTTTAGTGTGTCGCGGCTCAGCGATCTGGTGTGCCGCGGCTCAGTAAGATCATGCCGCGCACAGGTACGCTTTGATCGGCCATTTTTCATCACCGTGGTGTGTGCGGCTCACTGGATCGCGGCACATCATTGAATTCCTCCCCTTTGCTGATTCCTGCACAGAATTTTTAGAAAAACTCGTTAAAAGCGAGAGGCAGAAGCAAATCGAAGCACAAAAATGAAGGAAAAATAAGAATCACGAATGCAAGAAAAATAAAGAAATGCAAAAATCTACAACTACGAACTCGGGTTGCCTCCCGAGAAGCGCTAAGTTTATAGTCTTCAGCCGGACCTATTGGAAAACATTAGTTCGCTTTTCGCAAACTCCATTTGGTTTCCGCCCCGTTCATCGAACCGTTCATATTTTTGTTAAAATTATGACCATTGGTCGTTAGCGATTCGACTTTCGGTTCGGTCATCAAATGTTGTTTGCGAAAAGGTTTCGACGTGAATAACTTCCCGAAACACCCGGTTTTTCCATGACTAATTGTCCGCTGGGCTTTCGGCTTACTCTCCTCCTTCACAAACGCACTCAAGACTACAGCAAATTTGTCCTCATGCTCGAGGAACGCCACTCGTTCAACATCCTTCTTAAGACTTGGACCATTTGACACAAAATCTGAATTTTCCCAACGACGATTTTTTTGGTGCTTTCCTCTTTCAACAACATCCACACTTTCAATTTGTGACCTTTTATCAATACTTCCGGGACATGGAAACGAATTGAATACTTGAAAAGTAACTTGCTCGTCTTGGACCCTCAGAGTTAACTCCCCTTTTTCCACGTCGATAAGGGTTCGGCCAGTCGCTAGAAATGGTCGTCCCAAGATGATTGGAATATCTTCGTCTTCCTCCATGTCGAGTACGATGAAATCGGCCGGAAAGATGAACTTATCAACCTTGACTAATACATCCTCGATCACTCCCCTCCGATACTTTATCGATCGATCCGCCAATTGTAAGGAGACTGTTGTTGGCTTGGCTTCCCCAATATCCAGCTTTTTGAAAATCGACAGAGGCATGAGGTTGATACTAGAACCAAGATCGCATAGTGCCTTATTAAACGAAAGATTCCCCATGGTGCACGGTATGTTGAAGCTTCCCGGATCTTTAAATTTAGGTGGGAGCTTCTTTTGAAGAATTGCACTGCACTCCTCTGTCAAGGCAACCGTTTCAAACTCCTCAAGCTTTCTTTTCTTCGATAATATCTCTTTCATGAACTTGACGTAACTCGGCATCTGTTCCAATGCGTCGGCGAACGGAATGTTTATGTGAATCTTTTTAAACACATCAAGGAACTTAGAAAATTGTTTGTCCACCCTTCTTTGCTGTAATCTCTACGGAAACGGAACGGGGGGCACACATGTCTTCGAGTTATCCGGCAAATTTATTGAAGGTTTCAAATCCTTCGACTCCTCTGGCTTTAAATCCTTCTCTTCCTCAATTTCCTTCTTCTTTTTACACCGCTCGGGCTGATTCAGCACCTCTTTCCCGCCTCTCAAGCTGATTGCGTTTAGACTCTCTCTAGGATTTGTCTCTGTTGTGCTCGGCAATGCTCCCTCCGGGCGAGCTGTCAGCACATTAGCAATTTGGCCCAGCTGGACCTCCAAGTTCCGAATGGAAGCGGAATGATTTTGCAATGTAGCTTCAGTACGGGTCATAAATTGACTCGTATTTGCTGCTAATTTTGCAAGTGCTTCCTCGAGAGACACTTTGGGGGCGGGAGGGGGCTGCTGTTGATTCTGGGCGAATGGGGGCTGGTGTGAGTTTTGTCCGTTTCTCCATGAAAAGTTGGGATGATTGCGCCACCCCGGATTATAAGTGTTGGAGTACGGGTTATTCGGACGATTCCCATTTCCCACGAATTGAGCCTGCTCCATCTGATGTTGCTCGAACGGGTTTCCAACTTGACACTCCGCGCTCGGGTGTGATCCGTTACACCAATTGCATGTCTCAATGGTAACGGGGGAAGGTGCGTGCGAGAATGCCTGGAGCTGTTGGGTCAAAGCGGCGACTTGAGCTGACAAGGTGGAAATCGGATCATTGCTTGAAACTTCCATGACTCTCTTCGGTGTCAATCTTTCCGATGGCCATTGGTATGCGTTTGCGGCCATATCTTCCAAAAGCACGTGTGCCTCGGCCATAGATTTTCCCATGAAGGCCCCACCAGAGGCCGCATCCACGAGGGTGCGTGTAGAAGCACTCAAACCATTATAGAACGTATGAAGCTGAAGCCAATCAGGAATGCCGTGATGAGGGCATCTTCGTAGCAAATCTTTATATCGCTCCCACGCCTCGTGGAGCGATTCCATATCGTACTGACCAAAGGTGGTTATTTCGTTTCTCAACCTTGCCGTCTTAGCTGGTGGGAAGAATTTGGCAAGGAAGGCTTGCGCTAATCTCTCCCATGTTGTAATCGACCCCGGTGGTAAGGAATTTAACCAAAACTTTGCTTTATCCCTCAAAGAGAAAGGGAAAAGCCTCAATCGGATGGCATCGTCGGAGACACCATTTGTCTTAAACGTGTCGCATATCTCAAGGAAAGAAGCAATATGGGCATTCGGGTCGTCATTCGGCAGTCCACAGAATTGGCTTGCCTGCACCATCTGAATAATAGCAGGCTTGATCTCAAAATTATTAGCTTGGATAGTGGGACGCCGAATTCCCGAAAAATTAGCGTTGATCTGCGGCATGGCATAATCTCGAAGAGCTAGTTCCGATTGAACTTGCCGCACTTGGTTATCTCCTCCTTGGACTTCGATATTCTCGGCCATGTTGACCGTCGTCTGCAACTCTCTTTTCTCCTTTTTGTTCCTTCTTAGCGTGCGCTCGAGCTCGATATCCAAAGGTAGTAGGCCTTCGTTACCGAGTTTTCTCATGCACTACACGAAAGGCCCTGAAAGGAAAAACAAATAAACGAAATTAAATATACAAAAAATAAAAATAAAACGTTCAAATTAAGACTGGAAATACTTAAATCGATATTAGAAAATTTCAGTCCCCGGCAACGGCGCCAAAAACTTGTTGCGAAAATCCTTACACGCAAGTGCACGTCATCGTTTACAAGTAATAAAGTGATAAGTAGAGTATCGTTCCCACGAGGACTGAATCTCTAACTACCGATTTCTGTGTATTCCAATTTTATCTGAACAATCGAATTTGGGATTTGCGATTAATAACTAAAAGAATTACTAAAAGACTAGTAGAAAACAATGGCTTGAATAAAATAAATCAAATGATGAATAAGTCTAGGATTCTGAATCCACCTTAGTTTATCCGAATTTACTCTCGATTATCCGTAATAAATAATTTTCCCAGTTTATTGAAGGCGGAGATTGCTAATATATTCTACCGCCTCTCCCGAGGTCAATAGATTTATCTAAAGGCGAATAACGCACTCTATCCCTAGGTGAATTAATTCGTCAATAGGCGAAACGCATGAAATCTCCCAAAGGCCACGTAGTTCCTATGAGTATATTCCTATCTCACAGAATAAAACGGTCCTCACCAATAGTTCCTCACCAAATCTCCTCTCCCGATTCGAAGTGAATGATTTAATCAATACAACTATTGGACAGATAATTGCAAGCATTAATAATTGGGAAAACTCAATAAAAAGGTAATTAATTGGATAATCTCAATCAATTCGTCAAAACAAAGGTTTCATCAAAACCCTAGATCAGGGCTTTAGCCTGACATACTAATAATTGAAAATACAGAATAAATAAATGAAAGCATAAAATTCAAACGCAGATGAAGCTCGGATTCCTCCGTTCTTCAGCTTCCGCCTTCTGCCCTTTAAGTCTTCTGCTTCCCTTTTCTTCTGCCGTCTCTAAGCTTAAGCTCTCAAAAATTCAAGATCCAAAGATTAAAAGATGATTTAATTAGGGTCTTAAACCCTATTTATAGCTCAGCACATCTCCAAATTGCGTCCGTATCAGTAGGTCAAAAACTGGCTTCGAAACGGCCCAAAATCCGCGCGGACAACCAAAAACCGTCAAGTGTGCCGCGGCGCACTAAATCTGTGCCGCGGCACAGAGTACAGTTTACTCTGCGCTCGGCTGGTGTCTTCCTGTGCCGCGGCCCTGCTTCCTTGTGCCGCGGCTCATAGCCAAAATATGCCGTTTTCGCCCGTTTTGCCTCGTTTCAGCTTCCGGACTTCAATTTCCTGTCAATCATACAAAATTAAGGCATTAAAAGCTCATTTAGACAATTTCACTCTCCAAAATACTACAAAATAATGATAAATAAGCGTATAAAAATACGCCTAACAGATATGAGCATGCTTCTGAGATCATTGGATTAGTGAGTAACCCTTTAAGTTGAACACCATGTTGTTAGAAGTTAAGATGAACTTATTTGAGACCTTCCTTGAGTAAGAAGATTATTAACCAATCATTTTCGAGTTGAACCTACGACATAGTTTCTGAGATTTATTACACATTTTGGATGTTAATTTTGAGTCACTTGTTTACCAAGGTATTGTTAATACCATCACTTAGAATGGGGATATTCAAGGAAGATGAATTCTTAGGATTTTCACCAAGAATAATCCAAGTGTAGAATAAAGTATTCTTCAAGCACAATTCATGATTCGTAGTGATTTTTGGAGATGATGATATTCATGTTGATGTTTTAAAAATGATCAAGACTTGTGATTATTGTCACCCTCATTAACCGAACTTCATATGAGCAATTATAATCGAGTTTGGAATATGGTGTTGTGATGATATATTTATCCTTGAATTCGAAGACGTAGAACACCGAGGGATCATTCAATTTCGCATGAGAAATGTATTTGTGAGTATAACGTACGTTAGGCATCATGCATTACGTACATTATATCATCAGGTGAGACAGTCGTCTGATCAGAGAAGAGAACTGTCAAATACATGCTTAGCGTATGTTAGGCTTTGGAGCTTACGTACGCTAACGTACGGACTTAACTTACGTTACGCTGGGTATGTAACAAACGTTATGAAGACATCAGGCAGGATACGTAATATTGACAACTTTCGGCCATAGTTTAGGATGTTAGATGTTCATACGTTAGTTATATGACGTAAGATGAAACCAATATTATTTCTTTTATTTTAAGGTCCGAGCTTTGCAACGTGATTGATCGAAGGGGCGACCTTCAAGTGTATTGCTATCCGTCGAAGTATTATCCTTGTCGTCAATTTGAGGTAAGTACTTTAATTATAATTGTGCATATTAATGTCGGTTATATTATTGTTGTATTATGCATACTTGTTGTGATTAATTGTCCACCATCCATTGGTCCGACGCGATCATCATGGGAATCTATAGCTGTGTGCGCTGGATCATTGGACATGTAATTCCACCACGCGTTGGTCCGACGGGATCATCATGGGAACCTATAGCTGTGTGCGCTGGATCGTTGGAATACCATGAGTATGTTGAGATTGTCATGATGTGTTACGTGTTGTTAATATTTCTCATTGGAGAAACTTGCCATGATTATTGTTGAATAAATCGTTATTGTTTAATTATCGTACCTGTACTAGCATCATTGTGCTAACCACTTCGGGGGTGAACATTTGTGTTATGTTTAGGATCCAGGAGAGCGGAAAAACAACCACTAGAGTTGCATGACGGCGAGGGTGCAGAGTGATATTATGTCCGGATTACTTTGTCGTATGTTTGTGTTGTTTCAATAAAGTACTCGAGTAGGTTGTCTTTTGTTATGATGGGTTTGGGTATGTATTAATATTCACCGTTGGACGTTTGTATTTTCAGTATTGAATCAGAATCGTTGTATTTTATTTTTATGTCCATCATTTTTTGGTGTTGTTATTGTCATTTCGTTTCTTCAGCCTTGTAAATTCTTACGTAAAAGAATTTACGGCACTATAATATTCCTGAATATATCGGGGGTGTTACAGTTGCAGGTTGCAGAAAACAAAAGGAAGATACATGAGTTGGGAATAAACAAACTTGTTGCTGGTCTTGATGTGAAAAATGTCAAAGAAAATGTTCAAGCGGATGATGAACTAAACTTTGACAGAGAGTACGTTCCTGGACATGATAGTTTGTCTGAGACTGAAGAAGAAGACGAAGAGATGGTGGCAAAACAAGTTGCTCGAAAGAAAATAATGATGAAAATGAAGGAAAAATAGATCAAGAAGGTGACCAATCATGTCTCAAGTTTGTTAATAACTGTTTAGCAGTTAATTTATAAGTTTGTTAAATTCATTTGTGATCATAACTATTTAGCAGTTCAAATATTGGTACTAATTTGTGATTGCATGACAGATTGAGACTACTACGCACTCTGAACCAGCTGAAAATACCACACCCCGTAACTCAAAATTCATCCCCTGTTATAATTGAGAATTTACCACCTCCCCCCCATTTGCCTAAAGATTCACAATGCTTACCATTGAAAGTGGCACCTGCAAAAAAAAAATAACAACCAAGGAATTGGTTCAATGGAAGCATACATGTTGATGAAAGATCATTAAAAGTCCCTTGAAAAGGGAAAAAAACATGTGGATGATGGTGGTCAGACATCTCATTCACAAACTCATGAAGAGACAGTTGAAACTTTAGCAGGTAATTTTAGGTTTTCTTGATATTGGCTTGAATCGAATATTATGTTGATTCAGTAGTAAAGTGTTTTGTACTACTGTTATGTGCACCGAAAAGCAGAAAGCGTAGAGGACCTACACGAATGAATAATGTGTACACAAGGAGGCCTCATGAAAAGAAGATTATTAAGTTGAATTGTGAGTTACAGGCCGTGGCTGACAATGACAAGGACTTGTCTGAATTTAAAAACTTTTTAGGGACATTAGGTAGGCAATCTGTCCCACTTGATTTTCTCTCTTGTCACAAATTTCCTGAACAACCGAAGCAGGACCTATGGACTTTTGTTAAGGTAAACTCAAAATATTGTAGACCTTTTTTATGATCTCTAGCTTTTTATTGTCTTTAGGTTTATATATAGTAAGTCTAATTAAAAGATCAATTGCGTGCCGCTGAGATGTAAATGCCACTAATAATTTTACCGAATAAATTAGACAAAATATGAAATTCCCGAGGAAGGAAGAACCTATACATTGCGGACTATTGGTGCTTTGTGGAGGCTGTACAAGAGCCGGATAAAGAAGGACCATTATCTCAAATATGAAAATGACGAGGATACGCTAAAAAACAGGCTCAATGTCATTTCATTTGAAGAATTCAAGGTGCTTCTCAAATACTGGGCGGATGAAGAAGTTCAGATATATCCACTCATATATAAATATGTTAGCTAGTACTTAAGCTTTTCACAATGTTATTTTCAAAAGATTGTTGTAAGTGATTTTTTATATTCTCTGCGCCTTATTGAATGGTCAGGATCGAGCTAAGAAAAATGCAGAAAATCATAAGTTGATTGTAGAAACGCACACTACTGGTCGTAAAAGTTTTGCACAAATTGGCGAGAAAATATTATGTCCAACATTCCCCACTTTGATATTTTCTTGCACTATATAGTTTTAATATTATTCCATTCCTTGCATTACATGGCAGAAAGCAGAAAATAATATTGAACCTCAAAAACTAGCTCGAAAAGACGATATTTATGTGAAAACCCATAAATGGAAACCAGGACATGAATACAAGGTAATGATGTAATAATTTAATTATTTTAGTCCTTTCATCTTTTCAAGTTTCTATAATTTTTTCTTTAAAGGTAGGCTTTCAGTTTTAATGTGTTTGTATTTTTGTTTAATCATGTTTATTTGTAGACTACAATTGTTGCTGAAGATGACAGTTGGGAGCAAGTCAAAAAACCAAGCCATGGACCGAATTGGCTTCTAGGTAGATCTGGAAAATGCAGAAAAATAATGAAAGATCAGCAGCCAAAACTTTTTAGTTCCGGTGCTACAGCTACTGATATTGATGATTTGAAAAAGACTATAAGGGAGGAAATCATGGCTGAAATGCAAGACATGGTAAACAGAAAGTTGTGTGAGAAAATGTCAAAGGTAATAGCAAAATAGGGAGAAATCAACCCGGATTTAAAACACCTTGATGTTGAAGAGTTGTGTGCTGGTAGTGATGAAAGTGAGGACAGTGATGAGGATGACGATCATCGCGAGGATGACAATGATCACCAGGACGACGAACGTGATGATTGATGATCAGTACTTAACTACTTATATTTTCTATTTGCATACTTTTGGTAGTAAGTTGATATTTTGACATGAAAGACTATGTTTAATGTAGAATTATGGTGTAAGTTGACATGTATGTTTCGACTTTAGACTTAAGTACTAGATGTAAGATGATATTGTGATAAAAGCTGACTATGTTTGGACTTTATTGACATATGTTTTGTTGGATTGGCTATTTGGGAAATTTGAAATGTGATTTCTGGTTTGGTATGCTTTTGTGCATGCTATATTGAAATTTCAAATAGAACCTTGCAATTTGGATTAATAAAAAGTGTTGCAAATAAGTGTTGCCAATAAAGTCTAAAACATTACAATAGGGATAAAAATGTTGCAGATAAATGTTGCTAAAAAACCAAAAAGCATTGCAACAAGCATCAAAATGTTGCAATAAATTGACTTTTTAACATTTTAACTCAATAAATGTTGCAAGCAAGTGTTGCATTAGTCTATTGCAACACCTTAAAAGTGTTACTTAAACAGACTAAATTGTTGCAATAAAGACGCTATTGTAATACTTAACAAAAGTTGCAATAAGTACATAAAACGTTGATATATGGGTCATAGGCAACGGCCGCAAATGCAACGCCGAATTTTGGCTAAAATGTTACATAAAACTCTAATGTAACATATATGTGTAACACCCCAAACTAGGTGGAGATTACAGTGCCGTGGACCCCCGACTGGGACCCACCAGGCGAATGAGAATTAATGAATTAAATAATATAATTGTAGTATCGAACCACATTATATTACTAAATACTCCGATGAGGAGTTTAAGTACAAAATACCAGGACAATACCGAATACTAGTATATTTTATATGGAGATAAAATACACAACACTGAATGAAACGGAGTATCCAAATGGAAATCTGCAGCGGAAAATAAATGATAACCACATGAACGACTGAAAGGATTGGGGCCCCCTACTAGTATCATTGGGACTCCTCGCCGTCAACATGCTCTTCTGAGGATCAACACGCACACCGTCTGATGAAATTACATGCCCGAGAAACGTCACTTTGGACATCCAGAATTCACATTTGGAAAACTTTCCATAGAGTTGCTCTCATCTCAATACGTCGAGAACCTGATGAAGGTGAACCTCGTGCTCCTCTCGGTCACGAGAATAAATCAAAATGTCATCAATGAAGACAATAACAAACTGATCCAAAAAGTCGATGAAAACCCGAATCATTAACTCCATGAATACCGCAGGTGCATTAGTTAACCCAAACGGCATTACCACGAACTCATAATGACCATAGCGTGTACGAAACGTTGTCCTTGCGATATCCGACTCTCGAATTCGTAACTGATGATATCCAGATCTCAAGTCGATCTTGGAAAATACTGAAGCTCCCTGAAGTTGATCTAAGAGATCATCGATACGGGGATACTTGTTCTTGATCGTCACCCTGTTCAATTCTCGATAATCAATACACAAGCGAAACGAACCATCCTTCTTCTTGACAAACAACACTGGTACTCCCCACGGGGACGCACTCGGTCGGATATAACCTTTCTCGAACAACTCCTCAAGTTGATTCTTTAATTCCTGCATTTCGGTCGAGGCCATCCGGTACGGTGCCTTCGATATCGGGGACGTACCGGGCTCCAACTCAATCATGAATTCCACATCTCTCTGTGGAGGCAAACCAGGTAACTCGTCTGGAAAAACATCGGCATATTTCCTCACTACCGGAATATCTGTCAACATTATTGGTGATTTCTCAGTTTTGGTCATATAGCACCAATAACCACTACACCCCCGACTGAGTAATTTCACTGCTTTCATCAAGTTAATGACCCTACCGGAACAGCCGGGATTACCTCACTGAAAGACACATTCGACCCTATCATATGAAATGATAGTGACCATATGCTTACGGACACTAATGGTGGCATCGTGACGATCCATCCAATCAATACCCAAAATGACGTCATCTCTCGGTAAATCTACCACGATTAGGTCTGCTATCCATACACGGCCATGAAGCTGAATTGGACAATTCTGAATCTCACGATTTCCGATAATTCTCCTACCGTCAGGTAGACCAATGACATAAGGCTCACAACTAGTAGCACTACCCAGACGTAGTCTACTCAAACATGACTCGGAAATGAATGAATGCGATGCACCAGTATCGAAAAGGGTACACACAGGTTGAGATAGAATATCGAGTGTACCTGAGATCATCCGGGACTCTGGATCGTCGGTCTTCTTCATCTCATAAAATCGGGGCTTGCTAGTTCCAGCACCGGACGCTCCCGTCTGATGACTATAGGCTCCACCTTTATTCGCTCCTGTCGTATTGAACGATGCAGACTGAGTGGACTGATTATGAACAGCTGACTGCTTCGGGGCCTGAGATGATGCCTGAGTAGGTTTGGAGTCCCTTCGGCAAAAACGGGCCTTATGCCCAGCAATCCCATAGTTATGGCAGGTGATATTCTGCCTCGGACACTTGGTGCTGACATGACCAAGTTCCCCACAGTTGAAACAGGTGATGGCCGAACTGGCAGCTCGGGATTGAGATTCTGCGGGCTTAGGCGTCACAGTAGGTCGCTCATAAAAAGTAGAGCCCGCACGAGGTTTCTTGAAGGTTGTTTGACCGCCTTCAGACTGATTACGATTCTTGGACTTCTTGCTAGCAGATGAAGGTTGCTGCTTAGCAATCTCCTTAGCAGTAAGCTCATAAGTAAGAGCCTTCTCAATGAATTCGGCCAGAGTGGTGCAATTATGATTAAGTAACTGCATCCGCATACGGGGTTTCAGCCTCTTGCTGAAATATTTAATCTTATCTGCCTCGGAATGAATGATAGATGAGGTGAACGGAAGAAGTTCCTGAAATTTCATGGCAATGGCGAGAACATCCTCGTCTGCTGAGGGGTCGGGAGTGAGTAATTCTGACAGTTTGGCCTATCTGAGTGGGGCCGGATAATACCTCTCCATCATGAGAGTCTTGAATTGATCCCAAGTACATGATCCGTCGGTGGGCTTCAACGACAACCACCAAGAATGAGCGCTCTTACCCAGGTAGTAAGCCGCAACAGAAACTTTGTGTCCTTCGGGACACTCTACCATAGCAAATAACTTCTCGAAATGCTCGAGCCAATGAACAATATCCGCCGGCTCAGATGAGCCCTCAAATGTAGGTGGCCTTTGGCGAGAGATGTCGCCGATGATACTGCCCACACTCCTCTCTTGCCTCTGAGGTGGCGGCGGCGGAGCCTGTTGATTTTGAGTAGCTGAGTTATGTATTGTCTCCATTAGTTGTGTCATCTGAGTCATTTGGGCCATCATGCCCTGCATAAAAGCGAGTGGGTCAACCCGAACACCTTCTGACTGAGCTGTGTCCTGGGTACGACTCCCTGATAGTGAATGATTACGTCCAGGTGAATGAGTGGCAGCATCACTGCTCGATGAGTTAGCAATGTTCCTAGCATTCGCACGTGTATTCACACGAGCTCTCGGGATTCGGCCCGCACCGCGGCCTCGTCCTCCGCTCCCTCTGCCTGCTCTCTCCATACTGAAGTAGGAAAGTCACATGATGATTATATCTTTCGCATGAATATCACATTATGATTACGTCATGAAGTGATAAAAATGAGCATACGCGCTCTAGCACAGTGATTACATGAATGATTAACTGAGGTGACATGATTATCTGATGAAATTCTTGAAATGATTATCTTGAACAAGTTAACAAGATTACAAATATGATCCTCAAGATCAATAACTGAA
The DNA here is from genome assembly GCA_033398695.1 of Orobanche coerulescens. Taxonomy (NCBI): domain Eukaryota; kingdom Viridiplantae; phylum Streptophyta; class Magnoliopsida; order Lamiales; family Orobanchaceae; genus Orobanche; species Orobanche coerulescens. Next base: position 167,583,473 of record CM065805.1, on the reverse strand, counting down.
CTGTGAAATGAACTGAGTGATTAATGAGTTAACATGATCGTCCCGATCAAATGAATGATGAAAAGGATTGTTGACTGTTGAATGATGAATGAATGAATAATGCCAGAAATTATACCATGGCGCTAGAAATCTTACAGTTCTTGGTCTGAGGGGCTCGACATTTGCACAGGTCACACGTGACGCGAAAGTCCAATGATACTAGTCCGATGACAACGATTTCAAATGAGACATGACTGGGAAGGTAGTATTCAAAACCACTCTCCGATACGAACTCTGTAACACCCCAAACTAGGCGGAGATTACAGTGCCGTGGACCCCCAGCTGGGACCCACCAAGCAAATGAGAATTAATGAATTAAATAATATAATTGTAGTACCGAACCACATTATATTACTAAATACTCCGATGAGGAGTTTAAGTACAAAATACCAGGAAAATACCGAATACTAGTATATTTTATATGGAGATAAAATACACAACAGTGAATGAAACGGAGTATCCAAATGGAAATCTGCAGCGGAAAATAAATGACAACCACATGAACGACTGAAAGGATTGGGGGCCCCTACTAGTATCACTGGGACTCCTCGCCGTCAACATGCTCTTCCCGTGCCTTTGCCTTGCCGTGACTTGAAAACAATATCCCCCAACGGGGTCAGTTACACAGAACAACAATCCTCAAGGGTTGAATATACACAATCATGATATATCTAAATTATGAAGTATCCTTAGTTATGAATTTAAGCTGAAGAGGAGCATCATAGTACGCCCGTAATGTTCTGTGCAAGTGTACAAGACGAGTGCCCGGACACACTAGTCCTTGTACCTAATTAGTCTCACGGAGGTAAACGTTACCGTGTGCACAGTCCAATGTATCGGTGAACCCAATACATGACTATCATGTGCTCGACTAAAAATTCCACACATTTGCACCCGGCCACGCAATATGAACTCAGAAGGTCATATGAACGAGAATGACCATAACGAATATCAATGAATATTAATCCGTCAAAGTCAAAAATGACTCACCGATATGAAAATAATAGTGAAGTGAATGATAACTCAATGAAATGATTGGAACTGTCGTTCCTCGTGAATGAAGTGATTATTTGACAGTTATAAGTCTCAATACGGTTAATACGATTATGAATGAGTTATGATTATGAATGATCAACAACAAAAGGAATGAATATCCTTTTAACCGAGTAAGAATTAACTTACTCAATACCGATGAAGAATGTCCTTCCACAAACAACGTCCTAAATGAGATGTCGGTCGCTCGAACAACCTTGAATAACACAATTACCAACAATCCGGTTGAACACATGAATCAAACACGAGTATAAATAACTCAAAACGTCGATACGACTAAACTAAGTTCATTAGGGCATTATATCAAACACGTTGTGGCCAATCTTCGATTGTTTACAACCAAACCTCGACTATACCAACATCAAAACCCCCAAGAAGTGTTTCAAACCAATAAAACATCTTCAATACGACCAATAATCCAATATGAATATCCAAATTCGTGATTTCAACAACAATTAATTGAAAACCCCCAAATCCAACTCAACATTCAAAGTGTTCTTGAATAATCCTTCAATAATCCAATGAATATTAATACAAACTCATAATCATATGTATATCTCTTCATACAACATGATTAAAATTTCCAAAACATCATATTTCAACACAAAATCGAAATCCAAGATGTTGAAGAAATTACCTCTTGAAGATCCAAACACTTCGATCCGATGAACACGAGTTAAATCGAGTATCCGAGCTTCACAACCGATCGAAGATGATGAAAATCTGAACACCCAAGTGATAGATTATGGAAATCTCTCCCTCAAGCTCTCTCTCTCGGATATAAGTTGAAGAAATGGGAAATGAGGAAAAAGTCTCGGCCAAGCCCTTATAAACTGCCGGAAGTTACGACCGTAACTCGGCCTTCTTACGGCCGTAACATCCCAGGTCGACGGCCTTACGGCCATAACCAGCCAACTCGTACGGCCGTAACTCGGCTTCATCCAAACACCTGCCGACAGCCTTACGGCCGTATCCGCACCTGACTTACGGGCGTAACTCGCCCGATACGGCCGTATCCGGCCAAACTTACGGGCGTAAGCCCCCTTTGTCGAAACTGACCAGGCACCTTGCCTGTAACGTACGGCCGTATCCGGCCAAGCCTTACGACCGTACCTTCCTCGTCTTACGGCTGTATGCCGCAACCCTTACGGCCGTAAGTCCTTCTCGTCCGATAAAACCTGAAATTTACGAACGCCCCTTACGGCCGTAACCTGTCCATCTTACGGCCATAGCTCGCCTTCGGCCAAAAACGCCTGGGCACCCTGCTCGACACGTACGGCCGTAACCGGCCAAGCCTTACGGTCGTACCTGCTCAACTTACGGCCTTATGCCGCAACCCTTACGGCCGTAAGTCCCGTTCGTCCAAAATGGCCTGAAATCAACGAACGCCTGTTACGGCCGTATCCGACCATCCTTACGGCCGTAACTCATTGCTGGCCAAGATGAAAATCCGACAACTCCGATATCTCGCTACGATTGATGAATGATCCGACATACCATACGTATGTGAAAGTGAACAAGTCCAACACATGCCAAAGATGATACTTCCAGCACAAGACTAGCAATCACGATAAAAATGATAATACTCCCATCTCGGCACTCAAACGGAGATGAAATGATAATCGGTAACTGATATACGGTTACAAAATGCCAACAATGAACACAAATGAATAAATCGTGAATGATGAGTGATTATTAATGAGTGAAAATTACTGAGTGACAATTACAGACTGATAATTACTGAATGATAATGAACGAATTACAACCGGGTATTACAATATGGGGTCTAACAATACACTTTTTTGGGCTTGCAATAGGCCATATATGGTGTAGTGATACTTTATGCCACGGGACTCGTAAGTCGATATGTGGAGCATCCAACCACTACACACTTAAAGGCAGCGAAAAGAATTCTTCGCTATCTCAAAGGTATGATAAACTATGGTTTGTTCTATTCAAGTACTAATCAATATAAGCTCTTCGGGTACAGTGATAGTGATTGGGATGGAGATAATGAACATGTGAAGCTGAATATACTGCTGCCACATTCAATGTTTGCCATGCAGTCTAGCTTAAAGATTTATTGGAAGAGCTTGGATGGCCATAAAATGAGCCAACCACAATCTGCGTGGATAACAAGTAGACGATTGCTCTAGCAAAGAATCCAGTATTTCATCATCGAAGCAAACATATAGATACACGCTTCCATTACATCAGAGAATGCATTGCAAATAAAAAAGTTCAAGTGGAGTATGCAAAATCACAAAATCAAGTCGCCGATATTTTCACCAAGCCTCTCAAGTTCGAGGATTTTGCCAAGTTTAAGGGGATGTTGAAAATAAACTTGATTTATTTAGTAGCTTCTAGAATTATCTTGAAATATCATTTAGAAATTCTAAAAGTCTCATACCTAGTAAATTGTATTCACTAGAAGTTGTCATTCTAAAAATATGTAGAGACTTGTATTTAATCATGTATCTAGAATAATCTATGGAGACCTGTCAAAGAGGTCCTCCTCCACAATTTTGTATAAAGCCAAAAAATATTTGAGTGAATAATACAAGAAGTATTCTCCTCCCAAATATTTTGTCTCCTCAATTTTAAACAATTTACTCAACCTTCAAAATTATTTTCCAACAAAACTATCCACTTTACGCGGTGACTCCGACCGGTTGTCCGCCGTTGTTCGGTCGGCCGGTCGTCATTTAAAGTCCTTGTTTTGATAGTGATATGGGTTAAAGGGTACAAGCCAATGTAAATAATAAGTGAGCAAAAATAAGATGGAACAACCAATCGAACAGTGAGGTTGAAATCCCTAGTTTCCACAGTCCAGAAAACGAATTGAGATTCACTTTATTTTTGTCACAGAGACACAAACAGTTTTAGTTCTTAAGGAATCAAAGGGTTTGGAGCAGATAACACAAAAAGAAATTTGTAAAAATCCTAGATATTAAGGACAATATATATATATATATATATATAGGGGTTTTAATTTCAGAACTCTCTTAAGTGCGAGAACTGCGAGAACTCCTCTAAACCAATGAGATTTTTTTGAATATTAAAAAATATTATTAATTCAAAAGGGTATTATAGTAAAATACAATTTTTATTACGGGAGATAACCCCTACTGATGATAACCCCTACTGATGATAACCCCTACTATATATATAACCCCTACTATATAGTAGGGGTTATGGGTTGTATGCATTGACATGATGTACATTATGTATTATTAGGAGTATAAAAGGTTGTTCTCGCACTTAACAGGGTTCTGAAAATAAAGTTACACTATATATATATATATATATATATATATACACATATGGATTGATTATGGTGGATACACCCATAACGGTGAAATCTAGAAACCAATTGCATTATTAAGTAATTTCATTGCATATTCATATTATTTGTTGTCAGAGTTGGTCCGCTAAGATATGCAATGATAATGCAATAAAAAAATATATAAATGCATAAAATTTTACTCATCTACCGCCGTTAGATCACTAATATCAATGGCCTACAAAAATTTCTAGATTTCACAAGGTAATTAGTTTTCATATGATCTATTTCCTATATATATATATATATATATATATATAACAAATAAAGGACTAATATATAGTCTTGTAATAAACGGATTAAAAATTATGCGGAAGAATTGTAAAACCTCCTTTTTAATTATAGGCTAATATCTCCTTAAATAGAAACCCCACTGTGATGAACCTTAAATATTCACAAAGAACATCACCCGAGGCAGCAGCTAAACCATGCAATACACATGTAGCACTCAAAGATTCAAGCGTGTTAGTATTTGAACCAACCGGCCCAAATATATATAACTCCTTATTAATCTGGCCCATACTACTTAAAACCGGTCCAACTCATTTGGCAGCCCTTTTAAATGGGAGTCGTCCGATCCAGATGTATTACCATGCCCACAATGAAAAAAAGGCATATATATATATATATATTATTATTAACTTGCAAGGGGAGTGGGGGATAGCCTTTTTTTTTCTTAGGGTCACATGACTTATGCGGACAAAACAAGCGCGTTTCTTTATATATATATATATATTCACCACCCCCAACAGCATCCCCACGCATATACCCCCTTCCCTCAACCCACCAACTTAATTATCGAAATTTCTAGAATTTACCTCTGTGCTTCACTGCTCAAGACTCTGACTGCCGACGCCCGCCCATCACGCAGCACCCCGACGAAAAATCACCGCCCGCCCACTTTGAGGTATTTCTCTCTCCTTTCCGATCGGAGTGTGCTGCTAATGTTACGAATGAAGATGTAATGAATCGCTTTCAAAAGATGAAATTTCGTAGAGAACAACTGTAAAATATAATTTGTTTCACGTTTATAATGATATTGTACTTCGTTATTGATTTTTTTATTACGGTAATAAAAATTGTGCCCCTAGTCTTAGAAAATTCCGGATCCGCCACTGTGTATTACCTACACCTAATTTGAACCGTCCGATCTCCCTTATATTCCCCTAAACCTAACCCTCACTCTCTCATTTTCTCACCGCCTCACTCTCGTCGCCCCCCTTTCTTTTTCCTTCTCCTCTCTCCCGCGAGTTCTCCCTTCTCGGTCAAACTTCCGATTCTGTTCCCGATTCTCCCTACCTCCTCTCCCCCGTGAGCTTTTGAATATCGCTATGGAATCCCGTGACCGATTCCATCCTTGTGGGTATAAAAAGCCCTGCTGGGAGCTGGAATTAGTAAGTCGGAGAAAAAGGCGAGTTGATCCTTCTAAGAATCTGAGTGAAATTTTGAGATATCTTTGTTGTGATATCTCTGAGTGAGATCAGGAACGGTTTCTGAGGTTTCTGGGTTAAAAGTGAAGGAGCTACCGGGCTAGGTGGTCGACAGGCGGTGGTCGGGCATTCCTCTGTGGAAAAAGTTCGTATCGGTGTCAATTGCTAGGGTTTCGGAAGATCTGAGCCTATTCATCTCTTTCCTAAATAGGGGATTTTTCGATCTTTATTTATCTTCGATCATATTGCTGTTCTTGGTGATTTTGTGCAATTTATTAATATATATTTGTTATATATATATTTTTGGTATTTATCTATATATATATATATATATTATATATTTGTTATATATATATAAATAAATATATATTCTGCAGTTTGTTGCGTTAATTGGTTAGGATATTTCCGATAGGTTATTATCATTATCATTACTAACTGTATCGGCTCTTTGTGTTTCAGATTTGTTCTGGACGTTTGTAATCCTCTTCGGCAGCATCTGTTTCGGGTTTATTGCAATAATTATATTGGTTATAATTATACGTTCATTTAGTTGGTCTGTAATCCTTAAACCCTATCCCATAGAATATAAATTGTAATTGTTATATTCGTTTAATCCGCTTGTATTATCGATCCTGTTTTTAGCCAAAATTGTACGATCCGATACCCAACAGTGGTATCGGAGACCGTTTTGTCGGGTGTCGGGTCCTGTGGCATCTTGGTGATACGGAATAACCCAACCGGGTTTCCGCTCAGGTATCTCGTCTTAACCCTCTCTCTTACTGTTGGTCTCTGTTGTTTGATTGGACTGCCTGTTGTTGTTACTTGCTGTTTGCGCTTGCCGCAGACCATCTTGTTGCTTTAACTGGTTGGATTCCTTTCGGGTGTATTCTCGTTTTCCTTCATTAAAATCCAAACAAATTAAAACCTTAAAGTCCAAAAGCACTAAATCTTGCGCTGCCAGGACCGGAAGTGTCCCTCGGAACTTTGTCAAGAGCTTGCGGATCCCGATTTTAATTTAAATGGGTTTTAATCTCAAAATTCAAATCGAGTCCCTGAATTTGATTCTCATCAGCTGTGTGCTCTCTCGTGATCTTTGTGATTTTCGGGTTTTTTTGTGATTATCATATATTGTGTGTTACAATGGGTTCTTTCTCACTTTTTAATATTGCACCTTTTGATGGTAAAGAAGATTTCCAAATTTGGCAACAAAAGATGAAGGGCATTTTAATTAAACAAAAAGTTTTTAAAGCTATTGATCAATCCTTTTCTGATAATACTGCTGCCGATAAAAAGGCTGAGATAGATGAATTTGCGTATTCATCAATTATTCTAAATTTGTCCAATTCTGTAATTCGGAAAATTGGTAAACATGATACAGCTAAGGCACTGTGGGAAAAATTGGAAGAGACTTACACTGAAACTTCCCTGCCTAACAAACTGTTTTTACTTGAAAAAATTTTCAGGTACAAACTTGATTTTTCAAAGGATATAAATGATAGCCTCGATACTTTTACTAAATTAATCAAGGATATCAAATAATCTGGTAATAAAAATATTGATGAATACACCCCGATTGTTCTTTTAAATGTCATTCCTGACTCATACAGTGATGTTAAATCTTCTATCAAGTACGACAGAGATAAAGTAACTCTTGATACTGTAATAAATGGTTTGAAAAGTAAATAATTGGATTTGAAAAATAATAAGGGGAATAAATCTCTAGGTGAGGTTAATTTTGTGAGGGGAAGGCCTCAAAATCGCTTTAAAAAACAGAAACATTCCTCAAGCCAAAACCAACAGAGTAATTTTTCTGAAAAGAAAAAGGGTAAGTGGAAGAGTATGTCTAAGTCTCAACCTAAGAACCGTAAGTGTTATAACTGTAGTGAATCTGGTCATTACATTCATGAGTGCACTAAACCAAAGAAGTATCATCAAAACGATAACGCCAACTTGATATCTGAAAATGCCCAGGTAGATGAAGTTTTCATGGTGTCTGAAATATGTGAATAAGCTAATATTGTTCATACTCTTACTTTGTGTGAAAATGAGTGGCTTGTAGATTCAGCTTGTACGTTTCACATGTCGCCTTTTAAAAGACTGTTTTCTGAGTATAGAGAAGTGACCAACTGGTCTGTCTCTATGGCAAATGAGAAAAGATGTCAAGTGTTTGGTATAGGAGATATCAAGATAAAATGTGACACCAGTTATTTGTTAACTTTAAAGAATGTGAGGCATATTCCTGATCTCTGTCACAACCTTATTTCTTGTGGTACCCTTGATGATGAGGGTTATGAAGGCAATTGGGGCAATGGAGTTATGAAAATCTTAAAAGAAAACTTGCGTTTTCAATGCTATAAAACAGAATAACCTCTATGTGAAAATTACAAAATATGATTCTTTTGTGAATGCAGTCTATGTTGACCTAACTGATTTGTGGCATAAACGTCTAGGTCATTTAAGTAATAAGGAATTAGATATTTTGCAAAAACAGTGCTGTTTTGGGAAAGATAAATTATCTTGTGTACCATTTTTTGACTCCTGTGTGGTAGGTAAATAACATCGTGTAATGTTTCCTAATCCTCATTCCCCTAGATCTCCTACTTGTTATGATACTATGCATTATCTGCATGCTGATGTGTGGGGGCCATCTAGTGAACCCACACACGGTGGAAATTGATATTTTTTATCTGTGATTGATGATTACTCTAGAAATGTCTTTATGTTCCTTCTGAAAAACAAATCAGATGTTTTTGACAAATTTAAAAATTGGAAAACCTTGATTGAAAATCAAACTGGAAAGAAAATTGAAATCTTAAGGACCGACAATGGCCTTGAGTTTTGCAATCAATTGTTTGATGAGCTTTGTGCTCAATCTGGTATTCGGAGACATAAGTCTGTTCCTTATACGCCCCAACAGAATGGGGTGGCTGAACGGATGAATAGAACTTTGCCCGAAAGGGTCAAAAGCATGTTGGCTATGTCTGGCCTTTCAAAAAGGTTCTGGGGTGAGGCTTTACTAATTGCTGCTTATTTGATTAATAGATCTCCATCTGTGCCGTTGAATGGTAATTATCCTGAGTGCGTATGGTTTGGTCGATCTATTGATTTTCAAATCTTCATGTATTTGACTGCTTTACTTATGTGCATCAAAGAAATGATAAGCTTGAGCCTCGTTCAGTGAGATGTGTGTTCTTGTGGTACGCAAAAGGGGTAAAAGGCTATAGGGTTTGGTTAAAGGCCAACCCGGTTTCAAAACGATTATTAGTCGAGATATTGATTTCAATGATAATGAATTTCCTTTCCTTTTACCAGATCCAGAAAACCCCCCTGCTCCAAATAAGGTGGAGCTGCACATTTTTTTAAATAATACGGATAATGTGCAAACTAAAACTGATCTCGATAATCATAATAATGCTGATGTGCATGATGAAACTGTAACACCCCAAAACCATCCGGGATATTACAGCGCTGTGGGTCCCGCGCCAGAACCCACTAGGCTAAAAACCATTTCAAAAACATTAAAAATGCCAAAAGGCCGACGACAGTAATATTTTAAAGACTCAAATATTTTCAAAAATATAGTTCTCAAATACCGTCACAAAATACCAGTTGAAAATACAAGGCGAAATGCCAAATCTCGACAGTTTCAAAATGTACGTTAAGCCACCACTTATACGTACCGATAAAATAGTTGGGGAAAAGGTTCAACGAAATAACCCAAGTTCGCAAAATGCCGAAAAGGCTATTTGAAATACACACGAGTTGGTAAAAATACCAGAAAGCCATTTCGAAATACACACGCAGCGGATAAAAACACAGTTCAAAAATACACAATTGCAGCGGAATAAAACAACCAGAAAAGAATAGTCGATTCTCAAAAATAATTACCCGGGAAGCTCATCACTTAACGACCGTTACTATCTCGATCTCCGAGTACATAAAAATAAAGCCCACGACGGGGTCAGCCACAATACTCAATAATGATATCGATCACATCATCATAAATAATTACATACCAATGTAATAATACTGTACGAATACTACCAATGTAATCTTACCGTCATAACCTTACCAATCCAAAGCAATCCTTACCATAATCCACATTTCGCATTCTCAAATGACGAAATGAACTCAACAACAATCATATGTACTGTATACAAACAATACTCAAATCCTCAAAAACATCATCATAACTTAAATGCGGGAAATAATCCATTCGTGCCAAATCCTGTCCGTCGGATTGCACCGTCAAATCTCAATTTGGATAAAACCAAATATACACGATATATCTGTAGATCAACTACCACAAAACAATGATAACAAGTCCTGAAATATCGACGTACAGTACGAATGCTCATACGATCAATAACAATGATCAATCAATAATGTAACAGCCCGAAAACAGTGGCTATTACAGTGCCGTGGACTCCCTACCGGGACCCACCAGGCGATATCACGATATAAACTTACAACCTGACAATGTGGCACCGTACCACAATAAAACCCCGATGTGGAGTATAAGTTATACATGTCTTTAATACGAGCAAACGTACACAGGATCCAAATTCGGTACAGACCATATGACGATGGGCAATACCTAACAGATTATAGTACATTCATCCGACACAAAATAAAATGAAAATCACAATAATACATAACCGAACATCAAAAGACTCGGGCCCCCCGAAATAGCATCCTTCAAAACCCTCCGTCACCATTGTGCTCCTCTTGTGCCTTGCCCTTTCCTCGCCCTGAAATACAAGTATTTCGCCCCAAACCATAGGGTCAGCTATACATGATAATAATTCTCATGACATTATACAATTCATATATATACTGATCTCAAAGAAAACCATCGACTACTGAATATACCCCGAAGGCGTATAAACAATCAGTCCCAACTGTCGAACATAACCAAATATACAAATGACCATATAATATGGCTCAAGACGGACGTCACAGTACGCCCGATCCGGATATGTGTCCGTGCACATGTCCACCCCGTATACAGAATCCAGGATATACGTGGGACGGTGTACCTAATTAGCCTCACGAACTACGTCTCGTGTGCACGATCTAAATGCGGAAAACATCCACGCATGATCATCAAGTGCCCGGCTAAAAATCCTATACATAACCAATCGGCACGCAGATATGACTCCAGAGATGTCACGATACAACATGACAACGAAACTCAACGAATTACACCTTTATCAAGGAATCGAACGACTCACCGAAGTGTCAACAAAGCTCAAAAGGACCAGCGGTAACAAGGACGGTAATTTCGGGTATATCATCCCCAACACCATGACAATACGATCAAGGGTGTCACCATATCACTAATCATAGAATATCAGAACATTTCATACACACGAAACGCATAATAATCACAAGAATTCAATCATCATTATAACCAAGCAAGATAACTTCCCTCAATTCCGTAGATGAATAATCCTTCTTTGAATGGTCAAACGAACGGTATCCTCGTCTAACAATACTCACGTGAACAAGCAACCTTGAATGAAATGTAATTCATTCAACAACACATTCGTACGATAACGGTATTATTACATAAATAATATTCGTAAATTTACTTGAATAAATCAATTATCCTGTTGATCACTTTAATGTTCTTGTTACAAATCATCATATGTTTATCATGTTCATTCACATATTCTAACATTAATGTCAAATACTTGAAGTTCAGTTTATTACCAAAGTAACATTGTGAAAACATCTTTTCAAATCATCGACACTTCCGATTACGATATAAGTTTGTGTTAATTACGTTCTTCATTATTTTACCAATAATTACATTACAAACTGATTCCTATATGAAGCATAAGCTCAAGTTTTTAGTGCACTAAGAACATCATCTTAATTTACGTCTCTTAACATACACGGATTAATGAAATGGAATTCGGCTACTCATCTACCGCATTTGTATCACCATATTCACTACAATCCTCTTAAGAACATTATAACATATTAATGTAGCATTTAACACCCTTTTAAGCTATCAACGAACTCGATTAACTTGATCATATGAAGATTACAACTTCCTTCTATCAAAATCTATTGTTTTACTTTTGAAGAATTTATTACAAGCCTAGTGATATCATTGGATACTTAAAATTCTAAAAGTAACTCCATCCCATCTTGTGAAGATCATCTTTAAAGGGTTAACATAATTCTTCCAATAATTTATTAACAAAGTGTTGGTTTTAGAGGCCAAAATTATGGTTCCATATTACCTTCAAGAATCAATTGAATGTTCAAGACAAGTTTAACATTTCTCACCTTTAATCATTAAGGATTTCATCCCTAACATGTTCCTAGTGTTGAGACTATAATCAACTTCCGATTATCATACTATACATCAGGTTTTATGTATATCATTATCAACACAATCACATTATGAAGTTATTTACATCAAGAAGTAACACTAATATCCTTAATGTTAATCTTCACTTAGTTTGAGCATGATTCAATTAACTTATCATGTTTACACTAGCTTAAACTAACATTATGTGAAGTATTTATCTACTAACATCATCATAAGCATGGATTTGATATGAGTTAAAGAAAGACCAACCTCAAAATGAAGAACAACACCAACACTTCAAGGGATACACTTCAATATCTAACTCTCCAAGTCACCAATCAAGTGCTGAAGCTCCAACACAAGTTAGAAGGGCTAGAAACGGAGTTGGAAGGGAAGGGAATCATTTTTCTCAATTGGGAGGTTGAATGGGTCGAGCAGGAAATGAATGGCAAGTCATATTTTTATGACCTGAACTCGGCGTTACGTACGTTAAAGAAAGGTGTTAACGTACGTTACAGTCCTTACGTACGTAATCTTATGATTATTACATACGTAACCAATTTTATCAGATCTTTCTGCCTCAAAACACGCAAATCGTTACGTACGTAACTATATAGCTATTACGTACGTAATAGCCGTTGACTTGGCTGTCGCGATCGACTCCCGACCACCTACCCCCGCTCGGCCCCACCCGCCGAAAGGCGGACTGCTGGTGGATCTCCCGCATTACGTACGTTAACATATGGATGTTACGTACGTAAGGCGACGTACATAGCGTACGTTAAGAAGGTAGGTTAACGTACGTTAAGTGCTATAACAAGCATAAATGGAATTCTCCCAATATCACCCAACAATTAATATAGTATGAATGACCATGATTCCAACTTAACATAATTCGTCGATATATATGCTATAACAATACAGATATGGTGCGAAGATACTTGGTTTAAATCAGAAAATACAATAGTAAAGGCGAGGGTATTACATACTCCCCCCCTTAAAAGGAGTTTCATCCCCGAAACTAAGGGGTAAACATCTCAGGGTATTTCTCTCGCATGCTATCTTCAGTCTCCCACGTAGCTTCCTCGACTCCATGTCTCGACCACTGAATTTTTAATAAGGGAATCGCCTTGTTCCTCAGCTGTTTAATTCTTCTCTCAAGTATCTGCACAGGCAGTTCTTCATACGAATGGTCATCGGCTATTTCGACCTCGTCGAATTGAATAATGTGGCTTGGGTTAGCAACATACTTCCTCAACTGAGATACATGGAATACGTTGTGAATCCGGCTCAAAGCTGGTGGTAATGCTAAACGATAGGCTAGGTCGCCTACTCGTTCCAGGATCTCAAACGGACCAATATACCTTGGGCTCAACTTGCCTCTCTTCCTGAATCGGAAAACACCTCTAGTAGGAGATACTTTGACTAGTACATGGTCACCAACCTCAAACTCGAGTGGTCGTCGACGATTATCTGCATATGATTTCTGGCGGCTTTGGGCCGTTAATAGACGACTCTTGATCAGGGAAATCTTCTCGCGGCCGCCAATAACATATCGGGTTCGTACCAATAGATTCGCACAAATCGTCCCAAAGACAAAGGGGACCTACAACGACGACCATACAATGCCTCATAAGGTGCCATCATGATCGAGGCATGCCAGCTATTATTATATGTGAATTCTACCAACGGTAGTTGGGCTTCCCAGTCGGGCTTCCAATCGAGAGCACATGCCCTCAACATATCCTCTAGAGTTTGAATAGTCCTCTCAGACCGACCGTCGGTCTGAGGATGAAAAGCCGTACTGAAGTTCAACTGTGTACCCATAGCAAGATGAACCGCCTTCCAGAAGTGCGACACGAACCGTCCGTCCCGATCTGATACAATACTCTTATGGGTGCCATGCAGTCTCACAATCTCTTTGATGAATAATTGGGCCAATCTCTCAGGGCCCCAAGTATCCTTGATCTCCAAGAAGTGGGCTGATTTAGTCAATCGATCCACAATCACCCAAATCGTATTCATGCCTCGACGGCTCGTCGGCAAGATAGTAATAAAATCCATTGATATGTCTTCCCACTTCCACTCGGGAATCGGAAGCGGTTTCATCATGCCAGCTGGTCGTTGATGCTCAATCTTGACCTGCTGACAGGTCAAACATTTCGAAACGAATTCGGCAACCTCCCGTTTCATGTTACCCCACCAATAATACAGCTTCAAATCCTTATACATTTTGTTCGATCCCGGGTGTATGGAATACGGGGTAGCATGAGCCTCCTTCAGAATAGTATTCCTCAACTCTTCGTCTGCTGTTACACATACTCGGTTTTTAAAGCGTATCAGTCTATCCTCGTGAACCACAAATCCAGGAGCCTTCCCTAGATCGATTTCTCCTCGAACTCTGGATAAGAATGGGTTCGTCATCTATTTCGTCCTGATCGTCTCATCAAGGGATGATGAAATATCAAGCGTGCACAGTTGTCCCTGAATGCGTTGTAACCAGACCTCAATCTCTGGTCTCATGAACTCTAATTGCAACTCCTTCTGGGCAGTCAAAAGAGCCAGTATCTGCTCCTGCACCGTCTTGCGGCTCAAGGCATCGGCAACCACGTTTGCCTTGCCTGGATGATAAAGGATCTCGATATCATAGTCTTTGATTAGCTCTAACCACCTCCTTTGTCTCATATTCAACTCCTTTTGGGTAAAAATATACTTCAGGCTCTTGTGGTCCGTAAAAATCCGGCAGGTAACTCCATACAGATAGTGGCGCCAGATTTTTAAGGCAAACACTACGGCTGCTAACTCCAAATCATGAGTCGGGTAGTTGACCTCGTAAGGACGCAACTGTCTGGACGCATAGGCGATCACTTTCCCGTCCTGCATTAATACGCAGCCAAGGCCCTGTCTCGATGCATCGCTATATACCACGAATCCTTCCGTTCCTCTAGGTAGTACCAAAACAGGTGCTGAAATTAATCGACTTTTGAGTTCATCAAAACTTTGCTGACATGCTTCCGACCACAAGTACTTCTTATCTTTTCTCAACAGATTAGTCATCGGTTGAGCAATTTTGGAAAATCCTTCCACGAATCGTCTGTAATAGCCTGCTAGACCCAGAAAACTACGAACTTCCTTCACGTTCTTCGGAGGTAGCCAGTCTCGGATAGCTTCTGTCTTCTGTGGGTCTACTCTTACTCCATCTGCTGATATTACATGTCCCAGAAAAATAACTTCAGACATCCAGAATTCACACTTAAAAAATTTTCCATAGAGTTGTTCTCGCCTTAATGCATCGAGAACCTGGCGGAGGTGACACTCATCCTCCTCACGATCACGAGAGTAGATCAGAATGTCATCAATAAAAACGACTACAAAACGATCCAGATAATTAATAAAAACTCGATTCATCAATTCCATGAATACTGCGGGTGCATTAGTCAGTCCGAATGGCATGACAACGAACTCATAATGCCCATAGCGAGTGTGAAAAGCTGTCTTCGGGACGTCAGACTCTCGAATCTGCAATTGGTGGTACCCGGATCTCAAGTCGATCTTGGAAAATACAGCGGCTCCATGGAGCTGATCCAATAGATCATCGATGCGAGGTAAAGGATATTTGTTCTTAATTGGTACTTTGTTCAGCTCACGGTAATCAATACACAAACGCAGCGATCCGTCCTTTTTCCGTACGAATAACACCGGCGCTCCCCAAGGGGATGCACTGGGTCGAACATATCATTTCTCAGTTAACTCCTCAAGTTGTCTTTTCAACTCCTGCATCTCAGTCGGGGCCATACGATATGGTGCTTTCGAAAGCGGGGACGTCCCTGGCTCCAACTCAATGGTGAATTCTACCTCTTGCTGTGGGGGTAGTCCTGGAAGCTCTTTTGGAAATACATCTGGATAGTCTCGAACTACTGGAATATCAACCAATTCGACTGGTCGGTCAGTTGTCTTGGTCATGTAGCACCAATAACCAATGCATCCCTGGTTCAGTAATCTCACAGCCTTCATAGCGCTGATGACTCTCCCAGAATGATTGGGATTATCAACCCGAAAAATACACTCGACGCCATCGTCCGATGTGACGGTCACCATTCGCTTACGGATGCTAAGCACGGCATCGTGACGATCCATCCAGTCGATACCCAAGATTACATCATGTTTAGGTAAATCAACCACAATCAAGTCGGACAACCACTCACGGTTGTTCATGCTAATCGGACAGTTTTGTACTTCACGACTCCCAATAATTCTTCTACCATCGGGTAGACCAATTACATAAGGTTCACAATCGGTAACATGATTCAAATGCAAACGAATCAAACAAGAACTAGACAAAAAAGAGTGTGAAGCACCAGTATCAAAAAGAACACAAACGGGCTGAGAGTGGATCTCGAGAGTACCTGCAATCATGCTGGCTTCGGGATCATCGGCTTTCTTCATCTCGTAGACTCTGGGTTTTGCAACCCCGGAAGCAGGTGTACCAGCTTGATTTCCACAGCCCATCCCTTTGTTCGCCCCAGTAGTCTGGTAAGAAGCAGACGAAGGAGCACGTTCCTGAACAGAAGACTGTACTGGAGCAAGAGATGCTACTGGAGCACGCCCGAGTCCACCCCGACAATAGCGAGCACGATGACCGTTCTTCCCGCAAGTGTGATAGGCAACGGCCGGCTTCGGACACTTGGAGCTGATATGCCCCTGGTCCCCACAGTTATAACACACGACAGGTGAGCTGATTGCCCGAGAGTGCGTTCCTGTCGGTTTCGGTGCCATAGGTGGCCGTTCAGAAGGATTTGGTACAGGTTGGGGTTTCTTGAATATCCCCCGGTTACTGTCTCCTTGGGTCTGGTTCCTGGATCTCTTGTTTGGAAACTGAGGCTGCTTCTTAGAAATCTCCTTCGCAGTAAGTTCATACTCCAAAGCCTTCTCAATAAACTCCGGTAAGGTCGTACAGTGGTGATTGAGTAATTGCATCCTCATTCGGGGTTTAGGCCTATTGAGGAAATATTTGATCTTATCAGCTTCCGAACGGACAACTGACGTAGCAAAAGGGAGAAGTGCTTGGAATTTTTCAGCAATCGATAACACATCCTCGTCTTCCGATGGATCGGGGTTCAGTAATTCGGACAGTTTGGCTTCACGGAGGGGTGCAGGATAGTAACGATCTAGCATAAGATTCTTGAATTCCTCCCAAGTACTCACGCCATCGGCAGGCCTCACAGAAAGCCACCAAGTATGGGCACTCTTACTAAGGTAGTAGGCTGCCACAGCAACTCGATTTTCCTCTGGGCACTCCACCATCTCGAACAGTTTCTCCAAATGCTCTATCCAGTGTACAATGTCAGCAGGCTTAGATGAGCCTTCAAAAGTCGGAGGTCGTTGTCGTGATATGTCGCTAATAATCCGGCTCACGATCCCGCCAGGCACCATAGGCGGAGGCTGTTGCCCCTGCTGTTGCCCAGTAGTATTCCTCTGCATAGCTTCCATCAGCTGACCCATTTGGGTCATCTGGGCCATCATGCCCTGCATCACGGTGTAAGGATCGACACGTGCATTTTCTCCAGTGTTGTGTGATTGGTCCCTAGAAGGCGAATCACTGCCTGCGGAACTCTGTTCCACATTCGCGCGTCTGTTGGCTCGTGGTATCGGGATTCGGCCTCTTCCGCGGCCTCGTCCCCCTCTGCCACGGCCTCTCGGATTCCTTTCCATACTGAAAGAATCAAGTCACAAGTACAGTTCAATTTATCAAGCATAATTCATGCTAAGTTAATAGCAACAGGGAATTTCACATCCAACATAGCAGTTCGTAAAGAATCCCTGGCACCGCAGGTGCTACACACTCAATATCAACATCAAGTCAAAACAATTCAAATCACATAATTAGTTTAGGTTTTCCTCAAACAGATGAATTTTACCTCATATTAGCAAGATGCCAAGATAAGTAAGGAGACCAATACGTCGTCAATATCATGCCAGTAATCAAATTATGGTTCATGAGAACATACCGTATTCGACGGGTCAGGCGCTTGCACAGGTTACACGTGGCACGAAGGTTTCTTGATGCTATTTCGATTCTACAATGACTCAAAATAAAAACACACTCTGATACCATCTTCTGTAACAGCCCGAAAATAGTGGCTATTACAGTGCCGTGGACCCCCTACCGGGACCCACCAGGCGATATCACGATATAAACTTACAACCTGACAATGTGGCACCGTACCACAATAAAAACCCCGATGTGGAGTATAAGTTATACGTGTCTTTAATACGAGCAAACGTACACAGGATCCAAATTCGGTACAGACCATATGACGATGGGCAATACCTAACAGATTATAGTATATTCATCCGACACAAAATGAAATGAAAATCACAATAATACATAACCGAACATCAAAAGACTCGGGCCCCCCGAAATAGCATCCTTCAAAACCCTCCGTCACCATTGTGCTCCTCATGTGCCTTGCCCTTTCCTCGCCCTGAAATACAAGTATTTCGCCCCAAACCACAGGGTGAGCTATACATGATAATAATTCTCATGAAATTATACAATTCATATATATACTGATCTCAAAGAAAACCATCGACTACTGAATATACCCCGAAGGCGTATAAACAATCAGTCCCAACTGTCGAACATAACCAAATATACAAATGACCATATAATATGGCTCAAGACGGACGTCACAGTACGCCCGATCCAGATATGTGTCCGTGCACATGTCCACCCCGTATACGGAATCCAGGATATACGTGGG
The DNA here is from genome assembly GCA_033398695.1 of Orobanche coerulescens. NCBI lineage: Eukaryota > Viridiplantae > Streptophyta > Magnoliopsida > Lamiales > Orobanchaceae > Orobanche > Orobanche coerulescens. The sequence continues at coordinate 167,564,519 of CM065805.1, read as the reverse complement.
ACGATGTACCTAATTAGCCTCACGAACTACGTCTCGTGTGCACGATCTAAATGCGGAAAACATCCACGCATGATCATCAAATGCCCGACTAAAAATCCTACACATAACCAATCGTCACGCAGATATGACTCCAGAGATGTCACGATACAACATGACAACGAAACTCAACGAATTACACCTTTATCAAGGAATCGAACGACTCACCGAAGTGTCAACAAAGCTCAAAAGGACCAACGGTAACAAGGACGGTAATTTTGGGTATATCATCCCCAACACCATGACAATACGATCAAGGATGTCACCATATCACGAATCATAGAATATCAGAACATTTCATACACACGAAATGCATAATAATCACAAGAATTCAATCATCATTATAACCAAGCAAGATAACTTGCCTCAATTCCGTAGATGAATAATCCTTCTTTGAATGGTCAAACGAACGGTCTCCTCGTCTAACAATACTCACGTGAACAAGCAACCTTGAATGAAATGTAATTCATTCAACAACACATTCGTACGATAACGGTATTATTACATAAATAATATTCGTAAATTTACTTGAATAAATCAATTATCCTGTTGATCACTTTAATGTTCTTGTTACAAATCATCATATGTTTATCATGTTCATTCACATATTCTAACATTAATGTCAAATACTTGAAGTTCAGTTTATTACCAAAGTAACATTGTGAAAACATCTTTTCAAATCATCGACACTTCCGATTACGATATAAGTTTGTGTTAATTACGTTCTTCATTATTTTACCAATAATTACATTACAAACTGATTCCTATATGAAGCATAAGCTCAAGTTTTTAGTGCACTAAGAACATCATCTTAATTTACGTCTCTTAACATACACGGATTAATGAAATGGAATTCGGCTACTCATCTACCGCATTTGTATCACCATATTCACTACAATCCTCTTAAGAACATTATAACATATTAATGTAGCATTTAACACCCTTTTAAGCTATCAACGAACTCGATTAACTTGATCATATGAAGATTACAACTTCCTTCTATCAAAATCTATTGTTTTACTTTTGAAGAATTTATTACAAGCCTAGTGATATCATTGGATACTTAAAATTCTAAAAGTAACTCCATCCCATCTTGTGAAGATCATCTTTAAAGGGTTAACATAATTCTTCCAATAATTTATTAACAAAGTGTTGGTTTTAGAGGCCAAAATTATGGTTCCATATTACCTTCAAGAATCAATTGAACGTTCAAGACAAGTTTAACATTTCTCACCATTAATCATTAAGGATTTCATCCCTAACATGTTCCTAGTGTTGAGACTATAATCAACTTCCGATTATCATGTTATACATCAGGTTTTATGTATATCATTATCAACACAATCACATTATGAAGTTATTTACATCAAGAAGTAACACTAATATCCTTAATGTAAATCTTCACTTAGTTTGAGCATGATTCAATTAACTTATCATGTTTACACTAGCTTAAACTAACATTATGTGAAGTATTTATCTACTAACATCATCATAAGCATAAATTTGATATGAGTTAAAGAAAGACCAACCTCAAAATGAAGAACAACACCAACACTTCAAGGGATACACTTCAATCTCTAACTCTCCAAGTCACCAATCAAGTGCTGAAGCTCCAACACAAGTTAGAAGGGCTAGAAACGGAGTTGGAAGGGAAGGGAATTGTTTTTCTCAGTTGGGAGGTTGAATGGGTCGAGCAGGAAATGAATGGCAAGTCATATTTTTATAACCTGAACTCGGCGTTACGTACGTTAAAGAAAGGTGTTAACGTACGTTACAGTCCTTACGTACGTAATCTTATGATTATTACGTACGTAACCAATTTTATCAGATCTTTCTGCCTCAAAACACGCAAATTGTTACGTACGTAACTATACAGATATTACGTACGTAATAGCCGTTGACTTGGCTGCCGCGATCGACTCCCGACCACCTACCCCCGCTCAGCCCCACCCGCGGAAAGGCGGACTGGTGGTGGATCTCCCGCATTACGTACGTTAACATATGGATGTTACGTACGTAAGGCGACGTACATAGTGTACGTTAAGAAGGTAGGTTAACGTACGTTAAGTGCTATAACAAGCATAAATGGAATTCTCCCAATATCACCCAACAATTAATATAGTATGAATGACCATGATTCCAACTTAACATAATTCGTTGATATATATGCTATAACAATACAGATATGGTGCGAAGATACTTGGTTTAAATCATAAAATACAATAGTAAAGGCGAGGGTATTACAAATAAATGGACCGAGAATATCACTGACATGATAACTCCGATACTACCAACGAAGAATCGACAATAATCAAGAATAACATCAACATGATAAACTCCAACACGATCAACAAAGGATCAACAATAACCGAGAATACCATCAACAAGGTAAACTCCAAACACGATCAACAAAGGATCAATCAACGAACGAGAATACCATCAACAAGGTAAACTCCAAACGACCAACAATAATGGATCTCAAATAAATAACCCCGACTGTCGAACATACCCCTCGGGAGTATGAACAACCAGTCGCAAACCGTTTAACATACCCAACCATAAATGGAGGATGAACGACCAAACAATATGGCTCAAAGATGGACGTCATAGTACGCCCGATCCGGAAATGTGTCCACGCACATGTCCACCCCGTATACGGAATCCAGGATATACGTGGGACATGTACCTAATTAGCCTCATGAACTACGTCTCGTGTGCACGGTTCAATGTGGAAATATCAACACATAACCATAGTGTGCCCAGCTAAAAATCCTACACAATAACCAATCGGAACGCGAATATGACTCCAGATATGTCACGATGCAACATGACAACGAAACTCAAAGAATCACATATCCAATAAGGATCAAAAGACTCACCGAAGTAAACAAAGACACACAGATAATTAAAGATGGATACGACTGACAATATCCAAAACAACCATCCTGGGATCAGAATCCCCAAAGGATAATCCATACAATCAACAATCTCAGACAAAAGTGATGGGATCAACATCCCTCAATGAAACAATCAACACAACCATTAATACCAACAATAGTCCTGGGATCAACATCCCTCAACGAAAAACCAATACGAATCTCAATATACGAAGCCTCAACGTACAACATATACAACAACTCAACCTAATACTTATCTTCATAACTGAACAATACTTAAATTACCTCAAAGTCGAAGACAATATCCTTTCCACGAACCAACATCCCTGAACGAATACACAGTTATACGAATAATCCCGAAATAGGTATAGTCCATTTATACCAACAAATCATCATCCCGACATCAATGTCGACACGGTAAACCAGCCTCGATATCCGACATTCCATATCACTGACCAAATATAACTCATATCTCCGTATTCACCAACACATTTAACCCATACACATTATGATTTAATCCAAACCAAGGCACAATATACAAACCATCATCCCGACAATTTATATTTATAATATCATTGCTATATGAATTATAAATGAAATGAAATCAAAATCATTCATTAAATATTATAAACTGAACAAGTATAACGTGCCTCGATACCGATACCACGAAGCCTTTACCAAAGTCCATTGCCTTCGTCTACGAGCTCCTCAGCCCCGACTAAAAGCAATCCATAAACTTTTTGGCCTCAAACGAAACACAACGATCATAATCCACGATCAAATATCTCAACCTATTGAAGTAATCAATCAACAACAATCTGATAACAATCAATAACTAACATAGCCAACCAATCGAACTCAACGGCTCAACAATACCTCGATCATATACACAAAACCAAATAATCTAACCCAACAATTACTAACTCATATCCACAATACAAGCCGCAACTCGATAATCAATATAACCGAGCAATAAACCCAACGGTTCCACAATATCCCGATTAAATACAAATCCAAAACAACCCAAATCAATCAATCATGAACTCATAACCATAATACGATTCCACAATCCGAAAGTCTTATCAACAATCAATTTAAACCAATAGTGAAAGGGTCTAAACATTACTGATTCCAAATTCAATCATAAATATGGATACAAGTTTCCTCCTTGTAAATTCATAATAAAAACCAATTCCCGATTATCATCACCAATCCGGACAATATGATTAGTTCGACATTATAGGTAATCATATTCCAAAGGTGTCAAATAATTCCATTATCCGAATTGAACACTTGTTCAATACGTATGAATTCTCAAACTCAAAAGTGGATCATAATCTTATCAAACTCGGAACCATATTCGTATTCCTATACGAATATTGTACCAAAACACATAACTTAGTTCTAGATATGAATATTCCATATTCATATCCAAAACACCAACACCTCTTAAACATATTTATCAAGTCATATAATCCAAGAGTTCCTTAACAACACAATTTATTCCGAAATCATGTTCATAATCCATAAAACGACATAATCCGATGTGTTCTAACATCTAGACAATCCTTATTCATACTTCAAGATGCATATTATCATGTTCTTCAACATACACTTCTTCTAACATCAAGAATCGAAACATTACTACTAAGAACACCAAGAACACTATGATTCTATAATCATAACCAACATAATCAAGGCATAGATTATCATATCATCATCCTCCTTTAACAAAATTTCCGTGAATACCAAGAATCATCACAACTCCATAAACTAGCATCATACGAATTAATCATCAATAATAACATCAAAAATCCGAATTGAAAGAGAGGATTATCCAACATACCTCTTATAAGATGAAATACACAAGTTACCACCTCAAGAATCATCAATATCTCTTCTTCTCAAGCTCCAAATCCAAGTCCTTAAACTTGAAGGGCGAAAAACAAAATGAAACTCCAAAGAAAAATGAAATGACGGGCATCCACTTTTATAAACTTCTAGCTCGTTACGTACGTAACGTGCAAAAATTAACGTACGTAACCAACATTTACGTACGCTATCTGACTTTGGTAGCGTACGTAATGACAGTCCAGAGGCTCCTGACTCATTTCGTTCACATCCTTACATATGTAACACATTCTCCATAACGTACGTAATACATATGTTGACTTGCTACAGTAACATACTCGTTAACGTACGTAACTTACCACTCATAACGTACGTTAACCAAGGGTTGACTCGCCCATGCACGTTCTCCGCCGAAAGCTACCGACACGGGGCCCCACTAGCTGATCATAACTCGATCGTGTCTGATTCCTCTTGTTACGTACATAATGCCTTATGCATAACGCACGTAAAGCATAGAATTTAGCGTACGTAAGTCCTTAAGTTTAGCGTACGTAATGGCCTTCTGTACTTGGCCAAAATCCAATTGTTCCCGTCCGACGTCTCGACATACCAGATACGAACATACGGCATACTGAATACACATATACTGGATCCAAAAATATTCTCACACGATACACCCCATATCCAAATCAGTTCAATCTGATACGCCATATTCTCAATATAACTGTCAATCAAACACGTCAATTACACAAGTATAAATGTCTCGGTTCTCAATTTATTTTATCCATACTGTATAGACACCAAGCTATGCAGTATATCTCAGATAAAATAATGCAAAAAATTTATACTGAAAATCCGGGTATTACATACTACCCCCCTTAAAATAAGTTTCTTCCTCGAAACTTGCAACCTGTCACCAACAACAGATCAATCCAAAATTTTCCAAACTCATCACAAAAGCAATCAATCGTCGCCACAAGCGAATAACCAAAAACAATATACTTACAGGTGCGTGAAGCCGATGATCTCCCTTGATACTAGCACATGACTCCCACACAAGGTCTCAACACAACACCAACACATACTAATATCATAATTAGCAATTTGAAAAGAATCTCAAAAATTTTGGAACCTCCATAAATGGGTTTGACTCAAAAGTCAGGAAAATCATTTTCAAAAGTCACGCTACTACCATACTGGTAGAGCCACATAACACACACGCCCGGGTTTCACAAAACCCAAGTTCTGATACCATCTTCAGTAACACTCCCAAAACCATCCGGGATATTACAGCGCCGTCGGTCCCGCGCCAGAACCCACCAGGCTAAAAACCATTTCAAAAACATTTAAAAACGCCAAAAGGCCGATGACGGTAATATTTTAAAGACTCAAATATTTTAAAAAATACGGTTCTCAAATACCGTCACAAAATACCAGTTGAAAATACAAGCCGAAATGCCAAATCTCGACAGTTTCAAAATGTATGTTAAGCCACGACTTATATAAAATAGTTGGGGAAAAAGGTTCAACGAAATAACCCAAGTTCGCAAAATGCCAAAAAGGCTATTTGAAATACACACGAATTGGTAAAAATACCAGAAAGCCATTTTGAAATACACACGCAGTGGATAAAAACACAGTTCAAAAATATACAATTGCAGCGGAATAAAGCAACCCGAAAGGAATACTCGATTCTCAAAAATACGCCACAGCCAGTATCACCCAGGAAGCTCATCACTTCACGACCGCTACTAGCTCGATCTCTGAGTACCTAAAAATAAAGCCCACGACGGGGTCAGCCACAATACTCAATAATGATATCGATCACATCATCATAAATAATTACATACCAATGTAATGATACTGTACGAATACTACCAACGTAATATTACCGTCATAACCTTACCAATCCAAAGCAATCCTTACCATAATCCACATTTCGCATTCTCAAATGACGAAATGAACTCAACAACAATCACATGTACTGTATACAAACAATACTCAAATCCTCAAATACATCATCATAACTCAGATGCGTGAAATAATCCATTCGTGCCAAATCCTGTCCGTCGGATTGCACCGTCAAATCTCAATTTGGATAAAACCAAATATACACGATATAGCTGTAGATCAACTACCACAAAATAATGATAACAAGTCCTGAAACATCGACATACACTCCGAATGCTCATATGATCAATAACAATGATCAATCAATAAATCGACCAAGAATATCACTGACATGATAACTCCGATACTACCAACAAAGAATCGACAATAATCGAGAATACCATCAACATGATAAACTCCAACACGATCAACAATAACCGAGAATACCATCAACAAGGTAAACTCCAAACACGATCAATAAAGGATCAATCAACGACCGAGAATACCATCAACAAGGTAAACTCCAAACGATCAACAATAATGGATCTAAAAGAAATAACCCCAACTGTCGAACATACACCTCGGGCGTATGAACAACTAGTCGCAAACCGTCGAACATACCCAACCATAAATGGAGGATGAACGACCAAACAATATGGCTCAAAGATGGACGTCATAGTACGCCCGATCCGAAAATGTGTTCGTGCACATGTCCACCCCATATACGGAATCCAGGATATACGTGGGACATGTACCTAATTAGCCTCACGAACTACGTCTCGTGTGCACGGTTCAATGTGGAACTACCAACACATAACCATAGTGTGCCCAACTAAAAATCCTACACAATAACCAATCGGAACGCAGATATGACTCCAGATATGTCACGATGCAACATGACAACGAAACTCAAAGAATCACATATCCAATAAGGATCAAAAGACTCATCGAAGTGAACAAAGACACATAGATAATGAAAGATCGACACGACCGACAATATCCGAAACAACCATCCTCGGATCACAATCCCCAAAGGATAATCCATACGATCAACAATCTCAGACAAAAGTGCTGGGATCAACATCCCTCAATGAAATAATCAATACAACCATTAATACCAACAATAGTCCTGGGATCAACATCCCTCAACGAACAACCAATACGAATCTCAATATACGAAGCCTCAACGTACAACATATACAACAACTCAACATAATAATTATCTTCATAACTGAACAATACTTAAATTACCTCAAAGTCGAAGACAATATCCTTTCCACGAACCAACATCCCTGAACGAATACAAAGTTATACGAATAATCCCAAATTAGGTATAGTCCATTTATACCAACAAACCACCATCCCGACATCAATGTCGACACGGTAAACCAGCCTCGATATCCGACATTCCATATCACTGACCAAATATAACTCACATCTCCATATTCACCAACACATTAAACCATATATATTATGATTTAATCCAAACCAAGGCACAATATACAAACCATTATCCCGACAATTTATATTTATAATATCATTGCTATATGAATTATAAATGAAATGAAATCAAAATCATTCATTAAATATTATAAACGGAAAGTATAACTTGCCTCGATACTGATACCACGAAGCCGTTACCAAAATCCATTGCCTTTCTCTACGAGCTCCTCAGCCCCGACTAAAAGCAATCCACGAACTCTTTGGCCTCAACCGCAATACAACGATCATAATCCACGATAAAATATCTCAACCTATTGAAGTAATCAATCAACAACAATCTGATAACAATCAATAACTGACATAGCCAACCAATCAAACTCAACGGCTCAACAATATCTCGATCATATACACAAAACCAAATAATCCAACCCAACAATTACGAACTCATATCCACAATACAAGCCTCAACTCGATAATCAATATAACCGAGCAATAAACCCAACGGTTCCACAATATACCGATTAAATACAAATCCAAAACAACCCAAATCAATCAATGATGAACTCATAACCATAATATGATTCCACAATCCGAAAGTCATATCAACAATCAATTTAAACCAATAGCGAAAGGGTCTAAACATTACCGATTCCAAATTCAATCTTAAATATGGATACAAGTTTCCTCCTTGTAAATTCATAATAAAAACCAATTACCGATTATCATCACCAATCCGGACGATCCGATTAGTTCGACATTATAGGTAATCATATTCCAAGGGTGTCAAATAATTCCATTATCCGAATTGAACACTTGTTCAATATGTATGAATTCTCAAACTCAAAAGTGGATCATAATATTATCAAACTCGGAACCATATTCATATTCCTATACGAATATTGTACCAAAACACATAACTTAGTTCTAGATATGAATATTCCATATTCATATCCAAAACACCAACACCTCTTAAACATATTTATCAAGTCATATAATCCAAGAGTTCCTTAACAACACAATTTATTCCGAAATCATGTTCATAATCCATAAAACGACATAATCCGATGTGTTCTAACATCTAGACAATCCTTATTCATACTTCAAGATGCATATTATCATGTTATTCAACATACACTTATTCTAACATCAAGAATCAAAACATTACTACTAAGAACACCAAGAACACTATGATTCTATAATCATAACCAACATAATTAAAGCATAGATTATCATATCATCACCCTCCTTTAACAAAATTCCCGTGAATACCAAGAATCATCACAACAACTCCATAAACTAGCATCATACGAATTAATCATCAATAATAACATCAAAAATCCGAATTGAAAGAGAGGATTATCCAACATACCTCTTAGAAGATGAAATACACAAGTAACCACCTCAAGAATCATCAATATATCTTCTTCTCAAGCTCTAAATCCCAGTCCTTAAACTCATAATCCACTTAGAAGGACCAAGAATCCATCTCTGGGTGTTGAAGGGCGAAAAATGAAATGAAACTGTGAAGAAAAATGAAATGACGGGCGTCCACTTTTATAAACTTCTAGCTCATTACGTACGTAACATGCAAAAATTATCATACATAACCAACATTTACGTATGCTATCTGACTTTGGTACCATACGTAACAACAGTCCAGAGGCTCCTAACTCATTTCGTTCACATCCTTACGTAGGTAACACATTCTCCATTGCGTACGTAATACGTACGTTGACTTGCTACAGTAACATACTCGTCAACGTACGTAACTTACCACTCATAATGTACGTTAACCAAGGGTTGACTCGCCCATGCACGGTCTCTGCCAAAATCTACCGACACAGGGCCCCACTAGATGATCACAACTCGGTCCTGTCCGATTCCTCTTGTTACGTACGTAATGCCTTATGCATAATGCACATAAAGCGTAGAATTTAGCGTACGTAAGTCCTTAAGCTTAGCGTACGTAATGGCCTTCTGTACTTGGCCAAAATCCAATTGTTCCCGTCCAACGTCTCGACATACTGGATACGAACATACGACATACTGAATACACATATACTGTATCCAAAAATATTCTAACACGATACACCCGATATCCAAATCAGTTCAATCTGATACACCATATTCTCAATATAACTGTCAATCAAACACGTCAATTACACAAGTATAACTGTCTTAGTTCTCAATTTATTTTATCCATACCGTATAGACACCAAGCTATGCAGTATATCTCAGATAAAATAACGCGAAAAATTTATACTGAAAATCCGGGTATTAAAGAAATAGAAGAGGTACTTGAAGAAAATTTTCATGATTATCAACTTGCTAGGGATTGTAATATCCGCAATTTCGGATTTCCGGTAATTTTCATTTTTCGGCGGAGGTCCGTTTAGAAAACTCGCTTTTGACCGTTTCGTCATTCGGAGAATATTTAATTCTGCACTTTTTGTCATCCGAGTTCGTTTCGGTGCTGCTTTGTTGAGTTCCGTGCTTTTTAGCGACTTTTCCGCGCTTGAGTTCGGTTCTTGCGAATCTCGTTCGAAAATGTAGTTTGGGGTTTTCCGTAAGTTCATTTAACGTTTTTATACGTGTTGTGAGCTTCAGTTTGATTATTCGTTGTCGTATGGTGATTTTCGGGCATTTGGGCCATTTTCGTAATTTCCCAAAGTTTGGGGTAATTACCTTCCGTTGTCGAATTTCGAGCCTTCGGGTGGTTGGAATCGTGTGTTCTACTAGCTCTTAGATTCGTCTTTGTGAGTAATTCGTAACCGTATCTTCGGTTCGTATTCAGGTTCGGGTTTCGGTGTCGTTTTGTTGAGTTCAGGATTACTAAACGACTTTTCTAAGTATGAGTTCGGCTTTGTAAAAATCACCATAAATTCTTGGAAACTCCAAAAATTTTGAATCTTTGCAATATTATAAAGCATCAAGTTAGCTTTCTAATGGTTCAAACGGTGAGTCAATCGGAGTCCGGACGAAGGAGTTATGGTCGAAATAGCTAAGACTGCACGATGTGCATTTTTGGTGTTGGAGTGGACTGTACCGTGTGCCGCGGCACACTTCAGCTGTGCCGCGGCACTAAGCCAGTGCTGGGAAGTTTTTTTCGCCGTGGGCCGCGGCACACTTGTCTTGTGCCGCGGCACACAGTGCAGATCAGCCTATTTAATGGCCTGGACTGAGTTATCCGGCCATTTCTCATTTTTTCCTTCGTTCCTTCGCGATTTCTTCAGCATAAATGGATGGATTTGAGTAAGAGAATCATAGAACAACACGTTTTGGAAGTTTGATTTATGGATTAACATCATCTTCCACCCGGATCGAAGGTAAGAACACCTAAACTCTTGGTTTTGGGAATTTTTGAGGTTTCTTGATGTTTTGGCCGATTTGATTCGTTTTAGTTTAGATTATTGTTAGAACATGGTTGTATACTCGAAATCATTCATTACCCCTGAAGTTTTGTGAAACGAATTTGAGTATTACCTTGAATAATCGATTGAATTGGACTATGCCCTCAAGGTGTCCGATAAAATGCTTCAATGAGTAGAACTTGGGAAGTTCCATACGTTTTCGTAGAATTGTGATTGAATTGACATCGTTGTGACTTAGGAGCGAATTCTTGTGAAGAACTCGAGTCGGAACCCTTCCGTTCGTTGCCTTCTTTGGGGTTCGAGCTTCCCGGTCAAACCGTGTTCTTCGGAGCGTTCGGTAGCGGTTATTAAGGCAAGTATCTTACTATACGACTTGTATCTTGCGACTAGTAATTACGTATGAGATGTATAATGACTTTGCTTGCCTTCGTAAATATGTTCCGTTTGAGTTGGTTGTGTTTTCCGCAATTTGAAGGCTTTGTGATAATAGTGTTATATCAGTATACATGTTAGGCGTTGTGCCATTTGTGCAGGAATGCGACGTACATATGGGATGGTTGTACACTTGGTTGTACAATGTATTGTGTACCGAATGTGTGTTATGTTGGTTAAATGTCGTTGATTGATGATAGTTGTTGCGAGTGTCGAGGTTGTGTTATTTGCGTGCAATGTACGATTTTGTGGTGATCAAGGTGATTGATTAATTGTGCTCGTTGTTGTATGTAATGTGAATGTGAATATGTGTGTGACCGCTAAGTTCACTCGTGTTGGTTCGACGGGACCTACGAGGATTCGTGGCAGTGGACTACGGGATCAGAACTTAGTGAGGTACTGAGGTCCAATCGTCTTGGTCCGACGAGGCCTACGATAACGCATGGCGGTGGACCATGAGTTTCGGACACGGCGCCCAACCGGGTGAGCTCGACGGGGCTTACGGTGACACGTGGCAGTGGACTACGGTGTCAGGACTGTGTGTGTGATTGTTGTGATTGATATAGTCCGTGCGGGTTGTTATGCCTACGGAGACACGTGACAGTGGATCACGGTGTCGGAATTGGTTATGTTTGGTTAATAGTCCGTGTGGGTTGTTGAACCTACGGAGACACGTGACAGTGGATCACGGTGTCGGAATTGATTATGTTTGTTTAATTGTGCGTGATGTAGTCCGTGCGGGTTGTTGAACCTACGGAGACACGTGACAGTGGATCACGGTGTCATGAGCATGATACTTTTCAAATCAAAGTTTTTACAGGAAAAGTTTTAAGAAAGAATGTTGGGCCGAGCCCCACGAGATTTATGGAAATGTTTTCGGTATTGTAAACTGTTGAATTATGAAACAAGTTTTGGGTTAAGGCCCTTAAGTTTTTCGAAAGGTTTTATGAATCAGGACTTGAGGTCTTAAGGTTTTGAAATTCTAAAAATTCCCGAGATGATAATCTTATTTTCGAACGCTTCATAGCTTATCTTCTCTTGTGAAAACCTCCCGGGAATATTTGATACTTGATTATTATATTTGATCACGATTATTAATTGCTTGTTACATTTCGTATGATTTGATACTTGCACTAGTAAAACAGTGGAGTTTTACTAACCCCGAGTAATCGGGGTGGATGTCTGCTTTGCGTCCGGTACATGCAGATTCAGGGGAGCATCACAGGATTGGCACAAGAGGATGACGAGCCGTGATACTAATCATGAGTCGAGAGTTATTTTGATTTTTGTTGTGTTGTCGAGTTGATTTCGTCTTCCGCTGTATTGTATTTCGACCCCTGTGTGGGTAATGTTATTTAAGTCAGTTTTATCGATTGGGTTGTGTGACCTCATCGGTCTGTGTATTCACGTGTAAGTGACCATATCGGTCTGTATCATTTTATTGTTTGACCCTGGTCGGGCAAGCACTTGGTTGTTTATGGATGTTTAGCCTGGTAGATCCTTGTGGAAAGGGTCTACGGCGTGTAATATTCCCATACGGTTTTGGGGATGTTACAATTATGGTATCAGAGCTTAGGTTTGCGGAAACCTAGGCTGTCGGGTCGTTTCAAGTCATGTTTTGTGGAGTAATGTGTTGTCTTGTCGTTCGAGTCGTCAGGTGACAAGTTGAGTTGTGCGTGGTCACAACGTGTCGGTTATGTTGTCGGACGAGATTAGTATCGTGGGCGACTGTCACCTCCGTGCGACATGTGGATGTAAGTCTCCTCCTTTATGCGTAATAACTGTGTATCTCGATTTTATTTTAGTGAGTTAATTGCGGTGTATAATTTTATTTACACAGTATTGTGTAATATAGTTGTGTTTCATACTTGTGGCACATAGCATGTGTATAGAACTGGGCACGTTATTATTTTATCTTTGAACCACCGGGTGGGGTGGTATGTTGTGAAGGTTGTAAACCTCGATGGGTTTCGAAAAGGTACCAACGGTAGAGTTTGTGAGAAACTCCGATGAATGATTTTGCTGTGTGTTTAAACTTGATACCACGAGATGCATTTGATTGAATTGGCGACCCTAGTTGCCATTTGAGTATGTGGTTTTAAATTCGACTGTTTTTGGAATGTTGTAATTTTTGTCCGCTAGGGGTAAGTTTGTGAATGTTTCCTGAAGGACTTTACAGTTTGAGAATTTTATAGAAATCGATTTTTGGAAAATATTTTGGTGGTGCGGTCAAACCATGGTTTATATGGATTTTTTTTAAAATTTGTTAAATTTTGACAAATGGGCCGTGTATTTTCAAATGACACAATCAGACAGTATTTAAAAAATGTGTTTTAAAATACTTCGGACATTGTAAAATATTACCGTCATTTTGCTTATGAACTAAAGGATTTTGGAAAATTTCTGTTTTGCAAAACAACTTTGGCTTCCGTAATTTAGAACGTTATGTGTTTATGTATTGAGGTTAAGTCGTGCAGTGAGTTGCTATATTATTATTCTCGTCAGAAAATCTGGGTTGTATGCCCAAGTGGCGGGATACGTTGTTAGGTATCGTTCCCCACTTCAATGACCGAGGTATTAAACAAAGTACTTTCAAAATTTCACCCCAGCAAAATCTTTCGAACTCGCGAATTTTTTTTTATATATTATCATTCGAACAAATACCTCGATAAACTTGTTTTTTTTAAAATATTACCGGTGTTGGACCACAATGGTATGCTTAATGTTTTAACCGTGTATGCTGAGGTATAGGTCGTTCATCTTTGTCAATGTGAACGTGTGAATATTGCATTGTGCTGCTGATTTTGGGCTTATGTCGATTATGTGAGGTTTGTTTTATCTTGTTATTCTGATTGGATGTCCGTTCAGTATGCTAAGGGGTCGAGGTCGAGGCCGTGGTCATGGTCGTGGTCGTAATCGGGAGCAGGAGAGGGCGACTCCCTCCTTGCCGAGTACCAATCAGCTCAGTACAGATCAGGGATATTCGACTAGCGTTAATGTTGACGTTGGCGCCGCCACCATCCTTCGTCAGGTGGTTGATCAGTTAGTGCAGATGAATCAGGCCGTACGTCGGGATGAGAACCCAAATAGGGATAACGGAACTAGTAAGTGGTTACGAGATGTGATGAAGATGTAGCCGCCCCGTTTTGTGGGTTCGTCTGACTTGTTAGGTTGGGAAAACTGGCTCTTCCAGTTGGACAGAATATTTGATGTTGTAGCTTGTCCGGATGATAGGAGGGTACCCATTGCTCAGTACCTACTCGACAAAGAAGCTGCAGACTGGTGGCACGCTGTAGTGCCTGCAGATCGTACACCTACATGGGCTGAGTTTAAGACCGCCATGGAGGCAGAGTATTGCCCGTTGCCTGTTCGTGAACGCAGAATCGTTGAATTTTTCTCGGCTACACCCCAGGATGTGTCAATATCCCAGGCGATAGTCGATTATAATCGACAGTTGGCTTATGTTCGTGATCAAGTGAGAAGTGAAGCGGACAAGGTCCGATACTTCAATATGCGCATGAAACCCCATATCCGTGAGAGTATGGCTCCGCTCATGTGTACCACCACGAAGGAATATCAGACCGAGCTTTAGCCATTGAGATGGCCGTTTCGTGATGGAATCTGGTTCGGAGAGTAAGAGACGAAGGCCTCGAGGAATTTTCAAGAGGCCGAGGAGTGAGATCCGTGAGCCTGCTTGCAGCTTCCTTCGGGAGCACTCCTCGTTCGGTTGACAGTCTAAGAACCTTACCCCGAGGCGAGTAAGACGATCGGTGTGAAGACTCGCTTTAATCGCAATGTAGGCCATGCGAGGCATGTAATTGTCGTTCGCCACCGGTTAATTATTTTAAGTGCGGCCAACCGGGGCACCAAGCGGTGCATTGTGAGTCCGTTGCCAGGATGTTCGGGAATCGGGTTTTCGTTCCTACTCGGGGAGGGCCCGGTGGTGTCCAGTGATGTAGTTGTGTATCGTACTTTGTGCTGTAATTCGTGTAGAGATTGATATTTGTTGCGTGAACTTTTTGGTTTTGTTTCTATTCTATCATGATGTTTTATTTTAAGTTTCGGGACGAAACTTAATTTTAATAGGATAGAATGTAATATCCGGTATTCTCGTTTTCCGTTATCTTGAATTGTTTGTGTTTTGACGTCAGACATTTTCTTGTTGATGAGAATCGGAATGATTTCTATCGTAATACTCTATTTGTTTCTGTCGCATAGCCGTTTTAGTCGGGTGCGACTTGTTGTCGCGTACGTTTCTTTGATTAAATGTGTGCATATGATGTGGTATGTGATGCGTCGTTAATTGATTGTTATTGTTTTGAATCATTGCCGGTGGCTTTGTTATGGTCGTCGTGGGGCGTGTTTCCACGCTGTATATTCTTTCACATTGCTTGTAACGTTTCGCCAATGGGCGAAAGTTATGCGTTCTTGTGTATCTCGTTGAGGTTTCCTGTTGGGATATTGCTTCTCCCTACTTATTTTAAGTTTCGGGACGAAACTTCTTTTAAGGAGGGTAGAATGTAATATCCGCAATTTCGGATTTCCGGTAATTTTCATTTTTCGGCGGAGGTCCGTTTAGAAAACTCGCTTTTGACCGTTTCGTCATTCGGAGAATATTTAATTCTGCACTTTTTGTCATCCGAGTTCGTTTCGGTGCTGCTTTGTTGAGTTCCGTGCTTTTTAGCGACTTTTCCGCGCTTGAGTTCGGTTCTTGCGAATCTCGTTCGAAAATGTCGTTTGGGGTTTTCCGTAAGTTCATTTAACGTTGTTATACGTGTTGTGAGCTTCGGTTTGATTATTCGTTGTCGTATGGTGATTTTCGGGCATTTGGGCCATTTTCGTAATTTCCCAAAGTTTGGGGTAATTAGCTTCCGTTGTCGAATTTCGAGCCTTCGGGTGGTTGGAATCGTGTGTTCTACTAGCTCTTAGATTCGTCTTTGTGAGTAATTCATAACCGTATCTTCGGTTCGTATTCAGGTTCGGGTTTCGGTGTCGTTTTGTTGAGTTCAGGATTACTAAACGACTTTTCTAAGTATGAGTTCGGCTTTGTAAAAATCACCATAAATTCTTGGAAACTCCAAAAATTCTGAATCTTTGCAATATTATAAAGCATCAAGTTAGCTTTCCAATGGTTCAAACGGTGAGTCAATCGGAGTCCGGACGAAGGAGTTATGGTCGAAATAGCTAAGACTGCACGATGTGCCTTTTTGGTGTTGGAGTGGACTGTACCGTGTGCCGCGGCACTAAGCCAGTGCTGGGCAGTTTTTTTGGCCGTGGGCCGCGGCACACTTGTCCTGTGCCGCGGCACACAGTGCAGATCAGCCTATTTAATGGCCTGGACTGAGTTATCCGGCCATTTCTCATTTTTTCCTTCGTTCCTTCGCGATTTCTTCAGCATAAATGGATGGATTTGAGTAAGAGAATCATAGAACAACACGTTTTGGAAGTTTGATTTATGGATTAACATCATCTTCCACCCGGATCGAAGGTAAGAACACCTAAACTCTTGGTTTTGGGAATTTTTGAGGTTTCTTGATGTTTTGGCCGATTTGATTCGTTTTAGTTTAGATTATTGTTAGAACATGGTTGTATACTCGAAATCATTCATTACCCCTGAAGTTTTGTGAAACGAATTTGAGTATTACCTTGAATAATCGATTGAATTGGACTATGCCCTCAAGGTGTCCGATAAAATGCTTCAATGAGTAGAACTTGGGAAGTTCCATACGTTTTCGTAGAATTGTGATTGAATTGACATCGTTGTGACTTAGGAGCGAATTCTTGTGAAGAACTCGAGTCGGAACCCTTCCGTTCGTTGCCTTCTTTGGGGTTCGAGCTTCGGTCGAACCGTGTTCTTCGGAGCGTTCGGTAGCGGTTATTAAGGCAAGTATCTTACTATACGACTTGTATCTTGCGACTAGTAATTACGTATGAGATGTATAATGACTTTGCTTGCCTTCGTAAATATGTTCCGTTTGAGTTGGTTGTGTTTTCCGCAATTTGAAGGCTTTGTGATAATAGTGTTATATCAGTATACATGTTAGGCGTTGTGCCATTTGTGCAGGAATGCGACGTACATATGGGATGGTTGTACACTTGGTTGTACAATGTATTGTGTACCGAATGTGTGTTATGTTGGTTAAATGTCGTTGATTGATGATAGTTGTTGCGAGTGTCGAGGTTGTGTTATTTGCGTGCAATGTACGATTTTGTGGTGATCAAGGTGATTGATTAATTGTGCTCGTTGTTGTATGTAATGTGAATGTGAATATGTGTGTGACCGCTAAGTTCACTCGTGTTGGTTCGACGGGACCTACGAGGATTCGTGGCAGTGGACTACGGGATCAGAACTTAGTGAGGTGCGAGGTCCAATCGTCTTTGATGCAGCGAGGCCTACGATAACGCATGGCGGTGGACCATGAGTTTCGGACACGGCGTCCAACCGGGTGAGCTCGACGGGCTTACGGTGACACATGGCGGTGGACTACGGTGTCGGGTGTGTGTGTGATTGTTGTGATTGATATAGTCCGTGCGGGTTGTTATGCCTACGGAGACACGTGATGTAGATCACGGTGTCGGAATTGGTTATGTTTGGTAAAAAGTCCGTTTGGGTTGTTGAACCTACGGAGACAAGTGACAGTGGATCACGGTTTCGGAATTGATTATGATTTTTTATAATTGCGTGATGTAGTCAGTGCGTGATGTTGAACCTACGGAGACACGTGACGGTGGATCACGGTGTCATGAGCATGATACTTTTCAAATCAAAGTTTTTACAGGAATAGTTTTAAGAAAGAATGTTGGGCCGAGCCACACGAGATTTATGGAAATGTTTCCGGTATTGTAATCTGTTGAATTATGAAACAAGTTTTGGTTTAAGGCCATTAAGTTTTTCGAAAGGTTTTGTGAATCAGGACTTGAGGTCTTAAGGTTTTGAAATTCTAAAATTCCCGAGATGATAATCTTATTTTGAACGCTTCATAGCTTATCTTCTCTTGTGAAAACCTCCGGGAATATTTGATACTTGATTATTATATTTGATCACGATTATTAATTGCTTGTTACATTTCGTATGATTTGATACTTGCACTAGTAAAACAAAGGAGTTTTACTAACCCCGAGTAATCGGGAGTGGATGTCTGTTTGCGCCCGTACATGCAGATTCGGAGCAACACAGATTGGCACAAGAGGATGATGAGCTGCGATACTAATCATGAGTCGAGAGTTATTTTGATTTTTGTTGTGTTGTCGAGTTGATTTGGTCTTCCTGTATTGTATTTCGACCCCTGTGTGGGTAATGTTATTTAAGTCAGTTTTATCGATTGGGTTGTGTGACCTCATCGGTCTGTGTATTCACGTGTAAGTGACCATATCGGTCTGTATCATTTTATTGTTTGACCCTGGTCGGGCAAGCACTTGGTTGTTTATGGATGTTTAGCCTGGTAGATCCTTGTGGAAAGGGTCTACGGCGTGTAATATTCCCATACAGTTTTGGGGATGTTACAGGGATAGGCCTAGGAGAGAAATTAGAAGGCCTTCTCACTTGAATGACCCTCATATGACTTCGCATGCTTTCAATATATTTGAATCCATTGATAATTATGAACCCAAATCATACGATGAAGCTTTGGAAACTGAGAACTCAGAACAGTGGCTTAACACAATGAATGAAGAAATGTCTTCATTGCACTCAAATGAAACATGGGCTCTTGTGCCCAAACCTGCTTACTGTTCTGTTGTTGATTGTAAATGGCTTTTCAAAGTAAAGGAAGAAAATGATTTGGTCAGATTCAAAGCTAGACTCGTTGCTAAGGGTTTCACCCAGAAGGAAGGTATTGACTACACTGAAATCTTTGATCCTGTTGTTAAATTTACTACTGTGCGAATAATGCTTGCTCTAGTTGCTCAATTTGATTGGGAATTAAAACAGTTAGATGTTAAAACTGCTTTCTTGCATGGTGAACTTGATGAAAAGATTTGCATGAGTAAACCTGAAGGTTTTGTTGATTCTAAGCACCCTAATCATGTTTGTCTGCTTAAGAAATCACTCTATGATTTAAAACAATCTCCTAGATAATGGAATAAGAAGTTTGATGAATACATGCTCTCTCTTAAATTTACTAGGAGTAATTATGATCATTGCATGTATTTCAAAAATGATTCCAAAAATCCTGTTTTCTTGCTCATCTATGTTGATGACATGCTCTTAAATAGTCCTTATGTGAAAACAGTAGATCATGTCATTAAATGCTTGAGTGCTAAATTTGACATGAAACATCTAGGAGATGCCAAACGAATTCTCGGAATGAATATCCATCGTGATAGAAAGAATTCCACTATTGTTTTAAATCAAGAAACCTATGTGCAGAAAATTTTATCTAAATTTTCAATGGCTGATTCTAAACCAACGAATGTACCATTTGCTGGTCATTTCCTTCTTAGTAAAGACCAATCCCCTAAGACAGATGATGATGTTAAGTATATGAAAAATGTGCCTTATTCTATTGCAATTGGCTCTGTAATGTACTTAATGGTGAGTACGAGACCAGATATATCTTATGCTGTAAGTTGTCTTAGCCGGTACATGGCTAACACAGGGGTCTATCATTGGCATGCCGTTAAATGGCTACTCAGGTATTTGAATGGTTCTGCTAGGTACGGTTTGAAATTCTCCAAACACCCTCAAGGTTTGAATTGGTAGGTTATGTGGACTCCAATTATGCTGCAAACCGTGATAATCGTAAGTCTACTACTTTCTATGTATTTACTTTGTGTGGCGCACCCATTAGTTGGATATCTCAGTTGCATCCTATAGTCGCTTTATCTTCTACCGAATCTGAATATGTTGCTATAACGAAAGCATTAAAAGAGGAAATCTGGTTAAAAGAACTTTTATTAGAAATTGGTTTTCTAAAAGATAAAGTCGAGGTTTTTCAGATAGTCAGTCCGGTATTCAACTTTGTAAAAAAAAACTGTTTTTCATGATAGAACAAAACATATCGATGTACATTTTCACTTTATTCATGATATTGTCGCTAAACGTATTATTTATCTTGAAAAAATACCATCTCAATGTAATCCTTCGGATATGGGTACTAAGTGTTTGCCCGTTGAAAAAATTAAATGCTGTTTGAAAAGACTGAAATTCGATTCAGTCGAATAAATTTTTTAACTTTGTGTTTTTAGGGGATCTCTTTGTGAGTTAGTCTTCTTTGTGAATACTTTTCCTTATTTACTAAGTGCAGGTAACCCCGGAGCTAGGCGATGATGAGTTTTCTCCGAAACCAGAAATTGCAATTTGACTGGTTGGACCAAAAGGTGGAAAAATGTTAGTATTTGGCCCAACCGGCCCAAATATATATCTCCTTATTAATTTGGCCCATACCACTTAAAGCCAGCCCAGCCCATTTGGTAGTCCTTTTGAATGGGAGCCGTCCGATCCCGATGTATTACCTACACCTAATTTGAACCATCCGATCTCCCTTATATTCCCCTAACCCTAACACCCACTCTCTCATATTCTCACCGCCTCACTCTCGTCGCCCCCCTTTTCTTTTTCCTTCTCCTCTCTCCCGTGAGTTCTCCCTTCTCGGTCAAACTTCCGATTCTGCTCCCGATTCTCCCTACCTCCTCTCCCCCGTGAGCTTTTGAATATCACTATGGAATCCAGTGACCGATTCCATCCTTGTGGGTATAAAAAGCCCTGCTGGAGCTGGAATTAATAAATCGGAGAAAAAGGCAATCTGATCCTTCTAAGAATCTGAGTGAAATCTTGAGATATCTTTGTTGTGATATCTGTGAGTGAAATTGGGAATGGTTTCTGAGGTTTCTGGGTTAAAAGTGAAGGAGCTACTGGGCTAGGTGGCCGACCAGCGGTGGTTCGGGCATTCCTCTGTGGAAAACGTTCGTATCGGTGTCAATTTCTAGGGTTTCGGAAGATTTGAGCCTATTCATCTTTTTCCTAAAAAGGGGTTTTTCCGATCTTTATTTATCTTCGATCATATTGCTGTTCTTGGTCATTTTGTGCAATTTATTAATATTATATATATTCGGTATTTTATCTATATATATATATATTATATATATTTGTTATATATATATATATAATATATATTCTGCAGTTTGTTGCCTTAATTGGTTGGTATATTTCCGATCAGTTATTATCATTATCATTACTAACTGGATTGGCTCTTTGTGTTTCAGATTTGTTCTGGAAGTTTGTAATCCTCTTCGGCAGCATCTTTTTCGGGTTTATTGCAATAATTATATTGGTTATAATTATAGGTTTATTTAGTTGGCATGTAATCCTTAAACCCTATCCCGTAGAATATAAATTGTAATTGTTATATTCGTTTAATCCGCTTGTATTATCGATCCTGTTTTTAGCCAAAATTGTACGAACCGATACCCAACAGTGGTATCGGAGACCGTTTTTTGGGTGTCGGGTCCTGTGGCATCTTGGTGATATGGAATAACCCATCCGGGTTTCCGCTCAGGTATCTCGTCTTGACCCTCTGTCTTACTGTTGGTCTCTGTTGTTTGATTGGACTGCCTGTTGTTGTTACTTGCAGTTTTCGCTTGCCGCGAACCATCTTGTTGCTTTAACTGGTTGGATTCATTTCGGGTGTACTCTCGTTTTCCTTCATTAAAATCCAAACAAATTAAAACCTTAAAGTCCAAAAGTACTAAATCTTGCGCGGCCAGGACCGGAAGTGTCCCTCAGAACTTTGTCAAGAGCTTGCGGATCCCGATTTTAATTTGAACGGGTTTTAATCTCAAAATTCAAATCGAGTCTCTGAATTTGATTCTCATTAGCTGTGTGCTCTCTCATGATCTTTGTGATTTTCGGGTTTCTTTGTGATTATCATATATTGTGTGTAGTTCTTTCGCAGTTTTTAATATTGCAACCTTTGATGGTAAAGGAGATTTCCAAATTTGGCAACAAAAGATGAAGGGCATTTTAATTCAACAAACAGTTTTTAAAGCTATTGATCAATCATTTTCTGATAATACTGCTTCCGATAAAAAGGCTGAGGCAGATGTATTTGTGTATTCATCAATTATTCTAAATTTGTCCGATTCTGTAATTCGGAAAATTGGTAAACATGATACAGCTAAGGCACTGTGGGAAAAATTGGAAGAGACTTACACTGAAACTTCCCTGCCTAACAAACTGTTTTTACTAGAAAAAAAATTTCGGTACAAACTTGATATTTCAAAGGATATAAATGATAACCTGGATACTTTTACTAAATTAATCCAGGATATCAAACAAACCGGTGATAAAAATATTGATGAATACACCCCGATTGTTCTTTTAAATGCCATTCCTGACTCATACAGTTTTGTTAAATCTGATATTAAGTATGGCAGAGATAAAGTAACTCCTTATACTGTAATAAATGGTTTGAAAAGTAAAGAACTGGATTTGAAAAACAATAAGGGGAATAAATCTCTAGGTGAGGTTAATTTTGTGAGGGGAAGGCCTCAAAATCGCTTTCAAAAACAGAAACCTTCCTCAAGCCAAAACCAATAGAGTAATTTTTCTGATAAGAAAAAGGGTAAGTGGAAGAGTAGGTCTAAGTCTCGACCTAAGAACCGTAAGTGCTATAACTGTGGTGAATCTGGTCATTACATTCATGAGTGCACTAAACCAAAGAAATATCATCAAAACGATAATGCCAACTTGGTATCTGAAAATGCCCATGTAGATGAAGTTTTCATGGTGTCTGAAATATGTGTACAAGTTAATACTGTTCATACTCTTACTTTGTGTGAAAATGAGTGTCTTGTATTCAGCTTGTACGTTTCACATGTCACCTTTTAAAAGGCTGTTTTCTGAGTATAGAGAAGTGACCAACTGGTCTGTCTCTATGGCAAATGAGAAAAGGTGTCAAGTGTCTGGTATAGGAGATATCAAGATAAAATGTGACACCGGTTATTTGTTAACTTTAAAGAATGTGAGGCATGTTCCTGATCTGTGTCACAACCTTATTTCTTGTGGTACCCTTGATTATGAGGGTTATGAAGGCAAGTGGGTCAATAGAGTTATGAAAATCTTAAAAGGAAGCTTGTGTGTTTTCAATGCTATAAAACAGAATAACCTTTATGTGAAATTGCAAAATATGATTCTTTTGTGAATGCAGTCCATATTAACCTAACTGATTTGTGGCATAAACGTGTAGGTCATTTAAGTAATAAGGGATTAGATATGTTGCAAAAACAGGGCTGTTTTGGGAAAGATAAATTATCTTGTGTACCGTTTTGTGACTCCTGTGTGGTAGGTAAACAACATCGTGTAAAGTTTCCTAATCCCCATTCCCCTAGATTTCCTACTTATTATGATACTATGCATTATCTACATGCTGATGTGTGGAGCCCACCTAGTGAACCCACACACGGTGGAAATCTTTTTTTTTATCTGTGATTGATGATTACTCTAGAAAGGTCTTTGTGTTCCTTCTGAAAAACAAATCAGATGTTTTTGAGAAATTTAAAAATTGGAACACCTTGATTGAAAACAAAGAAAATTAAAATCTTAAGGACCTACAATGGCTTTGAGTTTTGCAATCAATTGTTTGATGAGCTTTGTGCTCAATCTGGTAATCAGAGAGATAAGTCTGTTCCTTATACACCCCAACAGAATGGGGTGGCTGAACGGATGAATAGAACTTTGCTCGAAAGGGTCAGAAGCATGTTGGCTATGTCTGGCCTTTCAAAAAGGTTCTGGGGTGAGGCTTTACTAACTGCTGCTTATTTGATAAATAGATCTCCTTCTGTGCCGTTGAATGGTAATTATCCTGAGTGCGTATGCCTTATAAGACATTATCTTGTTACGCATTTTGAGAGGTGATATACTTCAACACTCCTCCTTGAATGACTATGCCTTATAGCTGCCTCATTAGAAACCTTATGAGGAATACCCTATGGGACAAAACCATGATAAGGGAAAAAAAGTACAACTATATAGCTCCCCCTCGAGTTAACAAGGGTGAGTATCTTCATAAATCTCGGAGATGTCGCATCCCAATATTGTGAATGTGTTTTCTGAAAACTGAGGTTGGGAGCGCCTTTGTAAATAAATCTGCAATATTGTCACATGAGTATTGAGTGTATGCGAAGAACTTTGGGGGAATGTGTTTGGTTTTGTCGTTCTTGATATATCCTTCCTTGGTCTTCGCAACACATGCAGCATTATCTTCAAACAATATTGTTGGATCTTTATTAACTTGTAATCCACTGACTTCCTTAATGTGTTGAGTGATAGATCTAAGCCATACACATTCTCTACTTGCTTCGTGAAGAGCAATAACTTCAGCATGGTTTGAAGATGTGGCCACTAGTGTTTGCTTTTCAGAACGCCAGGATATTGCAGTACCACTGATCATGAAAACATAACCAGTTTGTGATTTGCCTTTATAGGGATCTGATAAATAACCTGCATCTGCAAAATCAGTTATTTCATATTTTGAATCTTTGGGATAAAATAATTCCAAATCAATTGTTCCTCGAGATAGCGAAGTATGTGTTTAATCCCATTTCAATGTCTCCGTGTTGGACATGAGCTATATCTTGCCAATAGATTCGTATCAAATGCTATATCTGGTCGCGTATAATTTGCAAGATACATAAAAGCTCCAATTGCACTCAAATATGGTACTTTAGGACCAAGAACTTTTTCGTTATCTTCACAAGGAAGAAATAGATCATTTTCAACATTAGGTGTCCTATTTATCATTGGGGTACTAAACGGATTTGCCTTATCCATATTAAAGTGTTAAGACCCTTTTTGTATAAGTGGATTGATGTACAAATATTCCACTATGAAAGTGTTCAATTTGTAAACCAAGGTAATATTTGGTCTGTCCGAGGTCTTTTATTTCAAATTCACTTTTTAGATAATTAACCGCTTCTTAAATTTCAGTAAGAGTCCCAATGATGTTTAAATCATCAACATAGACAGCAATAATCACGAACCCAGTCGTAGTTTTCTTGATAAAAACACATGGACACAATCGATCATTTACATATCCATTTTTCACTAAAAAATGTGTTAGGCAATTATACCACATGAGCCCAGATTGTTTTAGCCCATACAATGATCGTTGTAGTTTAATTGCACATAACTCGCTCGGTTTTGATTTTAGTGCTTCAGCCACTTTGAATGCTTCAGGAACTCGCATGTAAATATTAGTATCTAATAATCCATATAAATGGGCCATTACAACATCTATGAGGCGTATTTCTAGATTATTTGAAACTGGTAAGCTGATCAAGTATCTAAAGGTAATAACATCCATGACAGGAGAATATGTCTCATCATAATCAATTCCAGGTCTTTGGGAAAAACCTTGTGCAACAAGATGAGCTTTGTACCTTATAATCTCATCTTTCTCATTTCGTTTATGAACGAAAACCCATTTGTATCCAATAGGTTTCACATCTTCAGGTGTGAAAATAATAGACCCAAATACCTTTCGCTTATTAAGTGAATCTAATTCAGCCTGTATGGCACTTTTCCAACTGATCTAATCATGTCTCTTCTGGCATTCAGATGTAGATGTTGGTTCCGGATCTTCATTCACGTTATCAATTTCTCGTGATATGGAATAACAAAACATGTCATTGATATCCTTCATTTCATTTCGATTCCATATTTTTCCATTATTGATATCATTAATGGAGATCTCATGATTTTCTTCTTGCTGGAGGTTTTCTTTATCATTATGTGTTCCGTGATTTATTTCTTCATGTGTTTCTTCTGGAACACATACACCTAATTTGGCTTCATCAGGTTTTCCACATTTATTCTTCTTTCGAGGAATTTTATCTTTGAAACCAATATGTCTTCCACGCTTCAGGCGTGTTTTGGATTCATTTGCTAGATTTTCATTGGACTGCTCTTTTGGAACCTCAATCCGAGCAGGAGTATTTGCAGCGGCTATATGTGACTTTGTCAATCTTTTTGTGTCTGTAAATGCATCTGGTACTTGATTGGCTATATTCTCCAACTATATGATCTTTTGAACTTCTAGTTCACGTTGTTTTGTGGGAGGATCAAGATGCAATAATGACTATGTACACCACTGAATTTCTTTTTCCACTTGTTTCTCCTTTTCACCTAAGAGTGGATATTCTTCTTTATTAAAATGTGAATCAGCAAACTGAGCGGTGAAAACATCACCTGTTTTTGGTTCAATATATCTCATTATCGAAGGTGAATCATATCCCACATAAATTCCCAATCTCCTTTGTGGTCCCATTTTCGCACGTTGCGGTGGAGCAACTGGTACATATACAGCACAAGCAAAAATTCTAATATGTGAACCGTTTGGTTCTTGACCAAATGCCAGCTGTAATGGAAATATGTTGGAATATTTTATTCCAAATATTCATTATCGAGTTATGATGATTAAGTTGTTAAACAAAGAAAACAACAAAGAAGCGAAACAAAACAACAAAGAAGTCGAAGACGCAAAAAGCTGGAAATAGCAAGCATAACGTACGCTATGAAGCATGCACAACGTACGTAATATAAAGTTGCCTGATCAAACAAGTCAGAAAAGTCGACTACAGATAACATGCTTAACACACGCTATGTTACAAGCATAACACACACTAATGAAGGAGCATAACGTACGTAACACAGATGTTAATGTGTGTAATGAGTTATTTCAGAATTCAAACAAGATGAATGTTGGGAAAAGTCCAGGTCAAAGTCAAGGAATCAAATGGACAGTTTGACAAAAGCATACAATGGATATACGTTTAACGTACGCTACGGCGTATAGTTAACGTACACTAAATAGGGAACTTAACGTACGTAATCGGGATGCCAAAACGTACGTAATAGTATGGACTGAAGCTACTGGACTAAATTTGCAAGCAGTTAACGTACGTAAGCGAGAAGACTTAACCTACCTAACAAGGTTAACGTACGCTATGCAGGAAGGCTAGCGCACGCTAAAGAGTCGAGAAGAGCTAACAGCTAGTTGGAGGAAAATGGCTATAAATACCAAATCATTTGGTATCAATCTACACAACAACCTTAAGCAAATCATCTATACTTGTGATATCATTGTAAACATTTTTGTTGTTGTATTTGAGCTTATATTGATAAGTGTTCGAGTGTTATACATGAAAACATACACGAGAGGAAAAAGAAAGGATAAGATTGGATTCGGTGTTATTAGGATCAAGGATCCGGCATTGTTAGAATCGAAATCTATATCCGAGTGAGTTTGTCTAGTACCTATAGAAAGCTAGATAGGTTGATTCCTTGTCCAATAGAAAAGGAAAACGATTTAACTTGGACCGACAAAAAGACAAGTGTGTGAACGATTTATCTCGGACCGAGAGAAGACGAGAATTGTAACGGTAATGTAACACCCCAAGAGTCATCCAGGAATATTACAGCGTCGTGGGCCCCGAGACGGAACCCACAAGGCTAAAAGACATTTTCGAAAACATTTACAAACACCCAAGAGGCTAACGACGGTACTATCTTTTAAAAACATTCGGAGACTTAATAAAATCCGTTTATCAAAACCGTCGTGAAAATCTCATTTGAAACTACAGGACCCGAAATGCCAAAACTCAACAGTTTAAAAAACATACGTTAAGCTATCGCTTACACGTACTGACAAAACAGTTTAGAAAGCCATTTCCAAAGAAACTCAAGTTGCCAAGAACCAAAAAGGGCATTTAAGAACACTCACGCAGCGGAAAGGACAAACAATTAAAATACTCTGGCAGCGGAATACAACTGATCAGGAAACTCAATTCACAAACACATGCCATAACCCGTATCCTCCGGGAAGCTCATCTCTTCACGACCGCTACAAGCTCGATAGCCCAAAAACCTAAAAAGAAAGCCCACAACTGGTTCAGCTATAATACTCAACAATGATAATAGTCACATCACATCAATAATCACATACCAATGTGATACTAAGTAAGAATACTACCAAAGTAATTTTACCGCCATAACTTTACCAGAAATTCACAATTCGTATCCTCAACCACACGATAAGCTCATACCTAAACATATGTACTGTATCTCAACAATACCCAAGGTTCTCAAAACATCATCATAACTCACTGTTACAAAATCTACTAACTCTGTCCAACCCAATCCATCGGGTAACCTCATCACATCTCAACACAATAATCGATTGTCCATCAAAAGACAATTACCAAAGGAAATACGGGGCATACCGTAAGATGCACAATACCACGACAATCATGTCAGTCTAATCCGAGATCAGATCAATACATCAAACGGACACTGTCCTAACACAAGACCTACAAATGTATACTCATGTGACAACATCAATATGCTCAAAACAATAACAATAATGTATACTCAGTGGAAATCCCATGATCCAGCGCCCATCAACATAGATCCCAAGATGATCATACTAGATCAACACGAGGTGGATAACCAACAATATACATATGCACAACAACAACACATGGTAAAACCAACAATGCGAATCCACATGATTCCATCAACACAACACAGGGTAATCCAACGATCCAGCACCCTCAGCAAAGATCCCAAGATGATCCCGTCGGACCAACACGAGGTGGAAAAAAACCCGTCCAATGATCCAGCGCCCTCATCATAGATCCCAAGATGATCCCGTATGATCAACACGAGGTGGACATCTAATCCAGCGCCCTCAGCATAGATCAAACGATCCCATCAGATCAATACAACATATACAATACAATTACGCATACACATATGCAAATCAATATGTTCATCAACATGAACAACATATGAATCAATAACATGAATGACATTAAGACAAATCAACTTGGACGACCTCATGTTCAACAACATGAATGACAAAATGCATGATAAAAAACATCAACACTAGACCCAAAATCAATTTAAGATACTTGCCCCGAGTCCTCGGGAGCAATCTCGATGTCAAATCATCACCGACGATTATCCTCAATGCTTGACGATCCAAAATACCACGGCTAAATATAACTCATATCCTCCTCTCAGCATAACGTATCCTCGATACCCAAGTATACCAATAACAAATATAAATCATATACATTATGATTTAAATCACAAAAATTGAAAAACCACGTACAATCCAAATCTCCAGAGTTCACAATAATAATCACTGCTATATGCATCATAAACGAAATGAAACTAAAATCATTCATTAAATATTATAAACTGAGCAAGTAATAACTTGCCTCGATACCGATACAATGAAGTTGTTACCAATTCCTTGCCTTCGTCTACAAGATCCTCGGCCCTGGCTAATGCAATTCATAAACATTCTCGAACACGACCGCAAAGCAAGGTTCTAATCACCAATCAATAATCTCAACCTATTACAATAATTGATTAACACACATTCGGTAATAATCAACAACCGATATAACCAATCAACAAACCTGACGGCTCTACAATATCTCTGTTAAACATAGTCTGAACAATCCAACTCAAAACAGCACTCATAACCACAACACGATATACTGCACTGCCTGTCCACTTAGCGCACGTTAATCATACATCGTAGCGTGCGCTAAGTCATTTCAATTAGCATGCATTAGCTAGTTCAGCTAACGTGCGCTAATTTTATATAATTGCATGCCTAACAAGTATAGACTCAACACCTTGTGATTACGGATACGAATGTAAAGGAAATCGTATTCCAAGATCAGTCACAATCTTTCCATATTCAATCTCATTATCATACTCACATGATATATACCATTAATCAATCATCAATCAACATGACTTAATCCTTGATATGAACATTTCATCTTTGTATCTAAAAACACCAATAATTCAACATACAATCGTATTGCTATGGTATATTCATCAAGAAGTTCTTCAAGAACACCAAGTGATTCTATACCATGTTCATAGTCATCAAAACAACATAATCCAATATCCTTTAACATGTAAATAATCATCCGACTCATAATCCAAGTCATATATATCCATTAAACCTCATATAATATCATCACATGATAATCCAACAAACTCCCTCCCAGGTAATCATCCTTTAAAAACGAAACACTAACAAAGGAACACAAAAATTACCTTGTATAGACGAACCATGAAGAAGAACAATCGAACTCTATTCCAAGAATCATCAATAACTTAAAGAACAAGGCTTTAATCTATGCTCTCCATCTTAATATTGTTAAGAATGATCATCTCTTAGTGTTTGGAACCTCAAACTTCTCTCTAAGAACTCTCTCTATCGAAATAAGGGAAGGAATGGCCTGTAATACCCGGTTGTAATTCATTCATTTTCATTCAGTAATTATCAGTCTGTAATTGTCACTCAGTGTATTTTCACTCAATTATAATCATTCATCAATCATGTTCATTCACCGTGTTCACCGTTCGTAAAAACTTCGAGTTGAGTATCGTTATTGTTCATCGTTTCAACTTTCCTCATATGAGTTCGACTTTGTTAGATCACCATTAATTTTTGGTAACTCAAAAAATTCTAAATCTTTGCAATATTATAGAGCATCGAGTTAGCTTTCCAATGGTTCAAACGGTGAGTCAATCGGAGTCCGGACGAGAGAGTTATGGTCGTTTTAGCTCAACCGCTCATTTTTCGATTTTGGCGATCACCGCCGAACGAACTCGGCCGTGTCGTCCCGACACGGCCTGCGCCGCACTGCCCGAAAGTGCCGCTGCCGCCTCAGACCCGACCGTGTCCCGGCACGGCCGAGTAGAGCTCTTCCGACAGCTGCAGCGATCGCCAGAGGCCCGACCGTGTTCGGGACACGGCCGAGTCATTGCCGAGCGCCGCGGACGGGTCACCGCTGCAGAGGCCCCTTCGCGCCTCGACCGTGTCAGCGGTGACACGGTCGAGTCCTCGCTGCCACCGCGCGCCACGACCGTGTCGGCGGGCACGGCCGAGCCTCGCTGCCGAGTCAACCCCTATAAATTGGTTTTTTTGAGCATTTCAGCTCATTTTTTCCATCTTCTTCACCTGCAACCGAGAGAGAATAACTTGAGGGAGAGATTTCTTCATCAATTATCATTTGAGTGTGCATTTTTCATCACCTTCAATCATCTGGGAAGCTTGGATAGTCGTTTTTACACGTTTTCATCGGATCGAATTGGTTGGATATTCAAGAGGTAATTTCTTCGACACCTTGGACTTCGATTTTATGTTGAGATATGATGTTTTGGACGTTATAATCATGTTATATGAAGGGATATGTATATGATTATGAGTTTGTATAAGGATTCATTGGATGATTGAGGGATTATTCAAGAACACTTTGAATATCGAGTTGAAATTGGGGGTTTTCGATTAATTGTCGTTATAATCACGTTTTCGGATATTCATTTCGGATTATTGATCATTTGGAAGATGTTTTGTTGGTTTGAAACACTTCTTGGGGAATTTGATATAGGTATATTGAAGTTTGATTGTAAACAATCGGAGTTTGGACGCAACGTGTTTGATTTAATGCCGCAATGGACTTAGTTTTATCGTATCGACGTTTTGAGTTCGTTATATTCGTGTTTGATTCGTGTATTGAACAATTGTTGGTAATGATTGTTATTCAAGGTTGTTCGAGCGACCGGTATCTTGGTTAGGACATTGTTCGTGGACGGACATTCTTCATCGGTATTGAGTAAGTTAATTCTTACTCGGTTAAAAGGATACTCATTCCTTTTGTTGTTGATTGCTCATAATCATAATTCATTCATCATAATATTAATAATTTTGAGACTTGTAATTGTCGAATAATCATTTCATTCACGAGGAACGACGGTTCCAAATCATTTCACTGGGTTATCAATCACGTCACTATTACTTTCATATCGGTGAGTCATCTTGGCCTAGTCTAATTATTATTCATTGATATTCATCATGGTCATTCTCGTTCATGTGACCTTCCGGGTTCATATTGCGTGGCGGGTGTGGTGTGTGGAATTTTTAGTCGGGCACACGATGGTCATGTATTGGGTTCACCGATACATCGGACCGTGCACACAGTAACGCTTACCTCCGTGAGACTAATTAGGTACAAGGACGGGTGTGTCCGGTCATTCGTCTTGTACACTTGCACGTAACATTACGGGCGTACTATGATACTCCTCTTCAAATAAATTCATAATTAAGAATATTTCATAACTTCGGTTAATTCATGATTGTGTAATTTCAACTCTTGAGGATTGTTGTTCTGTAATCGACCCGCTTTGGGGACTTTGTTTTTCGTGTCCGGGCAAGGCAAAGGCACGGGAGAACACGCCGACGCCGAGGAGTCCTGTGATACTAGAAAGGGGCCCCATTCAAATTGCCTACCATTTATGTTTCCTTTACTTATTCCGCTGCAGACATTCCGTTTGAATACTCGTTTCATTCAGTGTTGTGTATTTTATCGTCACATAAGATACACATGTATTCTATTTTATCCTGGGTGTGTTGTATGAAACTCCTCATCGGAGTAATTAATGTTGTAATGTGGTTCGGTACTACATTCACCCTGTGTAATTCATTCATTTTCATCCGCCTGGTGGGTCCCAGTCGGGGGTCCACGGCACTGTAATATCCGCCTAGTTTGGGGTGTTACAGAGTTGGTATCGGAGCGTGGTTTTGGATACTACCTTCCGAGTCATGTCTCATTTGAAGTCATCGTCATCAGACTAGTATCATTGGACTTTCGTGTCACGTGTGACCTGTGCAAATGCCGAGCCAATCAGACCGAAAGAACTGTAAGATTTCTAACGCCATGGTATAATTTCTGGCAATAATCATTCATTCATCATTCATCAATTAACAATCCTCAAACATCATCATTCATTGTGATCAGGACGATCATATTAACTCATTAATCACTTAATTCATTTCAATACTCAGTTAATGATCAGGACGATCATATTAACTCATTAATCACTTAATTCCTTTTATTACTCAGTTGTCGATCTGGATGGTCATATTATCAATCTTATTAAGTTATTCAAGATAATCACTTCAAGAATTTTATCAGATAATCATGTCACTTCAAGAATCATTCATATAATCACTAAGTTAGAACATGTATACTCATTTTCGTCATCTCATGACATAATCATAACGTGATATTCATGCGGGGATTATAATCATCATGTGACTTTCCTACTTCAGTATGGAGAGAGCAAGAAGAGGACGCGGAGAACGAGGCCGTGGTGCGGGCCGAATCCCGAGAACTCGTGCGAACACACGTGCGAACGCGAGGAATAATGTTAACTCATCTAGCAGTGACGCTGCCACTCATTCACCAGGGCGTGATCATTCACTTTCGGGGAGTCGTACTCGGGACACGGCTCAGTCAGAAGGTGTTCGGATCGATCCACTCGCCTTTATGCAGGGCATGATGGCCCAGATGACTCAGATGACACAACTAATGGAGACGATGCAAAATTCAGCTAATCAAAATCAACAGGCTCCTCCGCCGCCACCTCAGAGGCAAGAGAGGAATGTGAGCAATATCATCGGCGACATCTCTCGCCAAAGGCCACCTACTTTTGAGGGCTCGTCTGAGCCGGCGGATATTATTCATTGGCTCGAGCATTTCGAGAAGTTGTTTGCTATGGTAGAGTGTCCCGAGGGACACAAAGTTTCTGTTGCGGCTTACTACCTGGGTAAGAGCGCACATTCTTGGTGGTTGTCGTTGAAGCCCACCGAAGGATGTTGTACTTGGGATCAGTTCAAGACTCTCATGATGGAGAGGTATTATCCGGCCCCACTCAGAGAGGCCAAGCTGTCAGAATTACTCACCCCCGACCCCTTAATAGACGAGGATGTTCTCGCCATTGCCGAGAAATTTCAGGAACTTCTCCCTTTCGCCTCATCCATCATTCATTCAGAGGCGGATAAGATCAAGTATTTCAGCAAGAGGCTGAAACCCCGCATGAGACTTGGCCATTTAATCATAATTGCACCACGTTGGCGAATTCATTGAGAAAGCTCTCACCTACGAGCCATCGCTAAAGAGATTGCTAAGCAAAGAACCTTCGTCTGCTAGCAAGAAATCGAAGAATCGCAATCACCGGAAGGCGGTCGCAACTTTCAAGAAACCCCGTGCGGCTCCGCTTTTCCGAGCGACCTCCGTGTCGCCTAAACCCGCGAATCACAGTCTCGAGCGGCCGCCTGCCATCACCGTTATAATCGGGGGAACTTGGTCACCTCGGTACCAAGTGTCCGAGACAGACGATCACGTGTCATAATTGTGGAATTGCCGGGCATAGGGCCCGCTTTTGCCGTAGGGACTCCAAACCTACTCTGGCGTCATCTCAGCCCCGAAACAATGCCTGCTCGTAATCGGGACACTTCAATCGGCTGCTTAAAACGACAGAGCGACTAAAGGTGGAGCCTATAGTCGCAGACGGAGCGTCCGTGCCGGACTAGCAAACCCGGATTTATGAGATGAAGAAGACCGATGATCCCGAGGCCCAAATGATCTCGTGTACACTCGATATTCTATCTCAACCTGTGTGTACCCTTTTTGATACCGGTGCATCGCATTCATTCATTTCCGAATCATGTTTGAGTAGACTACGCCTGGGTAGTGCTACTAGTTGTGAGCCTTATGTCATTGGTCTACCCGATGGTAGACGAATCATCGTAATCGTGAGATTCGTGGATTGTCCTATTCGCCATGGTCGTATGGCCGCCGAACCTTATCGTGGTAGATTTGCCGAGAGACGACGTCATCTTGGGTATTGATTGGATGGATCGTCATGATGCCATCATTAGTGTCCGTAAGCGTATGATTACTATCATTTCGCACGATGGGGTTGAATGTGTATTTCAGGGAGGTAATCCCTACTGCTCGTAAGGTCATTAATTTGATGAAAGCGGGCGATTACTCGGTCGAGGATGTGTCGGTTATTGGTGCTATATGACCAAAACCGAGGAATCATCGATAATGTTGTCGGATATTCCAGAGTAAGGGAATATGCCGATGTATTTCCGCACGAGTTACTGGTTTGCCTCCACAGAGGGATGTGGAATTCACGATTGAGTTGGAGCCCGGCACGCCCCCGATATCGAAGGCACCGCATCGAATGGCCCCGACCGAAATGCGAGAGTTGAAGAGTCAACTTGAGGAATTGTTCGAGAAAGGTTATATCCGACCGAGTGCGCCCGTGGGGAGCACTGCTGTTCGTCCAAAAAGAAGGATGGTTCTTTTCGCTTGTATCGATTATCGGGAGTTGAATAAGGTCACAATCAAGAATAAGTATCCTTTACCCCGTATCGATGACCTTTTGGATCAACTTCAGGGAGCTTCAGTATTTTCCAAGATCGACTTAAGATCTGGATATCATCAGTTGCGGATTCGAGAGTCGGATATCGCTAGACGGCGCTTTCAACGCGTTATGGTCATTATGAGTTTGTGGTTATGCCGCTCGATTGACTAATGCACTGCGGTATTCATGGAGTTAATGAATCGGGTCTTCATCGACTTTTGGATCGGTTTGTTGTTGTCTTCATCGATGACATTTTGATTTATTCTCGTGACCGGGAGGAACACGAGTTTCACCTTCATCAAGTGCTCGACGTGTTGAGACGAGAACAACTTTATGGGAAGTTTTCCAAATGTGAGTTACGGATGTCCAAGTGACGCTTTCTGACATGTAATTTCATCGATGGAGTGCGTGTTGATCCTCGAAGACGGAGGCTATCCAGAATTGGTTACCTCCGAAGAATGTTAAGGAAATCCAAGCGTTCTCGGATTAGCCGGTTATTCTCGGAGGTTTGGGGAAGGATTTTCCAAAATTGCTCAACCATTGACAAACCTTTTGCGGAAGGATAGGAAATACACGTGGTCCGAGGCGTGGCAGCGGAGTTTTGAGGAACTCAAGAGCCGGTTAATGTCGGCACTGTACTTTCCTTGCCGCAGGGACGGAGGGATTTGTGGTTTATAGTGATGCGTCCGGGTGGTCTCGGATGTGTACTCATGCGTAACTGGGAAGGTTATTGCCTATGCTTCACGGCGATTGAGACCTTACGAGGTTAATTATCCGACACACGACCTTGAGCTAGCGTAGTGGTGTTCGCTTTGAAGATTTGGCGTCATTACCTTTATGGCGTCACTTGTCGATATTCACCGATCATAAAAGTTTAAAGTATATATTTACTCGTAAGGAATTAAATATGCGCGAGGCGGTGGTTAGAACTAATCAAGGATTATGATATTGAGATCCTTTACCACCCGGCAAGGCGAACGTTGTCGCCGACGCCTTGAGTCGTAAGTCCATTCAGAGCAGATGCTTGCTCGTTTAACAATTCGAAGGAGCTCCAACAGAATTCCTTAGACCCGAGATCGAGGTCCGGCTTCGGCGAGTTCGGGGACAACTTTGTATGTTAGAGATTTCATCATCTCTTGAGGATGCAATCGTGGAGAATCGTGGTTCGACCCGGCATTGTTGCGCATTCGTGAGGATGTGGCTCGGGGAGAGCCCTCGGATTCGTGGTCCACGAGGATGGACTTTTGAGGTTTAAGAACCGCCAGCGTGTTTGGCGAATGACGAGTTGAAAACTCGATTTTGAGAGAAGCTCATGCTACCCCTTATTCTGCTCATCCGGTCTAGCAAGATGTATAAGGACTTGAAACAAAATTACCGGTGGAGTAATATGAAGCAAGAAGTCGCGAATTTGTTTCGAGATGCTTAACTTGCCAACAAGTCAAGATTGAACATCGGCCGATCGGGTATGTCAAAACCTCTCCTATTCCAGAGTGTAAGTGGGAAGACATTTCTATGGATTTCATCACGAGTTTGCCGATGAGTCGTCGTGGCATGAATACGATCCGGTGATTGTGGACCGTTTAACTAAATCAGCTCATTTCCTTGAGATCAAGGATACGTGGGGTCCCAAGAGACTCACCCGCTTATTCATCAAGGAGATAGTAAGACCGCACGGTACTCCTAAGAGTATCGTTTCCGATCGTGACGACGATTTGTATCTCATTTTTGGAAATCACCACCGTGCTATGGGAACTCACTCAATCTCGCATCGCCTTTTCATCCTCAAATCACGGACAATCGAGAGAGGACTATACAGACATTAGAGGACATGTTGAGGGCATGCGTCCGATTGAAGGACGATTGGGAAGCCCAACTACCATTGATCGAGTTCACGTATAATAATAGTTGGCATGCTTCCATTAAGATGGCACCTTACGAGGCCTTGTACTGCGTCGTTGTCGATCTCCCTTGTGTTGGGATGACTTGTCGAATCAATCGACACCGAACCCGATATGCTTATAGCCGCCGGGAGAAGGTAGCTTTGATCAAGAGTCGTATGTTGACCTTCGAGTCGTGCAAATCATATGCGGATAATCGCCGTCGACCACTAGAGTTCGAGACGGTGACCACGCCTTGGTCAAGGTATCCCAGTCGAGGTATTTTCCGCTTCGGAAAACGGGGAAGTTGAGTCCGAGATTCATCGACCGCTTTGAAATTTTGGATCGAGTAGGCGAGTTAGCTTATCGATTGGCTTTACCTCCGGCTCGAGCCGAATTCATAATATGTTTCATGTCTCTCGATTGCGAAAGTATGTTGCCGACCCGAGTCACATACTGCAGGTTCGAAAATCGAGATCGCCGACGATCATTCATATGAGGAGGAGCGTCCTATACGAGTTTTAGAGCGGCGAATCAAACAGTTGAGAAATAAGTCGATTCCTTTGGTCAAGATTCAGTGGTCCAGACATGGAGTCGAAGAGGCCACTTGGGAAACCGAGGAGATTATGCGGGAGAGTTATCCCGAGTTGTTTGACCCTTAGTTTCGGGGACGAAACTTTTTTTTAGGGGGGGTATGTAATACCCGGTTGTAATTCATTCATTTTCATTCAGTAATTATCAGTCTGTAATTGTCACTCAGTGTATTTTCACTCAATTATAATCATTCATCAATCATGTTCATTCACCGTGTTCACCGTTCGTAAAAAACTTCGAGTTGAGTATCGTTATTGTTCATCGTTTCAACTTTCCTCATATGAGTTCGACTTTGTTAGATCACCATTAATTTTTGGTAACTCCAAAAATTCTAAATCTTTGCAATATTATAGAGCATCGAGTTAGCTTTCCAATGGTTCAAACGGTGAGTCAATCGAGTCCGACGAGAGAGTTATGGTCGCTTTAGCTCAACCGCTCATTTTTCGTTTTGGCGATCATCCGAACGAACTCGGCCGTGTCGTCCGACACGGCCCGTGCCGTACTCGTCCGGAAAGTGCCGGCGTCGCCTCAGACCCACCGTGTCGTGCAGCACGGCCGAGTCGAGCTCTTCCGGATTAGCCGCAGCGACGCCAGAGGCCCGACCGTGTTCGGACACGGCCGAGTCATTGCCGAGCGCCGCGGACGGGTCACTGTCGGTAGGCCCCTTT
Organism: Orobanche coerulescens; assembly: GCA_033398695.1. NCBI lineage: Eukaryota > Viridiplantae > Streptophyta > Magnoliopsida > Lamiales > Orobanchaceae > Orobanche > Orobanche coerulescens. The sequence goes on along the minus strand of CM065805.1, from coordinate 167,525,216 downwards.
GCGCCTCGACCGTGTCAAGCGGGACACGGTCGAGTCCTCGCCGGCCAGCGCGCCACGACCGTGTCAGCGGGCACGGTCGAGCCTTGGCCGAGTCAACCCCTATAAATTGGTTTTTTTGAGCATTTCACTCATTTTTTCCATCTTCTTCACCGCAACCGAGAGAGAATAACTTGAGGGAGAGATTTCTTCATCAATTATCATTTGAGTGTGTATTTTCATCACCTTCAATCATCCGGGAAGCTTGGATAGTCGCTTTTTACACGCTTTCACCTGATCGAATTGGTCGATATTCAAGAGGTAATTTCTTGACACCTTGGACTTCGATTTTATGTTGAGATATGATGTTTTGGACGTTATAATCATGTTATATGAAGGGATATGTATATGATTATGAGTTTGTATAAGGATTCATTGGATGATTGAGGGATTATTCAAGAACACTTTGAATATCGAGTCGAAATTGGGGGTTTTCGATTAATTGTCGTTATAATCACGTTTTCGGATATTCATTTCGGATTATTGATCATTTGGAAGATGTTTTGTTGGTTTGAAACACTTCGGGAATTTGATATAGGTATATTGAAGTTTGATTGTAAACAATCGGAGTTTGACGCAACGTGTTTGATTTAATGCCGCAATGGACTTAGTTTTATCGTATCGACGTTTTGAGTTCGTTATATTCGTGTTTGATTCGTGTATTGAACAATTGTTGGTAATGATTGTTATTCAAGGTTGTTCGAGCGACCGGTATCTTGGTTAGGACATTGTTCGTGGACGGACATTCTTCATCGGTATTGAGTAAGTTAATTCTTACTCGGTTAAAAGGATACTCATTCCTTTTGTTGTTGATTGCTCATAATCATAATTCATTCATCATAATATTAATCATTTTGAGACTTGTAATTGTCGAATAATCATTTCATTCACGAGGAACGACGGTTCCAAATCATTTCACTGGGTTATCAATCACGTCACTATTACTTTCATATCGGTGAGTCATCTTGGCCTAGTCTAATTATTATTCATTGATATTCATCATGGTCATTCTCGTTCATGTGACCTTCCGGGTTCATATTGCGTGGCGGGTGTGGTGTGGAATTTTTAGTCGGGCACACGATGGTCATGTATTGGGTTCACCGATACATCGGACCGTGCACACGGTAACGCTTACCTCCGTGAGACTAATTAGGTACAAGGACGGGTGTGTCCGGTCATTCGTCTTGTACACTTGCAAAGAACATTACGGGCGTACTATGATACTCCTCTTCAGCGAAATTCATAATTAAGAATATTTCCTAACTTCAGTTAATACATGATTGTGTAAGTACAACTCTGGAGGATTGTTGTTCTCAGGTAATCGACCCCGTTTGGGGACTTTGTTTTTCAGTCCGGGCAAGGCAAAGTCTCGGTGAGAACACGCTGACGTAGAGTAGTAACAGTGATACTAGAAAGGGGCCCCAGTCTGTCCAGTCTGTTCAGTCATTTATGTTTCCTTTATTTATTCCGCTGCAGACATTCCGTTTGAATACTCATTTCATTCAGTGTTGTGTATTTTATCGTCACATAAGATACACATGTATTCTATTTTATCCTGGGTGTGTTGTATGAAACTCCTCATCGGAGTAATTAATGTTGTAATGTGGTTCGGTACTACATTCACCCTGTGTAATTCATTCATTTTCATCCGCCTGGTGGGTCCCAGTCGGGGGTCCACGGCACTATAATATCCGCCTAGTTTGGGGTGTTACATGGCCGAATAAACAAAATTCACATCTGCAATCATATATATACTGACTGTTATTAGCGTGCGTTACCTTCACAAAAATAGTGTGCGTTAACATGCTTAGCGTGCGCTAACTTTCCTTGTTAGCATGCGCTATCGTGGTCCAAAGGCTACTGCCTTGCCTCGCACAGTGGTTTACGTACGCAATGCCCATGCAATAACATATGTAAATGCTCTGTTAGCGTACGCAAGTCTCCAAACTTAGCGTGCTCTACTTGTCGTTGACTTGCTACAGTAAAAAGGCTCATTAGCATACGCTATTATCCACCCATAGCGTACGCTAATCATAGTTGACTTGAAAGTCTGCACCTACCCCAAAGATGCTTGGGGTCCACACCCCGAAAGTAGCCTGACAATGCCAAGATTCTATTTTGACCGATCTGATATTAGCGTGTGCTAACCATATGCATTAGCGTGCGCTAAATGCAGATAATAATCAGCCTGGGCCTACCTGTCGGCCACCTTCCGAACCTTATCCAGAACGCCTTACGTACGTTAGGGGTCCTCCTTAGCGTACGTAATTCAAACCTCTTAGCGTGTGCTAAGTATACATCGTAGCGCGTGCTAACGTGGATGTACTTATCCATTTTCAGCTATTCTTGTCCAACGTCTCAACATACTAGATACGTATACACGACATACTGAATACACATACTCCTTCCAATAATATTCTCATAGGATACACAATATCCTCAAATGCAATTGTCGACCAAGTACGACAATTATACCAATACAAATGTCTCATTCCTTCATTTTTTATCCAAACTGTACAGATTCCACACTGTAGAACATAGCTCGGATAAAATAACGTTGAACAACAATAGTAGAAATTCTGGATAATTACATACTACACCACTTAAAATAAGTTTCGTCCTCGAAACGTGCAATCTGTCATAGAAAAACAAACAAACTGTTCAACCAAAATATTCCGAAACCATCACGACAATGATCAATCATCATCATTAACGAATAACTAAAATAGTATACTTACAAATGAGCCAAGTCGATGATCTCCTGTGATACGAGCAAGTGACTCCACTGTAAAGCCTAAATACGCTTACAGTCGCAATTCCATGAGTCGCAACCAAATATATCATCTTCGGATGAAGTAATCTATCTGTGTCAAATCCTATCTGCCTGATTACACAATCAAGTCCCAATCCTGCTTCAATCAATAATACACGATATATTTGAGAAACAACTGCCTAAAACAATGACACAAATCCCGAAACATCGACACAAAATTCGAACGCTAATACGATCATTAACAATGATCAATCAGCAACTTAACCGAGAATATCATCAACATGATAAACTTCAATATGACCAACCAAAGGTCAAAAGACAACCGAGTATATCAACAATATGATAAATTCCAATATCACCAACGAACGATCAATGGTAATCGAGAATACCCTCTCACAGTAAGTTCTAACACGGTCAACACAGAACCATAGAGACGGATATACGGACGAATAAAATTCTCAAAATGTTACACCAATCACATACAGTGGATCTCAAAGAAACACATCTAACTGGTGAACATACTCCTCGGTGTATGAACATAAGCCGCAAACTGACGAACATACTCCATCCGACACGGAGTGGGAACGACCAATCAATACCCTAAAACAACCATCCTGGGGTCACCATCCCCAAATCCACACTTGCAAGGGAATCATTCAAAAATCACTATGGTAAAATCGCGCTATTACTGTAACACCCCCAATCCACTCAGAGATATTACATGCCGTAGACCCTCTCCTCGAGGATCTACCGGGCTGATAACTAAAATCAAACATCTAAACATCGCCTTTAAGGCTAAAATGACTCAGTAGACCGATTTGGTCTTTCAATAATAACATACAACTCAATTCCAAACACATACCCACGCAGGGGTCAAAATACAATAAACTCCCGTACAACCGGGAAAAGATACTGCAGCGGAAAAGAAAATACAACTAGACCAATACGACATCAACGGATCCTCGTGTGATTAGTATCGTTCATCTTTCATCATCCTTCGTGCCGACCCTGTGCTATGCTCCAAAACCTGAATGCAAAAATAGACATCCACCCCCCGAATACTCGGGGGTTAGCAAAACTCCACTGTTTTGCTAGTGCAAGTACAAGTGCAAAAATACGAGCCATACAATTCAAGTTCCAAGAATGACAATAATCAGAGATTCTCAAAGATTAAAATACAACGAAACGAATACTTCTCGAGGCAAGAGTTTGAGTAAAACTTTCCAAATCCGAAAGATCACAATTAACAAGAACTTTGCAAAATGGTTTAAAATACCCTCGGGAGTTTTAATAGAAAACAAATTAGGATTATCAAATCCTTATCTTTCCAAAAATCAACAGGGGTCACAGCCCAAAGGTTTTGTTTTCGCAAATAGGAAACCACCAACAATTTACAGGGTCAGAGCCCAACATCACATGTCCTCAACGGACATAAAATCAACGAAACATAATCACGCACGCGCATCGCCTAGGACCGGGACGCCACCACAGACATCCCACCCGAGGCCTCGAAGGACCCTCCCGAGATAGCTAGCGAAACAAATCACACACATATCACGGTTGGATCAATCACTTGTTGCATCCTGGCCATATGATCACATGCCATGTGCCACCGTAGATTAACTTTGGCGCTCACGGTTGGATCAATCACTTGTTGCATCCTGGCCACATGATCACATGCCATGTGCCACTGTAGTTTTTCTTAGGCTCTCACGGTTGGATCAATCGCTTGTTGTATCTTGGCCACATGATCACATGCCATGTGCCACCGTAGGCCCCGCCCACATCCACACAATCACATATATAGCACAATACAACAAAGATATCCAAACAATTCACTCAGAGGCATCAAACCCTTAGCATAACCACCACGTCAAACCACACTGCACCAAAATGAAATAATATACGTCCACACGCAATACCAAGTGCAACATCAACACCAAATATATCCATAGAGTTCACATAGTCATTCTCAAACCACACCATTCACAAAACACACGCGTTTTGAAAGCAAGCCTTTAACAAGGCTAAACCGAATCTTTTGAAAGTTCGATTCAAACGACCAAACAACCACATTTAGACGATCACTAATTATCATATCCACAAAACAAGAATTGTATGGACAAGGTACTTGCCTCGAATAAGAACAACGCGGATAATCGACCGAAGTAGGTTGACACGAACCGACTACGAACCCGCCGACTCCACCGATCGCCAACTCGCGGTCATAAACTATGAAGGACAATAACAACAATGAAATGAATTCCATAACATGACTCAAAGCCGTTGAATTCAAAGAATGAATGACGAAAGTTCAAGTGTTTCCCCCAAAACGGCCAAGAACACGATTCGTCCCGACAAAACACGAAAACAGAATTCCAAGTTGAAATATGGATATACAATCCATAGAATGTGTTTAACAACATCATTTAACCACAATCGATCCATAAAAAACGGATGAAAACGAGATCGAGAACAAATCCCCCAAAAAGTCGATTCGAGGGAAATCAAGAAATATACTTCGATTCGAAGAAGAACAATAGATTAAATGATGTTAAACACAAGAATACTACCAAGATTAATCATACCCATCATGAATTAATTAACAATACGGAACGAATCGGACAAAAACGCAAAACCCCCCCAAATTCAAGAATTTAGGGTTCTAATAAGAGATTACCTTGATTCGCTGGATCAAAGGATGATAACGGATGATTGATCAATGATATAACCTCAAGAACTTCATGGATTTGTTGTTAAACAACATGGCTCCAAGATCTCCAAGTCTCCAGCCGCGGAAGAGAAGGAGAGGAAATGAAAAACGAGAGGAAATGTGACTGCTCTGTCACATTTATACTGGGCCGGACTAGCGTGCGCTAGGCTGCCGAGCTAGCATACGCTATCGGCCCAGGCCGCAGTCCAAAGACACTGCTCGGCCAGGTAGCGCGCGCAGCCTTCCGGCCGTAGCGTGCGCTGTAACACCCCCAGAGCCGACCGGAAATATTACAGCGCCGTGGGCCCCGCGATGGAACCCACAAGGCTGAAGGAAATTTTCGCAAACATTTACAAAAGGCCCAAGAGGCTAACGACGGTATAATCTATTAAAAACATTCGAAGATTTATAAAATCCATTTATCAAAAACCATCGTAAAAACTCATTTGAAATCGCAAGGCCAAACGGCCGACACGCAAAAGTTTAGAAAATGATTTCCCAAGTAACCTCAGTTACCAGATACCAAAAGAGCATTTCAAAATACTCACGCAGCGGAAAAAGACCAACCATAAAGATACTCTAGCAGTGGAAGAACCAATCAAGAAACTCAATGGAAATAAACATGTCCTAGCCAGTATCCTCCGGGAAGCTCATCTCTTCACGACCGCTACAAGCTCGATACTCCAAGAACCTAAAAAGAAATCCCACGACGGGTCACCATAATATCCAACAATGATAACCGTCACAAAACATTAATAATTACATACCAATGAGAATACAACATAAGAATACGACCAACGTAGTCTTACCGCCATAACTTTACTTAATCACGTAATTCATCGTAAAACCATTGTCACAGCTTTCACATCTCGTACTCGATTAACCAATAAACTCGAATATAATATCCGTATTGTACCTCAAACAATACTCAAGATCCTCAAACTATCATAACCAATTCACGATACGGAAATCTACCATTTCGACCAATACGATCCATCGAATAATATCATCAAATCCCAAGACAAGAACCGATTGTCCACCAAAGACAAGACCAAAGAAAATATGGAACATACCTCGAGATATGATGTGCCACGATAATCATATCACCTAATCCGAGATCGTAACAATGCAACACGGACAAGGTCCTAACACAAGACCTACAAATGCATACTCATATGACAACGTCAATATGCTCAAAAACAATAACAACTATGTATACTCAATGGAAATCCCATGATCCAGGCGCCTTCAAGATAGATCCCAAGATGATGCTACAAGATCAACACGATGTGGATAACCAACAATATACATATGCACAACAATAACACAATACTGGGTAATCCAACGATCCAGCGCTTCTCAAAGATAGATCCCAAGATGATCCCGCTTGACCAACACGAGGTGGAAAACCCGCCCAATGATCCGGCGCCAAAGATAGATCCCAAGATGATCCCGTCGGACCAACACGAGGTGGACATCCGATCCGGCCTCAGCATAGATCGCGCGATCCCATCGGATCAACACAACATAAACAACATAATATGCATACACATATGCAAAACAATATGTTCATCATCATGAACAACGCAACATGAACGACAATATGACAAATCAATTAAGACGACCTCATGTTCGACAACATGAATGATGATACGCATGATCAAATCACTAACTCTAACTGAATCGATATAAGATACTTGCCCCGAGTCCTTCGGGAGAAATCTCGATATCAAACCATCACCGACGATTATCCTCAATGCTCGGCGATCCAAACGAACAATGAACTATAGATACTCATATCCTCGTCTTTACCATAATGTAACCTTGATACTCGAACATACCAATAACTGAGATAAGCATATACATTATGATTTATCTCCCAGAATCGAAAGAACGATATGCGATCCGAATGCCCAGAGTTCACATAATAATCATCGCTATATGCATTATAAACGAAATGAAACTGAAACCATTCATTAAATATTATAACTGAGCAAGTAATAACTTGCCTCGATACCGATACGATGATGATGAAGCCGCTACTACCACAATGCCTTCGTCTACGAGCTCCTCGGCCCCGACCGAAGCAATTCACGAACATACTCGAACATGACCGCAACACACGGTTATAATCACCAATCAATAAACTCAACCTATCGAAGAAATCAAATAACACATATCCGATAACAATCAACAACCGACAAAACTAACCAATCGAACTCAACGGTTCAACACAACCTCGAATAAACACAATGTAACAAACCAAGTCAAACCATCACGAATTCATAACCAAACGTAATATATTACCTGCTGTTGACTTAGCGCACGTTAATCTTTTACCGTAGTGTGCGCTAAGTTGTTCCCGATATCGTGCGCTAGCCAGTAGGCTTAGCGTGCGCTAATAACGTGCAGTTACATGCATTTCGGATACCGATCAATATCTGGCGATTATCAAAGACTCTAAGAGATTCTGAATCATGTTCATAGCTATCAAACAACGAAATCCAATATCCTTTAACATATAGGTAATCATCCGACTTTTAATTCAAGTCATATATTCATATTTCATCTTTCTTAATATCAACAACCTAAACACCAAGAACTCATAATCATGCCATGTTCACCATCATATGAAGGAACCAACAACAACAACATCACAGATCCGAATTGAAGGAAGACATTATCCAACATATCTCTTTGAAGATAACAAAGACATTCGAAACCATCCAATTCATATCAATATATTCATATCAACAATAACATTATCATGATCCGTAATCCAATTCATAATCATACTTATCAACTTGTTTATATGATAATCATCACCAAGAACATCATATGCAATCCAAAACGAAATCTCAAAGTGAAGAGTAATTACCTTTTTGAAGGAATGGATTGATTTCCAAGGTTGAATCCATTTCCAAGAATCACCAATGATTACAAGCTTCAAACGTTGTTATGGATGATTAACTTCACCTTAATCCGTTGTTTGGAACCTCAAATATATCCCACCTCTCTCTCTCTCTCTCTACCGAAATAAGAAAGAATGACGAAATGCTTCTCAAAGACCCTTCTCGTCCCTTTTATAATATTCATTATTAGCGTGCGCTAACATCTCATGTTTAGCGTGCGCTACCGCCTTAGCGTGCGCTAATCGACTTTGTTAGCGTGCGCTATCGAAGCCTGCAGGCTACCGCCTTGCTTCAGAAACTAACTTACGACGTAATGCCCATGCATTAACGCACGTAAAACATCTGCTTAGCGACGCAAGTCATTTACCTTAGCGTGCGCTAATACCATTGACTTGCTACGCCTACACCTACCACGAAGATGCCCGTGACCCCACAAGCCGAAATCAACCAATAAAGCCAAGATTCCTGTTGACCGATATATGGTTAGCGTGGCGCTAATCAACATGAATTAGCGTGGCGCTAACACTACATTACAACATCCGCTGACTTATCGAACGTGCGCCAAAGTGGCCCGGTCCACGCGTAGATTCCTTCGACCGACCGCATTAGCGTGCGCTACATTCTGCCTCTAGCGTGCGCTAACCATGAACGATAGCGTGCGCTATACTTGACCATTAGCGCGCGCTAGTCAGGCTATACTTAGCCATTTCCAACTCTTCTCGTCCAACATCTCAACATACAGAATACGAACATACAGCATACTGAATACATATACTTCTTAAATGTAATTGTCAACCAAGTATGACAATTATACCAATACAGATGTCTTAGTCCTTTATTTATTTTATCCCTACTATATAGATTCCACGCTGTACAATATAACTCAGATAAAATAATATCAAACAACAGTAGTAGAAATTCCGGATATTACATTCTACACCACTTAAAATAAGTTTCGTCCTCGAAACTTGCAATCCGTCATAAGACAAACAAACATACCGTTCAGCCAAAATATTCCGAAACCATCACGACAACAATCAATCATCATTATTACCGAATAACCAAAATAGCATACTCACATATGCGCCAAGTCGACAATCTCCTGAGATACTAGCAAGTGACTTCACTGTAAAGCCTCAACACGCTTACAATAACAAATCCATAAGTCCCAACCAAATATATCATCGTCGGATGAAATAATCTGTCTGAATCAAATCCTGTCCGCCTGATTACATAATCAAGTCCCAATTCCGATAAGACGAATAATACACAATACATCTGCAAAACAACTGCCCAAAACAACGACACGAATCCCGAAACATCAACACACAATCCGAACGCTCAGATGATCACCAACAATGATCAACAATCAATCGAATTTATCATCGACATGATAATTTCCAATATGACCAACCAGAGGTCAAAACACAATCGAGAATATCATCAACATGATAAACTCCAATATTACCAACGAACGATCAACGAAATTCGAGAATACCTTCACACGGTAAACTCCAACACGATCAACACAGAACTACAGAAACAGATATACGAAAGAATAACATTCTCAAAACGACAAATCAATCACGTATAGATCTCAATAAACATACCCAATGGCGAACATTTCCCTCGGCATACGAACAACGAATCGCAAATCGACGAACATACCAATTCATACAAGGAGTGGGAACGACCACTCAATATCCAAAACAACCAAAGATGGGGTCACCATCCCTAAATTTACACTTACAAAGAAATCATTCAAAGATCACTATGGTAAGATTGCGCTACTACCACACCAATGGAATCACATAGCACATACGTCCCGGTTTTACAAAGTCCAAAGTTCCAAAATTACATCCTGCACATGAATCTACAACACGCAAAGATATTTCTCTTATCCGATAAATCAATCGATCATCCTTGCATAACCAAACGACCATACCAAAGTTCGGATCCCTATTCATCGTTCCACATTGATATATTATCCAGTTCGTGAGTCACACTCACAATTTCACCATGATATGCATTATGCACTAAATGCGTATGTACATCAATCACATTTTCAAGACCAGTTTGAAATCATATAATCTTGTCACGAAGACAAATTTTCGAAAATTCTTTCAAGAGTTTGAAAACTCAAAACATAAATTTTCGTAAGACCACAAAATCAATTTTAAAAATTAAATCGGCTCGCTGGTGCCAAGTTCTCGATAAAAATTCTTTTCGAATATACGCGATTAAATAAAATGGAATTTATGCAAATGCTTGACCACAACCATACTCCTGTATACCAATTCGGCTCACAATCCACCGACATTCCAACGGAAACCACACGATCGAGTTCCAAAACCTCAATATATAGACTCGATAAAAACTCCTTTTCCACACATGATTCGTATCGTCCAACCATTTACCCATTCTCGATCACCTCAAATATGATATGACAAAACGTTGAAACAAATCAAGCAAATCAAACACGGCGAAAGACTTCGAGAGGTTCCATTTGAACAAGTAAACCAAATCCTCGAAAGGCGGAAATAACATAAGTAAACGATTGGTAAAGTGTTTTACGGATCTCTGGGAGTTTTAGAAAACAGAAAGTCTTTTGAAACATTAGGGTCTCGGCGTATTTTGTTTCGCATTACAAGAAGTTTAAAAAGTAGAAAACCCTTTACGGACCCCAAGTCCTGAGTTATAAAACCATTTCAAAATCGATTGGGTCTCGACCCAAAAAATCATTTTCCGTAAAACATCCGTAAAACATTCATTTTGAAAGGTATCATTTTCAAATGATCAAAAGCAGTTCATATAACTCAAAATGAATTAACATGCTACATGTTCTTCTCAACCATGCACAATATTTCTCCCAGATGCACAATTCCGTTCCAAAATCTAACCAACATACCGATTTCCAAAATCATAGTTTCTCAAGATCATCAATCCCGTCCCCAATTCTCATCTCATTCTGTAACGCATAATATCTGTAACGCATATTATCTTTCTGAATCTCAAAACGTATCAACTTAGAATGGCAATAAGTCTCAATGCAATTCAAAAATCCAAATACTTACAGATCGTGAAGCCGACGATTCCCCGTGATACTGGCACATGTCTCGACTCAAGAAAATACTCGACACAGATATTTTCAAAACACACGTTTGCAAACTCGCCGACTTAAGAACACAATACATCTCATTCCAGAATCTCGTTAACACTATTTGGAAAAGTTATAACAAGCCCAAGATTTACATCGGCAAATCCGATAACGCACAAGCCTGAGTGAAAAACAAAGACTCACGGCTCTAGTATTTGTCAATCGACAACTCGAATGACGCGACAAAAACACGACCCAACTCGACCCAAATGCCTAGGTTTTCTCAACCTAAGCTCCGATACCATATTCTTTAACACCCCCAGAGCCGACCGGAAATATTACAGCGCCGTGGGCCCCGCAATGGAACCCACAAGGCTGAAGGAAATTTTCGCAAACATTTAGAAAACGCCCAAGAGGCTAACGACGGTATAATCTATTAAAAACATTCGAAGATTTATAAAATCCATTTATCAAAAACCATCGTAAAAACTCATTTGAAATCGCAAGGCCAAACGGCCGACACGCAAAAGTTTAGAAAATGATTTCCAAAGTAACCTCAGTTACCAGATACCAAAAGAGCATTTCAAAATACTCACGCAGCGGAAAAAGACCAACCATAAAGATACTCTAGCAGTGGAAGAACCAATCAAGAAACTCAATGGAAATAAACATGTCCTAGCCAGTATCCTCCGGGAAGCTCATCTCCTCACGACCGCTACAAGCTCGATACTCCAAGAACCTAAAAAGAAATCCCACGACGGGGTCAGCCATAATATCCAACAATGATAACCGTCACAAAACATTAATAATTACATACCAATGAGAATACAACATAAGAATACGACCAACGTAGTCTTACCGCCATAACTTTACTTAATCACGTAATTCATCAGAAAAACCATTGTCACAGTTTCACATCTCGTACTCGATTAACCAATAAACTCGAATATAATATCTGTATTGTACCTCAAACAATACTCAAGATCCTCAAACTATCATAACCAATTCACGATACGGAAATCTACCATTTCTGACCAATACGATCCATCGAATAATATCATCAAATCCCAAGACAAGAACCGATTGTCCACCAAAGACAAGACCAAAGAAAATATGGAACATACCTCGAGATATGATGTGCCACGATAATCATATCACCTAATCCGAGATCGAACAATGCAACACGGACAAGGTCCTAACACAAGACCTACAAATGCATACTCATATGACAACGTCAATATGCTCAAAAACAATAACAACTATGTATACTCAATGGAAATCCCATGATCCAGCGCCCTCAGCATAGATCCCAAGATGATCCTACAAGATCAACACGAGGTGGATAACCAACAATATACATATGCCCAACAATAACACAATCTTGGGTAATCCAACGATCCAGCGCCTCAAAGATAGATCCCAAGATGATCCCGGACCAACACGAGGTGGAAAAACCCGTCCAATGATCCAGCCTCAAGATAGATCCCAAGATGATCCGTCGGACCAACACGAGGTGGACATCCGATCCGGGCCTCAAAGATAGATCGCGCGATCCCATCGGATCAACACAACATAAACAACATAATATGCATACACATATGCAAAACAATATGTTCATCATCATGAACAACGCAACATGAACGACAATATGACAAATCAATTAAGACGACCTCATGTTCGACAACATGAATGATGATACGCATGATCAAATCAATAACTCTAACTGAATCGATATAAGATACTTGCCCCGAGTCCTTCGGGAGAAATCTCGATATCAAACCATCACCGACGATTATCCTCAATGCTCGGCGATCCAAACGAACAATGAACTATAGATACTCATATCCTCGTCTTTACCATAATGTAACCTTGATACTCGAACATACCAATAACTGAGATAAGCATATACATTATGATTTATCTCCCAGAATCGAAAGAACGATATGCGATCCGAATACCCAGAGTTCACATAATAATCATCGCTATATGCATTATAAACGAAATGAAACTGAAACCATTCATTAAATATTATAACTGAGCAAGTAATAACTTGCCTCGATACCGATACGATGATGAAGCCGCTACTACCACAATGCCTTCGCTCACGAGCTCCTCGGCCCCGACCGAAGCAATTCACGAACATACTCGAACATGACCGCAACACACGGTTATAATCACCAATCAATAAACTCAACCTATCGAAGAAATCAAATAACACATATCCGATAACAATCAACAACCGACAAAACTAACCAATCGAACTCAACGGTTCAACACAACCTCGAATAAACACAGTCAGAACAAACCAAGTCAAACCATCACGAATTCATAACCGAAACAGAATATATTACCCTGCCTGTTGACTTAGCGCACGTTAATCTTTTACCGTAGTGTGCGCTAAGTTGTTCCCGATATCGTGCGCTAGCCAGTAGGCTTAGCGTGCGCTAATAACGTGCAGTTACATGCATTTCGGATACCGATCAATATCTGGCGATTATCAAAGACTCTAAGAGATTCTGAATCATGTTCATAGCTATCAAACAACGAAATCCAATATCCTTTAACATATAGGTAATCATCCGACTTTTAATTCAAGTCATATATTCATATTTCATCTTTCTTAATATCAACAACCTAAACACCAAGAACTCATAATCATCCCATGTTCACCATCATATGAAGGAACCAACAACAACAACATCACAGATCCGAATTGAAGGAAGACATTATCCAACATATCTCTTTGAAGATAACAGCACATTCGAAACCATCCAATTCATATCAATATATTCATATCAACAATAACATTATCATGATCCGGTAATCCAATTCATAATCATACTTATCAACTTGTTTATATGATAATCATCAGCTCAAGAACATCATATGCAATCCAAAACGAAATCTCAAAGTGAAAAGTAATTACCTTTTTGAAGGAATGGATTGATTTCCAAGGTTGAATCCATTTCCAAGAATCACCAATGATTTCAAGCTTCAAACGTTGTTATGGATGATTAACTTCACCTTAATCCAGTGTTTGGAACCTCAAATATATCCCAACTCTCTCTCTCTCTCGGCTGAAATAAGAAAGAATGACGAAATGCTTCTCAGCACCCTTCTGTCCCCTTTTATAATATTCATCATTAGCGTGCGCTAACATCTCATGTTTAGCGTGCGCTACCGCCTTAGCGTGCGCTAACTGACTTTGTTAGCGTGTGCTATCGAAGCCCAGAGGCTACTGCCTTGCTTCGTAAACTAACTTACGTACGTAATGCCCATGCATTAACGTACGTAAACCATCCTGCTTAGCGTACGCAAGTCATTTACCTTAGCGTGCGCTAATACCAGTTGACTTGCTACAGTCTACACCTACCACGAAGATGCCCGTGACCCCACAAGCCGAAATCAACCAATAAAGCCAAGATTCCCTGTTGACCGATATATGGTTAGCGTGCGCTAATCAACATGAATTAGCGTGCGCTAACACTACATTACAACATCCGTTGACTTATCAGAACGTGCACCGAAAGTGGCCTGGTCCACGCGTAGATTCCTTCTGATCTGACTGCATTAGCGTGCGCTACATTCTGCCTCTAGTGTGCGCTAACCATGAACGATAGCGTGCGCTATACTTGACCATTAGCGCGCGCTAGTCAGGCTATACTTAGCCATTTCCAACTCTTCTCGTCCAACATCTCAACATACAGAATACGAACATACAGCATACTGAATACATATACTTCTTAAATGTAATTGTCAACCAAGTATGACAATTATACCAATACAGATGTCTCAGTCCTTTATTTATTTTATCCCTACTATACAGATTCCACACTGTACAATATAACTCAGATAAAATAATATCAAACAACAGTAGTAGAAATTCCGGATATTACATTCTACACCACTTAAAATAAGTTTCGTCCTCGAAACTTGCAATCCGTCATAAGACAAACAAACATACCGTTCAGCCAAAATATTCCGAAACCATCACGACAACAATCAATCATCATTATTACCGAATAACCAAAATAGCATACTCACATATGCGCCAAGTCGACAATCTCCTGAGATACTAGCAAGTGACTTCACTGTAAAGCCTCAACACGCTTACAATAACAAATCCATAAGTCCCAACCAAATATATCATCGTCGGATGAAATAATCTGTCCGAATCAAATCCTGTCCGCCTGATTACATAATCAAGTCCCAATTCCGATAAGACGAATAATACACAATACATATGCAAAACAACTGCCCAAAACAACGACACGAATCCCGAAACATCAACACAAAATCCGAACGCTCAGATGATCACCAACAATGATCAACAATCAATCGAATTTATCATCGACATGATAATTTCCAATATGACCAACCAGAGGTCAAAACACAATCGAGAATATCATCAATGTGATAAACTCCAATATTACCAACGAACGATCAACGAAATTCGAGAATACCTTCACACGGTAAACTCCAACACGATCAACACAGAACTACAGAAACAGATATACGAAAGAATAACATTCTCAAAACGACAAATCAATCACGTACAGTAGATCTCAATAAACATACCCAACTGGCGAACATTTCCCTCGGCATACGAACAACGAATCGCAAATCGACGAACATACCAATTCATACAAGGAGTGGGAACGACCACTCAATATCCAAAACAACCAAAGATGGGGTCACCATCCCTAAATTTACACTTACAAAGAAATCATTCAAAGATCACTATGGTAAGATTGCGCTACTACCACACCAATGGAATCACATAGCACATACCTCCCGGTTTTACAAAGTCCAAAGTTCCAAAATTACATCCTGCACATGAATCTACAACACGCAGTATATTTCTCTTATCCGATAAATCAACCGATCATCCTTGCATAACCAAACGACCATACCAAAGTTCGGATCCCTATTCATCGTTCCACATTGATATATTATCCAGTTCGTGAGTCACACTCACAATTTCACCACGATATGCATTATGCACTAAATGCGTATGTACATCAATCACATTTTCAAGACCAGTTTGAAATCATATAATCTTGTCACGAAGATAAATTTTCGAAAATTCTTTCAAGAGTTTGAAAACTCAAAACATAAATTTTTGTAAGACCACGAAATCAATTTTAAAAATTAAATCGGCTCGCTGGTGCCAAGTTCTCGATAAAAATTCTTTTCGAATATACGCGATTAAATAAAATGGAATTTATGCAAATGCTTGACCACAACCATACTCCTGTATACCAATTCGGCTTGTCACAATCCACTGACATTCCAATGGAAACCACACGATCGAGTTCCAAAACCTCAATATATAGACTCCGATAAAAACTCCTTTTCCACACATGATTCGTATCGTCAACCATTTACCCATTCTGGATCACCTCAAATATGATATGACAAAACGTTGAAACAAATCAAGCAAATCAAACACGGCGAAAGACTTCCCGAGAGGTTCCATTTGAACAAGTAAACCAAATCCTCGAAAGGCGGAAATAACATAAGTAAACGATTGGTAAAGTGTTTTACAGATCTCGGGAGTTTTAGAAAACAGGAAAGTCTTTTGAAACATTAGGGTCTCAGCCCGTATTTTGTTTCGCATTACAAGAAGTTTAAAAAGTAGAAAACCATTTACGGACCCCAAGTCCTGAGTTATAAAACCATTTCAAAATCGATTGGGTCTCGACCCAAAAAATCATTTTCCGTAAAACATCCGTAAAACATTCATTTTGAAAGGTATCATTTTCAAATGATCAAAAGCAGTTCATATAACTCAAAATGAATTAACATGCTACATGTTCTTCTCAACCATGCACAATATTTCTCCCAGATGCACAATTTCGAAACGAATACTTCTCGAGGCAAGAGTTTGAGTAAAACTTTCCAAATCCGAAAGATCACAATTAACAAGAACTTTGCAAAATGGTTTAAAATACCCTCGGGAGTTTTAATAGAAAACAGATAAGGATTATTAAATCCTTATCTTTCCAAAAATCAACAGGGGTCACAGCCCAAAGGTTTTGTTTTCGCAAATAGGAAACCACCAACAATTTACAGGGTCAGAGCCCAACATCACATGTCCTCAACGGACATAAAATCAACGAAACATAATCACGCACGCGCATCGCCTAGGACCGGGACGCCACCACAGACATCCCACCCGAGGCCTCGAAGGACCCTCCCGAGATGGCTAGCGAAACAAATCACACACATATCACGGTTGGATCAATCACTTGTTGCATCCTGGCGATATGATCACATGCCATGTGCCACCGTAGATTAACTTTGGCGCTCACGGTTGGATCAATCACTTGTTGCATCCTGGCCACATGATCACATGCCATGTGCCACTGTAGTTTTTCTTAGGCTCTCACGGTTGGATCAATCGCTTGTTGTATCTTGGCCACATGATCACATGCCATGTGCCACCGTAGGCCCCGCCCACATCCACACAATCACATATATAGCACAATACAACAAAGATATCCAAACAATTCACTCAGAGGCATCAAACCCTTAGCATAACCACCACGTCAAACCACACTGCACCAAAATGAAATAATATACGTCCACACGCAATACCAAGTGCAACATCAACACCAAATATATCCATAGAGTTCACATAGTCATTCTCAAACCACACCATTCACAAAACACACGCGTTTTGAAAGCAAGCCTTTAACAAGGCTAAACCGAATCTTTTGAAAGTTCGATTCAAACGACCAAACAACCACATTTAGACGATCACTAATTATCATATCCACAAAACAAGAAATGTATGGACAAGGTACTTGCCTCGATAAGAACAACGCGGATAATCGACCGAAGTAGGTTGACACGAACCGACTACGAACCCGCCGACTCCACCGATCGCCAACTCGCGGTCATAAACTATGAAGGACAATAACAACAATGAAATGAATTACATAACATGACTCAAAGCCGTTGAATTCAAAGAATGAATGACGAAAGTTCAAGTGTTTCCCCCAAAACGGCCAAGAACACGATTCGTCCCGACAAAACACGAAAACAGAATTCCAAGTTGAAATATGGATATACAATCCATAGAATGTGTTTAACAACATCATTTAACCACAATCGATCCATAAAAAACGGATGAAAACGAGATCGAGAACAAATCCCCCAAAAAGTCGATTCGAGGGAAATCAAGAAATATACTTCGATTCGAAGAAGAACAATAGATTAAATGATGTTAAACACAAGAATACTACCAAGATTAATCATACCATCATGAATTAATTAACAATACGGAACGAATCGGACAAAAACGCAAAAACCCCCCAAATTCAAGAATTTAGGGTTCTAATAAGAGATTACCTTGATTCGCTGGATCAAAGGATGATAACGGATGATTGATCAATGATATAACCTCAAGAACTTCATGGATTTGTTGTTAAACAACATGGTTCCAAGATCTCCAAGTCTCCAGCCGCGGAAGAGAAGGAGAGGAAATGAAAAACGAGAGGAAATGTGACTGCTCTGTCACATTTATACTGGGCCGGACTAGCGTGCGCTAGGCTGCCGAGCTAGCGACGCTTATCGCCCGTGCCGCAGATCCAAAGACATCGCCGACCAGAAGCGCGCAGCCTTCCGGCCAGAAGCGCGCGCTACTCACGGTCAGAAGGCGCAGTGTCCGGCAAGAGCATGCGCTACTCCGCCGATCCACCCGAGTCCAAGACTCCCACTACCCTATCGCTCGGCCGCTAGCGCTGGGCACTGACCGGCCGAAGCGTGCATTACCTCCCGGCCAGAAGGCGCGCTACCTTCCGGTCGTAGCGTGCGCTACGCCGGTTCCTGCCGCACCCTTCCGGCTAGTGCCCGCAACCGTCCGGCCAGAACCCGCAATCGTCAGGCCAGTCCCGCAACCGTCTGGTAAGTGCCCGACCACTAGGGCTCGACGACTCAATTTCCGAAAACGGACGGAACGAACACGACGAAAAGTTCGCGGACAACATCAATGACCCGAAATAAAAACATAATGCAATAATTAATCATAGGCGACCAAGAAAAGGGTCGAGACAACAAATACAGATACGAATACCCATAACTTTGGGTAAATTACAAAATGGCCCAAAACGCCCGAAAATCACGATACGTGATCGAATAACCAAACTGAAATTCACAACACGTCTAACAAAGTTAAACGGACTTACGGGAAACTCGAAACAGCAGTTTCGAACGATATTCGCAAGAATCGAACTCAAGTGCGGAAAAGTCGCTAAAAAGCACATAACTCAACAAAACGACACCGAAACGAACTCGGATGTCAAAAAGTGTAGAATTAATCATTCCCAGAATGACGAAACGGTCATGAGTGATTCGTCAAAATGGACTTCTGCCGAAAAAAAGAAATTACCGGAAATCGAAATTACGGGTATTACATTCTACCCTCCTTAAAAGAAGTTTCGTCCCGAAACTTAAAATAAGTAGGGAGAAGAAATGTCCCCTGCCAGGAAAACTCGACGAGATACATAAAAACCAAAAACTAGCGCCCGATGGCGAAACGCTGCAAGAAACGGAAAGAGACATACGGCGTGAAAATACGCTCCGCGGCGACTAACACAACGCCACCGATAGAGACATAAGAAAATCAACAAGTGACAAGCGTCATCAAACAGACAATACAATCGAGTCGATTATCCGAACAATCACAAAACACAACGAACGAAAATCAATAAGATTGACCAACCCAACGGTTCATCAATCAAAACGCGAGCCAAACGCTGAACACATACGGAATTCCACCACCCAAGGGTTGGAAGATCGAAACAAGACTAATTTCCCGAAGGAGTCTGAACGCTCAACAATCACGAGATGAGATCAACAAAAACCGAACAATCAAACGATCGAACCACAACGGTCGAGATAACAAAAAGCAAACAATCATGTTCGAATCACGAAGAACAATAAAATTCAAACAACAACTCCAAGGTTCACAAGAATCGAACCGAACTCGGAAAAGTCACAGCGATAACCAGATCGACTCAAAACAAGATCACAGCTCCTCCGAACGATGAAACCGAAATACAGAACAAGTTCAGAAAGTATCAAAGAACACGAGAGAGTCGATAGAATTGAGAAAGAGAAAATGCATAAGCCAAAAATAATGCGGGTAGTATATTCGACCTCTTCTAAAAGAAGTGTCGTCCCCGAAACTCACAACAACGAAATCAAGGAGACGACACAACAAGCAACCGACATAAACATCCTTCGAAGGCCTTTCAAAGTTGATTCTGATAACTGTGCTGAAGCGCGAACTCCGAAAATCTCGTAGCCACCCGCAAAATCAATTCTCGTGTCCTCGAGTCCACACTTGAAATGTGTTACCGACGAGAAGGACAATTTACACGTGCATGCCCCGGCACATCACGGTTGAAACGTCTTGGCTGTAACACCCCCGATATATTAAGGAATATTACAGCGCCGTAAATCCTTTACATAAGAATTTACAAGGCTGATTAAAAGAAAAGACAATAACAGATACCGCTTTATGAAATTTCTGAAGTAAAATACAACCGTCTGGTTCAAAAACCGAAATACAAATATCCAATGAAGAGTTATTATCACATCACTAAAATCCAAACATTATAAACGGACGACGTACTCGAGTACTCATTGAAATAACCAACAAATAATGCATAAGAAACCCAAAGGAACATCACTCGCACCTCGTCATGCATCTCCGGTGGTTGTTTCCCGCTCTCCCGGATCCCGAACAAACACAATGTTCACCCCCGAAGGGGTTAGCACAACGATGCTAGTACAAGTACAATAATCATACAACAGTTGATATAATCAACAATTATATCATAACAAGTTTCTCCAACGAGAATATCCACAACACATATCATATCATAACAGCTTCAACATACCGATGGTATTCCAACGATCCAAATAAGACACAACTATAGATTCCCATGATGATCCCATCGACCAACACATGGTGGAACTACCGCCCAACGATCCAGCGCATACGCCTATAGATTCCCATGATGATTCCGCCGGATCAACGCATGGTGGACATATATTCACAACATATTTACACGATACAATCACATCATAATTGTCATAATATAAACAATTCTAATGAGTACTTGCCTCGATTAGAAGTCGAACAATACTTCCACGAACGAGACACTCGAAGTCGCCTCTCGATCAATCACGTAGCAAAGTTCGAACCTTAAATAAGAGAAATAACATGGAATTCATCTTAGGTCGAACGAACATCTAACCATCAAATTTATTGAAAGTCCACAAAATAAAATCGCTCGACTTATAACGCACGTTATCCTCTCGTAACGCACGTTAGACTTACTTGTTAGCGTCGTAAACTATGAAGTCTAGCGACGTTAACCATATATTGACAGCTTCTTCGAGCCGACTTGACCGACAGTGTAACGCACGCTACATCCGCACGTAATGTACGTTACACTATCACCGAGTCAAGTCGATCGATCGAGAGGAACTCAATATATGGTTAACGACGCTAGACTTCATAGTTTACGATGCTAACAAGTCTAACGACGTTACAGAGATAGGTAACGACGCTATGTAAGTCGACGCTTTCGTTTTGTGGACTTTCAATCGTAATTTGGATGGTTAGATGTTCGTTCGACCTAAGATGAATTCCATGTTATTTCTCTTATTTAAGGTTCGAACTTTGCTACGTGATTGATCGAGAGGGGCGACCTTCGAGTGTCTCGTTTTCGTGGAAGTATTGTTCTGACTTCTAATCGAGGCAAGTACTCTAATTAGAATTGTTTATATTATGACAATTATGATGTGATTGTATCGTGTAAATATGTTGTGAATATATGTCCACCATGCGTTGATCCGACGGGAATCTGTAATATCCGCATTTTTCCCTTCTCTTATTATTCTCATCTTGGTGCATTTTCGTTTCTAGCAACTCGTTTGTAACCGTATTAACATTTTGAGGATATTTAAAATTGAACTTTTGTCGTTCGAGCTTGTTTCGGACTCGTTTTACTCGAGTCGGTGTTTCATGTTGTTTCCGTCGCTATTTGGTGTGTTATCATAATCGCTGCTCGAACCGCCGTTTTGGGGTTGCCAAGATCGATCTCATGTTATTGTGGGCGTTGTGAGTTTTGTTGGTGTTTCACCACGTTTCGTATATTTCACATGTTTGGATCGTTTTGTAAATTTCCCAAAAGTTTGGGAAATTTACGTTGATGTTGTTTTCGAACCTTTGAGTAGTCGGAATATGTTTTCCTTCGGTACTTAAGTTCGTCGTTTGTGCCCCTTGCGTCCGTACCATCGTGAATTGTTCACCGTTGTTTTTCGATTCTTTTCTGTACTCCCTCTTTCATTCCCGGCTTTGTACTCCACAAGAAGGAATGTTACGTACGTAACACCCTTTGGTTACGCACGTAACGCCCTAGTGTAAATCGCATGCACTTCGCCTTTTTGGTTACGTACGTAACACCCTTTCTACGCACGTAACGCCTAGTGTATTTCGGTCCAGCGATTACGCTTTTTGGTTACGTACGTAAGGCCCTTATGGCTTACGACGTAATACGACCTTACGTACGTTAGCATGTGGTGGCTAACGTACGTAACGAGGCCTGGGGTTATAAACCCAGGAGTTGACCGATTTCGGTCATTCTTCATCCCTCTCCTTCCCATCCGACTCCTAGGCGACCTTCTTGGTATTTCCGGAGATTTGAAGCTTTGTAACTCCGAGCCATCATCTTCTTCGAGTTTTTGGTGTATATTATCAACCTCTAATCGTGTTCTTCATCATTATTCAAGGTAAACTCCTAAAAACCTTGTTTTGGGTAAATTGAAGGGGTTTTCATGTTTCGTCCGATTCGTTCCGTATGTTAGATTAATTCATGATGTACATGATTAATCTCGTTAGTTTTGTTGGTTTCTACGGATTCATGCTATATTTCGTAGTAACTTTGTAATCGTAAGGGTTTGGTGAGGTCCGCCTCGTTGTTGTTTTTATACGAATATACATGAATCGTAGGCGGGTTTTTGAGTGTTTTCCAATTCCGTATTCGCTTAGAATTGGTTGTGATTGTGTTCTTCGTATCGTTAGGTTCGTGATTATCGGATCCTAACGTCCGTCTGTTTCCTTTCCGCTCGTAGCGCTGCCTATTATTCAAGGCAAGTATTTCGAAACCTTTAAGCTTAACATGAAATGGTGATGTATATTACTTGTTTGTAACTCACCTTGTGTTGGCTGACGGTCAAGGAGGGAAATCTATGCCGCCGCCCGATTTCACGAGTTTCGCACCGCTAGCCAACTCGTTAGTGGTCCTTGCAAGGCCTCGAGTGAGAATGTATGCCGCCGCCTGTTCTCACGGCTTAGCGTGTGCGTGGTTTTGTTTTTCGTAATTGTAGCCAACTCGGTAGGGTCCCTATGAGGCCTCGAGCGAGAATGTATGCGTCGCGCCTGTTCTCGAGGCTAATTGTGGATCGTATGTTTTCCTAAAAGACATGTCTCGGTTTTGACTTTTGAAATTGATATTGGTGCATGTACTATGAAATGTGTAGCGATTGGTTTGCCTTGAATACTTGTACTAGCGTAATTGCTAACCCTTTGGGGACCCGTTGTCGGGAAATTCTTGTTATGGATTTCGTGTTATGATTATCTGACGAGCGAGCACCAGTGACAAGACGAGGATGTTGCTGTGGTCGTTGACATGTGCATTTGGGTCTATTCATTTCCTTTGTCCATTTCGATATGGTTGTTTCCATAGTTTTAAACTTATAGATTGTACTCGCGAGTACTTAGGCTTTTCGTTTCAAACTCCGCATTGTATTACTTTAAATTGCCACGTTGTTGGTTGGTGCTTATTTTGCCGGTTGCTCCGGGCGTATCTTTATATGTCATATTATTTAATTGTGTATCCTCGTTAACCAAGATGGTTAGTCGAGTGAAGCTTTCCTATTGTAGCCTGGTGGGTCCCATGGAGGGGTCTACGGCGCTGTAATACACCTCGAATAAATTGGGGGTGTTACAGAAAATGGTATCGGAGCTGTATGTAACACCCCCAATCCACTCAGGGATATTACACGCCGCAGATCCGTTGATGTCGTATTGGTCTAGTTGTATTTTCTTTTCCGCTGCAGTATCTTTTCCCCGTTGTACGGGAGTTTATTGTATTTTGACCCCTGCGTGGGTATGCGTTTGTAATCGAGTTGTATATTTTATTGAAAGACCAAATCGGTCTACTGAGTCATTTTTGCCTTGAAGGCATTGTCGAGATGTTAAATGTTGTTACCAGCCTGGTAGATCCTCGAGGAGAGGGTCTCGCGCGTGTAATATCCCCGAGTGGATTGGGGTGTTACTGCATGGTATCGAGAATAGGTTGTGGAAACCTAGGCCGTCCGTGGGTGTCTATTGAGTTTTTGTCTCGTCGGATTTTGTCCGACTAAGTCGTGTCGCGACGCGTCATCCGAGTTTGTTGGTCGTGATTAGTATCGTGGGCGATCATCATCTTCGTGCGACTGTGGATGTAAGTCTCCTTCTTTGTGTTGTGCCTCGTGTGACACAAGCTATTTTTATTATTATGAGTTAATTGACGGAATCCTCTTATGGATTTTGATTTCGTGATATGTGATTATATGACTCTCAAATTTCCTACATATGAGGAGTAGTGTTGCTCGAATGTGTATGATGAACCGTATTTCTTTTATCCATTGCGTGAGTTCTTTTGCAATGACTTTCGGTATTTTACCGATCGAGTTTTATTTTGAAAACCAATTCCTTAACCGAGTTTTTGGCATTACGGCCTTGATCGTTTTGGCGAAATTCTTATGACGGTATTTATTATTTTCTAAATGGCTTCTGTGAGTTTTTGAAATATTACCGTCATCGGCCTTTTTGGCGTTTTTGTAAATGGTTTTTAGCCTGGTGGGTTCCTAGCGGGACCCACGGCGCTATATTGTTCCTTGTAATTACCAGAAATTTTTGGGCATTCTAGCCCATTGAATTATTTTTGAAAACCTTGAGTATCTTAGAAAATTAAAATTCGAGACGTACTTTTAAAACGAATTATTTTCTTGCGGTGTTTTCAAGGTGTTTTCTAATGCCGCAATACATTTCAAAAATTTTCGGTTGAGGACCAAAAATATTTTTGAGATATTTTCAAATGCGATTGCTTAGATCCAAGGGTCGAATAATTTTGAAAGTTTTTCACTAAAAGAAAGGTGTCCTCATTTTTGTTCAAACGCAAGATGACTTTCAAAGTCTCGATAATGGTGTTTGTACTACTTTTTGTAAAATGATACTCAAGATCAACTGGTGTTTCCAAACTGTCTTCAAAGGTGGTTTTTGTTTTTAAAACCTATCATTCCTGTTTGCGGACCGGAAATGCGTGTATGGTTTTCGAACTTTCGTTACGGTGTTAACCCCGAATTGTGATCGAATTGGTGGCATGAACGTCGAGGCGTTGCCACGCATTTGTTGTACTAGCCCTCTGTGAGAGGTGTGAACTGGTGTTTACTGTTTATCGCCTCGTGGTGATTTGCGTGTTGTCGCACTAGTGTGAGTTGTTAAAGCCTGGATTTTTGTGCGTTATAAACATGAGTGATTGTTTCATGATGTTTGTGATTGTGTACTGGCTGTCGTTCGGGATGTTGTAATCGTCGAATGATGCCGTTGTTGTTGTGATTTTTGTATGCGTTGATATGTTATGCTGAGTTGGCATCTCCGGTATGTTGTTTTGCGGTGTTTTGATCCATTGTATCGAGCATTTGTATTTTTGGTATGCCGAGCCGAGACGTTTCAACCGTAATGTGCCGGGGCATGCACGTGTATATTGTCCTTCTCGTCGGTAACACATTTCAAGTGTGGACTCGAGGGACACCGAATTCAGTTTTGTGAATTGGCTACCGAGACTTTCGGAGTTCGCGCTTCAGCACAGTCATCGGAATCGGCTTTGAGAGGCCTTCGAAGGATGTTTCTGTCGGTTGCTTGTTGTGTCGTCACCTTGATTTCGCTGTTGTGAGTTGCGGGGGCGACCTTCTTTTATAAGAGGTCGAATGTAGTACCCGTGTTGTTTTTAGACTCTGCATTTTCTCTTTCTCGATTCTATCGACTCGCTCGTGTTCGTTGATACTTACCGAACTTGTTCGTATTTCGGTTCCACCGATCGGACGAGGTGTGATCTTGTTTTGGGTCAATCTGGTTATCGTTGTAACTTTCCAAATTCGGTTCGATTCTTGTGAACCTTGTTCGGAAGTAACATCTTTTGGTTCTACTAGTTCTTTTATTCGAAGTGGTGGATCTTGAACTTTTGTATTTTCGACTGTCGACTCGCTTATGTTCGTTGACATTTCGAGCTTGTCTGCTCCTTGCTTTTGTTGATCGAACGAGTGTGGTATTATTTCGGAATAACTCGTTTGTCGTTGTGACTTTTCTAATGCTATTCCCTTTCATGTGGATCTTATATGAATGCACATCCTGTTGTTTTCACCGGATCATATATTGTCTCGAGTCGAGATGTGAACCTTGGGGTTGTTGTTTGAATTTTATTATCCTTCGTATTTCGAACATGATTGTTCGCTTTTGTTGTCTCGACCGTTGTGGTTCGGTCGTTTGTTTGTTCGGTTTTTGTCCTCGTTTCTTGATCGTTGAGCATTCAGGCTCCTTCCTAATTCCCTTAAGTTTGGGAAATTAGTCTCGTTTTCGATCTTCCAACCCTTGGGCGATGGAATTCCGTATTTGTTCAGCGTTTGACCCGCGTTTAGATTGATGAACCGTCAGGTTGGTCAATCGTGTTGATTTTCGTTGTGTTTTGTGATTGTTCGGATAATCGACTTGACTATATTATCCGCTTGATGACGCTTGTCATTTGTTGGTTTTATTGTATCCCTAACGCGACATTGTGTTGGTCGTCGTGGACCGTGTTTTCACGCCGTATGTCTCTTTGCGTTCTTGCGGCGTTTCGCCGTTGGGCGCAAGTTTTCTATTTTTGTGTATCTCGTCGAGTTTTCTGGCGGGAATATTGCTTCTCCTACTTGTTTTAAGTTTCGGACGAAACTTCTTTTAAGGAGGGTAGAATGTAATATCCGCAATTTAATTCGGTAATTTTCTTTTTCGGAGGAAGTTCATTTTGACGACTCGCTCATGACCTTTCGTCATTTCGAGAATGATTAATTCCGCACTTTTTGTCATCCGAGTTCGTTTGGTGTCGTTTTATTGAGTTCCGTGTCCTTAATCGACTTTTTCACGTGGGAGTTCGACTTTGTAAAGTCACCATTAATTTTGGTAACTCCAAAAATTCTGAATCTTGCAATATTATAGAGCATCGAGTTAGCTTTCCAATGGTTCGAACGGTGAGTCAATCGAGTCCGGACGAGAGAGTTATGGTCGTTTAGCTCACCCGCTCGTTATTGGCCGATCACTGCCGAACTCGGCCGTGTCGCCCGACACGGCCGTGCCGTGCTCGTCCGGATAAGCCGGAAGTTTCGCCGACCAGACTCGGCCGTGTCGTCCGACACGGCCGCGCTGCACTCTTCCGGATAAGCTCGAACGATCGCCGACACGCCGGCCGTGTCCCGAGACACGGCCGAGTCGTGCCGAGTCATCGCTTCGGACGGTCGCTATCGGATGGCCCTACGCGCCGCGACCGTGTCAAGCGGTGACACGGTCGAGTCCTGTCGGCCAGGGTAACACGACCGTGCCCGATCGGCACGGCCGTGTCCGGCAGCGATCAACCCCTATATTAGGCCCGCAGACGTTTTTCTTGCCATTTTTCACCTTCTTCTTATCTTCTTCCGACTTGGAGTGTTCCATCTTGTAGCCATGTTGTTTAACAACATATACACGAAGTTTGGAGGTTCATATCATCAATCATCCGTCCTATAACATCCTTTGATCGAGCGAATCAGGCCGATTTTCTAGAAATCTAATTTTGGGGATTTTGGGTATTTTGTTCGATTTCGTCCGTTTAACCCGATTTAACTTAGGATTTTGATGGATTGATGATTATTTAGATGTATTATATCATTTCCTTTATTATTCCATGGTTGGATCGTATCGATTCGTTGTTTGAGTCGAGTTCTTGACCGACGCCTTGAAGGTGTCCTAGAGAATGTCTTAGAGGGGTTTTCGGGCGTTCTACGATTATCCTTCCTCGTATGATCGATGATTTATTGATTATATTGTTGTTAGGGTCGAGTTTCTTGTGAAGAAACCGTGTTGAACCCTTTCGCTCGCCGCCGTCTTCCGCTTCGATAGCTTTGGGCGTTTGAAGCTTTCCGCTGAGCCGTGTTCGTCGGAATACTTGTGTACCGATTTTGAGGCAAGTATCTTGCCCATACATTTCATGTTTCGTTGATATAATTCTTGATAAATGATTTTATGCAAAATCTAATATTTAATGAACGTAAAAGGGATTGGTATGTTCTCGATAAATGTTGTCTTTCAACGATAATTCGTATACTTCGTGAATATGTATTCTCGTAATATGTGTGTTGGTTTTGTATGTTGAAAGATAATATGATCAATTCGAGTGAGTTTGATAGACGGTAATCCTTTGTCGGGGATTACGTATTGTTATTATGTACTTGTTCTAAGAACGTAATGTGTGTGATATTAGTTGTTACTCCTTGAAAGGAGTTTGTGATGCTTAATGTTGTTTGGATTGATAAGTGATTATTGTTGTGTGCTTGATGTATTGTGATGTGCCTCCGGGTAGATTTGTTGAATCTCCGGATCCATACTTGCTAGTATGGGTCGGGCGAAACCGTAAGGTTATCCAATACGGTATGTCTTGGGGACTCCGAGGTTCGGGCTTGCTAGCCCGATGCCGGGATAACTTGTAGGTTATCATCGGGTATGTCTTACGGGACTCCGAGGTTCGTGGCTTGTTAGCGCGATGCCGGGATAACTTATGGTTGTGGTTTGATTATGTTCGTATATGTGCTTGTAGTCACGTGGCTGCGGTTAAGGTGACATGTGATTTGATATGTTTTTCCTATTGGGTTATTCACTCGGGTTTGTTCTTCGGGAGCATCTGAGGTTCGTGGCTTGTTAGCACGGGACACGAATAATCCTTAGGAACATGTGATTTGTGATTTGGGTCACGGACCCCGTGTTTTGTGAATTGGGTTGTGGACCCTGCGTATTGTTACCGGAACTTGAATTTTGGAAAATGACCTTTGGGCTGTGTCCCTAAATGTTTTCGAAAGGTTTTAGAATTCTTATATCTCAAATGTTTTCTAAAACTCCCGAGATCGTAAAATGTTTTGTAATATGGACATTGGGTTATTTCCTACCTTTCACATTTTGAATGGTTTGATCAAGTAAATTTTCTCGGGAAGTATACTCGCGATTATTCTG
This sequence comes from Orobanche coerulescens, assembly GCA_033398695.1. NCBI lineage: Eukaryota > Viridiplantae > Streptophyta > Magnoliopsida > Lamiales > Orobanchaceae > Orobanche > Orobanche coerulescens. The sequence goes on along the minus strand of CM065805.1, from coordinate 167,495,327 downwards.
TTTTTGTGGAGTATGATATGTATGGCTTGTTTTCATATTTATACTTGCACTAGCAAAACAGTGGAGTTTTGCTAACCCCCGAGTATTCGGGGGGTGGATGTCTGTATTGCATTCAGGTTTTGGAGCAGAGCACAGGGTCGGCATGAAGGATGATGAAAGATGAACGATACTAATCACACGAGGATCCGTTGATGTTGTATTGGTCTAGTTGTATTTTCTTTTCCGCTGCAGTATCTTTTCCCCGTTGTACGGGAGTTTATTGTATTTTGACCCCTGCGTGGGTATGCGTTTGTAATCGAGTTGTATATTTTATTGAAAGACCAAATCGGTCTACTGAGTCATTTTTGCCTTGAAGGCATTGTCGAGATGTTAAATGTTGTTACCAGCCTGGTAGATCCTCGAGGAGAGGGTCTGCGGCGTGTAATATCCCTGAGTGGATTGGGGGTGTTACACTGTAGGTTTATGGATACCTAGGCTTGTTGGTCATTTGGGTCTAGTCGTGTTTTGTTTTGCACATTGTCACGCCACGCCAAAGATCCCTACTTCCAAAGGCTCGTAAGTTTTCCTATTCGGCTCTTTTGTTTCTTGCATGGTATTTCTGCTTCTGAATCGTAATTGCTTTTCCCCTTACTCATCATCGATATACTTCTGTTATCTCTCAACGTCAGTATGGATGCCGGAGGAAACCGTGGTCGTGGTCGTGGTCGTGGCCGTGGGCGCGGCCGAGGACGTGGGGCAGCCGGTGGTGCGGCCACGTTGCATTCTTCGGGAGCCGGCAGTACCGGTGACCGTCACAGTCATGCTTCTTCTCAGGAGCGCGCCGATCTTGGTATTGCGGCTGTTATGCAAAGAAATGGTTAACCGATGGCGGCTATAGCTCAAGTGGTCCAGAACCCCGATCAGGCCCACGCTAATCGGGGCGGAGCGGATCGCTGGCTCCAGGATGTCATCAAGATGCATCCTCCTCAGTTCTCGGGAGCTTCAGACCCGATCGGCTGGGAAGGGTGGATCAAGGAGATATCCAAGGTCTTCACTGCTACCAATTGTCCCGAGGACCGTAAGGTCCCTATTGCTCAATACTTTCTCACGGGAGATGCTACAGATTGGTGGGAGGCCGTTAGTCCCAAAGATCATGTTGCTTCGTGGGCCGAGTTTCAGGAGTTGATGGAAACCGAAACCGTCCGTGGCCGGTCGATGTGCTCGAGTGCATGCTTTCTTCGATGCTCAACCTCGGGATATTCCCGTATCCCAAGCTATTGCTGATTTCAACAAGGAGTTGGGTTATGTGAAGACCCAAGTTGTCGCTGAGAGCGACAAAATTTTCCATTTTTCCAGGAGAATGAAATTGCCCATTCGGGACTATATGTCTGGACTTGTATGTACTACCCTGAAGGATTATCAGAGTCGGGCCCTTGCTTATGATATGTCGGTGACGGCTAGCGATTTGGCTCGTGAGAGCAAGAAGCAGAAGTCGGTCGGAAATTTTTCTGGTCCCAAGAGTGGAGGCCGGCAGAAATCTCAGGCTGCAAATATTTCTACGGGCGGTTCGGCTCGATTTTCTGGGAGCTTTGAGTGCCGCGAACCTCCGCTCGTGAGCCCACATGTTTTAAGCGTGGTACACATGGCCATAGGAGCCGGCAGTGTTCTCGTCCGAAGATTACCTGTCATACTTGTGGGACAGCTAGGCCACAAGGCCCCTTTTGTGAGCAGATCAAACGGCTTCGCGGCGCCGTTCTTCTCAACCAGCCTCCGTTGAGCGAGTGTCAACCAGTGGCTCATTTGCTCCGCCGCCCCACCGAGTGCCGGCCGAGGTAAAGGTCGGGTCAGCCCGCTAGGGGTGGAGTTTCAGATGTCGGCCCGCCACCGCGTATATACGAGATGAGGAGGGCCGATGACCCGGAAGTGCCGTGGCGGCAGTGTACCGTACATATTCATTTCCATCCTGTCAGTGTGCTTTTCGATTCGGGTGCTACGCATTCATTCATTTCTCTAGAGTGTGTACGCCGTTTGAGTCTCGACTGTTTGTCACCTTGCGAGCCTTTCATCGTTAAACTTCCTAGCGGTGATAGAATTGTCGGTGATCGAGAAGTCCGGGACTGTTCTGTGATTATTTGTGAGAGGGCTTGGCTCTCTAATCTTATTGTTGTGAGTATCGAGGGCGAGGATTTAATTCTCGGGAATGATTGGCTCGAACGGCATGGTGCAATCATGAACTACCGCACGAGAATTATCACTATGTTAGCCGAGAACGGCACCGAACACTCTTTCGCAGGGCGAAAGAGAAACCAGAAGTTTGTTATTAACGCCTTAAAGGCGATGAAACTCCTGCGAAAAGGGTGTACTGGTTATTGGTGCTACGCCTTGAAGGCGGAGAATGGTGGAGTCGAGCTTTCATCGATTCCAGTCGTTAGTGAGTTTCCTGATGTATTTCCTGACGAGTTGCCGGGATTGCCACCGGATCGTGAGGTTGAGTTTGCTATAGAGTTAGAGCCGGGTGTGGCTCCGATTTCGAAGGCGCCGTATCGCATGGCACCTTCAGAGATGTCAGAGTTGAAGAAACAATTGAGTGAACTTCTTGAGTCGGGGTATGTTCGACCGAGCGCCTCGCCTTGGGGCGCACCGGTCTTGTTTGTGCGTAAGAAGGATGGTTCACTACGTTTGTGTATCGACTATCGTGAACTGAACAAGGTGACCATCAAGAACAAGTATCCTTTGCCGAGGATTGACGACTTGTTCGACCAGTTGCAGGGAGCGGCGGTATTCTCAAAGATTGATTTGAGATCGGGGTACTATCAGCTCCGGGTGAGGGAGTCCGACGTGCCGAAAACGGCTTTTCGGACGAGATACGGACATTATGAGTTTGTAGTTATGCCTTTCGGGTTAACTAACGCGCCGGCGGTGTTCATGCAGTTGATGAACAAAGTCTTTATCGAGTATTTGGATAAGTGTGTCGTCGTCTTCATTGACGATATTCTTATCTATTCGAGGAATGAGGAGGAGCATGCCCATCATCTGCGAATAGTGTTAGACATTTTGAGGACCGAGCAACTCTATGCAAAGTTCTCGAAATGTGAGTTCCGTCAAGGAAGTGATGTTTTGGGTCACGTGATTTCACCCGAGGAGTCCGTGTGGATCCGCAGAAAATTGAGGCGGTGTTGGATTGGGCACCGCCACTAATGTAAAGGAGGTCCGTAGTTTCTTGGGTTTGGTGGCTACTACCGTAGGTTCGCCGAGGGTTTCTCAAAACTAGCTCGGCCACTTACACGCTTGCTCCGTAAACCGAGAAGTTCGTTTGGAATGTCGAGAGACAACGAGTTTTGAGGAATCGAAGAAGCGTTTGACTTCACTCCGGTTTTGGCGTTGCCATGTGGCAACGAGGGATTCGCCGTTTATAGCGATGCTTCGTCGTGGTCTTGGGTGCGTATTGATGCAAAGACGGCAAGACCATTGCTTACGACGAGACGCTTGCGCCGTATGAGCCGAACTACCCTACCCATGATTTGGAGTTAGCGGCCGTTGTGTTCGCGCCAAGATCTCGCGTCACTATCTTTCGGCTCTGCATGTCGATTTTTACCGATCATAAGAGCACGAAATACATATTTACTCGGGAGTTGAATATGAGGCAGAAGAGGTGGTTAGAGCTGATTAAGGATTACGATCTTGAAATCCTTTATCATCCGGGCAAGGCGAACGTCGTGGCCGACGCCTTGAGTCGGAAACCGATTGCGTTGCGAACGCTTGAGGTCTTTACGCCTCAGCCTGAGCTTCGGAGGGCTTTGATCGGGTTAGATGTTGAGGTTTTGTTGCCTGGAGCTGTCGGGCAACTTTGTGCTTTAGAGATTTCATCGTCTTTGATCGATGAGGTTAAGCTGAAGCAATTAGAGGATCCGATGATTACTCAAATCCGAGAGAACGTTCTTAAGGGAAAGTCTCCTGGGTTTGTGATTCACGAGGATGGTGTTTTGAGATTCCAAAGCCGGCTTTGTGTGCCGAACGATCCAGAGTTGCGACTGAGTATTTTGCGTGAGGCCCATTCCACACCCTATTCCGTTCATCCTGGTTCGAGTAAGATGTACAAGGACCTGAGAAGAAATTTCTGGTGGAATGATATGAAGGAGGAGGTCGCACAGTTTGTAGCAAGATGTTTGACTTGTCCAGGTGTCAAAATCGAGCATCGACCGGGTTATTGCGCCACTTCTGCTCCTAATGGAAATGGGAAGATATATCGATGGATTTTGTTACGAGTTTGCCAAGATCGGGTCCTAATGAATATGGTATGGGTGGTTGTTGATCGTCTAACCAAGTCGGCACATTTTCTCGGGCATCAAGGACACTTGGGGCCCGAGAAATCGCTCGTGTGTTTATCGCGCAGATTGTGAGACTTCACGGTACTCAAGTCTATTGTTTCGGATCGGGATGGCCGCTTTGTATCGCACTTTTGGCAAAGCGGTGCATAAGGCTTTAGGTACCCGTTGCATTTGAGTACCTCTTTTCATCCCTCCGATGGATACGAACGCACTATCCAGACATTCGAGGACATGTTGCGTGCTTGTGCCTCGATCGAGTAGCGACTGGGAGGAGCATTTGCCATTGATCGAATTCACGTACAAAAATAGTTGGCACGCGTCTATTCGGATGGCACCGTATGAGGCACTTTATGGGCGACGATGTCGATCGCCGATTTGTTGGAATGAGGCATCCGATTTGGTCAGGACCGAACCGGATGTCGTTTTAGAGACGAGACGGAAGATAGAATTAATTCGAGAACGGATGTTGACTGCCCAGAGTCGACAGAAGTCATATGCCGATGTCCGTCGTCGACCTTTAGAATTCGAGGTGGGAGACCACGTTCTGCTGAAGGTGTCGCCGACGAGAGGAGTTTTCCGTTTCGGGAAGAAGGGGAAGTTGAGTCCGAGATTTATTGGGCCCTTCGAGATTCTCGAGAGAGTCGGTGGGTTAGCATACCGTTTGGCATTACCCCCGGCCCTGAGTCATGTTCATAGCATTTTTCATGTTTCCCAGCTGAGGAAATATGTCCCGGATCCTAGTCACATCATCGACTATGGGGAGATTGACGTTGCCGAGGATATCACTTTTGAGGAGCGTCCTTTGAAGATTTTGGAGCACCGTGAGAAGCGACTGAGGCATAAAACCATTCCATTGGTCAAAGTGCAGTGGTCGAGACATGGTGTCGAGGAGGCGACTTGGGAAACCGAGGATAGCATGCGTGCTAAGTATCCCGAGTTGTTTATTTCTTAAGTTTCGGGACGAAACTTGTTTTTAGAGGGGTAGAATGTAATATCCGCATTTTTCCCTTCTCTTATTATTCTCATCTTGGTGCATTTTCGTTTCTAGCAACTCGTTTGTAACCGTATTAACATTTTGAGGATATTTAAAATTGAACTTTGTCGCTCGAGCTTGTTTCGGACTCGTTTTACTCGAGTCGGTGTTTCATGTTGTTTCCGTCGCTATTTGGTGTGTTATCATAATCGCTGCTCGGAACCGCCGTTTGGGGTTGCCAAGATCGATCTCATGTTATTGTGGGCGTTGTGAGTTTTGTTGGTGTTTCACCACGTTTTGTATATTTCACATGTTTGGATCGTTTTGTAAATTTCCCAAAAGTTTGGGAAATTTACGTTGATGTTGTTTTCGAACCTTTGAGTAGTCGGGAATATGTTTTCCTTCGGTACTTAAGTTCGCTGCTTGGCCCCTTGCGTCCGTACCATCGTGAATTGTTCACCGTTGTATTTCGATTCTTTTCGGTACCTCCCTCTTTCATTCCTGGCCTGTACTCCACAGCAAGGAATGTTACGTACGTAACACCCTTTTTGGTTACGTACGTAACGTCCTAGTGTAAATCGGTACAGGCACTTCTGCCTTTTTGGTTACGTACGTAACACCCTTTTCGGTTACGTACGTAACGCCCTAGTGTATTTCGGTCCAGGCGATTCTGCCTTTTTGGTTACGTACGTAAGGCCCTTATGGCTTACGTACGTAATACAGCTTACGTACGTTAGCATGTGGTGGCTAACGTACGTAACGAGGCCTGGGGTTATAAACCCAGGAGTTGACCGATTTCGGTCATTCTTCATCCCTCTCCTTCCCATCCGACTCCTAGGCGACCTTCTTGGTATTTCCGGCGATTTGAAGCTTTGTAACTCCGAGCCATCATCTTCTTCGAGTTTTTGGTGTATATTATCAACCTCTAATCGTGTTCTTCATCATTATTCAAGGTAAACTCCTAAAAACCTTGTTTTGGGTAAATTGAAGGGGTTTTCATGTTTCGTCCGATTCGTTCCGTATGTTAGATTAATTCATGATGTACATGATTAATCTCGTTAGTTTTGTTGGTTTCCCTACGGATTCATGCTATATTTCGTAGTAGCTTTGTAATCGTAAGGGTTTGGTTGAGGTCCGCCCTCGTTGTTGTTTTTATACGAATATACATGAATCGTAGGCGGGTTTTTGAGTGTTTTCCAATTCCGTATTCGTTTAGAATTGGTTGTGATTGTGTTCTTCGTATCGTTAGGTTCGTGATTATCGGATCCTAACGTCCGTCGGTGTTTCCTTTCCGCTCGTAGCGTCGTCTATTATTCAAGGCAAGTATTTCTGGAAACCTTTAAGCTTAACATGAAATGGTGATGTATATTACTTGTTTGTAACTCACCTTGTGTTGGCCCGACGGGGTCAAGGAGGGAAATCTATGCTGCCGCCCTGGATTTCACGAGTTTCGTACCGCTAGCCAACTCGTTAGGGTCCTTGCAAGGCCTCGAGTGAGAATGTATGCTGCCGCCCTGTTCTCACGGCTTAGCGTGTGCGTGGTTTTGTTTTTCTGTAATTGTAGCCAACTCGGTAGGGTCCCTATGAGGCCTCGAGCGAGAATGTATGCTGCCGCCCTGTTCTCGAGGCTAATTGTGGACTGTATGTTTTCCGGAAAAGACATGTCTGGTTTTGACTTTTGAAATTGATATTGGTGCATGTACTATGAAATGTGTAAGCGATTGGTTTGCCTTGAATACTTGTACTAGCGTAATTGCTAACCCCTTTGGGGACCCGTTGTCGGGGAAATTCTTGTTATGGATTTCAGGTTATGATTATCTGGACGAGCGAGCACCGTGAGACGAGGATGTTGCTGTGGTCGTTGACATGTGCATTTGGGTCTATTCATTTCCTTTGTCCATTTCGATATGGTTGTTTCCATAGTTTTAAACTTATAGATTGTACTCGCGAGTACTTAGGCTTTTCGTTTCAAACTCCGCATTGTATTACTTTAAATTGCCACGTTGTTGGTTGATGCTTATTTTGCCGGTTGCTCCGGGCGTATCTTTATATGTCATATTATTTAATTGTGTATCCTCGTTAACCAAGATGGTTAGTCGAGTGAAGCTTTCCTATTGTAGCCTCGTGGGTCCCATGGAGGGGTCTACGGCGCTGTAATACACCTCGAATAAATTGGGGGTGTTACAGAATCATCATGGGAATCTATAGCTGTGTGCGCTGGATCGTTGGACAGGTAGTTCCACCATGTGTTGGTCCTATGGGATCATCATGGGAATCTATAGCTGTGTGCGCTGGATCGTTGGAATACCATCAGTATGTTGAAACTGTTATGATATGATATGTGTTGTGGATATTCTCGTTGGAGAAACTTGTTATGATATAATTGTTGATTATATCACTGTTGTATGATTATTGTACTTGTACTAGCATCGTTGTGCTAACCCCTTCGGGGGTGAACATTGTGTTTGTTCAGGATCCAGGAGAGCGGGGAAACAACCACTGGAGATGCATGACGACGAGGGTGCAGAGTGATGTTCCGGCTGGGTTTACTGTCTGTTATTTGTTGGTTATTTCAATGAGTACTCGAGTACGTCGTCCGTTTATAATGTTTGGATTTTAGTGATGTGATAATAACTCTTCATTGGATATTTGTATTTCGGTTTTTGAACCAGACGGTTGTATTTTACTTCAGAAATTTCATAAAGCGGTATCTGTTATTGTCTTTTCTTTTAATCAGCCTTGTAAATTCTTATGTAAAGGATTTACGGCGCTGTAATATTCCTTAATATATCGGGGGTGTTACAGCCAAGACGTTTCAACCGTGATGTGCCGGGGCATGCACGTGTAAATTGTCCTTCTCGTCGGTAACACATTTCAAGTGTGGACTCGAGGGACACAGAATTCAGTTTTTCGAATTGGCTACCGAGATTTTCGGAGTTCGCGCTTCAGCACAGTTATCAGAATCAACTTTGAGAGGCCTTCGAAGGATGTTTATGTCGGTTGCTTGTTGTGTCGTCTCCTTGATTTCGTTGTTGTGAGTTTCGGGGACGACACTTCTTTTAGAAGAGGTCGAATATACTACCCGCATTATTTTTGGCTTATGCATTTTCTCTTTCTCAATTCTATCGACTCTCTCGTGTTCTTTGATACTTTCTGAACTTGTTCTGTATTTCGGTTTCATCGTTCGGAGGAGATGTGATCTTGTTTTGAGTCGATCTGGTTATCGCTGTGACTTTTCCGAGTTCGGTTCGATTCTTGTGAACCTTGGAGTTGTTGTTTGAATTTTATTGTTCTTCGTGATTCGAACATGATTGTTCGCTTTTTGTTGTCTCGACCATTGTGGTTCGATCATTTGATTGTTCGATTTTTGTTGATCTCATCTCGTGATTGTTGAGCGTTCAGACTCCTTCGGGAAATTAGTCTTGTTTCGATCTTCTAACCCTTGGGTGGTGGAATTCCGTATGTGTTCAGCGTTTGGCTCGCGTTTTGATTGATGAACCGTTGGGTTGGTCAATCTTAACGTACGTTAAACATGTATGTCAGTTTCTCACTGGGTAGCTGACTGCCTCGATTAGTGATGGAGTATTACGAAATCCTTAGTGAGTAACCTAATATACCTTCAAATATATATCATACTCATGAATGATCTACGGATTTAATATCTTCAATTCCAAGGATACGAATATCATCGTAATACTATTCTCAATCTTGATTGTAATACCCATGCAAGATTCGGTTGGTCTAAGGTTGATATATCAGGTCTAATATCGTCATTAAATCCAGGCTTATGTCGAAAGTGAACTACTTATCCCATCTATGCAAGTAAGATTACAACCATGATGATTCTTTCCAAAATCCATTTAGTAAAAGTGGAAATCGGCACTAAGTCTACGATCAAAATGACGATAACATTTGATACGGTTTATAATCCACTATTCTCATCTTTGTCACAACAAGGTTCAACTTCGGTGTTCTAAACCATAATAATTCGATCATCATAGTTTAAATATGATACTAGGTCGCATATATCGTCAAAGTGATCTACTATTCTTGGTAGTGCGATCATATCGTCTTTAACAACATAACTTCAAAGTTGGAAGTAGTATAACATACCTTAAGAGGAAGAAAATACTGAGACTATAAGTAAAATCCAACTCCGGTTGCTTCAACGCCGACTCATGATGATTTCTACTCTAAAGTCCAATATGAGTTGTCTTCAATGATCAAGTAGTGTCATACAATCTCAATGATTCAGTAAAAAATGATCTAAAGGTGTTAAAAGAGGCTGGAAATCTTCTGGGGACGAATATGGTGAAGTTTAGGGGCAAAAGGACGAGCTGAAATCTATAATGCACGGATTCTTCAAAATTGGGCTGTATGCAGTATCGGATACTGCATGGGTGCGGGTGCGGGTGCGATTCGCGTGGGATTCGCACGGGATTCGCCACGTGGCGAATCCATGCAAAAAAAAAATTCGACTCGCGTATCCCGCACAGATACGCGTATCCCGTGTCGATACGCAAGTCCGAATTTTTTTGTTTTTTTTTTTTTTTTTGATTTTTATAATTTTTAAAAAGTAAATCAAATAAATTAAAATACAAAAAGTAAATCATTTAATAAGTAATTACTTTTACCTTTAGCAAGATTCACGACAACATTAGAAAGCTCATTTGCTCAAAGCCATTTTGAATTGTTTTCTGTATGACTTGTTTTATGTATTTGAATTGATTTTATGGTGATATTTGAATTGTTGTTTTTTATATTTAACAAGTGTTATATATAATAAAATATAAAATAAACAGACGTATCCTTGCCGTATCGCACCCTAACATTTTCAAAAAACCGTATCCCCGCACCCGTATCTGCCCGCACCCGCACCCGCCCCCCCGCACCTGTGCAACATAGGCTGAAATGAAATGGGGTGCTGCTCCTTTTATAACTTTCTGAGTGTTACGTACGCTAGGACTTCTTCATAATGTACGTTATCTTTCAAAATAGTTCACTGTCTTGTTTCTGGACTTCATTACGTACACTACACTAATAGTGTTACGTACGTAACCCATATAATTTACGTACGCTACCTAATGCCCATAACGTACGTTAAAGTCCGTTGACTTAAAAAGTGTCCAGGTTCATGCCGTGCGAATCTGGCGGGTATCTTGGTCGAGCCCACCACCATGTACTCCATGTGCTAGCCGGCCTACCCAATAATTGACTGCATTACGTACGCTACACTTCATCCGTGCGTACGTTAATATTAACAGGTTACGTACGTTAAGTTACATTCTTAACGTACGTTACCACGTATATGCATGGAGAAAAATTTACATGTTGCTACACCCATGTATAAAGATACAAATATGATAATGATCATACTCCATTATCAATATCATCATTCCCAAAATAATACAGGGTTCAATGTACAGATGAAATACTTCCATAAAAATTAGGATATTACATTGGCTCGGCATACCGAAAATACAAATGCTAGATATAATGGGGCATAACGTCGCAAAACAACATAGCGGAGATGCCAACTCAGCACAACAAAGAATCATAACACAGATCATATACAACGATTACCATCGTAAAGTAATACACACACAAACAATACAACAACGACGTTATCGTTCGGCAACCTTAACGGCCCGAACAATAACCAGCACATAATTACAAACATCATGAAACAATCACACATGTACACAAACGTACAAACCCAAGCTTTAACAACTCACACAGGTGCGATAACACGCAAGTCACCACGAAATGAAAACATTAAAGATCGTCATCACACCTCCCACAAAGGGCTAACAAAACATATGCGTGGCGAACGACTCAACGTTCACACCACCAATTCAATCACAATTCGGAGGGCTAACACCCTAACAACAATACCAACATCATACACATCTTCTTCGACCACAAGCAGGAAATGATGGGTTTTTAAAAAAAACGAAAACCACCTTTTGAAAACATTTTGGAAACACCAGTTGATCTTGAGTATCATTTTACAAAAAGTTGAACAAACATCATTTTCGAGACTTTGAAAAGCATCTTGCGTTTGAACAAAAATGAGGACACCTTTTTTTTAGTGAAAAACTTTCAGAATATCCGACCCTCGAGTCTAAGTATAATTGTTTCTAAACATCGGAAATATCTCAAAATATTTTGGTCCTCGAGGTAGAAGAATTTTTGAAACATGTTGTGGCACCTTGGATGTACCACGAGAAAATAATTCATCTTAAAAGTACGTCTCGAAATTTATTTTCTAAGATACTCAAGATTTTCAAGGATAATTCAATGGGCTAGAATGTCCAAAAATTTAAGGTAATTACACAAAACTTTATAGCGCCGTGGGTCCCGCGTTGGAACCCACCAGGCTAAAAACTATTTACAAAAATGCCAAAAAGGCCGATGACGGTAATATTTCAAAAACTCACAAAAGCCATTTACAAAATACTAAATACCGTCATAAGAATTTCGCCAAAACGATCAAGGCCATAATGCCAAAAAAAACTCGGTTAAGGGAATCGGTTTTCGAAATAAAACTCAGTCGGTAAAATACCGAAAGCCATTACAAAAGGACTCACGCAGCGGATAAAAGAAATACAGTTCGACATGCACAGTCTAGCAACAATACTCCTCATACGAACGAAATATGAGAGTCAAATAACCACATATCACGAAATCAAAATCCATAAGAGGATTCCATCAGTTAACAAATAATCATAAAAATAGCTCGTGTCACACGAGGCACAGCACAAAGAAGGGAGACTTACATCCACAGGTCGCACGAAGATGATGATCGCCCCACGATACTAATCACGACCAACAAACTCAAACGACGCGTCGCGACACGACTTAGTCAGACAAAATCTGACGAGACAAAACTCAACAGACACCACTGACCCGACAGCCTAGGTTTCCACAACTTAAGCTCCGATACCATTTACGTAACACCCCCAATCCACTCAGGGATATTACACGCCGTAGACCCTCTCCTAGAGGATCTACCAGGCTGATAACTAAAATCAAACATCTAAACATCGCCTTTAAGGCTAAAATGACTCAGTAGACCGATTTGGTCTTTCAATAATAACATACAACTCAATTCCAAACACATACCCACACAGGGGTCAAAATACAATAAACTCCCGTACAACGGGGAAAAGATACTACAACGGAAAAGAAAATACAACTAGACCAATACGACATCAACGGATCCTCGTGTGATTAGTATCGCTCATCTTTCATCATCCTTCGTGCTGACCCTGTGCTATGCTCCAAAACCTGAATGCAAAAATAGACATCCACCCCCCGAATACTCGGGGGTTAGCAAAACTCCACTGTTTTGCTAGTGCAAGTACAAGTGCAAAAATACGAGCCATACAATTCAAGTTCCAAGAATGACAATAATCAGAAATCCTCAAAGATTAAAATATAACGAAACGAATACTTCTCGAGGCAAGAGTTTGAGTAAAACTTTCCAAATCTGAAAGATCACAATTAACGAGAACGGTTTGCAAAATGGTTTAAAATACCCTCGGGAGTTTTAATAGAAAACAAATTAGGATTATCAAATCCTTATCTTTCCAAAAATCAACAGGGGTCACAGCCCAAAGGTTTTGTTTTCGCAAATAGGAAACCACCAACAATTTACAGGGTCAGAGCCCAACATCACGTGTCCTCAACGGACATAAAATCAACGAAACATAGTCACGCACGCGCATCGCCTAGGACCGGGACGCCACCACAGACATCCCACCCGAGGCCTCGAAGGACCTTCCCGAGCTGGCTAGCGAAACAAATCACACACATCTCATGGTTGGATCAATCACTTGTTGCATCCTGGCCACATGATCACATGCCATGTGCCACCGTAGATTAACTTTGGTGCTCACGGTTGGATCAATCACTTGTTGCATCCTGGCCACATGATCACATGCCATGTTCCACCGTAGTTTTTCTTAGGCTCTCACGGTTGGATCAATCGCTTGTTGCATCCTGGCCACATGATCACATGCCATGTGCCACCGTAGGCCCCGTCCACATCCACACAATCACATATATAGCACAATACAACAAAGATATCCAAACAATTCACTCAGAGGCATCAAAGCCTTAGCAAAACCACCACGTCAAACCACACTGCACCAAAATGAAATAATATACGTCCACACGCAATACCAAGTGAAACATCAACACCAAACATATCCATAGAGTTCACATAGTCATTCTCAAACCACACCATTCACAAAACACACGCGTTTTGAAAGCAAGCCTTTAACAAGGCTAAACCGAATCTTTTGAAAGTTCGATTCAAACGACCAAACAACCACATTTAGACGATCACTAATTATCGTATACACAAAACAAGAATTGTATGGACAATGTACTTGCCTCGAATAAGAACAACGCGGAGAATCGACCGAAGTAGGTTGACACGAACCGACTACGAACCCGCCAACTCCACCGATCGCCAACTCGCGGTCATAAACTACAAAGGACAATAAGAACAATGAAATGAATTCCATAACACAACTCAAAACCGTTGAATTCAAAGAACGAATGACGAAAGTTCAAGTGCTTCCCCCAAAACGGCCAAGAACACGATTCGTCCCGACAAAACATGAAAACGGAATTCCAAGTTGAAATATGGATATACAATCCATAGAATGTGTTTAACAACATCATTTAACCACAATCGATCCATCAAAAATGGATGAAAACGAGATCGAGAACAAATCCCCCAAAAAGTCGATTCGAGGGAAATCAAGAAATATACTTCGATTCGACGAAGAACAATGGATTAAATGATGTTAAACACAAGAATACTACCAAGATTAATCATACCCATCATGAATTAATCAACAATACGGAACGAATCGGACAAAAACGCAAAAACCCCCAAATTCAAGAATTTAGGGTTCTAAAAAGAGATTACCTTGATTCGCTGGATCAAAGGATGATAACGGATGATTGATTAATGATATAACCTCAAGAACTTCATGGATTTGTTGTTAAACTGTAATATCCGGAGATAATTTTTTTTCGTGTTACTGTTGAGTTGTACATATTCATTTGGAATTGTACAAGTGTTGTTGTTTTGGACTGATACAATGTATATTGTATTGGAATATTTCGGGATCGAAATATTATACTTGTCGTCGGGTTAGTTTCTTCGTTTGAATGATGGTTGGAGAGTTTGGATTTTTGGCTAAGTACACTAGCTTTAACGTACGCTACATGGGTAGACTTACGTACGTTATGGGCTGAGTATTACGTACGTTATGCCTATAAGGTTACGTACGTAATGCTTGGTAGGTGGCAGGAACCTTCCTCGTAGTCACTTTCGGCCGGTGGGTCCGAGCATCTTCCGATCGGATCTCACTATTGCAGTCAACGGACCCTTACGTACGTTAAGAGGTGAGCTCTACGTACGTAATGTAGGTCTTCTTAACGTACGTAATAAGTTCTTGTTTACGTACGTTAAGGCCTTCGTATTTTAGTCGATTAGTTCTCGATTTTCATTACGACGTTAATGTCTTAGTATAGCGACGTAATGCCTCTTACGACGTTAACCATAGTGTATAACGACGTAATGAATTGGTCAGTCTATTTATCTTGGTTTCGTCTTTCATTTCCTCACGAACCAAAACACTTTTTCTCTCCCTAGAACCGTCCGTTTGGACTTGTTATTGATGTTTAGCCTCTTCCAACTCGATCTTGATCATCCTAGCTTGGATTGAAGCTTGAAGTTGGAAGCTTGTTGGTGCCCCTTTGGTGTTTGGAGGCTTCTTCTTGTTCTTCTTTGGTAAGTTCCCTCAATCTCTTGTTCTTCAAGTGATTTTCGAGTTGTTGTTGTTGTTTTCTTCGGGTATTGTTTGATTCATGGAGTATATCATGATTCTTCATGGTTTTGATAAACTTTTGATGAAGAACATGTTGGCACTACTACAAAAATAGGCAAAGAGATCTATGATAAGAGACCTATTGTTTATATGACAGGTCTCTTTAGTATAAGAGACCTAATATTGGAGATGACGGGTCTCTAATGTGTTAAAAATTCATAAATTTTCGAGTTAAAATAAAATGAGAAATATAAGAGACCCGTTATTTAATATAACAGGTCTCTTATATATAGAATAAAAAGATATACAAAAATATAAGAGACCTGTTATTTAATATAACGAGTCTCTTATATATGAATAGAAAAAAATAAACAGAAATATAAGAGACCCGTTATTTAATAAAACGGATCTCAAATGTATGAACTAGAAAAAGACACCTGTTAACTAAGAAAACGGGTCTCTTACCTCTTTACCTTTTTCACAAAACCACGCGCGGGGACACTTTCCAGGTTTTCTTCACAGTACTCTTCCCTTCTCAAACTTTTCATACTTTCATTTTTTTTTCGATCTTCTCTTCTCCGCTGAATTATCGGAGACCGGTGAACTAACAACCGATGAACGACCAACAGGCAAACTAACAACCGGTTAAGTACCTTCACTTTTTCCTGCTTTTCTTCTTTTTTCATCTGATTTTCTACTTAAATTTTCCAGTGTGTTAAGGTGGACATCCAGACACCGATGAGGTGGTGATGCCTTATGATGCCCTAGTCCCTATGCCTGAAGGTGGCCTTAAATCATTGGTATTGCAATTTTTGTTTGCCGAATTTTAGATCTTTGTTTGTATTTTTCATCTTAATTTAGTTTTAGTTTCATGACAAAATGATTTTTTTTCTAGGGTTAAAATTTGATAAATTTTTCAATACGGATTCTGCCGAGCCCAGAAAACTTCTTGCCAAACTTGCCAATACGAGTCTATTTTAATCGAACTAATGTTAGTTTAAGTTTTTAGATATGCAGTGTCTTACTAATATTTTATTTAAATATTATCATCAAGTAGCCCTTTGAAAACTTGCGTTTATTGATTTTGCAGGAATATTGTCTACAAACTTGTGGTGTTAGGTACAAGGGATTGGAGAACACAATTCATATGTATTTTTTATTTTTTAAAATGATATTACATATGGATTTCCTTTAATGAAAGCTGCACTTAGAGTGAGGTTGAGGCTTGGCGAATGCTGGAAATTGCAAATGCAATGGTGAAAATAATAAGAAAAGAAAAGATAGGGATTGAAACGGTGGCCATGGGTAACTAGAATCAGCTTACTCTTATTGAACATCCTCTTACTCTAGGTCCTCACAACTGGGGCTAAAATTACATTGTTGAGTTTTATGGAATAAAATATAATCCTTCTATCTCCTGATAGGATGACAACATGTTATTCAGTGGCTATACGAAAAATTAAACTACATTAGATGGGCAGATGTTCGATTTTTAGTTTAATTGTATATTCCTATGGTGCAGATTTGTTATCGAAGTTCGTAATGGCTTGACATTTCTCGACTTAATTGTCATTTAAATTGAGGTATTTTGTGCACTAAAACTCTCATTTATGCTTTTTTCATTGTATCTACAACTTTACTATCTCGTTGTCGCCATGGGGAACTAGATTCAGCTTACTGAAACTGTGGCCATTTTAGTTCATAAACACTCAGATTCATTATTGAAAAATATATTTAGGTATGTGTTTGGAACCCAATTTTCATCTTGGTAAGGATACATGGAACACATGATGTATTTTGCCGTACTCTACTAGATCCAATTTGTAAGCGACTTATCGATTTTTCTATGATAGTGAAAGAACCGTAATACTGCGGCTAATTTGATGTTTTGCGAGAGAAACAAAATTCTAGCAAAACGGTCGCAGCTTCAGGTAAACTTGATCCCAAATTTCGAAACTACTTTCTTGCATGCTTGTATCAGCATATAGTTCCATACTATGTGTGTTGTGAAAATAAGGATTTAGGGATACGGAAGGTGGCGCATAGCCATATAGGTCTTCAAAATGGTAGACTTGATATCGTTATGATAGTTGGTAGTATAACAAAATTCTGCTAACGAAAACCATTTATCCCAAAGTTTAGGATCATAGTGGGTCATGCATCTGGGGTAGGTCTCTAGGCATTGATTGACTCGTTATGTCTATCCATCTACGTGGGGGTGATAGGTAGTAGACATGTTTAGCTGACCCCAGTATTTTGAAAAGCTCCTTCCAGAAATTGCTAGTGAATACCTTGTCCCTATATGTGACAACGTAAACAGGTAGTCCATGTAGCTTTTAGATGTTATCTAGGGACCGTGGTCAGATTTGGCCATGTTGTAAGTGTCACAAGCTTTGGTCATGTATTATCCTTAATTCATTATTACAGAAATCTTAAATCATTTTATCAATCATTTTATCAACCCTCATGCGTCTAGGTGTAAATAAGTTAGAAAATCTATTGGTGTTATTAACAACTAATTGTCATTTGATTTAACTGTCTTTTTGCAAGTGTTCTTCCAGACGTTCATTCATCGTCCAAAGGCAAGATGGGATTAAGCTTCAAACATAACGTCCCACAAGTCCGAAAATAGTATATTTTCAGAGAGATGATTCAGTGTATAGTTTTGCTAGACTTGCTCTTTTCTTTCTTTTAGGTGTTTCGTATTTTTGATCCATTGGATTTTTGGAAATTTCGCAAGAGACCATTGAGAATTTGCCTTTAAGTGATGATGATGCATGCAAAATCACACTGCAAAATATTCGGTGTATTTTGTCTTTATTACTATATAACTCTTTGAAAATTATTTATCGCCTTTACTATGTCTCTCGAATTTGTTGCAAAATATTGGAAGTGTAAAAGACGTAGGTTATATTGTAATTCTCCTAATTAACATCACAAAGGAGTGAAATCGGCCCGACGACCGCCGAATCGATGTAACGGAGGAGGAGCTACGATCCGCTCATTTTTGTTGTCCGCGACCGGGTTTGGTGGTGAGATGGCGGCAGCGGCCGACTGGGATCCTTTGGTTCCGCTGATGCGGTGAAAATCGAGTCGGACAGAGAAGGGCGATTGCAGCCCTATCATCTTTGCAAACGGGGTGCTTGGGGATTCGAGTTTCAGGGTTGACCGTCCGAGTAATCGGCAATGGCGTCTCGCATTGTCCTGTGCACCGGCGGCGGAAAATAGTCAAGCGGTGAATTTCTAACAAGTTACCTATACGCTTTGGGCTCCAATCACCCACTACTCTGTCTTTGTCTCTAGCTCTCGCTCTCGTCTGGACAAAGATTCCATTTCAGTACGTAATAGTGTAATGATATCATGTAAGGAATTTTGTATTTTAAGATCAAGATTGAGTTCTTTGAAATGTAGTGTGAATTATAGGTAGAAGAAGAAATAATCTACCTGTAGTTTTTTGTGATCCATTGTAGATTTACGTTTTTTATTGTAACATTTTTTTTTTAATATTACAGTTGATGTAAAATAATAGAAATTATTCGTGAGGGTTATCTTATATTGTATGAATTATTATGGAATTATTCAGCAGATTTAATGTTGATTTTGAGTATTATTGAGTTATTTTATATTGTATATGCTCAATGTTGTATGCATTTATATATCAATGGGCATAATGAAATTATTATTGGAAATTAATGCTGTATATGCTCAGTATTTTTTTTTGAAAAAATAAAAAATTATAAGAGACTCGTTGGGTGTACAAACGTTGGGTGTACAAATGGGTCTCTTAGAAATAATAATTAATAAATAATAAATATAAAAGAGACCTGGTATTATAAATATAGGGTCTCTTTGATATACCAAAGAGACCTGATGTTATAAATATAGGGTCTCTTTGATATATCAAAGAGACCTGGTATTATAAATATAGGGTTTGATATACCAAGGGTGGGTCTCTTTCATATATCAAAGAAACCCCATTTCTTAAATAGGGGGTCTCTTTTCCTATTATTTTTTTCTGCCATCCTCTACTCTAAGAGACCCGATTTGTCTAAAGAAAGGTCTCTTATTTCTAACAAAGAGACCTCCTCATTACAGGCGGTCTCTTTATCAAAGAGACCGCTGAGATAGAGACCCGTCCACAGGAGGTCTCTTAGGCCTATTTGGACAGGTCTCTTTGGCTATTTTTGTAGTAGTGTGGTATAGCTTGAGTTTGATTATGTTCTTGATGTTTTAGATTGTTTGGAGGTTTTAATCATGTCTAGGAAAGATTATGTTAAGATTGTTATATGATTAACATAGTCTTGAGATGATTATTATTGTTGGTGGTGTTCTTGTAAGATTTTAACCATTTTAGTAAGGATTTATGATGATTTAGGAGATGATTATCATAATTTGGAAATGGTTGAGTGAATCTTGTGGTTTAATCCGAATTCATGAGGTTATGATGAAGGATTTTTATTTCAAACATCATGGTTATTGAGTTGATGATGTTCTTGGGGTGATAATGATAATATTGATAATATTATCATTGTAGGAGGATCAATTCGATGATATTGGTGATATTATCACTTTGAGATGTTTGTTTTGATGATTGTTCTTAAATGAATCTTGTTGAATGGATTTCAAAAGTGTTAAGAACGTAATGATCATGTTAATTGATCATCGAGGTGTTGGAGAATGTTAGAATTCATAGTTGAGGACTATGATATTCGTTCGTGCGGTGTGATCGATTCGTGTTTGAATCGGGCTTTGTCCTTGTCGTTGTTTTCTATTGATTTTGTGTTTTTGAATGAATCGTTTTCATTCAAGGTTGTTCGAGTGTTGGTGATCATCGGGAGGCGCCGTTCGTCGTTTCGTGCCAGGACGTAGATCGTGGAAGGACTTTCTCGCCTTTGGTTTGAGGCAAGTTTTATACTTGTACTGGTCAATGAGATTAATGTTATCATATATGTGTATGAATGCGTTGTATCATTTCGAGACATAGTCTCTTCGTGATTTATTGATATTTGGGGATTGTTTGATACAATACCCTTCGGTGATTTTACCAGTTGTGATTGTTATTCGTTAACGGCCGGTTTAAGGCATTGAGATTCTTGTTGTCGATAGCCGGTTCGCGGTATCGATGTATCAATTATTATTGTTGACGCTAATGTCGTTCTGAGGCATCGTTGAATTGTTATTATCGAATTGGAACTATTACTATGATGTTGCATTGGCCGACTGAAGGCGTTTGATATATTCGTTATCATATCTGTTTCGGTGGTCGGTTTAAAACGCCGGGATATCTATTCTACCGTATCATTGGATATCGATTAACCGCTCTAAGTTAATCGATGTATTTAATTGGGATTATCGAAGATAATTCCCATCCGTTGTATCATTGGTTATCGATTAACCGTTCTAAGTTAATCGATGTATTTAATTGGGATTATCGAAGATAATTCCCATCCGTTGTATCATTGGTTATCGATTAACCGTTCTAAGGTAATCGATGTATTTAATTGGGATTATCGAAGATAATTCCCATCCGTTGTATCATTGGTTATCGATTAACCGCTTCTAAGGCAATCGACATATTTAATCGGGATTATCAAGATAATTCCCATCCGTTGTGTCATCGTTATCGATTGACCGTTCTAAAGGTAATCGATGTATTGATTTGAGACCGCCAAGGATAGTTTCCATCCGTTGAGTTGTTGTGATCGATTGGCCATTCCAAGGCAATGAGGTATTTAAATTGGGACCGCCGTGGACGAGCCCATCCGTGAGTTATTGTTGTCGTGTTGCCGACTCAAGGCAAAGATGTCGTTATTCTTGTGAGTTTGGTAATCTTGGGATTGTTGTGATTAATTATGTTTTGGAGGCTAGTCTCGCTAGTGCTCGATGGGTAAGCTTGGGGCTTGAACCTTCGCGGTTGGTTTCCCAACACCTACAATTCAAGAGGTCACGGTCATGTTAATGATCTCATTATGGGTAAGCTTGGGGCTTGAACCTTCGCGGTTGGTTTCCCAACACCTACGATCAAGAGGGTCACGGTCATGTTAATGATCTCATTATGGGTAAGCTTGGGGCTTGAACCTTCGCGGTTGGTTTCCCAACACCTACTGATTCAAGAGGGTCACTGGCCACCGGGTGATCTCATTATGGGTAAGTCTGGGGCTTGAACCTCGCGGTTGGTTTCCCAAAGACTCGCAATTCAAGCAGGTCACGGCCATTGGATGATCTCATTGTGATACGGCTTCGTGCGTGGCTTCGCCCTCATTGGTACAACTTCGGGCTGTTTTGGCTTCGGGCCATTGTGGTGATTGACAGCTTCGGTGAGTGACATTCGTGGTATTATGATGATAAACACTTGGCATGCTCGTTAAGGCCATTGTGATGTATCGGTATTCCCGCTGAGCCTTCGGGCATTGTGATTCGTATCTATTTCAAAGGTTTGGCTTGGGTTACCTTCGGGTGATGTATTGTTGTGTTCTGTATTGATGATTCGCCGTTGGGCACTTGTGTTCTAACCCGTTGAGCAGTATTGATCGGATGCCGTGGGCATAGTATTCCACGAATGCTCGATTCTTACTTTGGTTTGTGAGCATCTCGTATTACCATTACTATACTATTCATTCTGCCCTTTGGATGCATATCATGTTGTACATGTATTTGATAATCATTATCTGGATGATCGACCCGTGGGGCGGAACATGTTTTCATGTTTTAGGTGTTTGCGAGGAGAGAGTTGAGACACAGGGGCATGACGGTGGCGACGAGGCATTCAAGCGATACTAGTTCGAGATGTTTGGTGTTCATGTCAGTCAGACAGTTGGAGTACTCCAGTTTTATCAGTTATTGTCATTTTGTATTATCCGAGCAAGGCTCGTCGATGTCGTTGTAATTTATTTGGGCCATGTAGGTCCACTGTTGTCATTGAAATTCCATATCGGAATATTATGTTGGATGTCAGTGTAGGGATTGTGATTCCCCTTTTGGTCAGTTGTATTTTTGGTCGTGTTAGCCTGGTGGATCTCCTGGTGTGGGGTCCACGGCACTGTAATAACCCAATAGGATTTGGGGGTGTTACAGAAGATGGTATCAGAGCGTTGGGTTGTGATGTACCCTGATATGTGAGTTATGTGGTTCTACCGACGCGGTAGTAGTGGACTGTCAGGTTTTGACAACTGACAACAGTATCATTGTGAGTCGTGGTAGTTGAACGATCAGATGAGTCATTCTTTCATCGAGTCGTCGCCGATGAAGACTAGTATCGCAAGACCTCGAAGCTTCGTATGACCCGTAAGGACTCGATTCTCTTGTATGTTCATACATTCAATATGCCATTGATTATGCATGTTTTGTTGAAATCAGATGTAACATTGTTACGACCCATTCATGATTAATTGCTTTGGAGCGTGTCGGCCCAAAAGATTGGCTATAATTAGCATATATGAAGTGATTGTTTATTTGTTGAGTATGTATATTCATGTTTGGCTAATGACTTAGCATTGTGGATTGGCCGTTGAGGCATATTTGAGCTTTGTTCATGATCGAACGTTATTCTTTCAAGATGGAAAGAGGAATCCGAGGACGTAGCGCAGGGGGTAAAGGTCCGCAGAGCAAGTCGAAACCCGTAACCTCATGTTTATACGCGCACGGGTGCCGATATGGATCAGAATTCAGCCGAGATGTGACTTATGCGACCGGTTCCCCTTCTAACGTCATACTCGAGGAGTCGATCGACCGACATCGACCCTTTCTTGCTTATGAAGGGCATGATGACCCGTATGACTCGGGATGACGCAGATAATGGAAACCATGCACTCGATGGTTCATGGTACACGCAGCCAGGACTCCAGTGCCGTTCTATGGACAGCCAGAGAGTGAGTCAAATTATCGGCGACATCTCTCGCCGAGGCCACCTATTTTTGAGGGTTCGTCGGAACCAAATGATATTGTTCATTGGCTTGAACATTTTGATAAACTCTTCGACATGGTTCAAAGGTCCTAAGAGAGTAAGGTGGCGAGAACGGCTTATTATTTGAGTAAAGGCGCTTATTCTTGGTGGCTTTCAGAAACCCACCGATCGTGATTGTGCTTGGAGTGAGTTTAAGACTCTCATGTTAGAGAGGTATTATCCGGCCCACTCCGTGAAGCCAAGTTGTCGAGGTTTTGAACCCGAACTGGTCGAGGACGAGGGTGTTATTGTTATTGCGAGAAGTTTCAGTGACTCCTTCGCTTGTTTCATCCGTTATCCGTACCGAGGCGGATAAGATCAAGTATTTTAGCAAGAGGTCGAACCCGCAGCTTGAGGATGCGCTTGTTCAACCATAATTGCAATTCACTTGGTGAATTCATCGAGAAGGCTCTTGGAGCAGAGCTTTTGATCAAGGAGCTTGCTCGGAAGAACCCTTCGCTTTCTTCCAGAGAGAGGACTAGGATGCCGGTTCATCTGCAGGGACATCGGGCTCCGACGTCTCAGAGGTCGCTTTCTAGTCGTCCTCGTGGCCGGGAAAGCATCTTCTTCTCAGCGACGGGTTCGACCGTTGTTTGCTTTAATCGTGATACAATAGACATCGCAGACTCGGTGCTCGATGCGGTCTATTGCTTGTTTTCTCGTGTGGGAGGCAGGTCACCTTCGTAAATACCGCAGGGTTCTAATGCCAGATCTCAAGGAAGCTCACGGGCCTCGAGAGATTTTGTTGCTTCACCCGTACTCCATCCAAGGGGTCGATCGGGCTTCGGAGCCGAAGTATGGACACTAGAGGAGGAGCGGCGAGCTCAGATTTGGATCTTCCTCGAGTCGATCAGATCGAGGAGTTCGATGACTGGAGGATGTTGATTTTGGATACATTTGAGATGTAGCCTTAATTTCTTTCTTTATTTTTCGGATTGATGTTTGACTCCTGCGTACTTTAGTACTGTGGTTGCGAACCATTTATGGTTGATCTATCTTGTAATGATTGTATCCGAGAATCTTGAGATTTGAGGTCGTGTGATGTGTTTTTCCTTCCTTTTGGTGTTGTACCGAGATTTTTTTAATAACTGGGTAATTGTTCATTTCAATCCGAGACGCCGAGTCGTGAGGACTTGGGTGTGCGATTGATATGGTCCCGAGGACCACATGTGCGTTGTTATTTTCCTTTTGTGGCATGAGTCGGTGATTGCATTGGAGTCCGATGTCGATGAGAACCGGGAAGTGTACACCGATGATTGTAGACATGTATAATCGGCGGCACCCGCGGGGTGTGTACGCCGGTGTTACGAGTCTTGCGGGTGGTGCGACTTCTGGCTGGTCTCTGACGGAGGAGTTATGATTCGATTGATCTCGCACTTGATTGAGTATTTTATCCCTTGTTTTTCGACGTGTTCAGCAGAGGAGACGCGGGAACCCGTGGGGTTGGCCCGATTACTCGGGCGAAGTGGTTCGCAGTGAGGAGTATTCTGGAGATGTTGTTTTCTTATCCCGATGGATAGTTCGTACTCGTGTTTTTGCACCCCGAGTTTCGGGACGAAACTCTTTTTAAGGGGGAGTATGTAATATCCGGAGATAATTTTTTTCGTATTATCGTTGAGTTGTACATATTCATTTGGAATTGTACAAGTGTTGTTGTTTTGACTGATACAATGTATATTGTATTGGAATATTTCGGGATCGAAATATTATACTTGTCGTCAGTTAGTTTCGTCGTTTGAATGATGGTTGGAGAGTTTGGATTTTTGGCTAAGTACACTAGCTTTAACGTACGCTACATGGGTAGACTTACGACGTTATGGGCTGAGTATTACGACGTTATGCCTATAAGGTTACGTACGTAATGCTTGGTAGGTGGCAGGAACCTTCCTCGTAGTCACTTTCGGCCGGTGGGTCCGAGCATCTTCCGATCGGATCTCACTATTGCAGTCAACGGACCCTTACGTACGTTAAGAGGTGAGCTCTACGTACGTAATGTAGGTCTTCTTAACGTACGTAATAAGTTCTTTTTTACGTACGTTAAGGCCTTCGTATTTTAGTCCAGTTAGTTCTGGATTTTTCATTACGTACGTTAATGTCTTAGTATAGCGTACGTAATGCCTCTTACGTACGTTAACCATAGTGTATAATGTACGTAATGAATTGGTCAGTCTATTTATCTTGGTTTCGTCTTTCATTTCCTCACGAACCAAAACACTTTTTCTCTCCCTAGAACCGTCCGTTTGGACTTGTTATTGATGTTTAGCCTCTTCCAACTCGATCTTGATCATCCTAGCTTGGATTGAAGCTTGAAGTTGGAAGCTTGTTGGTGCCCCTTTGGTGTTTGGAGGCTTCTTCTTGTTCTTCTTTGGTAAGTTCCCTCAATCTCTTGTTCTTCAAGTGATTTTCGAGTTGTTGTTGTTGTTTTCTTCGGTATTGTTTGATTCATGGAGTATATCATGATTCTTCATGGTTTTGATAAACTTTTGATGAAGAACATGTTGGTATAGCTTGAGTTTGATTATGTTCTTGATGTTTTAGATTGTTTGGAGGTTTTAATCATGTCTAGGAAAGATTATGTTAAGATTGTTATATGATTAACATAGTCTTGAGATGATTATTATTGTTGGTGGTGTTCTTGTAAGATTTTAACCATTTTAGTAAGGATTTATGATGATTTAGGAGATGATTATCATAATTTGGAAATGGTTGAGTGAATCTTGTGGTTTAATCCGAATTCATGAGGTTATGATGAAGGATTTTTATTTTACATCATGGTTATTGAGTTGATGATGTTCTTGGGTGATAATGATAATATTGATAATATTATCATTGTAGGAGGATCAATTCGATGATATTGGTGATATTATCACTTTGAGATGTTTGTTTTGATGATTGTTCTTAAATGAATCTTGTTGAATGGATTTCACAAGTGTTAAGAACGTAATGATCATGTTAATTGATCATCGAGGTGTTGGAGAATGTTAGAATTCATAGTTGAGGACTATGATATTCGTTCGTGCGGTGTGATCGATTCGTGTTTGAATCGGGCTTTGTCCTTGTCGTTGTTTTCTATTGATTTTGTGTTTTTGAATGAATCGTTTTCATTCAAGGTTGTTCGAGTGTTGGTGATCGTCGGGAGGCGCCGTTCGTCGTTTCGTGCCAGGACGTAGATCGTGGAAGGACTTTCTCGCCTTTGGTTTGAGGCAAGTTTTATACTTGTACTGGTCAATGAGATTAATGTTATCATATATGTGTATGAATGCGTTGTATCATTTCGAGACATAGTCTCTTCGTGATTTATTGATATTTGGGGATTGTTTGATACAATACCCTTCGGTGATTTTACCAGCTTGTGATTGTTATTCGTTAACGGCCGGTTTAAGGCATTGAGATTCTTGTTGTCGATAGGTTCATGTATCGATGTATCAATTATTATTGTTGACGCTAATGTCGCTCGAGGCATCGTTGAATCGTTATTATCGAATCGAACTATTACTATGATGTTGCATTGGCCGATTGAAGGCGTTTGATATATTCGTTATCATATCTGCTTTCGTGGTCGGTTTAAAACGCCGGATATCTATTCTACCGTATCATTGGTTATCGATTAACCGCTCTAAGTTAATCGATGGATTTAATTGGGATTATCAAGATAATTCCCATCCGTTGTATCATTGGTTATCGATTAACCGTTCTAAGTTAATCGATGTATTTAATTGGGATTATCAAGATAATTCCCATCCGTTGTATCATTGGTTATCGATTAACCGCTCTAAGGTAATCGATGTATTTAATCGGGATTATCAAGATAATTCCCATCCGTTGTATATCATTGGTTATCGATTAACCGTTCTAAGGCAATCGACATATTTAATTGGGATTATCAAGATAATTCCCATCCGTTGTGTCATCGTTATCGATTGACCGCTTCTAAAGGTAATCGATGTATTGATTTGAGACCGCTGTCGATAGTTTCCATCCGTTGAGTTGTTGTGATCGATTGGCCATTCCAAGGCAATGAGGTATTTAAATTGGGACCGCCGTGACGGAGCCCATCCGTGAGTTATTGTTGTCGTGTTGGCCGACTCAAGGCAAAGATGTCGTTATTCTTGTGAGTTTGGTAATCTTGGGATTGTTCTTGTTGTGATTAATTATGTTTTGGAGGCTAGTCTCGCTAGTGCTCGATGGGTAAGCTTGGGGCTTGAACCTTCGCGGTTGGTTTCCCAACACCTACAATTCAAGAGGTCACGGTCATGTTAATGATCTCATTATGGGTAAGCTTGGGGCTTGAACCTTCGCGGTTGGTTTCCCAACACCTACGATTCAAGAGGGTCACGGCCATGTTAATGATCTCATTATGGGTAAGCTTGGGGCTTGAACCTTCGCGGTTGGTTTCCCAACACCTACGCCAAGAGGGTCACGGCCACCGGGTGATCTCATTATGGGTAAGTCTGGGGCTTGAACCTCGCGGTTGGTTTCAAAGACTGCAATTCAGCAGGTCACGGCCATCTGGATGATCTCATTGTGATACGGCTTCGTGGCTTCGCCCTCATTGGTACAACTTCGGCTGTTTTGGCTTCGCCATTGTGGTGATTGACACTTGGCCGAGTGACATTCGTGGTATTATGATGATAAACACTTTTCTGGTCGCTCGTTAAGGCCATTGTGATGTATCGGTATTCCCGCTGAGCCTTCGGGCATTGTGATTCGTATCTATTTCAGTTGTTTGGCGGGTTACCTTCGGGTGATGTATTGTTGTGTTCTCAGATTGATGATTCGCCGTTGGGCACTTGTGTTCTAACTCGTTGAGCAGTATTGATCGGATGCCGTGAGCATAGTATTCCACGAATGCTCGATTCTTACTTTGGTTTGTGAGCATCTCGTATTACCATTACTATACTATTCATTCTCGCCTTGGATGCATATCATGTTGTACATGTATTTGATAATCATTATCTGGATGATCGACCCGGGGGCGGAACATGTTTTCATGTTTTAGGTGCTTGCGAGGAGAGAGTTGAGACACAGGGGCATGACGGTGGCGACGAGGCATTCAAGCGATACTAGTTCGAGATGTTTGGTGTTCATGTCAGTCAGACAGTTGGAGTACTCCAGTTTTATCAGTTATTGTCATTTTGTATTATCCGAGCAAGGCTCGTCGATGTCGTTGTAATTTATTTGGGCCATGTAGGTCCACTGTTGTCATTGAAATTCCATATCGGAATATTATGTTGGATGTCAGTGTAGGGATTGTGATTCCCCTTTTGGTCAGTTGTATTTTTGGTCGTGTTAGCCTGGTGGATCTCCTGGTGTGGGGTCCACGGCACTGTAATAACCCAATAGGATTTGGGGGTGTTACAGAAGATGGTATTAGAGCGTTGGGTTGTGATGTACCCTGATATGTGAGTTATGTGGTTCTACCGACGCGGTAGTAGTGGACTGTCAGGTTTTGACAATCTGGACAGTCAGGCATTGTGAGTCGTGGTAGTTGAACGACTGTATGAGTCATTCTTTCATCGAGTCGTCGTCGATGAAGACTAGTATCGCAAGACCTCGAAGCTTCGTATGACCTGTGTAAGGACTCGATTCTCTTGTATGTTCATACATTCAATATGCCATTGATTATGCATGTTTTGTTGAAATCTGTATGTAACATTGTGTTACGACCCATTCATGATTAATTGCTTTGGAGCGTGTCGGCCCAGTATTGGCTATAATTAGCATATATGAAGTGATTGTTTATTTGTTGAGTATGTATATTCATGTTTGGCTAATGACTTAGCATTGTGGATTGGCCGTTGAGGCATATTTGAGCTTTGTTCATGATCGAACGTTATTCTTTCAGTATGGAAAGAGGAATCCGAGGACGTAGCAGAGGGGGTAAAGGCTGCAGAGCAAGCCGAAACCCAGAACCTCATGTTTATACGCGTACGGGTGCCGATATGGATCAGAATTCAGCCGGAGATGTGACTTATGCGACCGGTTCCCCTTCGGAACGTCATACTCGAGGAGTCGATCAGACTGACATCGACCCTTTCTTGCTTATGAAGGGCATGATGACCCAGATGACTCAGATGACGCAGATAATGGAAACCATGCAGACCTCGATGGTTCGTGGTACACAGCAGCAGGGACTCCAGGTGCCGTTCTATGGACAGGCCAGGAGAGTGAGTCAAATTATCGGCGACATCTCTCGTCAGAGGCCACCTATTTTTGAGGGTTCGTCGGAACCAGCTGATATTGTTCATTGGCTTGAACATTTTGATAAACTCTTCGACATGGTTCAGTGTCCGGAAGAGAGTAAGGTGGCAGTAGCGGCTTATTATTTGAGTAAAGGCGCTTATTCTTGGTGGCTTTCTGTAAAACCCACCGATCGTGATTGTGCTTGGAGTGAGTTTAAGACTCTCATGTTAGAGAGGTATTATCCGGCTCCACTCCGTGAAGCCAAGTTGTCAGAGGTTTTGAACCCCGAATCCGTCGAGGACGAGGGTGTTATTGTTATTGCGGAGAAGTTTCAGGGACTCCTTCAGTTTGCTTCATCTGTTATCCGTACTGAGGCGGATAAGATCAAGTATTTTAGCAAGAGGCTGAACCCGCAGTTGAGGATGCAGTTGTTCAACCATAATTGCAATTCACTTGGTGAATTCATCGAGAAGGCTCTTGGAGCAGAGCTTTTGATCAAGGAGCTTGCTCGGAAGAACCCTTCGCCTTCCGAGAGAGGACTAGGATGCCGGTTCATTCTGAGGGACATCGGGCTCCGACGCCTAGGAGGTCGCTTTTCTAGTCGTCCTCGTGGCCGGAAAAGCATCTTCTTCTCGTGCGACGGTTCGACCGTTGTTTGCTTTAATCGTGATACACAGACATCGCAGCACTCGGTGCTCGATGCGGTCTATTGCTTGTTTTCTCGTGTGGGAGGCGGGACACCTTCGTAAATACTGCAGGGGTTCTAATGCCGTAGATCTCAAGGAAGCTCACGGGCCTCGAGAGATTTTGTTGCTTCACCGTACTCCATCCAAGGGGTCGACGGCTTCGGGAGCCGAAGTATGGACACTAGAGGAGGAGCGGCGAGCTCGATTTGGATCTTCCTCGAGTCGATCAGATCGAGGAGTTCGATGACTGAGGATGTTGATTTTGGATACATTTGAGATGTAGCCTTAATTTCTTTCTTTATTTTTGGATTGATGTTTGACTCGGTGCGTACTTTAGTACTGTGGTTGCGAACCATTTATGGTTGATCTATCTTGTAATGATTGTATCGAGAATCTTGAGATTTGAGGTCGTGTGATGTGTTTTTCCTTCCTTTTGGTGTTGTACGAGATTTTTTTAATAACTGGGTAATTGTTCATTTCAATCCGAGACGCCGAGTCGTGAGGACTTGGGTGTGCGATTGATATGGTCCCGAGGACCACATGTGCGTTGTTATTTTCCTTTTGTGGCATGAGTCAGTGATTGCATTGGAGTCCGATGCTGATGAGAACTGGGAAGTGTACACCGATGATTGTAGACATGTATAATCGGCGGCACCCGCGGGGTGTGTACGCCGGTGTTACGAGTCTTGCGGGTGGTGCGACTTCCTGGCTGGTCTCTGATGGAGGAGTTATGATTCGATTGATCTCGCACTTGATTGAGTATTTTATCCCTTGTTTTTCGACGTGTTCAGGCAGAGGAGACACGGGAACCCGTGGGGTTGGCCCGATTACTCAGGCGAAGTGGTTCGCAGTGAGGAGTATTCCTGGAGATGTTGTTTTCTTATCCTGATGGATAGTTCGTACCCCGTGTTTTTGCACCCTGAGTTTCGGGGACGAAACTCTTTTTAAGGGGGGGAGTATGTAATATCCGGAGATAATTTTTTTTTCGTGTTACTGTTGAGTTGTACATATTCATTTGGAATTGTACAAGTGTTGTTGTTTTGGACTGATACAATGTATATTGTATTGGAATATTTTGGGATCGAAATATTATACTTGTCGTCGGGTTAGTTTCGTCGTTTGAATGATGGTTGGAGAGTTTGGATTTTTGGCTAAGTACACTAGCTTTAACGTACGCTACATGGGTAGACTTACGTACGTTATGGGCTGAGTATTACGTACGTTATGCCTATAAGGTTACGTACGTAATGCTTGGTAGGTGGCGTGAACCTTCCTCGTAGTCACTTTCGCCGGTGGGTCCGAGCATCTTCCGATCGGATCTCACTATTGCAGTCAACGGACCCTTACGTACGTTAAGAGGTGAGCTCTACGTACGTAATGTAGGTCTTCTTAACGTACGTAATAAGTTCTTTTTTACGTACGTTAAGGCCTTCGTATTTTAGTCCAGCTTAGTTCGGATTTTCATTACGACGTTAATGTCTTAGTATAGCGCACGTAATGCCTCTTACGACGTTAACCATAGTGTATAATGTACGTAATGAATTGGTCGATCTATTTATCTTGGTTTCGTCTTTCATTTCCTCACGAACCAAAACACTTTTCTCTCCCTAGAACCGTCCGTTTGGACTTGTTATTGATGTTTAGCCTCTTCCAACTCGATCTTGATCATCCTAGCTTGGATTGAAGCTTGAAGTTGGAAGCTTGTTGGTGCCCCTTTGGTGTTTGGAGGCTTCTTCTTGTTCTTCTTTGGTAAGTTCCCTCAATCTCTTGTTCTTCAAGTGATTTTCGAGTTGTTGTTGTTGTTTTCTTCGGGTATTGTTTGATTCATGGAGTATATCATGATTCTTCATGGTTTTGATAAACTTTTGATGAAGAACATGTTGGTATAGCTTGAGTTTGATTATGTTCTTGATGTTTTAGATTGTTTGGAGGTTTTAATCATGTCTAGGAAAGATTATGTTAAGATTGTTATATGATTAACATAGTCTTGAGATGATTATTATTGTTGGTGGTGTTCTTGTAAGATTTTAACCATTTTAGTAAGGATTTATGATGATTTAGGAGATGATTATCATAATTTGGAAATGGTTGAGTGAATCTTGTGGTTTAATCCAATTCATGAGGTTATGATGAAGGATTTTTATTTTACATCATGGTTATTGAGTTGATGATGTTCTTGGGGTGATAATGATAATATTGATAATATTATCATTGTAGGAGGATCAATTCGATGATATTGGTGATATTATCACTTTGAGATGTTTGTTTTGATGATTGTTCTTAAATGAATCTTGTTGAATGGATTTCACAAGTGTTAAGAACGTAATGATCATGTTAATTGATCATCGAGGTGTTGGAGAATGTTAGAATTCATAGTTGAGGACTATGATATTCGTCGCGGCGTGTGATCGATTCGTGTTTGAATCGGGCTTTGTCCTTGTCGTTGTTTTCTATTGATTTTGTGTTTTTGAATGAATCGCTTTCATTCAAGGTTGTTCGAGTGTTGGTGATCGTCGGAGGCGCCGTTCGTCGCTTCGTGCCGTGACGTAGATCGTGGAAGGACTTTCTCGCCTTTGGTTTGAGGCAAGTTTTATACTTGTACTGGTCAATGAGATTAATGTTATCATATATGTGTATGAATGCGTTGTATCATTTCGAGACATAGTCTCTTCGTGATTTATTGATATTTGGGGATTGTTTGATACAATACCCTTCGGTGATTTTACCAGTTGTGATTGTTATTCGTTAACGGCCGGTTTAAGGCATTGAGATTCTTGTTGTCGATAGCCGGTTCGCGGTATCGATGTATCAATTATTATGGTTGACGCTAATGTCGTTCTGAGGCATCGTTGAATCATTATTATCGAATTGGAACTATTACTATGATGTTGCATTGGCCGATTGAAGGCGTTTGATATATTCGTTATCATATCTGTTTCGGTGGTCGGTTTAAAATGCCGGGATATCTATTCTACCGTATCATTGGTTATCGATTAACCGCTCTAAGTTAATCGATGGATTTAATTGGGATTATCGAAGATAATTCCCATCCGTTGTATCATTGGTTATCGATTAACCGTTCTAAGTTAATCGATGTATTTAATTGGGATTATCGAAGATAATTCCCATCCGTTGTATCATTGGTTATCGATTAACCGTTCTAAGGTAATCGATGTATTTAATTGGGATTATCGAAGATAATTCCCATCCGTTGTATCATTGGTTATCGATTAACCGTTCTAAGGCAATCGACATATTTAATTGGGATTATCGAAGATAATTCCCATCCGTTGTGTCATCGTTATCGATTGACCGTTCTAAAGGTAATCGATGTATTGATTTGAGACCGCTGGCGATAGTTTCCATCCGTTGAGTTGTTGTGATCGATTGGCCATTCCAAGGCAGTCGAGGTATTTAAATTGGGACCGCCGTGGACGGAGCCCATCCGTGAGTTATTGTTGTCGTGTTGGCCGACTCAAGGCAGCATGCTGTTATTCTTGTGAGTTTGGTAATCTTGGGATTGTTACTGTTGTGATTAATTATGTTTTGGAGGCTAGTCTCGGCTAGTGCTCGATGGGTAAGCTTGGGGCTTGAACCTTCGCGGTTGGTTTCCCAACACCTACAATTCAGTAGGTCACGCCATGTTAATGATCTCATTATGGGTAAGCTTGGGGCTTGAACCTTCGCGGTTGGTTTCCCAACACCTACGATCAAGAGGTCACTGGCCATGTTAATGATCTCATTATGGGTAAGCTTGGGGCTTGAACCTTCGCGGTTGGTTTCCCAACACCTACTGTTCAAGAGGTCACGGCCACCGGGTGATCTCATTATGGGTAAGTCTGGGGCTTGAACCCTCGCGGTTGGTTTCCCAAAGACTCGCAATTCAGCAGTCACGGTCATTGGATGATCTCATTGTGATACGGCTTCGTGTGGCTTCGCCCTCATTGGTACAACTTCGGCTGTTTTGGCTTCGGGCCATTGTGGTGATTGACGGCTTGGTGAGTGACATTCAGTGGTATTATGATGATAAATGCCTGGGCCGCTCGGGCCATTAAGGCCATTGTGATGTATCGGTATTCCCGCCTGAGCCTTCGGGCATTGTGATTCGTATCTATTTCAGTGTTTGGCTTGGGTTACCTTCGGGTGATGTATTGTTGTGTTCTGTATTGATGATTCGCCGTTGGGCACTTGTGTTCTAACCTGTTGAGCAGGTATTGATCGGATGCCGTGAGCATAGTATTCCACGAATGCTCGATTCTTACTTTGGTTTGTGAGCATCTCGTATTACCATTACTATACTATTCATTCTGCCCTTTGGATGCATATAATGTTGTACATGTATTTGATAATCATTATCTGGATGACTGACCCCGTGGGGGCGGAACATGTTTTCATGTTTTAGGTGTTTGCGAGGAGAGAGTTGAGACACAGGGGCATGACGGTGGCGACGAGGCATTCAAGCGATACTAGTTCGAGATGTTTGGTGTTCATGTCAGTCAGACAGTTGGAGTACTCCAGTTTTATCAGTTATTGTCATTTTGTATTATCCGAGCAAGGCTCGTCGATGTCGTTGTAATTTATTTGGGCCATGTAGGTCCACTGTTGTCATTGAAATTCCATATCGGAATATTATGTTGGATGTCAGTGTAGGGATTGTGATTCCCCTTTTGGTCAGTTGTATTTTTGGTCGTGTTAGCCTGGTGGATCTCCTGGTGTGGGGTCCACGGCACTGTAATAACCCAATAGGATTTGGGGGTGTTACAGAAGATGGTATCAGAGCGTTGGGTTGTGATGTACCCTGATATGTGAGTTATGTGGTTCTACCGACGCGGTAGTAGTGGACTGTCAGGTTTTGACAATCTGGACAGTCAGGCATTGTGAGTCGTGGTAGTTGAACGACTGTATGAGTCATTCTTTCATCGAGTCGTCGTCGATGAAGACTAGTATCGCAAGACCTCGAAGCTTCGTATGACCTGTGTAAGGACTCGATTCTCTTGTATGTTCATACATTCAATATGCCATTGATTATGCATGTTTTGTTGAAATCTGTATGTAACATTGTGTTACGACCCATTCATGATTAATTGCTTTGGAGCGTGTCGGCCCAGTATTGGCTATAATTAGCATATATGAAGTGATTGTTTATTTGTTGAGTATGTATATTCATGTTTGGCTAATGACTTAGCATTGTGGATTGGCCGTTGAGGCATATTTGAGCTTTGTTCATGATCGAACGTTATTCTTTCAGTATGGAAAGAGGAATCCGAGGACGTAGCAGAGGGGTAAAGGCCGCAGAGCAAGCCGAAACCTTAACCTCATGTTTATACGCGCACGGGTGCCGATATGGATCAGAATTCAGCCGGAGATGTGACTTATGCGACGGTTCCCCTTCGAACGTCATACTCGAGGAGTCGATCGACCGACATCGACCCTTTCTTGCTTATGAAGGGCATGATGACCCGATGACTCGATGACGCAGATAATGGAAACCATGCACCTCGATGGTTCGTGGTACACAGCAGCAGAGGACTCAGTGCCGTTCTATGGATGTGCCAGAGAGTGAGTCAAATTATCGCGACATCTCTCATCGAGGCCACCTATTTTTGAGGGTTCGTCGAACTAAACTGATATTGTTCATTGGCTTGAACATTTTGATAAACTCTTCGACATGGTTTAGTGTCCTAAGAGAGTAAGGTGGCGAACGGCTTATTATTTGAGTAAAGGCGCTTATTCTTGGTGGCTTTCAGAAACCCACCGATCGTGATTGTGCTTGGAGTGAGTTTAAGACTCTCATGTTAGAGAGGTATTATCCGGCCCACTCCGTGAAGCCAAGTTGTCGAGGTTTTGAACCCCAAATCCGAGGACGAGGGTGTTATTGTTATTGCGGAGAAGTTTCAGTGGACTCCTTCGCTTGCTTCATCTGTTATCCGTACTGAGGCGGATAAGATCAAGTATTTTAGCAAGAGGCTGAACCCGCAGTTGAGGATGCAGTTGTTCAACCATAATTGCAATTCACTTGGTGAATTCATCGAGAAGGCTCTTGGAGCAGAGCTTTTGATCAAGGAGCTTGCTCGGAAGAACCCTTCAGTTTCTTCCGGAGAGAGGACTAGGATGCCGGTTCATTCAGAGGGACATTGGGCTCCGACGTCTAGGAGGTCGTTTTCTAGTCGTCCTCGTGCTGGGAAAGCATCTTCTTCTCAGGCGACGGGTTCGACCATTGTTTGCTTTAACTGTGATACACAGACATCGCAGCACTCGGTGCTCGATGCGGTCTATTGCTTGTTTTCTCGTGTGGGAGGCGGGGACACCTTCGTAAATACCGCAGGGTTCTAATGCCAGAGATCTCAAGGAAGCTCACGGGCCTCGAGAGATTTTGTTGCTTCACCGTACTCCATCCAAGGGGTCGACGGGCTTCGGGAGCCGAAGTATGGACACTAGAGGAGAAGCGGCGAGCTCAGATTGGATCTTCCTCGAGTCGATCGATCGAGGAGTTCGATGACTGGAGGATGTTGATTTTGGATACATTTGAGATGTAGCCTTAATTTCTTTCTTTATTTTTCGGATTGATGTTTGACTTGGCATGTACTTTAGTACTGTGGTTGCGAACCATTTATGGTTGATCTATCTTGTAATGATTGTATCTGAGAATCTTGAGATTTGAGGTCGTGTGATGTGTTTTTCCTTCCTTTTGGTGTTGTACCCGAGATTTTTTTTAATAATCTGGGTAATTGTTCATTTCAATCCGAGACGCCGAGTCGTGAGGACTTGGGTGTGCAGTTGATATGGTCCCGAGGACCACATGTGCGTTGTTATTTTCCTTTTGTGGCATGAGTCAGTGATTGCATTGGAGTCCGATGCTGATGAGAACTGGGAAGTGTACACCGATGATTGTAGACATGTATAATCGGCGGCACCCGCGGGGTGTGTACGCCGGTGTTACGAGTCTTGCGGGTGGTGCGACTTCCTGGCTGGTCTCTGACGGAGGAGTTATGATTCGATTGATCTCGCACTTGATTGAGTATTTTATCCCTTGTTTTTCGACGTGTTCAGGCAGAGGAGACGCGGGAACCCGTGGGGTTGGCCCGATTACTCAGGCGAAGTGGTTCGCAGTGAGGAGTATTCCTGGAGATGTTGTTTTCTTATCCTGATGGATAGTTCGTACCCCGTGTTTTTGCACCCTGAGTTTCGGGGACGAAACTCTTTTTAAGGGGGGGAGTATGTAATATCCGGAGATAATTTTTTTTTCGTGTTACTGTTGAGTTGTACATATTCATTTGGAATTGTACAAGTGTTGTTGTTTTGGACTGATACAATGTATATTGTATTGGAATATTTCGGGATCGAAATATTATACTTGTCGTCGGGTTAGTTTCGTCGTTTGAATGATGGTTGGAGAGTTTGGATTTTTGGCTAAGTACACTAGCTTTAACGTACGCTACATGGGTAGACTTACGTACGTTATGGGCTGAGTATTACGTACGTTATGCCTATAAGGTTACGTACGTAATGCTTGGTAGGTGGCAGGAACCTTCCTCGTAGTCACTTTCGGCCGGTGGGTCCGAGCATCTTCCGATCGGATCTCACTATTGCAGTCAACGGACCCTTACGTACGTTAAGAGGTGAGCTCTACGTACGTAATGTAGGTCTTCTTAACGTACGTAATAAGTTCTTGTTTACGTACGTTAAGGCCTTCGTATTTTAGTCCAGTTAGTTCTGGATTTTTCATTACGTACGTTAATGTCTTAGTATAGCGTACGTAATGCCTCTTACGTACGTTAACCATAGTGTATAACGTACGTAATGAATTGGTCAGTCTATTTATCTTGGTTTCGTCTTTCATTTCCTCACGAACCAAAACACTTTTTCTCTCCCTAGAACCGTCCGTTTGGACTTGTTATTGATGTTTAGCCTCTTCCAACTCGATCTTGATCATCCTAGCTTGGATTGAAGCTTGAAGTTGGAAGCTTGTTGGTGCCCCTTTGGTGTTTGGAGGCTTCTTCTTGTTCTTCTTTGGTAAGTTCCCTCAATCTCTTGTTCTTCAAGTGATTTTCGAGTTGTTGTTGTTTTCTTCGGGTATTGTTTGATTCATGGAGTATATCATGATTCTTCATGGTTTTGATAAACTTTTGATGAAGAACATGTTGGTATAGCTTGAGTTTGATTATGTTCTTGATGTTTTAGATTGTTTGGAGGTTTTAATCATGTCTAGGAAAGATTATGTTAAGATTGTTATATGATTAACATAGTCTTGAGATGATTATTATTGTTGGTGGTGTTCTTGTAAGATTTTAACCATTTTAGTAAGGATTTATGATGATTTAGGAGATGATTATCATAATTTGGAAATGGTTGAGTGAATCTTGTGGTTTAATCCGAATTCATGAGGTTATGATGAAGGATTTTTATTTCAAACATCATGGTTATTGAGTTGATGATGTTCTTGGGGTGATAATGATAATATTGATAATATTATCATTGTAGGAGGATCAATTCGATGATATTGGTGATATTATCACTTTGAGATGTTTGTTTTGATGATTGTTCTTAAATGAATCTTGTTGAATGGATTTCACAAGTGTTAAGAACGTAATGATCATGTTAATTGATCATCGAGGTGTTGGAGAATGTTAGAATTCATAGTTGAGGACTATGATATTCGTCATATGTGTGTGATCGATTCGTGTTTGAATCGGGCTTTGTCCTTGTCGTTGTTTTCTATTGATTTTGTGTTTTTGAATGAATCGTTTTCATTCAAGGTTGTTCGAGTGTTGGTGATCGTCGGGAGGCGCCGTTCGTCGTTTCGTGCCAGGACGTAGATCGTGGAAGGACTTTCTCGCCTTTGGTTTGAGGCAAGTTTTATACTTGTACTGGTCAATGAGATTAATGTTATCATATATGTGTATGAATGCGTTGTATCATTTCGAGACATAGTCTCTTCGTGATTTATTGATATTTGGGGATTGTTTGATACAATACCCTTCGGTGATTTTACCAGTTGTGATTGTTATTCGTTAACGGCCGGTTTAAGGCATTGAGATTCTTGTTGTCGATAGCCGGTTCGCGGTATCGATGTATCAATTATTATTGTTGACGCTAATGTCGTTCTGAGGCATCGTTGAATCGTTATTATCGAATTGGAACTATTACTATGATGTTGCATTGGCCGACTGAAGGCGTTTGATATATTCATTATCATATCTGTTTCGGTGGTCGGTTTAAAACGCCGGGATATCTATTCTACCGTATCATTGGTTATCGATTAACCGCTCTAAGTTAATCGATGTATTTAATTGGGATTATCGAAGATAATTCCCATCCGTTGTATCATTGGTTATCGATTAACCGTTCTAAGTTAATCGATGTATTTAATTGGGATTATCGAAGATAATTCCCATCCGTTGTATCATTGGTTATCGATTAACCGTTCTAAGGTAATCGATGTATTTAATTGGGATTATCGAAGATAATTCCCATCCGTTGTATCATTGGTTATCGATTAACCGTTCTAAGGCAATCGACATATTTAATTGGGATTATCGAAGATAATTCCCATCCGTTGTGTCATCGTTATCGATTGACCGTTCTAAAGGTAATCGATGTATTGATTTGAGACTGTCAAGGATAGTTTCCATCCGTTGAGTTGTTGTGATCGATTGGCCATTCCAAGGCAGTCGAGGTATTTGAATTGGGACCGCCGTGGACGGAGCCCATCCGTGAGTTATTGTTGTCGTGTTGGCCGACTCAAGGCAGCATGCTGTTATTCTTGTGAGTTTGGTAATCTTGGGATTGTTACTGTTGTGATTAATTATGTTTTGGAGGCTAGTCTCGGCTAGTGCTCGATGGGTAAGCTTGGGGCTTGAACCTTCGCGGTTGGTTTCCCAACACCTACAATTCAGTAGGTCACGGTCATGTTAATGATCTCATTATGGGTAAGCTTGGGGCTTGAACCTTCGCGGTTGGTTTCCCAACACCTACGCTCAAGAGGGTCACGGCCATGTTAATGATCTCATTATGGGTAAGCTTGGGGCTTGAACCTTCGCGGTTGGTTTCCCAACACCTAAGATTCAAGAGGTCACGGCCACCGGGTGATCTCATTATGGGTAAGTCTGGGGCTTGAACCCTCGCGGTTGGTTTCCCAAAGACTGCAATTCAGCAGTCACGGTCATTGGATGATCTCATTGTGATACGGCCGTCAGTGGCTTCGCCCTCATTGGTACAAATGGCTGTTTTAGCTTCGCCATTGTGGTGATTGACACTTACTGAGTGACATTCTGTGGTATTATGATGATAAACACTTCTGGCCGTCTACTGTTAAGGCCATTGTGATGTATCGGTATTCCCGCTCTGAGCCTTCGGCATTGTGATTCGTATCTATTTCAGTGTTTGGCTTGGGTTACCTTCGGGTGATGTATTGTTGTGTTCTGTATTGATGATTCGCCGTTGGGCACTTGTGTTCTAACCTGTTGAGCAGGTATTGATCGGATGCCGTGGGCATAGTATTCCACGAATGCTCGATTCTTACTTTGGTTTGTGAGCATCTCGTATTACCATTACTATACTATTCATTCTGCCCTTTGGATGCATATCATGTTGTACATGTATTTGATAATCATTATCTGGATGACTGACCCCGTGGGGGCGGAACATGTTTTCATGTTTTAGGTGTTTGCGAGGAGAGAGTTGAGACACAGGGGCATGACGGTGGCGACGAGGCATTCAAGCGATACTAGTTCGAGATATTTGGTGTTCATGTCAGTCAGACAGTTGGAGTACTCCAGTTTTATCAGTTATTGTCATTTTGTATTATCCGAGCAAGGCTCGTCGATGTCGTTGTAATTTATTTGGGCCATGTAGGTCCACTGTTGTCATTGAAATTCCATATCGGAATATTATGTTGGATGTCAGTATAGGGATTGTGATTCCCCTTTTGGTCAGTTGTATTTTTGGTCGTGTTAGCCTGGTGGATCTCCTGGTGTGGGGTCCACGGCACTGTAATAACCCAATAGGATTTGGGGGTGTTACATAAACAACATGGCTCCAAGATCTCCAAGTCTCCAGCCGCGAAAGAGAAGGAGAGGAAATGAAAAACGAGAGGAAATGTGACTGCTCTGTCACATTTATACTGGGCCGGACTAGCGTGCGCTAGGCTGCCGAGCTAGCGTACGCTATCGGCCCAGCCGCACCCGTAGACACCGCCGGCCTGTAGCGCGTGCAGCCTTCCGGCCGTAGCGTGCGCTACCCGCCGGTTGTAGCGTGCGCAGTGTCCGGCAGTAGTGTGCGCTACCTGCCGATCCACCCGAGTCCAGTACCCCACTGCCCTACTACCTCGGCCCGCTAGCGCAGCCGACCGGCCGTAGCGTGCGTTACCTCCCGGCCGTAGCGTGCTCTACCTTCCGGCCGTAGCGTGTGCTACGCCGGTTCCTGCCGCACCCTTCCGGCTAGTACCCGCAACCGTCCGGCCAGAACCCGCAATCGTCCAGCCAGTCCCGCAACCGTCTGGTCAGTGCCCGACCACCAGGGCTCGACGACTCGATTTCCGAAAACGGACGGAACGAACACGACAAAAAGTTCGCGGACACATCAACGACCCGAAATGAAAACATAATGCAATAATTAATCATACACGACCAAGAAAAGGGTTGAGACAACAAATACAGATACGGATACCCATAACTTTGGGTAAATTACAAAATGGCCCAAAACGCCCGAAAATCACGATACGTGATCGAATAACCAAACCGAAATTCACAACACGTCTAACAAAGTTAAACGGACTTACGGGAAACTCGAAACAGCAATTTCGAACAATATTCGCAAGAATCGAACTCAAGTGCGGAAAAGTCACTAAAAAGCACGGAACTCAACAAAACGACACCGAAACGAACTCGGATGTCAAAAAGTGTAGAATTAATCATTCCCAGAATGACGAAACGGTCATGAGCGAGTCGTCAAAATGGACTTCTGCCGAAAAAAAGAAATTACCGGAAATCGAAATTACGGGTATTACAACTACCATACCAATGGAATCACATAGCACATATGTCCCGATTTCACAAAATCCAAAGTTCTAAAATCATATTCCGTGCATGAATCTACAACACGCAGCATATTTCTCTTATCCGATCAATCAACCGATCATCCTGGATAATCAAACTACCATACTAAAGTTCGAATCTCTTTTCATCGTACTATACTGATGTCTTATCCAGTTCGTGAGTCACACTCATAACTTCACCATGATATGCACTATGCACTAAATGTGTATGTATATCATTCACCTTTTCAAAACCAGTTTGAAATCATATAGTCTTGTCAAGAAGACAAATTTTCGAAAGTTCTTTCAAGAATTTCAAAACTCAAAACATAAATTTTCGTAAGACTATGAAATCAATTTTCGAAAAATTTAACCGGCTCGCTAATGCCAAGTATTCGATAACTATTTTCTTCGAATCTACACGATTTTGAAGTTTTTAAAATGAAAACTATGCAAATGATTGACCACATCGATACTCATGTATACCAATTCGGCTCGTCACCGAATCCACTGACATTCAACTGGAAAACCACCCGATAGAGTTCAAAAATCTCAATATATAGACTCCGATAAAACTCCTTTTCCACATATGACTCGCAACGTCAACCATTAACCCATCTTGGATCACCTCAACTTATGCTATGATAAAACATTGAATAATCAACAAATCAAACACAGTGAAAGACTACCCGATAAGTCTCATTTGAATAAGTAAACCAACACCCCTAAAGGCAGTAATAAAATAGATAAACATTTGGTAAAGTGTTTTACAAATCTCGGGAGTTTTAGAAAGCAGAAAAGCCTTTTAGAAACATTTGGGTCTCAGCCCATATCTCGTTCCGCATTACAAGAAGTTTAAAAAGTAGAAAACCCTTTTCGGACCTCAAGTCCTGAGTTATAA
Organism: Orobanche coerulescens; assembly: GCA_033398695.1. Taxonomy (NCBI): domain Eukaryota; kingdom Viridiplantae; phylum Streptophyta; class Magnoliopsida; order Lamiales; family Orobanchaceae; genus Orobanche; species Orobanche coerulescens. Next base: position 167,452,450 of record CM065805.1, on the reverse strand, counting down.
AACTATTTTAAAATCGATTGGGTCTCAGCCCAAAATTATTTTCGGTAAAACATCCGTGAAACATTCATTTTGAAAAGTATCATTTTCAAATGCTCAAAAACAGTTTCGTATATCTCATAATGAACTAACATGACTACATGTTCTTCTCAACCATCCACAACATTTCTCCCAAATGCACAACTCCGTTCCAAAGTTTAACCGATGTATTGATTTCCATAATCATAGCTTCTCAAGATCATCAATCATGTCCCAACTCTGTCACCTTATATTGTGACGCATAATATCTTTCTTAATCTCAAAACATATCAACTTAGAATGGCAATAAATCTCAATGCAATTCAAGAATCCAAATACTTACAGATCGTGAAGCCGACGATTCCCCGTGATACTGGCACATGTCTGAACTCTATAATTCAAAACACACATTTTGCAAACTCGGTTCAACTTGAGAACACAACACATCTCTATCTGAAGAAACACGTTAATACCATTTGGAAAAGTTTACAACAACCCCAGTACTATACTGGTAAATCACATAACGCACAAACCCGCGTGAACAACAAAACCCAGGGCTCTAGAATTCATCAATCGACAACTCGAATGACGCGACAAAAGCATGACTCGACTCGACCCGAATGCCTAGGTTTTCTCAACCTAAGCTCCGATACCATATTCTGTAACACCCCCAGAGTCATCCAGGAATATTACAGCGCCGTGGGCCCCGAGACGGAACCCACAAGGCTAAAATACATTTTCGAAAATATTTACAAATGCCCAAGAGGCTAACGACAATACTATATTTTAAAAACATTCGAAGACTTAATAAAATATGTTTATCAAAGCCGTCGTGAAAATCTCATTTGAAACTACAGGACCCGAAATGCCAAAACTCAATAGTTTAAAAAACATACGTTAAGCTATCGCTTACACGTACCGACAAAACAGTTTAGAAAGCCATTTCCAAAGCAACTCAAGTTTCCAAAAACCAAAAAGGGCATTTAAGAACAATCACGCAGCGGAAAGGACAAACAATTAAAATACTCTGGCAACGGAATACAACAACTGATCAGGAAACTCAATTCACAAACACATGCCATAACCACACTATGCCATAGATGGCTTTCTACAACACTTAGAAGGGGTGTTACCTTCTTGGATGTTACCATAGCTATGAAATTTTGGACCTACCACAACGTTCGGGTTATGGTGTTACCAAATCCTGAAATATATGTTACTCTAGCTATAAAAGGTGTAACTCTCAGTAACACCATGAGATGTGTTACCTTAGAGTATTAATAAACAAAATTTTGAATTTTATATAAAATTAATGATTTAATAAATTTTTAACTTTAAAAATAATTAATTTTAATAAAACCTTGAATCTATTTTTATAAATAATTATTCTATAAAATAATGAATTATATATATATTTCATAAATAATAAAAATATTTTTAATCAATTTAAATTGAAAATGTTTTAAAATAAAGTAGTATTTGAAAATTAACAAATTTTGATTTAAATAATTAAAAAATTATTAAAAAAATAAAAGTTTGTAATAACTACGAATAATTACAAAATAATTAAAATAACAAATTTTATGTCTACATATAATAATATTTTAATCATTATAAAATACTATAATATAATGACTGAAAATGAAAATAAAAATATATTGCATAAAATTTAACGGATTATTAATATTATTTGAAAAGTTAACATTCTAAATGCTTTGAGTCAAAAGATGACTGGATTTGAAGGTATTATACGTTTTCTGGGTCAAATTGGAATAATTAGAAGTGTCTGGGGTTAAATTGAAGGATTATGGAAAATTGAGGGCTTAATTAAATAAACCTAAAAACTAAAGGTATAAAAAACCCTCCACCGATCGTCCGCTATCCTCAGTTCTCCCACTTCTCCCCTACCTCTCAACCCTCTCCTCTCTCTCTCTCTCTCTCTCTCTCTCTCTCTCTCTCTCTCTCTCTAAACTCTCCTCACCTGCAGAAAAATCACACGCTCACTCTCACCCTCGGGATGACAGATACACACACACTCATCGATCGCGGCTGGACTGAAATTGGATGGTGGTGTCAGAGCAGAAGGGCTTCCGTCGAATTCCGACCCATGCCATATGACAGCGGCGACCTCAGCTTCAGGCGATGCGGCGGCATCTCACGACCAGTGGTGGCAGTGGGTTCCGATTTAGGTGAGTTTGGATATGGGTTGAGTTCCAGGTTTCTGTATTCGGGTTAGAGTTTGAATTCAAGCTCGGCCCGGATTTGTTTTGATTTACTGTTGTTTGACAATTTCTATAGATAAATTATGGATTCATGACGAATTTTAACAAATTGCTGTCAAATCATATATTGCAGAAGGCAAAAGCTGGGATGACACTGATGATGAAGAAGAGGAGTATGGAAACTTTGCGCTCATGGTAAACACAAACTGGGATCCTACCTACGGCTATGAGGTAAGAAAAATGCCCTGTGATATGGCCAAAACATTTAAATGTCGTACTAAAGATTGCGTTAAAAATGTGATATAGTGCAAGAGAAATTAGAATTCTTGAGGGTAAACTAAAAGATGCTAAGTTTGATGTAGATGAGGCTAAGAAAGAAACTGAATTAGCTAGAGCTGAACTTAGCAAAGCCCAAGCTAGGACTGCCGAACTATAAATCACTAATACTCGAATAGAAACACAAAACAACAAAATGAGTATTTAGAGTATAAACTTCTAGTCAGTGTTGAGACAGAGACTGAGCTTAAGGCTAAAATAACTAAGCTAGACAATAAGTTATAAGCTTATTAAACCGCATCAACTCTTGTAAAGGCGTTTAATGATAAACAAGTAATTAGATCCAAAGTTGGTATTGGGTTTGACTACAATGTTAAAATGAAACAACTGGAGAATCTTAATAAAGCTAAATCTAGTTCAAAGGATACTTTAAAACCTCTCAAGAATCTCCATGCTCCGATTTACAAGAAAGCAGTTTCTGAACCCTTTAATGAAGGTGACTTTTTAACCTCACATGAACTTCTTAACCAGAAATGGCTTCCCTTTGTTTAGGATCATATCCATAAAGACCTTCTCTGTTCTATTTTAGTTACCTGTTTGAGATGGCAAGTCCAGTAAAAGGGCATATGGCAATTCCTTTACATTATTTCATATATATATATATATATATTATATATATATATAGGGGCGCGTTCTATGCAGTACCAATATTAGATGCAGTACTTTACAGTACTAATTTATGCATGAGTTTTGTACTAATTATGCATGAAATATATGCATTTCGTGCATCAAAATTTCAATGCATTAATTCTCACAAAAATTTGATGCATATAATCTAATATTTTAATGCATCGATATTTTGATGCATATATTGCATATTTTAATGCATTGAAATTTTGATGCACGAAATGCATATATTTCATGCATAATTAGTACAAAACTCATGCATAAATTAGTACTGTAAAGTACTGCATCTAATATTGGTACTGCATAGAACACGCCTCTATATATATATATACACACACACACACACACTACTTTAAAAGAGTGTATGTCGGTGTGGTTGAAAACGTGGTTTGCTTTTTCTTTTCTCTTTGAAGCGTTGTTTGGGCTTTCTTTATCTATCTCTCTCACTATTTCGTTAACCTATCTTTTCTCTATTCTCTTGGCCGCTGCTTTTTCTTTGTTGTTCTGCTGTGGAGGGCTTGTTCTGCTGTGGAGGGCTTTTAGTTTGTCATCGGTCTTGCTATGGGTTTGTATCTTCCTTTAAGGTGAGCGTATTTCTTTTCGATTTTTTTGGCTGAGTTGTTTTTTGTTTTCTTATCGGTGTCTTCTAGGGTTCCTTTGTTGGTTTCTCTTCTCATCTTCCTCGCTCTTGCTTTGTTTATTTCTTTACGGTAAATCTATTTCTTTTCTATTCTCCTCTGTTTTCTTTATCTTTTCAAACAATTTAATTCGGATCTTTTCTTATGGTTTGAATCGGAATGTTGGACCGAACAGATTTTCATATTTGTGGTCGTTCTAGCTGATTTCTGTTTGTATTTGTCTGGATGGGTTTTTGGGTTTTTCGGATTTTCTGTTCGGATTCTCTAGATTTAGCATTTCTTGAGGCTTCTCAATTAGAGTTCTGGTTGGTTGAAATTGGGTATTCTTTTGTGGGCCTATTTTGTGCTGTGTTGTGAATGTGCTATGCTAAATCGAGCAGAGAGAGCAAGAGAGTAAATGAAAAAATTTAGGGTTCTGGTTTTGTTTTTCCGTTTAGGCCCTGCTGGGCTAAAACGAGCATAAAGAGCTTAGGTGGGTTGGATATAAAGATTTACTATTTGGGGGTATGTGAACTGTCAATTTTGGGGTTGTAGGAGATTGGTTTGGTGGGTATAATGTGTAACACCCCCAAAACCATCCAGGATATTACAGCGTCGTGGGCCCTCCGCGCCAGAACGCACCAGGCTAAAAACAGTTTACAAAACCATTTCAAAAACGTTTAAAAATGCCAAATGGCCGATGACAGTAATATTTTGCAAATACTCAAATATTTTCCAAAAACATAGTTCTCAAACACCATCATAAAACACCATTTGAAAATACAAGGCGAAGTGCTAAATCTCAACAGTTTAAAATGTACGTTAAGCCACCGCATAAATGTATCGATAAAATAGTTTAGGAAAAGGTTTAACGAAATAACCCAAGTTCGCAAAGTGCCAAAAGGCCATTTTGAAAGTACACACGAGTTGGTAAAAATACCGAAAAGCCATTTTGAAACACACACGAGTTGGTAAAAATACCGAAAAGCCATTGTGAAACACACACTGGTTGGTAAAAATACCAAAAAGCCATTTTGAAATACACACGCAGTGGATAAAACACATTTCAAAATACACATTTGCAGTGGAAATACAACCAGAAAAGAATACTCGATACTCAAATAAATGTCATAGGCAGTATCACTCGGGAAGCTCACCCCTTCACGACCGCTACTAGCTCGATCTCCGTGTACCTAAAAATATAGCCCAGAATGGGGTCAGCCACAATACTCAACAATGATATTGATCACATCAACATAAATAATTACATACCAATGTAATAATACTGTAAGAATACTACCAACGTAATCTTACTGTCATAATCTTACCAATCCACGACAATCCATAACAGATTAATCCTTACCATAATTCACATTTCGCATTCTCAAATGACGAAATAAACTCAACAACAATTATCTGTACTGTATTCCAAAAATACCAACAATCCTCAAAACATCATCATAACTCATAAGTGTGGAAATAATCCAATCTGTGCCAAATCCTGTCCGTCGGATTACACAATCAAATCTCAACCTGGATAAACCAATAATACACAACATATCTGTAGATCAACTATCACATGATAATGATAACAAATCCCGAACATCGCCGTACAGAACGAATGCTCATACGATCAATAAAAATGATCAACCGATACATCACTGAGAATATCATCGACATGATAACTCCAATACGACCAACAAAGGATCAACGATAACCGAGAATATCATCAACATGATAACTCCGACATGATCAACAAAGGATCAACAATAACCGAGAATACCATCAATAAGGTAAACTCTAAATTATCAACAAAGGACCAACAATAACCGAGAATACCATCAACAAGGTAAACTCCAAATGATCAACAATAATGGATCTCAAAGAAATAACCCTGACTGTCGAAACATACCCCTCGGGTGTATGAACAACAAGTCGCAAACCGTCGAACATATCCAATCATACATGGAACTATGAACGACCAAACGGTATGGCTCAAAGATGGAAGTCATAGTACGCCCGATCCGAATATGTGTCAGTGCACATGTCCACCCCGTATACGGAATCCAGGATATACGTGGGACAATGTACCTAATTAGCCTCAACGAACTACGTCTCGTGTGCACAACCCTTCACGGAAAATATTCATGCATTACTATATATGTGCCCGGCTAAAAATCCTACACAATATACAATCAGAACGCAGATATGACTCCAGATATATCACGATGCAACATGACAACGAAACTCAAAGAAACATATATCTAATAAGGATCAAAAGACTCACTGGAGTGAACAAAGCTACACAGACAATGAAAGATCGACACGACCGACCATATCCAAAACAAACATCCTGGGATCACAATCCCCAAAGGATAATCCATACGATCAACAAACTCAGACAACAGTTCTGGGATCAACATCCCTCAACGAAACAATCGACACAACCATTAACACCAACAATAGTCCTGGGATCAACATCCCTCAACGAACAACCAATACAAATCTCAATATACGAAGCCTCAATGTACAACATATACAACAACTCAACATAATAATTATCTTCATAACTAAACAATACTTAAATTACCTCAAAGCCGAAGACCATATCCTTTCCACGAACAAACCATCACCCCGACAACTTACATTTCTAACAACATTGCTATACGAATTATAAATGAAATGAAAACGAAACCATTCATCAAATATTATAAACTGAACAAGTATAAACTTGCCTCGATACCGACACCACGGTTGCTATTAAAATCCATCGCTTTCGCCTACGAGCTCCTCACTTCGACCAAAAGCAATCTACGAACTCTTCAGCCTCAACCGCAACACAACGGTCATAAACCACGATCAAACATCACAACCTATTGCAATAATCAATTAACAACAATCCGATAACAATCAATAACCGACATAGCCAACCAAGCGACTCAACAATACCCCGATCATAAACGAAACCGAACAATACAACTCAAACAAATACGAACTCATATTCACGATACAACCCGTAACTCGATGATCACAAATAACAATCAATAACCGATCAACAAACACAATGGTTCTACAATATCCCGATTAAACACATATCCAAACAACCCGAACCAATCAAACACGAATTCAAAACCACAATACGATCCACAATACGAAGATCATATCAATAATCAATTTAAACCAACAAGAGTCTAACATTACCGATTCCAAATTCAATCTTAAATACGGATACAAGTTTCCTCCTTGTAAATTCATAATATAAACCAATTACCGATTATCATCACCAATCCGGACAATCCGATTAATTCAACATTATAGATAACCATATTCCAAAGGTTTCAAATAATTCCATTATCCGAATTGAACACTTGTTCAATACGTTTAAATTATCAAACTCAAAAGTGAATCATAATTTTATCAAACCCGGAACCATATTCGTATTCCTATACGAATATTGTACCAAAACATATAACTTAGTTCTAGATATGAATATTCCATATTCATATCCAAAACCCCAACACCTCTTAAAATATGTTCATCAATTCATATAATCCAAGAGTTCCTTAAGAACACAACTTATTCCGACATCACATTCAAAATCCTCAAACGACATAATACGATGTGTTCTAACATCTAAACAATCCTTATTCACAATGCAAGGTGTATATAATCATGTTCTTCAACATATACTTCTCATAACATCATGAATCGCAACAAACCACCAAGAACATCGAGAATACTACGATTCCATAATCATAACAACATAATCAAGGTATTTGATCATCAATTCATTATCTTCCCTTAACAAAATTCCCGTAATTACCAAGAATCAACATAAAAATATCAATTCAATCACCATTCTACGAAAACATATAGAACTACCCAAGTTCTACCTCATTGAAGCATTTTATCGGACACTTTGAGGGCATAATCCAATTTAATCGATTTAACGGAGAAATTCTCGAATTTGTTCCACAAAACTTCAAGAGTAATGAATAATCTCAAGAATACAACAAGGTTCCATCAATAATCTGAGTTAAAATGAATCAAATAGGCCAAAACATCAAGAAACTCCAAAAATATCCAAAACCAAGTGTTTAGGTGTTCTTACCTTCGATCCGGACAAAAGATGATGTTATTCATGAATTAAATCTTCCAAAACATGTTGCTATATGATGATTCCATACAAATCCATCCACTTTTGCTGAAGGAATCGCGAAAAAATGAAGAAAAAATGAAAAATGCCGAAGTGACCCGGTCCAGGCCTTAAATAGGCGGGACCTGTCGGTACCTTACGGTCGTAACCGGCCGTGGCTTACGTACGTAACCGGCTGTGGCCTACCCTCCTGTCCATTTTGGCCGACACCCTTACGGCCATAACCGTCACCTACTTACGTACGTAATGGGCCCTTACGGCCGTAACCGGCCACAGCCTTACGTACGTTATCGGCCAGTCCTTGCCCCCAGTGAGTCACTGCCGACCACGATCGGCCATCCCTGCGAATCACTGCCGACCATGCTCGGCCACTACAGGTCCTCTCGGCCAGCCACCCCGTAACGTACGTAACACTTATTCCGTTGCGTACGTAATACGTACGTTGACTTGCTACAGTATTATACTCGTATTACGTACGTAATACACCCTCTATAGCGTACGTAAATCCATCTGTTGACTCACCTATCCACATCTGCGCTGAAAGCCGCCGACCACGGGCCCCACTATCCGATCACAACTCGGTCCTATCTGATTCCTCTTGTTACGTACGTAATGCCTTATGCATAACGTTTGTAAAGCGTATAATTTAGCGTACGTTAAGGGCTCTATACTTAGCCAAAATCCAACTATTCCTGTCCGACGTCTCGACATACTGGATACGAACATATAGCATACTGAATACACATATACTCAACCCAAAAATATTCTCATACGATATACCTGATATCCAAATCAGTTCAACCTGATACAACAAATCCTCAATATAACTGTCAATCAAACACGTGAATTACACAAGTATAACTGTCTCGGTCCTCAATTTATTTTATACATACTGTATAGACACCAAGCTATACAATATATCTCAGATAAAATAACGCGAAAAATATAAACTGAAAATCCGGGTATTACATACTACCCCCCTTAAAATAAGTTTCGTCCTCGAAACTTGCGACCTGTCACCAACAACAGATAAATCCAAAATTTTCCAACTCACCACAAAACAATCAAGTGTCGCCACAAGCGAAATAACCAAACCAATATACTTACAGGTGCGTGAAGCCAATGATCTCTCGTGATACTAGCACATGACTCCCATACAAAGTCTCAACACAATACAAACACACACTAATATCACAATTAGCAATTTGAAAAGATCTCAAAAATTTTAGAAACTCCAAAAATCGATTTGACTAAAAAGTCAGAAAAATCATTTTCAAAAGCCACGCTACTACCGTACTGATAGAGCCTCATAACACACATGCCTGGGTTTCACGAAACCCAAGCTCCGATACCATATTCTGTAACACCCCCAAAACCATCCGGGATATTACAGCGATGTGGGCCCCCCGCGCCGGAACCCACCAGGCTAAAAACCGTTTACAAAACCATTTCAAAAACGTTTAAAAACGCCAAAAGGCCGATGACAGTAATATTTTGCAAATACTCAAATATTTTCCAAAAACATAGTTCTCAAACACCGTCACAAAACACCATTCGAAAATACAAGGCGAAGTGTCAAATCTCAACAGTTTAAAATTTACATTAAGCCACCACTTAAATGTACCGATAAAATAGTTTAGGAAAAGGTTCAACGAAATAACCCAAGTTTGCAAAGTGCCAAAAGGCCATTTTGAAAGTACACACGAGTTGGTAAAAATATCGAAAAGCCATTTTGAAAAACACACGAGTTGGTAAAAATACCGAAAAGCCATTTTGAAATACACACGCAGCGGATAAAACACAGTTCAAAATACACATTTGCAGCATAAATACAACTAGAAAAGAATACTCGATACTCAACTAAATGTCACAGCCAGTATCACTCGGGAAGCTCACCCCTTCACGACCGCTACTAGCTCGATCTCCGTGTACCTAAAAATAAAGCCCACGACGGGGTCAGCCACAATACACAACAATCATATCGATCACATCAACATAAATAATTACATACCAATGTAATAATACTGTAAGAATACTACCAACGTAATCTTACTGTCATAATCTTACCAATCCACGACAATCCATAACAGATTAATCCTTACCATAATTCACATTTCGCATTCTCAAATGACAAAATGAACTCAACAACAATTATTTATACTGTATTCCAAAAATACCAACAATCCTCAAAACGTCATCATAACTCGTAGGTGTGGAAATAATCCAATCTGTGCCAAATCCTGTCCGTCGGATTACACAATCAAATCTCAACCTGGATAAACCAATAATACACAACATATCTGTAGATCAATTATCACATGATAATGATAACAAATCCCGAACATCGACGTATAGTCCGAATGCTCATACGATCAATAACAATGATCAACCGATACATCACTGAGAATATCATCGACATGATAACTCCAATACGACCAACAAAGGATCAACGATAACCGAGAATACCATCAACATGATAACTCCGACACGATCAACAAAGGATCAACAATAACCGAGAATACCATCAACAAGGTAAACTCCAAATGATCAACAAAGGACCAATAATAACCGAGAATACCATCAACAAGGTACACTCCAAATGATCAACAATAATGGATCTCAAAGAAATAACCCCGACTGTCGAAACATACCCCTCAGGTGTATGCACAACCAGTCGCAAACCATCGAACATATCCAATCATATATGGAACTATGAATGACCAAACGGTATGGCTCAAATATGGATGTCATAGTACGCCCGATCCGAATATATGTCAGTGCACATGTCCACCCCGTATACGGAATCCAGGATATACGTGGGACAATGTACCTAATTAGCCTCAACGAACTTCGTCTCGTGTGCACAGCCCTTCACGGAAAATATTCATGCATGACTATATATGTGCCCGGCTAAAAATCCTACACAATATCCATTCGGAACGTAGATATGACTCCACATATGTCACGATGCAATATAACAACGAAACTCAAAGAAACACATATCCAATAAGTATCAAAAGACTCACCGAAGTGAACAAAGCTACACAGACAATGAATGATCGACACGACCGACCATATCCAAAACAAACATCCTGGGATCACAATCCCCAAAGGATAATCCATACGATCAAAAAACTCAGACAACAGTTCTGGGATCAACATCCCTCAACGAAACAATCGACACAACCATTAACACCAACAATAGTCCTGGGATCAACATCCCTCAACGAATAACCAATACAAATATCAATATACGAAGCCTCAATGTACAACATATACAACAACTCAACATAATAATTATCTTCATAACTAAACAATACTTAAATTACCTCAAAGCTGAAGACCATATCCTTTCCACGAACAAACCATCACCCCGACAACTTACATTTCTAACAACATTGCTATACGAATTATAAATGAAATGAAAACTAAACGATTCATCAAATATTATAAACTGAACAAGTATAATCTTGCCTCGATACCGATACCACGAAGCCGTTACCAAAATCCATTGCCTTCGTCTACGAGCTCCTTAGCCCCGACCAAAAGCAATCTACGAACTCTTCAGTCTCCACCGCAACACAACGGTCATAAACCACGATCAAACATCACAACCTATTTCAATAATCAATTAACAACAATCCGATAATAATCAATAACCGACATAGCCAACCAAGCGACTCAACGATACCCCGATCATAAACAAAACCGAACAATACAACTCAAACAAATACGAACTCATATCCACGATACAAGCCGTAACTCGATGATCACAAATAACAATCAATAACCGATCAACAAACACAACGATTCTACAATATCCCAATTACACACATATCCAAACAACCCGAACTAATCAAACACGAATTCAAAACCACAATACGATTCCACAATCCGAAGATCATATCAATAATCAATTTAAACCAACAAGGGTCTAACATTACCGATTCCAAATTCAATCTTAAATACGGATACAAGTTTCCTCCTTGTAAATTCATAATATAAACCAATTACCGATTATCATCACCAATCCGGGCGATCCGGTTAATTCAACATTATACATAACCATATTCCAAAGGTTTCAAATAATTCCATTATCCAAATTGAACACTTGTTCAATACGTTTAAATTCTCAAACTCAAAAGTGAATCATAATTTTATCAAACCCGGAACCATATTCGTATTCCTATACGAATATTGTACCAAAATATATAACTTAGTTCTAGATATGAATATTCCATATTTATATCCAAAACACCAACACCTCTTAAAATATGTTCATCAATTCATATAATCCAAGAGTTCCTTAAGAACACAACTTATTCCGACATCACATTCAAAATCCTCAAACGACATAATACAATGTGTTCTAACATCTAAACAATCCTTATTCACAATGCAAGGTGTATATAATCATGTTCTTCAACATATACTTCTCATAACATCATGAATCGCAACAAACCACCAAGAACATCGAGAATACTACGATTCCATAATCATAACAACATAATCAAGGCATTTGATCTTCAATTGATTATCTTCCCTTAACAAAATTCACGTAATTACCAAGAATCATCACAACAATATCAATTCAATCACCATTCTACGAAAATATATAGAAATTCCCAAGTTCGACCTCATTGAAGCATTTGATCGGATACTTTGAGGGCATAATCCAATTCAATCGATTTAACGGAGAAATTCTCGAATTTGTTCCACAAAACTGCAAGAGTAATGAATAATCTCAAGAATACAACAAGGTTCCATCAATAATCTGAGTTAAAATGAATCAAATCGGCCAAAACATCAAGAAACTCCAAAAATATCCAATACCAAGTGTTTAGGTGTTCTTACCTTCGATCCGGACAAAAGATGATGTTATCCATGAATTAAATCTTCCAAAACATGTTGCTATATGATGATTCCATACAAATCCATCAACTTTTGCTGAAGGAATCGCGAAAAAATGAAGAAAAATGAAAAATGCCGAAGTGACCCGGTCCAGGCCTTAAATAGGCGTGACCTGTCGGTACCTTACGGCCGTAACCGGCCGTGGCTTACGTACATAACCGGCTGTGGACTACCCTTCTGTCCATTTTGGCCGACACCCTTACGGCCGTAACCGGCACCTGCTTACGTACATAACGGGCCCTTACGGCCGTAACCGGCCACAGCGTACGTTATCGGCCAGTTCTTGCCCCCAAGGAGTCACTGCTAACCGCGATAGGCCATCCCTGCGAGTCACTGCCGACCATGCTCGGCCACTACAGGTCCTATCGGCCAGCCACCCCGTAACGTATGTAACACTTATTCCGTTGAGTACGTAATATGTACGTTGACTTGCTACAGTATTATACTCGTATTACGTACGTAATACACCCTGTATAGCATACGTAAATCCATCCGTTGACTCACCTGTCCACATCCGCACTGAAAGCCGCCGACCACGGGCCCCACTATCCGATCACAACTCGGTCCTGTCTGATTCCTCTTGTTACGTACGTAATGCCTTATTCATAACGTACGTAAAGCGTATAATTTAGCGTACGTAAGTCCTTAAACTTAGCGTACGTTAAGGGCTCTATACTTAGCCAAAATCTAACTGTTCCTGTCCGACGTCTCGACATACTGGATACGAACATACGGCATACTGAATACACATATACTCAACCCAAAAATATTCTCATACGATATACCTGATATCCAAATCAGTTCAACCCGATACAACAAATCCTCAATATAACTGTCAATCAAACACGTGAATTACACAAGTATAACTCTCTCGGTCCTCAATTTATTTTATCCATACTGTATAGACACCAAGCTATATAATATATCTCAGATAAAATAACGCGAAAAATTTATACTAGAAATCCGGGTATTACATACTACCCCCCTTAAAATCAGTTTCGTCCTGGAAACTTGCGACCTGTCACCAACAACAGATAAATCCAAAATTTTCCAACTCATCACAAAACAATCAAGTGTCGCTACAAGTGAAATAACCAAACCAATATACTTACAGGTGCGTGAAGCCGATGATCTCCCGTGATACTAGCACACGACTCCCATACGAAGTCTCAACACAATACCAACACACACTAATATCACAATTAGCAATTTGAAAAGATCTCAAAAATTTTAGAAACTCCAAAAATCGATTTGACTAAAAAGTCAGAAAAATCATTTTCAAAAGCCACGCTACTACCGTACTGGTAGAGCCTCATAACACACATGCCTGGGTTTCACAAAACCCAAGCTCCGATACCATCTTTTGTAACACCCCCAAAACCATCCGGGATATTACAGCGTCGTGGGCCCCCCGCCCCGGAACCCACCAGGCTAAAAACCATTTACAAAACCATTTCAAAAACGTTTAAAAACGCCAAAAGGCCGATGACAGTAATATTTTGAAAATACTCAAATATTTTCCAAAAACATAGATCTCAAACACCATCATAAAACACCATTTGAAAATACAAGGCGAAGTGCCAAATCTCAACAGTTTAAAATGTACGTAAAGCCACCACTTAAATGTACTGATAAAATAGTTTAGGAAAAGGTTTAACGAAATAACCCAAGTTCGCAAAGTGCCAAAAGGCCGGATTGAAAGTACACACGAGTTGGTAAAAATACCGAAAAGCCATTTTGAAACACACACGAGTTGGTAAAATACCGAAAAGCCATTTTGAAACACACACGAGTTGGTAAAAATACCGAAAAGCCATTTTGAAATACACACGCAGCGGATAAAACACAGTTCAAAATGCACATTTGCAGCGAAAATACAACCAGAAAAGAATACTCGATACTCAAATAAATGTCACAGCCAGTATCACTCGGGAAGCTCACCCCTTCACGACCGCTACTAGCTCAATCTCTGTGTACCTAAAAATAAAGCCCACGACGGGGTCAGCCATAATACTCAACAATGATATCGATCACATCAACATAAATAAGTACATACCAATGTAATAATACTGTAAGAATACTACCAACGTAATCTTACTGTCATAATCTTACCAATCCACGACAATCCATAACAGATTAATCCTTACCATAATTCACATTTCGCATTCTCAGATGACGAAATGAACTCAACAACAATTATCTGTACTGTATTCCAAAAATACCAACAATCCTCAAAACATCATCATAACTCATAAGTGTGGAAATAATCCAATCTGTGCCAAATCATGTCCGTCGGATTACACAATCAAATCTCAACCTGGATAAACCAATAATAAACAACATATCTGTAGATCAACTATCACATGATAATGATAACAAATCCCGAACATCGACGTATAGCCCGAATGCTCATACGATCAATAACAATGATCAACCGATACATCACTGAGAATATCATCGACATGATAACTCCAATACGACCAATAAAGGATCAACGATAACCGAGAATACCATCAACATGATAACTTCGACACGATCAATGAAGGATCAACAATAACCGAAAATACCATCAACAAGGTAAACTCCAAATGATCAACAAAGTACCAACAATAACCGAGAATACCATCAACAAGATGAACTCCAGATGATCAACAATAATGGATCTCAAAGAAATAACCCCGACTGTCGAAACATACCCCTTGGGTGTATGAACAACCAGTCGCAAACCTTCGAACATATCTAATCATACATGGAACTATGAACGACCAAACGGTATGGCTCAAAGATGGATGTCATAGTACGCCCGATCCGAATATGTGTCAGTGCACATGTCCACCCCGTATATGGAATCCAGGATATATGTGGGACAATGTACCTAATTAGCCTCAACGAACTATGTCTCGTGTGCACAGCCCTTCAAGGAAAATATTCACGCATGACTATATATGTGTCCCGCTAAAAATCCTACACAATATCCAATCCGAACGCAGATGTGACTCCAGATATGTCAAGATGCAACATGACAATGAAACTCAAAGAAACACATATCAAATAAGGATCAAAAGACTCATTGAAGTGAACAAAGCTACACAGACAATGAAAGATCGACATGACCGACCATATCCAAAACAAACATCCTGGGATCACAATCCCCAAAGGATAATCCATACGATCAACAAACTCAGACAACAGTTCTGGGATCAACATCCCTCAACGAAACAATCGACACAACCATTAACACCAACAATAGTCCTGGGATCAACATCCCTCAATGAACAACTAATACGAATCTCAATATACGAAGCCTCAATGTACAACATATACAACAACTCAACATAATAATTATCTTCATAACTAAACAATACTTAAATTACCTCAAAGCCGAAGACCATATCCTTTCCACGAACAAACCATCACCCCGACAACTTACATTTCTAACATTGCTATACGAATTATAAATGAAATGAAAACGAAACCATTCATCAAATATTATAAACTGAACAAGTATAAACTTGCCTCGATACCGATACCACGAAGCCATTACCAAAATCAATTGCCTTTGTCTACGAGCTCCTCAGCCCCGACCAAAAGTAATCTACGAACTCTTTAGCCTCAACCGCAACACAACGGTCATAAACCATGATCAAACATCACAACCTATTGCAATAATCAATTAACAACAATCCGATAACAATCAATAACCGACATAGCCAACCAAGCGACTCAACAATACCCCGATCATAAATAAAACTGAACAATACAACTCAAACAAATACGAACTCATATCCACGATACAAGTCGTAACTTGATGATCACAAATAAAAATCAATAACCGATCAACAAACACAATGGTTCTACAATATCCCGATTAAACACATATCCAAACGACCCAAACCAATCAAACACGAATTCAAAACCACAATACGATTCCACAATCCGAAGATCATATCAATAATCAATTTCAACTAACAAGGGTCTAACATTACCGATTCCAAATTCAATCTTAAATACGGATACAAGTTTCCTCCTTGTAAATTCATAATATAAACCAATTACCGATTATCATCACCAATCCGGAAGATCCGATTAATTCAACATTATAGATAACCATATTCCAAAGGTTTCAAATAATTCCATTATCCGAATTGAACAATTGTTCAATACGTATAAATTCTCAAACTCAAAAGTGAATCATAATTTTATCAAACCCGAAACCATATTCGTATTCCTATACGAATATTGTACCAAAACATATAACTTAGTTCTAGATATGAATATTCCATATTCATATCCAAAACACCAACACCTCTTAAAATATGTTCATCAATTCATATAATCCAAGAGTTCCTTAAGAACACAACTTATTCCGACATCACATTCAAAATCCTCAAACGACATAATACGATGTGTTCTAACATCTAAACAATCCTTATTCACAATTGAAGGTGTATATAATTATGTTATTCAACATATACTTCTCATAACATCATGAATCGCAACAAACCACCAAGAACATCGAGAATATTACGATTCCATAATCATAACAACATAATCAAGGCATTTGATCATCAATTCATTATCTTCCCTTAACAAAATTCCCGTAATTACCAAGAATCATCACAACAATATCAATTCAATCACCATTCTACGAAAACATATAGAACTTCCCAAGTTCTACCGCATTTAAGCATTTTATTGGACACTTTGAGGGCATAATCCAATTTAATCGATTTAACGGAGAAATTCTCGAATTTGTTCCACAAAATTTCAAGAGTAATGAATAATGTCAAGAATACAACAAGGTTCCATCAATAATCTGAGTTAAAACGAATCAAGTCGTCCAAAACATCAAGAAACTCCAAAAATATCCAAAACCAAGTGTTTAGGTGTTCTTACCTTCGATCCGGACAAAAGATGATGTTATCCATGAATTAAATCTTCCAAAACATGTTGCTATATGATGATTCCATATAAATCCATCCACTTTTGCTGAAGGAATCGCGAAAAAATGAAGAAAAAATGAAAAATGCCGAAGTGACCCGATCCAGGCCTTAAATAGGCGGGACCTGTCGGTACCTTACAGCCGTAACCGGTCGTGGCCTACCCTCCTGTCCATTTTGGCCGATACCCTTACGGCCGTAACCGGCACCTACTTACGTACGTAACGGGCCCTTACAGCCGTAACCGGCCACAACCTTACGTACGTTATCGGCCAGTCCTTGCCCCTAGCGAGTCACTGCCAACCGCGATCGGCCATCCCTGCGAGTCACTGCCGACCATGCTTGGCCACTACAGGTCCTCTCAGCCACAACTCGGCCAGCCACCCCGTAACGTACGTAACACTTATTCCGTTGCGTACGTAATACGTACGTTGACTTACTACAGTATTATACTCGTATTACGTACGTAATATGTAACACCCCCATATCCGACCAGGAATATTACAGTGCCGTGAGGCCCGAGATGGAACTCACAAGGCTGAAGGAAATTTTCGCAAACATTTACAAATGCCCAAGAGGCTAACGACGGTACTGTCTTTTAAAAACATTTAAAGACTTTATAGAACTCATTTATCAAGACTGTCGTAAAATCTCATTTGAAACCACAGGGCCCGAAATGCCAAAACTAAACAGTTTAAAAACATACGTTAAGCTATCGCTTACACGTACCGACAGAAAAGATTTAGAAAACGATTGCCAAAGTGACCTAAGTTACCAGATACCAAAAGATCATTTAAAAATACTCACGCAGCGGAATACAACAACTGATCAGAAACTCAAAACACAAATACATGTCCTAGCCAGTATCCTCCGGGAAGCTCATCTCTTCACGACCACTACAAGCTTGATAATCCAAGAACCTAAAAAGAAATCCCACGACGGGGTCATCCATAATATCCAACAATGATAACCATCACATCATGTCAATAATTACATATCAATGGAAATACCAAGTAAGAATACGACCAATGTAATCTCACCGTCGTAACTTTACGAAAATCCACGATTCATATCCTTAACAACACAATAAGATAATACCGAAATATCTGTACGGTATCTCAGCAATACCCAAGGTTCTCAAAACATTATCATAACTCGCGATACGGAAATTATGCCAACTCTGGCCAACTCAATCCATCGGATAACGTCGACAATTCCAATACGATAATCGATTGTCCATCAAAGACAAGTACCAAGGAAATACGGAACATACCTCAATATACGAAATACCATTACCATCACGTCAGTCTAATCCGAGATCAGATCAACACAACATACGAACATGGTCCTAACACAAGACCTACAAATGCATACTCATATGACAACGTCAATATGATCACAACAATAACGACAATGTATACTTATGGCAAACCCATAATATACATATGCACAACAACAATACGTGGCAATCCGATGATCCAGCGTTCACTGCCTAGATCCCCCGATGATCCCGTCAGACCAACCCGAGGTGGAAAACCCGTCCGATGATCCAGCGCACGCTAGCATAGATCCCCTGATGATCCCGTCGGACCAACACGAGGTGGACATATTGTAATACCCGGTTGTAATTCAGTCACTATCATTCAGTAATTTCATTCGGTAATTGTCACTATGTAGTTTTTCACTTGATAATAATCATTCATCTGTGTTCACCGTTCGCAATAACTTCGAGTTGTGTATCGATATTGTTCAGTGTATCTACCTTACTCGGGAAACGAGACAAGAGTGTTATCTCGATTGTTGTAATTGATTCATTAGCCGATGTTGACGTTGGAGTTCATGTCATTTCTAATCTCCTCATTGTTCGAATTGTGTTTTGTTGTGCGAACCCTTGTAATCATTGCTTGGAACCACCGTTTTGGGGTTTCCGTACGTCCATTTCGTGTTATTGTTTCCCAAATATTGATTCTTATTGCTTTTATTCTCTTCCCGGATCATTTTTCATCATCTTAAGACCCTAGGGGGTGTGGGCCGCGGTGTAACACCCCCAAGTTATTCAGGGTATATTACAGCGCCGTGAGCCCCGCCGTGGGACCCACAAGGCTAAACATACGCGGAACTATAAACTTGACCGAGAAGGTCTACATACAATGGAAAGAAAGACGATACAAATGGTATTCAAAACCATAACCAATGAAACCATATACATCACTGCACAAATCAATACCTCGGCAACACAGGCCGGAACATCAAGGAAACTGAAATACAATACTCGAGTATTTAAAAATCCATTCCAGTACAACAACACTGAATGGAGGAATCCAAGAAAATAACCGAGACAAGACACGATCACACTTGCCCATCATCTTCATGCCGACCCGCACCCACCGTCCGCTCTCCCGAACTCGAAATACATGAAACGTATTTCCCCCATAAAGGGGTTAGCCGTCGAATAGCTAGTGCAAGTATATCAAGTATGAAACACAATACTCGTCGATAATAAAGTAAATATAACCGTCAATTCATCAATTCAAGACTAGTATTCCGGAATAACTAAATCTCATAGCATCACATCAAGACGTATATGAATACCGTGGAACCACACCAGAGGCTACGGAACCCTTAAGGGACCTGTCGGCCCGCCCCAAAGTGGTTCGTTCATATCATCCGTCATCAATACATATATGAATACCGTGGAACCGCACCAGAGGCTACGGAACCCTCAGAGGACCTGTCGGCCCGTCCCGGAGTGGTTAATTCATATTATCCATGGAATCGCACCAGAGGCTACGAAACCCTCAGAGGACCCTTCGGCCCGTCCCGGAGTGGATATAATTAATTATGCCAAACATATATCTTACTTTCAAAGTCGAGAACGTACAATCATAAATATATACTTGCCTTGAATAGTCGACGACGCAACGAACGGAATGGAAAGTCACAAACAAATGCTAAGAACCATCGAAACCGAACCTAACGATTCGAAGAATACAATCACAATAGATTCTAAATGAATACGGAATTGGAATACGCCCGGAAACCCGCCTACGATTCATGTATATTCGTATAAAAATGATAACGAGGGCGGACCACAACCAAACCCTCTCGATTTCGTAAAAATCACGAAATATACCATGAATCCGTAGGGAAACTAAGAGTACCAACAAGATTAATCATATTCATCATGAATTACTCAGCAAAACCGAATGAATCGGACAAAAACGCGAAAATCCCCAAATCTCCCCAAAAGTAGGGTTCTAAAGATCTAACCTTGATTCGCTGGATCGAAGGATGTTATAAGATGATTTATCGGTGATATAAACTCAGAAACTTCATGGATTTGTTGTTCAACAACATGGTTTCGTCTCCTCCAAAACCCCAGCCGCGGACCGAAGAGAAATGAAATGAAAAATGGATGAAAAAGTCGCCGCTCACTAATTATATATCGGGCCCGAACTAGCGTGGCGCTAGCCTTCCTGACTAGCGTGCGCTATCGCCAAGATCGCCCAAAGACTTCGGCCATGGCCCGCATGACCCGGGACCACCGACCACCTCGCGACCATGACTCGCCCGCCTCGGCCTCGCTAGCGTGCGCTACGCGGTTCTGCGCGCTAGCCGATCTGCCCGAGCCTCGACTAACAAACTCAACCCAGAACGCACGCTAGCCGGCCGACGGCGGCGCTACTCGCCGGTTAGCGTGCGCCACGACCGGCAGCAGCGTGCGCTACTCGCCGATCCTACTCGAGTCCGTAACCTCGTAACCCTCTCGCCTGTGCCCGATACAGACGCTGGCCGACTCGACAGGCGCTTACATCGCTGAAGCTAGCACGCGCAGCTGCCCCTGGCCAGAAGGCGCTATGCGGTTCTGCCTCGCCGTGCTTGCTGGCCGCTGCTCGCCATCGTCCGGCCAGAACCCGCAACCGTCCGGCCAGTGCCCGCCATCGTCCGGCCAGAACCCGCAACCGTCCGGCCAGTGCCCGACCACCAGGGCTCGATGACTCGATTTCCGAAAACGTACGAAACGAACACGACAAAAAGTTCGCGGACAACATCAACGACCCGAAATGAAAGCGTAATGCAATAATTAATCATACGTGACCGAGAAAAGAGTCAAGACAACGAATACAGATACGAATACCCATAACTTTGGGTAAATTACAAAATGGTCCAAAACGTCCGAAAATCACGATACGTGATCGAATAACCAAACCGAAGTTCACAAAACTTCTAACAAAGTTAAACAGACTTACGGGAAACTCGAAACAGCAGTTTAGAACGAGATTCGCAAGAATCGAACTCAAATGCGGAAAAGTCGCTAAAAAGCACGGAACTCAACATAACGACACCGAAACGAACTCGGATGTCAAAAAGTGTAGAATTAATCATTCTCAGCCGATTTAAACGGTCCCAAGCGAGTTGTCAAAACGGACTTCCGCCAAAAATAGAAAATTACCGGGAATCAAAATTACGGGTATTACATTCTACCCTCCTTAAAAGAAGTTTCGTCCCGAAACTTAAAACAGATAGAGAGAAGAAATATCCCGCCAGGAAAAAAAACTCAACGAGATACACAAGAACCGAAAACTTACGCCCAAACGGCGAATCATCAATATAGAATACAACAATACATTACCCGAAGGTAAACCAAACTAATGCCGAAAAAGATACGAATCACAATGCTCGAAGGCTCCAATGGGAAAATACCGATACATCATAATGGCCTGAAAGCGGAACAGTCCAAAGCTGTAAATCATCACAATACAGATCTCAAAGGAACCAACCTGACTGTCGGACATACCACTCGGCGTATGAACAACCAGTCGCAAATCGTCGGACATATCCAATACAACATGGACTACGAACGACCAAACAATAAAGCTCAAGAGGGACATCACAGTACGCCCGATCCGGAAATGTGTCCGTGCACATGTCCACCCCGTATACAGAATCCAGAATATACGTGTGACAATGCACCTAATTAGCCTCAAGAACTACGTCTCGTGTGCACGGTCCAATGCGGAAACATCCACGCATGACCATCGAGTGCCTGGCTAAAAATCCTACACATAACCAATCGGCACGCAGACATGATTCCAGATATGCCATGATACAATATGACAACGAAACTCAAAGGATAAAATACCCATTACGGACCATACGACTCACCAAGTGAACAATGACACACGAATAATGAAAGATCGACACGACCAACGATATTCAAAACAACCATCTTGGGATCAGAATTCCCTAAGGACCGATTAACACGAGCAACGATCACAACACAACAGTTCGGGAAATCCTCCACCCTCAACGATCACAAAATTATCGAGTTCATCAGAATAATAGTGTGCTACCCCGAGTTGGCCAACACGACAATAATAACTCACAGGTGGGCACTATCCTCGGCGATCCCCATTCAATATCTCGATTGTCTTCGAACGACCAATCGATAACGACTCAACGGATGGGAACTATCTTCGACAGTCCCAATTCAATACAATCATAAGAAGGCCAAGTCTCGAAATGATACACACATTCGTACACCTATACGATAACATTAGTCTCATTGATTAGTACGAGTATAAAACTTGCCTCGATATCAATACAACGAACTGTTACCAATTCAGTTGATTTCGTCTTACGAATTCCTCAGTTTCGACAGAGTTAATCTACGAACCCTTCAACCTTAACCGCAACACAACAGTCATAATTCACGATCAAACATCATATCTTATTGTAAAACGAAGGATTAATAATCGGCAGGTTCGATGGCGACCAATATCAATACCACCAAACCACAAACTCAATCGTTTCACCATATCTCGACTAATCACAGTCTGAACAATCCAACTCAGACACTTACAAATCCTGTCCACAATACGAGTCGACATATGATGATCATATCAGCAACAAATGAGGACCAATAATAAGGGTCTAAATGTTCCAAACTCAATTCTTAAATACGAACTGATAAGGTTCTCTTCTCGAAAATCCATCGTTAAAATTTACTTATGACCGTCATCAATTCAAATCATCCGACTGGTTCAAAACAATAGATAATCCTATTAAAAAGGTTATCAAATAGTCCAATCATTCGACTTGAACATTTGCTCCATACGTATGGGCTTCCAAATTCAGAGATGAATAATAGTCTCATCAAACTCATAATCACATTCGTATTCCTATACGAATATTATTTCAAACACATAGTTTAGCTCTAGATATGAATATTCCACATTCATTTTCAAAACATCAACACTTCCTAAAAAAAAAATTCATCACCTCGTATAATTCAAGAGTTCTTCAAGAACATGAAATATCCGAAATCACGTTCAGAACAACATATCCGAGGTATATATCTCAATGTTACCATTTTCCTCATCATGCCATTCATACAACCTCAAGAATCGCAACAAAACCCTTATCATCACATGAAGAAGATCTCAATAATCATATCGACATCCGAAATCTCTTATTACAATTCCAATAAATCTCGTATAACATTATCACATGATACCATAATTGTAACACCCCAGATCCTCCTGGGAATATTACACGCCGTAAACCCTTCTCACAACGATTTACCAGGCTAAACACAATTTTCCACGTCATTTCAAAAATGCTAAAAAGACCGATGACGGTAATATTTTTCAAATATTAAGAAAAAAAATCATTTTCCAAATACCGTCAAAACGATCAAGGCCAAAATGCGAAAAACTCGGTTTAGGGAATCGGTTTTACAAAATAAAATTCAGTTGGCCAAATACCAAAAGCCATTTCAAAATACTCACGTAGCGGATAAAAATACAGTTCAATTTATGCACTTTCATTTGAAATAAGACGAACATCAAAATACACGATTCCCAACATACTCCCTCCCAAGTAGTAATCCTTAAAAAAAATGAACCACTATCAAAGGGATACGAGGATTACCTTGCATGGACTAACCACGAAGAAGAATAATTTGAACTCCATTTCAAGAATCATCAAAAACTTCAAGAACAATACTTAAATCCGAGCTCTCCATCTTAATCTTGTTTAAGAGAATTATCTCTCAATGTTTAGGAACTTCAAGTACTTCCCAAGGTTCTCTCTATTGACTGACGGAAGGAGAATGGACAAAATGCCTCTCAGCACTCGTCTATCCTCTCAATAAAACACATCACTAGCGCGCGCTAGACCTTATATTTAGCGTGCGCTACATGACTAGCGTGCGCTATCCTTCCTTGATAGCGTGCGCTATCGGGCAGTCCAGAATCTACTACATTGCTTCGAAATTCATCTAACGTACGTAATGCCCATACATTAGCGTACGCTATAGGCGTTGACCTGATACAGTGAAATGCTCAGTAGCGTGCGCTATTCTTCGACCTTAACGCGCGCTAATCGTCGTTGACTTGCTACAGTATCGTGCCCCCACATGCCGAAAGCATCCGCGATTATCGGGATTTCTTTGACCGATATGGAATTAGCGTGCGCTAATCATACGGTTTTAGCGTGCGCTAGCTCTACACGACAAGCACTCGTTGACCTTGTCTGGACACGCGTCGAACATGGCCGGGTCCACCCGCCAAAAGCTAAGATTCCATTATTGGCGATCTGGTGTTAGCGTGCGCTAACCAACATGCGTTAGCGTGCGCTAACTGAATATAAAAATCAACCTGGGCCTACCTGTCGGCCACCTTCCAAAACTAACCCAGCAAGTCGTTACGTACGTTAGGGGTCCTCCTTAGCGTACGTAACCGAATCTCTTAGCGTGCGCTAAGTATGCACCGTAGCGTACGCTAAGTATATATCTTAGCGCGCGCTAGGCATACCCTGTAGCATGCGCTAACGTAGCTGTACTTAGCCATTTACCGCTATTCTCTACCAACATCTGGACATACTAAATGATCATACGGCACAATGAATACATATACGCATTCAACAACATTGTCATATGTTCACATCATCCTCAAGCACAATTATCCATCAACGATATCCAACATGTAAATCCAAAATTACCAAGATAACCAAGAACTATCGAATAATCCGAACAACATACTTACAAGTCTGTGAAGTCGAAGATTTCCCGTGGTACTAGCATGCGACTCCTAAACCAAGTCTCAACATAACACTGATACACGCTAATATCGAAATTAGCAATTTAATAAAATTCAAGGAAGAATTCACGTCCGTAACCACAGTCACGACTTCTTCTCCTCACATCCAACATTCTAAAGGGCACACACGTGCGGAAGTATAATCCAAATTGTACCTTCTCGAAGTGACCAATTCCAAAGAATACCAAGCTAAAAACGAAATGGTCAAGAAAATACAAGAAGAGTGAGAGAACTTACAAGTACCGGTCGCACTGTGATGATGGCAGAGTAGTGATACTGTGGGCAAATGACGACTCAATCGACCCAAAAGACCGACAGCCTAGGTATACATAAACCTAAGCTCTGATACCATATTCTGTAACACCCCCAAGTTATTCAGGGTATATTACAGCGCCGTGAGCCCCGCCGTGGGACCCACAAGGCTAAACATACGCGGAACTATAAACTTGACCGAGAAGGTCTACATACAATGGAAATAAAGACGATACAAATGGTATTCAAAACCATAACCAATGAAACCATATACATCACTGTACAAATCAATACCTCGGCAACACAGGCCGGAACATCAAGGAAACTGAAATACAATACTCGAGTATTTAAAAATCCATTCCAGTACAACAACACTGAATGGAGGAATCCAAGAAAAATAACCGGAGACAAGACACAGTATCACACTTGCCCATCATCTTCATGCCGACCGGGTACCCACCTGTCCGCTCTCCTGGAACCTGAAATACATGAAACGTATTTCCCCCATAAAGGGGTTAGCCGTCGAATAGCTAGTGCAAGTATATCAAGTATGAAACACAATACTCGTCGACAATAAAGTAAATATAACCGTCAATTCATCAATTCAAGACTAGTATTCCGGAATAACTAAATCTCATAGCATCACATCAAGACGTATATGAATACCGTGGAACCGCACCAGAGGCTACGGAACCCTTAGGGGACCTGTCGGCGCGCCCCAAAGTGGTTCGTTCATATCATCCGTCATCAATACATATATGAATACCGTGGAACCGCACCAGAGGCTACGGAACCCTGAGAGGATCTGTCGGCCCGTCCCGGAGTGGTTAATTCATATTATCCATGGAATCGCACCAGAGGCTACGAAACCCTCAGAGGACCCGTCGGCCCGTCCCGGAGTGGATATAATTAATTATGCCAAACATATATCTTACTTTCAAAGTCGAGAACGTACAATCATAAATATATACTTGCCTTGAATAGTCGACGACGCAACGAACGGAATGGAAAGTCACCAACAAATGCTAAGAACCATCGAAACCGAACCTAACGATTCGAAGAATACAATCACAACAGATTCTAAACGAATACGGAATTGGAATATGCCCGGAAACCCGCCTACGATTCATGTATATTCGTATAAAAACGATAACGAGGGAGGACCACAACCAAACCCTCTCGATTTCGTAAAAATCATGAAATATACCATGAATCCGTAGGGAAACTAAGATTACCAACAAGATTAATCATATTCATCATGAATTACTCAGCAAAACCGAATGAATCAGACAAAAAAGCGAAAATCCCCAAATCTCCCCAAAAGTAGGGTTCTAACGATCTAACCTTGATTTGCTGGATCGAAGGATGTTATAAGATGATTTATCGGTGATATAAACTCAGAAACTTCATGGATTTGTTGTTCAACAACATGGTTTCGTCTCCTCCAAAACCCCAGCCGTGGACCGAAGAGAAATGAAATGAAAAATGGATGAAAAAGTCGTTTGTCAATTATATACTGGGCCGGAACTAGCGTGCGCTAGCCTTCCCGGACTAGCGTGCGCTATCGGCCAGTATCGGCCCAGCACTCTCGGCCATGGCCCGCATGACCCGGGACCACCGACCAATTCTGCCGACCATGACTCGTCCGCCCGGCTCCCGCTAGCGTGCGCTACGCCGGTTCCTGCGCGCGCTAGCCGATCTGTCCAGTAGCCTCTGGACTAACAAACTCAACCCGGTAACGTACGCTATCCGGCCGACAGCGTGCGCTACCCCTGCCGGTTAGCGTGCGCCACGACCGACAGTAGCGTGCGCTACCTGCCGATCCTACCTGAGTCCAGAACCTCAGAACCCCTCTGCCCAGGCCCGATAGCGTACGCTGGGCTGACTCGACAGCGTGCGCTACACTGCCGAGCTAGCACGCGCAGCGTCCCGGCCGTAGCGTGCGCTATGCCGGTTCCTGCCGTGCTTGCTCGGTCAGTGCCCGCCATCGTCCGGCCAGAACCCGCAACCGTCCGGCCAGTGCCCGCCATCGTCCGGCCAGAACCCGCAACCGTCCGGCCAGTGCCCGACCACCAGGGCTCGATGACTCGATTTCCGAAAACGTACGGAACGAACACGACAAAAAGTTCGCGGACAACATCAACGACCCGAAATGAAAGCGTAATGCAATAATTAATCATACGTGACCGAGAAAAGAGTCGAGACAACGAATACAGATACGAATACCCATAACTTTGGGTAAATTACAAAATGGCCCAAAACGTCCGAAAATCACGATACGTGATCGAATAACCAAACCGAAGTTCACAAAACTTCTAACAAAGTTAAACGGACTTACGGGAAACTCGAAACAGCAGTTTAGAACGAGATTCGCAAGAATCGAACTCAAATGCGGAAAAGTCGCTAAAAAGCACGGAACTCAACATAACGACACCGAAACGAACTCGGATGTCAAAAAGTGTAGAATTAATCATTCTCAGGCTGACGAAACGGTCCCAAGCGAGTTGTCAAAACGGACTTCCGCCAAAAATAGAAAATTACCGGGAATCAAAATTACGGGTATTACACGCGGCACAAGGAGTGTGCGCCGCGGCACACACATTGTTCAGTTTTTGGCCGAGCAGCCTGTACTGTGGGCCGCGGCACATGCCGGAAGGGCCGCGGCACAATGCCGAGTCACTGCCGCGGCACACTCGTGTTGCACTTATCGACCAAACCTTCTGTACCATGGGCCGCGGCTCATGCCGACAGGGCCGCGGCACACTGCTGAGTCACTGCCGCGGCACATTCGTCCGGGCCGCGGCACACTGCCGATCACTGGGGGCAGTTTTGGCCCTGTGCCGCGGCACACTTCGGCTGGGCCGCGGCACACAGGACAGTCAACTCTATAATTGCGTTTTTTTTTAGCAAGATCAGCTCATTTCTTCCCTTTTTCTTCATCCCACGAGAGAGAAGGCTTGAGGGAGATATTCTTCCTTCATCTATCACTTGAGTACTTGGTTTTCTTCATCTCCTTTCGATCGTGAAGCCCGGATAGTAGATCTAACGCGTGTTCTTCGGATCAAAGTACTTGGATCTTCAAAGGTAATATTCATCAAACCTCTTGGATTTTCGATTTGTGCTGAGATATAATGTTTTGGATGTTAAGATCATGTTGTATGAAGTGATATACGCATGATTATGGATATGTTCGATTATTCATTGGATTATTGAAGGATTATTCAAGAACACTTTGAATATTGAGTTGGATTTGGTGGTTTTCGATTAATCGTTGTTGTAATCACGAATTTGTATATTCATATTGGATTATTGATCGTATTGAAGATGTTTTGTTGGTTTGAAACACTTCTTGGGGATTTGATGTTGGTATTTTTGAGGTTTGGTTGTAAACAATCGAAGTTTGGCTACAAAGTGTTCGATATAATGCCCCAATGAACTTGGTTTAGTCGTATCGACGTTTTGAGTTCGTTATATTCGTGTTTGATTCGTTTGTTGAATGGATTGTTGGTGATTGTGTTATTCAAGGTTGTTCGAGCGACCGATATCTCAATTAGGACGTTGTTCGTGGAAGGATAATTGTCACCGATATTGTGTAAGTTAATTCTTACTCGGTTAAAAGGATATTCATTCCTTTTGTTGTTGTTCATTCATAATCATAACTCATTGATCATTGTATTAACTGTACTGAGACTTGTAATTGTCGAATAATCACTTCATTCACGAGGAACGACGGTTCCAACCATTTCATTGAGTTATCAATCACTTCACTATTATTTTCATCTCGGTGAGTCATTCTCGACCTTGTCGAATTATTATCCATTGATATTCATTGTGGTCAATTTCATTCATATGACCTTATGGGTTCATATTGCGTGGCCGGGTGCATATGTGTGGAATTTTTAGTCGGGCACGTGATGGCCATGTATTGGGAGTGATACATTGGACTGTGCACACGGTAACGATTACCTCCGTGAGACTAATTAGGTACAAGGACGGGTGTGTCCGGTCATCCGTCTTGTACACTTGCACAGAACACTACGGGCGTACTATGGTACTCCTCTTCAGCGTAATTCATAATTAAGGATATTTCATAACTTCAAATATATCATGATTGTGTATTTTCAACCCTTGAGGATTGTTGTTCTGTGTAACTGACCCCGGCTGGGGATTTTGTTTTTCAGGTCATGGCAAAGCAAAAGCACGGGAATATCATGTTGACGGCGAGGAGTCCCAGTGATACTAGTAGGGGCCCCCGATCTTTAAGTTATTCATGTTGTTGTCCTTTATTTTCCGCTGCATACTTTCATTTGGATACTCCGTTTCATTCAGTGTTGTGTATTTTATCTTCATATAAAATATACTAGTATTCGGTATTGTCCTGGTTTGTTGTACTTAAACTCCTCATCGGAGTATTTGGTAATATAATGTGGTTCGGTACTACAATTATATTATTTAATTCATCACTTTCATTCACCTGGTGGGTCCCAGTTGGGAATTCACGGCACTGTAATATCCGCCTTGTTTGGGGTGTTACAGAGTTGGTATCGGAGCGTGGTTTTGAATACTACCTTCCGAGTCATGTCTCATTTGAAATCATCGTCATCGGACTAGTATCATTGGACTTTCGCGTCACGTGTGACCTGTGCAAATGCCGAGCCAATCAGACCAAGAACTGTAAGATTTCTAACGCCATGGTATAAATTCTGGCAATAAGAATCATTCATTCATAATTCATCAGTTAACAATCCTCAATCATCATTTTCATTTTGACCAGGACGGTCATGTTAACTCGTTAGTCACTCAATTCATTTCATTACTCAGTTGTTGATCTGGAAGATCATATCATTAATCTTGTTAACTTGTTCAAGATAATCATTTCAATAATTTCACCAGATAATCATGTCACCTCAGTTAATCATTCATGTAATCACTGTGTTAGAGCGTGTATGCTCATTTTCATCATCTCATGACATAATCATAACGAGATATTCATGCGGGAAATATAATCATTATGCGACCTTCCTACTTCAGTATGGAGAGAGCTGTCAGGGGATGCACGGGGAGAGGCCGCGGTGCGGGCCGAAACCCGGGAAATAATCACTCGCTGTCGGGAAATCGTACCCAGGACTCGGCTCGATCAGAAGATGTTCGGGTTGATCCACTCACTTTTATGCAGGTCATGATGACCCATATGCAATTGCTCAATCATCATTGCGCCACTCTGGCCGATTTAATCGAGAGAACTCTCCCGTATGAGCCTGCTACTAAGGAAATTGCTGAACAACAACCTTTATCTGTCAGCAAGAAGTCAACGAAGCGTAATCAGTCCGAAGGCGGTCAGTCAACTTTCAAGAACCCTCGTGCGGGCCCTAACGTTTCTGAGCGACCTCATACGGCACATAATCGTGCGGGATCTCAGTCACGAGCAGCCAGTTCGGCCGTCACCTGTTTCAACTGTGAAGAACAGGGTCATTTCAGCACCAAATGTCCGAAATAGACTGTCACGTGCCATAACTGTGGAATTGCTGGGCATAGGGCCCGTTTTTGCCGAAGGGACTCTAAACCCATTCCGGCGTCATCTCAGGCCCCGAAGCAATCAGCGATTCAGAATCAGACTACTCTGTCAGCGTTGTTTAAGACGATGGAAGCAAATAAAGTCGGAGCTCATATTTATCAGACGGGAGCGTCCGGTTCGGGGGCCGGCAAGTCCCGGATTCATGTGATGAAGAGGATCGAAGATCCGGTGGCCCGAATGATCTCAGGTATACTCGTAATTTTATTTCAACCTGTGTGTACCTTTTGATACTAGTGCACCGCATTTATTCATTTTCGAATCATGTTTGAATAGACTTAATTTGGATAGTCCTATTGCTTGTGGACCTCATACCATCGGTCTATCTGATGATGGAAGAATTTTCGGGAATCTTACCGAATTAAGCTTAATGACCACGATTGGTTGATGGACCAAATCGTGGTGGATTTACTTAAGGACGATGTATATCAGGTATTAGTGGAATGGATCGTCATGATACCCCCTCAATGTTCGTAAACGTTTGGTCACTATCATTTCCGTCGTTGGGGTCGAATGTGTGCTTCAGGGAAGTGATCCCCGTTGTTCCGGAAGAATTATTAATAAGATGGAAGAAGAGAAACTCCTCTATCGAGTTGTTCAATCATTCATTGTATCATTTTCATCGATTGGCCATTCTAAGGCAATCGAGTTGTTCAATCATTCATTGTATCATTTTCATCGATTGACCGTTCTAAGGCAATCGAGTTGTTCAATCATTCATTGTATCATTTTCATCGATTGGCCGTTCTAAGGCAATCTAGTTGTTCAATCATTCATCGTATCATTTTCATCGATTGGCCGTTCTAAGGCAATCGAGTTGTTCAATCATTCATTGTATCATTTTCATCGATTGACCGTTCTAGGGCAATCGAAATGTTCAATCATTCGTGGTATCATTGGCATCGATTGACGATGTATTCCCAGACGAGTTACCTGGTTGCCTTCACAAAGAGTTGTGGAATTCACGAGTGAGTTGGAGCCCGATACGTCCCCGTTATCGAAGGCACCATACCGGATGGCCCCGACCGAAATGCAGGAGTTGAAGAATGAACTTGATGACTTGTTAGAGAAAGGTTATATCTGACCGAGTGCGTCCCCGTGGGGAGCACCAATATTGTTTGTCAAGAAGAAGGATGGTTCATTTCGCTTGTGTATTGATTATCGGGAGTTGAACAGGGTGACAATCAAGAATAAGTATCCCTTACCCCGTATTGATGATCTCTTAGATCAACTTCAGGGAGATTCAATATTTTCCAAGATCGACCTAAGATCTGGATATCATCGATTCTTGGTCGAGTCGGATATCGCAAGGACAGCGTTTCGTACACGCTATGGTCATTATGAGTTCGTAGTTATGCCGTTCGGGCTAACTAATGCACCTGCGGTATTCATGGAGTTAATGAATCGGGTTTTCATTGACTTTTTGGATTAATTTGTTGTTGTCTTCATCGATGACATTTTGATTTATTCTCGTAACCGAGAGGAACACGAGGTTCATCTTCATCAGGTTCTCGACGTGTTAAGACGAGAGCAACTTTATGGAAAGTTTTCCAAGTGTGAGTTCTGGATGTACGAAGTGACTTTTCTCGGGCATGTAATTTCATTAGATGGAGTGCGTGTTGATCCTCAGAATACGGAGGCTATCCAGTATTGGTTACCTCCGAAGAATGTTAAGGAAATCCGAAGCTTTCTCGGATTAGCCGGTTATTATCGGCAGTTTGTGGAAGGATTTTCTAAAATCGCTCAACCCTTGACGAACCTTTTGCGAAAGGATAAGAAATACACGTGGTTCGATGCGTGTCAACGGAGTTTTGAGGAACTCAAGATCCGGTTAATGTCAGCACCTGTACTTTCCTTGCCATAAGGGACGGAAGGATTTGTGGTTTATAGTGATGCGTCCGGGCAGGGTCTCGGATGTGTACTCATGCAGAATGGGAAGGTTATTGCTTATGCTTCACGGCAATTGAGACCTTACGAGGTTAATTATCCAACCCATGACCTGGAGTTAGCAGTCGTGGTTTTCGCGTTGAAAATTTGGCATCATTACCTTTATGGCGTCACCTGTCAGATCTTCACTGATCACAAGAGTTGAAGTATATATTTACTCAGAAGGAGTTAAATATGC
Source organism: Orobanche coerulescens (assembly GCA_033398695.1). Lineage (NCBI taxonomy): Eukaryota > Viridiplantae > Streptophyta > Magnoliopsida > Lamiales > Orobanchaceae > Orobanche > Orobanche coerulescens. The sequence continues at coordinate 167,418,575 of CM065805.1, read as the reverse complement.
GACAGAGAAGGTGGTTGGAATTAATCAAAGATTATGATATCGAGCCCGGACAAGGCGAACGTTGTTGCCTACGCCTTGAGTCGTAAGTCCGTTCAGGAGCAGATGCTTGCTCGTTTAACAGTTCGGAAGGAACTTCAGCAGGAATTCCTTAGACCCGAGATCGAGGTCTGGCTTCATCGAGTTCAAGGACAACTTTGCATGTCAGAGATTTCATCGCCGCTTGAGGAAGCAATCAGAGAGAATCAGGGTTCAGATCCATCACTGTTGCGCATCCGTGAGGATGTGGCTCAGGGGAGACCCTGGCTTTGTGATCCACGAGGATGGACTTTTGCGTTTTAAAAATCGGTTGTGCGTACCGGCGAATGACAAGTTGAAAAACTCGATTTTGAGAGAAGCTCATGCTACCCCTTATTCTGTTCATCCGGGATCTAGCAAGATGTATAAAGACTTGAAACAAAATTACTGGTGGAGTAATATGAAGCGAGAAGTCGCGGAATTTGTTTCGAGATGCTTAACCTATCAGCAAGTCAAGATTGAACATCAGCGACCGGCGGGTATGCTGAAACCTCTCCCTATTCCAGAATGGAAGTGGGAAGACACTTCTATGGATTTTATCACGAGTTTGCCGACGAGTCGTCGTGGCATAAATACGATCTGGGTGATTGTGGACCGCTTAACTAAGTCAGCTCACTTTCTTGAGATTAAGGATACGTGGGGTCCCGAGAGACTTGCTCAACTGTTCATCAAAGAAATAGTGAGACTGCACGGTACTCCTAAAAATATCGTTTCCGATCGTGACGGACGGTTTGTGTCTCATTTTTAGAAATCAGTTCATCGTGCTATGGGAACTCAGCTTAATCTCAGTATCGCCTTTCATCCTCGGACCGACGGGCAATCAGAGAGGACTATTCAGACATTAGAGGACATGTTGAGGGCATGCGTCCTCGATTGGAAAGACGATTGGGAAGCCCAACTACCATTGATCGAGTTCACGTATAATAATAGTTGGCATACTTCGATTAAGATGGCACCTTACGAGGCCTTGTACGGTCGTCGTTGTCGATCTCCTTTGTGTTGAGACGATTTATCAGATTCAGTCGGCACCGAGCCCGATATGCTTATAGCCGCCCGTGAGAAGGTAGCTTTGATCAGGAGTCGTTTGTTGACCGCTCAGAGTCGACAGAAATCTTATGCAGACAATCGTCGTCGACCACTAGAGTTCGAGACGGGTGACCACATTTTGGTCAAGGTGTCCCCGAGTCGAGATATTTTTCGTTTCGAAAAACGGGGGAAGTTGAGTCCGAGATTTATTGGACCGTTTGAGATTTTGGAACGAGTAGGCGAGCTAGCTTATCGTTTGGCCTTACCTCCGGCGTTGAGCCGAATTCATAATGTGTTTCACGTCTCTCAGTTGCGGAAGTATGTTACCGACCCGAGTCACATACTTCAGTTCGACGAAATCAAGATCGCTGATGATCATTCGTATGAGGAGCGTCCCATACGAGTCTTAGAGCCGCGAATCAAACAGTTGAGGAATAAGGCGATCCCTTTGGTTAAAATTCAGTGGTCTAGGAACGGAGTCGAAGAGGCTACTTGGGAACCCGAGGATAGTATGCGGGAGAGTTATCCCGAGTTGTTTGACCCTTAGTTTCGGGGACGAAACTCTTTTAAGAGGGGGTGTATGTAATACCCGGTTGTAATTCAGTCACTATCATTCAGTAATTTCATTCGGTAATTGTCACTATGTAGTTTTTCACTTGAAAATAATCATTCATCTGTGTTCACCGTTCGGAATAACTTCGAGTTGTGTATCGATATTGTTCAGTGTATCTACCTTACTCGGGAAACGAGACAAGAGTGTTATCTCGATTGTTGTAATTGATTCATTAGCCGATGTTGACGTTGGATTCATGTCATTTCTAATCTCCTCATTGTTCGAATTGTGTTTTGTTGGGCGAACCCTTGTAATCATTGCTTGGAACCACCGTTTTGGGGTTTCCGTACGTCCATTTCGTGTTATTGTTTCCCAAATATTGATTTCTATTGCTTTTATTCTCTTCCCGGATCATTTTTCATCATTTTAAGACCCTAGGGGGGTGTGGGCCGCGGCACAAGAAGTGTGCGCCGCGGCACACACATTGTTCAGTTTTTGGCCGAGCAGCCTGTACTGTGGGCCGCGGCACGTGTCGGCAGGGCTGCGGCACACTGCCGAGTCATTGTCGCGGCACACTCGTCCGGGCCGCAGCACACTCGTGTTGCACTTATCGGCCAAACCTTCTGTACCATGGGCCGCGGATCATGCCGACAGGGCCGCGGCACACTGCTGAGTCACTTCCGTGGCACATTCGTCCGGGCCGCGGCACACTGCCGACCACTGGGCGCAGTTTTGGCCCTGTGCCGCGGCACACTTCGGCTGGGCCGCGGCACACAAGGCAGTCAACTCTATAATTGCGTTTTTTGGAGCAAGATCAGCTCATTTCTTCCCTTTTTCTTCATCCCATGAGAGAGAAGGCTTGAGGGAGAGATTCTTCCTTCATCTACCACTTGAGTACTTGGTTTTCTTCATCTTCTTTCGATCGTGAAGCCCGGATAGTCGATCTAACGCGTGTTCTTCGGATCAAAGTACTTGGATCTTCAAAGGTAATATTCATCAAACCTCTTGGATTTTTGATTTGTGCTGAGATATGATATTTTGGATGTTAAGATCATGTTGTATGAAGTGATATACGCATGATTATGGATATGTTCGATTATTCATTGGATTATTGAAGGATTATTCAAGAACACTTTGAATATTGAGTTGGATTTGGGGGTTTTCGATTAATCGTTGTTGTAATCACGAATTTGTATATTCATATTGGATTATTGATCGTATTGAAGATGTTTTGTTGGTTTGAAACACTTCTTGGGGATTTGATGTTGGTATTTTTGAGGTTTGGTTGTAAACAATCGAAGTTTGGCTACAAAGTGTTCGATATAATGCCCCAATGAACTTGGTTTAGTCGTATCGACGTTTTGAGTTCGTTATATTCGTGTTTGATTCGTTTGTTGAATGGATTGTTGGTGATTGTGTTATTCAAGGTTGTTCGAGCGACTGATATCTCAATTAGGACGTTGTTCGTGGAAGGATAATTGTCAACGGTATTGTGTAAGTTAATTCTTACTCGGTTAAAAGGATATTCATTCCTTTTGTTGTTGTCATTCATAATCATAACTCATTCATCATTGTATTAACTGTACTGAGACTTGTAATTGTCGAATAATCACTTCATTCACGAGGAACGACGGTTCCAACCATTTCATTGAGTTATCAATCACTTCACTATTATTTTCATCTCGGTGAGTCATTCTCGACCTTTTCGAATTATTATCCATTGATATTCATTGTGGTCATTTTCGTTCATATGACATTCTGGGTTCATATTGCGTGGCCGGGTGCGGATGTGTGGAATTTTTAGTCGGGCACGTGATGGCCATGTATTGGGAGTGATACATTGGACTGTGCACACGGTAACGATTACCTCCGTGAGACTAATTAGGTACAAGGACGGGTGTGTCCGGTCATCCGTCTTGTACACTTGCACAGAACACTACGGGCGTACTATGGTACTCCTCTTCAGCGTAATTCATAATTAAGGATATTTCATAACTTCAAATATATCATGATTGTGTATTTTCAACCCTTGAGGATTGTTGTTACGTATGGCGACCCATTTGGGGATTTTGTTTTCGTGTCATGGCAAGGCGAAAGCACGGGAATATCATGTTGACGGCGAGGAGTCCCAGTGATACTAGTAGGGGGCCCCGATCTTTCAGTTATTCATGTTGTTGTCCTTTATTTTCCGCTGCAGACTTTCATTTGGATACTCCGTTTCATTCAGTGTTGTGTATTTTATCTTCATATAAAATATACTAGTATTCGGTATTGTCCTGGTTTGTTGTACTTAAACTCCTCATCGGAGTATTTGGTAATATAATGTGGTTCGGTACTACAATTATATTATTTAATTCATCATTTTCATTCGCCTGGTGGATCCCAGTCGGGGATTCACGGCACTGTAATATCCGCCTAGTTTGGGGTGTTACACATATGACAACAATGCATAACTGCACAAAACAACTGTACACAATACACGACAACAACAATGCACAAATGCATGACAACAACGATACACGAATGTATCACGACATGATCGACACAAATGATAAAAATGAATAGAGTACTTTCCCCGAGTCCTTCGAGAACGATCTCAATGTCTAAACCATCACGAACCATTATCCTCAATATTCAACGGTCCAAAGTATCACGGATTGCAGATAATTCATATCTTCGTCTTTATCATAATATATCCTCGATATACAGTTATACCAATAACAAAAGTAAATCATATAAATTATGATTTAGATTCCCAAAACTCGAATACAATTTATAATCTCAAATCTCCTGTGATTACGATTATAAACATTGCTATACGAATTATACACGAATGAAACGAAAACCATTCATTAAATACTATAAACTGAGCAAGTAATAACTTACCTTGATACCGATACGACGATGATGAAGCCGTCACTAATCTCATTATCTTCGTCTACTAGCTCCTCGGCCCTGACCAACGCCATTCACGAACATACTCGGACACGACCGCAACATACGGTTATAAACACCGATCAATAATCTCAACCTATTACAATAATCGATAGGCAACAAGTTCGATAACAATCAACAATCGATAAAACCAAATCACAAACCCAACGGCTCAATAATATCTCGATTAAACACTAGTCGGATCAATCCAACTCAAACCAGCACGAATTCAGAACCACAACATGAAAATACTGTACTTTTTGCCTTCTTAGTGCACGTTAATCACTTAACGTAGCGTGCGCTAAGTTGCTCCCGTTAGCGCGCGCTAGCCAGTAAGCTTAGCGTGCATTAATGCTGTACTGATGCATGTTTTTCAGATACCGATCAACATATGGTGATTATCAAGAACACTAAGTGATTCTAAATCATGCTCAACAACGAAATCCGATATCCTTTAACATATAAACAATCGTCCAACTTATAATCCAACTTCTATATCCATATATCATCTTCCTTAATATCAATACATGAAATATCAAGAACGTAACAACACTTCCTTAATCTTCCATTACAGAGAGTAAGCAACGACAATAACATCAATTTCAGAAACTGATGAGAAGGATTAATCCACTTATCTCAAGAAAACGAACAACACAATTCAAACCACAAGAATCATATCAATATCTTCATATCAACAATAACATCATCATAATCCGGTAATCCATATCATAATCATGCTTATCAACTTGTTTATATGATAATCATCAACTTAAGAACATCAACATTCAATCCAAAATGAAATCCAAAGATGAAGAGTGATTACCTTTATGAAGGAATGGATTGATTTCCAAGGTTGAATCCATTTCCAAGAATCACCAATGATTTCAAGAACAAAGCTTTAATCCATGATTTCCATCTTTAATCTTGTTAAAGAGGATCATCCCTCAGTGTTAGAAACTCCAAATGCCCTCCCAAGGTTCTCTCTATCGGGTGAAGGGAAAGAAATGGACGAAATGCTTCATAATACCCTTCTGTCCCCTTATATAGAATACATTACTAGCGTTCGCTAACATCTCATGTTTAGCGTGCGCTAATTGACTTTATTAGCATGTGCTATCGCAGTCCAGGTGCTACTGTCTCGCTTCGTACATGTGCTTACGTACGTAATGCCCATGCATTAACGTACGTAACTTATACTCTCTAGCGTATGCAAGTCCTTGCGTTTAGCGTGCGCTAATATCAGTTGACTCGTTTGTCTGTATGCTCCGAAGACTGGTCCACACGCCGAAAGTGCTGATGAGGATAAGATTCCTTTTTGTCCAATATACCATTAGCGTGCGCTAACCTTTAGGGTTTAGTGTGCGCTAGTACTACATTACAAACATCCGTTGACTTATCAGAACGTGCGCCGAAAGTGGCCTGGTCCACACGCAGATTCCTTCCGATCTGACTACATTAGCGTGCGTTATCTTATATTCGTAGCGTGCGCTAAACCTGCACGATAGCGTGCGCTACTCATGATTATTAGCGTGCGCTAATAATGTTACACTTAGCCATTTTCAGCTACTCTTGTCCAACGTCTCAACATACAGAATACGAACATACGGCATACTGAATACATATACTTCTTACATCCAATTGTCGACCAAGTACGACAATTATACCAATACAGATATCTCAGTTCTTCAAATATTTTATCCACACTATACAGATTCCACATTGTACAGCATAACTCGGATAAAATAACATTAAACAATAGTAGTAGAAATTCCGGATATTACATACTACACCACTTAAAATAAGTTTCGTTCTCGAAACTTGCAATCTGTCATAGAAAAACAAACAAACCGTTCAACCAAAATATTTTGAAACCATCACGACAACGATCAATCATCATCATTCACGAATAACCGAAACAGCATACTTACCAATGCGCAAAGTCGACGATCTCTTGAGATACTAGCAAGTGACCTCACTGTACAGTCTCAATACGCTTACAATCACAATTCCTTGAGTCTCAACAAAATATATCATTTTCGGAAGAAATAATCTATTCGTGTCTAATCTTGTCTATCTGATCGCACAATCAAATCCCAATTCGGATACAAATCAATAATACACGATACATCTGTGAAACAACTGCTCAAAACAACGACATAAATTCCGAAACATCGACACAAAATCTGAACGCTCAGATGATCATTAGCAATGATCAACCCATAAATTAATCGAGAATATCATTGACATGATAAACTCTATTATGACCAATCCAAAGGTCAAAACGCAATCGAGAATATCGTCAACATGATAACTCCAACACGATCAACACAGAACCACAGAAACAGATATACGAAAGAATAACATTCTCAAAACGACAAACCAATCACATACAGTGGATCTCAATAAACATACCCGACTGGTGAACATACTCCTCGGCATACGAACAACCAATCACAACCCGTCGAACATATCCAATCATACATGGAGTGGGAACGACCACTCAATATCCAAAACAACCATCCTGGGGTCATCATCCCCAAATCCATACTTACAAAGGAATCATTTAAAAATCACTATGGTAAAATCGTACTACTACCATACCAATGGAATCACATATCACAATGTCCCGGTTTTACAAAATCCAAAATTCTAAAATCATATTCTGCACCCAAATCTACAATACACAGCATATTTCTATTATCCGATAATTCAACCGATTATCCCTGGATAACCAACTACCATACTGAAGTTCGAATCTTTATTCATCGTTCCATACTGACGTCTTATTCAGTTCGTGAGTCACACTTAAACTTCACCATGATATGCAAAATGCGTATGTATATCAATCACATTTTCAAAACCTGTTTGAAATCACATAGTCTCGTCAAGAAGACAAATTTTCAAAAGTTCTTTCAAAAATTTCAAAACTCAAAACATAAATTTTGGTAAGACCACAAAATCAATTTTCGAAAAATTAAACTGGCTCGCTAATGCCAAGTATTCGATAACAGTTTCCTTCGAATCCGCATGATTTCGAAGTTTTTAAAATGAAAACTATGCAAATGAATGACCACTTCCAAACTCCTGTATACCAATTCGGTTCGTCACCAATATCCACTGATATTCCATCGGAAAACCACACGATAGAGTTCCAAAATCTCAATATATAAACTCCAACCAAAAACTCCTTTTCCACATATGACTCGCAACGTCAACCATTAACCCATCCTGGAATACCTCAAATATGCTATGGCAAAACATTGAAACAAATCAACACAGCGAAAGACTTCCCGAGAAGTTTCATTTGAATAAGTAAGCCAAAACCCCGAAAGGTAATAATCAAATTGATAAACGATTGGTAAAGTGCTTTACAAATCTCGAGAGTTTTAGAAAACATGAAAAAGCCTTTTGAAACATTAGGGTCTCAGCCGGATCTAGTTCCGCATTACAATAAGTTTAAAAAGTATAAAACCCCTTTTTGGACCTCAAGTCCTGAGTTACAAAACTATTTCAAAATCGATTGGGTCTCGGCCCAAATATCATTTTCCGTAAAACATCCGTAGAACATTCATTTTGAAAAGTATCATTTTCAAATGCTCAAAACAATTCGCATATCTCAAAATGAACTAACATGACTACATGTTCTCCTGAACAATCCATGATATTTCTCCCAAATGCAAAACTCTGTTCCAAAACTTAATCGACATATTGATTTCCAAAATCATACTTCTCAAGATCATCAATCGTGTCCCAACTCTGTCATCTCATTCTATAACGCATAATATCTTTCTGAATCTCAAAACGTATCAACTTAGAACGGCAATAAATCTCAATGAAATCCAAAATCTAAATACTTACAGATCGTGAAGCCGACGATTCCCCGTGATACTGGCACATGTCTCAACTTTAGAAAGTACTCGACACAGATATTTTCAAAACACACATTTTGCAAACTTAGTTCAACTCGTGAACACAACACGGCTCTATCCGAAGAAACACGTTAATACCATTTGGAAAAGTTACAACAACCCCAGTACCACACTAGTAAATCATGTAACGCACAAGCCCGAGTGAACAACAAAAACTCAGAGCTCAAACACTTGTCAACCGACAACTCGAATGGCACGACAAAAGCACGACCCAACTCGACCTGACTGCCTAGGTTTTCACAACCTAAGCTCCGATATCATATTCTGTAACACCCCCAGATCCGACCGGGAATATTACAGTGTTGTGGGCCCCGAGATGGAACCCACAAGGCTGAAGGAAATTTTCGAAAACATTTACAAATGTCCAAGAGGCTAACGACGGTACTGTCTTTTAAAAACATTTGAAGACTTTATAAAACTCGTTTATCAAGACCGTCGTAAAATCTCATTTGAAACCACAAGGCCCGAAATGCCAAAACTCAACAGTTTAAAAACATATGTTAAGCTATCGCTTACACGTACCGACAGAAAAGATTTAGAAAACGATTGCCAAAGTGACCTAAGTTACCAGATACCAGGTCATTTAAAAATACTCACACATCGGAATACAACAACTGATCAGAAACTCAAAACACAAATACATGTCCTAGCAAGTATCCTCCGGGAAGCTCATCTCTTCACGACCGCTATAAGCTTGATAATCCAAGAACCTAAAAAGAAAGCCCACGACGGGGTCAGTCATAATATCCAACAATGATAACCATCACATCACGTCAATAATTACATATCAATGTAAATACCAAGTAAGAATACGACCAATGTAATCTTACCGTCGTAACTGTACGAAAATCCACGATTTGTATCCTTAACAACACAATAAGATAATACCGAAATATCTGTACGGTATCTCAGCAATACCCAAGGTTCTCAAAACATTATCATAACTCGCGATACGGAAATTATACCAACTCTGGCCAATTCAATCCATCGGATAACGTCGACAATTCCAATACGATAATCGATTGTCCATCAAAGACAAGTACCAAGGAAATACGGAACATACCTCAAGATACGAAATACCATTACCATCACGTCAGTCTAATCCGAGATCAAATCAACACAACATACGGACATGGTCCTAACACAAGACCTACAAATACATACTCATATGACAATGTCAATATGATCACAACAATAACGACAATGTATACTTATGGCAAACCCATAATATACATATGCACAACAACAATACGTGGCAATCCGATGATCCAACGTTCACTGCCTAGATCCCCCGATGATCCCGTCAGACCAACCTGAGGTGGAAAACCCATCCGATGATCCAGCGCACGCTAGCATAGATCCCCCGATGATCCCGTCGGACCAACACGAGGTGGACATATGATAACAATACACAACTGCACAAAACAACAGTACACAATACACGACAACAACAATGCACAAATGCATGACAACAACGATACACGAATGTATCACGACATGATCGACACAAATGATAAAAATGAATAGAGTACTTGCCCCGAGTCCTTCGAGAACGATCTCAATGTCTAAACCATCACGAACCATTATCCTCAATACTTGACGGTCCAAAGTATCACGGATTGCAGATAATTCATATCTTCGTCTTTATCACAATATATCCTCGATATACATTTATACCAATAACAAAAGTAAATCATATACATTATGATTTAGATTCCCAAAACTCGAATATGATTTATAATCTCAAATCTCCTGTGATTACGATTATAAACATTGCTATACGAATTATACACGAATGAAACGGAAACCATTCATTAAATACTATAAACTGAGCAAGTAATAACTTACCTTGATACTGATACGACGATGATGAAGCCGTCACTAATCTCATTGTCTTCGTCTACTAGCTCCTCGGCCCTAACCAACGGCATTCATGAACATACTCGAACACGACCGCAACATACGGTTATAAACACCGACCAATAATCTCAACCTATTACAATAATCGATAGACAACAAGTTCGATAACAATCAACAATCGATAAAACCAAATCACAAACCCAACGGCTCAACAATATCTCGATTAAACACTAGTCGGATCAATCCAACTCAAACCAGCACGAATTCAGAACCACAACACGAAAATACTGTACTTTCTGCCTTCTCAGCGCACGTTAATCACTTAATGTATCGTGCGCTAAGTTGCTCCTATTAGCGCGCGCTAGACAGTAAGCTTAGCGTGCGCTAATGCTGTACTGATGCATGTTTTTCAGATACCGATCAACATATGGCGATTATCAAGAACACTAAGTGATTCTAAATCATGCTCAACAACGAAATCCGATATCCTTTAACATATAAACAATCGTCCAACTTATAATCCAAGTTCTATATCCATATATCATCTTCCTTAATATCAATACATGAAATATCAAGAACGTAACAACACTTCCTTAATCTTCCATTACAGAGAGTAATCAACGACAATAACATCAACATCCGAAACTGAGGAGAAGGATTAATCCACAAATCTCACGAAAACGAACAACACAATTCAAACCACAAGAATCATATCAATATCTTCATATCAACAATAACATCATCATAATCCGGTAATCCATATCATAATCATGCTTATCAACTTGTCTATATGATAATCATCAACTCAAAAACATCAACATTCAATCCAAAACGAAATCCAAAGATAAAGAGTGATTACCTTTATGAAGGAATGGATTGATTTCCAAGGTTGAATCCATTTCCAAGAATCACCAATGATTTCAAGAACAAAGCTTTAATCCATGATTTCCATCTTTAGTCGTGTTAAAGAGGATCATCCCTCAGTGTTAGAAACTCCAAATGCCCTCCCAAAGTTCTCTCTATCGGGTGAAGGGAAAGAAATGGACGAAATGCTTCATAGTACCCGTCTGTCCCCTTATATAGAATACATTACTAGCGTGCGCTACACTACTACAAAAAAGACATTCAACATCGCTCGTTTAACATCGGTTTTGTAAAAACCGATGTTAAAAAAGACGCGGTGGCATAATTGAAAATTTTAAAACAAATTAACATCAGTTTTGCTAAAAACAGATGTTAAATTAACAATTAACATCGGTTCTTAAAAAAACTGATGTTAAATTAATCCATTTCACATTGGTTTAGATAAATCGATGTTAATTTTTAATATAACATTGGTTTTTAGAAAAACCGATGTTAATTTTTAAATAAAGTTTTGATATTTTTAAAAAATTCCAGATTTCTTAAAAAATTTAACATCGGTTATACTAAAACCGATGTTAAATTAAAAATGAACATCGGTTTTTAAAAAAAACGATATTAAACAATGTTAATTTTTAATTTAACATCGGTTTTTAGAAAAACAGATGTTAATTTTTAATTTAACATCGGTTTTTTGCATAACCGATGTTAAATTTTTAAAAAATCTGGATTTTTTAAAAAAAATAGAAACTTTATTTTTTTAAAAGAAATCCGTAATATTAATATTAAAAATTAGATGTTTATATTTATTGTTCAAAAATAAAAGGTAAAAATTGGAAGTTTTTATTTAAAGTTCGAAAATAAAAAATAAACATTAGTTCGAAAATAAAAATAAAAATCGGATGTTTTTATTTAAAGTTAAAAAATAGAAAATAAAAATTGGATGTTTTTATTTAAAGTTTTGAAAAAAAAAGTGGAATATTATTTTCCATAAATAAATAAAAACTGAATTATTATATATATTTTTAAAAACCTGCAAGTTTTTGTTTTTGTAATTTTTTTACTTTTCATAAAAAACTATTTTATGCTTTTACAAAAAATCTAAAAAAAAAACAGATTAAATATTAATTATAAATCAGATCCAGAATTTTTAATTTTTTTTTTTTTATTTTCGAGCTTTAAATAAAAACATCCGACTTTTAATATTAATATTCTAGATTTTTTAAAAGAATAAATTTTCGATTTTTAATATATATATATATATATTAAATTATCTTATATTTATATAAATTTATAAATGTATATAGTATATAAATATAACACATAGCAAAAAATATACAAGAAGTTCATCTGGCGGAGTGGTAATATCACACTTCCACAAGCAAGAGGTGGTGAGTTCGAAACCCACCAACAACGAAATTTAATGGTATTTGTTGTAGGTTGGTTGGGCTTGGTGCGGGGGGCTGGTGTGGGTGGTTGGGGCGAGTGTCGGGTTGGGACTGGGTTGGGCTAGATGGGTTAGCTGCGGTTCGATAAAATTTTAAAATCGCGAAATTTAACATCGGTTGTCCCAGAACCGATGTTAATAATCGCGATATTAAAATTAACATCGGTTGTTATAACAACCGATGTTAAAATCGAAGTTTAACATCGGTTATTAGAAACTGATGTTAATTTTAACATCGCGACATTTAACATCGGTTCCAAAACCGATGTTAAATGTCTGTTTTGTACTAGTGGCTAACATCTCATGTTTAGCGTGCGCTACGGCTTTAGTGTGCGCTAATTGACTTTCTTAGCGTGCGCTATCGCAGTCCATGTGCTACTGTATGGCTTCGTACATGTGCTTACGTACGTAATGCCCATGCATTAGCGTACGTAACTTACACTCTCTAGCGTACGCAAGTCCTTGCGTTTAGCGTGTGCTAATATCAGTTGACTCGTTTGGCTGTATGCTCCAAAGACTGGTCCACACGCCGAAAGTGCTGACGAGGATAAGATTCCTTTTTGTCCAATATACCATTAGCGTGCGCTAACCTTTAGGGTTTAGCGAGCGCTAACCTTTAAGGTTTAGCGTGAGCTAGTACTACATTACAAACATCCATTGACTTATCAAAACGTGCGCCGAAAGTGGCCTGGTCCACACGCAGATTCCTTCCGATCTGACTGCATTAGCGTGCGTTATCTTATACCCGTAGCGTGCGCTACTCATGATTATTAGCGTGCGCTAATAATGTTACACTTAGCCATTTTCAGCTATTCTTGTCCAACGTCTCAACATACAGAATACGAACATACGGCATATTAAAAACATATACTTCTTACATCCAATTGTCGACTAAGTACGACAATTATACCAATACAGATGTCTCAGTTCTTCAAATATCTTATCCACACTGTACAGATTCCACATTGTACAACATAACTCGGATAAAATAACATTAAACAATAGTAGTAGAAATTCCGGATATTACATAATACACCCTGTATAGCGTACGTAAATCCATCCATTGACTCACCTGTCCACATCCGCGCTGAAAGCCGCCGACCACGGGCCCTATCCGATCACAACTCGGTCCTGTTTGATTCCTCTTGTTACGTACGTAATGCCTTATGCATAACGTATGTAAAGCGTATAATTTAGCGTACGTAAGTCCTTAAACTTAGCGTACATTAAGGGCTCTATACTTAGCCAAAATCCAACTGTTCCTGTCCGATGTCTCGACATACTGGATACGAACGTACGGCATACTGAATACACATATCCTCAACCCAAAAATATTCTCATACGATATACCTGATATCCAAATAAGTTCAACCTGATACAACAAATCCTCAATAAAACTGTCAATCAAACACGTCAATTACACAAGTATAATTGTCCCGGTCCTCAATTTATTTTATCCATACTGTATAGACACCAAGCTATACAATATATCTCAGATAAAATAACGCGAAAAATTTATACTGAAAATCCGGGTATTACATACTACCCCCCTTAAAATAAGTTTCGTCCTCGAAACTTGCGACCTATCACCAACAACAGATAAATCCAAAATTTTCCAACTCATCACAAAACAATCAAGTGTCGCCACAAGCGAAATAACCAAACCAATATACTTACAGGTGCGTGAAGCCGATGATCTCCCGTGATACTAGCACACGACTCCCATACGAAGTCTCAACATAATACCAACACACACTAATATCACAATTAGCAATTTGAAAAGATCTCAAAAATTTTAGAAACTCCAAAAATCGATTTGACTCAAAAGTCAGAAAAATCATTTTCAAAAGCCACGCTACTACCGTACTGGTAGAGCCTCATAACACACATGCCTGGGTTTCACAAAACCCAAGCTCCGATACCATCTTCTGTAACACCCCCAAAACCATCCGGGATATTACAGCGCCGTGGGCCCCCCGCACCGGAACCCACCAGGCTAAAAACCGTTTACAAAACCATTTCAAAAACGTTTAAAAACGCCAAAAGGCCGATGACAGTAATATTTTGCAAATACTCAAATATTTTCCAAAAACATAGTTCTCAAACACCGTCATAAAACACCATTTGAAAATACAAGGCGAAGTGCCAAATCTCAACAGTTTAAAATGTACGTTAAGCTACCACTTAAATGTACCGATAAAATAGTTTAGGAAAAGGTTTAACGAAATAACCCAAATTCGCAAAGTGCCAAAAGGCCATTTTGAAAGTACACACGAGTTGGTAAAAATACCGAAAATCCATTTTGAAACACACACGAGTTGGTAAAAATGCCGAAAAGCCATTTTGAAACACACACGAGTTGGTAAAAATACCAAAAAGTCATTTTGAAATACACACGCAACGGATAAAACACAGTTCAAAATACACATTTGCAGCAGAAATACAACCAAAAAAGAATACTCGATACTCAAATAAATGTCACAACCAGTATCACTCGGGAAGCTCACCCCTTTATGAATGCTACTAGCTCGATCTCTGTGTACCTAAAAATAAAGCCCACAACGGGGTCAGCCACAATACTCAACAATGATATCGATCACATCAACATAAATAATTACATACCAATGTAATAATACTGTAAGAATACTACCAACGTAATCTTACTGTCATAATCTTACCAATACACGACAATCCATACCAGATTAATCCTTACCATAATTCACATTTCGCATTCTCAAATGACGAAATGAACTCAACAACAATTATCTGTACTGTATTCCAAAAATACCAACAATCCTCAAAACATCATCATAACTCATAAGTGTGGAAATAATCCAATCTGTGCCAAATCATGTCCGTCGGATTACACAATCAAATCTCAACCTGGATAAACCAATAATATACAACATATCTGTAGATCAACTATCACATGATAATGATAACAAATCCCGAACATCAACGTATAGTCTGAATGCTCATACGATCAATAACAATGATCAACCGATACATCACTGAGAATATCATCGACATGATAACTCCAATACGACCAACAAAGGATCAACGATAACCGAGAGTACCATCAACATGATAACTCTGACACGATCAACAAAGGATCAACAATAACCAATAATACCATCAACAAGGTAAACTCCAAATGATCAACAAAGGACCAACAATAACCGAGAATACCATCAACAAGGTAAACTCCAAATGATCAACAATAATGGATCTCAAAGAAATAACCCCGACTGTCGAAACATACCCCTCGGGTGTTTGAACAACCAGTCGCAAACCTTCGAACATATCCAATCATACATGGAACTATGAACGACCAAACAGTTTGGCTCAAAGATGGACGTCATAGTACGCCCGATCCGAATATGTGTCAGTGCACATGTCCACCCCGTATACGGAATCCAGGATATACGTGGGACAATGTACCTAATTAGCCTCAACGAACTACGTCTCGGGTGCACAGCCCTTCACGGAAAATATTCACGCATGACTATATATGTGTCCAGCTAAAAATCCTACACAATATCCAATCGAAACGCAAATATGACTCCAGATATGTCACGATGCAACATGACAACGAAACTCAAAGAAACACATATCTAATAAGGATCAAAAGACTCACCAAAGTGAACAAAGCTACACAGACAATGAAAGATCAACACGACCGACCATATCCAAAACAAACATCCTGGGATCACAAACCCCAAAGGATAATCCATACGATCAACAAACCCAGACAACAGTTCTGGGATCAATATCCCTCAATGAAACAATCGACACAACCATTAACACCAACAATAGTCCTGGGATCAACATCCCTCAACGAACAACCATTATGAATCTCAATATACGAAGCCTCAATGTACAACATATACAACAACTCAACATAATAATTATCTTCATAACTAAACAATACTTAAATCACCTCAAAGCCGAAGAGCATATCCTTTCCATGAACAAACCATCACCCCGACAACTTACATTTCTAACAACATTGCTATACGAATTATAAATGAAATGAAAACGAAACCATTCATCAAATATTATAAACTGAACAAGTATAAACTTGCCTCGATACCGATACCACGAAGCCGTTACCAAAATCCATTGCCTTTGTCTACGAGCTCCTCAGCCCCGACCAAAAGCAATCTACGAACTCTTCTGCCTCAAACGCAACACAATGGTCATAAACCACGATCAAACATCACAACCTATTGCAATAATCAATTAACAACAATCCGATAACAATCAATAACTGACATAGCCAACCATGCAACTCAACAATACCCTGATCATAAACAAAACCGAACAATACTACTCAAACAAATACGAACTCATATCCACGATACAAGCCATAACTCGATGATCACAAATAACAATCAATAACCGATCAACAAACACAACGGTTCTACAATATCCCAATTAAACACATATCTAAACATCCCGAACCAATCAAACACGAATTCAAAACCACAATACGATTACAAAATCTGAAGATCATATCAATAATCAACTTAAACCAACAAGGGTCTAACATTACCGATTTCAAATTCAATCTTAAATACGGATACAAGTTTCCTTCTTGTAAATTCATAATATAAACTAATTACCGATTATCATCACCAATCCGGACGATACGATTAATTCAACATTATAGATAACCATATTCCAAAGGTTTCAAATAATTCCATTATCCGAATTGAACACTTGTTCAATACGTATAAATTCTCAAACTCAAAAGTGAATCATAATTTTATCAAACCCGGAACCATATTCGTATTCCTATACGAATATTGTACCAAAACATATAACTTAGTTCTAGATATGAATATTCCATATTCATATCTAAAACACCAACACCTCTTAAAATATGTTCATCAATTCATATAATCCAAGAGTTCCTTAAGAACACAACTTATTCCGACATCACATTCAAAATCCTCAAACGACATAATACGATGTGTTCTAACATCTAAACAATGCTTATTCACAATTCAAGGTGTATATAATCATGTTCTTCAACATATACTTCTCATAACATCATGAATCGAAACAAACCACCAAGAACATCGAGAATACTACGATTCCATAATCATAACAACATAATCAAGGCATTTGATCATCAATTCATTATCTTCCCTTAACAAAATTCCCGTAATTACCAAGAATCATCACAACAATATCAATTCAATCACCATTCTACGAAAACATTTAGAACTTCCCAAGTTCTACCTCATTGAAGCATTTTATTGGACACTTTGAGGGCATAATCCAATTTAATCGATTTAATGGAGAAATTCTCGAATTTGTTCCACAAAACTTCAAGAGTAATGAATAATCTCAAGAATACAACAAGGTTCCATCAATAATCTGAGTTAAAATGAATCAAATCGGCCAAAACATCAAGAAACTCCAAAAATATCCAAAACCAAGTGTTTAGGTGTTCTTACCTTCGATCCGGACAAAAGATGATGTTATTCATGAATTAAATCTTCCAAAACATGTTGCTATATGATGATTCCATACAAATCCATCAACTTTTGCTGAAGGAATCGCGAAAAAAATGAAGAAAAAATGAAAAATGCCGAAGTGACCCAGTCCAGGCCTTAAATAGGCGGGACCTGTCGGTACCTTACGGTCGTAACCAGCCGTGGCTTACGTACGTAACCGGCCGTGACCTACCCTCCTGTTTATTTTGGCCGACACCCTTACGTCCGTAACCAGCACCTGCCTACGTACGTAACGGGCTCTTACGGCAGTAACCGGCCACAGCCTTACGTACGTTATCGGCCAGTCCTTGCCCCCAGCGACTCACTACCGACCGTGATTGGCCATCCCTGCGAGTCACTGCCGACCATGCTCGACCACTACAGGTCCTCTCAGCCACGACTCGGCTAGCCACCTCGTAACATACGTAACACTTATCCCGTTGCGTACGTAATACGTACGTTGACTTGCTACAGTATTATACTCGTATTACGTACGTAATACACCATGTATAGCGTACGTAAATCCATCTGTTGACTCACCTGTCCACATCCGCACCGAATGCCGCCGACCACGGGCCCCACTATCCGATCACAACTCGGTCCTGTCTGATTCCTCTTGTTACGTACGTAATGCCTTATGCATAACGTACGTAAAGCGTATAATTTAGCGTACGTAAGTCCTTAAACTTAGCGTACGTTAAGGGCTCTATACTTGGCCAAAATCCAAATGTTCCTGTCCGACGTCTCGACATACTGGATACGAACATACGGCATACTGAATACACATATACTCAACCCAAAAATTTTCTCATATGATATACCTGATATCCAAATCAGTTCAACCTGATACAACAAATCCTCAATATAACTGTCAATCAAACACGTCAATTACACAAGTATAACTGTCTCGGTCCTCAATTTATTTTATCCATGTTGTATAGACACCAAGCTATACAATATATCTCAGATAAAATAACGCGAAAAATTTATACTGAAAATCCGGATATTATATAATGATGTATCATGTACAGGTTTTTTATCAAGGTTTGCCTATTTGTTTTCTTACACTGGAGTGTTATGATATCTGTTGAGTTTTTAAGTGTTTTTTAGATTTTGATTGATAGAAATGAGCATGTTGTATAAGTTTAGAAAAACTAGTTGTGTTTCCTTTTGGGCCAGAGATATGAGAATTTGTAAAGGACCATCTTCTATAGGTTTGCTTGATAAGGTTTGGGCATTCATTCAACTTTTTTTCTTCGCTGCAGATTACCTGGGTCAATTTAAAGCTGCCCAGCATCACTTTGCAAAGCTTAGACCACCAGATTCGAATACGCAGTGGTCACCGCCGGAAGGGACTTCTGTGTAGATCAATGTGGACGCATCAATCTTAAAGGCCTGTAACGCAGCTGGGATAGTGTAACACCCCAATTCTCTTACGGGTAATTACACGTCGTAGGACCCACCAGGACCTACCAGGCTGACATTACAAACATACACAATAACTCAATAATACGAAGACATAAGCAAAAATAAAGTGGGACCGTGGCCTCAGCCAAAATGTGCAAGTTCAGTACACTTCAAAATATAATCCAAAGACATCCCTCGACCGACAACATCGAAATTCAGTACATATTAAAATGAAACGAAAACAGACACATTCTAAAATACTGACTCGAGCACTTTAACATCTCGGCTACCCGTCAACTCTGTGTGGACCACGTGTATGCTCCTAATTCTCAATACCACCTGAAATGCATAAACATTCCACCCCAACGAGGGGTTAGCAACAACAGCTAGTGCAAGTACAATATTATAGTATATTAATACATAGGCATTTCCAAAAATAATTTATAAAACATTACATAATCATGATATTCCGGAATATCTAACATCATTCATCAATCAAAAATATCTCTCAAGGTAATTCTCGCGCAAGACCACTCGGACAAGTCCCTGTGGGCCCCGTCGAGCCAATCCCCAGGTGAGAATACCTCCCCTCGAAGGTAACCCTCGCGCAAGGCCACACGGCCAAGTCCCTGTGTGCCCCGTCGAGCAACCCCAGGTGAGAGTACCCCGAGAACATCCATGTAACACTTAAACATCACAATATCATTACTGAAATGCTTGCCATAATATAAAGCAATAAGGTACTTGCCTTGGTTCCTAAAATACGAAGTGGACGACGAACGAAAAAGGCTTCGATCCGAATTAACTACAACTCCCGATCCTAACAACAATAGAGATCCAATCAACTACAATCCCACTGAAAATCACGAATCATACGAGTTCTACCCTTAGGGACAATACACCGAACACTATGAAGGCATAAGGGTTAAACTTGATTAACGAAGGGGAAAAACTCGGAATTAATCCACAAAACTTCTAGGAAAACATAAAACCATGATTACCCAACTATAATCCACTATCAATTGAAGCAAAAACGAAAGGAGAAACGAATTACAGCCAAGAACCCTAAAGTTAGGTATAATGTCAAAATACCTCAATTCAACAATGGAATGATGGAAGGAAGATGGTTGATTCGTGCTATAATCTCCAATTCCGAGTTATATGATGATAGAATGAGATATCCAAGTGAAATCGCCCAAAATCGCCGAGGAGTGGAGAGCCGAGAGGAAAAGAGGAAATGGGGTTGAAACC
The DNA here is from genome assembly GCA_033398695.1 of Orobanche coerulescens. Taxonomy (NCBI): domain Eukaryota; kingdom Viridiplantae; phylum Streptophyta; class Magnoliopsida; order Lamiales; family Orobanchaceae; genus Orobanche; species Orobanche coerulescens. The sequence continues at coordinate 167,397,728 of CM065805.1, read as the reverse complement.
CGTGTCTGTCCTATTTATACTCGAACGGAACACGGCGCAACAAACGGCCCAACCAGCGCCGTGTTTACCTCCGTATTGCAAGTCAGCGAGCGCACCTGTGCGACCCGGCGCACAGACACGACGCAGAATGCCGCGGGTCTAGCGCCGTTTCGTGAGACAGCGAGCACCCCTGTGTTGTAACACCCCAAACTAGGCGGATATTACAGTGTCGTGGAACCCGACTGGGACCCATCAGGCAAATGAAAATTCATGAATTAAATAATATAATTGTAGTACCGAACCACAATATATCATTAATCACTCCGATGAGGAGTTTCATTACAACACACCCAAGATAATACCGAACACATGTATATTTTATATGAAGATAAAATATACAACACTGAATGAAATGAATATCCAAATAGAAGTCTGCAGCGGAAATAATATAAAGAGAGTACGAGTGAATGAAAGGACTGGGGCCCCTACTAGTATCACTGAGACTCCTCGCCGTCAACGTTCTCTTCCCGTGCTTTAGCCTTGCCATGACCTGAAAACAACATCCCCCAACGGGGTCAGTTACACAGAACAACAATCCTCAAGAGTTGAAATAAACACAATCATGTTATATCTTAATTATGAAATGACGCTGAAGAGAGGCATCACAGTACGCCCGTAATGGTATGTGCACGTGCACAAGACGAGTGTACGAACACATCCGCACTTGTACCTAATTAGTCTCACGGAGGTACATTATCGTGTGCACAGTCCAATGTGTCGGTGAACCCAACACATAACCATCACGTGCCCGACTAAAAATTCCACACATCCCCACCCGGCCGTGCAATATGAACCCAGAAGGTCATATGAGCAAGGGATGACCATGAAGAATAATAATGAATAATAATCCGACAAAGTCAAGAATGACTCACCGATATGAAATGATAGTGAAACGAATGATAGTTCAATGAAATGATCGTCGTTCCTCATGAATGAAGTGATTAATTGACAATTACAAGTCTCAATACGGTTAATACATTATGAGTGAATTATGATTATGAATGAACAACAACGAAAGGAATGAATATCCTTTTAACCGAGTAAGAATTAACTTACTCAACCGGTGAAGAATGTCCTTCCTCGAACAAAGTCCAAAAAGGGATGTCGGTCGCTTGAACAACCTTGAATGACAATGCCAACAATGCTCAATATACGAATCAAACACGATTATAACTGACTCAAACGTCGATACAACAATATCCAAACTTATTGAGGCATTCTAGCGAACACTTAGCAAACACACATCCTTTGATAATATCCAATCCCGAATATATCGAAACCAACTCCAAAATGAGTATTTCAAACCATCAAAACACTTTCAATGATATCAATAACCCCATAGGAATCCATAATTCGAGTTAACGACAGCATCTAATCGAAAACCCCAAAATATCAAAGTCAACCCCAAAGTGTTCTTGAATCAAACCCCAAACAATTCATGAAATCCGAAATATGCCATTAAATCCGTAGAAATATATTTATCCAAGGTAGATAATCCATATCTAACATATTCCAACAACAATTCAAGCTCATACGAAGAAATTGGAAGGAAGACCCCAAAAATCCGAAATTCTAGATTCAATAAATCATTACCTTTGATTTGATGTAATGGGGGTGATGAAATGATGATTAATCCGAATGATAAGCTTGAAGGTGATGATTGATGATTGTACCTCGAAGAACACTCTCCAAATCGTCCAAAATCACCCGGAATCGCCCAAAAACGAAGTGAGGAATGAAAATGACGAAGAAAGGGCTGAACTGTCCTATTTATAGTAATCCCAGTTTAGCGCGCGCTAGCCCCAGTTCTTAGCGTGCGCTAACGGGTGTTTTGGGTAGTCCAGTACCCACTATCTGAAAATGGCAGCATGCACTACGTACCTTTTGTAGCGTGCGCTACGGCTGAACACTTAGCGTGCGCTAATCCCGAAATGTTAGCGTGTGCTAACGAATTATCTGATGCCCAGTACTGGAGTCCAGAACCTTCTGTCCTCTGATCTGATCGCGGTAGCGTGCGCTACATCCATTATTTAGCGTACGCTACTACATCGTTTGCGTATGCTAAAACCACTCATAGCGTACGCTATGAATTAATCCCATTCAGTCCAGTAGTCACTGGACTCAACCTGATCTGACCTTAGCGCGCGCTACACCGACTGTATAGCGTGCGCTACTCCGGCCAACTAGCACGCGCTACTTACCATTCGTAGCATGCGCTACTTACGACCCAACTGCAGTCCAGTGCCTTCTGGACTACCTGCTTGAACTACACTAGCGTGCGCTAGTGTTGAGAGGTAGCGTGCGCTGCCCGTACTCAATTAGTGCATGCTAAAGAGAGTACGTAGCGTGCCCTACTCCTCACACACAGGACACTATGAAGATGACAACGGTGATAAACACGGCACGAAAAGCCATCTAGATTGATGATGAATGACGATACAATTACTCTGAATGGTGAATACACTGATCGAATATGAGTGACAAATGATCATTAATGAGTGAAAATTACTGAGTGGCAATTACAGAATGATAAGTACTGAATGATAATGACTGAATTACAACCGGGTATTACATACATCCCCCCTTAAAAGTGTTTCGTCCCCGAAACTAAGGGTCAAACAACTCGAAATGACTCTCCCGCATACTATCTTCGGTTTCCCAAGTAGCCTCTTCGACTCCGTGTCTACACCACTGAATTTTGACCAAATGAATCGTCTTGTTCCTTAACTATTTGATTAGCCGCTCTAAAACTTGTATTGGATGCTCCTGGTATGAATGATCATCGGCGATCTCGATTTCGTCGAACTGAAGTATGTGGCTCGGGTCGGCAACATACTTCCGTAACTGAGAGACGTGAAACACATTATGAATTCGGTTCAATGCTAGAGGTAAGGACAATCGATAAGCTAGCTCGCCTACTCGATCTAAAATCTCAAACGGTCCAATGAATCTCGGACTCAACTTCCCCCTCTTTCCAAAACGGAAGATACCACGACTCGGGGATACCTTGACCAAAACATGGTCACCCGTCTCGAACTCTAATGGTCGACGACGATTATCTGCATATGATTTCTGCCGACTCTAAGCGGTCAACAAATGACTCCTGATCAAAGCTACCTTTTCACGGGCAGCTATAAGCATATCGGGCTCAGTGCCGATTGATTCTGATAAGTCATCCCAACACAAAAGAGATCGACAACGATGACCGTACAAGGCCTCGTAAGGTGCCATCTTAATCGAATCATGCCAACTATTATTGTACGTGAACTCGATCAATGGTAGTTGGGCTTCCCAATCATCTTTCCAATCGAGAATACATGCCCTCAACATGTCCTCTAAAGTCTGAATAGTCCTCTCTGATTGTCCGTCGGACTAAGGATGAAAAGTTGTACTCAGATTAAGCTGAGTTCCCATAGCACGGTGAACTGTTTCCAAAAATGAGACACGAATCGTCCGTCACGATCGGAAACGATACTTTTAAGAGTACCGTGCAGTCTCACTATCTCTTTGATAAACAACTGGGCAAGTCTCTCGGGACCCCATGTATTCTTAATCTCAAGGAAATGAGCTGATTTAGTTAAGCGGTCCACAATTAACCAGATTGTATTCATGCCACGACGACTCGTCGGCAAACTTGTGATGAAGTCCATTGAAATATCTTCCCACTTCCACTCTGGAATAGGGAGAGGTTTCAGCATACCCGCCGGTCGTTGATGTTCTATTTTGACTTGCTGACAGGTTAAACATCTCGAAACAAATTCCGAGACTTCTCGCTTCATATTACTCCACCAGTAATTTTGTTTCAAGTCTTTGTACATCTTGCTAGACCTCGGATGAACGGAATAAGGGGTAGCATGAGCTTCTCTCAAAATCGAGTTTTTCAACTCGTCATTAGCCGGTACGCACAACCGATTCTTAAATCTCAAAAGTCCATCCTCGTGGACCACAAATCCAAGGGCTTTCCCCTGAGTCACATCATCGCAAATGCGTAACAAAAATGGGTCCGAACCCTGATTCTCCCTAATCGCCTCCTCAAGTGGCGATGAAATCTCTAACGTACAAAGTTGCCCTTGTACTCGCTGTAACCAGACCTCGATCTCGGGCCTTAGAAATTCCTACTGAAGTTCCTTCTGAACTGTTAATCGAGCAAGCATCTGCTCCTGAACGGACCTACGACTCAAGGCGTCGGCGACAACGTTCGCCTTGCCCGGGTGGTAAAGTATCTCAATATCATAATCTTTGATTAGTTCCGACCACCGCCTCTGTCGCATATTTAACTCCTTCTCAGTAAATATATACTTTAAACTCTTATGATCAGTGAATATCTGACAGGTAATGCCATAGAGATAATGACGCCAAATCTTCAATGCGAATACCACGGTTGCTAGCTCCAGGTCGTGGGTCGATTAATTAACCTCGTAAGGTCTCAACTGTCATGAAGCATAAGCAATGACTTTACCGTTCTGCATTAGTACACATCCGAGACCCTGTCCGGATGCATCACTATAAACAACAAATCCTTCCATCCCTTGCGGTAAATAAAGGACAGGTGCTGAAATTAACCGGCTCTTGAGTTCCTCAAAACTCTGTTGACACGCGTCGGACCACGTGTACTTCTTATCCTTCTGTAAAAGGTTCGTCATGGGTTGAGCGATTTTAGAAAATCCTTCCACAAATCGCCGATAATAACTAGCTAATCCGAGGAAACTTCAGATTTTCTTAACATTCTTCGGAGGCAGCCAATCTCGGATAGCCTCCGTCTTTTGAGGGTCGACACGAACTTCGTCTGATGAAATTACATGTCCGAGAAACGTCACTTCGGACATCCAGAACTCACATTTGGAAAACTTTCCATAAAGTTGCTCTCGTCTCAACACGTCAAGCACCCGATGAAGGTGAAACTCGTGTTCCTCCCGGTCACGAGAATAAATCAAAATGTCATCGATGAAGACAACCACGAACTGATCCAAATAGTCGATGAAAACCCGATTCATTAATTCCATGAATACCGCAGGTGCATTAGTTAACCCAAACGGTATTACCACAAACTAATAATGACCATAGCGTGTTTGGAACGTTGTCCTTGCGATATCCGACTCTCGGATTCGCAACTGATGATATCCAGATCTTAAGTCGATCTTAGAAAACACTGAAGCTCCCTGAAGTTGATCCAAAAGATCATCGATATGGGGTAGAGGATACTTATTCTTGATCGTCACCCGGTTCAATTCCCGGTAATCAATACACAAGCGAAACGAACCATCATTCTTCTTGACAAATAACACTGGTGCTCCCCACGGGGACGCACTCGGTCAGATATAACCCTTCTCGGTCAAATCCTCTAATTGATTCTTCAATTCCTGCATTTCGGTCGGGGGCATCCGGTACGGTGCCTTCGATATTGGGGACGTACCGGGCTCCAACTCAATCGTGAATTCCACATCTCTCTGTGGAGGCAAACCAGGTAACTCGTCTGGAAATACATCGGCATATTCTCATTACAGGAATATCCGTCAACATTACTGATGGTTTCTCGGTCTTAGTCATATAGCACCAATAACCGACAGACCCCTGATTGAGTAATCTCACTGCTTTCATCAAGTTGATGACCCTCCCGGAACAGCTGGGATTTCCTCCCTGAAATACACATTCGACCCCATCATTTGAAATGATAGTGACCATACGCTTACGGATACTAACGACGGCATCGTGACGATCCATCCAATCAATACCCAGGATGACATCGTCCCTCGGTAAATCTACCACGATTAGATCTGCTAACCAAGCACGACCATGAAGCTGAATCGGACAATCCTTAATCTCACGATTTCCAATAATTCTTCTACCATCAGGTAGACCAATGACATAAGGCTCACAACTAGTAGCACTACCCAGACGTAGTCTACTCAAACATGACTCGGAAATGAATGAATGTGATGCACCAGTATCAAAAAGGGTACACACAGGTTGAGATAGAATATCGAGTGTACCTGAGATCATCCGAGCCTCTGGATCGTCGATCTTCTTCATCTCATAAATTCGGGGCTTGCCGGCCCCCGAACCGGACGCTCCCGTCTGATAGATCTTGGATCCACCTTAATTAGCTTCTGTCGCCTTGAACGACGCGGACTGAGTGGCCTGATTCTGTACCGCTGAATGTCTCGGGGCCTGAGATGACGCCGGAGTAGGTTTAGAGTCTCTTCGGCAAAAACGGGCCTTATGCCCAGCAATTCCACAGTTATGGCACGTGACAGTCTGCCTCGGACACTTGGTGCTGAAATGACCATGTTCTTCACAGTTGAAACAGGTGATGGCCGAACTGGACGCTCGTGACTGAGATTTCGCGGGTCTAGGCGCCATAGGAGGTCGCTCAGAAGAAGTAGAGCCCGCACGTGGTTTCTTGAAAGTGGCCTGACTGCCGTTAGACTGATTACGATTCTTAGACTTCTTGCCAGCAGATGAAGGTTGTTGCTTAGCAATTTCCTTAGCAGTAAGCTCATAAGTAAGAGCTTTCTCAATGAATTCGGCCAGAGTAGTGCAATTGTGATTAAGCAACTTCATCCGCATACGAGGCTTCAACCTCTTGCTGAAATACTTGATTTTATCCGCCTCGGAGTGAATAATGGACGAGGCGAACAGAAGTAGCTCCTGAAATTTCTCGGCGATGGCGAGAACATCATCGTCCGCTGAGAGGTCGGGAGTGAGTAATTCTGACAATTTGGCCTCCCTAAGTGGGGCCGAATAATACCTCTCCATCAAGAGAGTCCTGAATTGATCTCATGTACAAGATCCGTCGGTGGGCTTCAACGACAACCACCATGAATGTGCGCCCTTACCCAGATAGTAAGCCGCAACTGAAACTTTGTGTCCCTCAGGACAGTCCACTATAGCAAATAGTTTCTCGAAATGTTCAAGCCAGTGAACGATATCTTCCGGCTCAGATGAGCCCTCGAAGGTAGGTGTCCTCTGGAGAGAGATGTCGCCAATGATACTGCTCACACCCCTCTCTTGCCTCTGAGGTGGCGGCGGAGGAGCCTGCTGATTTTGAGTAGTTGAGTTATGCATTATCTCCATTAGTTGTGCCATCTGAGTCATTTGGGCCATCATGCCCTGCATAAAAGTGAGGGGATCAACCCGAACACCTTTTGACTGAGCTGTGTCCCGGGTACGACTCCCTGATAGTGAATGATTACGTCCAGGTGAATGAGTGGCAGCGTCACTGCTCGATGAGTTAGCATTATTCCTAGCTTTAGCGCGTGTATTCACACGAGCTCTCGGGTTTCGGCCCGCACCACGGCCTCTTCCCCATCGTCCTCTGCCAGCTCTTTCCATACTAAAGTGGAAAGTCATATGATGATTATATATCTCGCATGAATATTACATTATGATTACGTTATGAAATGATAAAAATGAGCATACGCGCTCAAACACAATGATTACATGAATGATCAACAGAAGTGATGTGATTATCTGATGAAATTCTTGAAATGATTATCTTGAACAAGTTAACAAGATTAATGATATGATCCTCAAGATCAACAACTGAACAATGAAATGAACTGAGTGATTAATGAATTAACATGATCGACTTGATCAAAAATGAAAATGATGAAAGAGGATTGTTGACTGTTGAATGATGAATGAGTGATTCTATTGCCAGAAATTATACCATGGCGTCAGAAATCTTACTGTTCTTTGGTCTGAGGGGCTCGGCTCTTGCACAGGTCACACGTGACGCGAAAGTCAAATGATACTAGTCTGATTAACGATGATTTCAAATGAGACATGACTCGGAAGGTAGTATTCAAAACCACGCTCCGATACCAACTCTGTAACACCCCAAACTAGGCGGATATTACAGTGTCGTGGACCCCGACTGGGACCCACCAGGCAAATGAAAATTCATGAATTAAGTAATATAATTGTAGTACCGAACCACAATATATCATTAATCACTCCGATGAGGAGTTTCATTACAACACACCCAATATAATACCGAACACATGTATATTTTATATGAAGATAAAATATACAACACTGAATGAAATGAATATCCAAATGGAAGTCTGCAGCGGAAATAAAATAAAGAGAACACGAGTTAATGAAAGGAATGGGTCCCCCTACTAGTATCACTGAGAATCCTCGCCGTCAACATTCTCTTCCCGTGCTTTAGCCTTGCCATGACCTGAAAACAACATCCCCCAACGGGGTCAGTTACACAGAACAACAATCCTCAAGAGTTGAAATAAACACAATCATGTTATATCTTAATTATAAAATGACGTTGAAGAGAGGCATCACAGTACGCCCGTAATGGTATGTGCACGTGCACAAGACGAGTATCCGGACACACCCGCACTTGTACCTAATTAGTCTCACGGAGGTACATTACCGTGTGCACAGTCCAATGTGTCGGTGAACCTAACACATGACCATCACGTGCCCGACTAAAAATTCCACACATCCCCACCCGGACGCGCAATATGAACCCAGAAGGTCATATGAGCAAGGGATGACCATGAAGAATAATAATGAATAATAATCCGACAAAGTCAAGAATGACTCACCGAGATGAAATAATATTGAAACGAATGATAGTTCAATGAAATGATTTGGAACCGTCGTTCCTCGTGAATGAAGTGATTAATTGACAATTACAAGTCTCAATACGGTTAATACATTATGAGTGAATTATGATTATGAATGAACAACAGCGAAAGGAATGAATATCCTTTTAACCGAGTAAGAATTAACTTACTCAACCGGTGAAGAATGTCCTTCCTCGAACAAAGTCTAGAAAGGGATGTCGGTCGCTCGAACAACCTTGAATGACAATACCAACAATGCTCAATATACGAATCAAATACGATTATAACCGACTCAAACGTCGATACAACAATATCCAAACTCATTGAGGCATTCTAGCGAATACTTAGCAAACACACATCCTTTGATAATATACAATCCCGAATATATCGAAACCAACTCCAAAATGAGTATTTCAAACCATAAAAACACTTTCAATGATATCAATAACCCCATAGGAATCCATAATTCGAGTTAACGACAACATCTAATCGAAAACCCCAAAATATCAAAGTCAACCCCAAAGTGTTCTTGAATCAAACTCCAAATAATTCATGAAATCCGAAATATGCCATTAAATCCGTAGAAATACATTTATCCAAGGTAGATAATCCATATCAAACATATTCCAACAACAATTCAAGCTCATATGAAGAAATCGGAAGGAAGGCCCCAAATATCTGAAATTCTAGATTCAATAAATCATTACCTTTGATATGATGTGATGGGGGTGATGAAATGATGATTAATCCGAATGATAAGCTTGAAGGTGATGATTGATGATTGCACCTCGAAGAACACTCTCCAAATCGTCCAAAATCGCCCAGAATCGCCCAAAAACGAAGTGAGGAATGAAAATGACGAACAAAAGGGCTGAACTGTCCTATTTATAGTAATCCCAGTTTAGTGCGCGCTAGCCCCAGTTCTTAGCGTGCGCTAACGGGTGTTTTGGGTAGTCCAGTACCCACTGTCCGAAAATGGTAACATGCACTAGGTACCTTTTGTAGCATGCGCTACGGCTGAACACTTAGCCTGCGCTAACCCCGAAATGTTAGCGTGCGCTAACGAATTATCTGATGCCCAGTACTGGAGTCCAGAACCTTCTGTCCTCTGATCTGATCGCGGTAGCATGCGCTACATCCATTATTTAGCGTGCGCTACTACATCGTTTGCGTACGCTAAAACCACTCATAGCATACACTATGAATTAATTCCATTCAGTCCTGTAGTCACTGGACTCAACTTGATCCGACCTTAGCGCGCGCTACACCGACTGCATAGCGTGCGCTACTCCGGCCAACTAGCGTGCGCTACTTACGACCCAACTGCAGTCCAGTGCCTTCTAGACTGCCTGCTTGAACTACACTAGCGTGCGCTAGTGTTGAGAGGTAGCGTGCGCTGCCCGTACTCAATTAGCGCACGCTAAAGAGAGTACGTAGCGTGCGCTACTCCTCACACACAGCATACTATGAAGATGACAACGGTGATAAACACGGCACGAAACTCCATCTAGATTGATGATGAATGACGATACAATTACTCTGAACGGTGAATACACTGATCGAATATGAGCGAAAAACGATCATTAATGAGTGAAAATTACTGAGTGACAATTACAGAATGATAAGTACTGAATGATAATGACTGAATTACAACCGGGTATTACATGTGTGACACGGCGCATAGATACGGCACAGAATGCCGTGTGTCTAACGCCGTTTTGCGAGACAGCGAGCACCCCTGTGCGACACGGCACATAGACCCGCCGCAGAATGCCGTGTTTCTTGCGCCGTTTTGCACAGGTCATGCCAGACAGCCTCCTATCACATGACGACGCTACCAAAACTGAAAAAGACGATAAAACCACAACACGACATGCCGACCCAACGGTCCGAGAAAATACAAACACGAAAATAGTATCCAATAAACCGAAACGGTCCGAGGTAACCAACCAAAATCGAACAATAATAACTAAACCGGGAAAATAAAAGGTACGAATATTACATTCCTCCCCTCTAATAAAAAGTTTTGTCCCGAAACTTAAAATGTGAACAACTCTGGATACTTCGACTTCATGCTATTCCCGGTTTCCCATGTAGCTTCTTCCACCCCATGTCTTGTGTAATACCTGTACTTTTATTGACTGTCTGACCTTGCCGTTCTTCTTATTTTGCCGCTCTGTAAACTCTTGGTGTTGTGGTTGATATTGTTATAGAGTTTCGTATCTTGTTTGGATCATGATCGTGTTGTTTAGACCTTGAGGAAGTGTTCTGGGTCAGAGAAATAGCGTACGCTAGGTCTAGGCTAACGCACGCTAATTCTGTTTGAGTAGCGCAGGCTAGCTTTGAGCCGTAGCGCGCGCTAAGGGACCAGTCAGGTCAGAATCAGTAACTCGGACTGCTCTCTGGACTGGCGGTTAACGCGCGCTAGGAGTTCGTTAGCGCACGCTATTCGTGGTCAGTAGCATACGCTAACATCCGTCCGGGAATTTTCGACGGGAGAAGCTCGGGAGAGGCGATTTGGGGCAATTGGAAGTGATTCTTCATCAAACAACAACATATTTGGTTGGAGAACAAGGATTTCACAACATCTAACCCATCCTAACGTCCAAATCAAGGTGAAAATCCTTAGAACCCTATTTTTGGGAATTTTGGGGTTTTTCCTAAATTCGTCCGATTTTTCCATTTTGAAGCTTGAGAACCTTGAGATTATGATGTATCTATTCCATATACATTCTTTTCCTATGATTTTACGGATTGGATTGTGCCGTTTTCGGACTTGTGAGAGTTTGGGCGATTTTCCAACCTCTAGTTGTTTATCCGTGTATTTTCGTGAATCGTAGACGGGTTTCGGGAGTTTCTTCGTGAATTATGAGTATAGATTATTGATTATCATATCCCTTACGAACCGTTTAGGTTCCGGAAGCGCATTCTTGGACCTACCGAACTCATACTCTTTTCCGTTCAATTTCACGATGTCTCAAAGGCAAGTATATATTTATGATTGTACGTTCTCAACTTTGAAAGTAAGATATATGAATGGCATGTTTATTTATATCCACTCTGGGGCGGGCCGACAGGTCCCCTGAGGGTTTCGTAGCCTTTGGTGCGATTCCACGGATAATTTGGGTTAACCACTCTGGGGCGGGCCGACGGGTCCCCTGAGGGTTCTGTAGCCTTTGGTGCGGTTCCATGGTTGATCATGTATGCATTGTTGTGATGCTATGAGATTTAGTTATTCCGGAATACTAGTCTTGAATTGATGTATTGACGGTTACTTTTACTTTATTGTCGAGGAGTATTGTGTTTCATACTTGATATACTTGCACTAGGCTAACCCCTTTATGGGGGAAATACTTTTTATGTATTTCAGGTTCCAAGAGAGAGGACAGGCAGGTATCTGGTCGGCATGAAGATGATGGGCAAGTGTGATAATGTGTCTTTCCTCCAGTTATGTTTTGAGTTTCTCCATTCAGCGTTGTTGTACTGGAATGGTTATTGAATACTCGAGTATTGTATTCCATTTTCCTTGATGTTCCGGCCTGTGTTTGCCGAGGTATCGATTTGTGTTGTGATGTCTTTGGATACATTGGACATATTTTGAATACCCTTTGTATTGTTCTTCATTCCATTGTATGTAGACCTTCTCGGTCAAAATTTATAGTTCCGCTTATGTTTAGCCTTGTGGGTCCCACGGTGGGGCTTACGGCGCTGTAATATTCCCTGAATAACTTGGGGGTGTTACAGAATATGGTATCGGAGCTTAGGTCTATGGATACCTAGGCTGTCGGCCTTTTGGGTCGATTGAGTCATCATTTGTCCACAGTATCACTACTCTGCCATCATCCCAGTGCGACCGGTACTTGTAGGACCTCTTACTCTTCTGTGTGTTTCCTTATTCGTTTTGCTTCTATTTTGGTATTCTTGAGAATCGGTCACTTCGATGACGTGCGGTTGAATTATACTTACGTGCCTTGTGTGTTCTTCAGTATGTCAGCTGGTAGGGGCCGAGGCCGTGGTCGTGGCTGTGGACGTGGACGAGGACGTGGCGCGGCCGTTTCTCGCCTGTTCAAGGGGTCAACCAACCCCGCTTTGTCGAACTCGGTGCATCGACACCGAAAGTCAAGACGACGACCGATCGCTGTGGGAACAAAGACGGACGTTGGAGTTGCTAATGTACTTCAACAATTGGCTAACCAGATGACCATTTTAGCCCAAACCGTTCAACTGAATAATCCAAACCCGAACGCGGATGCCTTGCTTCAGAATGTGATCCGTATGTACCCTCCACAGTTTGGCGGTGCCACAGACCCGTTAGGTTGGGAAGATTGGCTAGCGGAGTTGGAGAAAATTTTTGAAGCGGTTGATTGCCCCGAAGTAAGGAAAGTGCCGATTGCTCAGTATTTCCTCACCAAGGAAGCCGCTACATGGTGGAAAGTCATCAAGCCACAGGATCGTGTTTCCATGTGGGATGAATTTAAAGAGCTTTTGGAGGCCGAGTTTTGTCCTTGGCCGGTGCGAGAGGGCCGAATTCGAGCCTTTTTCGAGGCTAAACCGCAGAATATTCCTGTTTCACAAGCAATTGTAGAGTACAACCAATAATTGATCCACGTGAAGGATCAAGTACGGAACGAGCATGGTAAGATCCGTTATTTTGATATGCGGATGAATTTGGACTTACGGCGGTACATGGCCGGATTTGCTTGCACCACACTAAAGGAGTATCAGGACAGAGCTTTAGCCCATGATATGTTAAGCCCCGACAACGATACCATTGAAGAATCGAAGAAGCAGAAGGTTGCGGGGAATTTTTCTGGCTAAGAGTGGCAATTTCCAAAGGTCACAGACGACTAACCGTTCTACTGGACAGTCGTCACGTTCTGCTAAAGGAAAAAGGGGTTTCCGTTCTTCTTCGGGCACCACAAATCGTACGGTAACTTGCTATAATTGTGGTCGTCCAGGCCAGGTTAATTTGGAATGTAATTTTCCGCCATTGAAGTGTCACACTTGCGGACAGATGGGACATAGAGCGGCTTATTGTTCCGAACCAAATTAGACCTTGGACATTCGGGATTCTGCCCCAGCACCACTTGACCAAGGCGTTAATCAGCGGCAATCTTTTGGTCAATCTCAGCAGAATTTCGGCAGGGGCCGGGGAAGGGGTCAGAACACTGGATGGGGAAACTCTAGAGTCGGTTCGGTACAACCACGGGTCTATGAGATGCGTCGAACAGATGAAACCTATGCGGCGGTGGCTTCAGGTACCATTCATATTTTATCTCATCCAGTCCGTGTGCTTTTTGATACGGGTGCTACACATTCTTTTATTTCCTTGGAGTGTGTACGCCATAACTTGTATGACTGCTTGTGATCCCTTCATTGTGAAACTACCTAGCGGGGATAGAATTGTGGGGAACCGGGAGATTAGAGGTTTTCCGGTGATTATATTCGGCATGGAATGGTTATTGAATCTGATTGTAGTTGATATGGTAGGCGAGGACGTGATCCTCGGCGTGGATTGGCTTGATAGTCACCAAGCGATTATGAATTACGGTACTAAGGTTATCACCACGATGACTAAAGACGGATCCGAGTACTCATTTTTGGGACGTAAGTCAGGCCAAGCCAAGTTACTTATCAGCGCCATGAAGGCCGTAAAACTTTTGAATAAAGGTTGTACGGGCTATTGGTGTTATGCCTTGAAAATGGAAGGGAACGAAGTCGATTTCTCTTCGATTATGGTTGTTAATGAGTATCCCGAGGTTTTTCCAGATGATCTCCCGGGATTACCGCCAGATCGGGAGATAGAATTTTCTGTGGACTTAGAGCCAGATGCGGCTCCGATTTCTAAGGCACCTTATCGAATGGCACCTTCCGAGATGCAAGAATTAAAGAATCAGTTGGGAGAACTTATGTAAAGAGGGTACATCAGACCGAGCGCTTCGCCTTGGGGGGAGCCTGTTCTTTTTGTGAGAAAGAAGGATAGTTAACTACGTTTGTGCATTGACTACCGTGATCTGAACAAATCAAGAACAAGTACCATTTGCCTCGTATAGACGATTTATTTGATCAGTTGCAGGGGGCTGCAATTTTCTCGAAGATTGATTTAAGATCAGGGTATTATCAACTCAGGGTGAGAGAGTCCGACATTCCAAAGACGGCATTTCGGACGAGATATGGGCATTATGAATTTGTAGTTATGCCTTTTGGGTTGACTAATGCACCGGCAGTATTCATGCAGTGAATGAATAAGATTTTCATCGAGTATCTCGACAAATGTGTAGACCCGCAAAAGATTGAGGCAGTGCTAGATTGGGCACCGCCTAAAAATGTTAAGGAAGTTCGTAGCTTTTTGGGCCTTGCTGGGTATTACCGTTGGTTTGTCGAGGGGTTCTCGAAACTCGCTCGGCTGCTTACGAAATTACTCTAGAAGACTGAAAAGTTTGTTTGGTCTGATTAGAGACAACAGAGCTTCGATGAGCTGAAGAGACGTTTGACTTCAGCACCGATTTTAACTTTACCACATGGTAGTGAGGGCTTTGCAGTTTATAAAGACGCTTCGGGTCAAGGTCTTGGCTGTGTGCTTATGCAGCATGATAAGACGATAGCTTTTGCGTCACGACAACTAAAGCCGTATGGGATGAATTATCCTACTCACGATTTGGAATTGGCCGCAATTGTCTTTGCACTCAAGATTTGGTGGCATTATTTGTATGGTTCTCCGTGTCGGATTTATACCGATCACAAGGGCCTGAAGTATATTTTCAGTCATAAGGAGTTGAATATGAGACAGATACATTGGTTAGAGTTGATAAAGTATTACGATTTGGAAATTCTTTACCACCCCGGAAAAGCCAATGTCGTCGCGGATGCTTTGAGCCGCAAATCGGCATCTCTTCAAATGCTCGAGGTTCTTACATCTCAGACGAAAATTCGTCAGTATTTAATTGAGCAAGGGATAGAAGTTTGGCTTCAACGAGTACAGGGACAGTTGTGTACTCTCGAAATTACTTCGTCCTTGGTTGACGACATCAAAGGGAAGCAGTGGAGTGACCCGATGATTTCTCAACTGAAGGAAGATGTAATTAAAGGAAAAGCTCCTGCTTTATGGTTCACGAGGATAGTATTCTGAGATTTCAGGGCAGGCTTTGTGTTCCGAATGATCTAGAGTTGAGGTGGAGAATTCTACGAGAAGCCCATGCTATGCCTTACTCAATCCACCCCGGGACGAGTAAGATGTATAAGGACTTGAAACTAAATTTTTGGTGGAACAACATGAAGAAGGATGTCATGGAATTTGTACTACGGTGCTTGATGTGTCAACAAGTCAAGATCGAACATCAACGACCAGCGGGGTTGTTGAAACCGCTTCCATTCCCGAATGGAAGTGGGAAGACATCTCTATGGATTTCATCACTGGCATGCCGAGAACTCGGGCCGGAATGAATATGATTTGGGTAATTGTCGATCGGTTGACCAAGTCTGCACACTTCTTGGGTATTAATGACACTTGGGGACCGGATAGATTGGCCCGAACTTTTATAGCTGAGATCGTAAGGTTGCACGGTGCCCCCAAGACCATTGTTTCTGATCGAGACGATCGTTTCGTATCGCATTTTTGGTAGGCCGTTCATCAGGCTTTGGGTACTGAGTTGAGATTGAGCACTTCCTTCCATCCTCAGTCGGACGGTGAGACAGAGAGGACGATTCAGACATTGGAAGATATGTTGCGAGCTTGTGCCTTAGACTGGGGTAATCATTGGGAACTTCACTTATCGTTGATCGAGTTTGCCTATAATAATAGTTGGCATGCCTCGATCAAAATGGCACCCTTCGAGGCACTTTATGGTAGGCGATGTAGGTTGCCATTATGTTAGGACGAGGCTTCAAAGCTAATTGGAACGGAACCGGATATGTTGATGGAGACTAAGGAAAAGGTTTCTATTATCCGGGACCGATTGATGACTGCCCAGAGTCGTCAGAAATCTTATGCTGATACTCGTCGTCGACCCCTGGAGTTAGAAGTGGGGGACCATGTCTTACTCAAGGTGTCGCCGACCAGAGGAGTTTTCCGCTTCGGGAAAAAGGGGAAACTTAGTCCGATGTATATCAGACCTTTCGAGAGTTTGGACAGAGTTGGAGATTTAGCTTATCGCTTGGCGTTGCCCCCAGCTTTGAATCATGTCCATAGTGTTTTTCATGTGTCCCAGTTGAGAAAATATGTGCCGGATCCGAGCCACGTTATCGACTACAGTGAGATTGACGTAGCCGAGGATATTACCTTTCAAGAGAGATTCATGAGGATCCTTGAGCGTCGCGTGAAAAAACTTTGGCATAAGACAATTCCATTGGTTAAAGTACAATGGACGAGACATGGAGTCGAGGAGGCGACTTGGGAAACGGAAGAGAAGATACGGTCGGAGTACCCCAAACTTTTTATTTCTTAAGTTTCGGGACAAAACTTCTTTTTAGAGGGGGAGAATGTAATACCCGTACTTTTATTGACTGTCTGACCTTGCCGTTCTTCTTATTTTATCGCTCTCTAAACTCTTGGTGATGTGGTTGATATTGTTATAGAGTTTCGTATCTTGTTTGGATCACGATCGTGTTGTTTAGACCTTGCGGAAGTGTTCTGGGTCAGAGAAATAGCATACGCTAGGCCTAGGCTAACGCACGCTAATTCTGTTTGAGTAGCGCACGCTAGCTTTGAGCCATAGCGCGTGCTAAGGGACCAGTCAGGTCAGAACAAGTAACTCGGACTGCTCTCTGGACTGGCAATTAACGTGCACTAGGAGTTCGTTAGCACACACTATTCGTGGTCAGTAGCGTACGCTAACATCCGTCCGTAGCGCACGCTAACGGGCTCGTCGGCAGAGGCAGTGAGGTTGTCAGGTTTTCTGGACTATCAGGTAACGTACGGTAGGCTTCGGCTAGCGCACGCTAAAGCTGTAGCATAACGCACGCTAAGCCATAGCGGTAGCGCACGCTAAGGCTTGAGCAGGGCAGAGGATAGTAGGTCCTGGACTCCAGTTACTGGACGCCACTTTTTGGCTAGCGCACGCTAGAGAGAGGCGATTAGCGCACGCTAACGGGGTCGGCAGAAGCCACTGGACTACCCGGTGACCTCGCTAGCGCACTCTAATGAAGGAGGCGTAGCGTGTGCTAGACTGGGCAGATATATATCGGACAATTGACTTCCATTTCGTCATTTTTCATTCTTTTCACTTATTTTCGACGGGAGAAGCTCGGGAGAGGCAATTTTGGGTGATTGGAAGTGATTCTTCGTTGAAAAACAACATATTTGGTTGGAGAACAAGGATTTCACAACATCTAACCCATCCTAACGTCCAAATCAAGGTAAAAATCCTTAGAACCCTATTTTTGGGAATTTTGGGGTTTTTCCTAGATTCGTCCGATATTTCCGTTTTGAAGCTTTAGAACCTTGAGATTATGATGTATCTATTCCATATACATGTTTTTCCTACGATTTTACGGATTGGATTGTGCCGTTTTCGGACTTGTGAGAGTTTGGGCAATTTTCCAACCTCTAGTTGTTTATCCGTGTATTTTCGTGAATCGTAGACGGGTTTTGGGAGTTTTTTCGTGAATTATGAGTATAGATTATTGATTA
The DNA here is from genome assembly GCA_033398695.1 of Orobanche coerulescens. Lineage (NCBI taxonomy): Eukaryota > Viridiplantae > Streptophyta > Magnoliopsida > Lamiales > Orobanchaceae > Orobanche > Orobanche coerulescens. Next base: position 167,379,473 of record CM065805.1, on the reverse strand, counting down.
TCATATCCCTTATGAATCGTTTAGGTGCCGGAAGCGCGTTCTTGGACCTACCGAACTCATACTCTTTACCGTTCAATTTCACGATCTCAAAGGCAAGTATATATTTATGATTGTACGTTCTCAACTTTGAAAGCAAGATATATGAATGGAATGTTTATTTATATCCACTCTGGGGCGGGACGACAGGTCCCCTGAGGGTTTCGTAGGCTTTGGTGTGATTCCACGGATAATTTGGGTTAACCACTCTGGGGCGGGCCGACGGGTCCCCTGAGGGTTCCGTAGCCTTTGGTGCGGTTCCATGGTTGATCATGTATGCATTGTTCTGATGCTATGAGATTTAGTTATTCTGGAATACTAGTCTTGAATTGATGAATTGACGGTTACTTTTACTTTATTGTCGAGGAGTATTGTGTTTCATACTTGATATACTTGCACTAGCTATTCGATGGCTAACCCCTTTATGGGGGAAATACTTTTTATGTATTTCAGGTTCCAGGAGAGCGGACAGGCAGGTATCGGGTCGGCATGAAGATGATTGGCAAGTGTGATACTATGTCTTTCCTCCAGTTATGTTTTGAGTTTCTCCATTCAGCTTTGTTGTACTGGAATGGTTATTGAATACTCGAGTATTGTATTTTATTTTCCTTGATGTTCCGGCCTGTGTTTGCCGAGGTATCGATTTGTGTTGTGATGTCTTTGGATACATTGGATATGTTTTGAATACCGTTTGTATTGTTCTTCATTCCATTGTATGTAGACCTTCTCGGTCAAAATTTATAGTTTTGCATATGTTTAGCCTTGTGGGTCCCACGGTGGGGCTTACGGCGCTGTAATATTCCCTGAATAACTTGGGGTGTTACATATTGACCATTGCACCTTCACCAACGGAATAGTTTTACGTCTAAGTTGTTTCACCCGGCGTCCCAAGATCCGAATCGGTTTCTCTTCAAAGGTGACGTCGGACCCTAATGCAATCTCCCCGAAATCAATAATATTGCTAGGATCCGACACGTATTTCCTCAACTGTGAGACATGAAACACATTATGCACGTGACTTAACGACGGCGGAAGAGCCAAACGATAGGCGAGATCCCTAACCCGCTCCAAAATTTCAAAGGGTCCAACATACCTCAGGCTAAGTTTACCCTTCCGACCGAAGCGGTATACTCCTCGAGTTGGCGACACCTTCAGTAAAACGTGATTTCCAATTTCAAACTCCAACAGTCGGTGGCGCGTGTCGGCATAGGACTTCTGTCGACGTTGAGCCGTCATTAACCTGTCACGGATCAGAGCAATTTTTTCTCTCGTCTCGACTACCAAATACGGTTCAGTACCGATCAATTCAGACGTATCATCTCAACATAAAGGTGATCTACACCTTCGTCCGTACAAGGCCTCAAATGGGGCCATTTTAATCGAGGCGTGCCAACTGTTGTTGTACGTGAACTCGACTAATGGCAGATGTGACTCCCAATCATCCTTCCAGTCTAAAGCACATGCTCTCCACATGTCCTCCAGTGTTTGTATCATCCGCTCTGACTGTCCGTCTGTCTGAGGGTGATATGATGTACTGAGTCTCAACTCAGTTCCCAAGGCTCGATGAACGGCCTGCCAGAAATGTGATACAAACCGGCCGTCTCGATCTGAAACAATACTCTTAGGGGTCCCATGCAATCTCACGATTTCCGCAATAAATACCCGCGCCAATCTCTCCGGTCCCCAAGTATCCTTAATACCCAGAAAATGAGCATATTTGGTTAGTTGGTCGACGATGACCCAAATCATGTTCATTCCGGTCCTTGTCTTGGGCATACTGGTAATGAAATCCATAGAAATATCCTCCCATTTCCACTCCGGGATAGGAAGTGGTCGTAATAGCCTCGCGGGTCGCTGATGCTCGATCTTAACCTGTTGACAGGTCAAACACTTTGACACAAACTCGCTAACGTCTGTCTTCAAATTACTCCACCAGTAGTTACTCCTTACATCCTTGTACATTTTGCTTGTACCCGGATGTATGGAATAAGGCGTACTGTGAGCTTCTCCCAAAATCTTCTGTCTCAACTCAATATCGCACGGGACACACAACCTGCCGCGAAATCTTAAGATTCCAACATCATGAACCACAAATCCTGGAGCTTTTCCTTTCTCTACGTCCTCCCTCAACTAGACTAGGAACGGGTCCTCATACTGTTTCACCTTGATATCATCAATCAAAGACGAAGTGATCTCTAACGCACACAGCTGACCCTGAACTCTATGAACCCAAACTTCGATATTCTGACGAATCAAATCCTGCTGGATCCCGTTATGAGGCATAAGTACCTCTAACATCTGCAAAGCCATCGGCCTACGACTCAAGGCATCAGCCACAACATTCGCTTTGCCCGGATGATAAAGAATCTCAAGGTCGTAATCTTTAATTAATTCTAGCCACCTACGCTGCCTCATGTTCAATTCCTTTTGATTGAAGATGTACTTCAGACTTTTGTGATCCGTGTAAATCTTACACGATGTCCCGTAGAGATAATACCTCCAAATTTTTAAAGCGAAAACAACTGCAGCTAGCTCCAAATCATGTGTAGGGTAATTTGCTTCATATGGTTTCAACTGTCGAGAAGCATAAGCAATCACCCTATACCTCTGCATTAGAATACATCCTAGTCCGAGTCCCGAAGCATCACTATAGACAACAAAATCTTCAGTACCCTGAGGTAATGACAAAACTGGCGCCGAAGTTAACCGCCTCTTTAACTCATCAAAACTGTTCTGCCTCTCCACACTCCACTCGAACTTCTAGGATTTTTGGAGCAACTGAGTAAGTGGTCGAGCGATTTTCGAAAATCCCTCGACAAACCTACGGTAATACCCGACAAGTCCCAAGAAACTCCATGTCTCCTTCACATTCCTAGGTGGTTCCCATTCAATAATTGCCGCTATTTTCTGAGGATCCACCCGAACCCCTTGAGCTGAAATTACGTGCCCAAGAAAGGTTACTCTCTTAATCCAAAACTCACAGTTAGAAAACTTTGCGTACAGTTTCTCTATCCTCAAGGTGTTCAACACTATATGGAGGTGTTCAACGTGATCTACCTCGTTTTGTGAGTACATAAGAATGTCGTCAATGAAAACGACCACAAATTTATCGAGATAATCAATGAAAACTTTATTCATCAACTGCATCAATACGGCGGGAGCATTAGTTAGCCCAAACGGCATAACCACGAACTCGTAGTGACCATAACGGGTACGAAAAGCAGTCTTCGGAATGTCTGAATCCCGAATCCTAAGTTGATAACATCCCAAACGCAAATCGATTTTAGAGAAAACAGTAGCTCCCTGAAACTGGTCAAACAAGTCATCTATACGGGGCAACGGATACTTGTTCCTGATGGTCAGCTTGTTCAACTCCCGATAATCGATGCACAGACGGAACGAGCCGTCTTTCTTCTTAACGAAGAGGACTAGTGCACCCCAAGGTGATGCACTCGGTCAAATATACCCTTTGTCAAGAAGCTCGCCAAATTACTTTTTCAGCTCTAACATCTTAGTAGGCGCCATACGATACGGTGCACGAGAAACAGGTGATGCACTCGACTCAAGATCAATGGAAAACTCTACATCTCTAGATGGGGGTAAACCCAGGAGATCATCCGAAAATACATCAGGATACTCGCTCACGAATGGAATCGATGATAGATCAACTCCACTATCATCGGTACTCAAGGCATAGCACCAATAACCGATACAGTTTTGATTCAGTAATTTCATCACCTTGACGGCTAAAATCAATTTCCTAGAACTACCCAGCTTACGACCCACGAAAGTATGTTCGACACCATTCTCAGCTAATATAGAAATGGCTCGAGTCCGGTAATTCATAATAGCGTCATGCCGAACCAACCAATCATCTCCGAGAATCACATCTTCACCCTTCAGATCCACAACAATGAGGTCCGAAGGCCAATCCCGGCTCCCAATGTACACAGGGCAATCCCTAACCTCTCGATTACCAACCAAACGCTCCCTACTCGGAGTACCCATCACAAACGGTTCACACTTAATAAAACAATCAAGACCCAAACGATACATACAGTCAAGTGCAATAAAAGAATGTGTAGCTCCTGAATCAAATAATATAGAAATAGGCTGAGAAAGTATCTGCGAGGTACCTGCAGCTACCGGAGCCTTTGTATCATCCGCGTGCCTCATCTGATACACCCTCGGATGAACCGAACCCACACTCGAAGCAGTCTGACGATCTGACCGACCTCGGCCTCTGCCTCGTCCAAAAGTCTGCTGCGGCTGACTAGCTGTAACCCCCGGATTCACACTAGGAGTTGGTGCCGAATTATGTTGCTTGTTGAGCCTGGTGGAAGCCTCACAATAGGCAGCTTTGTGACCGGTCTGTCTGCACGAATAGCAAGTCGTAGGAGATACGGGACAATCTCTGAATTGGTGACCCGCTTGATTACAATTAAAACATAGTCCTCTACTAGATGAAAAAGGATTGTCCGGCCGTGTACTCGGAGCACTATAAGTTTGATGAACCGGTTTCCCGATAGCAGAGTGAGAAGCCTGAGGTTTACGAAATCCACTGCCCTTGTTTCTTGAAAAACCACCAGTCGTCTTCGGCTTCTTGTTCTCGGTGTCCGATACTGACGCAGAAATAACCATCTCAATGGCCAAAGCACAATCCTGGTATTCTTTCAAAGTGGTACATCTAAAGCCTGCCATACCCTCTCGAATCCTGGGTTTCATCCGCAAATCAAAATAACGGATTTTATCCGCCTCAGTCCTCACTTGCTCACGAACGTAGCCCAGTTGCTGATTATATGAAACGATAGCTTCAGTGATAGATACATCCTGTGGAGTCGCAGTAAAGAAATCTGCAATGCGTTTCTCCTTAACTGGCCAGGGACAATACTCTTCTTCCACGGCAGCTTTAAACTCGGCCCAGGTGGCCATGCAATCTGTAGGCCCCATAGCTTCCCACCAGTCTGCGGTTTCCTTATCAAGAAAGTATTGAGCAATAGGAACCCGTCTCATTTATGGGCAAGCAATAGCATCGAAGATTTTACCAAACTCGAACAACCAACCCTCCCATCCCAACGTATCAGACGCCTCATCGAAACAGGGAGGTTGCATCTTCATCACTCCCTGAAGCCACTTAGTAGCCCCCGCAATCTCATCTGTCGGCTGGTCACGGTGCCCAGCCTCATTCAGCTGAACTAATTGTGCTGCTACATGTTGAAGTATAGCAGCTATGCCGGCATTCACATTAGTCTCAGCCGATGGTTCTTGATTAACAGAAGGATCTGGCTGACCGCCAGGATTCAAAGGGTCGGTGTTTGGCACCGTACGGGTCGCCGATCCAGATGTGGCACTAGGAGGCGTATCAGGCTCAAGAATAATGCCACGTCCACGGCCTATGCCGCGACCACGTCTGCCACGCCCTCTCATCATGCTAAAAGATAAAATTGTTGAAAATTATCAGCATAGTTCACAATTCTAGGAGTTCAGGTTTATAACACTACGAAAGCAATAAAATATATGAAGAGTTTTAAGAAGTCTTACTACCACAGGGTACACGGGTCGACAGCAGCGCCAGATGTTAAGCTCGTTCAGTTTACATGACTCTAAGGACTTGACAGACCCAATAACCAAAGGCCTATGTATTTCCGAACCTAGGCTCCGATACCATAAATGTAACACCCCAATTCTCTTACGGGTAATTACACGCCGTAGGACCCACCAGGGCCTACCAGGCTGACATTACAAACATACACAATAACTCAATAATACGAAGACATAAACAAAAATAAAGTGGGACCGTGGCCTCGGCCAAAATGTGCAAGTTCAGTACAATTCAAAATATAATCCAAAGACATCCCTCGACCGACAACATCGAAATTCAGTACATATTAAAATGAAATGAAGACAGACACATTTCAAAACACTGACTCGAGCTCTTTAACATCTCGGCTACCCGTCAACTCCGCGTGGACCACGTGTATGCTCCTGATTCTCAATACCACCTGAAATGCGTAAACATTCTACCCCAACGAGGGGTTAGCAACAACAGCTAGTGCAAGTACAGTATTACAGTATTTTAACATACAGGCATTTCCAAAAATCATTTATAAAACATTACATAATCATGATATTCCGGAATGTCTAACATCATTTATCAATCAAAAATATCTCTCAAGGTAATTCTCGCGCAAGACCACTCGGCCAAGTCCCTATGGGCCCCGTCGAGCTAATCCCCAGGTGAGAATACCTTCCTTCGAAGGTAACCCTCGCGCAAGGCCACACGGCCAAGTCCCTGTGTGCCCCGTCGAGCAACCCCAGGTAAGAGTACCCCGAGAACATCCATGTAACACTTAAACATCACAATATCATTACCGAAATGCATGCCATAATATAAAGCAATAAGGTACTTGCCTTGGTTCCTAAAATACGAAGTGGACGACGAACGAAAAAGGCTTCGATCCGAATTAACTCCAACTCCCGATCCTAACAACAATAGAGATCCAATCAACTACAATCCCACTGAAAATCTCGAATCATACGACGTTCTACCCTTAGGGACAATACACCAAACACTATGAAGGCATAAGGGTTAAACTTGATTAACGAAGGGGAAAAACTCGGAATTAATCCACAAAACTTCTAGGAAAACATAAAACCATGATTACCCAACTATAATCCATTATCAATCGAAGCAAAAACGAAAGGAGAAATGAATTATAGCCAAGAACCCTAAAGTTAGGTATAATGTCAAAATACCTCAATTCAACAATGGAATGGTGGAAGGAAGATGGTTGATTCGTGCTATAATCTCTAATTCTGAGTTATATGATGATAGAATGAAATATCTGAGTGAAATCGCCCAAAATCACCAAGGAGGAGTGGAGAGCCGAGAGGAAAAGAGGAAATGGGGTTGAAACCCGTGTCTGTCCTATTTATACTCAGACGGAACACAACAAACGACCCAACCAGCGCCGTGATTACCGCCGTTTTGCAAGTCAGCGAGTGCACCTGTGCGACCCGGCGCACAGACACGGCGCAGAATGCCGCAGGTCTAGCGCCGTTTCGTGAGACAGTGAGCACCCCTGTGCGACACGGCGCAGAATGCCACGAGTCTAGCGCCGTTTCGCGAGACAGCGAGCACCCCTGTGCGACACGGCGCATAATGCCGCGGTTCTTGCGCCGTTTTGCACAGGTCATGCCAGACAGCCTCCTGTCACATGACGACGCTACCAAAACTGAAAAAGACGATAAAACCATAACACGACATGCCAACCCAACGGTCCGAGAAAACACAAACACGAAAATAATATCCAGTAAACCGGAACGGTCCGAGGTAACCAACCAAAATCGAACAATAATAACTAAATCGGGAAAATAAAAGGTACGAATATTACAGGTAGGAGTGGCTATACGAGACACAGCGGGTAAAATGTTGGCTTGGCGACAACGTAAGCTTCTATACATACTTTGCGCAGAAATTGCTGAGTCCTTTGCTGTCAAAATTGGACTCGATTTGGCATTTTCGCTTGGGTTCCAAGATGTGATTCCAGAGAGTGACTGTTCGGAGGTGATTAAAGCTATTACGTTTACTACTACCTGCTTAGCATCTGGAGGGCGCATTGTGGAAGAAGTCAAAAATAAAGCTACCTTGTTTATCACAATTACTTTTACTAATGTTCTTTGTTCTGCAAATACATTGGCTCATGACTTGTCTAAGTGTGTAGTTAGTGATAAGGATGGTCTTACGGAGATGCCTTATTAGTTCAGCTTTCTCCCATCTGAACTGATTTTTCATGTAGTTGGTAGTTTTGGTTTTGAACTGATGTAGTTGGTAGTTTTATGATTGGATGGTTTTTTAAATTGGTATGTTGGCATTTTTAATGGGAAATTCAATATTTAAAGTTTATGTTTTTATTTTGTTAAACTAAGGTGTTATCTTAGGTATAATATATATGTTACGACTGTCTTGCATTGGCAACACACAGGGTGTTGCAGTTGGTAAAATAGGTGTTACATTAGACTAACTAATGTTTGGATATCTTGTGGGGTCCACAAAGTGGATCCCAGTGGACCCCAGGCATTGGGCCCCATGTGGGCCCTACCTGTGGGCCATATCAAGGTGGACCCACAAAGTGGGCCTATATGTGGGCCCATGCCCACCAACGAGCCACATATGGGCCCACTTTGTGGGGCCCATTTGTTTAATACCCGGTTGTAATTCAGTCATTATCATTCAGTAATTATCATTCAGTAATTATCATTCAGTAATTGTCACTCAGTAATTATTCACTCATTAATGATCATCCATCGTTCATATTCATTCATTGTATTCACCGATCAGAGTATTCGTATCATACATCAGTTATTATTCGTCTTTCTACCTGGTTGGAGGATCGAACCGTGGTTATCATCATTATCTTCGTCGTAATGGGCTGTGTGTGAGGAGAAGCGCACGCTACGTACTCTGTTTAGCGCGCGCTAATTGAGTATGGGTAGCGCACGCTACCTCTTAGCATTAGCGCACGCTAGCGTGGTTCAGGCAGACAGTCCAGTGGGCACTGGACTGCAGTTAAGTTGTAGTAGCACACGCTACGAATGGTAAGTAACGCGCGCTAGTAAGTTTGGATAGCGCATGCTATGCAGTCAGTGTAGCGTGCGCTAACGATGATCAGGAAGAGTCCAGTAGGGTACTGGACTGATCGGGAATAATTCATAGCTCACGCTATGAGTAGATATTAGCGTACGCTAATGGTGTAGTAGCGCACGCTGAATTTTGTGTGTAGCGCGCGCTATCGCGAGTAGGTCAGAGGACAGAGGGTTCTGGACTTCAGTTACTAGGCATCAGATATTATGTTAGCGCACGCTAACATTTTGGGTTTAACGCACGCTAACGAGGCAGTCAGTAGGCACTGTACTGTTCGGTTAACCCGCTAGCGTACGCTAAATATCAGGGCTTAGCGTGCACTAAACTGGAACAGTATATATTGGACAATGCAGTCCAAATTCGTAATTTGTCATTCCCTCTTCACTCCTTCGACGATTCCGGGCGATTTCGGGCGTTTTGGAGAGATTTCTTCGAGATGAATCCATCTATCATCATTTTCAAGCTTATCATTTGGATTAATCATCATTTCATCCTCTCCAACACATCAAATCAAGGTAATGATTTCTTGGATCTAGAATTTCGGATTTTGAATGTTTTCCTTCCGATCTCTTCGTGTAAGCTTGGTTTTAAGTTGGAAATATGTTAGATATGGATTATCTACCTTGGATAAATGTCTTCCTATGGATTTAATGGCATATATTTTGGATTTCATGATTTGTTGGGGTTTGATTCAAGAATACTTTAGAGATGACTTTGATAATTGGGGGTTTTCGATTAGATGTTGTCGTTAACTCGATTTGTGGATTCCTATTGGATTATTGATATCATTGATGGTGTTTTGTGGGATTGAACTACTTATTTTGGAGGTTGGTTTTGTTATATTTGGGATTTGTTATAACAAGGGTTGATGTTCGCTAAGTGTTTGTTTGAATGCCTCAATGAGTTTGGATATTGTTATGTCGACCTTTGAGTTGGCCACGATTCATGCTTTATACGTATATTGAGCGAGTTATTGGTAATTGTGTTTCAAGGTTGTCCGAACGACCGACATCTCATTTTAGGACAATGTTCGAGGAAGGACATTCTTCACCGGTGTTGAGTAAGTTAATTCTTACCCGGTTAAAAGGATATTCATTCCTTTCATTGTTGTTCATTCATAATCATAATTCATTCATAATGTCTTAACCGTATTGAGTCTTGTAATTGGCAAATAATCACCTCATTCATGAGGAACAACGGTTCCAATCATTCTATTGAGCTCTTATTCATTTCACTATCATTTCATCTCGGTGAGTCATTCTTGACTTTGCCGGATTGTTTCATTAATATTCTTCATGGTCATTCTTGTACATATGACCTTTTGGGTTCATATTGCATGGCCCGGGTGGGGATGTGTGGAATTTTTAGTCGGGAATGTGATAGTCATGTGATTGGGTTCACCGATACATTGGACTGTGCACACGGTAACGTACCTCCTTGAGACCAATTAGGTACAAGGGCGGGTGTGTCCGAACACTCGTCTTGTGCACTTGCACATACCATTACGGGCGTACTATGATGCCCCTCTTCAGCTTAATTTCATAATTAAGATATATCATGATTATGTTAATTCAACTCTTGAGGATTGTTGTTCTGTGTAACTAACCCCGTTGGGGGATGTTGTTTTCAGATCATGGCAAGGCTAAGGCACGGGAAGAGAATGTTGACGGCGAGGAGTCCCAGTGATACTAGTAGGGGGCCCCAGACCTTTCAGTCATTCATGTTTTCTTCATTTTATTTGTGCTGCAGATTTCCGTTTGGATGTTCATTTTCATTCGGTGTTGTATATTTTATCTTCATATAAAATATACTTGTATTCTGTATTTTCCTAAGTGTGTTGTACTTGAAACTCCTCATCGGAGTAATTAATGATATAATGTGGTTCGGTACTACAATTATATTACTTAATTCATTAATTTTCATTCGCCTAGTGGGTCCTAGTCGGGGTCCACGGCACTGTAATACTCGCCTAGTTAGGGGTGTTACAGAGTTGGTATCGGAGCGTGGTATTGAATACTACCTTCCGAGTCATATCTCATTTGAAATCATCGTTCATCATACTAGTATCACTGGACTTTCGCATCACGTGTGACCTGTGCAAGAGTCGAGCCCCTCAGACCAAAGAACAATAAGATTTCTGACGCCATGGTATAATTTCTGGCAATAAGAATCACTCATTCATCATTCAACAGTCAACAGTCCTCAACCATCATTTTCATTTTTGATCATGTCGATCATGTTAACTCATTAATAACTCAGTTCATTTCATTGTTCAGTTGTTGATCTTGAGGATCATATCATTAATCTTGTTAACTTGTTCAAGATAATCATTTCAAGAATTTCATCAGATAATCACGTCACTTCAGTTGATCACTCATGTAATCATTGTGTTTGAGCGCGTATGCTTATTTTCATCATTTCAAAATGTAATCATAATGTGATATTCATGCGAGATATATAATCATCTTGTGACTTTCCCACTTCAGTATGGAAAGAGCTGGCAGAGGACGCGGGGGAAGAGGTCGCGGTGTGGGCCGAATCCCGAGAACTCGTGTGAATACACGTGCGAACGCGAGGAATAATGCTAATTCATCGAGCAGCGACACTGCCACTCATTCTCCTGGAAATGATCATTCACTGTCAGGGAGTCGTACCCAGGACACAGCTCATTCAGAAGGTGTTCGGGTTGATCCACTCGTGTTTATGCAGGGCATGATGGACCAGATGACTCAGATGGCATGCCTCATGGAGACGATGCAGAACTCAGCTACTCAAAATCAGCAGGCTCCTCCGCCGCCACCCCAGAGGCAAGAGAGGAGTGTGAGTAGTATTCTTGGTGACATCTCTCGCCAGAGACCACCTACTTTTGAGGGCTCATCTGAGCCGGCGGATATTGTTCATTGGCTCGAGCATTTCGAGAAGTTGTTTGCCATGGTGGAGTGTCCCGAAGGACACAAAGTTTCAATTGCGGCTTACTATCTGGGTATGAGCGCTCATTTATGGTGGTTATCATTGAAGCCCACCGACGGATCTTGTACTTGGGATCAATTCAAGACTCTCATGATGGAGAGGTATTATCCGGCCGCACTCAGAGAGGCCAAGTTATCATAATTTCTCACTCCCGACCTCTCAGCGGACGATGATGTTCTCGCCATCGCCGAGAAATTTCAGGAGCTTCTTCCTTTCGCCTCGTCTATTATTCACTCTGAGGCGGACAAGATCAAGTATTTCAGAAGAGATTGAAACCTCGTATGCGGATGCAGTTGCTTAATCACAATTGCACCACTCTGGACGAATTCATCAAGAAAGCTCTTACTTATGAGCTTACTGCTAAGGAGATTGCTAAGCAACAACCTTCATCTGCTGGCAAGAAGTCTAAGAATCGTAATCAGTCTGAAGGCAGTCAGGCAACCTTCAAGAAGCCTCGTGTAGGCCCTGCTTTTTCTGAACGACTTCCTATGGCACCTAGACCCGCGGAATCTCAGTCCCGAGCGGCCAGTTCGGCCATCACCTATTTCAACTGTGAAGAACAGGGTCATTTCAGCACCAAGTGTCCGAGGCAGACTGTCACGTGCCATAACTGTGGGGTTGCTGGGCATAAGGCCCGTTTTTTCCGAAGAGACTCTAAACCTACTCCGGCGTCATATCAGGCCCCGAGACAGTCAGTGATTCAGAATCAGGCCACTCAGTCCGCGTCGTTCAAGATGACGGGAGCAAACAAAGGCGGAGCCAAGAGCTATCAGACGGGAGCATCCGGTTCGAGGGCTGGCAAGACCCGAATTTATGAGATGAAGAAGACCGACGATTCGGAGGCCCAGATGATCTCAGGTACACTCGAAATTCTATCTCAACCTGTGTATACCCTTTTTGATACTGGTGCATCGCATTCATTCATTTCCGAGTCATGTTTGAGTAGACTACGTCTGGGTAGTGCTACTAGTTGTGAGCCTTATGTCATTGGTCTACCTGATGGTAGAAGAATTATCGGGAATCGTGAGATTGAGGATTGTCCGATTCAGTTTCATGGCCGTGATTGGTTAGCAGACCTAGTCATGGTAGATTTTACCGAGAGACGACGTCATCTTGGGTATTGACTGGATGGATCGTCACGATGCCTTTATTAGTGTTCGTAAACGTATGGTCACTATCATTTCAGACGATGGGGTCGAATGTGTATTTCAGGGAGGTAATCCCAGCTGTTCCGGGAGAGTCATCAACTTGATGAAAGCAGTGAAATTACTCAATTAGGGGTGTGTCGGTTATTGGTGCTATATGACCAAGACCGAGAAACCATCAGTAATGTTTACGGATATATCTATAGTGAGAGAATATGCCGATGTATTTCTAGACGAGTTACCTGGTTTGCCTCCACAAAGAGATGTGGAATTCACGATTGAGTTAGAGCCTGGTACGTCCCCAATATCGAAGGCACCGTACCGGATGGCCCCGACCGAAATGCAGGAGTTGAAGAATCAATTAGAGGATTTGATCGAGAAGGGTTATATTCAACCGAGTGCGTCCCCGTGGGGAGCACCAGTGTTATTTGTCAAGAAGAGGGATGGTTCATTTCGCTTGTGTATTAATTACCGGCACTTGAACCGGGTGACGATCAAGAATAAATATCCTCTACCCCGTATCGATGATCTTTTGGATCAACTTCAGGGAGCTTCAGTATTTTCCAAGATCGACTTAAGATCTGGATATCATCATTTACGAATTCGAGAGTCGGATATCGCAAGGACGGCGTTCCGAACACGCTATGGTCATTATGAGTTTGTGGTAATGCCGTTTGGGTTAACTTATGCACCTGCGGTATTCATGGAGTTAATGAATCGGGTTTTCATCGACTATTTAGATCAGTTCGTGGTTGTCTTCATTGATGACATTTTAATTTATTCTCGTGACCGGGAGGAGCACGAGTTTAACCTTCATCAGGTGCTCGACGTGTTGAGACGAGAGCAACTTTATGGAAAGTTTTCCAAATGTGAGTTCTGGATGTCCGAAGTGACATTTCTAGGATATGTAATTTCATCAGACGGAGTTTGTGTCGACCCTCAGAAGACGGAGGCGATCCGAGATTGGCAACCTCCGAAAAATGTTAAGGAAATCCGAAGTTTCCTCAGATTAGCTGGTTATTATCGGCGATTTGTGGAAGGATTTTCTAAAATTGCTCAACCCATGACGAACCTTTTACGGAAGGATAAGAAATACACGTGGTCCGACGCGTGTCAACAGAGTTTTGAGGAACTCAAAAGCCAGTTAATTTCAGCACCTGTCCTTTCCTTGCCACAAGGGACGGAAGGATTTGTGGTTTATAGTGACGCATCTGGACACGGTCTTGGATGTGTATTAATGCAGAACAGGAAAGTTATTGCTTATGCTTCACGGCAATTGACACCTTACGAGGTTAATTATCCAACCCACGACCTGGAGCTAGCAGCCGTGGTGTTCGCATTGAAGATTTGGCGTCATTATCTTTATGGAGTTACCTGTCAGATATTCACCGATCATAAGAGTTTGAAGTATATATTTACTCAGAAGGAGTTAAATATGCGATAGAGGCGGTGGTTGGAACTAATCAAACATTATGATATTGAGATACTTTACCACCCGGGCAAGGCGAACGTTGTCGCCGACGCCTTGAGTCGTAAGTCTGTTCAGGAGCAGATGCTTGCTCGACACGCTCGAAGGAACTTCAGCAGGAATTTCTGAGACCCGAGATCGAGGTCTAGTTACAGCGAGTACAAGGGCAACTTTGTACGTTAGAGATTTCATCGCCACTTGAGGAGGCGATCAGGGAGAATCAGGGTTCGGACCCATTTTTGTTACGCATTTGAGATGATGTGGCTCAAGGGAAATCCCCTGGATTTGTGGTCCACGAGGATAGACTTTTGCGATTTAAGAATCGGTTATGCGTACCGGCGAACGACGAGTTGAAAAACTCGATTTTGAGAGAAGCTCATGCTACCCCTTATTCCATTCATCCGGGGTCTAGCAAGATGTACAAACACTTGAAACAAAATTTCTGGGGGAGTAATATGAAGCGAGAAGTCGCGGAATTTGTTTTAAGATGCTTAACCTATCAGCAAGTCAAAATAGAACATCAGCGATCGGCGGGTTTGTTGAAACCGCTCCCTATTCCAGAGTGGAAGTGGGAAGATATTTCTATGGACTTCATCACGAGTTTGCCAATGAGTTGTCGTGGCATGAATACAATTTGGGTAATTATGGACCGCTTAACTAAATCAGCTCATTTCCTTGAGATTAAGGATACGTGGGGTCCCGAGAGACTTGCCCATTTGTTCATCAAAGAGATAGTGAGATTGCACGGTACTCCTAAGAGTATCATTTATGATCGTGACGGGCGATTCTTGTCATATTTTTTGAAATCAGTTCATCGTGCTATGGGAACTCAGATTAATCTCAGCACAGCTTTTCATCCTCAGTCCTACGGACAATCGGAGAGGACTATTCAGACAATGGAGGACATGTTGAGGGCATGCGTCATCGATTGGAAATATGATTGGGAAGCTCAACTACCGTTGATCGAGTTCACGTACAATAATAGTTGGCATACTTCGATTAAGATGTCACCTTACGAGGCCTTGTACGGTCATCGCTGTCGATCTTTTTTGTGTTGGGATGACTTATCAGAATCAATCGGCACCGAGCCCGATATGCTTATAGCCGCCCGTGAGAAGGTAGCTTTGATCAAGAGTCGTTCGTTGACCGCTCAGAGTCGACAGAAATCATACGTAGATAATCGTCGTCGGCCATTAGAGTTCGAGGCGGGTAACCATGTTTTGGTCAAGGTATCCCCGAGTCGAGGTATCTTCCATTTTGGGAAGAAGGGAAAGTTGAGTCCAAGATTCATTGGACCGTTTGAGATTTTAGATCGAGTAGGTGAGCTAGCTTATCGATTTGCCTTAACTCCGGCGTTGAGCCGAATTCATAATGTGTTTCACGTCTCTCAGATGCGGAAGTATGTTGCCGACCCGAGTCACATACTTCAGTTCGACGAAATCGAGATCGTGGATGATCATTCGTATGAGGAGCGTCCTATACGAGTCTTAGAGCGGTGAATCAAACAGTTGAGGAACAAGACGGTTCCTTTGGTTAAGATCCAGTGGTCTAGACACGGAGTCTAAGAGGCTACTTGGGAAACCGAGTATAGTATGCGGGAGAGTTATCCCGAGTTGTTTGACCCTTAGCTTCGGGGATGAAACTCTTTTAAGGGGGGGTGTATGTAATACTCGGTTGTAATTCAGTCATTATCATTCAGTAATTATCATTCAGTAATTGTCACTCAGTAATTATTCACTCATTAATGATCATTCATCGTTCATATTCATTCATTGTATTCACCGAATAGAATATTTGTATCGTACATCAGTTATTATTCGTCTTTCTACCTGGTTGGAGGATCGAACCGTGGTTATCATCATTATCTTCGTCGTATGGTCTGTGTGTGAGGAGTAGCGCACGCTACGTACTCTCTTTAGCGCGCGCTAATTGAGTACGGGTAGCGCACGCTACCTCTCAGCATTAGCGTACGCTAGCGTGGTTCAGGCAAACAATTCAGTGGGCACTGGATTGCAGTTAAGTTGTAGTACTGCACGCTATGAATGGTAAGTAATGCGCGCTAGTAAGTTTGGATAGCGCATGCTATGCAGTTAGTGTAGCGCGCGCTAAGGACGATCAGGCAGAGTCCAGTATGGTACTGGACTGATCGGGAATAATTCATAGTGCACGTTATGAGTAGATATTAGCGTACGCTAATGGTGTAGTAGCGCATGCTGAATTTTGGGTGTACGCACGTTATCGCGAGTAGGTCAGAGGACAGAGGGTTCTGGACTTCAGTTACTGGGCATCAGATATTATGTTAGCGCATGCTAACATTTTGGGGTTAACGCATGCTAACGAGACAGTCAGTAGGCACTGTACTATCCGGTTAACCCGCTAGCGCACGCTAAATATCAGGGCTTAGCGTGCGCTAAACTGGAACAGTTTATATTGGACAGTGCAGTCCAGATTCGTCATTTGTCATTCCCTCTTCACTCCTTCGATGATTCCGGGCGATTCCGGGAGTTTTGGAGAGATTTCTTCGATATGAATCCATCTATCATCATTTTCAAGCTTATCATTTGGATTAATCATCATTTCATCCTCTCCAACACATCAAATCAAGGTAATGATCTCTTGGATCTAGAATTTTAGATTTTGAATGTTTTCCTTCCGGTCTCTTCATGTAAGCTTGGTTTTAAGTTGGAAATATGTTAGATATGGATTATCTACCTTGGATAAATTTCTTCCTATGGATTTAATGGTATATATTTCGGATTTCATGATTTGTTGGGGTTTGATTCAAGAATACTTTAGAGTTGACTTTGATAATTGGGGGTTTTCGATTAGATGTTGTCGTTAACTTGATTTGTGGATTCCTATTGGATTATTGATATCATTGATGGTGTTTTGTTGGATTGAACTACTCATTTTGGAGGTTGGTTTCGTTATATTTGGGACTGGTTATAACAAGGGTTGATGTTCGCTAAGTGTTTGTTTGAATGCCTCAATGAGTTTGGATATTGTTGTGTCGACCTTTGAGTTGGCCACGATTCATGCTTTATACGTATATTGAGCGGGTTATTGGTAATTGTGTTTCAAGGTTGTCCGAACGACCGACATCTCATTTTAGGACGTTGTTCGAGGAAGGACATTCTTCACTGGTGTTGAGTAAGTTAATTCTTACCCGGTTAAAAGGATATTCATTCCTTTCATTGTTGTTCATTCATAATCATAATTCATTCATAATGTATTAACCGTATTGAGTCTTGTAATTGGCAAATAATCACTTCATTCACGAGGAACGACGGTTCCAATCATTCTATTGAGCTCTTATTCATTTCACTATCATTTCATCTCGGTGAGTCATTCTTGACTTTGTCGAATTGTTTCATTAATATTTTTCATGGTCATTGTTGGGCTTCGGTCCAGCATCCTGCCTTCATGGTCTTAAAAATGCGCGAGGCGCGGCTTGCGATTCGACCTGTGAGATCTGCACTAGAAAGTTGTTAAATGAATTGATTTGGACTACTCATACCAACAAGATGCATCTTCTTTTCTGGTAGCCATCTCATATAAACTCTAAAGTTAAGCGTGCTTGGCCTGGAGTAGTTATGGGATGGGTGACCCCCTGGGAAGTTTCTCAGGTGCGCGTGAGTGAGGACAAAGCGCGCTAGAAAAGACTCGTGGTGGTACAGTGAGGATAGTCTTCATCATTTCTTGGGACCAACAATTGGTATCGGAGCAGGTCACGGGTGCGGATTCCCTCAGAGTATCCTAAAAAAATAGAGGCTGCCAGAATGTTGGAACTGAGAGGCGGGCATGCAGCAAATATTGCCACTTGGCCGAATCGAGATGTCAAAAGCTGGAGGTTGTCAGCCTTGGAGGGCTATGTGATCAAATCTAGTATGTTGGAACTGAGATACTGGCGCAGCGGAAGTAAACGGAGGTGGAACATATGCTGATGTTAAGTGTTGGAGGACTGTGTGAATGAATCTAGCCGCTAGAGAGATGTGTGATCAAATCTAGTTCGCGGAGGTTTCCATACTTTGGGGCTGAAATGCTGGCAGATACTGGGAGGGGGATTGTTGGGCTTCGGTCCAGCATCCTGCCTGCATGGTCTTAAAAATACGCGAGGCGCGGCTTGCGATTCGACCTGTGAGATCTGCACTAGAAAGTGGTTAAATGAATTGATTTGAACTACTCATACCAACAAGATGCATCTTCTTTTCTGGTAGCCATCTCATAGAAACTCTAAAGTTAAGCGTGCTTGGCCTGGAGTAGTTATGGGATGGGTGACCCCCTGGGAAGTTTCTCAGGTGCGCGTGAGTGAGGACAAAGCGCGCTAGAAAAGACTCGTGGTGGTACAGTGAGGATAGTCTTCATCATTTCTTGGGACCAACAGTCATTCTTGTCCATATGACCTTCCGGGTTCATATTGCGTGGTCGGGTGGGGATGTGTGGAATTTTTAGTCGGGCACATGATAGTCATGTGATTGGGTCGTGAGACTAATTAGGTACAAGGGCGGGTGTGTCCGGACACTCGTCTTGTGCACTTGCACATACCATTATGGGCGTACTATGATGCCCCTCTTCAGCTTAATTTCATAATTAAGATATATCATGATTGTGTTTATTCAACTCTCGGGGATTGTTGTTCTGTATAACTGGCCCCGTTGGGGGATGTTGTTTTCAGGTCATGGCAAGGCTAAGGCACGGGAAGATAACGTTGACGGCGAGGAGTACCAGTGATACTAGTAGGGGGCCCAGTCCTTTCAGTCATTCATGTTTTCTTCATTTTATTTCCACTGCAGATTTCCGTTTGGATGTTCATTTTCATTCGTTGTTGTATATTTTATCTTCATATAAAATATACTTGTATTCTGTATTTTCCTGGGTGTGTTGTACTTGAAACTCCTCATCGGAGTAATTAATGATATAATGTGGTTCGGTACTACAATTATATTACTTAATTCATTAATTTTCATTCACCTAGTGGGTCCCAATCGGGGGTCCATGACACTGTAATACTCGCCTAGTTTGGGGTGTTACAATTTGTTTTTCTATATGTTTTGTGAAATCATAAAGTCTGTTGCAACACAGAATTGATGTTGCTGTAGGGTCCTCATGACGTTGCTGTAGAGTTCTTTGGTAACGAGTTTGTTTATATTAGTTTAGGCTGCTTATCTTGTTGCCTTTGAGTCCAAAGGCTACTGCTCACGGAGCAACTTAGCTAAAGTGTTACCTTTGCCCATTTTGGGTTTGTGGCAACAGAAAATTGGGTCTAAGGTAACACAGTTATGTGGTTGCCAAAGGCCATTTATGGCGTAGTGCCAGTATCCTCCGAGAAGCTCATCTTTTCACGACCGCTACAAGCTCGATAGCCCAAAAACCTAAAAAGAAAGCCCACGACGGGTTCAGCCATAATACTCAACAATGATAATAGTCACATCACATCAATAATCACATACCAATGGGATACTAAGTAAGAATACTGCCAAAGTAATTTTACCCCCATAACTTTACCAGATATTCACAATTCATAACCTCAACCACACGATAAGCTCATACCTAAACATATGTACTGTATCTCAACAATACCCAAGGTTCTCAAAACATTATCAAAACTTACTGTTACGAAATCTACTAACTCTGTCCAACCCAATCCATCGGGTAACCTCATCACATCTCAACACAATAATCGATTGTCCATCAAAAGACAATTACCAAAGGAAATACGGGGCATACCGCAAGATGCACAATACCACGACAATCATGTCAGTCTAATCCGAGATCATATCAATACATCATACGGACACGGTCCTAACACAAGACCTACAAATGTATATTCATGCGACAACATCAATATGCTCAAAACAATAACAACAATATATACTCAGTGGAAATCCTATGATCCAGCGCCCATCAGCATAGATCCAAGATGATCCTACTAGATCAACACGAGGTGGATAACCAACAATATACATATGCACAACAACAACACATGGTAAAACCAACGATGCGAATCCACATGATTCCATCAACACAACACAGGGTAATCCAACGATCCAGTGCCCTCAGCATAGATCCCAAGATGATCCCGTTGGACCAACGTGAGGTGGAAAAAAACTCGTCCAATGATCCAGCGCCCTCAACATAGATCCCAAGATGATCCCGTGGGATCAACACAAGGTGGACATCTGATCCAGTGCCCGCAGCATAGATCACACGATCCCATCAGATAAATACAACATATTAGGGGTGGATTCGGTTCCATTCGATTCGGTTTTTGATCGAAACCGAGAATCGAACCAAATATTCGGTTTCGGTTTGGTTTGGTTCTTTTTGAAGTCCGGTTCGGTTAAGTGCGGTTTTTTAAATATTCGGTTCAGTTTCGATTTGGTTTGATATTTTTTCGGTTCTTCACAATATATATTCAAATATTATATGCAATAGATTAAAATATATATAACAACAAGCCAACAAGAGTTATATATATGTTCAAGATAAAAGTTAGAGTTGCATAGCAACTTACAAATATCTCAAAACATATAACAATCATAAATCACAGTAGCTCATTCTCTCAACCTAAATTAATTGAATCACAAATTATATGAGCAATTTATCGGTCCTCCTTGGACCCATGAGGGTCTTACAAAAGAAAAACGAATTATACTAAAATTTGAAACACACCAAAAATCACAAAAACAAGGTCATTTTAGTATGTTGAAATTTGACTTCGGTCCATTTCGGTCAGTTCGATTCCTTGAGCCCGAGAACCGAACCAAATTAGTTCGGTTCGATTCTGTTTTCTTGTTTTTCGGTTCGATCTTCTTCGGTTTTGGTTTTTGGTTCTTTTTTCGAGTTTTTTCGGTTCGGTTTTCAATTTTCGGTTCTGAAATGCCACCCCTGCAACATATACAATACAATTATGTATACACATATGCAAACCAATATGTTCATCAACATGAACAACATATGAATCAATAACATGAATGACATTAAGACAAATCAACTTGGACGACCTCATGTTCAACAACATGAATGACAAAATGCATGAACAAAAACATCAACACTAGACCCAAAATCAATTTAAGATACTTGCCCCGAGTCCTCCGGGAGCAATCTCGATGTCAAGTCATCACCGACGATTATCCTTAATGCTTGGCGATCCAAAATATCACAGCTAAAGACAACTAATATCCTCGTGTCAGCATAACATATCCTCAATACCCAAGTATACCAATAACAAATGTAAATCATATACATTATGATTTAACTCCCAAAAATCGAAAAACCACATACAATCCAAATATCCAGAGTTCACAACAATAATCATTGCTATATGCATCATAAATGAAATAAAACTGAAATCATTCATTAAATATTATAAACTGAGCAAGTAATAACTTGCCTCGATACCGATACAACGAAGCTGTTACCAATTCCTTGCCTTCGTCTACAAGCTCCTCGGCCCTGGCTAATGCAATTCACAAACATTCTCGAACACAACCGCAATGCAAGGTTCTAATCACCGATCAATAATCTAAACCTACAATAATCGATTAACACAAATTCGATAATAATCAACAACCGATATAACCAATCAACAAACCCAATGGCTCTACAATATCTCAGTTAAACATAGTCTGAACAATCCAACTCAAACTGGCATGAACTCATAACCACAACACGATATACTACACTGCCTGTCCACTTAGCGCACGTTAATCATACACCGTAGCGTGCGCTAAGTCATTTTAATTAGCGTGCGTTAGCTAGTTCAGCTAGCATGCGCTAATGTTATATAATTGCATGCCTTACAAGTATCGACTTAACACCTTGCGATTACAGATACGAATGTAAAGGAAATTATATTCCAAGACCAGTCACAAACTTTCCAGATTCAATCTCATTATCATACTCACATGATATATATCATTAATCAATCATCAATCAACATGACTTAATCCTAGATATGAACATTTCATCTTCGTATCTAAAAACACCGGTAATTCAACATATAATCGTCTTGCTATGGTATATTCATCAAGAAGTTCTTCAAGAACACCAAGTGATTCGAAACCATGTTCATAGTCATCAAAACAACATAATCTGATATCCTTTAACATGTAAATAATCATACGACTTATAATCCAAGTCATATATATCCATTAAACCTCATATAACATCATCACATGATAATCCAACATATCCCATACCAGCTAATCATCCTTTAAAAACGAAACACTAACAAAGGGATACAAAAATTACCTTGTATAGATGAACCATGAAGAAGAACAATCGAACTCCATTCTAAGAATCATCAATAACTTCAAGAACAAGGGTTTAATCCATGCTCTCCATCTTAATATTGTTAAGAATGATAATCTCTCAGTGTTTGGAATCTCAAACTTCTCTCTAAGAACTCTCTCTATCGAAATAAGAAAGGAATGGCCAAATGAACATAATTCAGATCTGCAATCATATATATACTGATTGTTATTAGCGTGTGCTACCTTCACAAAATAGCATGCGTTAACATGCTTAGCATGCGCTAACTTTCCTTGTTAGCGTGCGCTATCATGGTCCAGAGTGAAGAGATAATTTCACCACAAGAAGGGGGGTTAAATAGTGGTAATGCGGAATATCGAACTTTCTCGCGTATAAAGGTAAAATGTGCGGAAAGTAAAAGACTCAAAGATATATAGAGGTTGTAATACTCCGATTTTTCGGATATATTTTTCGTTTATATGTTGGATATCGTTGATGGATATTTGTGCTTGAGAACGTTGTGAACGTTTGATAATGTTATTGAATGCGTATATGTATTCATTGTTCCGTATGTTCGATTGGTATGTCGAGATATTGGTTGAGGATAGCTGAATATGGTTAGGCACAGCAACGATAGCGCACGCTATAAGTGTTCATTAGCGCACGCTACTGGGTACAGGTAGCGCACGCTACGAAGTATTGATAGCGTACGCTAAGAGGTTCGATTACGTACGCTAAGGAGGACCCCTAACGTACGTAACGACTTGCTGGGTTAGTTCCGGAAGGTGGCCGACAGGTAGGCCCAGGTTGATTTTATATTCAGTTAGTGCACGCTAACGCATGTTGGTTAGCGCACGCTAACATCAGATCGCCAAGCTTAGCTTTCGGCGGGTGGACCCGGCCATGTTCGACGCGTGTCCAGATAAGGTCAACGAGTGTTTGTCGTGTAGAGCTAGCGCACGCTAAAACCATATGATTAGCGCACGCTAATTCCAGATCGGTCAAAGGAATCCCGGTAATCGCGGATGCTTTCGGCATGTGGGGGCACGATACTGTAGCAAGTCAACTTCAGATAGCGCACGCTAAGGTCAAGGACTTGCGTACGCTAGGCATGATGTTTTACGTACGTTAATGCATGGGCATTACGTACGTAAGCTAGTTCTGAGCGAGGCGGTAGCCTCAGGCTGATAGCGCACGCTAACAAAGTCAGTTAGCGCACGCTAAGGCGGTAGCGCACGCTAAACATGAGATGTTAGCGCACGCTAATAATGTTTATTATAAAAGGAGGACAGACGGGTATTGTGAAGCATTTCGTCCATTCTTCTTCCTTCAGTCGGGAGAGAGAGTTGGGAGTTATTTGGGATTCCCAAACACTGTATAATGATAATCTTTAACAACATTAGATTGAGAGCTTGGATTCAAGCCTTGTCCTTCAAGTTGTTCATGATTCTTTGGATGGAGTTCTAGTGTTCTTCTTTTTGGTTCGTCTAAACCAGGTAATCTTCGTATTCCTTTGTTAATGGTTCGTTTTTCTTGGATGATTACATGTGAGGAACATGTTGGATAATCATATAACGATATTATATGAGATTCAATGGAATTTTGATAAGAGTTTCGGATGTTTCTTCATATTATTAAAGATGATGATTCGTTTAAACCGTTTTGAGATGGATTTCTGGATCATAATACAAGGTTGAATTCCAGATTGTGCATGTTATGATCCTTGTTACCGAGTTGGTCCGATTATTGATATGATTATTGTTCTAGGTTGATTAATCAATAGGTATAACCGTTGTGCTTCGTTGGAAGACCGTAGATTCGTTCCAGTCAGGGCTGAAGAGCTCGTAGACGAGGGCGATGAATTCGGTGTTGGTTTTGTCATGTTGGTATCCAGGCAAGTGTTTACTTGTTCGGTTGTAATGTTTTGATGAGTAATTCCATTTACATTTCTTAAGTATTTTATGTTGTATTGCATATTGACGAATGTTCAGTGATGTTCTATAAGGATTAGAATGCACAGTTGATGATTGTTGAGATACTTGGAAAATCTTGGGAAGATTGTAGTATTCGGATATTGTTGATGTCATTTTGGATATTCTTGGTTTGTGGTATGCATTTCGGAAGGATGTCCGGATGGAGGTATGTTTTATGGTAATCGTACATAGAGGATTATGTACGAGAAAGTATTCGGTATTGAGGTATTATACGGTATTATCGTGATATTGGGATTTTGACGAGAATCGTTGGATTACCGGAAGTGGTAAGGTTATCTTTGAGGTTATTATTCTCATGATGCATGGCATGTGAATATTTATGTTTATGTACTTGCGGTTATTTGTGGGGCATTATTGCTGACCCCGTTGTGGGACTTGTTTTTCAGGTATTGAGGACTTTGATGGTAGCGGTCGTGAGGCGAGGATTCCGGACGATACTGGCTATGGCATATTGTTGGGGAATCGTGTATCTTGTTTGTGGATTAATTATTGATGTATATGTATCTTGGATTGTATTTTTATCCGCTGCGTGAGTTCTTTCAAATGGCTTTCGGCTTTATGCCAACTGAGTTTGATTTCGAAAACCGATTCCCTTAACCGAGTTTTTGGCCTTGATTATCTTGACGGTGGTTGGTGTTTTCAAATGATTTTGTGAGTTTTGGAAAATACTACCGTCATCGGCCTTTTTGGGCGTTTTTGTAATTGGTTTTTAGCCTGGTGGGTTCCAGCGCGGGGCCCACGGCGTGTAATACTCCCGTATGGTTTTGGGGGTGTTACAAATATGGTATCGGAGCCCAAGGTTTTGTGATAACCGGGCATGTGTGTTATGTGGCTCTACCGGTGTGGTAGTAGCGTGATGCTTGTGATGTTTTGGAACTGTATGATTTTTGAGTACTGTCGTGGTGATGTGTGGGTTTGGGGATTGTTGGTGTTCCCGAGACCGACGAGGCAGGGAGTGAACGCCGGTGCCGTGGTCATGTGCAATGTGCGGCTCCAATCGGGAAGTGAACGCCGGTGCGAGGCACGAGCAATGTGCGGCTTTTGATGTGGAGTGGAACGCCGGTGATACGTGCATGTGACAAGGAGCGGCTCATGCGCTTTAGGTGAGGAGACACAGCGTCACAGATCCCACAAAACTCGACAGTGCTCTAAACTTGTTGTGGTCTTGGCGGAGACTAATCGTTTTCAAATTGTGATTATTCCTGTTTTGGCATTCTTGTTGTGTCGAGATTTTTGAAATGGTGCCATATGCTAGTATCACGGGAGATCTTCGTCTTCACTGACCTGTAAGTATGTTGTTCGGATTATTCGATAATTCTCGGTTATCTTGGTGATTTTGGATTTTCCGTTGAAATGTTGTTTGTGCGACTGATTGCAAGTTTCGAGGACGAAACTTATTTTTAAGGGGGGTAGAGTGTAATACTCCGATTTTTCGGATATATTTTTCGTTTATATGTTGGATATCGTTGATGGATATTTGTGCTTGAGAATGTTGTGAACGTTTGATAATGTTATTGAATGCGTATATGTATTCATTGTGCCATATGTTCGATTGGTATGTCGAGATATTGGTTGAGGATAGCTGAATATGGTTAGGCACAGCAACGATAGCGCACGCTATAAGTGTTCATTAGCGCACGCTACTGGGTACAGGTAGCGCACGCTACGAAGTATTGATAGAGTACGCTAAGAGGTTCGGTTACGTACGCTGAGGACCCCTAACGTACGTAACGACTTGCTGGGTTAGTTCTGGAAGGTGGCCGACAGGTAGGCCCAGGTTGATTTTATATTCAGTTAGCGCACGCTAACGCATGTTGGTTAGCGCATGCTAATATCAGATCGCCAATAATGGAATCTTAGCTTTTGGCGGGTGGACCCGACCATGTTCGACGCGTGTACAGATAAGGTCAACGAGTGTTTTTCGTGTAGTGCTAGCGCACGCTAAAACCGTATGATTAGCGCACGCTAATTCCTGATCGGTCAAAGGAATCCTGGTAATCGCGGATGCTTTCGGCATGTGGGGGCACGATACTGTAGCAAGTCAACTTCAGATAGCGCACGCTAAGGTCAAGGACTTGCGTACGCTAGGCATGATGTTTTACGTACGTTAATGCATGGGCATTACGTACGTAAGCTAGTTCTGGCGGCGGTAGCCTCTGGGCTTCGATAGCGCACGCTAACAAAGTCAGTTAGCGCACGCTAAGGCGGTAGCGCACGCTAAACATGAGATGTTAGCGCACGCTAATAATGTTTATTATAAAAGGAGGACAGGCGGGTATTGTGAAGCATTTCGTCCATTCTTCTTCCTTCAGTCGGGAGAGAGAGAGTTGGGAGTTATTTGGGATTCCCAAACACTGTATAATGATAATCTTTAACAACATTAGATTGAGAGCTTGGATTCAAGCCTTGTCCTTCAAGTTGTTCATGATTCTTTGCATGGAGTTCTAGTGTTCTTCTTTTTGGTTCGTCTAAACCAGGTAATCTTCGTATTCCTTTGTTAATGGTTCGTTTTTCTTGGATGATTACATGTGAGGAACATGTTGGATAATCATATAACGATATTATATGAGATTCAATGGAATTTTGATAATAGTTTCGGATGTTTCTTCATATTATTAAAGATGATGATTCATTTAAACCGTTTTGAGATGGATTTCTGGATCATAATACGAGGTTGAATTCCAGATTGTGCATGTTATGATCCTTGTTACCGAGTTGGTCCGATTATTGATATGATTATTGTTCTAGGTTGATTAATCAATAGGTATAACTGTTGTGCTTCGTTGGAAGACCGTAGATTCGTTCCAGTCAGGGCTGAAGAGCTCGTAGACGAGGGCGATGAATTCGGTGTTGGTTTTGTCATGTTGGTATCCAGGCAAGTGTTTACTTGTTCGGTTGTAATGTTTTGATGAGTAATTCCATTTACATTTCTTAAGTATTTTATGTTGTATTGCATATTGACGAATGTTCAGTGATGTTCTATAAGGATTAGAATGCACAGTTGATGATTGTTGAGATACTTGGATAATCTTGGGAAGATTGTAGTATTCGGATATTGTTGATGTCATTTTGGATATTCTTGGTCTGTGGTATGCATTTCGGAAGGATGTCCGGATGGAGGTATGTTTTATGGTAATCGTACATAGAGGATTATGTACGAGAAAGTATTCGGTATTGAGGTATTATACGGTATTATCGTGATATTGGGATTTTGATGAGAATCGTTGGATTACCGGAAGTGGTAAGGTTATCTTTGAGGTTATTATTCTCATGATGCATGGCATGTGAATATTTATGTTTATGTACTTGCGGTTATTTTTCGGGCATTATTGCTGACCCCGTTGTGGGACTTGCTTTTCAGGTATTGAGGACTTTGATGGTAGCGGTCGTGAGGCGAGGATTCCGGACGATACTGGCTATGGCATATTGTTGGGGAATCGTGTATCTTGTCTGTGTATTAATTATTGATGTATATGTATCTTGGATTGTATTTTTATCCGCTGCGTGAGTTCTTTCAAATGGCTTTCGGCTTTATGCCAACTGAGTTTGATTTCGAAAACCTATTCCCTTAACCGAGTTTTTGGCCTTGATTATCTTGACGGTGGTTGGTGTTTTCAAATGATTTTGTGAGTTTTGGAAAATACTACCGTCATCGGCCTTTTTGGGCGTTTTTGTAATTGGTTTTTAGCCTGGTGGGTTCCGGCGCGGGGCCCACGGCGTGTAATACTCCCGTATGGTTTTGGGGGTGTTACAGAGGTTCGGCAAATTGCCTACATCCTCTCTCCGACTTCTTTTTCTATTGGCTAAAGAACAACCACACATACTTGTCTCGTCTTCTATCGGTCCGAGCACAACAACCATTACAACCGCTTGTCTTCTATTGGTCCAAGCACAACCACTCTCAAAATAAACTTTTTGTATCTTGTGTTCTATCGGAACTAGACAATCCTCACTTACAAATGTTGGAGTATAATCCTAACAATGCCCCATCAAAGATCCTAATAACACCGGATTAGTGACTCTTAATTCATTTCTCACGCTAGTGTATGAGTAATGCAACACTCACAACCAATGAAAAGAACACAAAGTATAAGAAATGTTACAATATGTATCACTCTTGTATCTTTTCTTCTCACAACTTAGAATGCAATAATGAGTAGTAATCTGAGCTCAAGAATGCTTTCAATGCTTAATTGCTTGAATGCTTGAATGCTTGAAGTTGTGTATTGAGATACCCAAGTGATATGGGTATTTATATTGTCAAGTCCTTCTTCATATGCTGAAAAACGTATTATTAGCATGCGCTAATAATTCTTCATAGCGTGCGTTATCGGCGCTTTGACTTGGCTGATCTGAACGGTCAGTAAACTGTACCAACGGTAAAATACATGTCTAGCGTGCGCTAGACAGTCTCTCGTAGCGTGCGTTAACGTTGGTCACAGGTCTTCACTTTTGACTTTGAATCTTGTCGGTTTGTCTCCCCAAGGTCTCTTTTCCAACGGATAAAATTGTACTTAGCGTGCGCTAGTAATTATACTTAGCGTGCGCTAGTATTATTTAATATTAGCTTTCCAGATTTTCCGGATTTCCTTTTTGACCTCTGTGTTCCAACGGATAAAATGTTCAACGGTAGGAATTCGAATGCTTAGCGTGTGCTAACAAGTGTTTTGTAGCGTGCACTACATATTTTCCGGATAACGTACGTTAGCTTGTATAACGTACATAAATGCTTCCTTATTTGAGTCCAGGGACTACTGGACCTTCAATATGTTTCCGATAGCATGCGCAAATACTTTCATATAGCATGCGCAAATATTTATGAATAGCATGCGTAAATATTCTTCCGTAGCATGCACAAATGATTCACCTTTTATGTCCAAACCTTACTGTCCTCTATGCCTTGTTTAAGTAGGACGCGATAGCGTGCGCTAGAGAGATGTTAGCGTGCGCTAAGTTTGGCAACTTAGCGTGCGCTGATAATATAGACTTTGCATACGCTATCCATCAGGTAGGATTCCAACTTGACTGCAGGTGACTTGCCTGTCTGCTTAGGACCCTCGATAGCGTGCGCTACTATGTATCCTGTAGCGTGCACTAGGAACAAGTTTCTCCTTCAATGAAACAGTTTGTTGATATAGATTTTGATAAATGTTTTGAATCTAATCATCATCAAAATACTTTGAGTCAACATCTCCCCCTTTTTGATGATGTCAAAACAGTTAATATACACCTGAAAAACCATTTAAAAAAATGTCGAATCAAAGTAATTTGTTCGATATGTTAGTATGTTCGGTTTTGGAGTGTTTCTCCCTCTTTTGACATTAACAAAAAGGACTCTCCCTGAAATGTTACGTATACAACATAATACAAAAATTGAATACGTAGGTCAAAACAGAACATATAACTAAGGCATGAACGAATCAGAGCTCATATCAAGCAATAAGTATGAAAAATATCGAAGGGAATGCGCATTTCATTAACGAAGATAATCCAAACATTACACACAAATAACCAAAGCATATGACATCAAAAACATATGAAATAAAGTTTGCTACGTCGAGAATCAAGATCCTAAAAACTAAGGTGCTTGGTCGGATGAGGAGGATGGTAGTGGGAAAGATAGATGAGTGAATCAGATAAAGTCTTCAATCAGCCCACGAACTCCTTGAACTTCCAAACGGAGAGAATGAACATCTTTACGAATTTCCAGCTGTGAAGTTTCGATGCTACGCATCCAGGTAATGAGATCACTCTTCTCTTCCTCGGTGAATGATTCTCTCATCGGTCATTTGCCTTTAGAGGTAGGCTTCCTCACAAAGACTCTTATTTGAAATTCTCGCATGGTGTTCGGCCCACATCTAGTAATCCATTCTTCCGGCATCGGCATTCTAGTCCCTTTCTCCACTTGATCATCTTCCTGAAGATATGGAAAGAGAATCCATCCCCGGTTGATTGTCCTCACATAATGCATGGCCTTGAGCGAGTAGTCGAAATCTCATGGCCGCTGGACACAGGAACAGCCTTGTCTTTCGTTAAGTCCACTTTATGAAACTAAAAAATCGCCGTTAGGATGGAGCCGTATGGCATTCCAGCCTTGCGGGACCTTGAGGCGTAGTTTTTGGACCGAAAGAGATCGCCTTTGACTTTCATCCAACCCGTAACAATAGCGGCGAAATCAATCCTATCGTTGTTCAGCACTCGATATACCACGTGCTTGTTGATCCCAACCAATTTGTGCAGAGTGTTGACCTTAGGCATGATGCATTTGGTGAGCGCAACCAATAAGAGCCGAATATTAATTCCGAAGTCATTATTCTCGAAGACCTCATCGGTGATATCGATGACAGCTTACAAGCTTAAGAACTCCTTGACTTCAAGCTCAGTCACCACTGTACCCCCAACCAAGCTTCCCAGAACTAAGGACGAAGATCCTTCACTCTCAGCAACATATAGATTCGCATAAAATTCACGAACCAATTCGGGGAAAATGGGTTCTTTACATTCAACAAAACGAGATATGCTAATTGAGGAAAAGAATTCAGAAATAGCAATGTTCGCCCGTTCCAGACTATGGAAATTGAAATAGTAGCAATCCGTCAGGTGTTCTTGTGGGAGGATTTCCGGAAATACCTTGAATGCGGTAGAAGACACGAAATGAGAAGCATCAAAATCTGGACCGCGGGTACATTTTGCGCTTTTTTATTGCTTTTCCTTAGCAACTCTTCTTTTGCTCGACATGATTTGAGTAAGAATTTGAGAGATTTGATGAAGATTATCGGAATTGGATTTAGCTAGGGTTCTTTCTCAGAAAGGGGATCTGGAGCTTGCGTGCGTTATGAAAGAATGATTGACTTGTCTGGACTGTTTAGTGTTATATAGGGAAATGAAGGTTTTAATTAGCGTACGCAAGGAATATGGGTTTAGCGTGCGCTATGAATTTATAGGTTGCTTACTGGACTGTCTAGTAGCATATATCGGGATATGAGGGATTTTAGTTAGCGTACGCAGGGATAGTGGGTTAGCGTACACTATCGAAGAAAAATTCGTTCAGGAATATGAGATTAGCGTGCGTTAAAGGGATAAGGCTAGCGTGCGCTAGCGAATGAAACATTTCTAAGAAATTGATTTCTCTAGTAGATAAACACATTTCAAAAATTGTCAAGATGTCCATACCAAGTTGCAAACGAATAGAATTAAAGGATTCCTCTGGAAGAGGTTTTGTAAAAATATCAGCAAGTTGATCTTTTGTCCCGACAAAAATTAAGCAAATGTCTTTCTTTTGCACATGATCGCGTAACAAGTGATGTCTAATATATATATATGCTTAGTCCTACTATGTAACACGGGAATTTTGCTCAAATTAATTGCACTAGTGTTATCACATAAAATAGGGGTATTTTCAAAATAAATGTCGTAGTCGCGGAGTTGATTTTTAATTCATAATACCTGAGCACAGGCACTCCCTGCAGCAACATATTCAGCCTCAACTGTAGACAGTGCTACACTAGTTTGCTTTTTACTTCCACAAGATATTAAACATGAACCGATGTAGTGACATGTACCACTAGTACTCTTTTTATCAATTTTACATCCACCGAAATCGGCGTCACTGTATGCAATCAAATTAAAATCCAAGCAAGAAGGATAACATAGACCTAAACCGATGGTCCCATTCAAGTAACGAAAGATACATTTACAAGCAATTAAATGGGATTCCTTAGGATTGGACTGGAATCGAGCACATAAGCACGTAGCAAATATTATGTCTGGCTAAAAGTAGTTAAATATAGCAAAGATCCGATAATACCTCGATATAATTTTTGATCCACAGGTTTGCCATTTTCATCTTTTCTAATTTCAACGATGAAGATATTGGCGTTGAAATCACTTTGCTACTCTCCATTTTGAATTTCTTGAGGAAATTGTGTGAGTACTTCGTTTGATGAATAAAAGTTCCATCTTCGCATTGCTTAATTTGAAGCCCGAGAAAGAATGTTAATTCTCCCGTCATACTCATCTCGAACTCTCCCTTCATAAGATTAGAAAAATCTTGGCACAAAGATTCATTAGTAGCCCCAAAAACAATGTCATCAACGTAAATTTGACAAACAAGTATATCATTATCAAATATTTTTACAAACAAGGTATTATCGACTTTACCTCTTTTATAGTCATTAGCAATTAAGAATTGACTTAAACGATCAAACCATGCTCGGGGTGCTTGTTTCAAACTGTAGAGCGCCTTATTGAGCTTGTAGACGTGATCCAGGAATTGGTGATCTTCAAAACCGGGAGGTTGCTTGACATATAGTTCTTCTTGAATATAGCCATTCAAGAATGCACTTTTCACATCCATTTGGAATAGCTTGATCTTCTTGTAAGCCGCAAATGCATATAACAAACGGATGGCTTTGAGTCGAGCTACGGGTTCAAAACTTTCTTCAAATTCAAGACCCTCTTCTTGACTATATCCTTGTGCGACCAAACGAGATTTATTTCTTATGGGATAGCCGTCTTCATCACACTTGATTTTGTGCACCCATTTAGTCCCGATAATTGTTTTATCTTTAGGAGCGGGAACTAAAATCTATACATTATTGTGCTTGAATTGAACAAGCTCCTCTTGCATTTCCATCATCCAAATTTCATCATCAAGAGCCTCGGATATATTTTTGGGAACAATTTCGGATACGAAGGTACAATGAGAAATATATTTGGTGGTTCTCCTTCGAGTTTGAACACCGTATTCAATATTTCCAATCACGAGATCTTTTGGATGGTCTTTGATGGGCCTACAATCTTTCGGTAAGCCCTCGATTGTCTTCTTTTAAATTTCCGAAATTTTCTCCATTTCGTTTGAGGGATGAGAATCCGGAAAAATACCTACATCATCAAAACATTCTACCTTTATCGGGGGTGAGATCATATCATTGAATTTAACATGAATAGATTCTTCAACTTTATTAGTTCTAATGTTATAAACACGATATGCTTTACTATTTGTAGCATAACCAAGAAATATTCCGGAGTAAGATTTAACATCAAATTTCCCCAAGTTGTCCTTACCATTGTTTAAAATGAACACGTTGCAACCAAAAGGATGAAAGTAAGATATATTTGGCTTTTTGCCCTTCCATAATTCATACGGGGTTTTAAGATGAGTTCTACGAAGATGAGCTCGGTTGATCACATAACATGCCGTAAAAATTGCTTCGGCCCAAAAATATTGTGGAAGAGAGTACTCGTTAAGCATAGTCCTTGACATTTCCTCCAAAGATTGATTTTTCCTTTCAACAACCCCATTTTGTTGAGGTGTTCTAAGAGCCGAAAAATTGTGATAAATACCATATTTGTCACACAAGAGCTCAAACGAGGTGCAATCAAATTCACCTCCGTGATCGGTACGAATAGAAATTATAGAGAGATTTTTCTCATTTTGCACCAAACGACACCATTTGGAGAACTCGGAAAATGCATCATCTTTATGAGCTAGAAATCTAACCCAAGTAAAACAAGAATAATCATCAACAATAACCAAAGTGTAAAGTTTACCATTTAGACTAACATATCTAGATGGTCCAATCAAATCCATATGCACAAGTTCAAGGATGCAACTAGTGGAAACCTCGAATTTTGGTTTGAAAGATTCTCGTGTATGTTTCCCTTTTATGCAAGATTCACACAAATGTTTCGATCAAATTTGAGTTTGGGTAATCCACGGACTAGATCGTGTCTCGATAAAATCGAAATGGTGGTAAGAGATGTATGCCCCAATTTATGATGTCATAGATATGCATTATCATCCAAAGTAATATGGCACTTTTTATTAAATGAACTTTTATTATTTAGATCAACAATATAGATGTTTCCACATCTCAAACCGATGAATGCAATTTTATTATTTCTAAATGCCGTGCAATGAGTTTGTTCAAAGAGAATTTTAAAACCTTCATCACATAGTTGAGAAACGCTAAGTAAATTGTGATGCAAACCTTCAACAAATAATACTTTGTTGATAGAGGGAGAAGGTTCCTTACCGACTTTTCCGATGCCTTTAATCTTTCCCTTTTGATTGTCGCCAAAGATCACATGTCCGTGTTCTTGATATTCGAGGTCTTCAAACAAGTCCTCGGAGCTGCACATGTGCCTTGAGCATCCGCTATCAGTGTACCACTTGCTTTTCTTTGGTGCCGGTACCTCGATATTGCTTTCGGAGTCGAGTGCCATAAATGCGAGATTTGTGTCGAGAGATCTTTCAATCTCCTCCTCGTCATCACTCCAAGAAGCGATTAGGACCTCCTTCTTTTTGAATCTTTCCACTTGAGGCTTTGAAGAGGATCCTCGGCATTCCTTGGCATAGTGACCGGCTTGACCGCATTTCCGACAATTATTGTCGAACTTCTTTATAGGAACATAGCCATTCTTCTCTTGTTCCGCCTTACCATCTCGACCAAGGAAACTTCGCCTTCTTTGAATTAGATTTTTATGCCTTCTAAAATTCTTGGCGTAGAGAGCAAGTTTCTCGTCATCTTCATCTTCGGGAACATCTTCCTCAACATCGCTATCAACATTAAATGCAACTACTTTTTTACGAGGCTTTGGTTTAGTACCTCTAGACTTGAGAACGATCTCATAGTTGATGAGTGACCCGATGAGGGCACTAAACTCGAGTTTGTTGAGATCTTTGGACTCCATGATCGCGGTAACCGTGGCATCCCATTCACGTGGCAACGAGCGAAGAATTTTCTTAGCTTTGTCGCTACTAGATATAGGTTTCCCGAAAGATGCAAGTCCATTGGTTATAGCCGAGAACCGATCCAACATATTTGTGATCGTTTCCTCGCATTTCATGGAGAAGAGTTCGTAGTCATGAAAAAGCATGTTGATTTTAGTCTCCTTGACTTGGGTGGTTCCTTCATGAGTTACTTTGAGGATTTCCCAAATTTCTTTTGCGCTTTCGTAGGAGGATATCCTATTGAGTTCTTCGGGATTAAGGGCGCAATATAGAAGTTGAGTAGCACGTGAATTAATTTGCGTGTTCCTCCAGTCTTCGTCGTTGAACTCGTCGAACTTTTTCAACGATCCATCTTCTTTCTTGGCGAGTTTCGGACCAAGGGCAATGACCTTCCAAATTTTAATATCATAGGCTTGAACGAATATAGCCATTTTCTTTTTCCATGTCATGAAATTGGAACCGTCAAAGAAAGGAGGACGGTTGAGAGCATTTCCTTCGATTTGGCCAAGAAGAGCCATTTGCGGATCTTTTTCCCTTAGGTGGTTAAACCTTTAAAAAGATACCCGCTCCGATACCAACTGAAGAGATAATTTCACCACTACAAAGGGGGTTGAATAGTGGTAATGCGGAATATCAAACTTTCTCGCGAATAAAGGTAAAATGTGCGGAAAGTAAAAGACTCAAAGATATATAGAGGTTCGGCAACTTGCCTATGTCCTCTCTCCGACTTCTTTTTCTATTGGCTAAAGAACAACCACAGACACTTGTCTCGTCTTCTATCGGTCCGAGCACAACAACCGGTACAACCGCTTGTCTTCTATTGATCCAAGCACAACCACTCTCAAAATAAACTTTTTGTATCTAGTGTTCTATTGGAACTAGACAATCCTCACTTACGAATGTTGGAGTATAATCCTAACAATTCCGGATCAAAG
The DNA here is from genome assembly GCA_033398695.1 of Orobanche coerulescens. Classification (NCBI taxonomy): domain Eukaryota; kingdom Viridiplantae; phylum Streptophyta; class Magnoliopsida; order Lamiales; family Orobanchaceae; genus Orobanche; species Orobanche coerulescens. Next base: position 167,343,293 of record CM065805.1, on the reverse strand, counting down.
ATCCAAGTAACACCGTATTAGTGACTCTTAATTCGTTTCTCTTACGCTCGTGTATGAGTGATGCAACACTCACAACCAATGAAAAGAATACAAAGTATAAGAAATATTACAATATGTATCACTCTTGTATCTTTTCTTCTCACAACTTAGAATGTAATAATCAGTAGTAATCTGAGCTCAAGAATGCTTTGAATGCTTAATTGCTTGAATGCTTGAAGTTGTGTATTGAGATACCTAAGTGATATGGGTATTTATAGTGTCAAGTCCTTATTCATATGCTGAAAAACGTATTATTAGCGTGCGCTAATAATTCTTCATAACGTGCGTTACCGGCGCTCTGACTTGGCTGATCTAAACGGTCAGTAAACTGTACCAACGGTAAAATACATGTCTAGCATGTGCTAGACAGTCTCTCGTAGTATGCGTTAACGTTGGTAAACAGGTCTTCACTTTTGACTTTGAATCTTGTCGGTTTGTCTCCCCAACGTCTCTTTTCCAATGGATAAAATTGTACTTAGCATGCGCTAGTAGTTATACTTAGCGTGTGCTAGTATTATTTAATATTAGCTTTCCAGATTTTCTGGATTTCCTTTTTGACCTCTGCATTCCAACGGATAAAATGTTCAACGGTAGGAATTCGAACGCTTTGCGTGCGCTAACAAGTGTTTTGTAGTGTGCGCTACATATTTTCCAGATAACGTATGTTAGCTTGTATAACGTACGTAAATGCTTCCTTATTTGAATCCAGAGACTACTGGACCTTCAATATGTTTCCGGTAGCGTGTGCAAATACTTTTATATAGCGTGGACAAATACTTATGAATAGCGTGCGTAAATATTCTTCCGTAGCGTGCGCAAATAATTCCCCTTTTTCTGTCCAGACCTTACTGTCCTCTCTGCCTTGTTTAAGTGGGACACGATAGCGTGCGCTAGAGAGATGTTAGCATGCGCTAAGTTTGGCAACTTAGCGTGCGCTGATAATATAGACTTTGCATGCGCTATCCATCGGGTAGGATTCCAACTTGACTACAGGTGACTTACCTGTATCCTTAGGACCCTCGATAGCGTGCGCTACTATGCATCCTGTAGCGTGCGCTAGGAACAAGTTTCTCCTTCAATGAAACAGCTTGTTAAGATAGATTTTGTTAAATGTTTTGAATCTAATCATCATCAAAATACTTTGAGTCAACACAGAGGCTACTGCCTTGCCTCGCACAGTGGTTTACGTACGCAATGCCCATGTAATAACATACGTAAATGCTCTGTTAGCGTACGCAAGTCTCCAAACTTAGCGTGCGCTTCTTGTCGTTGACTTGCTACATTAAAAGGGCTTATTAGTGTATGCTATTCTCCACCCAAATCGTGCGCTAATCATAGTTAACTCGACAGTCTGCACCTACCCCAAAGATGATTGGGGTCCACACACCAAAAGTAGCCTGACAATGCCAAGATTCTCTTTTGACCGATCTGATATTAGCATGCACTAACCATATGCAATAGCGTGCGCTAAATGCAGATAATAATCACCTTGGGCCTATCTGTCGACCACCTTCCGAACCTTATCCAGAACGCCTTACGTACGTTAGGGGTCCTCCTTAGCTTTCGTAATTCAAACCTCTTAGCGTGCGCTAAGTATACATCGTAGCGCGCGCTAACGTGGCTGTACTTAGCCATTTTCAGCTATTCTTGTCCAACGTGTCAATATACTAGATACATATACACGACATACTGAATACACATACTCCTTCCAATAATATTCTCATAGGATACACAATATCCTCAAATGCAATTGTCGACCAAGTACGACAATTATACCAATACAGATATCTCAGTCCTTCATTTATTTTATCTATACTGTACAGATTCCACACTGTACAACATAGCTCGGATAAAATAACATTAAACAATAGTAGTAGAAATTCTGGATATTACAGGTAATCCCTCGACCGATAGAAGAGAGGTGCAGAGGTTGATCTTTAGCCTATAGAAAAAGATATCGGAGAAAGGACGTAGGCACGATTGGCCGAACCTCTATAAATCTTGTGTCGATTTATTTTCCACACCTTTAAATATGTTTCCGCACAATAGCGCGTATACAGAATATTGCACCAATAATTGGTATCAGAGAGGTACTCCTAGAATCGGCTTAACATCCAAGGAGAAGAAGATCCTATGGCGTTTCAAATCGCACCGGTCGAAGGTCTTGCTCTAAATCGACCTCCATTCTTTGATGGATCAAACTTCATGACATGAAAGAAGAAGATGTCAATATTCATTCGAGCCTATGACATCGAGCTATGGAAAGTGATCTGTCTTGGTCCGAAAATTCCAATCAAATCCGACGGTACGCTTAAAAGTTTTGAAGAGTACGATGATTCCGATTGGAAAAATGATCACTATAATTACAAAGCTACGCAATTATTATATTGTGATTTTAAATCCGGAAGAACACAACTGGATATCTTCATGTGATAGTGCCAAAGAGATATGGAAGATGCTAGAAGTCACACATGAAGGAACGTCTCAAGTCAAGGAGACGAAAATAAATATGCTCCTACATGAATACGAGATATTTATGATGAAAAGCGAAGAATCCATCACGAACATGCTCGGCCATTTTTCTGTCATTTCTAATGGATTAGCTTGTTTTGGGAAACCATTAACAAGTAGTGAAAACAACAACAACAACATCTAAGCCTTAGTCCCAAAATGATTTGGGGTCGGCTAACATGAATCAAACTTTGAAACCGTCAATAATCGTTACATAAATAACATAAAAGGAAAAAAGAGGGAAAAAGTAGAGAAAAAAGCAAATAAAAAAGAGAATTAATGGAAAAAAAAGAAAAAAAAAAAAAAAGAAAAAAAAAAAGAGAAAAAGATAACATGAAATAAAAGAAAATAGGAATTAAAAAAAAAAAAAAAAAAAAAAAGAATCAAACTTCATCCACCATCCGTATTCTTTCCCGCCACATTTGCCTCTCCATCGCCATACTTTCTCCAATTCCAAGAAACCGCATATCATTTTCAATCATCTTTATCCAAGTTTTCTTGGGTCTTCCTCTACCTTTCACAACATTACTTGCTCCCCAACTTTCTAGCCTCCTCACTGGGGCATCAGTAGGTCTTCTTCTCACATGACCAAACCATCGTAATCGATTCTCCATCATCTTGTCTTCTATAGACGCAACTCTTACCTTCTCTCTGATCACCTCATTTCTGAGCCGATCCTTTTTTGTATGACCACACATCCATCGTAGCATACGCATCTCTGCCACATTCATCTTTTGAACGTGACCTTTGTTTCTGACCCAACACTCGGTGCCATATAACAAGCAGGCCTAATTGCCGTGCGGTAAAATTTACCCTTTAATCTATGAGGCATGCCGGGATCACATAAAACCCCTGTGGCACTCTTCCACTTCAACCACCCCGCCTTTATTCGTGAGCCACATCGCCATCTAGCTCTCCATCCTTTTGGATAATAGATCCAAGATACCGAAAGAAAGTGGATCCATGAACAACTTTCCCATCAAATGTGATCATCCCCGCCTCTCTATCATTGTTTTCGCTAAACCTACACTCCATATATTCGGTCTTATACCTTTCGGCTAAAGCCTCGAGCTTCCAAAGTATCCCTCCAAAGTTCCAATTTCTGTTGCACTCCAACCTTCGTTTCATCAATCAACACAATATCATCTGCGAACATCATACACCACGGAACGTCATTTTGAATTTCTCTTGTCAATTCGTCCATGACTATGGCAAAGAGAAAAGGACTAAGAGCAGATCCTTGATGCACCCCAATCGTAATAGGGAATTCTTCTGTCCTCCCAACATTAGTACGTACACTTGTACTAGCTCCCTCATACATGTCCTTTATAATGTCAATATATTTCCGCGATATTAACAAGTAGTGAAAAAATAAAGAAAATCTTAAGATCACTACCTGCTAAATGGGACGGCACCGTGACGAAGATCATGGAATCTAAAGATCTCCATACGCTCGACTTTAGCGCCCTCGTTGGTTCGCTAATTAATTATGAGATTGTTCTAAAATCACGGAACAAGAAGTTGAAGCCGAAGGAAAAATCGATAGCTATGAAAGCTAAGATGTCTCGCAAAGAAGAAATACCAGTGGATGAAAGTGACGAAGAATCGGCATATTATGCTAAGAATATAAATAAGTTTTAAAACTTATTAAACCGGAGAAAGAAAGACTTAAAAACGGGCGAATCTAAGAAATTCGACAACAACAGTCGAATCTGTGGTAAACCAGACCATTTTGCTAAAAATTGCCGGAGCGCAAATCCAAAGAAAGAAGTTCTCGTTGCAACATGGAGCGATGAAGATGAAGATGATGATTTCAATCAAAATAATATCGCTCTTATGGCTAGAAGTTCATTCGACAAAAGCGACGTCGGAAGCCAAGTAAGTAATTCTTACGATGAATTATTTGAAGCATTCGAATTATTGCATACCGATTTTCAAAATGCTTTATCCGGAATAAAATCCCTCCAATCTAAAAATAAATCATTGGAAATCGGCATTTCCAAAATTCTTGAAAAAGGAAAATTTATCAAAACTGATCATTCAAAATGCCTTGAGATTGAAAATAATTTAAAAAATGATCTTTTGAAACTTCAAGACGAACTTAAAACTTTAACAAAGAAATTTTCTCTCGGAAATGAGAAATTCGAAAATATGCTTTCGGTTCAAAAATTTACTTTAAACAAACAGGAGTTAGGATTCAAACCGCATATTAAAAACGAATCCTTAAATTTGAAAATACCCCGTTGCGATAAATATTTAAAAATTGGGCATCATATTTCAAATTGTAAAAGTCCACGCCGGACGATTAAAATTAAAAAGATTTAGATTCTTAAAGGAACCACTAGTCCGAATATTGTCTATTTAAATGAAAACGACCGACTTTCGGTTGGACCCCCAAAAATTAATTTTCATCAATTGGTATTTAACTCGGGGGGAGTTTAAATTTTTTTAACAGGAGATATTTTTGTCAGGGGGAGTTTACCCTTTTCAGCATTTTATTATCGTGTATACACTTTTGTTGATAACAAAAGGGGGAGAAGAATGGAATAAAAGAAGAATGGTATAAGGGGATAAAAACAAGAAAAGCGTCATGAAAGAATGACGAGAAAAATAAAAAATATACGAATCAATGTCGAAAGTCGAAAAGAGAAGAAAAGAAGAAGTTGAAAAGGAGAAAAGAAAAGATGGGAGTAAGAAATTAACGAAACGGACAAAGTCGAAAACTTTGATCTGTGTTTGTATATATATATATATTTTATTTTGCAGGTTTATCCTAGTCAAGAGTGTTGTCTTGTAATCATCAAAAAGGGGATATTGTTGAAATATTTTATTCTAAATATTCATTATCGAGTTTTGATGATTAAGTTGTTAAACAAAGAAAACAACAAAGAAGCGACACAAAACAACGAAGAAGTTGAAAATGCAAAAAGCTGGAAATAGCAAGCATAATGTACGCTACGAAGCATGCACAACGTATGTAATATACTGCTACCTGATCAGACAAGTCAGAAAAGTCAACTGCAGATAACATGCTTAACGCACGCTAAGTTACAAGCATAACGCACGCTATCGAAGGAGCATAACGTACGTAACACAATCATGTTAACGTGCGTAATGAGTTGTTTCAGAATTCAAACAAGATGAATGTTGGGAAAAGTGAATGGAATAAAAGAAGAATGGTATAAGGGGAGAAAAACAAGAAAAGCGTCATGGAAGAATGACGAGAAAAATATAAATATACGAATCAATGTCGAAAGTCGAAAAGAGAAGAAAAGAAGAAGTTGAAAAAATAAGAAAGAAGTTGAAAATGAGAAAAGAAAAGATGGGAGTCGGAAACTAACGAAACGGACAAAGTCAAAAATTTTGATCTGTGTTTGTATATATATATTTTATTTTGTAGGTTTATCCCATTCAAGAGTGTTGTTTTGTAATCATCAAAAAGGGGGAGATTGTTGCAATATTTATTCCAAATATTCATTATCGAGTTTTGATGATTAAGTTGTTAAACAAAGAAAATAACAAAGAAGCGAAATAAAACAACGAAGAAGTCGAAGATGCAAAAAGCTGGAAATAGTAAGCATAACGCACGCTATGAAGCATGCACAATGTATATAATATAAAGCTACGTGATCAGACAATTCAGAAAAGTCGACTGAAGATAACATGCTTAACGCACGCTAAGTTACAAGCATAACGCATGCTATCGAAAGAGCATAACGTCGTAACACAAACATGTTAACGTGCGTAATGAGTTGTTTCAGAATTCAAACAAAATGAACATTGTGAAAAGTCCGGGTCAAAGTCAAGGAATCAAACGGATAGTTTGACAAAAGTATACAACGGGTATACGGTTAACGTACGCTACGGCGTATAGTTAACGTACGCTAAATAGGGAACTTAACGTACGTAATCGGGATGCCTTAACGTACGTAATAGTATGGACTGAAGATACTGGACTAAAGTTGCAAGCAGTTAACGTACGTAAGCGATAAGACTTAACCTACGTAACAAGGTTAACGTACGCTATGCAGGAAGGCTAGCGCACGCTAAAGAGTCAAGAAGAGCTAACAGCTAGTTGGAGGAAAATGGCTATAAATACAAAACCCTTTGGTATCAATATACACAACAACCTTGAGCAAATCATCTATACTTGTGATATCATTATAAACATTCTTGTTGTTGTATTTGAGCTTATATTGATAAGTGCTTGAGTGTTATATACGAAAACATACAAGAGAGAAAAAAAAAAGGATAAGATTGGATTTAGTGTTATTAGGATCAAAGATCCGGCATTGTTAGAATCGCAATCTATATCCGAGTGAGGTTTGTCTGTACCCATAGAAATCTATATAGGTTGATTCCTTGCCCGGTAGAAAAGGAAAATAGTTTAACTTGGACCGACAAAAATGTAATATCCGCAAATTTTCGATTTTCGGTAAATTTCTTTTTTCGGACGAAGTCCGTTTTGATGACTCGCTTTTGACCGTTTTGTCATTCGGAGAATATTTAATTCTACATTTTTTTTGTCATCCGAGTTCGTTTCGGTGCTGCTTTGTTGAGTTTCGTGCTTTTTAGCGACTTTTCCGCGCTTGAGTTCGGTTCTTGCGAATCTCGTTCGAAACTGTCGTTTGGGGTTTTTCGTAAGTTCATTTAACGTCGTTATACGTGTTGTGAGCTTCGGTTTGATTATTCGTTGTCGTATGGTGATTTTCGGGCATTTGGGCCATTTTCATAATTTCCCAAAGTTTGGGGTAATTACCTTCCGTTGTCGAATTTCGAGCCTTCGGGTGGTCGGAATCGTGTGTCCTACAAGCTCTTGGTTTCGTCTTTGTGAGTACTTCGTAACCGTATCTTCGGTTCGTATTCAGGTTCAGGTTTCGGTGTCGTTTTGTTGAATTCAGGATTACTAAACGACTTTTCTAAGTATGAGTTCTACTTTGTTAGATCACCATCAATTTTTGGTAACTCCAAAAATTCTGAATCTTTGTAATATTATAGATCATCGAGTTAGCTTTCCAATGGTTCGAACGGTGAGTCAATCGGAGTCCGGACGAGAGAGTTATGGTCGTTTTAACTCACCCGCTCGTTATTGGCCGATCACTGCCGGCCGAACTCGGCCGTGTCGTCCGACACGGCCCGTGCCGTACTCGTCCGGATAAGCCGGAAGTTTCTGTCTCAGGACCCGACCGTGTCGTCCGACACGGCCGTGCGAACTCTTCCGGATAAGCTCGAGACGGCTGCCGACACGCCGGCCGTGTTCCAGGACACGGCCGAGTCATGCCGAAGTCGTCGGACGGGTCACTGTCGGAAGGCCCCTCCGCGCCGCGACCGTGTCTAGCAGGACACGGTCGAGCCCTACGGTCAAGCTGCGCGCGCCACGACCGTGTCAGGCGGACACGGTCGAGTCTGTCAGCCTATAAAAGGCCCTGCAGACGTTTTTCTTGCCATTTTTCACCTTCTTCTTCTCCTCTTCCGCAGCTGGGCGTGTTCTAAACTTGAAGCCATGTTGTTTAACAACATATCCATGGAGTTCTTGAGGTTATATCATCAATAATCCGTCCGATATCATCCCTTGATCCAGCGAATCAAGGTTAGATCTTTAGAACCCTAATTTTGGTAAAATTGGGGGTTTTCGTGTTTTTGTCCGATTCGTTCCGTTTTGTTGATTAATTCATGATGAATATGATTAATCTTGTTAGTATTCTTAGTTTCCCTACGGATTCATGGTATATTTCGTGATTTTTACGGAATCGAGAGGGTTTGGTTGTGGTCCGCCCTCGTTGTTGTTTATATACGAATATACATGAATCGTAGGCGGGTTTTCGGGTGTATTCCAATTCCGTATTCATTTAGAAATGGTTGTGATTGTATTCTTCGAATCGTTAGGTTCGGTTTCATTGGTTCCTAGCGTTCGTCGGTGACTTTCCTTTAGATCGTTGCGTCGTCAATAATTCAAGGCAAGTATTTTGGAAACCTTTAAGCTTAACATGAAATGGTGATGTATATTACTTGTGTGTAACTCACCTCGTGTTGGCCCGACGGTCAAGGAGGGAAATCTATCTGCCGCCTGGATTTCACGAGTTTGTTTAGCTTCTTGATGCGGGAGGGTCCTTAGAGGCCTCGTGCGGGAATCTATGATATTACTCGTTCCCAAGGCGATGCATGTGCGTGTTTTGTTTTGTAATGTAGCCGGTGCGGGAGGGTCCTTAGAGGCCTCGTGCGGGAATCTATGATATTACTCTGTTCCCAAGGCAAATTGTTATTTATTTATTTAGGAAAAGACATGTCTTATTTTGGTTTTCGAAATGATATTGGTGCATGTACTATGAAATGTGTAAGCGATTGGTTTGCCTTGAATACTTGTACTAGCGTAATTGCTAACCCCTTTGGGGACCCGTTGTCGGGAAATTCTTGTTATGGATTTCGAGTTATGTTGACCAGACGAGCGGGCTACTGGATGGTACGAGGATGTCGGCCAAGGTTGTTGACATGTGCAATCGAGTCTTGTTATTTCTTACTGTCTCTTTTGATGTGGATGTTTTCCAAATTGTAAACTTATAGATTGTACTCGCGAGTACTTAGGCTTTTCCTTTCGACATTGTGATTGGTCTTCGTTGGAGTTCTTGTATTTGTTGGTTGATGTTATTTATGCGGTTGTACGGACGTGTTGTTTATGTTCTTATTGTTAACAATTGTTTCCTTGCTAACCGAGGCGGTTAGTCGAGTGGTGTTTTCTTGTGTTAGCTTTGGTGGGTCCCATGTAGGGGTCCACGGCGCTGTAATTCTCCTCGTATATATTGGGGGTGTTACGAAATGGTATCGAGCTCTAGGTTTATGGATACCTAGGCTTGTTGGTTATTTGGGTCTAGTTGTGTTTTGTTTTGCACATTGTCACACCGCGCCGACATCTCAGTACATCCAGCGCTTGTAAGTTTTCCTTACTCGATCCTTTTGTTTTCTCGTATTGTATTTCCACTTCTTGAACTGTGATTGTCTCTCTCGTACTTATCGTCGAGTTGTTTTTCGATCCATCCGGTTCGTGCACTTTTGATTCTAGTATTGCGCAGTTCTTTATCTCTCCGAGTATGTGCGCTGCTCGGGCTTGACCGTTTGTCGTTTTGCGAGCCTTCCATCGCTAAACTTCCTAGCATTGGTGGGATCGTTGGTGATCGAAAGATCCGAGTTTTGCTTCGTGGTATATTGTGAGAGGGCTTGACTCTCTAGTCTTTTGCTGTGTGATGGAATCTGTGTTTGGTAATTGCGATATACTAAATGTATGTTGTGCCGAACGTACTGATGGTTTGGACACCGAGGGGTGCAGTATGATGTGAATGTTTTGAACATTGATATGTTCCGGGAAAGGTGTCGATGACAGAGTTTGTTGAAAAACTCACATAGCTGGTTTCGACATATGTCCAAATCGGTGATCTTTGGTTACGCTGTTAAACTTGAAGAGATAGTTCGACATATGCTTGGAATTAGTATTTCCGAGTTGCGCTTTTTGAACTGGTGATTTTTGAATGTCGTATATGAGTGTGTCCGGGAATTGTTGGTACTTGGCTAATTATTATTATTTACAACCAATGTGTTTCTATTAATAAAAATACATGCGGCGTGCATGCTTGAAAATTTCTTAGACTTGATCGTATTGTGGGTTTTTGAAAAGTGACATGAATTTGGGCGAGCCAGCCTTGTATTTTCAAATAAAACCTTGTGTCGGTATTTAAAGGTCGTGTATAAAAGTGTTTAGGACATTTTATAAAATGCTTCCACTGTTAAGCCCTTGTCGTGTTTAAAAGGGTCTTGAAAATGATTTTTAACTTATCGGTTTTATTTTCGAATAACTAGAGTATACGATTTTAAAATCAGATTAGCCTGGGAAAACCTAGGCTGTCGAGCCAAGTTGTGTTGGTTGAGTTTTGTCTCGTCGGATTTTGTCTGACTTGGTCGCATCGCGACGCGTCGTTTGAGATCATTGGTCGTGATTAGTATCAAAGGGCGGTCGTCACTTACGTGCGACCTATGGATGTAATACTCCCTTCCTTGTGTTGTGCCTCGTGTGACACGAGTTATTTGTATGATTAGCCGATTGAATGATGGAATCCTTCTATGGATTTTGATTTCACGATATGTGTTTATTAGACTCTCGTATTTGGTTTATACGAGGAGTGTCGTCACTACTGATGTATTTTCGTACCGTATTTTATCCATTGCGTGAGTTCTTTCAAACGGCTTTCGGTATTTTGCAACCGAGTTTTATTTCAGAAACCGATTCCTTGAATCAAGTTTTGGCATTTTGGCCTTGAATATTTCATGATGGTTTGACAAATGAGTTTTGAGTTTTGGAAAATATCTCGTCATTGGTCTTTTTAGCATTTTCGAAATGAGATGGGAAATCATGCTTAGCACAGTAAATCCTTGTGAGAAGGGTTTACGGTATGTAATTTTATGATATGTTCTGTTGTCTCTGTGAATCGTTAGCGCACGCTACGCTTTACGGCTTACGCGCGCGAGAGTACGTTGGTAGCACGCTAAAGGGAGAATAGCGCACGCTACTCGGTAGTTCGTGAGCGAGTCCAGAACTACTTTGGGTTCTGAAGTTCTCGTTAGCGCACGCTAACACTTGGGATTAGCGCACGCTAACAGTGCATTTTTGGTCAGGAGTTTTGTTTGGTGCCGTGATAGCGTACGCTAACCTTAATGATTAGCGCACGCTAATTGTGTCCAGTATAAATACTGGACACCAGTCTAGAAGTTGCATTTTTCTTCATTTTTCTTCTTCCTCCATGAGATTGAGACGTGGCGACTAGGTTTCGCATTGGGGGCTGATTTTTTTTTCTTACATCCAAAGGTGTTTTGGAGTATCCTAGATGATTTTAACATCATCTAATCCATTGTTCTTCGCCTAATCCAGGCAATTTTTCTTGAATCCCTAGAGTTGACTTTTTGGAGTTTTGTTCTTGATGTCGTTTTCCATCCGGTTTTGATAAACCGATCGTTGTTTTAACGATGTTGTTAAGCATATCCTAGGGATTGTATATCACTGTTTTGATTGTGAACGATTTAATGAGTGTGCTATGATGTGTTTAAGTGAATAGACAAGTGTGAATTCTGGGCATTTTGGCCTATTGTACTTCTGAAAAACCTTGAGTATCTTAGAAAATAAATTTCGAGACGTACTTTTAAAATGAATTATTTTCTCGTAGTACATACAAGGTGCCACAACACGTTTCAAAATTCTTCTACCTCGAGGACCAAAATGCTTTGAGATATTTTCAATGTTTTAGAAACACTTTTATTTAGACCCGAGGGTCGAATATTCTGAAAGTTTTCACTAAGAGAAAGTGTCCTCATTTTTATCAAATGCGAAATGGTTCTCCAAAGTCTCGATAACGATGTTTCACGTTTGTACTTTTTGAAAGGTGATACTCAAGATCAACCGGTGTTCTTCTAAATTATTTTCAAAATGAGGTTTTCGTTTTTAAACCTATCCATTCCCGTTTGAGGGATGGGTATATATGTATGATGTTCGCGTTGTCGTTATGATGTTTGCTCCCGAGTATGATCAGATTGGTGGCATGAACGTCGAGGCGTTGCCACGCATTTGTTGTGAGAGGTGGGATGTTAGTGTCGAATGTTGCCGCCTCGTAGTGATTTCTACGTTGTCGCGCATGTGCGAGCTGTTAGAGCTTGGTTTGGTATGACCGTGTGCATCGGTGATCGTTCCGTTATGTGTCGGTTGCTTAATGTCTTGTTACCTTGCTCTGTTTTGTGAATTTCGTGGATGAGGTCGCGGATACTACCCATACTATTTTGACTTCCGTATTTTCTCTTTCTCCAGTCTATCGATTCGCTCGTGTTCGTTGATACTGTCTTAACTTGTTTTGTATTTCGGGTTCATCATTCGAACGAGCTGTGATCTTGTTTTGGGTCGATCTGGTTATCGCTGTGACTTTTCCGAATTCGGTTCGATTCTTGTGAACCTTGTTCGGAAGTAACATCTTTTGGTTCTACTAGTTCTTTTATTCGAAGTGGATCGGATTTGGAACTTCTGTATTTTCGACTCTGTCGACTCGTTTATGTTCGTTGACATTTCTGAACTTTCCCTATCCCTTGCTTTTGTTGATCGAACGAGTGTGGTATTGTTTTGGAATAACTCGTTTGTCGCTGTGACTTTTCAATCGCTATTCCCTATCCTGTGGATCTTATGGGAATGCATTCCTTGTAGTTCTCACCAGATCATCCTGGGAGTTGTTGTTTGAGTTTTATTATATGATTGTTCGATTTTTGTTGTCTCGATCGTTTGCTTGTTCAGTTTTTGTTCTCGTTTTGTGATCGTTGAGCATTCAGGCTCCTTCCTAATTCCCTTAAGTTTGGGAAATTAGTCTCGTTTTCGATCTTCCAACCCTTGGGCGGTGGAATTCAGTATTAGTTCAGCGATTGGCTCGCGTTTCGATTGATGTACCGTTGAGTTGGTCAATCATACTGACTTTCGTTCGTTGTGTTTTGTGATTGTCGGATAATTGAATTGGCTATATTATCCGTTTGATGACGCTTGTCATTTGTTGGTTTTATTGTATCCCTAACGGCGACATTGTGTTGGTCGCCGTGGAGCGTGTTTTCACGCCGTATATTCCTTTGCGTTGATTGTAACATTTCGCCGTTGGGCGTTAGTTACGCATTCTTATGTATCTTGTTGAGTTTTTCCTGGCGGAATATTTCTTCCCCCTACTTGTTTTAAGTTTCGGGACGAAACTTCTTTTAAGGAGGGTAGAATGTAATATCCGCAAATTTTCGATTTTCGGTAAATTTCTTTTTTCGGCCGAAGTCCGTTTTGATGACTCGCTTTTGACCGTTTCGTCATTCGGAGAATATTTAATTCTACATTTTTTTTGTCATCCGAGTTCGTTTCGGTGCTGCTTTGTTGAGTTTCGTGCTTTTTAGCGACTTTTCCGCGCTTGAGTTCGGTTCTTGCGAATCTCGTTCGAAACTGTCGTTTGGGGTTTTTCGTAAGTTCATTTAACGTCGTTATACGTGTTGTGAGCTTCGGTTTGATTATTCGTTGTCGTATGGTGATTTTCGGGCATTTGGACCATTTTCGTAATTTCCCAAAGTTTGGGGTAATTACCTTCCGTTGTCGAATTTCGAGCCTTCGGGTGGTCGGAATCGTGTGTCCTACAAGCTCTTGGTTTCGTCTTTGTGAGTACTTCGTAACCGTATCTTCGGTTCGTATTCAGGTTCGGGTTTCGGTGTCGTTTTGTTGAATTCAGGATTACTAAACGACTTTTCTAAGTATGAGTTCTACTTTGTTAGATCACCATCAATTTTTGGTAACTCCAAAAATTCTGAATCTTTGTAATATTATAGAGCATCGAGTTAGCTTTCCAATGGTTCGAACGGTGAGTCAATCGGAGTCCGGACGAGAGAGTTATGGTCGTTTTAGCTCACCCGCTCGTTATTGGCCGATCATGCCGGCCGAACTCGGCCGTGTCGTCCGACACGGCCCGTGCTGCACTCGTCCGGATAAGCCGGAAGTTTCGCCTCAGACCCGACCGTGTCGTCCGACACGGCCCGTGCCGAACTCTTCCGGATAAGCTCGAGACGATCGCTGACACGCCCGACCGTGTTCCAGGACACGGCCGAGTCATGCCGAAGTCCGCCGGACGGGTCATCATTGGAAGGCCCCTTCGCGCCGCGACCGTGTCTAGCAGACACGGCCGAGCCCTCGCCGTCAATCGCGCCACGACCGTGTCGGGCGGACACGGCCGAGTCTCACACCATAAAAGGCCCCGCAGACGTTTTTCTTGCCATTTTTCACCTTCTTCTTCTCCTCTTCCGCAGCTGGGCGTGTTCTAAACTTGAAGCCATGTTGTTTATCAACATATCAATGGAGTTCTTGTGGTTATATCATCATTAATCCGTCCGATATCTTCACTTGATCCATCGTATAAAGGTTTGATCTTTAGAACCCTAATTTTGGTATAATTGGGGGTTTTCGTGTTTTTGTCCGATTCGTTCCGTTTTGTTGATTAATTCATGATGAATATGATTAATCTTGTTAGTATTCTTAGTTTCCCTACGGATTCATGGTATATTTCGTGATTTTTACGGAATCGAGAGGGTTTGGTTGTGGTCCGCCCTCGTTGTTGTTTATATACGAATATACATGAATCGTAGGCGGGTTTTCGGGTGTATTCCAATTCCGTATTCATTTAGAAATGGTTGTGATTGTATTCTTGAATCGTTAGGTTCGGTTTCATTGGTTCCTAGCGTTCGTCGGTGACTTTCCTTTCCGTTCGTTGCGTCAATAATAATTCAAGGCAAGTATTTTGGAAACCTTTAAGCTTAACATGAAATGGTGATGTATATTACTTGTGTGTAACTCACCTCGTGTTGGCTGACGGGGTCAAGGAGGGAAATCTATGCCGCCGCCCGGATTTCACGAGTTTGTTTAGCTAGCCCATGGGAGGGTCCTTAGAGGCCTCGTGGGAATCTATGATATTACTCTGTTCCCAAGGCGATGCATGTGCGTGTTTTGTTTTGTAATGTAGCCAGTGCGGGAGGGTCCTTAGAGGCCTCGTGCGGGAATCTATGATATTACTCTGTTCCCAAGGCAAATTGTTGACTGTTTATTTCCGGAAAAGACATGTCTTATTTTGGTTTTCGAAATGATATTGGTGCATGTACTATGAAATGTGTAAGCGATTGGTTTGCCTTGAATACTTGTACTAGCGTAATTGCTAACCCCTTTGGGGACCCGTTGTCGGGGAAATTCTTGTTATGGATTTCAGGTTATGTTCAGCCAGACGAGCGGGCGCTGGGATGGTACGAGGATGTCGGCCAAGGTTGTTGACATGTGCAATCGAGTCTTGTTATTTCTTACTGTCTCTTTTGATGTGGATGTTTTCCAAATTGTAAACTTATAGATTGTACTCGCGAGTACTTAGGCTTTTCCTTTCGACATTGTGATTGGTCTTCGTTGGAGTTACTGTATTTGTTGGTTGATGTTATTTATGCCGGTTGTACCGGACGTGTTGTTTTATGTTCTTATTGTTAACAATTGTTTCCTTGCTAACCGAGGCGGTTAGTCGAGTGGTGTTTTCTTGTGTTAGCCTGGTGGGTCCCATGTAGGGGTCCACGGCGCTGTAATTCTCCTCGTATATATTGGGGGTGTTACAAAAAAGGCAAGTGTGTGAATGGTTTATCTCGGACCGATAAAAGACGAGAATTGTAATGGTAATCCCTCGACCGATAGAAGAGAGGTGCAGAGGTTGATCTTTAGCCTATAGAAAAAGATACCGGAGAGAGGACGTAGGCACGATTGGCCAAACCTCTATAAATCTTGTGTCGATTTATTTTCCACACCTTTAAATATGCTTCCACACAATAGCGCGTATACCGAATATTGCACCAACAGAATATTCATGATATGTACTTGGTCTAATACGAATTAGTGTTGCAGCATGCAAGATAGCATGTCCCCATATAGAGATGGGGAGCTTTGTTCTCATTATTATTGGTCTGGCAATAAGTTGGAGATGTTTGATTAATGATTTAGCCAAAGCGTTCTGTGTATGAACATAAGCTACTGGATGTTCAACATCGATGCCCACCGCCATACAATAATCATTAAAGGCTTGAGATGTAAATTCCCTAGCATTATCAAGTCGAACCCTTTAATCATGTAATCGGGGAATTATGCTCTCAATTTGATTAATTGGGCAAGAAATCTGGCAAATGCCAAATTGCGAGTTGATAAAAGACATACGTGTGACCATCTGCTAGAAGCATCAATTAATACCATAAAGTATCGAAATGGTCCACAAGATGGGTGAATAGGTCCACATATATCACCATGAATTCTTTCTAAAAATGTTGGCGATTCATTCCCAACTTTAGTTGGTGATGGTCTTATTATCAATTTAACTCGAGAACAAGCAATACAAGATAGTTCATGAGATTGAAAAATCTTCTGGTTTTTCAACGGATGACCACTAGAATTTCCAATAATTTTCCTCATCATTATCGAACCAGGATGTCCTAACCGATCATGCCAAACTTTGAATGTTTCAGCAAACATCGGGTTTACTGTGTTATACGATTCAAGTATTTTATATTAGTATAGTACAACCCAGATGATAGAGCGGGTAGTTTTTCCAACACACACTTACTTCCGGAAGTGTTTGAAGTAATACAAAGATATTCAACATTATTTTTATCCATGATTTCAACATGGTATCCATTCATACGAATATGTCTGAAACTTAATAAATTTCTTTGGGAATTGGGAGAAAATAATGCATTTCTTATTTTGAAGTTCGTGCCTTGTGGCATCAGAAAATTGGCACTTTCAAATCCCTCGATTATTTATGCACTACCATATATGGTTTTAACACTTGCTTTGACAATTCTCAATTGCTGAAAATATTTCTTATCTTTCAGTATAGTATGTGTAGTAGCATTGTCTGCAAGACATAAGTCATCGTCTTGAATTTTGGATTGAGACATATCTATGATCTATGGAAAAAGAAAGTAATTAAATTGTTAAAAAAAGATTATAAGATATGACATGAAATGTATATTTATATTATTTCAAACAAACTATTACACACATAGAACACTCGTACATAATGAAATTTCACAACACTCTTGCAAACGGAAAATATAGAACTAGTTCATTTTTCTGGCAATTTGTTTTCATCTTCACGATTGATCAATAATTTCCATGGTAGCAACATCAGCCATGTCCATCATATTATCGAGGCCATAATTAGAATCATCGGAATCATTGGTAATGAGATTTGTTTCAACATTTTTCCCTTTATTTTTCCATGATTCCCGATAGAGGTCAGCAAGATGTTTCGGCGTACGACATGTACGCGACCAATGGCCTTTCATACCACAACGGTAACAAATTTCTTCCCTTTTTTCTTTTGTTCAAACCACCATTGTCTTTTTCTTGTTTTTCCTCCTTGTCTGCCTTATTATAATAAGGTTGAATCTTATTATAATAAGGTTGAAAACCTCTCCCCCTTCCTCGTCCACGGCCACGGCCACGACCACGACCACAAACATAACCACGGCCGCAACCGTAGTTATGACCAGATGATGTTGCATTCACTTCAGGGAATGGAACAGATCTAGTGGGACGAGATTCATGATTTCTCATTTACAACTCGTTATTTTGTTCGGCCAAAAGAAGACACGAAATCAGTTCATAATATTTTGTAAATCGTCTCTCACGATATTGCTGTTGAAGGATTATATTTGAAACATGAAATGTGAAAGAAGACACGAAATCAGTTCATAATATTTTGTAAATCGTCTCTCACGATATTGCTGTTGAAGGATTATATTTGAAACATGAAATGTGGTGAATGTTCTTTCTAGCATATCACCATCAGTGATATTTTCGCCACATAATTTTAGTTTTGAACTGATTCGGAACATTGCCGAATATTCGCTGACGTATTTAAAATCATGTAGACGGAGTTTAGTCTAATCATAACGAGCTTTTGGGAGAATAACAGTTTTCTGATGATCATATCTTTCTTTAAATGATTGCCAAAGATCTGCAGGATCTTTGATAGTGAGTTACTCAATTTTCAGTCCCTCGTGGAGGTGGTGACGAAGAAAAATCATAGCCTTTGTTTTTTCTTGTAATGATGCTTCTTTTGATTTGATTATAGTATCACTGAGGCTTTTAGCATCAAGGTGGATCTCAGCATCCAATATCCATGATAAGTAATTATTGTCAGTGATATCAAGTGCTTCAAATTCAAGCTTGACAAGATTTGACATGTTGAAGAACTATAAGAAAATGAAACATACGTGTCATTAATTTCAAGAAACATAAAAGATTTTATTCGGATATAAAAAGGGTATTATTACATATTAAGATTTATCAGGAGTCCAAGTATAGGATAAAAGAGAAAAAGACTTGTGATAAAGATCAAAGATTCTTCTTCTGTGTTACAGTTTACATAAACAACTAATACAATATATGCTATGACCAACATAGTGTAGAATGCCAAAAACAGTTGATGAATCATCTTGAAGAACCCTTTTGTTTCGAAAATTTGTAAGAAGATGAGAGAAAGTGAGTGAATTGTTGAATGAAATGTGATGTATTTATAGAGTGTAAAATAGCCGTTAACTAGCCGTTGGGGAGGGGAGAGAAAATAAAATGTGATAATTATGAATGATTTAGTAAAACATTACTTTTATTTTATATGCAAGATTTGAAATAAGAATTTTATTAAAAATAATCAACCACAAATAACTTACCATTTTTTATGCTCATTAAATATTTCAAATGGTACAATATACACAGTTTATAGCTTGGGGTTATACCGCTTCAAGCATTAATAATAATATATACGGTACATACCTTGTGGTCATACCACTCAAACGTAATAATAATATATAATATATAGCTTGGTCATACCACTCAAGCGTGATAATAGTATATAATATATATAGCTTGTGGTCATACCACTTCAAGCATAATAATAGTATTAATATATATAGCTTGGGGTCATACCACTCAAGCATAATAATAGTATATATATATATATATA
This sequence comes from Orobanche coerulescens, assembly GCA_033398695.1. Classification (NCBI taxonomy): domain Eukaryota; kingdom Viridiplantae; phylum Streptophyta; class Magnoliopsida; order Lamiales; family Orobanchaceae; genus Orobanche; species Orobanche coerulescens. The sequence goes on along the minus strand of CM065805.1, from coordinate 167,324,163 downwards.
TATTATAGCTTGAGGTCATACCACTCAAGCATAATAATAGTATATATAATATATATAGAATAAAACCATAAAGAAGTTCCTACCGTGGAAACTCTTTAGTAAGGATTAGATTTTTCGTGCTGATAACGTGTTATAAAATTGTAGTGAGCTAAAGTGAATACGAAGAGAATAAAGAGAATATAGAGAAGGTATTTCTCTTGGAATGAATTTTTCATTAAGCACTGAAGCCCTATTTATAGGAAAATTTTAGATGGCACAAACGTAATTACATAATTTTATCAGGGGCATAATAGTCATTCATATGTTATAATATATTATCTTGTTATACATTTCGAGAGGTGATATACTTCAACAACTGTGTATTGGGCCAACTCTTCTTTTTTGAAAGTTTGGGCCAACGCTTCTTAAGCTTCAAATATTGAATATGACTAATGGATCAGACTAAGGGCCTGTTTACTAGCAGCTTAATGAAGATTATTGGTTTCTTATAACTTTTTCGGACAACTGATAATGTGTTTACCAGGAGCTTAATCAATAAGATAGCAGCTTAATGGGACAGTGATCCTCCAGCTCCTTATTCGGTAAGCTATCATCTTAATGGAACCAAATGACTATTATAACTAGATATTGTGTTATATTATTATGATGTTGTGCAATTTATAATTGTATGGTGTTGAACTATTTTGGATATAAATATTTAATATATTTTTATATATATCGAGGGAGTAAAATGGTCATTTCTGTCATTCAGACAATTGATTCAGCAATGCAGGTAAACAATATTTCATCTTTATCCAGACAGACAGCATAATGCAAACAGATAACTTATTCCACTCAAATCTTAATGATAGAGTTGGTAAACAGCCCCAAAATCTTGGATGATGGATCAAATCAAGAGTAGTCAAAATAAGAAAATTAAAAAAAGCCTCATGTGTTTGTGTTTGGAATATTGTCGATCTTTTGACTGCACATGTTTTTTTACAACAATTCTACCATACAAAGAATTTACACAATTAAATTTTACAAATATCACCATATATTTATTATTAATTTTATTATTTATTCTATCACTTATCCCACTATCCAAATGATCTAAAATAATCACAATCGTCATAAAGTAGTATTTTTCTTTTTTTTATTATACTTAAATTCTTTTACTGTGACTTCCAAGGAAGAGCTGACGAAAGGTTTGTTTGTCTTCAAGTGACAAAAAAGAATACGAAGTCAGAGAAAGAGTTAGAGGGGTGGGTGCTCGGGGTCGGGGTTGGAGTTTGAGGTGGACCCAGTCCTTCGCCGCTTATGGACAGACTGTACATGGGACGTGGGCTCAGGATGAAAGCTCTGCAATCCACCTCCCCTCTTACCCTACTCTCTCTCTCTCTCCTATCCTGCTCTCTTTCTCTCTCTTTATAAATATACACTACTCTCATTTAGTTTAAGGGAATTTTACGCTAACAACCTTTTTAGATTTCATGAGTTATTCGGATCCGTGCGATGCACTGATTTTGTTTTTGATGTAAAATTGAACTTTTGTCTATGTCTAAAACTCAACTTTTTTAGACAGCCAACACTTCATCGTAAAAACACATATTAATATTGTAGTTTAGACTTGATTTTTAGTGTAAAAACCTCTTGTTTATGTGTTTAATTTTTCTTGTTCATGTGTTTCTCGTGAGATAGATGTTTCAGTTAAAGTAGTTTTATTCTTTGTTTTCACTTAGTAAATGCACATTTTATTCCATAATTTTGAGTTTTATGATATAATCCATCCTTTGTATATTTGTATTATAAGTAATAGATCGATAAGTCTAATATTTTAAAATCAAAGAAAAAAATTTAATTAGTTCATGTATGAGATTATTTTTTGAACACACCGACATATACAATAAGTAATTAAGTTTTCAAAGTAAATGTAATGACAAATTTTTAATGAAAGCCAAAATAGCATTTCATTCAAAATATTTCATGTGATTCAACCCTTGTATCATAATCGTATAACTGTATAAGTATTAATTTTCAGGAAATGATATTTGTTTGTGTTCACTTTCTCAATAGGTTTTAACATAACATAAATATAACGTTCATGTGATATCGTGATAAAACAACACACTATATTATACATTTGTACTTGCTCTATTATGCGTGATGTTCTATGCGAGATACCACATGTAATAGCATGCTAACTAATATTTGGTGCAATTATATATGTAATTACCTGATAAATACTAAAAGTGACATTTTTACCATCAAATGAGAATCAGTCATGCATGTCTACAAATTTTGTTTCCATGCCATCGTGCAACGACATGAGAGTCAACACTTTTCACCAATTAGCTAAAAAAAAGTTGACATTTGGTGCAATTATATATGTAATTACCTTTGGTAAATACTAAAAGTGACATTTTTACCATCAAATGAGAATCAGTCATGCATGTCTACAAATTTTGTTTCCATGCCATCGTGCAACTACATGAGAGTCGACACTTTTCACCAGTTAGCTAAAAAAGTTGACATTTTTACCATCACATAAAAACATAAAATGTAGACCTCAAATAAGAAGTTAAAATTTAAACCTCAAATAAAAAGGGTCGTGTATCGATCTTGACATTTTAGTTGTCATGTCACTTGCAACATCCCAACGCATCTATAGGAGAGTGGACAAAGCTCGATTATTGTAGCATAACTTAACAGGTTGGGTCAAAGTAAATAAAGAGACTCACTTAGTAATAATAATAAAAAAAATAAAAGAAAGCTATTATATAAAAAGTCTGTGGAGTATATAACTCACGTCTTCATTTGTACATCATTCCTACGGTCCTACTGATTGTTTAACATTCGTCCATTGAATACCTTCATGCATGTGAGGCAATCTTCTTCTAGTTTACGACTCAACAGTTGCGCCATATTGTTCCTTGACGTAAAGTGTTACATTTTCCTGTCAATTCCACATGTTAATAATGTAAAATACATGGTTAAGGTTCTTACCCTCACATGAAACCAATGTATATTGTACGCATATAACTCACCTGAGGCATATCACCGTACGAGAGCATTGAGTCTTGTAGCTTACCGGTGAAGGAATGTTTTATAGTTGCTGTAAGATGCTATATACAACATTCCCCCGTCAACGAATTTTGTACTCCCATCGCATCGATGGCTTCTTTGTAGACCTTTTATATAAGCACAAATAGATGAATGTAGAAGCATCTTATTAATGCTTCTGTAAGTTGAAAGGATCTTATTAGTGCTTCAGTAACAATATGAAATGAAGTTGAAAGAATTGTGCAAATTAATTACTTCGGGAATAGTATAAAATGAAGTTGAAAGGAATGTGCAAATGAATTAAAAACAGGTTTATTAACTCAGCCTTTATATATTAAAATTATGTATTTGGTATAATGATATTTAAACTTTAATACTCCACATTAATTATGAGGACTTAATATATATATATATATATATATATATATATATATATAATTTCATATAAACGTATGGTCTTTATATTTTCAAAAATAACGATGAGGTCCAATTTCAGACAAATGATGGACTTTCTGCGTAAAGTTCATTTTACTTCTGAATAAAACATTTCTTTGAAATTGGTTATTCAATATTACTGAATAAAATATTTCTTTTAAAACAAAAATATTTCTCTCTTCCCTCCTCCTCCCTCTTTCTCCTCTCCATCAGTTCCCCTCCCCACTGCCCAACCCCACCGCCACCCTTTCCCCACCTCTATCGCCCCACCCTTGCCACCCCACCTTCCCCCACTCCTTCAAGAATATTTCTCGCACAATAACCACCAAGAAACCCACCGATGACAAACCCCCTCCGGCAGCAGGTGAGAGCCTTGAAAGAAACTTAATATTATTCTTGCATGCGACGACGGACGGATCTGGGTCCCGTCGCGTCGGGGCAGGAGTTGAGGGATCGGCGCAGAAGATGATCGGCGGCCGATTGCAGAAGACGAGCAGAAAAAAATTGATTTTCTATCTCTTTTTTCGCGTCGGAATCAGAGCAGGCGACGGCGTTGGAATCGGTGTCTGGTATGAGCAGAAGACGGCGGACCGGCTGAAGATGGAAGAAGATGACGGCTAGGGGTTCTTGGGAATTACCGGATTGGGGAAGATGATGGGTTCCCGTTCCCCTCATTTTTCTATTTTTTTTATTCTCCTTATATGAAACGACGCCGTCGTTTTGGACTCTTAAAAAAATATATAAAAATAGACGGTCACAAACGCTAACTAACGACTAGTTAAAATTTTTATAAAAATAATATTACAGTCCAGGTAGGTATACACTAAACAATATTACAACAAAGGACGGCATGTGCGGCTCACGTGATATTGCGTTTAAAAGGAAAGGAAAAATAAAAGGCAGTAATAAAAGAAAAGGGGTAAAATGGAAAAAAAAATGAATTTTCCTCTCTCTCTCTCTCTTTTATGACATCAGCACCAAAGTTGACTTTTGTTCTTAATTGTAAATACAAACTTTTAGTAATTCAAGTTTTGTCCTTCATCATAAAATATAAAAATATAGGGACCCAAATGTTTATATGGCATCTATAAAGGTTGTCAGATGTAAATCACCCTTAGTTCTAGTTCTAATATTGGATTAAATACTTCAATGTATAGTTCTGATAATTAAAAATTTTAATTTATATATTTGTAAGAATTATATAAAATAATTTTTAAAAAATATACACTGAGACAAAATCAAAATTCTCTTACCTGCTAATATTTATTTTTATATTAACGGGACAAAGTATGATAAAAGATCGGACATCAACAGTGTGAACTAATGAAAAATTACATTTAAAAGAGAACCAAGAAAGTCTGTATATTTACGTGCATGTAACACGTATATACTACCTCCATTTTATTAAGATTGCGATATCTGGACTTTCACGCTTGCCAATTCACAACTTTGATCCTTAATATCTTTAATTCTTTATTTTTAAAAATTATAAGAAGTTGATATTTTGAAAGTATATTTCGAGATGAATCTAACAAGATTTCACATGATTATATTTTTCTATATGTATAAATCACAAAAGACGGTCAAAAGAGAGTATGTGAACAGTATAATAGTCAACACGTTGCAATAATGAAGTAACGGGGGAAGTAAGTACTTTTGTTTATGAGTGTGTGTAGATATGTAGATCACTTTAAATGAGAGCCAATCTTTAAAATGAAAATGCAGGTTCATTGCAGATTTAGTAGGATTCAATGTACATTTAATTTTATACAAGTATGTATATATTTGGCAGTATTTTAAAAATTATGTATAAATTATATATGCAGTGCATTCTCTTTAACTGTGCATTAACAAAAAAGTACATATGCAGCGCATTTTCTTATGTACATTAGAAGGAAAATAAATATATATTACAACATATTGTGCATGCAATTAACCCGAATATACTTTCAACCTAAGTTTGCATTTTAAAAAGGACTCACCTTCTCTCTCTCTATACAAGTATGTATATATTTGGCAGTATTTTAAAAATTATGTATAAATTATATATGCAGTGCATTCTCTTTAACTGTGCATTAACAAAAAAGTATATATGCAGCACATTTTCTTATGTTCATTAGAAGGAAAATAAATATATATTACAACATATCGTGCATGCAATTAACCCGAATATACTTTCAACCTAAGCTTGCATTTTAAAAAGGACTCACCTTCTTCTCTCTCTCTCTCTCTCTCTCTCTCTCTCTCTCTCTCTCTCTCTCTCTCTCTCTCTCAACCCTACACACACGTTTAGGTGTTTTAGCTCGCAAATGATATTTTTCTTGTCATTTTTTTATAATTTTGGTCATAAATTCATAAAAAAATATATTTAATTATGCTGTGATATTATTAGAAACATACTTATCATGAAATGTATTTCACAGTATAATAAATTTATAATTTTTGTAATTATAAAATTATAAATAATCATAATTAAAGTATTGCTAATTTGACCAGAAAAAAATCAAACGAGTCATACTTAATGGGACGGATGGATTATAAATTATAAGAAACATTAGTTAGAGATTGGAAATTAGTCATTACCAAGGGGCTGAGTTTGCTTACTCCAAGTATAGTTGGACATATATATGTGATAGAATTTAAGAAGAATATTACAAAATAGTGTTTATTGAAAAAATGGATTTGAGAGAATGAATTTCTCTTACAATACAACACCTATATATAGTGAAAATAATGAAAAACCCTAATAACTAAAAAATGACTAAATTATCCCTAATATTTAATAATATAACTTAACACCCCTATCAAACTCATGATGTACAAGAAGCATGGAGATAGTTTGCTAACAAAGAAACGATAGAGTATGAGTCTTTGTAAAGAAGTCTGCAAGCTGATTTGAAGAGGAAACAAAGGGCAAGGAGATCGTTCCGTACTCATAGTGATGACGAGTTATATGACAATCGATCTCAATGTGTTTCGTACGCTCATGGAATACAAAATTATGTGCAATTTGAAGTGCTCTTATTATCCCAATATAGAGGAGTTGGGCAAGAAGAAAATACTCCCAAATCGGTTAACAACCATCCTAATCAAGCAATTTCACAAGTGGGTGGAGGCCATAGCACGATACTCTGCCTCGGTAGAATATCGTGACACAACATCTTGTTTCTTGCTCTTCCAAGAGATAAGAGAGTCCCCAAAAAATATACAAAAATCAGTAGTAGATTTTCAATCAGCCGAATCACCAGCCCAATCTACATCTTAGTAAGCAAAAAGCTCTAAAGAAGAAGTCGACTGGAATAACAAACTCTGACAAATAGTTCCTCTGAGGTAGCGAAGAATACGAACAACAGCAACCCAATGTACAAAAGTAGGGGAGATAACAAACCCTGTAACAATGTGAACAGCAAGAGCAATATCTGGACGAGTTATGGTAAGATAAACAAAACTTCCAACAATAGTTCGATACAGAGAAGGATCAGGTAAAGGTACCGTCTGTAGAAGTATATCGGGCGTTGAGATCAAGAGGAAAATCAACAATTCGAGTATCTGTTAGATGAGCTTGCTCCAAAATATCAGCGGTGTATTTTGATTGAGAAAGAAGATATCCTTTTGGAAACGAGGCTCTCTCTATATTCAAAACATACCGCAAGGACCACAAATATTTCATTTCAAATATCGTGCATACAATATCATCAACATCATCACCTGTAATTATTATATCATTAACATATAACAAAAGCAATGTACGACCTGCAGATGATGATCAGACAGATAATGCAGGATCATGATAACTAGATGAGAACCCAAGAGTATTCCACTGCCGGAAACTTCTCAAACCAAGCTCGAGGTGCTTGTTTAAGTCCGTACAAAGCTTTTTTAAGTTTGCAAACTTGTCCTGTGACATGAGTAATGTTGTTGATTGATTATCGGTATCTTCGCCGTTTTGAGATAGGCGCGGAGTATATAAGATTTATCAAACTCTTTGCACTTTGCGGAAGCGATTTAAAGTGCGGAAATTAAACGACACAAGATTTATAGAGGTTGGCGCCTACGTCCTCTCTCCGTATCTTTTTCTATAGGATAAATATCAACCTCTACACCTCTCTTCTATCGGTCGAGGGATTACCGTTACAATCTTGTCTTCTATCAGACCGAGATCCGTAACACACTTGTCTTTTTGTCGGTCTAAGTTAAATCGTTTTCCTTTTCTATCGGACAAGGAATCAACCTATCTAGATTTCTATGGGTACTAGACAAACCTTACGTGGAAATAGATTGCGATTATAATAATGTCGGATCCTTGATCCTAATAACACCGAATCCACTCTTATCCTTTCTTTTTCCTCTCATGTATGTTTTCGTGTATAACACTCAAACACTTATCAATATAAACACAATTACAACAACAAAAGTATATATAACAATATCAGACTTGTATGTCTTTTGCTCAGAGTTGTTGCGTAGATTGATACCAAATGGTTTGGTATTTATAGGCTCAAAGGCTCAACTAGCCGTTGTTCACTGCTGCTTCATTACGTACATTACCACTCATCCTTTACGTATGTTATACGTATTACGTACGCTAACATCATTATGTTACGTACGTTATACTCTATGTAGATTAGTCCAGTAGCTTCGATTCTTCCCTTACGTACGTTATAATATCTCCATTACGTACGTTATCTTCAGTCAAGATATCTGTTGTATGCTGACGTATTTCATGACGTCATCTGTCCGTTCAAAGGTTCCAATATTTGAATTCTGATTCAAAAATTCTCATTACGTACGTTAACCATAATATTTTATGTACGTTATATGCTGTCCTTTACGTACATTATATTGGCTCTATTACGTACAATATGTCATGTTCTGTCCGGCTTTTTGCGTCTTCGACTTCTTCGTTGTTTTGTTTTGCTTTCTTGTTGTTTTTCTTTGTTTAACAACTAATCATCAAAACTCAATTATAAATGTATGGAATAAAATATTCCAACAATGTCCCCCTTTTTGATGATTACAAAACAACACTCTTCAATGAGATGAAGTTGAAAAATAATATATATATATATATATATATGTTGGTCCCACTTTAAGTATACAGGAAACAACTTGGAGAGTGTTTTAAGCAACAAGCTGTATGATTTTCTATAATCAGAGTGCGTAGCGGAAGTCTTGCAACAGTAAGTTGTTGTCTGTAACAGCCCGAAAACAGTGGCTATTACAGTGTCGTGGACCCCCTACCGGGACCCACCAGGCGATATCACGATATAAACTTACAACCTGACAACATGGCACCGTACCACAATATTTATCAAAATCCCGATGTGGAGTATAAGTTATACATGTCTTTAATACGAGCAAACGTATACAGGATCCAAATTCGGTACAGACCATATGACGATGGGCAATACCTAATAGATTATAGTACATTCATCCGACACAAAATAAAATGAAAATCACAATAATACATAACCGAACATCAAAAGACTCGGCCCCCCCGAAATAGCATCCTTCAAAACCCTCCGTCGCCATTGTGCTCCCCCTGTGCCTTGCCCTTTCCTCGCCCTGAAATACAAGTATTTCGCCCCAAACCACAGGGTCAGCTATACATGATAATAATTCTCATGACATTATACAATTCATATATATACTGATCTCAAAGAAAACCATCGACTACTGAATATACCCCGAAGGCGTATAAACAATCAGTCCCAACTGTCGAACATAACCAAATATACGAGCGACCATATGATATGGCTCAAGACGGACGTCACAGTACGCCCGATCCGGAAATGTGTCCGTGCACATGTCCACCCCGTATACGGAATCCAGAATATACGTGGGACGATGTACCTAATTAGCCTCACGAACTATGTCTCGTGTGCACGATCTAAATGCGGAAAACATCCACGCATGATCATCAAGTGCCCGCTACACATAACCAATCGGCGCGCAGATATGATTCCAGAGATGTCAAGATACAACATGACAACGAAACTCAACGAATTACACTTTTATCAAGGAATCGAACAACTCACCGAAGTGTCAACAAAGCTCAAAAGGGCCAACGGTAACAAGAACGGTAGTTTCGGGTATATCATCCCAACACCATTATAATACGATCAAGGGCATCACCATATCACGAATCATAGATTATCAGAACATTTCATACACACGAAACGCACAATACTCACAAGAATTCAACCATCATTATAACCAAGCAAGATAACTTGCCTCAATTCCGTAGATGAATAATCCTTCTTTGAATGATCAAACGAACGGTATCCTCGTCTAACAATACTCACGTGAACAAGCAACCTTGAATGAAATGTAATTCATTCAACAACACATTCGTACGATAACGATATCATTACATAAACAATATTCGCAAATTTATTTGAATAAATCAGTTATCCTATTAATCCCTTTAATGTTCCAATTATAAATCATCATATGTTTATCACGTTCATTCACATATTCTAATATTAATGTCAAATACTTGAAGTTCAGTTTATTACCAAAGTAACATTGTGAAAACATCTTTTCAAATCATCGGCACTTCCGATTACGATATAAGTTTGTGTTAATTACGTTCTTCATTATTTTACCAATAATTACATTAAAACTGATTCCTATATGAAAGCATAAGTTCAAGTTTTTAGTGAACTAAGAACATCATCTGAATTTATGTCTCTTAATACATACGGATTAATGAAATGGAATTCGGCTACTCATCTACCGCATTTGTATCACCATATTCACTACAATCCTCTTAAGAACATTATTAACATGTTAATGTAGCGATTGACACCCTTTTAAGTTATCAACGAAATCAATTAACTTGATCATATGAAGATTACAACTTCCTTCTATCAAAATCCATTGTTTTACTTTTGAAGAATTTATTAAAAGCCTAGTTATATCATTGGATACTTGAAATTCTAAAAGTAACTTCATCCCATCTTGTGAAGATCATCTTTAAAGGGTTAACATAATTCTTCCAACAATTTATTAACAAAGTGTTGGTTTTAGAGGCCAAAATTATGGTTCCATATTACCTTTAAGAATCAATTGAATGTTCAAGACAAGTTTAACCTTTCTCACCTCTAATCATTAAGGATTTCATTCCTAACATGTTCCTAGTGTTGAGACTATAATCACTTCCGATTATCATGTTATACATCAAGTTTTATATATATCATTATCAACACAATCACATTATGAAGTTATATACATCAAGAAGTAATACTAATACCCTTAATGTTAATCTTCACTTAGTTTGAGCATGATTCAATTAACTTATCATGTTTACACTAGCTTAAACTAACATTATGTGAAGGATTTATATACTAACATCATCATAAGCATAGATTTAATATGAGTTAAGGAAAGACCAACCTCAAAATGAAGAACAACACCAACACTTCAAGGGATACACTTCAATCTCCAAATCTACAAGTCACAACCCAAGTGCTGAAGCTCCAACACAGGTTAGAAGGGCTAGAAACGGAGTTGGAAGGGAAGGGAATCGTTTTTCTCGGTTGGGAGGTTGAATGGGTCGAGCAGGAAATGAATGGCAAGTCATATTTTTATAACCTGAACTCGGCGTTACGTACGTTAAAGAAAGGTGTTAACGTACGTTACAGTCCTTACGTACGTAATCTCATGATCATTACGTACGTAACCAATTTCATCAGATCTTTCAGACTCAAAACACGCAAATCGTTACGTACGTAACTATATATCTATTACGTACGTAATAGCCGTTGACTTGGCTGTCGCGATCGACTCCCGACCACCTACCCTCGCTCGGCCCCACCCGCTGAAAGGCGGGATGTTGACGGATCTCTCGCATTACGTACGTTAACATATGAATGTTACGTACGTAAGGCTACATACATAGTGTACGTAAAGGAGATAGTTTAACGTACGTTAAGTTCTATAACATGCATAAATGGAATTCTCCCAATATCACCCAACAATTTATATAGTATGAATGACCATGATTCCATCTTAACATAATTCGTCGATATACTTGCTACAACAATACAGATATGGTACGAAAATACTTGGTTTAAATCAGAAAATACAATAGTAAAGGCGAGGGTATTGCATACTCCCCCCCTTAAAAGGAGTTTCGTCCCCGAAACTAAGGGGTAAACAGCTCGGGGTATTTCTCTCGCATGCTATCTTCAGTCTCCCACGTAGCTTCCTCGACTCCATGTCTCGACCACTGAATTTTTAATAAGGGAATCGCCTTGTTCCTCAGCTGTTTAATTCTTCTCTCAAGTATCTGCACAGGCCGTTCTTCATACGAATGTTCATCGGCTATTTCGACCTCGTCGAATTGAATAATGTGGCTTGGGTCAGCAACATACTTCCTCAACTGAGATACATGGAATACATTGTGAATCCGGCTCAAAGCTGGTGGTAATGCTAAACGATAGGCTAGGTCGCCTACTCGTTCCAGGATCTCAAACGGACCAATATACCTTGGGCTCAACTTGCCTCTCTTCCCGAATCGGAAAACACCTCTAGTAGGAGATACTTTGACTAGTACATGGTCACCAGCCTCAAACTCGAGTGGTCGTCGACGATTATCTGCATAAGATTTCTGGCAGCTTTGGGCCGTTAATAGACGACTCTTGATCAGGGAAATCTTCTCGCGGGCTGCCAATAACATATCAGGTTCCGTACCAATAGATTCAGAAAAATCGTCCCAGCACAAAGGGGACCTTCAACGACGACCATACAATGCCTCATAAGGTGCCATCATGATCGAGGCGTGCCAGCTATTATTATATATGAATTCTACCAACGATAGTTGGGCTTCCCAGTCGGTCTTCCAATCGAGAGCACATGCCCTCAACATATCCTCTAAAGTTTGAATAGTCCTCTCAGACTGACCGTCGTTCTGAGGATGAAAATCCGTACTGAAGTTCAACTGTGTACCCATCGCACGATGAACCGCCTTCCAAAAGTGCGACACGAACCGTCCGTCACGATCTGATACAATACTCTTAGGGGTACCATGCAGTCTCACAATTTCTTTGATGAATAACTGGGCCAATCTCTCAGGGCCCCACGTATCCTTGATTTCCAAGAAGTGGGCTGATTTAGTCAATCGATCCACAATCACCCAAATCGTATTCATGCCTCGATGGCTCGTCGGCAAGCTAGTAATAAAATCCATCGATATGTCTTCCCACTTCCACTCGGGAATTGGAAGCGGTTTCATCATGCCAGCTGGTCGTTGATGCTCAATCTTGACCTGCTGACAGGTCAAACATTTCGAAACGAATTCGGCAACCTCCCATTTCATGTTACCCCACCAATAATACGGCTTCAAATCCTTATACATTTTGTTCGATCCCGGGTGTATGGAATACGGGGTAGCATGAGCCTCCTTCAGAATAGTATTCCTCAACTCTTCGTCTGCTGGTACACATACTCAGTTTTTAAAGCGTATCAGTCCATCCTCGTGAACCACAAATCCAGGGACCTTCCCCTGATCGATTTCTCCTCGAACTCTGGATAAGAATGGGTCTGTCATCTGTTTCGTCCTGATCGTCTCATCAAGGGATGATGAAATCTCAAGCGTGCACAGTTGTCCCTGAATGCGTTGTAACCAGACCTCAATCTCTGGTCTCATGAACTCTAATTGCAACTCCCTCTGGGCGGTCAAACGAGCCAGTATCTGTTCCTACACCGTCTTGCGGCTCAAGGCATCGGCAACCACGTTTGACTTGCCTGGATGATAAAGGATCTCGATATCATAGATTTTGATTAGCTCTAACCACCTCCTTTGTCTCATATTCAACTCCTTTTGGGTAAAAATATACTTCAGGCTCTTGTGGTCCGTAAAAATCCGGCAGGTAACTCCATACAGATAGTGGCGCCAGATTTTTAAAGCAAACACTACGGCTGCTAACTCCAAGTCGTGAGTCGGGTAGTTGACCTCGTAAGGACGCAACTGTCTGGATGCATAGGCAATCACTTTCCCGTCCTGCATTAATACGCAGCCAAGGCCCTGTCTCGATGCATCGCTATATACTACGAATCCTTCCGTTCCTTTAGGTAAAACCAAAACAGGTGCTGAAATTAATCGACTTTTGAGTTCATCAAAACTTTGCTGACATGCTTCCGACCACAAGTAATTCTTATCTTTCCTCAACAGATTAGTCATCGGTTGAGCAATTTTGGAAAATCCTTCCACGAATCGTCTGTAATAGCCTGCTAGACCCAGAAAACTACGAACTTTCTTCACGTTCTTCGGAGGTAGCCAATCTCGGATAGCTTCTGTCTTCTGTGGGTCTACTCTTACTCCATCTGCTGATATTACATGTCCCAGAAAAATAACTTCAAACATCCAGAATTCACACTTAGAAAATTTTCCATAGAGTTGTTCTCGCCTTAATGCATCGAGAACCTGGCGGAGGTGACACTTATGCTTCTCGTGATCACGAGAGTAGATCAGGATGTCGTCAATAAAAATGACTATAAAACGATCCAGATAATTAATAAAAACTCGATTCATCAATTCCATGAATACTGCGGGTGCATTAGTCAGTCCGAATGGCATGACAACGAACTCATAATGCCCATCGCGAGTGCGAAAAGCTGTCTTCGGGACGTCAGACTCTCGAATCCGCAATTGGTGGTACCCGGATCTCAAGTCGATCTTGGAAAATATAGCGGCTCCCTGGAGCTGATCCAATAGATCATCGATGCGAGGTAAAGGATATTTGTTCTTAATTGTTACTTTGTTCAGCTCACGATAATCAATACACAAACGCAGCGATCCGTCCTTCTTCCGTACGAATAACACCAGCGCTCCCCAAGGGGATGCACTGGGTCGAACATATCCTTTCTCAGTTAACTTCTCAAGTTGTCTTTTCAACTCCTGCATCTCAGTCGGGGCCATACGATATGGTGCTTTCGAAAGCGGGGACGTCCCTGGCTCCAACTCAATGGTGAATTCTACCTCTCGCTGTGGGGGTAGTCCTGGAAGCTCTTCTGGAAATACATCTGGATAGTCTCGAACTACTGGAATATCAACCAATTTGACTGGTCGGTCAGTTGTCTTGGTCATGTAACACCAATAACCAATGCATCCCTGGTTCAGTAATTTCACAGCCTTTATAGCGCTGATGACTCTCCCAGAATGATTGGGATTATCACCCCGAAAAATACACTCAACGCCATCATCAGATGTGACGGTCACCATTCGCTTACGGACGCTAAGCACGGCATCGTGACGATCCATCCAGTCGATACCCAAGATTACATCATCTTTAGGTAAATCAACCACAATCAAGTCGGACAACCACTCACGGTTGTTCATGCTAATCGGACAGTTCTGTACTTTACGACTCCCAATAATTCTTCTACCACCGGGTACACCAATTACATAAGGTTCACAATCGGTAACATGATTCAAATGCAAACGACTCAAACAAGAACTAGACAAAAAGGAGTGTGAAGCACCAGTATCAAAAAGAACACAAACGGGCTGAGAGTGGATCTCGAGAGTACCTGCAATCATGCTGGCTTCGGGATCACCTGCTTTCTTCATCTCGTAGACTCTGGGTTTTGCAACCCCGGAAGCAGGTGTACCAGCTTGATTCCCACGGCCTATCCCTTTGTTCGCCCCGGTAGTCTGGTAAGAAGCGGACGGAGGAGCACGTTCCTGAACAAAAGACTGTACTGGAGCAAGAGATGCTACTGGTGCACGCCCGAGTCCACCGCGGCAATAGCGAGCACGATGACCGTTCTTCCCGCAAGTGTGACAGGCAACGGCCGGCTTCGGACACTTGGAGCTGATATGCCCCTGGTCCTCACAGTTATAACACATGACAGGTGAGCTGATTGCCCGAGAGTGCGTTCCTGTCGGTTTCGGTGCCATAGGTGGCCGTTCAGAAGGATTTGGTACAGGCTGGGGTTTCTTGAACATCCCGATTCTTGTCTCCTTGGAGTGCAGTTCCTGGATCTCTTGTTGGAAAACTGAGGCTGCTTCTTAGAAATCTCCTTCGCAGTAAGTTCATACTCCAAAGCCTTCTCAATAAACTCCGGTAGGGTCGTACAGTGGTGATTGAGTAATTGCATCCTCATTCGGGGTTTAAGCCTCTTGAGGAAATATTTGATCTTATCAGCTTCCGAACGGACAACTGACGTAGCAAAAGGGAGAAGTGCTTGGAATTTTTCAGCAATCGCTAACACATCCTCGTCTTCCGATGGATCGGGGTTCAGTAATTCGGACAGTTTGGCTTCACGGAGGGGTGCAGGATAGTAACGATCTAGCATAAGATTCTTGAATTCCTCCCATGTACTCGCGCCATCGGCAGGCCTCACAGAAAGCCACCAAGTATGGGCACTCTTACTAAGGTAGTAGGCTGCCACAGCAACTCGATTTTCCTCTGGGCACTCTACCATCTCGAACAGTTTCTCGAAATGCTCTATCCAGTGTACAATGTCAGCAGGCTCAGATGAGCCTTCAAAAGTCGGAGGTCGCTGTCGTGATATGTCGCTAATAATTCGGCTCACGATCCCGCCAGGCACCAGAGGTGGAGGCTGTTGACCAGTAGTATTCCTCTGCATAGCTTCCATCAGCTGACCCATTTGGGTCATCTGGGCCATCATGCCCTGCATCACGGTGTAAGGATCGCCACATGCATTCTCTCCAGTGTGGTGTGATTGGTCCCTAGAAGGCGAATCACTGCCTACGGAACTTTGTTCCACAGTCGCGCGTCTGTTGGCTCGTGGTATCGGGATTCGGCCTCTTCCGCGGCCTCGTCCCCCTCTGCCACGGCCTCTCATATTCCTTTCCATACTGAAATAATCAAGTCACAAGTACAGTTTCAAGTTATTAATCATAATTCATGCTAGGTTAATGGCAACAGGGAATTTCATATCCAACATAGCAGTTCGTAAAGAATCACTGGCACCGCAGGTGCTACACACTCAATATCAACATCAAGTCAAAACAATTCAAATCACATAATTAGTTTAGGTCTTCCTCAAACAGATGAATTTTACCTCATGTTAGCAAGATGTCAAGATAAGTAAGGACACCAATACGTCGTCAATATCATGCTAGTAATCAAATTATGCTTCATGAGAACATACCGTATTCGACGGGTCAGGCGCTCGCACAGGTTACACGTGGCACGAAGGTTTCTGGATGCTATTTTGATTCTACAATAACTCAAAATAAAAACACACTCTAAGATACCATGTTCTGTAACAGCCCAAAAACAGTGGCTATTACAGTGCCGTGGACCCCCTATCGGGATCCACCAGGCGATATCACGATATAAACTTACAACCTGACAACGTGGCACCGTACCACAATATTTATCAAAACCCCGATGTGGAGTATAAGTTATACATGTATTTAATACGAGCAAACGTACACAGGATCCAAATTCGGTACAGACCATATGACGATGGGCAATACCTAACAGATTATAGTACATTCATCCGACACAAAATAAAATGAAAATCACAATAATACATAACCGAACATCAAAAGACACGGGGCCCCCGAAATAGCATCCTTCAAAACCCTTCGTCGCCATTGTGCTCCTCATGTGCCTTGCCCTTTCCTCGCCCTGAAATACAAGTATTTCGTCCCAAACCACAGGGTCAGCTATACATGAAAATAATTCTCATGACATTATACAATTCATATATATACTAATCTCAAAGAAAACCATTGACTACTGAATATACCCCGAAGGCGTATAAACAATCAGTCCCAACTGTCAAACATAACCAAATATACGAACGACCATATAATATGGCTCAAGACGGACGTCACAGTACGCCCGATCCGGAAATGTGTCCGTGCACATGTCCACCTCGTATACGGAATCCAGAATATACGTGGGACGATGTACCTAATTAGCCTCACGAACTACGTCTCGTGTGCACGATCTAAATGCGGAAAACATCCACGCATGATCATCACGTGCCTGGCTAAAAATCCTACACATAACCAATCGGCGCGCAGATATGACTCCAGAGATGTCACGATACAACATGACAACGAAACTCAACGAATTACACTTTTATCAAGGAATCGAACAACTCACCGAAGTGTCAACAAAGCTCAAAAGGGCCAACGGTAACAAGAACGGTAGTTTCGGGTATATCATCCCAACACCATTATAATACGATCAAGGGCATCACCATATCACGAATCATAGATTATCAGAACATTTCATACACACGAAACGCACAATACTCACAAGAATTCAACCATCATTATAACCAAGCAAGATAACTTGCCTCAATTCCGTAGATGAATAATCCTTCTTTGAATGATCAAACGAACGGTATCCTCGTCTAACAATACTCACGTGAACAAGCAACCTTGAATGAAATGTAATTCATTCAACAACACATTCGTACGATAACGATATCATTACATAAACAATATTCGCAAATTTATTTGAATAAATCAGTTATCCTATTAATCCCTTTAATGTTCCAATTATAAATCATCATATGTTTATCACGTTCATTCACATATTCTAACATTAATGTCAAATACTTGAAGTTCAGTTTATTACCAAAGTAATATTGTGAAAACATCTTTTCAAATCATCGGCACTTCCGATTACGATATAAGTTTGTGTTAATTACGTTCTTCATTATTTTACCAATAATTACATTAAAACTGATTCCTATATGAAAGCATAAGTTCAAGTTTTTAGTGAACTAAGAACATCATCTGAATTTACGTCTCTTAATACATACGGATTAATGAAATGGAATTCGGCTACTCATCTACCGCATTTGTATCACCATATTCACTACAATCCTCTTAAGAACATTATTAACATGTTAATGTAGCGATTAACACACTTTTAAGTTATCAACGAAATCAATTAACTTGATCATATGAAGATTACAACTTCCTTCTATCAAAATCCATTGTTTTACTTTTGAAGAATTTATTAAAAGCCTAGTTATATCATTGGATACTTGAAATTCTAAAAGTAACTTCATCCCATCTTGTGAAGATCATCTTTAAAGGGTTAACATAATTCTTCCAACAATTTATTAACTAAGTGTTGGTTTTAGAGGCCAAAATTATGGTTCCATATTACCTTCAAGAATCAATTGAATGTTCAAGACATGTTTAACCTTTCTCACCTCTAATCATTAAGGATTTCATTCCTAACATGTTCCTAGTGTTGAGACTATAATCAACTTCCGATTATCATGTTATACATCAAGTTTTATGTATATCATTATCAACACAATCACATTATGAAGTTATGTACATCAAGAAGTAATACTAATACCCTTAATGTTAATCTTCACTTAGTTTGAGCATGATTCAATTAACTTATCATGTTTACACTAGCTTAAACTAACATTATGTGAAGGATTTATATACTAACATCATCATAAGCATAGATTTAATATGAGTTAAGGAAAGACCAACCTCAAAATGAAGAACAACACCAACACTTCAAGGGATACACTTCAATCTCCAAATCTCCAAGTCACAACCCAAGTGCTGAAGCTCCAATACAGGTTAGAAGGGCTAGAAACGGAGTTGGAAGGGAAGGGAATCGTTTTTCTCAGTTGGGAGGTTGAATGGGTCGAGCAGGAAATGAATGGCAAGTCATATTTTTATAACCTGAACTCGGCGTTACGTACATTAAAGAAAGGTGTTAACGTACGTTACAGTCCTTACGTACGTAATCTCATGATCATTACGTACGTAACCAATTTCATCAGATCTTTCTGACTCAAAACACGCAAATCGTTACGTACGTAACTATATAGCTATTACGTACGTAATAGCCGTTGATTTGGCTGTCGCGATCGACTCCCGACCACCTACCCTCGCTCGGCCCCACCCACCGAAAGGCGGGCTGTTGATGGATCTCTCGCATTACGTACGTTAACATATGAATGTTACGTACGTAAGGCTACGTACATAGCATACGTAAAGGAGATAGTTTAACGTACGTTAAGTTCTATAACACGCATAAATGGAATTCTCCCAATATCACCCAACAATTTATATAGTATGAATGACCATGATTCCATCTTAACATAATTCGTCGATATACTTGCTACAACAATATAGATATGGTGCGAAAATACTTGGTTTAAATCAGAAAATACAATAGTAAAGGCGAGGGTATTGCATTGTCGATACAACAACTCGGTCTAATCTCCTGTTAGCTTGGTGCGTACAGGGTTTTGCAGTGTATACTAGTATAAATCACAGTTATGAAAACAGTAATGGCGAAAGGTAAATAACACAGTATTTAAGTGGTTCGAGGTAAACCCCTCTACATCCACTGGTCCTCCACACAGGAGTAAAACATTTATTATAAATACTGCGTACACAACTATGTATTTATAATCAAACCTATCCTTGTATCGTTCACACAGATAGATACAAAGACTGTCGCTTTCAACCGTTCACACAGATTGGTTAAAGTTTCCTTCTTGACTTGCTTCTTCACACACAGTTCCAAAGCTTCGTCCTTATTCGTCCCACACAGGTCAGAATAACTTGTTGAGTTCACACAGAGCTCAGTTTTTACACAAAGGTAAAATGTTGGTAACCAGGTAAGAACAGCAACTTGAATATGAAGTTCTTGAGTTGATGATGGCTGTTCTTGATGACTGAGTATATTTCTTCTTTCTCATATATGGATTGATGCTAGAAATAAATATACTTGCTCTTGTAAGCTTGATCTGATGATAATGAATATTCAGTCTTTCGATGGTTTGAATATCGCTTGTAAGCTTGTATGTATTCTTCTACTAGTTCGCTTTTTGATCTTCAAACTCTGGGGTATAAATAGCCTTCTTGGATATATCCGTTGAGATAGATCCGTTGAGCAAGATTCTGTGACAATTTGATATTTGACTTGAAAGGACCAGGATCCGGATATTGCGGGATTTGAAGATCTCTGACAGCTTCAGTATTTAAATACTTTATCCTTTCAGTATTTAAATACTTCTTTATCAAATGGGACTTGACTTTAGTGAATACCAAAGATTCCTTTCCAAACGGTCTTTAGTCCTGTTCCGATGTGAATGCTGTATTCATTTGTGCTGTAGGCATTTTGGAGTAGTCTAGTGCTGTATGGAAGGATGCTGTATTGAGGGGCAGCTTCCATATTTGGCGTTTAACTAAGACTTTGTTGCTGTATCTTGGTAGCGCGAGAGCTCGCTGTATGCAGGCGCTATGAGAAGGTCTTCAATACAGGATTGACAACTTCGATCGGCTTTCGATACTTCGATACAGCGGCTTGCTGTATGCTGGGTATTTTTCATCTTGCTGTATGGAGCTTTGTTGTTTGGTAATTATCAAAACAACATTGTTTTTCCCAACAAAAAACAACATTGTTTTTCCCAACAAAACGCTAAGCCTTTGATTTTGCAATAACTGCATTGTTCTTCCAAAGATTCCTACAAGAAATGTACGAAAATACATTTGACATCAGCACATGTGACAATCGTAAACCAGCAAAATTAAAGAATGTTATTGGCAATTGGAAAGCATCTCATTTGTTCGCATTTTATTAGCTAGTTTTCAGTAGGTAGAATGGTGGAGCAAGTTATTGTTCAGAATATATTATAATTACTTACAATTTTCTCCGCAATAACACGAGCATCCTCAGAGACATATATAGTTTCCTTTAGGATCGATACGTGCTCTCTTCCATATCTCATGTCGAGAGGGCGGAGATGGAGGTGAAATAACAACGGATGGATCCAACGAGGCCTCTGTCCTCGCCCTAAACTTCTCATCAATGATTTTGTTTTTCAAGTTCTTATAACCTCCATGAGATAATCTATGTGGGCACTTATTATTTGATTGAATTTCTTGAGCTTTCTGTCTTTTTGCCTGCAAACATAAGAACAACTTTTGATTGAGAAGTCTTTGAAAAGAATGAACTTATCTACTAATTAAGAAGTCATGGGCAATCTTTTGTTCATATTTTAAAGTATCCATATTTTAAAGTATACATAATTATTTTTTATTTTCTTTTTCCAGCACTCAATTTTTTATAAAATATTTATTAACACCAATTTCTTATACTGCTAGCAGACTGGTTTTTCAAGCATCAATTTCTCAACAAAATAAAGAGCATCAATTTATCAATTTTCTTTTCCGTTGCACTGAATTTAATTTTTTATAATAAATTTTTATTTTTTAATATAAAAATAAAATACTGAAACTGAGTTATTTTTCAATGACCTAAAAATTTATGTTGATGTATTGATGTTATTTTTGTATGATTATTTGAGATTGTTATTGTATTTATGAAGTTATTTGCTTTTTTTTAGTAATTTCTATCAATATACGAAAGTTCCAGATGATTTTCACTACCAAAAAAAGGACTTTAGCCGACGACACTTAAAAAAAGGCCAACGACTTTTAACTGTCGTCGGCTAAATTCTGGACTTTAGCCAACGATCCACACTGTCGTCGGCGAAAACGTTTTAGCCAACGACTTGTGTCCATGTCGTCTGTAATATCCGGAATTTCTACTACTGATGTTTAATATTATTTTATCCGAGTTATATTGTACAGCGTGGAATCTGTACAGTAGAGATAAAATAAATAAAGGACTGAGATATCAGTATCGGTATAATTGTCGTATTTGGTCGACAATTACATTTGAGGATATTGTGTATCAGGTTGTCGTACTTTTGATATTGGGTATATCGTATGATGATATTATTGATTCGGTGTTTGTGTTCGGTGTGTCTTATGTTCGCTTTTGGTATGTCGAGACGTTGGACAAGAACTGCGGAAAATGGCTAAGTATAGCCTTATTAGCGCACGCTGATATTCATGCATAACGCACGCTATCGTGCAGGATTAGCGCACGCTACGTTTATAGGTTAGCGTACGCTAGTGCAGACAGATCGGAAGGAATCTGCGTGTGGACCCGGCTTCTTTCGGCGCACGTTCTGGTAAGTCAACGGTTGTTGTCCTGAAGTATTAGCGCACGCTAAAATATTAGGCTTAGCGCACGCTAACTATGTATCAGTCAACAAGGAATCTTATCCTTGCCAGATGCTGTCGGAATGTGGGGGCGAGTGGTAGGTGAGCACTGTAGTAAGTCAACTTCGGATAGCGCACGCTAAGAGTAAGGATTTGCGTACGCTATACATGATGATTTACGTACGTTAATGCATGGGCATTACGTACGTAAGGTAGTTTACGAAGCAAGACAGTAGCCTCTGGGCTTCGATAGCGCACGCTAACAAAGTCAGTTAGCGCACGCTAAGGCTAGCGCACGCTAAACATAATGGTTTAGCGCACGCTTGTGGTGCATTCTATATAAAGGGACAAACGGGTGTCATGAAACATTTCGTCCATTTCTTTCCTTTCACCCGATAGAGACAACCTTGTGAGAACATTTGGAGTTCCTAAACACTGAGGGATGATCCTCTTTAACAAGATTAAAGATGGAAATCATGGAGTAAAGCTTTGTTCTTGAAATCATTGGTGATTCTTGGAAATCAATCCTTTCCTTCAAAAAAGGTAATTACTCTTCACTTTGAGATTTCGTTTTGGATTGTATATGATGTTCTTGAGTTGATGATTATCATATTAACAAGTTGATGAGCATGACAACGAGTTGGATTACCGTACTAAGTTAGTGTTGTTATCAATATATGAGTATTGATATGTTTCGTATGGTTTTGGATGGAATTCAAGATATATGTTGATGTAATTCCCTTCTTCAATTCGGATTTTTGATGTTTTGTCGTTGGTTACTTCGTATGGTAACGATTATGGTGATGCTACTGTGATTCTTGAAGTTATATGAATTGTATGTCGAAGAACATGATGAATAAGAATTTTTAGATGTTAGAACACATCGGATTTTATCATTTTATGGATCATGAACGTGAATTTGGATAATTCGTGTTCTTGAAGAGCTATTAAATTATATGTCATGATTGTTATGAAATCCTTAATCTCGAGATGAGTTGATCATTGTCATGATGGAAGTGTTAGACGATGCTTGAAATGCATGCCATCGCACAAAGATTAGCGCACGCTACGTTTACTGCCTCGCGCGCGCTAACGGGAGCAACTTAGCGCACGCTACGTTAGGTGATTAACGTGCGCTAAGTAGGCAGACAGTGCAGTATTTTTGTGTTTTGATTAGGAATTCGTGATGGTTTGACTTGGTTGGTTCTGACTGTGTTTATTCGAGGTTGTGTTGAACCGTTGAGTTCGATTGGTTAGTTTTCTCAGTCGTTGACCGTTATCGGATATGTGTTATTTGATTTCTTCGATAGGTGGAGATTATTGATCGGTGATTATAACCAGATATTGCGGTCGTGTTCGAGTATGTCTATTGTATTGCTTTTGATCGAGGCTGAGGAGCTCGTAGATAAAGGCGATGTGTTCGGCAGCAGCTTCGTGGTATCGGTATCGAGGCAAGTTATTACTTGCTCAGTTATAATATTTAATGAATGGTTTCAGTTTCATTTCGTTTATAATGCATATAGCGATGATTATTATTGTGAACTCTGGGTATTCGGATCGCATATCGTTCTTTCGATTCTGGGAGATAAATCATAATGTATATGATTATCTCAGTTATTGGTATGTTTGAGTATCAAGGTTACATTATGGTAAAGACGAGGATATGAGTATCTATAGTTCATTGTTCGTTTGGATCGCCGAGCATTGAGGATAATCGTCGGTGATGATTGGACATCGAGATTTCTCCCGAAGGACTCGGGCAAGTATCTTATATCGATTCAGTTAGAGTTAGTGATTTGATCATGCGTATTATCATTCATGTTGTCGAACATGAGGTCGTCTTAATTGATTTGTCATATTGTCGTTCATGTTGCGTTGTTCATGATGATGAACATATTGTTTTGCATATGTGTATGCATATTGTGTTGTTTATGTTGTGTTGATCCGATGGGATCGCGCGATCTATGCTGAGGGCGCTGGATCGGATGTCCACCTTGTGTTGGTCCGACGGGATCATCTTGGGATCTATCTTGAGGCCGGATCATTGGACGGGTTTTTCCACCTCGTGTTGGTCCGACGGGATCATCTTGGGATCTATGCTGAGGGCGCTGGATCGTTGGATTACCCAGTATTGTGTTATTGTTGTGCATATGTATATTGTTGGTTATCCACCTCGTTTTGATCTTGTAGGATCATCTTGGGATCTATCTTTGAGGCTGGATCATGGGATTTCCATTGAGTATACATAGTTGTTATTGTTTTTGAGCATACTGACGTTGTCATATGAGTATGCATTTGTAGGTCTTGTGTTAGGACCTTGTCCGCATTGCATTGTTCTGATATCGGATTAGACTGATATGATTATCGTGGCACATCATATCTCGAGGTATGTTCCATATTTTCTTTGGTCTTGTCTTTAGTGGACAATCGGTTATCGTCTTGGGATTTGATGATATTATTCGATGGATCGTATTGGTCAGATATGGTAGATTTCCGTATCGTGAGTTGGTTCTGATAGTTTGAGGATCTTGAGTATTGTTTGAGGTACAATACAGATATTATGTTCGAGTTTATTGGTTAATCGAGTACAGGTTGTGAAATGTGATAAGGGTTATTCTGATGAGAATTACTTGAGTAAGTAAAGTTATGGCGGTAAGATTACGTTGGTCGTATTCTTATGTTGTATTCTCATTGGTATGTAATTATTGATGTTTTGTGACAGTTATCATTGTTGGATATTATGGCTGACCCCGTCGTGGGATTTCTTTTAGGTTCTCGGAGTATCGAGCTTGTAGCGGTCGTGAAGAGATGAGCTTCCTGAGGATACCTTGGCTAGGACATGTTACGTACATTGAGTTTCTTGATTGGTTCTTGTTTTCCGCCGCTAGAGTATCGTTTTGGTTGGTCTTTTTCCTTGCGTGAGTATTTTGAGACGCTCTTTTGGTATCTCGTAGCGAGGTTACTTTGGAAATCGTTTTCTAAAGTTTTGAGTATCAATTTTGTTTGGCCTTGCGATTTCAAATGAGTTTTACGACGGTTTTTGATAAATGGATTTTATAAGTCTTTGTGAATTTTTAAAGTTAGTACCGTCGTTGGCCTCTTGGGCATTTGTAAATGTTTGTGAAAATTTCTTTTTAGCCTTGTGGGTTCCATCTCGGGGCCCACGGCGCTGTAATATTCCGGTTAAATGCGGGGTGTTACGAATATGGTATCAGAGCTTAGGTTGAGAAAACCTAGGCATTTGGGTCGAGTTGGGTCGTGTTTTTGTTGCGTCATTCGAGTTGTCGATTGACAAATACTAGAGCCGTGAGTCTTTGTTGTTCACTCAGGCTTGTGCGTTATCGGATTTGCCAGTATCGTACTGGGCTTGTTATAACTTTTCCAAATGGTGTTTACGTGATATATTGTGTTCTTGAGTTGCACTGAGTTTGCAAAACGTGAGTTTTGAAAATACCTGTGTCGAGTATTTTCTTGAGTCTAGACATGTGCCAGTATCACGGGGAATCGTCGGCTTCACGATCTGTAAGTATTCGGATTTTTGAATTTCATTGAGATTTACTGCCGTTCTAAGTTGATATGTTTTGAGATTCAGCAGATATTATGCATTTCAATATAAGGTGACAGAGTTGGGATAGGATTGATGATCTTGAGAAGTTATGATTTTGGAAATCAGTATATCAGCTAGATTTTGGAACGGAATTGTGTAATCGGGAGAAGGACTATGGATTGTTGAGAAGAACATGTAGCATGTTAATTCATTTGAGATACATGAACTGTTTTGAGCATTTGAAAATGATACTTTTCAAAATGAATATTTTACGGATGTTTTACGGAAAATGATTTTGGGCCGAGACCCAATCGATTTTGAAATGGTTTTATAACTCAGGACTTGAAGTCCGAAAAGGGGTTTTCTACTTTTTAAACTTTTTGTAATGCGGAACGAGTTACGGGCTAAGACCCTAATGTTTCAAACGGCTTTTTTGTTTTCTTAAAACTCCCGAGACTTGTAAAACACTTTACCAATCGTTTACCTATGTTATTTCCGCGTTTCGAGGCTTTGGTTTACTTGTTCAAATGGAATTTCTCGGGAAGTCTTTCGCCGTGTTTGATTTGTTGATTCGTTTCAACGTTTTGTCATATCATATTTAAGGTGATCCAGATGGGTTAATGGTGACGTTGCAAGTCATGTGTGGAAAAGGAGTTTAGTCGAATTTATATATTGAGATTTTGGAACTCGATCGTGTGGTTTTCCGATGGAATATCGGTGGATATTGGTGACGAACCGAATTGGTATACGGGAGTATGGATATAGTCGAGCATTTGCATACTTTTCATTTTAAAACTTCAAATCGTGTGGATTCGAAGGAAATCATATCAAATACTTGGCACCATCGAGCCAAGTTAATTTTTCGAAAATTGACTTTGTGATCTTACCAAAATTTATGTTTTTAGTTTTGAAATTTTTGAAAGAACTTTCGAAAATTGTCTTCGTGACAAGAATATATGATTTCAAACTGGTTTTGAAAATGTGATCGAGGTACATACGCATTTAGTGCATAATGCATATCGTGGTGAAGTTCTGAATGAGACTCACGAACTGGATGGTACATCAGTATGGTACGATAAAAGAGATTCGAAGTTTAGTATGGTAGATTGGCTATCCATGGGTGATCAATGGATTGATCAGTCAAGAGAATTATACTGCATTTTGTAGAATCGGTACAGATGTAATTTTTGGAACTTTGGACTTTGTAAAACCGGGACATAGGTGCTACGTGATTCCATTGGTGCGGTAGTAGCGTAATCTTACCATAGTGATCTTTGAATGATTTCTTTGTAAGTGTAAATATGGGGATGGTGACCCCATGCTGGTTGTTTTGGATATTGAGTGGTCGTTCCCACTCCTTGTATGAATTGGTATGTTCGTCGATTTGCGACTCGTTGTTCGTATGCCGAGGGAAATGTTCGCCAGTTGGGTATGTTTATTGAGATCTACGGTGCGTGATTGATTTGACGTTTTGAGAATGTTATTCTTTCATATATCTGTTTCTGTGGTTCTGTGTTGATCGTGTTGGAGTTTACCGTGTGAAGGTATTCTCGATTTTCGTTGATCGTTCGTTGGTAATATTGGAGTTTATCACATTGATGATATTCTCGATTGTGTTTTGACCTCTGGTTGGTCATATTGGAAATTTATCATGTTGATGATAAATTCGGTTGATTTATTAGTTGATCATTTTTGGTGATCATCTGAGCGTTCGGATTTTGTGTTGGTGTTTCGGAATTCGTGTCGTTGTTTTGGGCGGTTGTTTCGCAGATGTATTGTGTATAATTCGTCTTATCGGAATTGGGACTTGATTATGTAAACAGGCAGACAGGATTTGATTCGGGCAGATTGTTTCATCCGAAGATGATATATTTTGTTGAGACTCAGGGAATTGTGATCGTAAGCGTATTGAGACTGTACCATGAGAACGCTGGCTAGTATCTCCGGAGATCGTCGACCTGCGTATTTGGAAGTATGCTCTTTTGGATATTCGGTAATGATGATGATAAATCGTTGTCGTGATGGTTTTGGGATATTTTGAGTTGAATGGTATGTTTGTTCGTTCTATGATGGATTGCAAGTTTCGAGGACGAAACTTATTTTAAGGGGTGTAGAATGTAATATCCGGAATTTCTACTACTGATGTTTAATATTATTTTATCCGAGTTATATTGTACAAATGTGGAATCAGACAGAGAGATAAAATAAATAAAGGACCGAGATATCAAGATCGGTATAATTGTCGTATTTGGTCGACAATTACATTTGAGGATATTGTGTATCGGGTTGTCGTACTTTTGATATCGGGTATATCGTATGATGATATTATCGATTCGTGTTTGTGTTCGGGTGTCTTATGTTCGCTTTTGGTATGTCGAGACGTTGGACAAGAATCTGGAAAATGGCTAAGTATAGCCTTATTAGCGCACGCCGATATTCATGCATAACGCACGTTATCGCAGTGATTAGCGCACGCTACGTTTATAGGTTAGCGACGCTAGTGCGCATGATCGGAAGGAATCTGCGTGTGGACCCGGCCGCTTTCGCGCACGCTCAGTAAGTCAACGGTTGTTGTCCTGAAGTATTAGCGCACGCTAAAATATTAGGCTTAGCGCACGCTAACTATGTATCACCAACAAGGAATCTTATCCTTGCGATCTTTGTCGAATGTGGGGGCAGTGGTAGGTGAGCACTGTAGTAAGTCAACTTCGGATAGCGCACGCTAAGAGTAAGGATTTGCGTACGCTATACATGAAGATTTACGTACGTTAATGCATGGGCATTACGTACGTAAGGTAGTTTACGAAGCAAGACAAGAGCCTTTGCTTGATAGCGCACGCTAACAAAGTCAGTTAGCGCACGCTAAGGCTAGCGCACGCTAAACATAATGGTTTAGCGCACGCTAGTGGTGCATTCTATATAAAGGGACAAACGGGTGTCATGAAACATTTCGTCCATTTCTTTCCTTTCACCCGATAGAGACAACCTTGTGAGAACATTTGGAGTTCCTAAACACTGAGGGATGATCCTCTTTAACAAGATTAAAGATGGAAATCATGGAGTAAAGCTTTGTTCTTGAAATCATTGGTGATTCTTGGAAATCAATCCTTTCCTTCAAAAAAGGTAATTACTCTTCACTTTGAGATTTCGTTTTGGATTGTATATGATGTTCTTGAGTTGATGATTATCATATAAACAAGTTGATGAGCATGACAACGAGTTGGATTACCGTACTAAGTTAGTGTTGTTATCAATATATGAGTATTGATATGTTTCGTATGGTTTTGGATGGAATTCAAGATATATGTTGATGTAATTCCCTTCTTCAATTCGGATTTTTGATGTTTTGTCGTTGGTTACTTCGTATGGTAACGATTATGGTGATGCTACTGTGATTCTTGAAGTTATATGAATTGTATGTCGAAGAACATGATGAATAAGAATTTTTAGATGTTAGAACACATCGGATTTTATCATTTTATGGATCATGAACGTGAATTTGGATAATTCGTGTTCTTGAAGAGCTATTAAATTATATGTCATGATTGTTATGAAATCCTTAATCTCGAGATGAGTTGATCATTGTCATGATGGAAGTGTTAGACGATGCTTGAAATGCATGCCACCGCGGCATTAGCGCACGCCACGCTTATCGCCTAGCGCGCGCTAACAGAGCAACTTAGCGCACGCTACGTTAGGTGATTAACGTGCGCTAAGTAGGCGTAAAGGCAAGATTTATGTGTTTTGATTAGGAATTCGTGATGGTTTGACTTGGTTGGTTCTGACTGTGTTTATTCGAGGTTGTGTTGAACCGTTGAGTTCGATTGGTTAGTTTTCTCAGTCGTTGACCGTTATCGGATATGTGTTATTTGATTTCTTCGATAGGTTGAGATTATTGATCGGTGATTATAACCGGATATTGCGGTCGTGTTCGAGTATGTCTATTGTATTGCTTTTGATCGAGGTTGAGGAGCTCGTAGATAAAGGCGATGTGTTCGGCAGCAGCTTCGTGGTATCGGTATCGAGGCAAGTTATTACTTGCTCAGTTATAATATTTAATGAATGGTTTCAGTTTCATTTCGTTTATAATGCATATAGCGATGATTATTATTGTGAACTCTGGGTATTCGGATCGCATATCGTTCTTTCGATTATGGGAGATAAATCATAATGTATATGATTATCTCAGTTATTGGTATGTTCGAGTATCAAGGTTACATTATGGTAAAGACGAGGATATGAGTATCTATAGTTCATTGTTCGTTTGGATCGCCGAGCATTGAGGATAATCGTCGGTGATGATTGGACATCGAGATTTCTCCCGAAGGACTCGGGCAAGTATCTTATATCGATTCCGTTAGAGTTAGTGATTTGATCATGCGTATTATCATTCATGTTGTCGAACATGAGGTCGTCTTAATTGATTTGTCATATTGTCGTTCATGTTGCGTTGTTCATGATGATGAACATATTGTTTTGCATATGTGTATGCATATTGTGTTGTTTATGTTGTGTTGATCCGATGGGATCGCGCGATCTATGCTGAGGGCGCTGGATCGGATGTCCACCTCGTGTTGGTCCGACGGGATCATCTTGGGATCTATGCTGAGGGCGCTGGATCATTGGACGGGTTTTTCCACCTCGTGTTGGTCCGATGGGATCATCTTGGGATCTATGCTGAGGGCGCTGGATCGTTGGATTACCCAGTATTGTGTTATTGTTGTGCATATGTATATTGTTGGTTATCCACCTCGTGTTGATCTTGTAGGATCATCTTGGGATCTATGCTGAGGGCGCTGGATCATGGGATTTCCATTGAGTATACATAGTTGTTATTGTTTTTGAGCATATTGACGTTGTCATATGAGTATGCATTTGTAGGTCTTGTGTTAGGACCTTGTCCGCATTGCATTGTTCTGATATCGGATTAGACTGATATGATTATCGTGGCACATCATATCTCGAGGTATGTTCCATATTTTCTTTGGTCTTGTCTTTGGTGGACAATCGGTTATCGTCTTGGGATTTGATGATATTATTCGATGGATCGTATTGGTCAGATATGGTAGATTTCCGTATCGTGAGTTGGTTACGATAGTTTGAGGATCTTGAGTATTGTTTGAGGTACAATACAGATATTATGTTCGAGTTTATTGGTTAATCGAGTACAGGTTGTGAAATGTGATAAGGGTTATTCTGATGAGAATTACTTGAGTAAGTAAAGTTATGGCGGTAAGATTACGTTGGTCGTATTCTTATGTTGTATTCTCGGTATGTAATTATTGATGTTTTGTGACAGCTTATCATTGTTGGATATTATGGCCGACCCGTGGGATTTCTTTTAGGTTCTCGGAGTATCGAGCTTGTAGCGGTCGTGAAGAGATGAGCTTCCTGAGGATACCGGCTAGGACATGTTCTGCATTGAGTTTCTTGATTGGTTCTTGTTTTCCGCATTGCTAGAGTATCGTTTTGGTTGGTCTTTTCCGCCGCGTGAGTATTTTGAGACGCTCTTTTGGTATCCGTAACCGAGGTTACTTTGGAAATCGCTTTCTAAACTTTTGAGTATCTATTTGTTGGCCTTGCGATTTCAAATGAGTTTTACGACGGTTTTTGATAAATGGATTTTATAAGTCTTTGTGAATTTTTAAAGTTAGTACCGTCGTTGGCCTCTTGGGCATTTGTAAATGTTTGTGAAAATTTCTTTTTAGCCTTGTGGGTTCCATCTCGGGCCCACGGCTGTAATATTTCCGGTTAAATGGGGGTGTTACGAATATGGTATCGAGCTTAGGTAGAGATAAACTAGGCATGTGGGTCGAGTTGTGTCGTGTTTTTGTTGCGTAATTCGATTTGTCGATTGACAAATACTAGATCCGTGAGTCTTTTTTGTTCACTCAGGCTTGTGCGTTATCGGATTTGCCAGTATCGTACTGGGCTTGTTATAAATTTTACAAATGGTGTTTACGGGATATATTGTGTTCTTGAGTTGCACCGAGTTTGCAAACGTGAGTTTTGAAAATACATGTGTCGAGTATTTTCTTGAGTCTAGACATGTGCCAGTATCACGGGGAATAGTAGGATTAACGATCAGTAAGTATTCGGATATTTTAATTTCAATGAGATTTACTGCCGTTCTAAGTTGATATGTTTTGAGATTCAGCAGATATTATGCATTTCAATATAAGGTGACAGAGTTGGGATATGATTGATGATCTTGAGAAGTTATGATTTTGGAAATCGGTATATCAGCTAGATTTTGGAACGGAATTGTGTAATCGGGAGAAGGACTATGGATTGTTGAGAAGAACATGTAGCATGTTAATTCATTTGAGATACATGAACTGTTTTGAGCATTTGAAAATGATACTTTTCAAAATGAATATTTTACGGATGTTTTACGGAAAATGATTTTGGGCCGAGACCCAATCGATTTTGAAATGGTTTTATAACTCAGGACTTGAAGTCCGAAAAGGGGTTTTCTACTTTTTAAACTTTTTGTAATGCGGAACGAGTTACGGGCTAAGACCCTAATGTTTCAAACGGCTTTTCTGTTTTCTTAAAACTCCCGAGACTTGTAAAACACTTTACCAATCGTTTACCTATGTTATTTCCGCGTTTCGAGGCTTTGGTTTACTTGTTCAAATGGAATTTCTCGGGAAGTCTTTCGCCGTGTTTGATTTGTTGATTCGTTTCAACGTTTTGTCATATCATATTTAAGGTGATCCAGGATGGGTTAATGACTGACGTTGCAAGTCATGTGTGGAAAAGGAGTTTAGTCGGAATTTATATATTGAGATTTTGGAACTCGATCGTGTGGTTTTCCGATGGAATATCAGTGGATATTGGTGACGAACCGAATTGGTATACAGGAGTATGGATATAGTCGAGCATTTGCATACTTTTCATTTTAAAACTTCGAAATCGTGTGGATTCGAAGGAAACTGTTATCAAATACTTGGCACCATCGAGCCAAGTTAATTTTTCGAAAATTGACTTTGTGATCTTACCAAAATTTATGTTTTTAGTTTTGAAATTTTTGAAAGAACTTTCAAAAATTGTCTTCGTGACAAGAATATATGATTTCAAATTGGTTTTGAAAATGTGATCGAGGTACATACGCATTTAGTGCATAATGCATATCGTGGTGAAGTTCTGAATGAGACTCACGAACTGGATGGTACATCAGTATGGTACGATAAAAGAGATTCGAAGTTTAGTATGGTAGATTGGCTATCCATGGGTGATCAATGGATTGATCAGTCAAGAGAATTATACTGCGTTTTGTAGAATCGGTACAGATGTAATTTTTGGAACTTTGGACTTTGTAAAACCGGGACATAGGTGCTATGTGATTCCATTGGTGCGGTAGTAGCGTAATCTTACCATAGTGATCTTTGAATGATTTCTTTGTAAGTGTAAATATGGGGATGGTGACCCCATGCTGGTTGTTTTGGATATTGAGTGGTCGTTCCCACTCCTTGTATGAATTGGTATGTTCGTCGATTTGCGACTCGTTGTTCGTATGCCGAGGAAATGTTCGCGATTGGGTATGTTTATTGAGATCTATGGTGCGTGATTGATTTGACGTTTTGAGAATGTTATTCTTTCATATATACATTTACGTGGTTCTGTGTTGATCGTGTTGGAGTTTACCGTGTGAAGGTATTCTCGATTTTCGTTGATCGCTCGTTGGTAATATTGGAGTTTATCACATTGATGATATTCTCGATTGTGTTTTGACCTCGGTTGGTCATATTGGAAATTTATCATGTTGATGATAAATTCGGTTGATTTATTAGTTGATCATTTTTGGTGATCATCCGGCGTTCGGATTTTGTGTTGGTGTTTGAATTCGTGTCGTTGTTTTGGGCGGTTGTTTCGCAGATGTATTGTGTATAATTCGTCTTATCGAATTGGGACTTGATTATGTAAACAGTGAGACGGGATTTGATTCGGGCGATTGTTTCATCCGAAGATGATATATTTTGTTGAGACTCGGGAATTGTGATCGTAAGCGTATTGAGGTATCTGTGAGAACGCTGGCTAGTATCTCCGGAGATCGTCGACCTGCGTATTTGGAAGTATGCTCTTTTGGATATTCGGTAATAATGATGATAAATCATTGTCGTGATGGTTTTGGGATATTTTGAGTTGAATGGTATGTTTGTTCGTTCTATGATGGATTGCAAGTTTCGAGGACGAAACTTATTTTAAGGGGTGTAGAATGTAATATCCGGAATTTCTACTACTGATGTTTAATATTATTTTATCCGAGTTATATTGTACAGCGTGGAATCTGTACAGTAGAGATAAAATAAATAAAGGACTGAGATATCAGTATCGGTATAATTGTCGTATTTGGTCGACAATTACATTTGAGGATATTGTGTATCAGGTTGTCGTACTTTTGATATTGGGTATATCGTATGATGATATTATTGGATTCAGTGTTTGTGTTCAGTGTGTCTTATGTTCGCTTTTGGTATGTCGAGACGTTGGACAAGAACTGCGGAAAATGGCTAAGTATAGCCTTATTAGCGCACGCTGATATTCATGCATAACACACGCTATCGTGCAGGATTAGCGCACGCTACGTTTATAGGTTAGCGTACGCTAGTGCAGACAGATCGGAAGGAATCTGCGTGTGGACCCTACCGCTTCGGCGCACGTTACGGTAAGTCAACGGTTGTTGTCCTGAAGTATTAGCGCACGCTAAAATATTAGGCTTAGCGCACGCTAACTATGTATCAGTCAACAAGGAATCTTATCCTTGCCAGATGCTGTCGGAATGTGGGGGCGAGTGGTAGGTGAGCACTGTAGTAAGTCAACTTCGGATAGCGCACGCTAAGAATAAGGATTTGCGTACGCTATACATGATGATTTACGTACGTTAATGCATGGGCATTACGTACGTAAGGTAGTTCTGAAGCAAGACGGAGCCTGCAGGCTTCGATAGCGCACGCTAACAAAGTCAGTTAGCGCACGCTAAGGCTAGCGCACGCTAAACATAATGGTTTAGCGCACGCTAGTGGTGCATTCTATATAAAGGGACAAACGGGTGTCATGAAACATTTCGTCCATTTCTTTCCTTTCACCCGATAGAGACAACCTTGTGAGAACATTTGGAGTTCCTAACCACTGAGGGATGATCCTCTTTAACAAGATTAAAGATGGAAATCATGGAGTAAAGCTTTGTTCTTGAAATCATTGGTGATTCTTGGAAATCAATCCTTTCCTTCAAAAAAGGTAATTACTCTTCACTTTGAGATTTCGTTTTGGATTGTATATGATGTTCTTGAGTTGATGATTATCATATAAACAAGTTGATGAGCATGACAACGAGTTGGATTACTGTACTAAGTTAGTGTTGTTATCAATATATGAGTATTGATATGTTTCGTATGGTTTTGGATGGAATTCAAGATATATGTTGATGTAATTCCCTTCTTCAATTCGGATTTTTGATGTTTTGTCGTTGGTTACTTCGTATGGTAACGATTATGGTGATGCTACTGTGATTCTTGAAGTTATATGAATTGTATGTCGAAGAACATGATGAATAAGAGTTTTTAGATGTTAGAACACATCGGATTTTATCATTTTATGGATCATGAACATGAATTTGGATAATTCGTGTTCTTGAAGAGCTATTAAATTATATGTCATGATTGTTATGAAATCCTTAATCTCGAGATGAGTTGATCATTGTCATGATGGAAGTGTTAGACGATGCTTGAAATGCATGCCACTGCACAGCATTAGCGCACGCTACGTTTACTGCCTAGCGCGCGCTAACAGGAGCAACTTAGCGCACGCTACGTTAGGTGATTAACGTGCGCTAAGTAGGCAGACAGTGCAGTATTTTTGTGTTTTGATTAGGAATTCGTGATGGTTTGACTTGGTTGGTTCTGACTGTGTTTATTCGAGGTTGTGTTGAACCGTTGAGTTCGATTGGTTAGTTTTCTCAGTCGTTGACCGTTATCGGATATGTGTTATTTGATTTCTTCGATAGGTTGAGATTATTGATCGGTGATTATAACCGGATATTGCGGTCGTGTTCGAGTATGTCTATTGTATTGCTTTTGATCGAGGCTGAGGAGCTCGTAGATAAAGGCGATGTGTTGGCGGCGGCTTCGTGGTATCGGTATCGAGGCAAGTTATTACTTGCTCGGTTATAATATTTAATGAATGGTTTGATTTCATTTCGTTTATAATGCATATAGCGATGATTATTATTGTGAACTCGGGTATTCGGATCGCATATCGTTCTTTCGATTCCGGGAGATAAATCATAATGTATATGATTATCTCAGTTATTGGTATGTTCGAGTATCAAGGTTACATTATGGTAAAGACGAGGATATGAGTATCTATAGTTCATTGTTCGTTTGGATCGCCGAGCATTGAGGATAATCGTCGGTGATGATTGGACATCGAGATTTCTCCCGAAGGACTCGGGCAAGTATCTTATATCGATTCAGTTAGAGTTAGTGATTTGATCATGCGTATTATCATTCATGTTGTCGAACATGAGGTCGTCTTAATTGATTTGTCATATTGTCATTCATGTTGCGTTGTTCATGATGATGAACATATTGTTTTGCATATGTGTATGCATATTGTGTTGTTTATATTGTGTTGATCCGATGGGATCGCGCGATCTATGCTGAGGGCGCTGGATCGGATGTCCACCTCGTGTTGGTCCGACGGGATCATCTTGGGATCTATGCTGAGGGCGCTAGATCATTGGACGGGTTTTTCCACCTCGTGTTGGTCCGACGGGATCATCTTGGGATCTATGCTGAGGGCGCTGGATCGTTGGATTACCCAGTATTGTGTTATTGTTGTGCATATGTATATTGTTGGTTATCCACCTCGTGTTGATCTTGTAGGATCATCTTGGGATCTATGCTGAGGGCGCTGGATCATGGGATTTCCATTGAGTATACATAGTTGTTATTGTTTTTGAGCATATTGACGTTGTCATATGAGTATGCATTTGTAGGTCTTGTGTTAGGACCTTGTCCGCATTGCATTGTTCTGATATCGGATTAGACTGATATGATTATCGTGGCACATCATATCTCGAGGTATGTTCCATATTTTCTTTGGTCTTGTCTTTGGTGGACAATCGGTTATCGTCTTGGGATTTGATGATATTATTCGATGGATCGTATTGGTCAGATATGGTAGATTTCCGTATCGTGAGTTGGTTCTGATAGTTTGAGGATCTTGAGTATTGTTTGAGGTACAATACAGATATTATGTTCGAGTATATTGGTTAATCGAGTACAGGTTGTGAAATGTGATAAGGGTTATTCTGATGAGAATTACTTGAGTAAGTAAAGTTATGGCGGCAAGATTACGTTGGTCGTATTCTTATGTTGTATTCTCGTTGGTATGTAATTATTGATGTTTTGTGACAGTTATCATTGTTGGATATTATGGCTGACCCCGTCGTGGGATTTCTTTTAGGTTCTCGGAGTATCGAGCTTGTAGTGGTCGTGAAGAGATGAGCTTCCCGGAGGATACTGGCTAGGACATGTTCTGTACATTGAGTTTCTTGATTGGTTCTTGTTTTCCGCTGCTAGAGTATCGTTTTGGTTGGTCTTTTTCCGCTGCGTGAGTATTTTGAGACGCTCTTTTGGTATCTGGTAACTGAGGTTACTTTGGAAATCGTTTTCTAAACTTTTGAGTATCGGCTGTTTGGCCTTGCGATTTCAAATGAGTTTTACGACGGTTTTTGATAAATGGATTTTATAAGTCTTTGTGAATTTTTTAAAGTTAGTACCGTCGTTGGCCTCTTGCGCATTTGTAAATGTTTGTGAAAATTTCTTTTTAGCCTTGTGGGTTCCATCTCGGGGCCCACGGCGCTGTAATATTTCCGGTTAAATCTGGGGGTGTTACATCGTCGGCGCCACGACACTTAAAAAAAGTCCGACGACTTTTAAGTGTCGTCGGCTAAATTCTGGACTTTAGCCAACGATCCACACTGTCGTCGGCTAAAATATTTTAGCCGACGACTTTTGTCCATGTCGTCGGCTAAACTACAACGTAGTCGTCGGCAAAAGTTTAACACTTTAGCCGACGACTTTTGTAATGATTTAGCAGACGAACCAGATCAAGTCATCGGCTAAACCTCCAATTTAAAATTATATATCGTCCTCAGTTATTTTCAGGCAAAAAAACCTTGATTTTGTGTAGTTTTTGAGTTTGTGTTGCTACTTTGAGTTGTGCTAACTGAAGTGACGAAAGTTTCTACCAGTTGCTATAACCACCGATTCGATTAAGGTATTTTTAGTATTTTTGATTGTGATTTCGAAACTTTGTATTATTCATGTTGTAGATTCGAAAGCTTTTATGTATAACCCTTAATTTTTGTGATGATAATCATTATGATTCATATACATTGAGGTGTATCGAATAGATTAAGAAAAAAGTGTCTTAATGAATTTAAGGATATAAGGAACTTTTTGGGTGTCTTGAGATGCAATTATAATATTCGTTGTAGACGTTATATTGATTGTTTGTTGTGATTCCATTTATAATTTGAACAATATTAGTTAGTTAGATTAATATTGAAAAATTTATATATTTTCAGGATGGACAAGAGTTTGATTGGGTTACGAAAATGGGATCCAAGAGTAATGGATGGGATGAAGCGGTTTATGAGATTTGTAAAAGAGCACGACAGTGGTAATACGTTGCACTATTGTCCGTGTAATAAATGTAGATGTCGCAGTGATATGTATCGTTTTCCATTTGATGAGGTCTGGGAGCACCTAAAGAAGAATGGTTTTTAGAATAAATATACATGTTGGATATACCACGGTGAAGCACCAAATTCTATTATTCTGTATGATCACGGATAATTCAGTGGTAACGACGGGTTCACCGATTCGAAGAGGAGGTTGATTGATGATGTGTTTGGTTATTCCAAGATGTCTGTACCAACTGAGGCAATCCCACGACCCCGTAGACCAATGCCTTGCAATACTGCTGGGCTTGACAGGTACAACAAGCTAATTCAACTCCAACAGACCCCTCTGTATCCAGGGTGTAACATGACTGTTCTTGATTGTGTCATGGAAACGATGAGATTAAAGGTGGAGAACAAATCATCCATCAAGTCTGTGGATGATTACTTGGAGCTTACGAGTAATATGCTTCCACAGGGTCATAGTCTTCCTAACACATATACCAAAATGAGACGAATTTTAAAAGATCTTGGTATTTCCTACATTAAGATCCACGTCTGCATGTATGATTGTGTTCTATTCTGGGGGCATCCTAATGAAGACCTCACGAGATGTCCAATATGTGATACAGATAGATATAGGATCACTCCTTCTGGAAAAGAGAAACTGGTGAAGATACTTTGGTATTTTCCACTGAAGGACAGGTTGGAACGGCTTTTTATGTCTGTAACACCCCAAACTAGGCGAATATTATAGTGTCGTGGACCCCGACTGGGACCCACCAGGCAAATGAAAATTCATGAATTAAATAATATAATTGTAGTACCGAATCACAATATATCATTAATCACTCCGATGAGGAGTTTCATTACAACACACCCAAGATAATACCGAATACATGTATATTTTATATGAAGATAAAATATACAACACTGAATGAAATGAATATCCAAATGGAAGTCTGCAGCGGAAATAAAATAAAGAAAACACGAGTGAATGAAAAGACTGGGGCCCCCTACTAGTATCACTGAGACTTCTCGCCGTAAACGTTCTCTTCCCGTGCTTTAGCCTTGCCATGACCTGAAAACAACATCCCCCAACGGGGCCAGTTACACAGAACAACAATCCTCAAGAGTTGAAATAACACAATCATGATATATCTTAATTATGAAATGGCGCTGAAGAGAGGCATCACAGTACGCCCGTAATGGTATGTGCACGTGCACAAGACGAGTGTCCGGACACACCCGCACTTGTACCTAATTAGTCTCACGGAGGTACATTACCGTGTGCACAGTCCAATGTGTCGGTGAACCCAACACATGACCATCACGTGCCCGACTAAAAATTCCACACATCCCCACCCGGCCGCGTAATATGAACCCAGAAGATCATATGAGCAAGGGATGACCATGAAGAATAATAATGAATAATAATCCGACAAAGTCAAGAATAACTCACCGAGATGAAATGATAGTGAAACGAATGATAGTTTAATGAAATGATTTGGAACCGTCATTCCTCGTGAATGAAGTGATTAATTGACAATTACAAGTCTCAATACGGTTAATACATTATGAGTGAATTATGATTATGAATGAACAACAACGAAATGAATGAATATCCTTTTAACCGAGTAAGAATTAACTTACACAACCAGTGAAGAATGTCCTTCCTCGAACAAAGTCCAAAAAGGGATGTCGGTCGCTCAAACAACCTTGAATGACAATACCAACAATGCTCAATATACGAATCAAACACGATTATAACCGACTCAAACGTCGATACAACAATATCCAAACTCATTGAGGCATTCTAGCGAACACTTAGCAAACACACATCCTTTGATAATATCCAATCCTGAATATATTGAAACCAACTCCAAAATGAGTATTTCAAACCATCAAAACACTTTCAATGATATCAATAACCCCATAGGAATCCATAATTCGAGTTAACGACAACATCTAATCGAAAACCCCAAAATATCAAAGTCAACCCCAAAGTGTTCTTGAACCAAACCCTAAACAATTCATGAAATCCGAAATATGCCATTAAATCCGTAGAAACATATTTAACCAAGGTATATAATCCCTATCTAACATATTCCAACAATAATCTAAGCTGATACGAAGAAATCGGAAGGAAAACCCCAAATATCCAAAATTCTAGATTCAATAAATCATTACCTTTCATTTGATGTGATGGGGGGTGATGAAATGATGATTAATCCGAATGATAAGCTTGAAGGTGATGATTGATGATTGCACCTCAAAGAACACTCTCCAAATCGTCCAAAATTGCCCGGAATCGCCCAAAAACGAAGTTAGAAATGAAAATGACGAAGAAAGGGCTGAACTGTCCTATTTATAGTAATCCCAGTTTAGCGCGCGCTAGCCCCAGTTCTTAGCGTGCGCTAACGGGTGTTTTGGATAGTCCAGTACCCACTGTCCGAAAACGGTAGCGTGCGCTACGTACCTTTTGTAGCGTGCGCTACGGCTGTACACTTAGCGTGTGCTAACCCCAAAATGTTAGCGTGCGCTAACGAATTATCTGATGCCCAGTACTGGAGTCCAGAACCTTCTGTCCTCTGATCTGATCGCGGTAGCGTGCGCTACGTTCAATATTTAGCGTGTGCTACTACATCGTTTGCGTACGCTAAAACCACTCATAGCGTACGCTATGAATTAATCCCATTCAGTCCAGTAGCCACTGGACTCAACCCGATCCGACCTTAGCGCGCGCTACACCGACTGTATAGTGTGCGCTACTCTGGCCTACTAGCGCGCGCTACTTACCATTCGTAGCGTGCACTATTTACGACCCAACTGCAGTCCAGTGCCTTCTGGACTGCCTGCTTGAACTACACTAACGTGCGCTAGTGTTGAGAGGTAGCGTGCGCTACCCGTACTCAATTAGCGCACGCTAAAGAGAGTATGTAGCGTGCGCTACTCCTCACACACAACACAATATGAAGATAACAACGGTGATAAACACGGCACGAAACTCCATCTAGGTTAATGATGAATGACGATATAATTACTCTAAACAGTGAATGTACTGATTGAATACGAGTGACAAACGATCATTAATGAGTGAAAAATTACTGAGTGACAATTACAGAATGATAAGTACTGAATGATATAGACTGAATTACAACTGGGTATTACATACACCCCCCCTTAAAAGAGTTTCGTCCCCGAAACTAAGGGTTAAACAACTCGGGATGACTCTCCCGCATACTATCTTCGGTTTCCCAAGTAGCCTCTTCAACTCCATGTCTCGACCACTGAATTTTGACCAAAGGAATCGTCTTGTTCCTCAACTGTTTGATTCGCCGCTCTAAGAATCGCATAGGTCGCTCCTCGTATGAATGATCATCGGCGATCTCGATTTCGTCGAACTGAAGTATGTGGCTCGGGTCGGCAACATACTTCCGTAACTGAGAGACGTGAAACACATTATGAATTCGGCTCAACGCCGGAGGTAAGGCCAATCGATAAGCTAGCTCGCCTACTCGATCTAAAATCTCAAACGGTCCAATGAATCTCGCACTCAACTTCCCCCTCTTTCCAAAACGGAAGATACCACGACTCGGGGATACCTTGACCAAAACATGGTCACCCATCTCGAACTCTAATGGTCGATGACGATTATCTGCATATGATTTCTGCCGACTCTGAGCGGTCAACAAATGACTCCTGATCAAAGCTACCTTCTCACGGGCGGCTATAAGCATATCGGGCTCGGTGCTGATTGATTCTGATAAGTCATCCCAACACAAAGTAGATCGACAACGACGACCGTACAAGGCCTCGTAAGGTGCCATCTTAATCGAAGCATGCCAACTATTATTATACGTGAACTCGATCAACGGTAGTTGGGCTTCCCAATCATCTTTCCAATCGAGAACACATGCCCTCAACATGTCCTCCAAAGTCTGAATAGTCCTCTCTAATTGTCCGTCGGACTGAGGATGAAAAGTTGTACTAAGATTAAGCTGAGTTCCTATAGCACGATGAACTGATTTCCAAAAATGAGACATGAATCGTCCATCA
The DNA here is from genome assembly GCA_033398695.1 of Orobanche coerulescens. Taxonomy (NCBI): domain Eukaryota; kingdom Viridiplantae; phylum Streptophyta; class Magnoliopsida; order Lamiales; family Orobanchaceae; genus Orobanche; species Orobanche coerulescens. The sequence goes on along the minus strand of CM065805.1, from coordinate 167,281,392 downwards.
CGATCGGAAACGATACTTTTAGGAGTACCGTGTAGTCTCAATATCTCTTTGATAAACAACTGGGCAAGTCTCTCGGGACGCCACGTATCCTTAATCTCAAGGAAATGAGCTGATTTAGTTAAGCGGTCCACAATTACCCAGATTGTATTCATGCCACGACGACTCGTCGGCAAACTCGTGATGAAGTCCATTGAAATATCCTCCCACTTCCACTCTGGGATAGGGAGAGGTTTCAGCATACCCGCTGGTCGCTGATGTTCAAAACCACGCTACGATACCAACTCTGTAACTCCCCAAACTAGGTGAATATTACAGTGCCGTGGACCCCGACTGGGACCCACCAGGCAAATGAAAATTCATGAATTAAATAATATAATTGTAGTACCGAACCACAATATATCATTAATCACTCTGATGAGGAGTTTCATTAGAACACACCCAAGATAATACCGAATATATGTATATTTTATATGAAGATAAAATATACAACACTGAATGAAATGGAAGTCTGCAGCAGAAGTAAAATAAAGAAAACACGAGTGAATCAAAGGACTGAGGCCCCCTACTAGTATCACTGAGACTCCTCGCCGTCAACGTTCTCTTCTCGTGCTTTAGCCTTGCCATGACCTGAAAACAACATCCCCCAACGGGGTCAGTTACACAGAACAAAAATCCTCACGAGTTGAAATAACACAATCATGATATATCTTAATTATGAAATGGCGCTGAAGAGAGGCATCACAGTACGCCCGTAATGGTATGTGCACGTGCACAAGACGAGTGTCCGGACACACCCGCACTTGTACCTAATTAGTCTCACGGAGGTACATTACCGTGTGCACAGTCCAATGTGTCGGTGAACCCAACACATGACCATCACGTGCCCGACTGAAAATTCCACACATCCCCACCCGGCCGCGCAATATGAACCCAGAAGGTCATATGAGCAAGGGATGACCATGAAGAATAATAATGAATAATAATCCGACAAAGTCAAGAATGACTCACCGAGATGAAATGATAGTGAAACGAATAATAGTTCAATGAAATGATTTGGAACCGTCGTTCCTCGTGAATGAAGTGATTAATTAACAATTACAAGTATCAATACGGTTAATACATTATGAGTGAATTATGATTATGAATGAACAACAACAAAAGGAATGAATATCCTTTTAACCGAGTAAGAATTAACTTACACAACTGGTGAAGAATGTCCTTCCTCGAACAAAGTCCAAAAAGGGATATCGGTCGCTCGAACAACCTTGAATGACAATACCAACAATGCTCAATATACGAATCAAACACGATTATAACCGACTCAAACGTCGATACAACAATATCCAAACTCATTGAGGCATTCTAGCGAACACTTAGCAAACACACATCCTTTGATAATATCCAATCCCGAATATATCGAAACCAACTCCAAAATGAGTATTTCAAACCATCAAAACACTTTCAATGATATCAATAACCCCATAGGAATCCATAATTCGAGTTAATGACAACATCTAATCGAAAACGCCAAAATATCAAAGTCAACCCCAAAGTGTTCTTGAACCAAACCCTAAACAATTCATGAAATCCGAAATATGCCATTAAATCCGTAGAAACATATTTAACCAAGGTATATAATCCCTATCTAACATATTCCAACAACAATCCAAGCTCATACGAAGAAATCGGAAGGAAAACCCCAAATATCCGAAATTCTAGATTCAATAAATCATTACCTTTGATTTGATGTGATGGGGGTGATGAAATGATGATTAATCCGAATGATAAGCTTGAAGGTGATGATTGATGATTGCACCTCGAAGAACACTCTCCAAATCATCCAAAATCGCCCGGAATTGCCCAAAAACGAAGTGAGAAATGAAAATGACGAAGAAAGGGCTGAACTGTCCTATTTATAGTAATCTCAGTTTAGCGCGCGCTAGCCCCAGTTCTTAGCGTGCGCTAACGAGTGTTTTGGGTAGTCCAGTACCCACTGTCCGAAAATGGTAGCGTGTGCTACGTACCTTTTGTAGCGTGCGCTACGGCTGTACACTTAGCGTGCGCTAGCCCCGAAATGTTGGTGTGCGCTAACGAATTATCTGATGCCCAGTACTGGAGTCCAGAACCTTCTGTCCTCTGATATGATCGCGGTAGCGTGTGCTACGTTCAATATTTAGCATGCGCTACTACATCGTTTGCATACGCTAAAACCACTCATAGTGTACGCTATGAATTAATCCCATTCAGTCCAGTAGCCACTGGACTCAACCTGATCCGACCTTAGCGCGTGCTACACCGACTGTATAGTGTGCGCTACTCCGACCTACTAGCACGCACTACTTACCATTCGTAGCGTGCGCTACTTACGACCCAACTGCAGTCCAGTGCCTTCTGGACTGCCTGCTTGAACTACACTAGCGTGCGCTAGTGTTGAGAGGTAGCGTGCGCTACCCGTACTCAATTAGTGCACACTAAAGAGAGTACGTAGCATGCGCTACTCCTCACACACAGCACAATATGAAGATGACAACGGTGATAAACACGACACAAAACTCAATCTAGATTAATGATGAATGACGATACAATTACTCTAAACGGTGAATGCACTGATTGAATATGAGAGACAAACGATCATTAATGAGTGAAAAATTACTGAGTGACAATTATAGAATGATAAGTACTCAATGATAATGACTGAATTACAACCGGGTATTACAATATCTCCTCACACGGCAAAAGCAATGAGATGGCACGTCGAGCCTTGCACTCATGACAGAGATACTATACACCATTCGGATGGAGAGGCATGGAAGCATATAGATAGGGAGTATCCAAATATTTCTTCAGATATCCGAAATGTGAGGCTCGAGATTGCATCTGACGGTTTCAATCCTTTTGGTAACCTGAGTCTTTCATATACCATATGGCCTATTGTAGTGATTCCTTACAATCTTCCTCAATGGATGTGCATGCAGAAGGAGTATAATATGTTGACCTTGTTAGTCCCGGGGCCGGGATATCCGGGAAAGTGTAGCAATGTATATATGAGATCTTTGATAGAGGAGCTGAAATTGAGGTAATCCCACGTACGATAGTTATTCGTCCGAGACGTTCTACTTGCACGCCATGTGTATCGGCACTATTAGTGATTTTCCTGCATACGGAATGTTGTTTGGATCTATTATTAGCAGATATAGAGGTTGTCCAGTGTGTTTGAATGCAGATTGTGCTAGGTACAACTGTAGGAATGTTATCCGAATGCGTCATCGGATATGGCCTGAGAGGGAACATGAGTAGCGTATGGATGCTGCAACATTTGATGGCACTGTAGAAATGGGCGAGCCACCACGACAGTGGACAGGTGATGAAATACTATCGATTCTTAACGAGTACGATTTTGGTCAGGTTAGCAACCATCCGTATGTGATTGCAGCAACCCGTGAAAGGCTCGATAGGTATAAGTATTGGTCGCACAAAAGTATATTTTGGGAATTGCCTTACTGGTGCAAGTTACTGATAAGGAACTTCTAGGATGTCATACACATTGAAAAGAATGTTTGTGAAAGTGTGGTTGGGACAATCTTAGGTTGGGAGGAAAAGACCAAAGACGGGCCAAAAGCATGTAAAGGTTTGGAAGAAATGAGCATAAGAAAACATTTGTGGTTGAATAATGTCAAGGGAAAACAAAAAATGCCAGCTTACACCGTCACTGCCGAGCAGAAAACTGAGATATTTTGGTGGATAAAGACTGCTAGGTATCCTACCGGGTATGCTGGAAATATAGGAAGATGTGTTAATTTCAAGGAGAACAAGTTAACTGGTTTGAAGAGTCATGATTGTCATATCCTACTCCAACGCCTATTTCCGGTATTTATTCGACCGTACTTACCAAAACAGGTGGTCGAGCCCTGTGTTGCATTGTCAAGATTTTTACAGAAATTATGTATGAGAGAAGTGAAGAGATCTGATTTGCGTCAAATGCAAGATGAGATCATCTATATCTTGTGCAAGTTTGAGCGAATATTTCCTCCAAACTTTTTTGAGCTCATGCCTCACCTCATGATTCACCTTCCCCAGCAGTTATTGCTCACTGGTCCAGTGCACTACACGTGGATGTACCCGGTTGAAAGGTAACATAATTTTGTATTATATATATATAATATTAGCAAATCAAATATGATTTCTAAAACAATGACAATATTACAGGCAACCCGGTGATTATAAAGACGCCATGGCCAATAAGTCTGCACCGAAAGGATGCATTGCAGAATCATACCTTGCGTCGGAGTGTCTTACGTATATGAAGTTGTATTTGGGCGCCTTCGAGCCCCCTTCCCGCTCTATTCCAGCAGATGAAAGACAATTCAATCTTTCTATCATCTCTACTGAGGTTGACGTCTATGGGAGGTTGCCAGGAAGACAATTAGACCCCTACGAGTCACGAATTGCATATTGGTGGATATTGCTCAATTGTCCAGAAGTTCAGTACTAGAAAAACATCCACTTGTCATGCGATATGGTGCGAGGTGACACTAGATTCCACAATGATATTTTTGCCGACTATTTGGAGAGTGGGTACGTATACAATCAGTTGCTATTGATTTTTTACTTGAGATATTTTTTTTACATAAAAAGTTTATTTACCACAGATGACCCATATACAAGATGACGGACACCCTAACTGGTCGCGGTTACGTAAGAGCGAGCAGAGCACTGAGACGCGGTTAGAGAGTTTCCAGAGGCAGCAGCAGGCATGATGGACTATATGATGATGCTGACTCAGACCATTACTCAGGCTGGACTGCAGGCACCTACTCCACTGCCTTCTATCTTCGGTCAGACCCCATCTTCACAGCCTCATGACAAGGATCTAGGAGATGGTGGTAATCCTTCTACTTCTACATTTGGACATTTAGATGATTTTGGTAGTGGATTGTAAAATATTTTTATTATGTTGATGTTGATCTTATTATGTATATGCAGTGACAACTTTGTATTGTTTTGTGTTATTATGTATTATGGTTTTGGTGCAATAGGCATGAGTTGTGTATTGTGTTGTTGTGGATACTGAAATTGCAGGTTACGAAATACAGGTTTTGGGACTTTCAAATTTTGTGTTTTTTTTTAAAATGGGTTTAGCCGACAACTTGAAGTCGTCGGCTAAAGATTAGAGGTTTAGCCGACGATACTAAGTCGTCGGCTAAACTTTAGCCGACAACTATAAAAATCGTCGGCTAAACTTTAGCCGACGGCTAAAGATCGTCGTCTAAACCTCAAAGTTTAGCCGACGACTACCAAAAAAGTCGTCGGCTAAACCTTGGCCGATGAATATCGGCCGACGGTTTTTTAGCCGACGACTGAGAGGATTAGATGACGACATTGACCTTTAGCCGGCGACTTAAAGTCGTCGGCTAAACCCCCGATGTTGGTAGTGTTTTATGACTTCTTTCAAAAAAATTGAGGCTTATGCCTCACCTCGTCCGTCCAAAACGCCTCAAAATCGCCTCGCGCCTTTTAAAACATTGTAACAAACTGATGCAACACTAAAATTTTCAAAAATCAAAATTTTAGAACTGGAAATTTCAAAAAACAGGACTGAAATTTCAAAATGGATTTTTTGCGGGTTAACAAATTTAATTTACCAAACATTCAGGAGTCTGGCGTGATGCAACAAAAGCCTTCCAAGTATTCGGATCAAGAAACTCGTAATCATCCACATACGGGAGGATGCCCTACAGATCTCCGAAGATATATCTGCCGAGACCAGTCTTGAAAGCCCTCCAACGCCCCCCGACATATTTTAACCACTTAGACTTCAATTTGCCACTAGTGGGCACTTCAAATGTCTCCTACAGTAATCATGAATAAGAACAAGTCATGTCTAAAAACAAGCCATGTCTGCTATTACACACATTTTGGAGAAGACATACACAATCCAAATTTGTACCACATATTTGTAAAAATGTCTTACCAGCAAAGGTTGCCAAATCTGCTCTTTAATATTCTCGAGCACATTATGAATGAAGGAAGGAATGAAGAAGATAAGGTTACCTTACCAAGACCCCTACCCTCATGGCGAGACTTAGGAACCCAATCGATTTACTTTCATGTAAATATTCATTACAAAATTCAACACCCTCTTCTGTAACATATCTTTCAACAATAGAGGCTTCAGGCCGATGATGGTCTTTCACATACCCTTTAATGTAACGCTCAAATGGATACATCCACTGTAGATGCACAGGTCCACATAACCTTATTTCTCTTACTAGATGAATGATTAGATGTATCATAATGTCAAAAAAAAGAGGGCGGAAAGTACATATCAAGCTGACACAGGATAATTACAGCTTCATTCTCCAAATCATCCAATACTTTAGGGTCAACAACCTTCATACAAATAGCATTGAAGAAGAAACACAATCTACTTATGGTGCGTGTCAATTTTTTTGGCAAAATACCTCGAATAGCCACTGGTAAAAGTTGTTGCATCAACATATCATGGTCATAAGACTTTAAGCTTATTAGTTTCAAGTCTTTCATTGACACCAACCTCTTAACATTTGAAGAATAACCTTGGGGGACTTTCATACCACGTAAGGACTCACATAGACTTCGTTTCTCGTTCTTAGATAATGTATGACAAGCTGGTGGTAGATAAGTCCTTTTACCTTTTGGTATTGGAGCTAATTCTCCCCGTATCCCCATGGAAACCATATCTTTTCGAGCATTCACGCTATCTTTAGTCTTGCCTTGTATGTTGAGAAGCGTTCCTATAAGACTATCACACACATTTTTCTCCACATGCATCACATCAATACAATGTCTCACTTCAAGCTTATGCTAGTACGACAGCTACAAAAAATAGACCTCTTCTTCCATAAGCTTTTCTCAGCAGGCTTTTGTTTCTTCCCAAATATCACCTTAATATCTTTCACTCGGTCATAAACTTGCTGTGGGGTTAATGCTTCTGAAGCATTTTTATACTCTTGTTCACCGTTAAAAGCTTTTTTAATCTACGATAGGGATGGTCTGGCTTGAGAAATCTTCGACTACCGAGGTAAACGGTCTTTCTTCCATGTTCAAGTTGATTGTAACATGTATTTTCTTCACATATAGGACATGCTTTATGTCCCTTCACGCTATACCCAGACAAGTTTTCATATGCTGGAAAGTCATTAACTGTGCAAAAGAGCATTGCACGCATCTTAAAAGTTTCATTTTTGTACGCGTCAAACACATTGACACCTGTAACACCCCCAAATCCTATTGGGTTATTACAGTGCCGTGGACCCCACGCCAGGAGATCCACCAGGCGAACATGACTAAAAATACATTAATTAACACAACAAGGGAAAATCATAGTCCCTACCATGATATCCGACACAATATTCCGATGGGGAATTTTAACGACAAAAGTAGCCTACATGGCCAAAAATGAAATACAACAACATCCACGAACATCTGTTCGGGTAATACAACACGACAACAACTGACAAGACTGGAGTACACTCCAACCGACTGACCGACAATGAACAACTCGTACTAGTATCGCTTGAATGCCTCGTCGCCATCATCATGCCCATGTGTCTCAACTCTCTCCTCGCAAGCAGCTAAAACATGAAAAACATGTTCCGCCCCCACGGGGTCAGTCATCCAGATAATGAACATCAAATACATGTATAACATGATGTGCATCCAAAGGCAGAATGAAATGGTACAATGATGATAATAATACGAAATGCTCACAAACCAAGGTAAGAACCGAGCATTCGTGAAATACTATGCCCACGGCATACTATTAATACCTGTTCGACAGGTTAGAACATAAGTGCCCGACGGCGAATCAAAATCACAGAATACCACAATGAATGACAAGACATGAACCAAACCAGGACTGAATTAATTATGAATCACAATGCCCGAAGGCTCCAATGAAATTACCAGGACAATTATAAAGGCTCGATACCATTCAATGAAATTAACAAATATCACAAACACTGAAGTCAAAACGGCCGAAGTCAGTAACAATGAGGGCGAAGCCACGACGAAGCCGTATCACAATGAGGGCCGAAGCCACGGCATCCACCGTATCACAATTAGGGCGAAGCCACGGCATCCACCGTATCACAATTAGGGCGAAGCGGCATCGGCCGTATCACAATTAGGGCGAAGCCACGGCATCCACCGTATCACAATTAGGGCGAAGCCGGCATCGGTACGTATCACAATTAGGGCCGAAGCCACGGCATCCAGCCGTATCACAATGAATGATAGTGTGCTGCCTTGAGTCGGCCAACACGATGATAGTAACACACGGATAGACACCGTCCTTGACAGTCCCAAATTAACACCTCGATTGCCTTAGAACGGCCAACCGACAACAATGATGCAGTGGATGATTTAATACCTCGATTGCCTAAAACGGTCAATCGACAACAATGATACCATAAATGAGTGAACACTTAGATTTGCCTGAGAACGGCCAATCGATAACAATGATACGATGAATGAGTGAATACCTCGATTGCCTTAGAAAGGTCAATCGATAACAATGATGTAGCGGATGATTTAATACCTCGATTGCCTAAAACGGTCAATCGACAACAATGATACCATAAATGAGTGAACACTTCGATTTGCCTGAGAACGGCCAATCGATAACAATGATACGATGAATGAGTGAATACCTCGATTGCCTTAGAAAGGTCAATCGATAACAATGATTTAGTGAATGATTGAACATTTCGATTTACCTGAGAACGACAATTCGATAACAATGATATGAAGGATGCCTCGGCACCTTTAATTGGTTACCGACGACGAAGATGAGAAATGAATAAGCCAATGCCTTAAATCGGCCTGTACAGTTTTAATGACAATCCGAACAGGAATAACAATGATCTCAACGATATCTTAAATTGACATCTATATTAACAACAATCGATACATCGATACCGCGAACCGGCTATCGACAATGACATTAATAATGAGTATCACAATGCCTTGAATCGGCCGTTAACGAACAACAATAACATTTGGCAAAATTGCCGAAAGGTATCGTATCGAACGATCTCTTGATATCAATGAATTCATGAAGAGACTAAGTCTCGGAATGATACAACACATTCATACACATACATGATGACATTAGCTCATTGACCAAGATCAAGTATAAAACTTGCCTCAAACCGAAGGCGAGAAGGTACTTCCACGATCAACGCCCTTAATGAAATTACCGGCCGCTTGAACAACCTTAAACAACACAAAAACCAACAATTCTCTTAATACATGAATCAAGCATAATCACAACCAACTCAAAAGTCGATACAACAATACCCGAAACTCATTGGGGCATTTACACAAACGCGTTGTAAACAATCTCCAATTGTTTACAACCAAAACTCAATTACATCCGAAACCAACTCCCAATGAATGATTCAAACCCACAAAAACTCATGAATACTATCAATAATCCAATAGGAATACTTAGAACGATATTTCAACAAAGATTTAGTCGAAAACCCCCAAAAATCCAAAGTCAACCCGTAAGGGTTCTTGAACAATTCTTCAATTATTCACTAATTCCGAAAATTACACCGATGAATCCGTAGAAATACATGTATCCAAGATAGATAATCCATATCTAACATATTCCAACATAACATCGATTTACACGAAGAGATCGAAAGCAAAACACCCAAGATCCGAAATTCTAGATCCAAGAATCATTACCTTGATTTGGAGTGATGAAACTGATTTAGATGATGATTAATCCAACTTAGAAGGTTGAAGATGATGCTAGATGATTGTAGCTCGAAAAGACCTTTCTGAATCGCCCGAGATCGTCCGAAATGATTGAGAAATGAAGAAATGACGAAAGTTGGACCAAACTGTCCTATATATACTGTCCCAGTTTAGCGCGCGCTAACTCCTGATGTTAGCGTGCGCTAACACGTGTACCGGGTAGTCCAGTACCCCCTGACTGAATCGTTAGCGTGCGCTAAGAACCTTTGGTAGCGTGCGCTAATAGCCTGTCCTTAGCGTACGTTAACCTTATGTTAGCGTGCGCTACCTAATAGTTGGTATCCAAAATCCTGGAGTCCAGATCCTCATCCTCGATCGGCGCGCTAGCGTGCGCTACTCTGAAGTCTTAGCATGCGTTACCAGCATAGTTAGCGTACGCTACTTACCACTCGTAGCGTGCGCTACGAATTTCCAAAATCAGCCCAGTACCTTCTGGACTGTCTGCCTCACTTGCGCTAGCGTGCGCTAAAACTGAGTCATTACGTGCGTTACATGCACCTCATTAGCGCGCGCTAACTACAATGGGTAGCGTGCGCTACCTCTCAAACTGAAAATCAAAACATGATGATGATGATGACAATAATCTCGGCTCGATCTCAAACAGTGATGATCCCAAAATACGCCGAATGGTGAACATAGATGACTGAATATGAATGATGAATGATTATTACTGAGTGAAGAAAAATTCTGAGTGCCAGTTACTGAATGATAATAAATGAATTCACAACCGGGTATTACATACTCCCCCCCTTAAAAAGAGTTTCGTCCTCGAAACTGAGGGTAAACAACTCGGGATATGAACTATCCATCACGATCTGAAAACAATAACGCCCAAATAGTCCTTAGGACCAAATCAACCGCAAGACCAAGTCCCCAAGACTTGACGTCTCGAAACACAGTGAATGATTTCTCAAATTACCACGAAATCTCGAGCACAACGCCGGAGGTATGAACTCCCAACAAATGATCCAAATCTCAAGATTCTCAAATATAATCATAATAAGATAGATCAACAATAAATGATCTACAGTCACGATACATTATTACTGATAGATTAACACAGTCATCCAAAAACAAGGTTACATCTCAAATGTACCCAACATCGATATCCTTCCATATCATCGATTTAAGGTATATCCGACGGTGAACTCGCCACTAACTATGATCTCAGAAGGTCACGAGAATGAAAGTGACAAAAATGAATGATGAATGATAAATGACTACAAATCCGACAAGGATTTGGAATGACTCACCAAGGTGAATTAATAACGTCATGAGTGATAGATCCCTGAAGTGATTGGAACCGCCGTTCCTCGTGAATTGAATGATTAATCGATAATTATGAGTCCCGATATGATTGATATATATGATGAATGAATTATATGAATGAATGAGCGAAAATGAAATGAATGATTATACTATTAACGCACAAGAATTAACTTGTTCAAACCGGTGATGAATGTCCTTACCTCTGGCCCTCGAGGCCTGATAGGGTCCCTTGGATGATGCACGGGCTGGAGTAACGAAGTCTCTCGAGGCCCTCGAGCTCTCTTGAAGATTTCTTGGCGCTAGAACCCTGCAGTATTTACGCCGGTGTCCCCGCCTCCCACAGAAAACAAACAATAGCCGCACCGTGCACCGGTACTAACGTGACTCTTGAATCACGATTAAAGCAAACAACGGTCGAACTCGTCGCTGAGAGGAAGATGTTGTCCCGGCACGAAGACGACTAGAAAAGCGACCCCTTGGATGACGGAGCCCGATGTCCCTCAGGCGAGCCGGCATTCTAGTCCTCTCACCAAGAAATCGAAGGATGCTTCGAGTAAGCTCCTTGATCAAAAGCTCTGCTCCAAGAGCCTTCCCGATGAACTCACTAAGTGAATTACAATTGTGATTGAACAATCGCATCCTCAACTGCGGATTTAGCCTCTTGCTAAAATACTTAATTTTATCCGCCTCAAGACGGATAATTGTGAAGCAAATCAAGTAGTCCCCGAAACTTCTCGGCGATGACAATAACACCCTCGTCCCCATCGGGTTCGGGGTTCAAAACCTCTGACAACTTAGCTTCACGAAGTGGAGCCGGATAATACCTCTCTAATATGAGAGTCTTGAACTCGCTCCAAATACAATCACGATCGATGGGTTTCACAGAAAGCCACCACGAATAAGCGCCCTTACTCAAGTAGTAAGCCGCTACTGCCACTTTACTCTCCTCCGGACACTGAACCATGTCGAAGAGTTTATCAAAATGCTCGAGCCAATGAACAATATCAGCTGGTTCCGACGAACCCTCAAAAGTAGGCGGCATCGGCGAGATATATCGCCAACAATCGATTCACTCCTCCGGTCTGTCCATGAAATGGCACTGGTATCCACATTGCGGTGGACCACAACCCATCGAGGTCTGCATGGTCTCCACTATCCGCGTCATCCGAGTCATCCAGGCCATCATGCCTGCATAAATATGAATGGATCAACCCGAACACCTTCCGAGTGAGATGCCTCTCGGGTACGACTCCTGACAGTGAATGATTATTTGTTGATGAATGAGTAGCCTCGCTATTTGATGAATTAATGATATCCCTCGCGTTCGTGTGGGCATGCACACGAGATCCGGTTCGGCCCGCACCGCGCCTCTTCCCTGCGTCCTCGTGACTCTATCCATCTTGAAGTAGGAAAGTCACATGATGATTATAGATTCGCATGAATATCGCATTATGATTACGTTACAGTGACAATGAGCATACACGCCCTCGCACAATGAATGCATTAATGATTTAATGAAATGATCGTCGACATTACGTCAGAGTATGATAAGACCGTATGAAACATTAAATGAGGTAACATGATTGCCTGATGAAATTCCTGAAATGATTACCTTGAACAAGTTAACAAGGTTGAAAATTCGATCCTCAAGATCAACAACTGAACCGTGAGATGGGCTGAATGATTAATGAATTAACTGAACAATGAGATTGACTGAATGAGGAATGAATTAACTGGGCAATGAGATTGACTGAGTGACGAGTGAATTAGCTAAACGATGAGATTAATTGAGTGATGAATGAATTAGCTGAACGATGAGGTTAATTGAGTGATGAACGAAGCAACCGAGTAATTGATATTGACTGAATGATGAATGAATTATCTGAGTGATGAATTGACTGAGTAATGATATTGACTGAGTGATGAATGAATTATCTGAGTGATGAATTAACTGAGTAATGACATTGACTGAGTGATGAATGAATTATCTGAGTGATGAATTAACTGAGTAATGACATTGACTAAGTGATGAATGAATTAACATGATCGACAAGATCAGCATGACGATTGAGGATTATTAACCGATGAATGAATTGATCCTTAATGCTTACACAAGCCACACGTGTCCCAAAATAATTAGTCATGAATCAATCATAACACTAATATCACATATAGGTTTCAGCAAAGCATGAACAATTAATGACATGATGAATGTATGAACATAAAGAGAATCGAGTCCTTACACAGGTCATACGAGGCTTCGAGGTCTCGCGATACTAGTCTTCACTGACGACGACTCGATGAATGAATGACTCGTGCAGTCGCACTAATGTTACGACTCACAAAACCCGACTGACTAGATTGTCATAACCTGACAATCCCACCACTACCGCGTCGGTAGGACCACATAACTCACATCTCAGGGTATTTCACAACCCAAAGCTCTGATACCATTTCTGTAACACCCCCAAATCCTATTGGGTTATTACAGTGCCGTGGACCCCACGCCAGGAGATCCATCAGGCGAACATGACTAAAAATACATTAATTAACACAACAAGGGAAAATCATAGTCCCTACCATGATATCCGACACAATATTCCGATGGGGAATTTTAACGACAAAAGTAGCCTACATGGCCAAAAATGAAATACAACAACATCCACGAACATCTGTTCGGGTAATACAACACGACAACAACTGACAAGACTGGAGTACACTCCAACCGATCGACCGACAATGAATGAACAACTCGTACTAGTAACGCTTGAATGCCTCGTCGCCATCATCATGCCCCTGTGTCTCAACTATCTCCTCGCAAGCAACTAAAACATGAAATACATGTTCCGACCCCACGGGGTCAGTCATCCATTTATTGAACATCAAATACATGTATAACATGATATGCTTACTAAGTCATAATGAATTGGTACAATGATGATTATAATACGAAATGCTCACAAACCAAGGTAAGAACCAAGCATTCGTGAAATACTATGCCCACGGCATACTATTAATACATTCGGAGGTTAGAACATAAGTGCCCGACGGCGAATCAAAATCACAGAATACCACAATGAATGACAAGACATGAACCAAACCAGATCGAATTAATTATGAATCACAATGCCCGAAGGCTCCAATGAAATTACAGGACAATTATAAAGGCCTCGGTCATTCAATGAAATTAACAAATATCACAAACACTAAGTCAAAGCAAATTAAGTCAGAATAATGAGGGCGGCTACGACGAAGCCGTATCACAATGAGGGCGAAGCCACGGCATCGGCCGTATCACAATTAGGGCGAAGCGGCATCCACGTATCACAATTAGGGCGAAGCCACGCATCGGCCGTATCACAATTAGGGCGAAGCCACGGCATCGGCCGTATCACAATTAGGGCCGAAGCCACGGCATCCAGCCGTATCACAATTAGGGCCGAAGCCACGGCATCCAGCCGTATCACAATGAATGATAGTGTGCTGCCTTGAGTCGGCCAACACGATGATAGTAACACACGGATAGACACCGTCCTTGATAGTCCCAAATTAACACCTCGATTGCCTTAGAACGGCCAACCGACAACAATGATGCAGCGGATGATTTAATACCTCGATTGCCTAAAACGGTCAATCGACAACAATGATACCATAAATGAGTGAACACTTCGATTTGTCTGAGAACGGCCAATCGATAACAATGATACGATGAATGAGTGAATACCTCGATTGCCTTAGAAAGGTCAATCGATAACAATGATGCAGCGGATGATTTAATACCTCGATTGCCTAAAACGGTCAATCGACAACAATGATACCATAAATGATTGAACACTTCGATTTGCCTGAGAACGGCCAATCGATAACAATGATACGATGAATGAGTGAATACCTCGATTGCCTTAGAAAGGTCAATCGATAACAATGATTTAGTGAATGATTGAACATTTCGATTTACCTGAGAACGGCAATTCGATAACAATGATATGAAGGATGCCTCGGCACCTTTAATCGGTTACCGACGACGAAGATGAGAAATGAATAAGCCAATGCCTTAAATCGGCCTGTACAGTTTTAATGACAATCCGAACAGGAATAACAATGATCTCAACGATATCTTAAATTGACATCTATATTAACAACAATCGATACATCGATACCGCGAACCGGCTATCGACAATGACATTAATAATGAGTATCACAATGCCTTGAATCGGCCGTTAACGAACAACAATAAC
The DNA here is from genome assembly GCA_033398695.1 of Orobanche coerulescens. Taxonomy (NCBI): domain Eukaryota; kingdom Viridiplantae; phylum Streptophyta; class Magnoliopsida; order Lamiales; family Orobanchaceae; genus Orobanche; species Orobanche coerulescens. The sequence goes on along the minus strand of CM065805.1, from coordinate 167,266,078 downwards.
ATTTGGCAAAATTGCCGAAAGGTATCGTATCGAACGATCTCTTGATATCAATGAATTCATGAAGAGACTAAGTCTCGGAATGATACAACACATTCATACACATACATGATGACATTAGCTCATTGACCAGTACAAGTATAAAACTTGCCTCAAACCGAAGGCGAGAAGGTACTTCCACGATCAACGTCCTTAATGAAATTACCGGCCGCTTGAACAACCTTAAACAACACAAAAACCAACAATTCTCTTAATACATGAATCAAGCATAATCACAACCAACTCAAAAGTCGATACAACAATACCCGAAACTCATTGGGGCATTTACACAAACGCGTTGTAAACAATCTCCAATTGTTTACAACCAAAACTCAATTACATCCGAAACCAACTCCCAATGAATGATTCAAACCCACAAAAACTCATGAATACTATCAATAATCCAATAGGAATACTTAGAACGATATTTCAACAGCATTTAGTCGAAAACCCCCAAAATTCCAAAGTCAACCCGTAAGGGTTCTTGAACAATTCTTCAATTATTCACTAATTCCGAAAATTACACCGATGAATCCGTAGAAATACATGTATCCAAGATAGATAATCCATATCTAACATATTCCAACATAACATCGATTTACACGAAGAGATCGAAAGCAAAACACCCAAGATCCGAAATTCTAGATCCAAGAATCATTACCTTGATTTGGAGTGATGAAACTGATTTAGATGATGATTAATCCAACTTAGAAGGTTGAAGATGATGCTAGATGATTGTAGCTCGAAAAGACCTTTCTGAATCGCCCGAGCTCGTCCGAAATGATTGAGAAATGAAGAAATGACGAAAGTTGGACCAAACTGTCCTATATATACTGTCCCAGTTTAGCGCGCGCTAACTCCTGATGTTAGCGTGCGCTAACGCGTGTATGTAACACCCCCAGATCCGACCGGGAATATTACAGCGCCGTGGGCCCCGAGATGGAACCCACAAGGCTGAAGGAAATTTTCGCAAACATTTACAAATGCCCAAGAGGCTAACGACGGTATTATCTATTAAAAACATTCGAAGATTTATAAAACTCGTTTATCAAACCGTCGCAAAAACTTATTTGAAACCACAAGGCCCAAAATGCCAAAACTCAACAGTTTAAAAACATACGTTAAGCTATAAACACACGCACAAGCGAGAATAGATTTAGAAAATGATTGCCAAAGTAACCTAAGTTCTAGGATACCAAAAAGGCCATTTAAAAATACTCACGCGTGGATAAAGACAAACAATTAAAATACTCTAGCAAATGGAATACAACAACTGATCAGAAACTCAATACACAAATACATGCCCTTGCTAGTATCCTCCGGGAAGTTCATCTCTCCACGACCGCTACAAGCTTGATAATCCAAGAACCTAAAAAGAAAACCCACGACGGGGTCAGCCATAATATCCAACAATGATAACCATCATATCACATCAATAATTACATATCAATGGAAATACTGAGTAAGAATACGACCAATGTAATCTTACCGTCGTAACTTTACGAAAATCCACGATTCATATCCTTAACAACACAATAAGATAATACCGAAATATCTGTACGGTATCTCAACAATACTCAAGGTTCTCAAAACATTATCATAACTCGCGATACGAAAATTATACCAACTCTGGCCAATTCAATCCATCGAATAACGTCGACAATTCCAATACGATAATCGATTGTCCATCAAAGACAAGTACCAAGGAAATACGGAACATACCTCAAGATACGAAATACCATGACAATCACGTCAGTCTAATCCGAGATCAGATCAACATAACATACGGACATGGTCCTAACACAAGACCTACAAATGCATACTCATATGACAACGTCAATATGATCACAACAATAATGACAATGTATACTTATGGCAAACCCATAATATACATATGCACAACAACAATACATGGCAATCCGATGATCCAGCGTTCACTGCCTAGATCCCCCGATGATCCCGTCAGACCAACCCGAGGTGGAAAACCCGTCCGATGATCCAGCGCACGCTAGCATAGATCCCCCGATGATCCCGTCGGACCAAAACGAGGTGGACATATGACAACAATGTATAACTGCACAAAACAACAGTACACAATACATGACAACAACAATGCACAAATGCATGACAACAACGATACACGAATGTATCACGACATGATCGACACAAATGATAAAAATGATTAGAGTACTTGCCCCGAGTCCTTCGAGAACGATCTCAATGTCTAAACCATCACGAACCATTATCCTCAATACTCGACGGTCCATAGTATCACAGATTGCTGATAATTCATATCTTCGTCTTTATCACAATATATCCTCGATATACAAGTATACCAATAACAAAAGTAAATCATATACATTATGATTTAGATTCTCAAAACTCGAATATGATTTACAATCCCAAATCTCCTGTGATTACGATTATAAACATTGCTATATGAATTATAAACGAATGAAACTGAAATCATTCATTAAATATTATAAACTGAGCAAGTAATAACTTGCCTCGATACCGATACGACGATGATGAAGTCGTTACCAAATCCATTGTCGTCATCTACAAGTTCCTCGGTCCCGACCAAAGCAATTCACGAACATCCTCGAACACGACCGCATCATACGGTTATAAACACCGATCAATAAACTTGACCTATTACAATAATCGATTAAACAACAATCCGATAATAATCAACAACCGTTAAAACCAATTCACAAACCCAACGGCTCAACAATATCTCAGTTAACCACAAGTCTGATCAAACCAACTTAAACGATCACGAATTCATAACCAAAACAGAATATATTACCCTGCCTGTTGACTTAGCGCACGTTAATCTCTTACCGTAGCGTGCGCTAAGTTGTTCCCGATAGCGTGCGCTAGCCAGTAGGCTTAGCATGCGCTAATGACGTGCAGTTACATGCATTTCGGATACCGATCAATATATGGCGATTATCAAAAACTCTAAGTGATTCTGAACCATGTACATAGCTATCAAACAACGAAATTCAATATCTTTTAACATATAGGTAATCATCCGACTCTTAATTCAAGTCATATATTCATATTTCATCTTCCTTAATATCAACAACCTAAACACCAAGAACTCATAATCATGCCATGATCACCATCATATGAAGAAACCAACAACAACAACATCAAAGATCCGAATTGAAGGAAGACATTGGCCAACATATCTCTTTGAAGATAAACAACACATTCGAAACCATCCAAATCATATCAATACTCATAACTCGGTAACCAATCTCATAATCATACTTATCAACTTGTTTATATGATAATCATTAACTCAAGAACATCAATCTTCAATCCAAAACGAAATCCAAAGGTGAAGAACTATTACCTTGTATAGACAAACCATGAAGGAGAACAATCACTTCATTCCAAGAATCATCAATAACTTCAAGAACAAGACTTTAATTCATGATCCCCAGCTTAATCTTGTTAAAGATCATCATCTCTCAGTGTTTCTGTACCTCAAGTACCTCCCAGGGCTCTCTCTATCGAGTGAAAGGAAAGAAGTGGACGAAATGCTTCATAACACCCTCTTGTCCCTTTTTATAAAGTGTATTACTAGCGTGCGCTAAACCTTATGTTTAGCGTGCGCTACGGCCTTAGCGTGCGCTAACCGACTTTTGTTAGCGTGCGCTATCGCAATCCAGAGGCTACTGTCTGGCTTCGTACAATGACTTACGTACGTAATGCCCATGCATTAGCGTACGTAAATGCCTATATTTAGCGTACGCAAGTGTTCTTCCATAGCGTGCGCTAATCATAGTTGACTTGATTGTCTGTATGCTCCGAAGACTGGTCCACACGCCGAAAGTGATGACGAGGATAAGATTCCTTTTCGTCCGATATATAGTTAGCGTGCGCTAATCAACATGCATTAGCGTGCGCTAACACTACATTACAACGTCCGTTGACTTATCAGAACGTGCGCCGAAAGTGGCCTGGTCCACACGTAGATTCCTTCGATCATTTGCATTAGCGTGCGTTATCTTATATCCGTAGCGTGCGTTAAACCTGCACGATAGCGTGCGCTACTCATAATTATTAACGTGCGCTAATAATGTTACACTTAGCCATATTTAGCTATTTTTGTCCAACGTCTCGACATATCAGATACGTATACATGACATACTATATCCTCTAATACAATTGTCGACCAAGTACGACAATTATACTGATACTGACATCTCAATCCTTCATTTATTTTATCTATACTGTACAGATTCCATGCTGTACAATATAACTCGGATAAAATAATACTAAACAATGGTAGTAGAAATTTCGGATATTACAGTGGACCGGGTAGTCCAGTACCCCCTGACTGAATCGTTAGCGTGCGCTAAGAACCTTTGGTAGCGTGCGCTAACAGCCTGTCCTTAGCGTACGTTAACCTTATGTTAGCGTGCGCTACCTGATAGTTGGTATCCAAAATCGTGGAGTCCAGAACCTACTGTCCTCTGATCTAAGCGCGCTAGCGTGCGCTACTCTGAAGTCTTAGCGTGCGTTACCAGCATAGTTAGCGTACGCTACTTACCACTCGTAGCGTGCGCTACGAATTTCCAAAATCAGCCCAGTACCTTCTGGTATGCGCCTCACTTGCGCTAGCGTGCGCTAAAACTGAGTCATTACGTGCGTTACATGCACCTCATTAGCGCGCGCTAACTACAATGGGTAGCGTGCGCTACCTCTCAAACTGAAAATCAAAACATGATGATGATGATGACAATAATCTCGGCTCGATCTCAAACAGTGATGATCCCAAAATACGCCGAATGGTGAACATAGATGACTGAATATGAATGATGAATGATTATTACTGAGTGAAGAAAAATTCTGAGTGCCAGTTACTGAATGATAATAAATGAATTCACAACCGGGTATTACAACACCTTCCTCCCACAACATTTTCAAGACTTCGATCAACGGCTGCAAGTAAACATCTATGTCGTTTCCTGGTTGTTTTGGCCCCGAAATCATCATAGACCGCATAATATACTTGGATTTCATGCACAACCGGGGAGAGAGGTTGTAAATATCTAATAAAACCGGCCATGTAGTATGCTTGCTGCTAAGATTACCTTAGGGGTTCATTACATCCGTACAAAGTGAAAGTGTGAGGTTTCTGGGATCACTACCAAATGAAGGAAACAATTGATACCTTAACACTAGCAAACAAACATACGAATCACCTGGGTGTCGGAGCTTACCATCAGTTATCCTCTCATCTGCATGCCATCGCAAGTTTTTAGCCTCCTTTTCACTAGCAAACAAACGTACGAATCTTGGTAATTGGAAGTGTTGGGTTTTCCATGCATAGAATACAAAATAATCGGAGTAAAAATGTAGCGGACAATAAATATGAAAACCCAATTTATGATCTCATGCAGTAATTTAATTATTTGATTAAAGGGTTAATCAAATTACCTTAATCTGATTGAACAATTCTAGATCCAGACTAGAAGCAGATGAATATCTCCTTCCTCTTTTGGTGATCCACACACGAACAATTCCACAAGCCGGATTGCTAGATCCTTACGAATAATATTGATAAATAGTACAACACAAGTTCCTTACTAGAAGGATTGTACTATTGATCAAGATCAACTAAGGGAAGAGGATTAGATGACCGACTTCGTTCTCCTACAGTAGGAAGTAGAGGGCCGATTTTTCTTGTTCTTGAAGGGGCGATTTTTAGGTCTTGTTTTTTTTCCTTCCAACTCCTTGTCCAAGACCTTATATTTATACTAAGTAAACCCTAGAGTTAAACTCTAGTATTTGCTTAGTTGCCCCTCAACTTATTAAATAATACAATATATATAATATACAATATTATATATATTACTTATTATTTAATCTCCTTATAAATATAATATCCAATATTATATTTATTATTCCCAGTTGATATTTATTCCTTCTATAATTGTCGTACGTGCGACCCAAGAGGCTTATATTATGTTGGCAATTATTTAGTACCTTATTAAATAATAAATCATAAACGGCCTCTAGCAAGACATTATGATTACCCAAATAATATAAAGTAATATTCCGTTAAACCTTTTAACGTGTCAAATCCCTTTGTCACGCGATATCATATTTGAACTAAGTCATGGAGTCTGTCATACTTATTTATGTTCAAATGCTTTCTCGATCTTAAGTAGACTGATTGAATCAAATGACTCTTCATTTGAGCATGGCCATGCATTTCCTTCAGTGCTACTTATCGAGGGGCCCAGCAGATATCTCTCTCACTAAAGAGAGGGACAAATTCCCATCTTGATTATTCATTGCCATCTACATGACTCCCACTAATCCTGATCGCTAACCTTTATGATTACCATATTTCAGATGATGTTGGATTACGTCAAGGCATAACAGTTATCATGTTGGACTCTATGATAATCTCAGGTTCAAGAATTTATTGACATACTGTTATATTGTGATTCACTTATGACATTTCCATGCAGTGATCTCAATATGGTGCAGTGCATCGATATTAGTTCTCCAACCAATACCCATAAGATTGATCCGTACCATACGCATAATCATCCGATGATTATCAATCAAACTTATACTAGTATATTAATCACTTGAGTCTCTACTCAACACGATTGTACCAGGGACATTTGAATAATCTTATTATTCGCGAATAACTATTATTCGATTATTATAATATTAAAACATGCACACATTATAATAATCAATGAGAAATAAATGATATCAAATAATTTTATTTAAATGTGACAATTACGAATCTAGGCACATCGAATGTCCTAGGGCACTATTCCCAACAATCTCCCACTTGCACTAGGACCATTCATTCATGACTTTTAGTCCTATCGCTCTAGCATGCTCAACATGTTGTCCTTGTGAGAGAGGCTTGGTAAGCGGATCTGCAACATTTTCTTCCGTTGCTACTTTGCATATTGTAATATCTCCTCGTCTGACGATCTCTCTAACTAGGTGATATTTTCTGAGTATATGTTTGGAATTATGATGGGACCTAGGCTCTTTAGCTTGTGCAATAGCACCATTATTGTCACAATAAAGGCTTATGGGACCCTGGATGGTCGGCACCACTCCTAGTTCGGTAACGAACTTCTTGATCCATACGGCTTCCTTAGCTGCATCCGATGCTGCCAGGTACTCAGCTTCTATAACATAATCAGCAGCTGTGATTTGCTTGGTACTCTTCCAACTCACAGCAACTCCATTCAATACAAACACATAACTAGTTTGTGATTTAAAATCATCTCTGTCGGTTTCGAAACTTGCATCGGCGTAACCATTTACAACCAGATCATTTCCCACCCCTCCATAAACTAGGAAATCATCCTTAGTTCTTCTCAAGTACTTTAGGATAGTTTTCACTACTGTCCAGTGACTTTCACCTGGATTCGATTAGTATCGACTTGTCATGCTAAGGGCAAACGATACATCTGGTCGAGTATAAATCATGGCATACATGATCGATCCAATAGCCGAAGCATATGGTATCTTGCTAATTCGGGCTCGCTCATCAGGATTCGTAGGACTCTGAGTCTCACTCAGATGAATGCCATGTGACACTGGCAAGAGTCCTCTCTTGGAGTCTTGCATATTGAACCTCTTCAATATTTTATTAATATATGTACATTGACTCAGACCAATCAATCTCTTTGATCTATCTCTATAGATCTTTATCCCAAGAATGTAAGCAGCTTCTCCTAAGTCTTTCATTGAGAAACAACTTCCCAACAAAGTCTTGACTGTCTGCAATGTGGGAATGTCATTTCCAATGAGTAATATGTCATCTACATATAAGACTAAGAAAACAACTATTCTCCCGTTAACCTTCTTGTACACACATGGTTCATCTTCATTTTGAATGAACCCAAACTCTTTGACAGGTTCATCAAAATGAAGATTCCAGCTCCGAGAAGCCTACTTCAACCCATAAATAGATCTTTGAAGCTTGCAAACCTTTATAGAATTTTCTGGATGAACAAAACCTTCAGGTTGTGTCATGTACACATCCTCGAGTAAGTTTCCATTAAGGAATGCTGTTTTGACATCCATTTGCCATATTTCATAATCATAGTATGCAGCAATGGCAAATAAAATTCTAATTGATTTAAGCATGATTATTGGCGAAAAGGTCTCATCATAGTCAACACCATGAATCTGTCTATAACCTTTTGCCACTAGGCTAGCTTTATAGGCTTGCAGATTATCATCCATGTCTTTCTTCTTTTTATAAACCCATTGCACCCAATGGTTTTAACACCCTCAGGTGGATCTATCAAGTTCCAAACTTGATTGTCATACATGGACGGCATCTCTGACTTCATGGCATCTAGCCATTCCTCAGACTCTGGTCCTGAAGCAGCTTCTGTATAGGTACTAGGCTCATCATCTATGAGCGATGCGTCATCATCCTCTATTACGAGATAACCATATCTCTCAGGTTCATGTCGCATCCTATCAGATCTGTGTGGGACTTGTGTACTTTGAACGGGCTCTTCAACTGATTGTTGAGCTTGTTTGGTTTCCATATGTGAAGCGATGTCTTCTTGTGGTTCTCGAGTTTCCTCGAGAATTACTCTTCTCCCACTGTCTCTTTTGGAAATAAATTCACTTTCTAAGAATACAACATTTCGAGCAAAAAACACTTTGTTCTCTGCGGTCTTATAAAAGTAATATCCTTTAGTTTCCTTAGGATACCCCACAAATAAACATCTTTCAGACCTGGCTGCCAGTTTGTCAAACACTTGGCGCCTTACGAACACTTCACAACCCCAGATCTTTAGAAAAGACAAGTTTGGTCTCTTGCCAGTCCATTTCTCAAATGGTATCTTTTCAACTGCTTTAGACGGAACACGGTTAAGGGTGAATGCTGTTGTTTCTAAGGCATGGCCCCAAAATGATAATGGAAGCTCTGTTTGACTCTGTAACACCCCCAATCCACTCAGGGATATTACACGCCGTAGACCCTCTCCTCGAGGATCTACCAGGCTGGTAACAACATTTAATATCTCGACAATGCCTTCAAGGCTTAAATGACTCAGTAGACCGATTTGGTCTTTCAATAATTACATACAACTCAATTCCAAACACATGCCCACGCAGGGGTCAACATACAATAAACTCCGCATAACGGAAAGATCTTGCGTGGAAAAGAAAATACAACTAGACCAATACGACATCAACGGATCCTCGTGTGATTAGTATCGTTCATCTTTCATCATCCTTCGTGCCGACCTGTGCTATGCCCCAAAACACGAATGCAAAATAGACATCCACCCCGAATAGTCGGGGGTTAGCAAAACTCCACTGTTTTACTAGTGCAAGTACAAGTGCAAAAATACGAGCCATACAATACAAGTTCCAAGAACAATAATAATCAGGAATCCTCAAAGTTCCAAACGTAACGAAAAGCACTTCCCGAGGCATGAGTTTGGTAAAACATTCCAAAACCGAAAGATCAAAAATCAAGGGAAACAATTTATAGAACAGTTTAAAATGCCATCGAGAGTTTTAATAGAGAACAATTTAGGATTTCCGAATCCTTCTCTTTCCAAAAATCAACAGGGGTCACAACCCAAAGGTTTTATTTTCGCAAATTGAAAACCGACAACAATTTGCAGGGCCAAAACCCAAGTCACGTGTCCTCGACGGACATAAAATCAATACCAACTGGTGAAGTTTCACTCGTGAACCCAGGTCGAAGCCATTGGAATTCCCTCCGTGGTCCCGTCGAACCCTCCCGAGGTGAGCAAACACATTCACAAAACACAGTACTCACATCGCCTAGGACCGGGTCGAAGCCACAAATCCCACTCCGTGATCCCGTCGGACCCACCCGAGCTGGATAGCAAAATACTCAAGCACCACACGTCGCCTAGGACCGGGACGAAGCCACGAATCCCACTTCGTGATCCCGTCGGACCCACCCGAGCTGGCTAGCGAATCAATCATGCACAAATAACATATCACACCAAGAATATCCAAACAATTCACCCAGAGGCATCGAACACTTAGCAAAACACCACGTCAAACCACAATGCACCGAAATGAAACAATATACATCCACACGCAACACCAAGTGCATCATCAACACCAAACATATCCACAGGAGTCACATACTCGTTCATGAAACACACCAATCACAAAACACACGCGGTTTTGAAAGAGGGCCTTTAACAAGGCTAACCAAATCTTTTGAAAACTCATTTCAAACAAACAAACAAACACACCAAGACGATCACCAATCATCATATCCACAAAACAAGAAAAGTATGGACAAGGTACTTGCCTCGAATAAGAACAACGCGGAGAATCGACCAAAGTAGGTTGACACGAACCGATTACGAACCCGCCGACTCCACCGATCGCCAACTCACGGTCATAAACTACGAAGGACAAGAACAACAATGAAATGAATTCCATAACACGACTCAAAGCCGTTGAATTCAAAGAACGAATGACGAAAGTTCAAGTGTTTTCCCCAAAACGGCCAAGAACACGATTCGTCCCGACAAAACACGAAAACGGAATTCCAAGTCGAAATATGGATATACAATCCATAGAATATGTTTAACAACATCATTTAACCATAATATATCCAACAAAAACGGATGAAAAACGAGATCGAGAACAAATCCCCCAAAAAGTCGATTCGAAGGAAATCAAGAAATATACTTCGATTCGACAAAGAATAATGGATTAAATGATGTTAAACACAAGAATACTACCAAGATTAATCATACCCATCATGATTTAATCAACAACACAGAACGAATCGGATAAAAATACAAAAACCCCCAAATTCACGAAATTAGGGTTCTAAGGAAGATTACCTTGATTCGCTGGATCAAATGATGATAACGGATGATTGATTGATGTTATGAACTCAAGAACTTCGTGGATTTGTTGTTCAACAACATGGCTCCACGATCTCTAAGTCTCCAGCCGCGGAAGAGAAAGGTAGGAAATGAAAAAACGAGATGAAATGTGACTGCTCTGTCACATTTATACTGGGCCGGACTAGCGCGCGCTAGGCTGCCGAGCTAGCGTGCGCTTCTCGGCCCGTGCCGCAATCCATGACCTCTTGGACTGGCATCGGCCAGGTAGCGTGCGCAGCCTTCCGGCCGTAGCGTGCGCTACCTGCCGGCCGTAGCGTACGCAGCGTCCGACAGTAGCGTGCGCTACCTGCCGAGCCTAACCGATTCCAGAAGCCCAGGACTCCACTGTCCAGGCCCAATAGCGTGCGCTACACCTGCCGGTTAGCGCGCGCAGCCTTTCGGCCGTAGCGTGCGCTACGCCGGTTCCTGCCGCACCCATCCGGCCGGTGCCCGCAATCGTCCGTCGATCCATGGCCGTCCGGCGGTGCTCGAACACTAGGGCTCGGCGACTCGATTCCAAACGTTTTAACGAACACGACGAAAAGTTCACGGACAACATCAACGACCCGAAATGAAAACATAATGCAATAATTAATCATACGTGACCAAGAAACGGGTCGAGACAACAATTACAGATACGGATACCCGTAACTTTTAAGAAATTACAAAATGGCCCAAAATGCCCGAAAATCACGATACATGATCGAATAACTAAACCGAAGTTCACAACACGTCTAACAAAGTTAAACGGACTTACGGGAAACTCGAAACAGCAGTTTCGACCGAGATTCGCAAGAATCGAACTCAAGTGCGGAAAAGTCGCTAAAAAGCACGGAACTCAACAAAACGACACCAAAACAAACTCGGATGTCAATATGTGTAGAATTAATCATTCTCAGAATGACGTAACGGTCATGAGCGAGTCTTCAAAACGGACTTCGGCCGAAAAAAGAAATTTACCGAAATTCGAAAATTGCGGATATTACATTCTACCCTCCTTAAAAGAAGTTTCGTCCCGAAACTTAAAACAAGTAGGGAGAAGCAATATCCCGCCAGGAAAACTCGACGAGATACACAAAAACCGAAAACTCGCGCCCGACGGCGAAGCGCTGCAAGGAACGCAAAGAGACTTACGGCGTGAAAACACGCTCCACGACGACCAACACATCGTCGCCGTTAGGAATATAAAACCAACAAATGACAAGCGTCATCAAACGGATAATATAGTCAAGTCAATAATCCGAACAATCACAAAACACAACGAACGAAAATCAATACGATTGACCAACCCATCGGTACATCAATCAAAATGCGAGCCAATTGCTGAACAAATACGGAATTCCACCGCCCAAGGGTTGGAAGATCGAAAACGAGACTAATTTCCCGAACTTAAGGGAATTAGGAAGGAGTCTGAACGCTCAACAATCACGAAACGAGATCAACAAAAACCGAACAATCAAACGATCGAACCACAAAGATCGAGACAACAAAAATCGAACGATCATGTTCGAATCACGAAGAACAATAAAATTCAAACAACAACTCCAAGGTTCACATTTCGACTCGAGACAATATATGATCCGGTGAAAACAACAACATATGCATTCACGTAAGATCTACATGAAAGGGAATAGAAATTGAAAAGTCACAACGACAAACGAGTTATTCCGAAACAATATCACGCTCGTTCGATCAACAAAAGCAAGGGGCAAGACAAGCTCAGAAAATATCAACGAACATAAACGAGTCGACAGAGTCGAAAATAAAGAAGTTCCAAATCCGATCCACTCGAAAAGTCTTGGTAGCCAATTCGCATAACTGAATTCGGTATCCCTCGAGTCCCCACTCGAAATGTGTTACTGACGAGAAGGACGAATGGTACGTGCATGCTAGATACAATGGGGCATAACGTCGCAAAACAACATCCCGGAGATGCCAACTCAGCACCACAAGGAATCATAACACCAAACATATCCACATGAGTCACATACTCGTTCATGAAACACACCAATCACAAAACACACGCGGTTTTGAAAGAGGGCCTTTAACAAGGCTAACCAAATCTTTTGAAAACTCATTTCAAATAAACAAACAAACACACCAAGACGATCACCAATCATCATATCCACAAAACAAGAAAAGTATGGACAAGGTACTTGCCTCGAATAAGAACAACGCGGAGAATCGACCAAAGTAGGTTGACACGAACCGATTACGAACCCGCCGACTCCACCGATCGCCAACTCACGGTCATAAACTACGAAGGACAAGAACAACAATGAAATGAATTCCATAACACGACTCAAAGCCGTTGAATTCAAAGAACGAATGACGAAAGTTCAAGTGTTTTCCCCAAAACGGCCAAGAACACGATTCGTCCCGACAAAACACGAAAACGGAATTCCAAGTCGAAATATGGATATACAATCCATAGAATATGTTTAACAACATCATTTAACCACAATCTATCCAACAAAAACGGATGAAAAACGAGATCGAGAACAAATCCCCCAAAAAGTCGATTCGAAGGAAATCAAGAAATATACTTCGATTCGACGAAGAATAATGGATTAAATGATGTTAAACACAAGAATACTACCAAGATTAATCATACCCATCATGATTTAATCAACAACACGGAACGAATCGGACAAAAATACAAAAACCCCCAAATTCACGAAATTAGGGTTCTAAGGAAGATTACCTTGATTCGCTGGATCAAATGATGATAACGGATGATTGATTGATGTTATGAACTCAAGAACTTCGTGGATTTGTTGTTCAACAACATGGCTCCACGATCTCTAAGTCTCCAGCCGCGGAAGAGAAAGGTAGGAAATGAAAAAACGAGATGAAATGTGACTGCTCTGTCACATTTATACTGGGCCGGACTAGCGCGCGCTAGGCTGCCGAGCTAGCGTGCGCTATCGGCCCAGGCCGCAATCCAGTGACCTACTGGACCAGACTGCTCGGCCAGGTAGCGTGCGCAGCCTTCCGGCCAGAAGGCGTGTGCTACCCGGCCCGTAGCGTCTGTGCGTCAAGCGATGGCGTCGCTACTGCCGAGCCTAACCGATTCCGAAGCCCGGGACTCGGTGCAGGCCCAATAGCGTGCGCTACACTGCCGGTTAGCGCGCAGCCTTCCGGCCGTGGCGTGCGCTACGCGGTTCTCGCACCCGTCCGGCCGGTGCCTGCAATCGTCCGTCGATCCATGGCCGTCGGCGATTGCTCGAACACGAGGGCTCGGCGACTCGATTTCAAAGCGTCACGGAACGAACACGACGAAAAGTTCACGGACAACATCAACGACCCGAAATGAAAACATAATGCAATAATTAATCATACGCGACCAAGAAACGGGTCGAGACAACAATTACAGATACGGATACCCGTAACTTTTAAGAAATTACAAAATGGCCCAAAACACCCGAAAATCACGATACATGATCGAATAACTAAACCGAAGTTCACAACACGTCTAACAAAGTTAAACGGACTTACGGGAAACTCGAAACAGCAGTTTCGACCGAGATTCGCAAGAATCGAACTCAAGTGCGGAAAAGTCGCTAAAAAGCACGGAACTCAACAAAACGACACCAAAACGAACTCGGATGTCAAAATGTGTAGAATTAATCATTCTCAGAATGACGAAACGGTCATGAGCGAGTCGTCAAAACGGACTTCGGCCGAAAAAAGAAATTTACCGAAAATCGAAAATTGCGGATATTACAGACTCATCATGGATCAAACCATATCTAATAAAGTTCGATTCCTCCTCTTGGACACTCCGTTATGCCGAGGTGTTCCGGGAGGAGTAAGTTGTGAAACAATTCCACAACTCCTAAGATGATCATCGAACTCTTGGCTCAAGTATTCGCCACCTCGATCTGATCGAAGGGCTTTAATTGTCTTGCCAAGTTGATTTTGTACTTCATTCTGGAATATTTTGAACATTTCAAAAGATTCATGTTTATGCTTCATAAGATAAACATATCCATATCGTCTATAATCATCGGTAAATGTAATGAAGTATTGGTATCCGCCTCTGTCATGAGTGCTAAGAGGTCCGCATACATCAGTATGTATTATGCCTAATAGATCACTAGCCCTTTCTCCATGACCGGTGAAAGGATTCTTCGTCATCTTGCCTACTAAACAAGATTCGCATGTCCCATATGATTCATAGTCAAAATAGTCTAAAAGTCCATCATTATGGAGCTTAGAAATGCGTTTTTCGTTTATGTGACCAAGTCGACAATGCCATAAGTAATTCGGATTAGAATCATTGAGCTTAGGTTTCTTGGATGCAATGTTATAGACTTCCAAAGTGTCATCTAGATCAATATTGTAAAGGCCAGTATATAACTTTGCAGTACCATAAAGCACGTCATCAAAGAAAATACGAATAATCTTATTCTTAATAAGAAAACTGTAACCTTCACAATCTAATGTAGAAACTGAAATAATATTCCTATTCATAGCAGGAGCATAATAGCAATTGTTCAAAACTAACAAAAGCCCATTGGATAAAACTAGATCATAAGTTCCTACGGCTAGTGCAGCAACTCTTGCTCCATTGCCGACTCTTAGATCCACTTCCCCTTTCTTCAGTTCTCTACTGCTTCTCAACCCCTGCACATTTGTATAAATGTGAGATCCACATCCAGTATCCAATACCCAGGAGTTAGAAGTAGATAAGTTAACTTCTATAACAAATATACCTGTGGCAGTCTCACTACCCTTGGTACGATTTAGCTCTTCCAAGTAAATCTTGCAATTTCTTTTCCAGTGTCCTGGTTTATTGCAAAGATGGCAATTTCCATCTTTGGGAGCTTTAGCCTTGAAAACCGGCCTAGTAGGATCTTTAGATTTGGCAACTTTTTCCTTACCCTTGCCCTTGCCTTTGTTCTTAAAGGACTTCCCTTTGCTGACCATCACCACATGACTTGGTTTCTTCTTAATATTCTGCTCAGCCGTTTTTAGCATCCCATGCAGCACATCAATAGACTTCTCCATCTCATTCATATTATAGTTCATAATGAACTGACCGAAACTTTCGGGCAATGAGTTTAGGATCACATCCGTGGAGTGCTCCTTAGAAAGTGAAAAACCAAGCCTTTCAAGATGATTAATATATCCTTTCATCTTGAGTACATGAGCGCTGACAGGTGTCCCCTCAACCATCTTGCAAGCATACAAGGCTTGAAAGGTCTCATACCTCTCTTGCCTAGCATGCTTCGAGAAAGTTTCCTTGAGGTGAGCATTTAGCTCATAAGCTTCCATTTGCTCCAGATTCTTCTGAAGTTCTGGACAAATGGTGGCCAACATAAGACAATTGACATCAATGGAATCATCACAATGTTTCTTCCATTTGTATTTTGTTGCTTTGTTTACATTGTCAGCTGACTTATCGGGAATTTCTTCCTCAAGAACATACAACTTTCTTGCTTGCTTGAGAACTATTCTCAAGCTCCGGATCCAATCCAGATAGTTTCTGCCATTTTCTTTGAGCTTGACCTTCTCAAGGACTGATCGCAGTGAAATGGTGGACGTGTTGTTTGATGCCATTCTATAAAATTCAATATGCAAAGTATTTAGTCACATTATTTTATTTCTCGAAAAATACTCCCACTAAAACAAAGTACCCTCATTTTTACAACATTTGTAATTTTAGTGGGCTAAGATCCCATTTTGCACAATCCTAAACTCAGCTTTGGCGTGATGCCTAGAATTGAGCTACTTTAGGTGGATAACTCTTTATCGATTACATCATATGGAACTCTTAGATTATATTCATAGGATTTGGCATCGTATGCCCAAGCATGTTATAATCCCATCTTATGCCTTAAGGTTCAAAACTCTTTTGAATTTTTAGTTCATTAAAACACATAGGTATCACCATTACCTATCCTACCTTACTAAGATAATCCGAGCGCCCAGCTTTGGCATGACCCACTCAAGATGATCGAAGTCTTGATAGGTGTTTTTCAAATGAACGGCATTTTAAAATTTTAACGAGGGATTTTTATCCTATGTTAATGTCTATGTTTTCTAACATACATCTAAACATACATAGCATCACATACATGCATAAATTTAAACATACATCGCATCACATGACAATTAAAGCATAGGACCGTGTATAACATGACCATAATCCTAACGTGATTTTCATGAGCCAACATGAAAATCACAAAGGTCAATCTAAAGGGTTAAATATGGTCTTCATTGATCTTCCCAACTCCTTGGAACATCATACGCGATCAATTTGCTCCTCGAGTCCATCCTTCTCGTCCTTCTTGTCTTCATTACATTAATGAAATTTAATACTACACTAGTAAATTTACAAGTGCAAACGACACACAGGCCGTAAAATAATAAACAATTTAAATAGACGACTCGCAGGCCATAAAACCAATTATAATTAAACGATACGCAGGCCGTAAAATCAACCCATAAGGAAATAAATTATCCAATCACATTGGTCAATTTATGGTCATGCCATACACCATACACATACCATAAATAATTATCAAATAATTAATAAAGCATGTAATATACTAAATAATCAATCTGTCTGACAATCAGACAATAAATAAAACTGTCAAAAATCAAATATCCAGACCTGCAGCCCAGTTGGTCCGGTCAGAGGTCCTACAACAGAACCACGCGGGTTCGAATCCTTACCACAACAAATCATTTTGAGTATTTTCCGGACTTTTAAAACTAGGTTTAAATATAATGTTCCGTGAAAATCTCCAAAAGAATCCGTGCCCGAGATGGTAAGTTGGGCGGTAGGAAAGCCTAAAGCCTCGGGATCGAATCCCAGTTTTTGCGGAAATATTTTTGCAATATTTAAAACAGATGTCTTCCTTTTATAAAAACTTCCGTGTGTTATTTCCAAAACAAAGTGGTAGACCACTTGGTAACTAGGTTCTAGTCTTTCCTATTGTCCAGGGATCGAATCCCTCTCCTAGCAAAACTATTTTTGCTCTCCTAGCAAAACTATTTTTGCTTAATAAAAACGACCCGCGGGTTCCAGATTCGACTCGACCCGAAACTGACCCGTCTCGGAACAGATCTGTTCCATAACAGTTCTGGAGCAGAAAATTGCGAAAACAGTCCAGAAAATTAATTTTTGACGATCCGATTTAATCAAATTAAACCAGAAAAATTATTTTATAAAATCTATATTTTACAAACATAATCAAGAACATAATTTACATATAAACATGTTCTACACAAACAATTAAATTACTAGCAAGTTGGCTCCGATACCACTGTTAGGCTTTCCATGCATCGAATACAAAATAATCGGAGTAAAAATGCAGATTCGACTCGCGGGTTCCAGATTCGACTCGACCCGAAACTGACCCGTCTCGGAACAGATCTGTTCCATAACAGTTCTGGAGCAGAAAATTGCGAAAACAGTCCAGAAAATTAATTTTTGACGATCCGATTTAATCAAATTAAACCAGAAAAATTATTTTATAAAATCTATATTTTACAAACGTAATCAAGAACATAATTTACATATAAACATGTTCTACACAAACAATTAAATTACTAGCAAGTTGGCTCCGATACCACTGTTAGGCTTTCCATGCATCGAATACAAAATAATCGGAGTAAAAATGCAGCGGAACAATAAATATGAAAACCCAATTTAGGATCTCATACAGTAATTTAATTATTTGATTAAAGGGTTAATCGAATTACCTTAATCCGATTGAACAATTCTAGATCCGGACTAGAAGCAGATGAATATCTCCTTCCTCTTTTGGTGATCCACACACGAACAATTCCACAAGCCGGATTGCTAGATCCTTACGAATAATATTGATAAATAGTACAACACAAATTCCTTACTAGAAGGATTGTACTATTGATCAAGATCAACTAAGGGAATAGGATTAGACGACCGACTTCGTTCTCATACAGTAGGAAGTAGAGGGCCAATTTTTCTTGTTCTTGAAGGGGCAATTTTTAGGTCTTGTTTTTTTTTTTCTTCCAACTCCTTGTCCAAGACCTTATATTTATACTAAGTAAACCCTAGAGTCAAACTCTAGTATTTTCTTAGTTGCCCCTCAACTTATTAAATAATACAATATATATAATATCCAATATTATGTATATTACTTATTATTTAATCTCCTTATAAATATAATATCCAATATTATATTTATTATTCTCAGTTGATATTTATTCCTACTTGTCTATAATTGTCGTACGTGCGACCCAAAAGGCTTATATTATGTTGGCAATTATTTAATACCTTATTAAATAATAAATCATAAGCGGCCTCTAGCAAGACATTATGATTACCCAAATAATATAAGTTAATAGTCTATTAAACCTTTTAACGTGTCAAATCCCTTTGTCACGTGATATCACATTTGAACTAAGTCATGGAGTCTGTCATACTTATTTATGTTCAAATGCTTTCTCGATCTTAAGTAGACTGATTAAATCAAATGACTCTTCATTTGAGCATGGCGATGCATTTCCTTCAGTCCTACTTATTGAGGGGCCCAGCAGATATCACTCTCACTAAAGAGAGGGGCAAATCCCCATCTTGATTATTCATTGCCCTCTACATGACTCCCACTTATCCTGATCGCTAACCTTTATGATCACCATGTTTCAGATGAAGTTGGTATAGCAGTTATCATGACGGACTCTATGATAATCTCAGGTTCAAGGATTTATTCACATACTATTATATTGAGATTCACTTATGATATTTCCATACAGTGATCTCAATGCGGGTCTGTCCAGTATTAGTTCTCCAACCAATACCCATAAGATTGATCCGTACCATACGCATAATCATCCGACGATTATCAATCAAACTTATACTAGTATATTAACCACTTGAGTCTCTACTCAACACGATAGTACCAGGGACATTTGAATAATCTTATTATTCGTGAATAACTATTATTTGATTATTATAATATTAAAACATGCACACATTATAATAATCAACGAGAAATAAATGATATCATGTAACTTTATTTAAATGTGACAATTACAAATCTAGGCACATCGAATGTCTTAGGGCACTATTCCCAAGAGGAAGATACCTTAACACTTTTGCAGGTGCTCTTTTATTACCAACATCAAAGCTTGTATCACCATCACCTTCTTTTTTGTAACGTGATGTCCCACATACCGGACACACATTAAGAATTTTGTACTCATTTCTATACAAAATGCAGTCATTAGGACATGTATGAATCTTCTTATACCCCAGGCCCAATGGGCACAAGATTTTATTCGCCTTATAGTTGGACTCTGGTAATTCATAATCCTCTGGAAGCATATGTTTTAACAAGCAAAGTACCTCTGTAAAGCTCTTATCGCTCAATCCATTTATTGCCTTCAAGGTGAGCAATTTTAATACTGCAGACAATCGTGAGAAATTCTTACAGTTTTTGTACAAAGGTTTATCTGCATCCGTGGACAAGCTCTCACGTGCTTTGTATACATGAGCTTCCTCAAAGGCCTCTGCTCCAATGTCATTAATCATGACCTCAAGTCGATCATACATAGCTTCATCTAATTCTTCATTTACGGATACGCTAGGCATGTCAAATTCACCATGCCATGTCTATCGCGTGTAACTCTTGTTGAAAGGGTCACAGATGATGTGCTCCCTAATATCTTCAACACATAATTGTCTTTCATTCAAGAAATTGACACACAAACAGTAAAATCTCCCATTATTGTCTGGAATATTTCTTCTAGCAAACTCCAAAAATTGTTCCACTCTATTCTCATATTCGTTACTTGTTCGTGCATCGGTTATCCAATTATGATCCATGAATACCCAATTTAGATTACAGTTCTCAAGTTGCTCATTCACCTACACAAGAATGTTAATTGGAAATTGAAATGTAATTGTTTCATAATCAATCAGACAATATATTTTGACTAATAACCGGATTACATTATTAAATTGAAAATGAAGTAGTTTCTGATGATGAAATGATACGGTATGGAGTTATAAGTTTATCAAATTTCATGAAGTAGCCAAGAGTTCACCTGTCTGCATTGGGTATCACTCGTTTCCTCTAGTCTAATGCTTTCTTATATACATTAGGTACTAATTAGCAATTCTTTTGCAGTAAAGAGGTTTTAGATAGGCTGATTCCGTTGTTATGTGAAGAGCAGAAAACTGCCCCCAAG
This sequence comes from Orobanche coerulescens, assembly GCA_033398695.1. Classification (NCBI taxonomy): domain Eukaryota; kingdom Viridiplantae; phylum Streptophyta; class Magnoliopsida; order Lamiales; family Orobanchaceae; genus Orobanche; species Orobanche coerulescens. The sequence goes on along the minus strand of CM065805.1, from coordinate 167,244,941 downwards.
GCTTTCTGATTGATTCCTATGTGCATCTAGATGCTATTTATACTGGTTTAATATTTGAAAAATCTTTGCGTAACTATGAACTTGTAATGCATCTTCATTAAGAAATATATATATGCTGATTATATTTTTGAGCTCTCACTCTCTCGTAGCCAGGTTAGTAGATGTAAACATTGATTGGCCTGTGGAACTCTATTAATGTATTGATCATACTACGCCACAAGTGTTCATATGCAACGCTTCCTATTGTTGCATTAGCCCCCATTTTCTATTGCCTTAGACTAGAAATTGATATATCCAACACTTTGTGGGTGTTGCATCTGATCGCGTGGCATTTGACCTCTAATCCAACACTTTTCTTTTCTAATGCAACAGAGGGAAAGTATTGCATTATGTACATGGTGCAACACAAAACAAAATATATGCAACAGAATATAATGTTGGCTTAGAGGAGACTACAGTTTAGAAAAGTGGGGTCCAGACCAATGACACATCAGCAGTGGACCCTTTGACCACATCAGCAGTGGGTCCTACTTCATCCACATCAGCGGTGGGCGCCTTTTTGCCACGTCAATAGTGGTTCCCACTTCATCCACGTCACCAGTGGGTCCCACCAAACATAATGCAACACTCTTCTTATATCCAACAGTAATATGGTTGTTATATGCAGCACTAATTTGAGAATATGCAACAGTAATTGGAGAATATGCAATAATAACTGAAAGATAAATGCAACACTTTAAATAAAAATTTCGCAATAACCATTTTGTACGTACATCATTCCATACAAATAAAATACCATCCAATATTCACATCCTGCCATTCAGTACCAAGTACCAACATCCCAACAAACAGTACCAAATACCAACTCTAGCTACTATCCAACAAATCTTATACTAACATTTCGGCATGCAACACCCTCAACGCTAAGTAAGCAGTTATGGAATCACGAGCTGCTCCATTGGTTGCCTGTTGAAACACTTTACTGCATGTTGGTTTTAAAGCTGGTGCACTGTATGAACTTGTCACTTCCTTCTCATTTTCAGTTCCAGTGTTCCTTGGTTCCTTCCCAGCTGCAGCTACACTCGCTTGTGAACGGGTTCTCGGTCGCCGTGTAACCTTCTTTTTCTTAGCATCTTTGGCTCTCTACAAAAAAAATTTAAGTTTCACATTAGTGCAATTCATAAAATTCATATGCATAAATAAGTGTACAGTTAGTTAAGTGAAAAGACTCCAAACTAGCCATTATTCAGAACTTAATACAGTGGCTTGCTACTCGCAATGAATTTGGAATCAGTAACGTGAATAACAAAAATTTATGCATTGGTGTATTTCTAAAAAAGAGGATGCATCTCGTGTGTTGATGGAAATGTTACTTAATTGTCGAGGATGATAAGATAGGGAATATAAAAGTTATGTCTTGAATGTGTTCAGGCCTTTGTTTTAGTGCTCCGCTTATGCTTTTGGAAGTAATGACAAGTTCAATTCTTAAGACTCTGAATCATTACTCTGAGATATTTTCCACATTTTACTCTTGAATATGTAAACCTGTGAGCAAATCAAGCTGTTCGTGAGTAAGTTCAAGCTTGTTATCTAGGATCAACCCTAAACATGAACACGTGAATTTTGTTAGTTTGCATATAGGCTAGCCCGATCCAATTATATATAGCTCAAGCTTGTGCTCATTCATCAAAAACTCAGCAAGTTTGCTCAACTATTCTAATATAATATTCAACATAATTAAATCATACCATCTTCTTCATTGTCTTCATCATTGCATCCATTACTTCAATGTTCTTCCTGATTTCTTCCCTTCTTTCTTCATCATGTTTTTTAATTGCCCTAGAGAGATCCGCCAACGCTTTTTCTCGGACCGCAGTCTCCATCCTCAATGCCTCCAAAAAATCACTTCTAACATCCCTTAATTCTCTAGAGACATCATGTTGTAATCTATCAAACTGCAATTGAAGAGCAGCGTTTTGTTTTAGCAAGGCTTTTTTATTTCTGTGATCTTTCTTGCTGTAATACGATTCGAAAGCAAAAATAACCGCAGCAGCAAATTGCAAGGTAGGATATTTTTCTACTAGCTCTACAAATTTTTGTAATAATTGAACAGCAGATATGTTTGTTTTTCCCGATTCTATTGAAACTAGAAGATGAAAATGGAAAGAAGTGGTACCTCGGAAGAAGATGAAGATGAAAAGAAACTATAGTAAATCTCTGTTAATATTCCTTCAATTTTAAACGCCATCACTTCTCCCAAAATAACTAGTATCATAGCCATATTTTTTTCGAGCTTCGAACCTGCAGAAAGTCCCGTCGAGCTTTTTACCTACTCTGATTAAAAAGTGCCTATCCACATCCGTACCTGCGACCTGTGGGTATCTGCCACCCATTGGGTATCCACAACCTGCCACTCAGCAAAACAGCCATGGCGTCACCATCTCCAATCATTCCAGCGGCAAAAAAAAAAGCACCCATAGCAACACCATTCATAGGGATCCCACAAAAAACAATAAACTAGCAAAACTAACCTCTTCTGAATCCTTTTCCTCTGGCATTGTTTGTTGATTTCGAAATGAAACATCAGCAGAAGAAATAACCAGTTATTTAGCCAAGAAAAGCAGGAAGCTGGGTCAACAATCAGTAGAGGGGGGTCACGATTCACCTGTAATCTAAGTGGGGGACGGGTCTGAATCATTTTTTATTCATCTCTCTAAAGGATCTTATATGGTGTATTCTAATTTCAACCATCACTACAAAATTAACAAAATACAACTATCCAACAAAAACTTGATAATTAGAAAAATTAAGGTGTCAGACCAGTAAAAATAACTTGAGAAGAGTTATGAAAAAACAAACAAAAAACAACAGAAAAGAGACCTAATAAAGAGGTGCGCACCCGGTTGATATCTCCCGCCTTTGGGCTTAAAAGGCGATTTGCCTTTTTATGTGCGCGCCTTGCGTTTGCGGCGCATCGTCAACAACTCTGCATGGAGTTGATGTCTATCAGAGAGGGCTTAAATGACTTAGCTTTAGAGTACAAAAGAATAAATAAATTGCAAGGAGATATTAAATCCCAGTGTCTGCATTATAAGGAAATTCATATTCATCAATGTTTACCCAGTTTGAAACTTGCTCAACATTACAACAAAATTGAGTATCTTGTCTCTGGAACTTACTCTTGATTTTTTGGTGAACTTGTCCTTTAGTATTTGAACAGCAACAACTCCACCAACATCCGCGAAGAATTTATGAAGATCATCATCGGTTGCCTGCAAAAATGACATATGAAGAATATCAAGAAGTTTGTTCATAGTACAAGGAAATATAATTACAAAAGAAAGTCAACGCAAGAGACAAAGTGCCTGGAGGCTTAGATTTGAAACAAATGTTGTGCATGTAATACCCGTACTTTTATTGATTGTTTGACCTTGCCGTTTTTTCTTATTTCGTCGCTCTGTAAACTCTTGGTGATGTTGTCGATATTGTTATAGAGTTTCGTATCTTGTTTGGATCACAACCATGTTGTTTAGACCTTGCGGAAATGTTCTGGGTTAGAGAAATAGCGCACGCTAGGCCTAAGCTACCGCACGCTAATTCTGCTTCAGTAGCGCACGCTAGCTTTGAGCCGTAGCACGCGCTAAGGGACCAGTCAGGTCAGAACCAGTAACCCATACTGCTTTCTGGACTGGCAGTTAACACGCGCTAGGAGTTCGTTACGCACACTATTCGTGGTCATTAACGCGCGCTACCATCCGTCCGTAGCGCACGCTAACGGGCTGGTTGGTAGAGGCAGTGAGGTTGTCAGGTTTTCTGGACTATCAAATAACGTACGCTAGTCTTCGGATAGCGCACGCTGTCAGAGCTGCGTAACGCACGCTAAGCCATAGCGGTAGCGCATGCTAAGACGCGAGCAGGGCAGAGGACAGTAGGTTCTGGACTCCAGTTTTTGGACACCATTTTTTGCTAGCGTACGCTAAGATAAGGCGATTAGCGCGTGCTAACGGGGCCATCAGAAGCCACTGGACTACCCGGTGACCTTGCTAGCGCACGCTAATAATCGAGGCGTAGCGTGCGCTAGACTGGGCGAGTATATATTGGACATTTGACTTCCATTTCGTCATTTTTCATTCTCTTCACTCATTTTCGATGGGAGAAGCTCGGGAGAGGCGATTTTGGGCGATTGGAAGCGATCCATCTTCAAACATCAACATCCTTGGTTGGAGAACAAGGATTACACAACATCTAATCCATTCTATCGTCCAAATCAAGGTAAAAATCCTTAGAACACTTCTTTTTGGGAATTTTGGGGTTTTTCTAGATTCGTCCGATTTATCCGTTTTGAAGCTTGAGAACCTTGAGATTATGATGTATTTATCCCGTATTCATGCTTTTCCTATGATTTTATGGATTGGTTTGTGCCATATTCGGACTTGTGAGGGTTTGGGTGATTTTCCAAACTCTAGTTGTTTACCCTTGTATTTTCGTGAATCGTAGACGGGTTTCGGGAGTTTCTTCATGGATTATGAGTATGGATTATTGATTATCATATCCCTTACGAATCGTTTAGGTGCCGGAAGTGCGTTCTTGGACCTACCAAACCCATACTCTTTTCTGTTCAATTTCTCGATGTCTCAAAGGCAAGTATATATTTATGATTGTACGTTCTCGACTTTGAATGTAAGGTATATGAATGGCATGTTTATTTATATCTACTCTGGGGCGGGCCGATAGGTCCCCTTAGGGTTTCGTAGCCTTTGGTGCGATTCCATGGATAATTTGGGTTAACCACTCTGGGGCGGGCCGACGGGTCCCCTGAGGGTTCCGTAGCCTTTGGTGCGGTTCCATGGTTGATCATGTATGCATTGTTGTGATGCTATGAGAATTAGTTATTCCGGAATACTAGTCTTGAATTGATGAATTAACGGTTACCATTACTTTATTGTCGAGGAGTATTGTGTTTCATACTTGATATACTTGCACTAGCTATTCGACGGCTAACCCCTTTTTGGGGAAAATACCTTTTATGTATTTCAGGTTCCAGGAGGGCAGATAGGCAGGTATCGGGTCAGCACGAAGATGATGGGCAAGCGTGATACTATGTTTTATCTCCAGTTATGTTTTGTGATCCTCCATTCAGTGTACTGGAATGGTTATTGAATACTCGAGTATTGTTTGTTTTCAGTCTTTCTTGATATTCCGACCTGTGTTGCCGAGGTCTTGAATTTGTGCTATGATGTATTTGGATACATTGGACATGGTTTGAATACCCCTTGTATCGTCTTTCATTTCATTTTATTTGGACCTTCTCGGTCAAGTTTTATAGTTCCGCGCATGATTAGACTTGTGGGTCCCACGGTGGGGTTCACGGAACTGTAATATACCCTGAATAACTTGGGGGTGTTACAAAATATGGTATCAGAGCTTAGGTCTATGGATACCTAGGCTGTCGGTCTTTTGGGTCGATTGAGTCATCATTTGTCCACAGTATTACTACTGTGCCATCATCACAGTGCGACCGGTACTTATAAGACCTCTTACTCTTCTGGTGTTCCTTATTCGTTTTGCTTCCATATTGGTATTCTTGAGAATCGGTCACTTTGATGATGTGCGATTGAATTGTACTTACATACCTTATGTGTTCTTCAGTATGTCAGCTGGTAGGGGCCGTGGCCGTGGTCGTGGACGAGGACGTGGCGCGGACGTTTCCCTCAGTTCTGTTGCGGGGTCGACCAACCCCAGTTTATCGAACTCGGTGCATCCGGACACCGAAAGTCAGCACGACCAGTCGACTGGCCAGGGGAACAGCGCGAACATTGGAGTTGCGAATGTACTTCAACAATTGGCTAACCAGATGACCATTTTAGCCCAAACCGTTCAGCTGAATAATCCGAACCCGAACTCGGATGCCTTGCTTCAGAATGTAATCCGTATGCACCCTCTACCGTTTGGCAGTGCCACAGACCCGTTAGGTTGGGAAGATTGGCTAGCGGAGTTGGAGAAAATTTTTGAAGCGGTTGATTGCCCCGAAGTGAGGAAAGTACCAATTGCTCAGTATTTTCTCATCAAGGAGGCCGCTACATGGTGGAAAGTCATCAAGCCACAGGATCATGTTGCCACGTGGGACGAATTTAAAGAGCTTTTGGAGGCCTAGTTTTGTCCTTGGCCGGTACGAGAGAGCCGAATTCGAGCCTTTTTCGAGGCTAAGAATATTCCTGTCTCGCAAGCAATTGTAGAGTACAACCAATAATTGATCCACGTGAAGGATCAAGTGAGAAACGAGTGTGATAGGATCCGTTATTTTGATATGCGGATGAATATGGACTTACGGTGGTACATGGCCGGATTTGCTTGCACCACACTGAAGGAATATCAGGACAGAGCTTTAGCCCATGATATTTTAAGCCCCGACAATGATACCACGGAAGAATTGAAGAAGCAGAAGGTCGCGGGAAATTTTTCTGGCTCTAAGATTGGCAACTTCCAGAGGTCACAGACGACTAACCGTACTACCGGACAGTCGTCACGTTCTGCTAAAGGAAAGAAGGGTTTTCATTCTGCCCAGGGCACCACAAATCGCACAGTACCTTGCTATAATTGTGGCCGTCCAGGCCGCGTTAATTTGGAGTGCAATTTTCCGCCGTTGAAGTGTCACACTTGCGGACAGATGGGACATAGATCGGCTTATTGTTCCGAACCAAATCAGACTTTGGACACTCGGGCTTCTGCCCCAACACCACTTGACCAAGGCATTAATCAGCGGCAATCTTTTGGTCAATCTCAGCAGAATTACGACAGGGGCCGGGGACAGGGTCAAAACGCTGGACGGGGAAACTCTAGCGTCGGTTCGGTACAACCACGGGTCTATGAGATGCGTCAAACAGACGAACCCGACGCGGCAGTGTGTACGCCGTTTGAATATAACTTGTATGACTGCTTGCGATCCCTTCATTGTGAAACTACCTAGAGGGGATAGAATTGTGGGGAACTGGGAGATTAAAGATTTTCCGGTGATTATATCCGGTATGGAATGGTTATCGAATCTGATTATAGTTGATATGGTAGGCGAGGACGTGATCCTCGGCGAGTATTGGCTTGATAGTCACCAAGCGATTATGAATTACCGTACTAAGGTTATCACCATGATGACTAAAGAGGGAACCGAGTACTCATTTTTGGGACGTAAGTCGGGCCAATCCAAGTTACTTATCAGCGCCATTAGGCCGTAAAACTTTTGAATAAAGGTTGTACGGGCTATTGGTGTTATGCCTTGAAAACAGAAGGGAACGAAGTTGATTTCTCTTCGATTACGGTTGTTAATGAGTATTCGGATGTTTTTCCGGATGATCTCCTGGGATTACCGCCATATCGGGGGATAGAATTTTCTGTGGACTTAGAGCCAGAGGCGGCTCCGATTTCTAAGTCACCTTATCGAATGGCACCTTCCGAGATGCAAGAATTAAATAATCAGCTGGGAGAACTTCTGGAAAGAGGGTACATCAGACCGAGCGCTTCGCCTTGGGGCGCGCCTGTTCTTTTTGTGAGAAAGAAGGATGGTTCACTACATTTATGCATCGACTACCGTGAGCTGAACAAAGTAACCATCAAGAACAAGTACCCTTTGCCTCGTATAGACGATTTATTTGATCAGTTGCAGGGGGCTGCAGTTTTCTCGAAAATTGATTTAAGATCAGGGTATTATCAACTCAGGGTGAAAGAGTCCGACGTTCCGAAAACGGCATTTCGGATGAGATATGGGCATTATGAATTTGTAGTTATGCCTTTTGGGTTGACTAATGCACCGGCAGTGTTCATGCAGTTAATGAATAAGATTTTCATTGAGTATCTCGACAGGTGTGTAGTCATCTTCATTGATGATATTTTGATCTATTCTCGATATAAAGAGGAACATGCCCGACATTTGCATTTGGTACTATGAGAACCGAGCACCGCTATGCCAAATTCTCAAAATGTGAGTTCTGGTTGGAAGAAGTTATGTTTCTCGGCCATGTGATTTTGGCCGAAAGGGGTCGTGTAGACCCGCAGAAGATTGAGGCAGTGCTAGATTGGGCACCGCCTAAAAATGTTAAGGAAGCTCGTAGCTTTTTGGGCCTTGCTGGATATTACCGTCAGTTTGTCGATGGGTTATCGAAACTCGCTCGGCCGCTTACGAAATTACTCCAGAAAACGGAAAAGTTTGTTTGGACGACGGATAGACAACAGAGCTTCGATGATCTGAAGAGATGTTTGACTTCAGCGCCGATTTTAGCTTTACCACATGGTAGTGAGGGCTTTGCGGTTTATAGTGACGCTTCGGGTCAAGGTCTTGGCTGTGTGCTTATGCAGCATGATAAGACGATAGCTTTTGCGTCACGACAATTAAAGCCGTATGAGATGAATTATCCTACTCACGATTTGGAGTTGGCCGCAATTGTCTTCACACTCAAGATTTGGCGGCATTACTTGTATGGTTCTCCGTGCCGGATTTATACCGATCACAAGAGCCTGAAGTATATTTTCAGTCAGAAAGAGCTGAATATGAGACAGAGACGTTGGTTAGAGTTGATAAAGGATTATGATTTGGAAATTCTTTACAACCCCGGAAAAGCCAATATCGTCGCGGATGCTTTGAGCCGCAAATCGGCATCTCTTCAAATGCTCGAGGTTCTTACATCTCAGACGAAGATTTGTCAAGATTTAATCGGGCAAGGGATAGAAGTTTGGCTTCAGCGAGTACAAGGACAATTGTGTACTCTTGAAATTACTTCGTCCTTGGTTGACGACATCAAAGGGAAACAGTGGAGTGACCCGATGATTTCTCAACTGAAGGAAGATGTAATTAAAGGAAAATCTCCTGGATTTATGGTTCACAAGGATAGTATTCTGAGATTTCAGGGCAGGCTTTGTGTTCCGAATGATCTAGAGTTGAGGCAGAGAATTCTCCGAGAAGTCCATGCTACGCCTTACTCAATCCACCCCGGAAAGAGTAAGATGTATAAGGACTTGAAATGAAATTTTTGGTGGAACAACATGAAGAAGGATGTCACTGAATTTGTACTACGGTGCTTGATGTGTCAACAAGTCAAGATCGAACATCAACAACCAGCGGGGTTGTTGAAACCACTTCCCATTCCCGAGTAGAAGTGGGAAGACATCTCTATGGATTTCATCACTGGCATGCCGAGAACTACGGCCGGAATGAATATGATTTGGGTAATCGTCGATCGGTTGACCAAGTCTGCACACTTCTTGGGTATTAAGGATACTTGGGGACCGGATAGATTGGCTCGAACTTTTATAGCTGAGATCGTAAGATTACACGGTGCCCCCAAGACCATTGGTTCTGATCGAGACGGTCGTTTCGTATCGCATTTTTGGCAGGCCGTTCATCAGGCTTTGGGTACTGAGTTGAGATTGAGCACTTCCTTTCATCCTCAGTCGGACGGTCAGACAGAGAGGACGATTCAGACGTTGGAAGATATGTTGCGAGCTTGTGCCTTAGACTGGAGTAATGATTGGGAACTTCACTTGCCGTTGATCGAGTTTGCCTATAATAACAGTTGGCATGCGTCGATCAAAATGGCACCATTCGAGGCACTTTATGGTAGGCGGCGTAGGTCGCCATTATGTTGGGATGAGGCTTCAGAGCTACTTGGAATGGAACCGGAAATGTTGATGGAGACTAAGGAAAAGATTTTTATTATCCGGGACCGATTGCTGACTGCCCAGAGCCATCATAAATCTTATGCTGATACTCGTCGTCGACCGTTGGAGTTCGAAGTAAGGGATCATGTCGTACTCAAGGTGTCGCCGACCAGAGGGGTTTTCTGCTTCGGGAAAAAGGGGAAACTTAATCCGAGGTATATCGGACCTTTCGAGATCTGGACAGGGTTGGAGATTTAGCTTATCGCTTGGCGTTGCCACTAGTTTTAAGTCACGTCCATAGTGTTTTCCATGTGTCTTAATTGAGAAAATATGTGCCGGATCCGAGCCACGTTATCGACTACAGTGAGATTGACGTAGCCGAGGATATTACCTTTTCGGAGAGACCCTTGAAGATCCTTGAGTGTCGCGAGAAACAACTTCGGCATAAGACCATTCCACTGGTTAAAATACAATGGTCGGGACATGGAGTCGAGGAGGCGACTTGGGAAACGGAAGAGAAGATGCGGTCGGAGTACCTCGAGCTTTTTATTTCTTAAGTTTCGGAACGAAACTTCTTTTTAGAGGGGGAGAATGTAATACCCGTACTTTTACTAACTGTTTGACCTTACCGTTTTTTCTTATGTCATCGCTCTGTAAACTCTTGGTGATTTTGTCCATATTGTTATAGAGTTTCGTATCTTGTTTGGATCACAATCGTGTTGTTTAGACCTTGCGGAAGTGTTCTGGGTTAGAGAAATAGCGCACGCTAAGCCTAAGCTACCGCACGCTAATTCTGCTTCAGTAGCGCACGCTAGCTTTGAGCCGTAGCGCGCGCTAAGGGACGATCAGTCGTAACAAGAACCCATACCGCTACGGATCGCGCTAACGCACGCTAGGAGTTCGTTAACGCACGCAATTCGTGGTCAGTAGCGCGCGCTAACATCCATCCGTAGTGCACGCTAACGGGCTGGTCGCCAGAGGCAGTGAGGTTGTCAGGTTTTCTGGACTATCAAATAACATACGCTAGTCTTCGGATAGCGCACGCTATGCCATAGCGGTAGCGCACGCTAAGACGGGAGCATGGCAGAGGACAGTAGGTTCTGGACTCCAGTTTCTGGACACCATTTTTGTCTAGCGCACGCTAAGATAAGGCAATTAGCGCACGCTAACGGGGTCGGCAGAAGCCACTGGACCACCCGGTGACCTCGTTAGCGCACGCTAATAATCGAGGCATAGCGTGCGCTAGACTGGGCGAGTATATATTGGACAGTTGACTTCCATTTCGTCATTTTTCTTTCTCTTCACTCATTTTCGATGGGAGAAGCTCGGGAGAGGCGATTTTGGGCGATTGGAAGCGATCCATCTTCGAACATCAACATCCTTGGTTGGAGAACAAGGATTATACAACATCTAATCCATTCTATCGTCCAAATCAAGGTAAAAATCCTTAGAACCCTTCTTTTTGGGAATTTTCGGGTTTTCCTAGATTCGTTCAATTTATCCATTTTGAAGCTTGAGATCCTTGAGATTATGACGTATCTATCCCGTATTCATGCTTTTTCTATGATTTTACAGATTGGTTTGTGCCGTGTTCGGACTTGTGAGGGTTTGGGTGATTTTCCAAACTCTAGTTGTTTACCCTTGTATTTTCGTGAATCGTAGACGGTTTTCGGGAGTCTCTTCGTGGATTATGAGTATGGATTATTGATTATCATATCCCTTACGAATCGTTTAGGTGCCGGAAGAGCGTTCTTGGACCTACCGAACCCATACTCTTTTCCGTTCAATTTTGCGATGTCTCAAAGGCAAGTATATATTTATGATTGTACGTTCTCGACTTTGAAAGTAAGATATATGAATGGCATGTTTATTTATATCCACTCTGGGGAGGGCCGACAGGTCCCCTGAGGGTTTCGTAGGCTTTGGTGCGATTCCACGGATAATTTAGGTTAACCACTCTGGGGCGGGCCGACGGGTCCCCTGAGGGTTCCGTAGCCTTTGGTGCGGTTCCATGGTTGATCATGTATGTATTGTTGTGATGCTATGAGAATTAGTTATTCCGGAATACTAGTCTTGAATTGATGAATTGACGGTTACCATTACTTTATTGTCGAGGAGTATTGTGTTTCATACTTGATATACTTGCACTAGCTATTCGACGACTAACCCCTTTTTGGGGGAAATACCTTTTATGTATTTCAGGTTCCAGGAGGGCGGATAGGCAGGTATCGGGTCGGAACGAAGATGATGGGCAAGCGTGATACTATGTTTTATCTCCAGTTATGTTTTGTGTTCCTCCATTCAGTGTTGTTGTACTGGAATGGTTATTGAATACTCGAGTATTGTTTGTTTTCAGTCTTTCTTGATATTCCGACCTGTGTTGCCGAGGTCTTGAATTTGTACTATGATGTATTTGGATACATTATACATGGTTTGAATACCCCTTGTATCGTCTTTCATTTCATTGTATTTGGACCTTCTCGGTCAAGTTTTATAGTTCCGCGCATGATTAGCCTTGTGGGTCCCACGGTGGGGTTCACGGCACTGTAATATACCCTGAATAACTTGGGGGTGTTACAGTGCATTGATCATTAAATGTCATAGATTTTCTAGAGGATTTATGATCTGTTTGCTGGCTGCTACTCTCTGATTTCTTCGCATCTCTTTCAGCAGCTTCACTTGCTTTAGCTGAGTGCCCTGCCTGATCTGTATTATTCTCATTGTTTTCTTCAGTTGTTGAGCCGTACTTTTCTGATGCTTAGCTGGAGACTATTCATCAACTGGATTCGGAGTTGGTTTTCTCTTTTCACGGGCATTTTTCATGGAAGAGGTCTCCCTCTCATTTGTGGACAGACCAACATTTTTGCTCTCCTGTTGCAACCAAAACAGCTGCAGCTCTTGAAGACGAGGAGCCACCTAAATAACATGAACATGGGATGTTGACCAGGCATCAAAATATATACCACATTCAAACACTTTCACCAAAAAAGGAAAAGAGCCAATAAGTCCGCATCACAGTTTTGCAGTCTAATTTGTTACTTTGATACTTTTCTAATTTCCACATAAAATCGACCTAAGCAGAATAGTACATCATTGGATGCTTTAGCAATCAGCATTCCAGAAATAAGTCAATTACCAAGATCATTGAAATGCCTAATGCAAATATGTAACACCCCGAGATAATCGGAATAATTACAGCGCCGTAAACCCTTTAAGTAAGGATTTACAAGGCTGATTAAAAGAAATGTGAATATAAACCAACAATACCACCGAAATTCAAATTACAAAACCAATTCCAACTGATCTATTACAACCATATCGAAAATGATATTAAAAAGACACGCGTACTCGAGTACTGAAAATGAACCAAGAAGACAAATCACAAAGACAACGAACGATTAACATCACTGGGCCACTTCATCGTCATGATGGTACTGTGGCTGCTTCCCCGTTCCTCGGCTACCTGAACATCAAAACAAATGTCCACCCCCGAAGGGGTTAGCAAAACAATGCTAGTACAAGTATCGGAAACACACGAATATGCAACAACAATGCATAAAAACATACACAAAATGGACTTCCGCTACCGGAATCCAACAATACGAATCCACAAGATTCAACCAACACAACATGGGTATTCCAACGATCCAGTGCCCTCAGCATAGATCCCAAGATGATCCCGTCCGACCAACACGAGGTGGAAAAACTCGTCCAATGATCCAGTGCCCTCAGCCTAGATCCCAAGATGATCCCATCGGACCAACACGAGGTGGACATCCAATCCAGCGCCCTCAGCATAGATCGCTTGATCCCTTAGGATCATCACAACTTACACATAACACAACTATGCATATACATATGCAAGAAAATCGACATGTTCATCAATATGAACGTACATTAAATCGATAGCAAATGTCATGACAATTTAATGAAATAATCTCATGTCAACAATACGAATAAACCATATGCATGATCAAATTCATCAATTATTCACAAACTTCCAAAATATGATACTTGCCTCACAAATGGCGACAAGAATTTCTACTATCAATAGTCTTTAATCCGATTGGAGAATTCTCACTTGGTCGGCTCACCGGAATGCAAACCTTCATCGAACAACAACGTCGGTATAACTAACGGTTCCGGATAATCGTTCAAATCATCAAATGAATCATAAAAAGGCATGATGCATCTATCATGGCGATGGACCATTCTGCCCTAACACAATTTGGTTGGACCGATACTACGCTATTCGTCCTTGCAATAGCTCAATGGAATATGTTCTAAGTTCCAACACAATTCCCTTGGTTGATTGGTACAACATAACATGGAATTTATCCTAGGAGGATTCTAATCATGTTCTATTATAACAAGATATCCGAACTTGATGAATCATCATAAAGACTAGTTCCAATATCATCTCCTTCTACGAATTAATCCTTAAGTTCAATCCATCAATCCTTCACCGAAATGTTCGATCATAACATTCTAATGAACTAAGATAATCTTCGAAAACTAGATATAATTGGGTTTACCTTCTCAATATGCACTACTCGATAGTCTAATCACTAGAAGGTTTGCTCAATGATTTCAACAACCAAGAGAAATCGAAAATAATTGAATTTAATCTTCTAAACCATGATGAAGGGCTCCTCAAGAATAAAACTGGTTCGTTCTACTCAAAACAGGTCCAAAACGTTACTAAGATCATGTTAAGTTAGTTGGTGAAGGATCACATACCTCAATAAATTGATGAACAATGAAGAACTTGAATAAACTCAACCACCGGAAGCTTGAACACCAATCTACAAGGCCTAAGCTTCCCAAGAATCGTCTCAGAAGATGATATGAAGGATAAGAGGTGATGAAAGATCTCCAGAACACGAAAAATCGGCCAAAGGAAAGGTGAGAAATGAAATAGGGTCGAGGTCTATAAATAGAATTCTGGACATTACGTACGTTATGCAGTTAACCTTACGTACGTAACAAACTTAACGTACGTTATACCCTAACTATAGTATACGTAGTCGTCTGACCAGGACTCACTGGCCTGATTTCGCCATTTCCTTACGTACGTAGTCACAAGGGTTTTACGTACGTAATATCCATGTCCTTAGCGTACGTAAAACATGCACCATAGTGTACGTAACACCTATGTCCAGGTTCACGCGGAAATCACACGGATCTTCCCCGGCCCCTTCCTCGGGCCCCACACGCCGACCCTTATCCGATCCCAAGTTGACTTAACTTACGTACGTTAATCACCATAGATAACGTACGTAATACTGCAGTCTTAACGCACGTTATGGACGTCTGATAACGTACGTTAACACGTGCAGAAACATGCATGCAAAATACTGGAGATACCAAAACATAAGAATACGAAATATGGGAAACCAACCTCCGAATAATAACATCACAAAGTTGATTCTAACAAGATAAATATACAATAATTATCCGGGCATTACATACTACCCCTCTAAAAAGAAGTTTCGGCCCGAAACTTAAATCGCAAACAATTCCGGGTATCTCGACTTCATACTATCTTTCGTCTCCCAAGTTGCTTCTTCAACTCCATGCCGAGACCATTGAACTTTAACCAAGGGTATTGGTTTATTCCTCAATTGCTTGACTCGACTCTCAAGTATCTTGATTGGTCTCTCTTCGAAGGTGCCGTCATTAGCTATCTCGATCTCATCGAAATCAATAACATGACTGGGATCTGGCACGTACTTCCGTAATTGGGATACATGAAAAACATTATGAACATGACTCAGCGATGGCGGTAAGTCCAACCTGTATGCTAAATCTCCAACTCTCTCGAGGATCTCGAATGGTCCGATATATCTCGGACTTAGCTTACCTTTCCTCCCAAAACGGAAGATTCCCCGAGTAGGAGAAACCTTCAATAGCACATGATCCCCGGTCTCAAATTCCAGCGGGCGACGGCGCACATCTGCATAAGACTTCTGTCGACTCTGGGCAGTCAACAGTCTTTTCCGAATCAAAGCTATCTTCTGTTGAGTCTGGACTATCAATTCCGGTTCCGTCCGGATCAAGTTCGAAGAATCATCCCAGCACAGGGGTGATCTGCATCTTCTCCCGTATAAAGCTTCAAATGATGCCATCTTAATAGAAGTATGCCAACTATTGTTGTAGGTGAATTCAATCAACGGCAAGTGAACTTCCCAATCAGTTGACCAATCCAAAGCACAAGCTCTAAGCATGTCTTCTACTGTTTGTATAGTCCTTTCGGACTGACCGTCCGTTTGAGGATGATAAGCCGTGCTAAAGTTTAGCTCAGTCCCCAAAGCCTTGTGAACTGCCTTCCAGAAGTGAGACACGAAGCGACCATCTCGATCTGAAATAATGGTCCTCGGCGTCCCATGCAATCTGACTATCTCTGCAATAAATACTCGCGCCAATTTCTCGGGTCCCCACGTATCTTTAATTCCTAGGAAATGAGCCGACTTGGTTAGTCGATCAACTATAACCCAAATCATGTTCATTACCGTCTTGGTCCTTGGCATATTGGTGATGAAATCCATCGAGATATCCTCCCACTTCCATTCAGGGACCGGGAGCGGTTTTAATATTCCGGCAGGTCGCTGATGTTCAATCTTAACCTGCTGACAAGTCAAACACTTCGAAATGTATTCTGCTTCGTCCTTCTTCATATTTCCCCACCAGAAGTTTTGTTTTAGATCCTTGTACATCTTACTGCTGCCTGGGTGAATAGAATAGGGTGCGCTGTGAGCTTCCTTCAGAATTGTCTGCTCAATACATCATCATCGGGAACGCAAAGTCGACTCTGAAATCTAAGAACTCCATCATCTTGTATCACGAATCCTGGGGCCTTCCCTTTCTTTACTTCGTCACATAACCGAAGGATCAGAGAATCGTTCTGTAACACCCCCAAAACCTTCCGGGATATTACAGCGCCGTGGGTCCCGCGCCGGAACCCACCAGGCTAAAAACCGCTTACAAAACCAATTCAAAAGCGCCAAAAGGCCGATGACGGTAATATTTTAAATACTCAAATATTTTCAAAAGCATAATTTTGAAATACCGTCATAAAATACCATTTGAAAATACAAGGCGAAGTGCGAAATATCAACAGTTTAAAATATACGTTAAGCCACAACTTAAACGTACCGATAAAATAATTGGGAAAAAGCATTTGACGAAAATAACCCAAGTTCACAAAGTGCCAAAAGGGCCATTTAAAAATACACACACACAGCAGATAAAGATACCGAAAAGATATTTTGAAATATACACATGCAGCGGATAAAAACACAGTTTAAAATACACATTTGCAGCGTAAATGAATAACCAGAAAAGAAATACTCGATACTCCAAAACATGCCACCGCCAGTATCACATCGGGAAGCTCATCCCTTGACGACCGCTACTAGCTCGATCTCCGAGTACCTAAAAATAAAGCCCACGACGGGGTCAGCCACAATACTCAATAATGATATCGATCACATCATCATAAATAATTACATACCAATGTAAATATATAGTAAGAATACTACCAAAGTAATCTTACCGATCCAAAGCATTCCATACCAAAACAACCCTTACCATAATCCACATTTCGCATCTTCAAAAGACGAAATGAACTCAACTACAAATATCTGTACTGTATCCAAACAATACCAAATATCCTTAAAACACCATCATAACTCATACGCGGAAATAATCTATTCGTGCCAAATCCTGTTCGTCGGATTTGCACCATCAAATCTCAACCTGGATAAACCAATAATACACAACATACTGTAGATCAACTATCACATGATAATGATAACAAATCCCGAACATCGACGTACAGTCCGAATGCTCATAAGATCAATAACAATGATCAACTAATACATCAACTGAGAATATCATCAACATGATAACTCCAATACGACCAACAAAGGATCAACGATAACCGAGATTACCCTCAACAAGGTAGAATCCAAATGATCAACAAAGGACCAACAATAACCGAGAATACCCTCAACAAGGTAGACTCCAAATGATCAACAATAATGGATCTCAAGAAATAACTCTGACTGTCGAACATACCCCTCGGGCGTATGAACAACCAGTCGCAAACCGTCGAACATACCCAATCATACATGGACTATGAACGACCCAACAATATGGCTCAAAAGATGGACGTCACAGTATGCCCGATCCGGAAATGTGTCCGTGCACAAGCCACCCCAGGTATCGATCAAATACACGTGTGGTCTTGTACCTAATTAGCCTCGCGAACTACGTCTCGTGTGCACGGTTCAATGTGGAAATATCCACGCATAACCATCATGTGCCCGACTAAAAATCCTACACAATAACCAATCGGCACGCAGATATGACTCCAGATATGTCACGATGCAACATGACAACGAAACTCAAAGAAATACATATCCAATAAGGATCAAAAGACTCACCGAAGTGAACAACAACAGACTGACAATGAAAAGTCGACACGACTAATCAATATCCAAAACATCAATCCTGGGATCATCATCCTCAAATGAATGACCAACACGATCTACGATCTCAATACAACAGTCTTGGGATCAACATCCCTCAACGAATAACCGATACGAAACTCATTACATGAACCCTCAACATATACAACAACTCAACATACTAATTATCTCATAACTGAACAATACATGAATTACCTCAAAGCCGAAGACAATATCCTTTCCACGATCCAACATCCCTGAACGAATACACAGTTATACGAATAATCCCGAAATAGGTATAATCCATTTAATACCAATAAACCTTTATCCCGATACTTATGTCATCACGATAACTATCCTCGATATCCGATATACTATATATTTGACCAAGGATAACTCACGTCTTCCCTGAACACAATTAAATCATATACCTTATGATTTAATACAACTAGAGCACGATATACAAACCATTATCCCGACAACTTACATTTCTAACAACATTGCTATACGAATTATAAATGAAATGAAAACGAAACCATTCATCAAATATTATAAACTGAACAAGTATAAACTTGCCTCGATACCGATACCACGAAGCCGTTACCAAAATCCATTGCCTTCGTCTACGAGCTCCTTAGCCCCGACCAAAAGCAATCTACGAACTCTTCAACTCCAACCGCAACACAACGGTCACAATCAACGATCAAAACATCACAACCTATTGCAATAACCGATTAACACACATTCGATAAAAATCAATAACGGACATACCCAACCAACAAACTCAACGGTTCCAACTTCAATTCTAAATTAGAATCAACAAGATTCCTTCTTGTTATACTAGTAAATTCGTAAGAAATAATTTACCAATTATTATCATGAAGAATCACAATCCAATCCGAAATCTTCCCAACAATCATAACATGTATAACTCACGAGTTCTTCACGAACACGAATTATCCGAATTCGCGTTCATAATCCATAAAACAACATAATCCGATGTTTTCTAACATCTAAACAATCCTTAATCATAATTCAAGGCGTATATCATCATGTTCTTCAACGTATGATCTTCTTAGCATCAAAAATCGAAGCAATACTACCAAGAACATCAAGAATATTATGATTCCATAATCATAACAACATAATCAAGACATAATCCAACATATCATCATCTTCCTTCAACATACACCTCATATAACCCCAAGAATCGAAACAACAACATCTTAATCATCTTCATACAAATCATTTATCAACAACATCAAAAAAATCCGAAATGAAAAGGAGGATTATCCAACATACCTCTTAGAAGATGGAATACACAAGAAATCACTTCAAGAATCGTCAATAACTCCATACAGGTTGGCCTTACCGCCATCGCTGAGTCACGTTCACAATGTGTTTCACATATCCCAATTGCGGAAGTATGTACCGGACCCCAGTCACGTCATTGATTTCGACGAGATCGAGATAGCTAATGATAGCACCTTCGAAGAGAGACCAATCAAGATACTTGAGAGCCGGATCAAACAATTGAGGAATAAACCAATACACTTGGTTAAAGTACAATGGTCACGACATGGAGTCGAAGAGACCACTTGGGAAACGGAGGACAGTATGAAGACTAGATATCCGGAGTTGTTTTCATCTTAAGTTTCGGGACGAAACTTCTTTTTAGGGAGGAAGGATGTAATACCCGAGATTTCTGTTATGTAATTGGAACTTGTGACATTGTAATGATTGTACTTGATCTGAGTATTATTTTCCGTATTTCATAATCCGATGTTGTCGAGCGTTTAATTTCGTGGTTGTGATTTAAAGATTGTAAAATCTGCGCATATAGCGCACGCTACCGGATATGTTTAGCGTGCGCTAACGTGGATTCATAGCGCACGCTACTGAGGGTCTTTAGCGCACGCTATGCGTGGTCAAATTGATTGGGACGTGCGGTAGGTGAGGTCTGGCCGGGGGACCCCTGTCGGATAGTGTCGGGATGTACCTGGACGGCTTTCGGGGAAAAGCCGAGTCAACGCCTTAGCGCACGCTACAGGTATATGCGTAGCGCACGCCAAGTGCCGAGTACAATTTAGTCCAGTGAGCCGTTAGCGCACGCTACGAGCAGGGTCTAGCGTGCGCTAATAGCCATTTATTATAAATAGGACAGCATCCTATTCGTGATTTCAGTTTTCTCTTCTCCCATTACCCGAATTCCTACACTTAGAACATAACTTCCTTCATCCTAAACACTTCATATCAACACCCTAGTTCGTGATTGAAGATCATATATCATTGGAGATTGGTGTTCAAGCTTTCGGTGTTGGATTGCTTCAACTTCCTCCGTGTTCTTCACTACTTTGAGGTAGGTTATTCTTCACCGATGTTAGTAATGTTTTTAAGGACGTCTGATCATGTTTTGATAGCCAGTTATTTCGTTTATGATCGGTCAGCACATGTTAGAAGGATACTTTTGACGTATCGGCACTAATTATCGTATGAACCTTTGAACCATCTCAGTTTATGGACTCCTAAGCGTTTTCAAATCGATTTATGATCAGTAATCGGAGATTACCTAGTTCGTATATTTTACGTAAGAAATCATATGTTTTGGGACTTGGAATAATCGGAACTTAGAATATTTCTTGAAGATCGAAGATAAGATATGATGTTGAGTTGATTATCCGTATAATTGTACCTCATGATCATGGAACTTCCACAAACCTTTTTAGCATGACATGCTTGAGGATGACATGTTGTATCAACATAGAATTCGTGAATTCACCACCTTTCAACCCAGTTTTTCCGTTAGCAGTATTCTGCCATGCAAGGGTAGCGCACGCTAACATATGTGAGTTAACGTGCGCTATCGGGGTTCAGTTAACGCACAATACGTACGTAGCGTACGTTATGTATCGGCCGGTTCAAACTGTCAGTTCGTAGCTAGCGCACGCTAGTCTTTCATGATAGCGTACGCTAACAGGCCTCCTTAGCGCACGTTACGTAGAGTACGTAGCGCACGCTAAGCAGTCCAGGCAGATTGTTTATTTTGAGCTTTTCGGCCGTAGACCGAATTGTTAGGCCATCGTTCGACTTGAGATGATTTGTATATCGTTCCTTTTGTTAAGGTTCGAGCTTGTTATGTTGATCGAAGGAGGAGGCCTTCGAGTGTGTCGAGATCATTGAAGTGTTTCGTCCTTGCCATTTTCGAGGCAAGTATCATATGTCGAGTTCCATTTATCATGCTTGTGGTTTTGTTCATATTGTTGAATATGAAATGTATTTCTGGAAATTCTCGTGATATTCGTTGTTATTTGTTCGTATTGATGAACATATTGAAATGCATATGTGTATGCATAATTGATTGATTATGGTATAAATGATCCGAGGGGGGTCATGAGGATCTATGCTGAGGGCGCTGGATCGAATGTCCACCATGCGTTGGTCCGACAGGATCATCATGGGGATCTATGCTGAGGGCGCTGGATCGTTGGACGGGTTTTCCACCATGCGTTGGTCCGACGGGATCATCATGGGGATCTATGCTGAGGGCGCTGGATCGCTGGATTACCTTGTATTGTGTTGATGGAATCGTGAGGATTCGCATCGTTGGATTCCGGTGGCGGAAGTCCGTTTGCATGCTTTATGATGCATTGATGATTTTATTGTATGATGATACTTGTACTAGCATTGTTTTGCTAACCCCTTCGGGGGTGGACATTGTTTTGATGTTCAGGTAGCCGAGGAGCGGGAAGGCAACCACTGATCGGAGACGATGAAATGGCTCGGTGATGTGATTGGTGTTATTGTTATTGTGATTGGTCTTCTTGGTTCGTTTAGTACTCGAGTACGTCTGTTTTAATAGAGTCAATTCGATATGGCTGTATAAGTTAACTCATTTGATCGGTTGAATCAAATCTGTATTTGAACTTCAGTTGTTCGATTGTATTGTTTTTACACTTCTCCTAAAATTAGCCTTGTAAATCCTTATCTAAAGGGTTTACGGCGCTGTAATTATTCCGAATATCTCGGGGTGTTACATAATATGGTATCAGAGCTAAGATTTATAGATATCTTGGCAGTCGGGTTAGTTGGGTCTGTTTACGTTATTTGATTATTGGTCATTCGTAACATCACTACTGAGCCAGCATCGTCGAGTGAACTGTGGTTGTAAGTTCCCTAATCTCGAATACTACTGTTTTATTTAATTCATGTCTTGTAAACATTGATGGATGTACTTTGAGAAAGTTGTCCTGGATATTGAGTATTTATGTTTACAGTATGTTGAGAGGAGGTCGTGGACGCGGACGCGGTCGTGGACGCAGACGTGGAAATGCGAGGCAAGAAGAGTCGGTATCTACCCCAGAGATAGCCGCTAGTCGAACGGATTCACATTCCGGGGGACAGCAGGGATCGGCAAATAATAATGCAGATCCTAACGTGCCGGGAGTGCTTCAGCAGGTGGTTGCCCAGATAAACTAGTTTGCTCAAGTTGTGGATCGCATGCAGACGGCGATGGGACAGCAGCACACGCGGATAATCGGGGAGATAAATGGCTCACCGAGGTGGTCAAATTGCATCCTCCAAAATTTGACGGTTCCACTGAGACGCTTTCGTGGGATCATTGGCTGAAGGAATTGGAAAAGATTTTTGTAGGGATTAACTGTCCCAACGATAGGAAGGTTCCGGTCGCCCAGTATCTTTTGACCGGGGAGGCTTTCGACCGGTGGGAGGCCATTCGACCGGAGGAGCACATTGTTGACTGGACGGAATTCAAATTGATTATGGAGGCACAGTATTGTCCTCGTCCAGTTAGAGAAGCCCGAGTTCGGGAGTTTTTCTCACCACAAAATTCGGAAGTATCTGTGACGGACGTGATTAAGACTTTTAATCACCAACTGACTTATGTGCGCCACTTGGTCAGGACCGAGGCGGAGAAGATCTTTCATTTTGACATGCGAATGAAGCCGGAAATTCAGCAGTATATGTCCGGATTTGAATGTACCACCTTACGACAGTAGCAGGACAAGGCGTTGGCCTATGATATGAAGGAGGCAGCAGTAGAGAAAGCGACGGAAGCAAAGAAACAGAAGGTGTATGGCAACTTCACGGAGGATAAGAGTAGCGGACCTCGCAGGGGTCAGTCCTCTTTTCATTCATCCAGGAGACCACCGCATCCTCCTCGAGGTGGAAAGAAGTTCCGGGCAGCACCAACTGTTTCAGACGCAGGGAAAAAGTGTTATAATTGTGGCAAAGCGGGACATGTTCGACGTGATTGTTTTGCGCCTGCTGTAACCTGTTTCGAGTGTGGACAGGAAGGACATCGCGCAACATTTTGTGGGAATGCGACCCGATCTTTTGGTACTCGCACTCCAGCTCTATTCCCGAAGGAGACGAGTGTGAACCAGACGCAGCAAAGTGGATTTCAGCAGCAGAACGCTGGGAAGAGAGAGACATCCAGTGCTGGGTCCGTTCCTCCACGCCTGTATGAAATGAGGAAATCTGATGATCAGAACACAGCTGTTGCATCAGGTACGATTCAGATCCTTTTGCAACCAGTTAGTGTCTTGTTCGATTCGGGAGCTACGCATTCTTTTATATCTTTGAACTGTGTTAATCGTTTGAAAATCTCGTGCTTGTATAATTGTGAACCTTATGTTGTGGGATTACCGAGCGGAGAGAAAATTGTGGGAACCCTAGAAGCCAGGGATTTCCCAGTATCTATAGAAGGAAGAGAGTGGCCATCGAATCTCATTGTAGTTGACATCTACGGTGACGATTTAATTCTCGGAGATGATTGGATCAACCGCTATGGAGCTGTTCTGAATTACCGAGAGAGAGTCATTTCCATCATTGCTGATGACGGATCTGAACACTTATTCCGAGGATGGAGACCAGGAAGCTCGGGAAAATTGATCAAGGCAATGAAAGCTGTGAAATTACTGAAGCAGGGATGTCACGGACTTTGGTGCTATGCCATGAGGAAAGAGGAAGGAGTAGAGCTCTCGTCTATTTCAGTTGTGAATGAGTTCTCAGATGTATTTCCTGACGAACTACCTGGGTTACCTCCGCAGAGGGGAGTGGAATTCACTATCGAGTTAGAGCCTGGAGCAGCTCCTATTTCCAGAGCACCATACCGCATGGCGCCAACCGAGATGTATGAACTCAAGAAGCAACTGGAGGAATTGTTACAGAAGGGCTATATCCAACCTAGTGTTTCTCCTTGGGGAGCGCCCGTTCTCTTTGTCCGGAAGAAAGACGGATCCCTCCGACTGTGTATTGATTACAGGGAGCTCAACAAGATGACGATCAAGAATAAGTATCCTATACCTCGGATCGACGACTTGTTTGATCAGCTGCAAGTGGCAAGGGTATTCTCGAAGATTGACTTGCGATCAGGATACCACCAGTTGAGAATTAAGGAATCGGATATACCGAAATCGCTTCGAGATCCCTGCAGACGGCATTATGAATTTGTAGTAATGCCATTTGGACTTACCAATGCTCCTGCAGTATTCATGCAATTGATGAATCGGGTATTCTTGGAATACTTGGATAAATTTGTGGTCGTCTTCATTGATGACATTTTGATATATTCGAAGGACGCAGAGGAACATGCCGAGCATTTACGTGTGGTTTTGAGCACCTTGAGGAAGGAACAGCTGTATGCAAAACTTTCAAAATGCGAGTTCTGGCTTAAGCAAGTAACCTTCCTTGGGCATGTGATATCAGCCGACGGAGTTCAGGTGGACCCGAAGAAAGTCGAAGCAATCTTGGATTGGGAAGCTCCTAAGAACGTGAAAAAAGTCCGAAGCTTCTTAGGACTTGCTGGATATTATCGCCGCTTTGTAGAGGGATTTTCCAAAATTGCTCATCCGCTCACTCAGCTGTTACAGAAAACTCAAAAGTTCACGTGGAATGAGAAGTGCCAGGCTGGTTTCGACGAACTTAAGAGGAGACTGACGACAGCACCTATATTAGCGCTGCCAGAGGGAACTGATGGATTCATGGTATACAGCGACGCTTCAAATCAGGGTTTGGGTTGTGTCTTGATGCAGAAGGATAAAGTGATTGCTTATGCTTCTCGGCAATTGAAACCGTACGAGATTAATTACCCGACTCATGATCTGGAGCTAGCAGCTGTGGTCTTTGCCTTGAAAATTTGGCGACATTATTTGTACGGCACTCATTGTCAGATCTTTACAGATCATAAGAGCCTCAAGTACATTTTCAGTCAGAAAGAGTTAAACATGAGGCAGAGAAGGTGGCTGGAATTGATCAAGGATTACGACTTGGAGATTCTCTATCATCCGGGGAAAGCAAACGTAGTAGCTGATGCTTTGAGCCGTAAACCTGTTTCTCTTCGAGTGTTGGAAGCACTTACGTCCCAAACCAGTATTCAACGAGAACTGATCCGCGAGGGGATTGAGGTATGGGCATCAGGAATCCAAGGGCGACTTTATGTGATGGAACTGACTTCATCATTAGTCGAGGAGATCAAGTCTAAACAATTGAACGACTCTCTAATCCTTCGATTATATGACGAAGTAAAGAAAGGAAAAGCCCCAGGATTCGTGATACAAGACGATGGGGTTCTGAGATTTCAAAGTCGACTTTGCGTTCCCGAGGATGATGATTTGAGACGGACAATTTTAAAGGAAGCTCATAGCGCGCCCTATTCTATTCACCCAGGCAGTAGTAAGATGTATAAAGATTTAAAGCAAAACTTCTGGTGGGGGAATATGAAGAAGGACGTAGCGGAGTACGTTTCGAAGTGTTTGACTTGTCAGCAGGTTAAGATTGAACATCAACGACCTGCCGGAATGTTAAAACCGCTTCCGCTCCCTGAGTGGAAGTGGGAGGATATCTCGATGGATTTCATCACTAGTATGCCGAGGACTAGAACGGGAATGAACATGATTTGGGTTGTAGTTGATCGACTAACCAAGTCGGCTCATTTCCTGGGAATTAAAGATACATGGGGACCCGAGAGATTGGCACGAGTATTTATTGCAGAGATAGTCAGATTGCATGGGACGCCGAGGACCATTATTTCGGATCGAGATGGTCGCTTCGTGTCACATTTCTGGAAAGCAGTTCACAGGGCTCTGGGGACTGAGCTCAACTTTAGCACAGCCTATCATCCCCAAACGGACGGTCAGTCCGAAAGGACTATTCAAACTGTAGAAGACATGCTTAGAGCTTGTGCTTTGGATTGGTCAACTGATTGGGAAGTTCATTTGCCATTAGTTGAATTCACCTACAATAATAGTTGGCATGCTTCAATTAAGATGGCACCATTTGAAGCTTTGTACGGGAGAAGATGCCGATCACCCCTATGTTGGGATGATTCTTCGGATTTGATCGGGACGGAACCAGAATTAATTATTCAGACTCAAGAGAAGATAGCTTTGATTCGAGAGAGACTGCTGATCGCCTGCAGTCGACAGAAGTCTTATGCAGATGTACGTCGTCGCCCTCTAGAGTTCGACGCTGGGGACCATGTACTATTGAAGGTGTCTCCTACACGAGGGATTTTCCGTTTTGGGAGGAGAGGCAAGCTTAGTCCGAGATATATCGGACCATTCGAGATCCTCGAGAGAGTGGGAGATTTAGCATACAGGTTGGCCTTACCGCCATCGCTGAGTCACGTTCACAATGTGTTTCACGTATCCCAATTGCGGAAGTATGTACCGGACCCCAGTCACGTCATTGATTTCGACGAGATCGAGATAGCTAATGATAGCACCTTCGAAGAGAGACCAATCAAGATACTTGAAAGCCGGATCAAACAATTGAGGAATAAACCAATACACTTGGTTAAAGTACAATGGTCACGACATGGAGTCGAAGAGGCCACTTGGGAAACGGAGGACAGTATGAAGACTAGATATCCGGAGTTGTTTTCATCTTAAATTTCGGGACGAAACTTCTTTTTAGGAAGGAAGGATGTAATACCCGAGATTTCTGTTATGTAATTGGAACTTGTGACATTGTAATGATTGCACTTGATCTGAGTATTATTTTCCGTATTTCATAATCCGATGTTGTCGAGCGTTTAATTTCGTGGTTGTGATTTAAAGATTGTAAAATCTGCGCATATAGCGCACGCTACCGGATATGTTTAGCGTGCGCTAACGTGGATTCATAGCGCACGCTACTGAGGGTCTTTAGCGCACGCTATGCGTGGTCAAATTGATTGGGACGTGCGGTAGGTGAGATCTGGCCGGGGGACCCCTGTCGGATAGTGTCGGGATGTACCTGGACGGCTTTCGGGGAAAAGCCGAGTCAACGCCTTAGCGCACGCTACAGGTATATGCGTAGCGCACGCTAAGTGCCGAGTATAGTTTAGTCCAGTGAGCCGTTAGCGCACGCTACGAGCAGGGTCTAGCGCGCGCTAATAGCCATTTATTATAAATAGGACAGCATCCTATTCGTGATTTCATTTTTCTCTTCTCCCATTACCCGAATTCCTACACTTAGAACATAACTTTCTTCATCCTAAACACTTCATATCAACACCCTAGTTCGTGATTGAAGATCGTATATCATTGGAGATTGGTGCTCAAGCTTTCGGTGTTGGATTGCTTCAACTTCCTCCGTGTTCTTCACTACTTTGAGGTAGGTGATTCTTCACCGATGTTAGTAATGTTTTTAAGGACGTCTGATCATGTTTTGATAGCCAGTTATTTCGTTTATGATCGATCATCACATGTTAGAAGGATACTTTTGACGTATCGGCACTAATTATCGTATGAACCTTTGAACCATCTCAGTTTATGGACTCCTAAGCGTTTTCAAATCGATTTATGATCAGTAATCGGAGATTACCTAGTTCGTATATTTTACGTAAGAAATCATATGTTTTGGGACTTGGAATAATCGGAACTTAGAATATTTCTTGAAGATCGAAGATAAGATATGATGTTGAGTTGATTATCCGTATAATTGTACCTCATGATCATGGAACTTCCACAAACCTTTTTAGCATGACATGCTTTAGGATGACATGTTGTATCAACATAGAATTCGTGAATTCACCACCTTTCAACCAAGTTTTTCCGTTAGCAGTATTCTGCCATGCAAGGGTAGCGCACGCTAACATATGTGAGTTAACGTGCGCTATCGGGGTTCAGTTAACGCACAATACGTACTTAGCGTACGTTATGTATCGGCCGGTTCAAACTGTCAGTTCGTAGCTAGCGCACGCTAGTCTTTCACGATAGCGTACGCTAACAGGCCTGCTTAGCGCACGTTACGTAGAGTACGTAGCGCACGCTAAGCAGTCCAGGCAGATTGTTTATTTTGAGCTTTTCGGCCGTAGACCGAATTGTTAGGCCATCGTTCGACTTGAGATGATTTGTATATCGTTCCTTTTGTTAAGGTTAGAGCTTGTTACGTTGATCGAAGGAGGAGGCCTTCGAGTGTGTCGAGATCATTGAAGTGTTTCGTCCTTGCCATTTTCGAGGCAAGTATCATATGTCGAGTTCGATTTATCATGCTTGTGGTTTTGTTCATATTGTTGAATATGAAATGTATTTCTGGAAATTCTCGTGATATTCGTTGTTATTTGTTCGTATTGATGAACATATTGAAATGCATATGTGTATGCATAATTGATTGATTATGGTATAAATGATCCGAGGGGGGTCATGAGGATCTATGCTGAGGGCGCTGGATCGAATGTCCACCATGCGTTGGTCCGACGGGATCATCATGGGGATCTATGCTGAGGGCGCTGGATCGTTGGACGGGTTTTCCACCATGCGTTGGTCCGACGGGATCATCATGGGGATCTATGATGAGGGCGCTGGATCGCTGGATTACCTTGTATTGTGTTGATGGAATCGTGAGGATTCGCATCGTTGGATTCCGGTGGCGGAAGTCCGTTTGCATGCTTTATGATGCATTGATGATTTTATTGTATGATGATACTTGTACTAGCATTGTTTTGCTAACCCCTTCGGGGGTGGACATTGTTTTGATGTTCAGGTAGCCGAGGAGCGGGAAGGCAACCACAGTACCGACAGGACGATGAAATGGCTCAGTGATGTGATTGGTGTTATTGTTATTGTGATTGGTCTTCTTGGTTCGTTTAGTACTCGAGTACGTCTGTTTTAATAGAGTCAATTCGATATGGTTGTATAAGTTAACTCATTTGATCGGTTGAATCAAATCTGTATTTGAACTTCAGTTGTTCGATTGTATTGTTTTTACACTTCTCCTAAAATTAGCCTTGTAAATCCTTATCTAAAGGGTTTACGGCGCTGTAATTATTCCGAATATCTCGGGGTGTTACATATCCAAACTCCAAATCCAAGCTCTTAAGCTCAAAATCGAATTAGGAGAGCCAAAATATCCCTCTCTCAATGTTTGGAGATGAAAAACGAAGAGAAATGCTGAAGTGAAATGAAAGACGTGCGTCCATTTATAAAACAATATGTTCGTTACGTACGTAACCTTCCATAGTTAACGTACGTAACACACCATTACGTACGCTATCTGACCTTGGTAGCGTACGTAACGAAAGTCCAGAGTTAACTGACTCATTTTGGGCACTTCCTTATGTACGTAAATCTTGTACCATAACGTACGTAATACATACGTTGACTTGCTACAGTACCACCCACATTACGTACGTAATATGCCATACATAACGTACGTAATGGCCGAGGTTGACTCGCTGTCCACATCCTCCGCCGAAAGCAGCCGACACAGGGTCCCACCTGCCGACCACGACTCGATCGTCTAATTCCCATGTTACGTACGTAATGTCTCGTCCATAACGTACGTAACTCTACAAATTTAACGTACGTAAGCTTCAACACATAACGTACGTAATGGCTTCCATACTTAGCCATTTACAGCAATTCCTGACCAACGTCTTGACGTAACAAATACAAACATACGGCATACTGAATACACATACCGAATCCAAAAATATTCTCATACGGTATACCTGATATCCAAATCAGTTCATCCTGATACAACATATCCTGAATATATCTGTCAATCAAAAAAGATAATCACACCAGTATAACTGTCTCGGTTCTCAATTTATTTTATCCATACTGTATAGATACCAAACTATATAGTATATCTCAGATAAAATAACGCGAAAAATTTATACTGAAAATCCGGGTATTACATACTACCCCCCTTAAAATAAGTTTCGTAACTTGCAACCTGTCGCCAACAACAGATAAATCCAAAACTTTCCAACTCATCATGAAAACAATCAATCGTCGCCACAAGCGAATAACCAAAACGGTATACTTACAGGTGCGTGAAGCCGATGATCTCCCGTGATACTAGCACACGACTCCCATACGAAGTCTCAACACAACCAACACACACCAATATCACAAATAGAAATTTGAAAAGAATCTCAAAAATTTTGGAAACTCCAAAAATCGATTCGACTCAAAAGTCAGAAAAACTCATTTTCAAAAGCCACGCTACTACCGTACCGGTAGAGCCACATAACTCACACGCCTGGGTTTCACAAAACCAGTGCTCCGATACCATCTTCTCGTAACACCCCCAAAACCATCCGGATATTACAGCCCGTGGTCCTGCTACGAACCCACCAGGCTAAAAACCGTTTAAAAAACCAATTCAAAAGCGCCAAAATGCCGATGACGGTAATATTTTAAATACTCAAATATTTTCAAAAGCATAATTTTGAAATACCGTTATAAAATACCATTTGAAAATACAAGGCGAAGTGCCAAATATCAACAGTTTAAAATATACGTTAAGCCACAACTTAAACGTACCGATAAAATAATTGGGAAAAAGCATTTGACGAAAATAACCCAAGTTCACAAAGTGCCAAAAGGGCCATTTAAAAATACACACACGCAGCGGATAAAGATACCGAAAAGATATTTTGAAATATACACATGCAGCGGATAAAAACACAGTTTAAAATACACATTTGCAGCGGAAATGAATAACCAGAAAAGAAATACTCGATACTCCAAAACATGCCACCGCCAGTATCACATCGGGAAGCTCATCCCTTCACGACCGCTACTAGCTCGATCTCCGAGTACCTAAAAATAAAGCCCACGACGGGGTCAGCCACAATACTCAATAATGATATCGATCACATCATCATAAATAATTACATACCAATGTAAATATATAGTAAGAATACTACCAAAGTAATCTTACCGATCCAAAGCATTCCATACCAAAACAACCCTTACCGTAATCCACATTTCGCATCTTCAAAAGACGAAATGAACTCAACTACAAATATCTGTACTGTGTCCAAACAATACCAAATATCCTTAAAACACCATCATAACTCATACGCGGAAATAATCTATTCGTGCCAAATCCTGTTCGTCGGATTTGCACCATCAAATCTCAACCTGGATAAACCAATAATACACAACATACTGTAGATCAACTATCACATGATAATGATAACAAATCCCGAACATCGACGTACAGTCCGAATGCTCATAAGATCAATAACCATGATCAACTAATACATCAACTGAGAATATCATCAACATGATAACTCCAATACGACCAACAAAGGATCAACGATAACCGAGATTACCCTCAACAAGGTAGAATCCAAATGATCAACAAAGGACCAACAATAACCGAGAATACCCTCAACAAGGTAGACTCCAAATGATCAACAATAATGGATCTCAAGAAATAACTCTGACTGTCGAACATACCCCTCGGGCGTATGAACAACCAGTCGCAAACCGTCGAACATACCCAATCATACATGGACTATGAACGACCCAACAATATGGCTCAAAAGATGGACGTCACAGTACGCCCGATCCGGAAATGTGTCCATGCACAAGCCACCCCGGGTATCGATCAAATACACGTATGGTCTTGTACCTAATTAGCCTCACGAACTACGTCTCGTGTGCACGGTTCAATGCGGAAATATCCACGCATAACCATCATGTGCCCGGCTAAAAATCCTACACAATAACCAATCGGCACGCAGATATGACTCCAGATATGTCACGATGCAACATGACAACGAAACTCAAAGAAATACATATCCAATAAGGATCAAAAGACTCACCGAAGTGAACAACAACAGACTGACAATGAAAAGTCGACACGACTAATCAATATCCAAAACATCAATCCTGGGATCATCATCCTCAAATGAATGACCAACATGATCTACGATCTCAATACAACAGTCTTGGGATCGACATCCCTCAACGAATAACCGATACGAAACTCATTACACGAACCCTCAACATATACAACAACTCAACATACTAATTATCTCATAACTGAACAATACATGAATTACCTCAAAGCCGAAGACAATATCCTTTCCACGATCCAACATCCCTGAACGAATACACAGTTATACGAATAATCCCGAAATAGGTATAATCCATTTAATACCAATAAACCTTTATCCCGATACTTATGTCATCACGATAACTATCCTCGATATCCGATATACTATATATTTGACCAAGGATAACTCACGTCTTCCCTGAACACAATTAAATCATATACCTTATGATTTAATACAACCAGAGCACGATATACAAACCATTATCCCGACAACTTACATTTCTAACAACATTGCTATACGAATTATAAATGAAATGAAAACGAAACCATTCATCAAATATTATAAACTGAACAAGTATAAACTTGCCTCGATACCGATACCACAAAGTCGTCACCAAAATCCATTGCCTTCGTCTACGAGCTCCTTAGCCCCGACCAAAAGCAATCTACGAACTCTTCAACTCCAACCGCAACACAACGGTCACAATCAACGATCAAAACATCACAACCTATTGCAATAACCGATTAACACACATTCGATAAAAATCAATAACCGACATACCCAACCAACAAACTCAACGGTTCAACGAAACCTCGATCATATACATAAAACCAAGTAATCCAACTCAACAAATACGATCTCATATCCACAATACAATCCGTAACTCGATGATCACAAATAACAATCAATAACCGATCAACAAACACAACGGTTCTACAATATCCCGATTAAATACAAATCCGAACAATCCGAACCAATCAAACACGAATTCAAAACCACAATACGATTCCACAATCCGAAGATCATATCAATAATCAATTTAAACCAACAAGGGTCTAACATTACCGATTCCAAATTCAATCTTAAAAACAATTACAAGTTTCCTCCTTGTATAATCATAATAAAATCCAATTACCGGTTATCATCATCAATCCGGACGATCCGATTAATTCAACATCATAAATAACCATATTCCAAAGGTTTCAAATAATTCCATTATCCGAATTGAACACTTGTTCAATACGTATGAATTCTTAAACTCAAAAGTGAATCATAATCTTATCAAACCCGAAAATCATATTCGTATTCCGACTTCAATTCTAAATTAGAATCAACAAGATTCCTTCTTGTTATACTAGTAAATTCGTAAGAAATAATTTACCAATTATTATCATGAAGAATCACAATCCAATTATCCGAAATCTTCCCAACAATCATAACATGTATAACTCACGAGTTCTTCAAGAACACGAATTATCCGAATTCGCGTTCATAATCCATAAAACAACATAATCCGATGTTTTCTAACATCTAAACAATCCTTAATCATAATTCAAGGCGTATATCATCATGTTCTTCAACATATGATCTTCTTAGCATCAAAAATCGAAGCAATACTACCAAGAACATCAAGAATATTATGATTCCATAATCATAACAACATAATCAAGACATAATCCAACATATCATCATCTTCCTTCAACATACACCTCATATAACCCCAAGAATCGAAACAACAACATCTTAATCATCTTCATACAAATCATTTATCAACAACATCAAAAAAATCCGAAATGAAAAGGAGGATTATCCAACATACCTCTTAGAAGATGGAATACACAAGAAATCACTTCAAGAATCATCAATAACTCCATATCCAAACTCCAAATCCAAGCCCTCAAGCTCAAAATAGAAATAGAGAGCCAAAATATCCCTCTCTCAATGTTTGGAGATGAAAACGAAGAGAAATGTCAAGTGAAATGAAAGACGCGGCCCATTTATAAAACAATATGTTCGTACGCACGTAACCTTCCATAGTTAACGACGTAACACACCATTACGACGCTATCTCGACCTTGGTAGCGCACGTAACGAAAGTCCAGAGTTAATCGACTCATTTTGGGCACTTCCTTACGACGTAAATCTTGTACCATAACGCACGTAATACATACGTTGACTTGCTACAAGATACCCACATTACGCACGTAATATGCCATACATAACGCACGTAATGGCCGAGGTTGACTTCATGTCCACATCCTCCGCCCGAAAGCACGTGGTCCCACTGCCGACCACGACTCGATCGTCTGATTCCCATGTTACGTACGTAATGTCTCGTCCATAACGTACGTAACTCTACCAATTTAACGTACGTAAGCTTCAATACATAACGTACGTAATGGCTTCCATACTTAGCCATTTACAGCAATTCCTGACCAACGTCTTGACGTAACAAATACAAACATACGACATACTGAATACACATACCGAATCCAAAAATATTCTCATACGGTATACCTGATATCCAAATCAGTTCATCCTGATACAACATATCCTGAATATATCTGTCAATCAAAAACGATAATCACACCAGTATAACTGTCTCGGTTCTCAATTTATTTTATCCATACTGTATAGATACCAAACTATACAGTATATCTCAGATAAAATAACGCGAAAAATTTATACTGAAAATCCGGGTATTACATACTACCCCCCTTAAAATAAGTTTCGTCCTCGAAACTTGCAACCTGTCGCCAACAACAGATAAATCCAAAACTTTCCAACTCATCATGAAAACAATCAATCGTCGCCACAAGCGAATAACCAAAACGGTATACTTACAGGTGCATGAAGCCGATGATCTCCCGTGATACTAGCACACGACTCCCATACGAAGTCTCAACACAACCAACACACACCAATATCATAAATAGAAATTTGAAAAGAATCTCAAAAATTTTGGAAACTCCAAAAATCGATTCGACTCAAAAGTCAGAAAAACTCATTTTCAAAAGCCACGCTACTACCGTACCGGTAGAGCCACATAACTCACACGCCTGGGTTTCACAAAACCCAAGCTCCGATACCATCTTCTGTAACACCCCCAAAACCATCCGGGATATTACGGCAGTGGGTCCTGCTAGGAACCCACCAGGCTAAAAACCGTTTATAAAACCAATTCAAAAGCGCCAAAAGGCCGATGACGGTAATATTTTAAATACTCAAATATTTTCAAAAGCATAATTTTGAAATACCGTCATAAAATACCATTTGAAAATACAAGGCGAAGTGCCAAATATCAACAGTTTAAAATATACGTTAAGCCACAACTTAAACGTACCGATAAAATAATTGGGAAAAAGCATTTGACGAAAATAACCCAAGTTCACAAAGTGCCAAAAGGGCCATTTAAAAATACACACACGCAGCGGATAAAGATACCGAAAAGATATTTTGAAATATACACATGCAGCGGATAAAAACACAGTTTAAAATACACATTTGCAGCGGAAATGAATAACCAGAAAAGAAATACTCGATACTCCAAAACATGCCACCGCCAGTATCACATCGGGAAGCTCATCCCTTCACGACCGCTACTAGCTCGATCTCCGAGTACCTAAAAATAAAGCCCACGACGGGGTCAGCCACAATACTCAATAATGATATCGATCACATCATCATAAATAATTACATACCAATGTAAATATATAGTAAGAATACTACCAAAGTAATCTTACCGATCCAAAGCATTCCATACCAAAACAACCCTTACCATAATCCACATTTCGCATCTTCAAAAGACGAAATGAACTCAACTACAAATATCTGTACTGTATCCAAACAATACCAAATATCCTTAAAACACCATCATAACTCATACGCAGAAATAATCTATTCGTGCCAAATCCTGTTCGTCGGATTTGCACCATCAAATCTCAACCTGGATAAACCAATAATACACAACATACTGTAGATCAACTATCACATGATAATGATAACAAATCCCGAACATCGACGTACAGTCCGAATGCTCATAAGATCAATAACAATGATCAACTAATACATCAACTGAGAATATCATCAACATGATAACTCCAATACGACCAACAAAGGATCAACGATAACCGAGATTACCCTCAACAAGGTAGAATCCAAATGATCAACAAAGGACCAACAATAACCGAGAATACCCTCAACAAGGTAGACTCCAAATGATCAACAAT
This sequence comes from Orobanche coerulescens, assembly GCA_033398695.1. Taxonomy (NCBI): domain Eukaryota; kingdom Viridiplantae; phylum Streptophyta; class Magnoliopsida; order Lamiales; family Orobanchaceae; genus Orobanche; species Orobanche coerulescens. Next base: position 167,208,516 of record CM065805.1, on the reverse strand, counting down.
AATGGATCTCAAGAAATAACTCTGACTGTCGAACATACCCCTCGGGCGTATGAACAACCAGTCGCAAACCGTCGAACATACCCAATCATACATAGACTATGAACGACCCAACAATATGGCTCAAAAGATGGACGTCACAGTACGCCCGATCCGGAAATGTGTCCATGCACAAGCCACCCCGGGTATCGATCAAATACACGTGTGGTCTTGTACCTAATTAGCCTCACGAACTACGTCTCGTGTGCACGGTTCAATGCGGAAATATCCACGCATAACCATCATGTGCCCGGCTAAAAATCCTACACAATAACCAATCGGCACGCAGATATGACTCCAGATATGTCACGATGCAACATGACAACGAAACTCAAAGAAATACATATCCAATAAGGATCAAAAGACTCACCGAAGTGAACAACAACAGACTGACAATGAAAAGTTGACACGACTAATCAATATCCAAAACATCAATCCTGGGATCATCATCCTCAAATGAATGACCAACACGATCTACGATCTCAATACAATAGTCTTGGGATCAACATCCCTCAACGAATAACCGATACGAAACTCATTACACGAACCCTCAACATATACAACAACTCAACATACTAATTATCTCATAACTGAACAATACATGAATTACCTCAAAGCCGAAGACAATATCCTTTCCACGATCCAACATCCCTGAACGAATACACAGTTATACGAATAATCCCGAAATAGGTATAATCCATTTAATACCAATAAACCTTTATCCAGATACTTATGTCATCACGATAACTATCCTCGATATCCGATATACTATATATTTGACCAAGGATAACTCACGTCTTCCCTGAACACAATTAAATCATATACCTTATGATTTAATACAACCAGAGCACGATATACAAACCATTATCCCGACAACTTACATTTCTAACAACATTGCTATACGAATTATAAATGAAATGAAAACGAAACCATTCATCAAATATTATAAACTGAACAAGTATAAACTTGCCTCGATACCGATACCACGAAGCCGTTACCAAAATCCATTGCCTTCGTCTACGAGCTCCTTAGCCCCGACCAAAAGCAATCTACGAACTCTTCAACTCCAACCGCAACACAACGGTCACAATCAACGATCAAAACATCACAACCTATTGCAATAACCGATTAACACATATTCGATAAAAATCAATAACCGACATACCCAACCAACAAACTCAACGGTTCAACGAAACCTCGATCATATACATAAAACCAAGTAATCCAACTCAACAAATACGATCTCATATCCACAATACAATCCGTAACTCGATGATCACAAATAACAATCAATAACCGATCAACAAACACAACGGTTCTACAATATCCCGATTAAATACAAATCCGAACAATCCGAACCAATCAAACACGAATTCAAAACCACAATACGATTCCACAATCCGAAGATCATATCAATAATCAATTTAAACCAACAAGGGTCTAACATTACCGATTCCAAATTCAATCTTAAAAACAATTACAAGTTTCCTCCTTGTATAATCATAATAAAATCCAATTACCGGTTATCATCATCAATCCGGACGATCCGATTAATTCAACATCATAAATAACCATATTCCAAAGGTTTCAAATAATTCCATTATCCGAATTGAACACTTGTTCAATACGTATGAATTCTTAAACTCAAAAGTGAATCATAATCTTATCAAACCCGAAAATCATATTCATATTCCGACTTCAATTCTAAATTAGAATCAACAAGATTCCTTCTTGTTATACTAGTAAATTCGTAAGAAATAATTTACCAATTATTATCATGAAGAATCACAATCCAATTATCCGAAATCTTCCCAACAATCATAACATGTATAACTCACGAGTTCTTCAAGAACACGAATTATCCGAATTCGCGTTCATAATCCATAAAACAACATAATCCGATGTTTTCTAACATCTAAACAATCCTTAATCATAATTCAAGGCGTATATCATCATGTTCTTCAACATATGATCTTCTTAGCATCAAAAATCGAAGCAATACTACCAAGAACATCAAGAATATTATGATTCCATAATCATAACAACATAATCAAGACATAATCCAACATATCATCATCTTCCTTCAACATACACCTCATATAACCCCAAGAATCGAAACAACAACATCTTAATCATCTTCATACAAATCATTTATCAACAACATCAAAAAAATCCGAAATGAAATGGAGGATTATCCAACATACCTCTTAGAAGATGGAATACACAAGAAATCACTTCAAGAATCATCAATAACTCCATATCCAAACTCCAAATCCAAGCCCTCAAGCTCAAAATCGAATTAGGAGAGCCAAAATATCCCTCTCTCAATGTTTGGAGATGAAAAACGAAGAGAAGTGCTAAAGTGAAATGAAAGACGTGCGTCCATTTATAAAACAATATGTTCGTTACGTACGTAACCTTCCATAGTTAACGTACGTAACACACCATTACGTACGCTATCTGACCTTGGTAGCGTACGTAACGAAAGTCCAGAGTTAACTGACTAATTTTGGGCACTTCCTTACGTACGTAAATCTTGTACCATAACGTACGTAATACATACGTTGACTTGCTACAGTACCACCCACATTACGTACGTAATATGCCATACATAACGTACGTAATGGCCGAGGTTGACTCGCTGTCCACATCCTCCGCCGAAAGCAGCCGACACAGGGTCCCACCTGCCGACCACGACTCGATCGTCTGATTCCCATGTTACGTACGTAATGTCTCGTCCATAACGTACGTAACTCTACCAATTTAACGTACGTAAGCTTCAACACATAACGTACGTAATGGCTTCCATACTTAGCCATTTACAACAATTCCTGACCAACGTATTGACGTAACATATACAAACATACGGCATACTGAATACACATACCGAATCCAAAAATATTCTCATACGGTATACCTGATATCCAAATCAGTTCATCCTGATACAACATATCCTGAATATATCTGTCAATCAAAAACGATAATCACACCAGTATAACTGTCTCGGTTCTCAATTTATTTTATCCATACTGTATAGATACCAAACTATACAGTATATCTCAGATAAAATAACGCGAAAAATTTATACTGAAAATCCGGGTATTACACGTTCAACTGCTTAGATTTTATTTCGTCGACTAGTGACGAAGTCAGTTCCATCGCATATAGTTGCCCTTGGATTCCTGGCGACCATACTTCAATCCCTTCGCGGATCAGTTCTTGTTGAATGCTGGTTTGGGAAGTAAGTGCTTCCAAAAGTCGAAGAGAAACAGGTTTACGGCTCAATGCATCAGCTACTACGTTTGCTTTACACGGATGATAGAGAATTTCTAAGTCGTAATCCTTGATCAATTCGAGCCACCTTCTCTGCCTCATGTTTAATTCTTTATGACTGAAAATGTACTTGAGGCTTTTATGATCTGTAAAGATCTGACAACGAGTGCCGTATAAATAATGTCGCTAAATTTTCAAAGCAAAGACCACAGCTGCTAACTCTAGATCATGAGTCGGGTAATTAACTTTGTACGGTTTCAACTGTCGAGAGGCATAGGCAATCACCCTATCCTTTTTCATCAACACACATCCCAGACCCTGACTTGAAGCATCGCTGTATACCATGAACCCATCAGTCCCATTTGGTAACGCTAGTATAGGCGCTGTCATCAGTCTCCTCTTAAGATCATCAAAACTAGCCTGGCATTTCTCATTCCACACGAACTTTTGAGTTTTTCTGTAATAGCTGAGTGAGCGGACGAGCAATTTTGGAAAATCCCTCTACGAAACGGCGATAATATCCAGCAAGTCCTAAGAAACTCCAGACTTCTTTCACATTATTTGGATATTCCCACTCCAAGATCGCCTCGACTTTCTTCGGATCCACTTGAACTCCGTCAGATGATATCACATGCCCAAGGAAAGTCACTTTCTTAAGCCAGAACTCACATTTAGAAAGTTTCGCATACAACTGTTCATTCCTCAAGGTGCTCATAACAATACGCAAATGCTCAGCATGTTCCTCGGGGTCCTTCGAATAGATCAAGATGTCATCAATGAAAAGGACCACGAACTTATCCAAGTATTCTAAGAATACCCGATTCATCAATTGCATAAATACCGCAGGAGCATTGGTAAGCCCGAATGGCATTACTACAAATTCATAATGCGTCTGCATCGATCTGAAAGCAGATTTCGGTATATCCGATTCCTTAATCCTCAGCTGATGATATCCTGATCGCAAGTCAATCTTAGAGAATACTCTCGCCCCCTGTAGTTGGTCAAACAAGTCGTCGATCCGAGGTATAGGATACTTGTTCTTGATCGTCGCCTTGTTTCACTCCCTGTAATCGATACATAATCGGAGGGATCCATCTTTCTTTCGGACAAAGAGAACGGGTGCTCCCCAAGGAGAAACGCTAGGTTGAATGTAACCCTTCTGCAATAATTCCTCCAGTTGCTTCATTAATTCATACATCTCGATTGGCGCCATACAGTATGGTGCTCTGGAAATAGGAGCGTCTCCAGGCTCTAATTCAATGTTAAACTCTACTTCTCTCTGTGGAGGTAACCTAGGTAGTTCGTCAGGGAATACATCTGAGAATTCGTTCACAACTGGAATAGATGAGAGCTCTACTCCTTCTTCTTTCTTCATGGCATAGCACCACAATCCGTGACAACCCTGCTTCAGTAATTTCACTGCCTTCATAGCTTTGATCAATTTTCCCGAGCTTCCTCGTCTCCATCCTTTGAATAAGTGTTCAGATCCATCATCAGCAATGATAGAAATGACTCTCTTTCGGTAATTCAGAATAGCTCCATAACGGTTGAGCCAATCGTCTCCGAGAATTAAATCGTCACCATGGATATCAACTACAATAATCGATGGCCAATCTCTCCCTCCTATAGACACTGGAAAATCTCTAGTTTCTAGGGTTCCCACAATTCTCTCTCCACTCGGCAAACTCACAACATATGGTTCACAATCAAATAAACACGAGATTTTCAAAAGGATCTGAATCGTACCTGATGCAACAGCAGTGTTATGATCGTCAGATTTCCTCATCTCGTACAGGCGCGGAGGAACGGACCCATCACTGGATGTCTCTCTCTTCCCAACATTCTGCTGCTGAAATCCACTCTGCTGCGTCTGGTTCACACTCACCTCCTTCGGAACTGGCGCTGGAGTGCGAGTACCAAATGATCTAGTCGCAACTCCACAGAAAGCCGCACGGTGCCCTTCTTGCCCACAATCGAAACAAGTCACAGAAGATGCGGGGCAATCACATCGAATGTGCCCTGCTCGACCACAATTATAGCATTTCTTTGATGCGTCAGAAACTGCTGACGTTGTTCGGAACTTCTTTCCGCCCCTATAAGGATGTGGAGGTTTCCTATATCAATAAAAGGAAGACTGGCCCTTGCGGGGCCCACCACTCTTGTTTTCCGAGAAGTTGCCGGACACCTTCTGCTTCTTTGCCTCCATCGATTTCTTCACCGCCGCCTCTTTCATGTCGTAGGCCAGGGCTTTGTCTTGATACTGCCGCAACGTGGTACACTCGAATCCGGACATGTACTGCTGAACCTCCGGCTTCATCCGCATATCGAAATGAAAAATCTTTTCTGCCTCCGTTCTGACCAAGTGTCGCACACAAGTCAGCTGATGGTTAAAAGTCTTGATTATGTCTGTCACAGATGCTTAGAACTCGTGGTGAGAAAACTCTCGGATTTTTGCCTCTCTAACTAGACGAGGACAATCGTGCTTCCATCATTAGTTTGAATTCCGTCGGCAAGATTATGATTCTCGGGTCGAATAGCCTCCCACCAGTCAAAAGCCTCCCCAGTCAGAAAATACTGGGCAATAGGAACTTTCCGGTCCTCGGGACAGTTAATACCCGCAAATATCTTCTCTAACTCCTTTAGCCAATGATCCCAACTAAGTGCCTCAGCAGATCCGTCAAATTTTGGCGGGTGTAATTTGACCACCTCAGCAAGCCATCTGTCTCCCCGGTTATCCTCGTGGTGCTGCTGTCCCATCGCCGTCTGCATGCGGTCAACTACCTGAGCGAACTGGTTTATCTGAGTCACCACCTGTTGAAGCACTCCCGGCATGTTAAGATTCACGTCGTCATTCGCTGATCCCTGCTGTCCTCCAGAATGGGAATCGGTTCGACTAGCCAATAATTCTCGGGTAGTTGCGGAATCCTCCTGTCTCATGTTACCACGTCCGCGTCCACGACCGCGTCCGCGTCCACGTCCTCCTCTCAACATACTGTAAACACAATTTCTCAATATCCAGGACAAAAATTTTTAAAAATAAAGCCCGTCAATACACACAAAACAGAAATGAAGTAAAACGGTAGTATAAGAATTTAGGAGACTTACAACCACGGTCCACATGACGACTTTGGCTGAACAGTGATGTTACGAACGACCCGTAAATCAAACAACGTAAACCGACCCAACTAAAACCCGACTGCCAAGATATCCATGAATCTTAGCTCCGATACCATATTCTGTAACATCCCGAGATAATCGGAATAATTACAGCGCCGTAAACCCTTTAAGTAAGGATTTACAAGGCTGATTAAAAGAAATGTGAATATAAACCAACAATACCACCGAAATTCAAATTACAAAACCAATTCCAACTGATCTATTACAACCATATCGAAAATGATATTAAAAAGACACGCGTACTCGAGTACTGAAAATGAACCAAGAAGACAAATCACAAAGACAACGAACGATTAACATCACTGGGCCACTTCATCGTCATGATGGTACTGTGGCTGCTTCCCCGTTCCTCGGCTACCTGAACATCAAAACAAATGTCCACCCCCGAAGGGGTTAGCAAAACAATGCTAGTACAAGTATCGGAAACACACGAATATGCAACAACAATGCATAAAAACATACACAAAATGGACTTCCGCTACCGGAATCCAACAATACGAATCCACAAGATTCAACCAACACAACATGGGTATTCCAACGATCCAGCGCCCTCAGCATAGATCCCAAGATGATCCCGTCGGACCAACACGAGGTGGAAAAACCCGTCCAATGATCCAGCGCCCTCAGCCTAGATCCCAAGATGATCCCGTCGGACCAACACGAGGTGGACATCCAATCCAGCGCCCTCAGCATAGATCGCTTGATCCCTTAGCATCATCACAACTTACACATAACACAACTATGCATATACATATGCAAGAAAATCGACATGTTCATCAATATGAACGTACATTAAATCGATAGCAAATGTCATGACAATTTAATGAAATAATCTCATGTCAACAATACGAATAAACCATATGCATGATCAAATTCATCAATTATTCACAAACTTTCAAAATACGATACTTGCCTCACAAATGGCGACAAGAATTTCTACTATCAATAGTCTTCAATCCGATTGGAGAATTCTCACTTGGTCGGCTCACCGGAATGCAAATCTTCATCGAACAACAACGTCGGTATAACTAACGGTTCCGGATAATCGTTCAATTCATCAAATGAATCATAAAAAGGCATGATGCATCTATCATGGCGATGGACCATTCTGCCCTAACACAATTTGGTTGGACCGATACTACGCTATTCGTCCTTGCAATAGCTCAATGGAATACGTTCTAAGTTCCAACACAATTCCCTTGGTTGATTGGTACAACATAACATGGAATTTATCCTAGGAGGATTCTAATCATGTTCTATTATAAAAAGATATCCGAACTTGATGAATCATCATAAAGACTAGTTCTAATATCATCTCCTTCTACGAATTAATCCTTAAGTTCAATCCATCAATCCTTCACCGAAATGTTCGATCATAACATTCTAATGAACTAAGATAATCTTCGAAAACTTGATATAATTGGGTTTACCTTCTCAAGATGCAGTACTCGATAGTCTAATCACTAGAAGGTTTGCTCAATGATTTCAACAACCAAGAGAAATCGAAAATAATTGAATTTAATCTTCTAAACCATGATGAAGGGCTCCTCAAGAATAAAACTAGTTCGGTCTACTCAAAACAGGTCCAAAACGTTACTAAGATCATGCTAAGTTAGTTGGTGAAGGATCACATACCTCAATAAATTGATGAACAATGAAGAACTTGAATAAACTCAACCACCGGAAGCTTGAACACCAATCTACAAGGCCTAAGCTTCCCAAGAATCGTCTCAGAAGATGATATGAAGGATAAGAGGTGATGAAAGATCTCCAGAATACGAAAAATCGGCCAAAGGAAAGGTGAGAAATGAAATAGGGTCGAGGTCTATAAATAGAATTCTGGACATTACGTACATTATGCAGTTAACCTTACGTACGTAACAAACTTAACGTACGTTATACCCTAACTATAGCGTACGTAGTCGTCTGACCAGGACTCACTGGCCTGATTTCGCCATTTCCTTACGTACGTAGTCACAAGGGTTTTACGTACGTAATATCCATGTCCTTAGCGTACGTAAAACATGCACCATAGCGTATGTAACACCTATGTCCAGGTTCACGCGGAAATCACACGGATCTTCCCTGGCTCCTTCCTCGGCCCCCACACGCCGACCCTTATCCGATCCCAAGTTGACTTAACTTACGTACGTTAATCACCTTAGATAACGTACGTAATACTGCAGTCTTAACGCACGTTATGGACGTCTGATAACGTACGTTAACACGTGCAGAAACATGCATGCAAAATACTGGAGATACCAAAACGTAAGAATACGAAATACGGGAAACCAACCTCCGAATAATAACATCACAAAGTTGATTCTAACAAGATAAATATACAATAATTATCCGGGCATTACAAAATACATCTGCAAAGAATAAAGTAATTGAAATAATAGTAATAACCAAGACTTTTTTCGTTAGTTGGTTTAAGATTATAATAATCTTGCAAGCTGCTCGGGGCGGGAGAGATTTTTTCTTTTGAATAAGCTTTTATTTTCAGTGATGGAAATGAATCAAATATATCGGAATATCTACGATTTGATGCAGACTGATGAGAGCTGCTTGACCTGCAAGCCGATATCAAAATAAGCCACTTAGTAAAATCTGTTGGGTTATTTGGGCGTAATGGAAAGGTTGACTTCAAAAAGTAAGTCTGGATTATAGGACACTAGGGATAAGAACCTCTAATTATGGTTGGCCTAAAAACTCAGAACATACGTGTATAACCCTCTCAAACTAAGGTATTGGCATCATTAAAAATATGAATTCAGCTCTAATAAGTAATGATGTAAAATTAGAAGTAATATAGTCAATCTTAGGGACACATTGGTGCATGTGATCATGTTAGAAAGCTAAACTATGTAACTATTCTATGTATATGACCATCATTTAGCATTTCTTTATGTAAGACTACAACTATCTCAACCAAAACACCTAAACTACAACTAATTCTCTGCAATGCATGGTTATTAAATACAACTTCTATGCTCCAACAAGCCAGAAAGTAATGTAGTTCCCCACATATAATTTCGCACCGAAAGCCAAAAAGGGCAGTTTAATGAGGATATCATGTGAGTAAGAAACAAGTCAACAACACAGTTCGACCAAGAGTAATTGCATTCTAACAAGTGAAGAGGGATATCCACCGATCAGTTTCTTCTTTCATTGAGTATCATGTTTATGCAGAAAGCACATAGTCGATTTTAACAAAGATTCTCATAACTTGTTTACTAAAGTATCATAAAAATATGGCACAAATATACCATTTCTGGTGAATAACTTTTTTCAACAAGATATAATTAGGAACTTCAAATATGAATATAATAAAATAGATATGGTAGATATGAGAATGAGAGTATAAGTACCGTGAAGGAGTTTCATGTCCATTGCACAAGATGGGGGAAGGAGGGTGCCTTCCCGGCAATGGTATTTGGATAGTCTTAAGAGCAAACATTTGGAGATCCATCACCAACCCATTTAGCTTCTTTATGTCTGCCACCTAACACGCCCCCCAAACAAAATTACACAGAGGCATAAATAGAAGAGTACAAGCTATCTCATAGCTCAGACAAAATATTAATTAAAGAATCAACATAATATGCAATAATAAATGCTTGAGTTTTGGAGGTTAAGAGTACACCAAATCAACACTATATACAAATTATTCTTATGAGTGAGGGAACTGCAGAATCAGCTCCAAGAATGGACAGAGTGGGCAAATCAGAAGGTGATACAAGCTGCAAGGAGACTCGGGAAGGACATATCCGAGCTCAAGACACTCAGACAAGAGAAGGAGGAAGTCGAGAGGCTGAAGAGAGAGAAGCAGACATTGGAGGAGAACACGATGAAGAAGCTTTCGGAGATGGAGAATGCTCTGTGCAAAGCTAGTGGCCAGGTGGAGAGAGCTAACACTGCTGTTCGGAGGCTTGAAGTTGAGAATGCTGCTTTAAGAACAGAAAATAGGGTTTGAGAATGGGACGTGAATCGGGTGTTGTATTGGATTAGACTAGGTGTGAGGCATAATATGGACCCAATGAGATTAATGGGCTTATGGGCTAATTGAATCTGATTTAGAGATATTAAGTGTATTAGTTGAGTGGTAATTATTATAAATATTAAAGTTGTATGAACTTTTAATTATTTTCATTTCTAAAATTTTTAAATTTATTAATTTTAATCCGAAAATTTTTTAAGTAAAAAACTATATGTGCTCTTATAAAAATCCGTTATAAAATAATCAAACAAATTTAAATAATTTATTTTGTTTTAGTGTGAAATTTAAATTTGACGACATTTTTTAAAATATATTTAAAATATTTTTCGTAACTATTAAGATAATTTAGTCTATTGCAACGCTTTAAGTTCACGTATAATCCAACACTTTAGGTTGGTGTTGCATTAACGTCTTTTGCAACAGTGCATTCTCGTCTAATGCAACACTAATTGAGTAGTATTGCAAAAGACCAAAGATCAGAGGGATATTGCAATACTTTTCCTTGCAACACTCACTACTACAAATATGACCTTTAATGACAGAAATTTTATGACGTTTTGCCAAAAACGTCATTGTAACGTATTTCCATGACGTTTCTAGCAGCAAACGTCATGGATGTAAAATATGGAACAACCATATGAAATTTTGTGAACATCATGGTTTCTTCGAGATTCATGATGTTTTTTTCCTGTCATATTTATTTATCAATAACACTTTTAAAATGTCATGATTTACATGTAGCATGACATTTTAAAAAATATCATGTAATAGTTTTCGATGACAGTTTTAAAGTGTCAAGAAATAGTTTATCGCTAATGACAATTTATTACTATCATTAAAAGTTTGATCCCAAATTAGTCCAAGGAAAATTCCCCGTATGACTTCCTCTCCTCCCACTCATTTTGTTTTCCTTCTCTCCCTTTCTGAAACCCTAGCCGCTCTCTCCCTCTCTCTCACTTCTTCTCGCCATCTCCCAATTGCACGGTCCTCTCTCCTAATTTCTCACTTCTCTCTCTCACACTTCTCCTCGTCGTTGTCTCCCAATTTCACGGTCTCACCAACATCCAGACGTTTGCTTCAGAGCCGCGACCATGGACATCGGGTTCAAATCAGCGTCCATCGACTTCTCACGTCAGATTCATATTGTCGCCGCAACATCCACCGTGAGTTATCCAACTTTCTTTATTTGTCATTTCAAGTGTAGCTGTGCAATTAGATTATGGTTTATAATCTGATTACCCATGCCTAAGTCTGCGATTACCCAGTTTTCAGGGATTTGTTCTTAGCTGGTATCCCTGTGAAATCTAACACCAAAATGGTCTATATACTTTAGCGTTTTTTCCTCATGCACCAAATAGTGTGTCAAGGTAAAAGAATAATGAGTGAAAGTTTTAGTACTACTATTAATGTAGAACATCTCAAACATGCATTTCATTAGCTTTTTTATTCTGTGAGAATTGTACGTTTTACTGGCAAGTCTGTTTTGGCACCATCTATCAGTTTTGTTGTAAAGGTTTGATAAACTTTAAAAAAAACAAAAAGATCTTATAATATTTCCGTAATAAGACAATAGAAGCTAATACGCTTTTTCTAAAAATGGTGGGAGATCAGAAATTCTTCTCAAAGTATTATCTTATTTCATCAACCTCCTCTAGTTTTGACCATTTCAATTACAATACCATAGTTACTGACATCATAAAACCCCTAGCATTATAAAGGCTTCTTTCTACTTCTATGAAGATGTATTTTTGTTTCCTTTCGCATTTAATGTTCCATTCCCTTGTCAGGTTGGGCGTTTGCTGATTCTGTACTCCATAGGTTGGCTCCCCTTTGGGTTGGTGCTAGAGGTTTGGAATTCACTTGGGTTTACATTTTGCATGGTCTTGAAGCAAATGCTAATTTGGTATGAGATTTAATATTTTTCTTGCCGGATATAATAAATTAGACTTTTACTTCGAACAAATAGTTTTGGGTTCATCAGAAAGAACACCCCTGAGATTTAGTCCAATTACCAAAAAAAAATGTTTTTAAAAATCAACAAATCCCTGAAAACTGGGTAATACCAGATAAAGAATAAAGAAAGTTGGATAACTCATGCTGAAAACTGTGCAATTAGCTGTGCACTTGCCAGCTGTATTCCTGACAATACCAGATTTACTACTATCATTTTTCATGCTTATTTGGATTAACACTATCATTTTAGTTGATTTAAAACTGGTTGTTATATATGTAAATACCAGCTATCTTTATTCAAAAAAAAGGATGTGAAGAGTCTTTAATAAAGACTTTGGAGAAAAAAGGCTGTAAAGAGTTTATTAAAAAAAAGACCGTGAAAAGTCTTTAATAAAGACTTGGAGAAACTTTCAGAACTCAAAAATTAGATTGAAACCTTTCATATTGCTTTCTTGAAATGGTTTAAATTTTTTTGCTGAATGTTTGAAATTGTTTATTGTTGTTTTCATATTATGTTAAATCGATTGTTCAATACACCTTACTCCTCAAATCCACCTTATACTCTAGTGTTTAATCCACTTGAACGTGGAACCAATGTTCTAATGTTCAAAGCTAGAACACTATAAACGTATTATACTTAGTATTGAACCATATAAAGTTCTGCCTCAACAAGTATGTGAAGAGGTTCGTTAAGGTGCTCGTATCCTGGTTTCCCTCTCATCATCTCTTCCTTCACATCAAAAAGTTTAAAATATTCATATTAGTAATAAGTGTAAAAAACACATCACCTTAATCAAGGTGCAATAAGTGTAAACAGATACTATAATATACAGGAGGCCTTCTAGCAAAGGAGAAATTTCAAACCAAAACTTGGATGTTACAGCTCCATTTAAAGAACAAAAAATAGTAGTAATAATATTAATCGCAAGAAATTTAAGTACACATGCTACCATGAAACGGAAATGACTAGTGAATCAATCTTGTACCAGTAGGTTCACTCGACCACCCTTCACGTTTTAAGGGCAAATATGAAATTATGTGCATTTTATAAATAGTGCACGCAAACTTCCAAATCGCTACTACAATTTTTTCTTTCTTAGATGAAAGATAATAAAATGATAACAAACTTCTAAAAAGTTCTGGCCCTTTTAAGATGGATGTATTTCATCGTATACATTTATGGCAAAAGCAACATCAGAATTACCCTTGCTGGATCCTTGATACTGCCACGCCCTCTAATTAGAACACGACAGTCAGTTGTTGCTTCCACACACTTCAGTGAATTCCCTCTAGGACCAAGGATCCGACCAACAAAATTAAACTGCATAAGATAGGAAAAAATAATAAGTATGAGAAATAAGATGTGGCAACTAAAAAATACACTTTGAAGAAAATTAGTACATTGGGATAACGATCAACTGGAATGTCAACCCTGATTGTTCTCTTGACTATGAGACCTGACGAACTACCTTGGGATGCAAGCCAGCTTGGCGCAGAAGAGGGTTGCATCAAACCTGACTTCTGCACATTATCCCACGTATAGGACAATAAAACATTAAGAATGGTGAAAAGGTTTTCCCCTTCTTCGTGTGTGTTTTCCAACATTTAACGTCTCAAGTTTAGCATAAAATTGAGAAATTCTCATAAACATCTTAAACAGTCTCAGGAGGAAACCTGCAAGGAAAACAGATGATACAATATATCTAAGGCATGCCGACAAAAGCAAAAGACAATGTTGAGACAATAGGTCGAAAAAGAATCTAAAACAGCATAACGCATTACCATTGATGAATATCCACACTCAGACAGCACCATGTTTTATCTCAAGTGAGAGTATTTACAGTTCTTTGTGGGCAGGAAAACAGAGAGAAAGTTTGTCAGAAGCAAACCACTGACTCAATTGTCCAACGAAATTTATATGTCAGTAGCATACAATTATGCAAGCATAAAATTCTCGTGCCGCCTAAAGATAAATATCCAATGAGCCCAAATATCCTAAAATCCATCATTGATTATTTGTTTCTTTTTCCAAACATTCGTGTTCCCCTTAACCATATTATCTACATCAACTAAACTCTAACCCCTAAACCGAGACAAGTTAACTGAGATGTTTAGAGTTTATAATTAGGAAAACTTCGCTCGAGCCTGGGAATTCATTGATGCCTTTGGACATGGTAATCATCATCATCATCATTATCATACCAACTATGTTGGGGTTGGTGGATGAAGATTATAGTGCCTTTGGACATGGTAAACATTGTCACAAATTAAATCTCGGGCAAATTGGTGCCTCTGTGATCTGAATATACTACGTATTGAACCAGCCTATGCTATCTATATATATAACTGTATTTATATTAAGGATGAAACCATATCTACATATACTAAGTATTATCGAACCAGCACATCCTATCAATACTAAGTATTAAATTAGCCTTACTATCTATACTAAGTATTGAATTGAACTATCCTATTCTATGTATTGAACCAATTATAAATAAAACTATAACACCTAACAAATTAGTTTTATTTGGGAAGTTCAATTGACTTGATCATAGCTTTCAATAATATTTGGTTTATTGATATTGTTGTTCTGGTTTATGATATTTTGTGTAACTTATAGAAACTGAAATTCCAAATTTTATGAGAGGATTGATATTGATCTGCCAATTTACGAGTAAGGAGTAAGAAGTTGTATTGCTCTAAGAACTTGCTGACTGAATTGGTATTACTCTTATCTCTTTTTTTTTCTTGTTGTTGCTTTGTTATGGGAACTTGTTATGTTTTTTCATATTTGATGCTACTACTTTTTCTTAAGTTGTATATAGTCAATGGTGCTGCTGATTGGTTTTTTATTTATACAAATAGTGGATACTAATTAGATACTTATGAATTTATAATTATATTATTTGTTGAAATTATCTTGTTGGGTCTGTTTTTGAAGTTTTTAGTTCTAATAAAGTTATTCAATAATTTCTAGATATATTGCTTTACAGTTTATTATGGACAAAAGCTGGATTGATTGAGATAGAAACAGTCCATAGTACCAAGATAAAGTGAGAGAATTTATTATGAACTCTAAGAGATATGCAAGGAATCCTGACATGATTAGATGCCCTTGTGTTATTTGTGGAAATTGTAGTCCACAATGTGATGATGTTCTGTTATTACATTTGACTAAGTATGGCTTTGATCCTATGTACAATGTTTGGGTTGCTCATGGTGAACATAGTACAGTAGAAAGATCCGCAAGGATCGATCACTGCCCAATGTCACCTCATATTGATGAGGATGAGGATCAGGATGGGGATGGGGATGGGGATGGGGATTCTGAAATGTTAGAAGTACTTCAGATGTATGAAGATGCTTTTTTTCAGTCACGTAGTTGTAATACCCCGAGATATTCAGAGTAATTACAGCGCCGTAAACCATTTAAGTAAGGATTTACAAGGCTAATTAAAAGAAATGTAAATAAAATCCAATCGTACAACTGAAGTTTGAAATACAGAACTGGTTTGACTGATCCAAGGAGTTAACGTATACAACCATATCGAAAATGACATTATTAAAACACACGTACTCGAGTACTAAAGTGAACCAAGAAGACAATCACAATAACAATAAACATCAACCACATCACTGAGCCATTTCATCGTCTCCGCCGACCGTGGTTGCTTCCCGCTCCTCGGCTACCCGAACATCAAAACAATGTCCACCCCAAGGGGTTAGCAAAACAATGCTAGTACAAGTATCATAATACATAAATCATCGGCATCATAAAACATGCAAACGGACTTCCGTCACGGAATCCAACGATGCGAATCCTCACGATTCCATCAACACAAGACAGGTAATCCAAATGATCCAGCCCTTGGTATAGATCCCCATGATGATCCCGTCGGACCAACGCATGGTGGAAAACCCGTCCAGCCGATCCGGCGCCTCAAAGATAGATCCCCATGATGATCCCGTCGGACCAACGCATGGTGGACATTCGATCCAGCGCCCTCAGCATAGATCCTCATGATCCCCTCGGATCATTTATACCATAAATCAATCAATTATGCATACATATATGCATTTCAATATGTTCATCAATACGAACAATTAACAACGAATACCACGAGAAATTACAGAAATACATCTCATATTCGACAACATGAACAAAACCATAAGCATGATCAACATTCCAATATAAATCGAACTCGACATATGATACTTGCCTCGAAAATGGCAAGAATGGAAATACTCCAATAAATGACATGCGTCCGTATGTCACCGCCCCTCAATCGTCCCCTATGCAAGGCTCGGACCTAAGAAATAATAAAGAATTCCTTTCATGTTGTACGAATATCTAACAATCCGGTTTACGGCCGAAAGCTCTAAAAATGAATTCTGCCTGGACTGCTTAGCGTGCGCTACGTACTCAACGTAACGTGCGCTAAGCCTGCACGTTAACTTACGCAACTAATCAAGTCTAGCGTACGCTAGCTGTGTACTGACAGCCCTTTTTGATCAGCCGACTGTCCTGCCTGATGACATAATGTACGTTACGTACCAAACGTAGCGCACGTTATTCATTCCCGATAGCGCACGTTAATATGCCTATCTTAGCGTGCGCTAACTACGTATGGCAGTTTACTACTGGACAGAAACTTGAGCTAAAGGTGATGAAACTCATGAAATCTTCAGTGTTAATACAAGCCATCTCAGTGTATATCATGCTCATATGGTTTGTGAAAGACTTTCTACGGATTAAACGACTACAAGATACAAGGGTACGTATAATCATCACAACACCATAATTCATCTTTGATCTTCAAGAAACATCCTAAGTCCAATCCATTTCATGTCCCAAACGTATGATTCTATCATGTCAAAACATAAGAACTTGATACTCTCCCCATACTGGTCATAAACAGTTTTGAAGATACATGAATATGTTTAGGAGTCCAACACTAAAAAGGTTCAAAGGATTATACGATGAATAAGTGCCGATACGTCAAAATATCTTCCTAACACATGATGTTCGACTACTAACGAATTTAACTGACTAGATAATCATGATCAAAACGTCCTTTAGAACACTACTAATATTGGTGAAGAATCACCTACCTCAAAGTAGTGAAGAACAAGGAGGAAATCGAAGCAAATCCAACGTTGAAGGCTTGAACACCAATCTTCAATGATCTACAATCTTAAACACGATCTAGGATGCTAATATGAAGTGTTTAGGATGTAGGGAGTAATACTCTAAGTATAAGGATTCGGATGTGGGAAGAGAAAGGACTGAAAATACGAAAAGGATGCTGTCCTATTTATAGGAAATGGTTATTAGCGCGCGCTAGTCCATACTCGTAGCGTGCGCTAACGGCTTACTGACTTCACTGTACTCAGCACTTAGCGTGCGCTATCTCATGTCAGTAGCGTGCGCTAAGGCGTTGACTTGGCTTTTCCCGAAATCCGTCCAGGTTCATCCCGACACAATCCGACCAAGATCCCCGGCCTGATCTCACCTACCACACGTCTCAATCATATTGACCACGTATAGCGTGCGCTAATGTTCCTTTGTAGCGTGCGCTATGGATCCATGTTAGCGTACGCTAAACATAGACGATAGCGTGCGCTACATGCGCAGAATCACAAATCTTAAATCACATTCATGAAATCATACGCTCAACAACAACGGACTATGAGATACGGAGAATAATACTCAGATTAAAGTGCAACAATTACAATATCACAAGTTCCAAATACATATCAGAAATCTCGGGTATTACATCCTTCCTCCCTAAAAAGAAGTTTCGTCCCGAAACTTAAGATGAAAACAACTCTGGATATCTAGCCTTCATACTGTCCTCTGTTTCCCAAGTGGCCTCTTCAGCTCCATGTCGTGACCATTGAACTTTAACCAAGTGTATTGGTTTATTCCTCAATTGTTTGATCCGACTCTCAAGTATCTTGATTGGTCTCTCTTCGAAGGTACTGTCATTAGCTATCTCGATCTCGTCAAAATCAATGACGTGACTGGGGTCTGGTACATACTTCCGCAATTAGGATACGTGAAACACACTGTGAACGTGACTCAGCGATGGCGGTAAGGCCAACCTGTATGCTAAATCTCCAACTCTCTCGAGGATCTCAAATGGCCCGATGTATCTCGGACTTAGCTTACCTCTCCTCCCAAAACGGAAAATCCCTCGTGTAGGAGACACCTTCAATAGTACATGGTCCCCAATGTCGAACTCTAGAGGGCGACGACGTACATCTGCATAAGACTTCTGTCGACTCTGGGCAGTCAACAGTCTTTCTTGAATCAAAGCTATCTTCTCTTGAGTCTGAACTATCAATTCCGGTTCCGTCCCGATCAAGTCCGAAGAATCATCCCAGCACAGGGGTGATCGACATCTTCTCCCGTACAAAGCTTCAAATGGTGCCATCTTAATAGAAGCATGCCAACTATTATTGTAGGTGAATTCAATCAATGGCAAATGAATTTCCCAATCAGTTGACCAATCCAAAGCACAAGCTCTAAGTATGTCTTCTACTGTTTGTATAGTCCTTTTGGACTGACCGTCCGTTTGAGGATGATAGGCCGTGCTAAAGTTGAGCTCAGTCCCCAAAGCCCTATGAACTGCCTTCCAGAAGTGCGACACGAAGCGACCATCTCGATCCGAAATAATGGTCTTCGGCATCCCATGCAATCTGACTATCACCGTAATAAATACCCGCGCCAATCTCTCGGGTCCCCATGAATCTTTAATTCCTAGGAAATGAGCCGACTTGGTTAGTCGATCAACTATAACCCAAATCATGTTCATTCCCGTTCTAGTCCTTGGCATACTAGTGATGAAATCCATCGAGATATCCTCCCACTTCCACTCAGGGATCGGAAGCGGCTTTAACATTCCGGCAGGTCGCTGATGTTCAATCTTAACCTGCTGACAAGTCAAACACTTCGAAACGTACTCTGCTACGTCCTTCTTCATATTCCCCCACCAGAAGTTTTATTTTAGATCCTTATACATCTTACTGCTGCCTGGGTGAATAGAATAGGGCGCGCTATGAGCTTCCTTCAGAATTGTCCGTCTCAAATCATCATCATCGGGAACGCAAAGTCGACTTTGAAATCTCAGAACTCCATCATCTTGTATCACGAATCCTAGGGCCTTTCCTTTCTTTACTTCGTCACATAACCGAAAGATCAGAGAATCGTTCAACTACTTAGATTTGATCTCCTCGACTAGTGATGAAGTCAGTTCCATCACATATAGTTGCCCTTGGATTTCTGGTGCCCATACTTCAATCCCTTCGCGGATCGGGCCTCGCCGAATCCGGTTTGGGATGTAAGTGCTTCCAACACTCAAGAGAAACAGTTTATGGCTCAAAGCATCGGCTAATACGTTTGCTTTCCTGATGATAGAGAATCTCCAAGTCGTAATCCTTGATCAATTCCACCACCTTCTACGCCTCATGTTTAATTCTTTACGATCGAAAATGTACTTGAGGCTCTTATGGTCTCAGAAGATCTGGCAACGAGTGCCGTACAAATAATGTCGCCAAATTTTCAATGCAAAGACTACAGCTGCTAGCTCCAGATCATGAGTCGGGTAATTAACCTCGTACGGTTTCAATTGCCGAGAAGCATAGGCAATCACCTTATCCTTCTGCATCAACACACAACCTGCACTCGATTTGAAGCGCCAGTATACCATGAATCCATCGCCCTCTCGTAGCGCTAATATAGGTGTCGTCGGTCTCCTCTTAGGTTCACAAACCCGGCTGCACTTCTCATCCCACGTGAACTTTTGAGTTTTCAGAATTGGTGAGTGAGCGGACGAGCAATTTTGGAAAATCCCTCTACAAAACGGCGGTAATATCCAGCAAGTCCTAAGAAGCTTCGGACTTCTTTCACGTTATTAGGGGCTTCCCATTCCAAGATTGCTTCGACTTTCTTTGGGTCCACCTGAACTCCGTCAGCTGATATCACATGCCCAAGGAAAGTTACTTCCCTAAGCCAGAACTCGCATTTGGAAAGCTTTGCATACAGCTGTTCCTTCCTCAAGGTGCTCAAAACCACACGCAAGTGTTCGGCATGCTCCTCTGTGTCCTTTGAATATATCAAAATGTCGTCAATGAAGACGACCACAAACTTGTCCAATCATTCTAAGAATACCCGATTCATTAATTGCATGAATACCGCAGGAGCATTGGTAAGTCCAAATGGCATCACTACGAATTCATAATGCCCGTACCGGGACCTGAAAGCAGACTTTGGTATATCCGATTCCTTAATTCTCAACTGATGGTATCCTGATCGCAAGTCAATCTTCGAAAATACCCTTTCCCCTTGCAGTTGATCAAACAAGTCGTCGATCCAAGGAATAGGATACTTATTCTTGATCGTCATCTTGTTGAGCTCCCTGTAATCAATACACAGTCGGAGGGATCCGTCTTTCTTCCGGACAAAGAGAACGGGCGCTCCCCACGGATAAACGCTAGGTTGAATATAACCCTTCTATGACAATTCCTCCAGTTGCTTCTTGAGTTCATACATCTCGGTTGGCGCCATGCGGTATGGTGCTCTGGAAATAGGAGCGGCTCCAGGCTCTAATTCGATAGTGAATTCCACCTCTCTCTGCGGAGGTAACCCAGGTAGTTCGTCAGGAAATACATCGGAGAATTCATTCACAACTGGAATCGATGAGATCTCTATTCCTTCCTCTTTCCTCATGGCATAGCACCAAATTCCATGACATCCCTGCCTCAGTAATTTCACGGCTTTCATTGCTTTGATCAATTTTCCCGAGCTTCCCGGTCTCCATCCTCGGAATAAGTGTTCAGATCCGTCGTCAGCAATGATAGAAATAACTCTCTTTCGGTAATTCAGAATAGCTCCATAATGGTTGAGCCAATCGTCTCCGAGAATTAAATCGTCACCGTAGATGTCGACTACAATAAGATTCGATAGCCAATCTCTCCCTCCTATAGACACTGAAAAATCCCTAGCTTCTAGGGTTCCCACAATTTTCCCTCCGCTCGGTAAGCCCACAACATAAGGTTCACAATTATACAAGCACGAGATTTTCAAACGATTAACACAGTTCAAAGATATAAAAGAATGCGTAGCTCCTGAATCGAACAAGACACTAACTGGTTGCAAAAGGATCTGAATCGTACCTGATGCAACAGCTGTGTTTTGATCATCCTTTTTCATCTCGTAAATACGCGGAGGAACGGACCCGGCGCTGGATGCCTCTCTTTTCCCAACATTCTGTTGTGGGAAACCGCTCTGCTGCGTCTGGTTTACACTAGTGTCCTTCGGAACCAGTACAGGAGTGCGAGTGCCAAAATATCTAGTCGCATTCCCACAAAATGTTGCGCGATGTCCTTCCTGTCCACACTCGAAACAAGTCACAGCAGGCGCGAAACAGTCACATCGAATATGTCCCGCTTTGCCACAGTTATAACATTTCTTCCCTGCGTATGAAACAGTTGGTGCTGCCCGGAACTTCTTTCCACCTCGAGAAGGATGCGGAGGCCTCCTGGATGAATGAAAAGAGGACTGACTCCTGCGAGGCCCTCTACTCTTATTCTCCGTGAAGTTGCCAGACACCTTCTGTTTCTTTGCTTCCGTCGATTTCTCTACTGCTGCCTCCTTCATATCATAGGCCAACGCCTTGTCTTGATACTGTCGCAAAGTGGTACATTCAAATCCGGACATATATTGCTGAATTTCCGGCTTCATTCGCATGTCAAAATGGAAAATCCTCTCTGCCTCGGTCCTGACCAAGTGACGCACATAAGTCAGCTGGTGATTAAAGGTCTTAATCACGTCCGTCACAGATGCTTCTGAATTTTGTGGTGAGAAAAACTCCCGAACTCGGGCCTCTCTAACTGGGTGAGGACAATACTGCGCTTCCATCATCAATTTGAACTCCTTCCAGTCAACATTATGCCCCTCAGGTCGAATGGCCTCCCACCAGTCGAAAGCCTCCCCCGTCAGAAGATACTGGGCGACCGGAACCTTTCTGTCGTTGGGACAGTTAATCCCCACAAAAATCTTCTCTAACTCCTTCAGCCAGTGATCCCAAGAAAGCGTCTCAGCAGAACCGTCAAATTTCGGAGGATGCAATTTGATCACCTCAGTGAGCCATTTATCTCCCCGATTATCCACGTTATGATGCTGTCCCATCGCCGTCTGCATGCGATCCACAACTTGAGCAAACTGGTTTATCTGAGTAACCACCTGTTGAAGCACTCCCGGCACGTTAGGATATGCATCATTATTTGCTGATCCCTGTTGTCCCCCGGAATGGGAATCCATTCGGCTAGCGGTTATTTCTGGGGTAGACACCGAATCTTCTTGTCTCGCGTTTCCACATCCGCGTCCACGACCGTGTCCGCGCCCACGACCTCCTCTCAACATACTGTAACCACAAATACTCAATATCCAGGGCAAACTTTCTAAAAGTACATCCATCAATGTTCACAAACATGAATTAAATAAAACGGTAGTATTTGAGGTTTAGGAAACTTACAACCATGGTCCACACGACGATGCTGGCTCAGCAGTGATGTTACGAACGACCAATAATCAAATAACGTAAACAGACCCAACTAACCCGACTGCCAAGATATCCATGAATCTTAGCTACGATACCATATTCTGTAACACTCCGAGATATTCAGAGTAATTACAGCGTCGTAAACCCTTTAAGTAAGGATTTACAAGGCTAATTAAAAGAAATGTAAATAAAATCCAATCGTACAACTGAAGTTTGAAATACAGAACTGGTTTGACCGATCCAAGGAGTTAACTTATACAACCATATCGAAAATGACATTATTAAAACACACGTACTCGAGTACTAAAGTGAACCAAGAAGACAATCACAATAACAATAAACATCAACCACATCACTGAGCCATTTCATCGTCTCCGTTTGCATCGGTGGTTGCTTCCCCGCTCCTCGGCTACCTGAACATCAAAACAATGTCCACCCCCGAAGGGGTTAGCAAAACAATGCTAGTACAAGTATCATAATACATAAATCATCAGTGCATCATAAAACATGCAAAACGGACTTCCGTCACCGGAATCCAACTATGCGAATCCTCACGATTCCATCAACACAGTACAGGGTAATCCAGCGATCCAGCGCCCTTTGTATAGATCCCCATGATGATCCCGTCGGACCAACGCATGGTGGAAAACCCGTCCAGCGATCCAGCGCCCTCAGCATAGATCCCCATGATGATTTCGTCGGACCAACGCATGGTGGACATTCGATCCAGCGCCCTCAGCATAGATCCTCATGATCCCCTCGGATCATTTATACCATAAATCAATCAATTATGCATACATATATGCATTTCAATATGTTCATCAATACGAATAATTAACAACGAATACCACGAGAAATTACAGAAATACATCTCATATTCGACAACATGAACAAAACCATAAGCATGATCAACATTCCAATATAAATCGAACTCGACATATGATACTTGCCTCGAAAATGGCAAGAATGGAAATACTCCAATAAATGACACGCGTCCGTATGTCACCGCCCCTCGATCGTCCCCTATGCAAGGCTCGGACCTAAGAAATAATAAATAATTCCTTTCATGTCGCACGAATATCTAACAATCCGGTTTATGGCCGAAAGCTCTAAAAATGAATTCTGCCTGGACTGCTTAGCGTGCGCTACGTACTCAACGTAACGTGCGCTAAGCCTGCACGTTAACGTACGCAATCAAGTCTAGCGTACGCTAGCTGTGTACTGACATCCCTTTCTGATCAGTCGACTGTCCTGCCTGATGACATAACGTACGTTACGTACCAAACGTAGCACACGTTATTCATTCCCGATAGCGCACGTTAATATGCCTATCTTAGCGTGCGCTAACTACGTATGGCAGTTTACTACTGGACAGAAACTTGAGCTAAAGGTGATGAAACTCATGAAATCTTCAGTGTTAATATAAGCCATCTCAGTGTATATCATGCTCATACGGTTTGTGAAAGACTTTCTACGGATTAAACGACTACAAGATACAAGGGTACGTATAATCATCACAACACCATAATTCATCTTTGATCTTCAAGAAACATCCTAAGTCCAATCCATTTCATGTCCCAAACGTATGATTCTATCATGTTAAAACATAAGAACTTGATACTCTCCCCATACTGGTCATAAACAGTTTTGAAGATACATGAATATGTTTAGGAGTCCAACACTATAAAGGTTCAAAGGATTATACGATGAATAAGTGCCGATACATCAAAATATCTTCCTAACACATGATGTTCGACTACTAACGAATTTAACTGACTAGATAATCATGATCAAAACGTCCTTTAGAAGACTACTAATATTGGTGAAGAATCACCTACCTCAAAGTAGTGAAGAACAAGGAGGAAATCAAAGCAAATCCAACGTCGAAGGCTTGAACACTAATCCTCAATGATCTACAATCTTCAACACGAGCTAGGATGCTGATATGAAGTGTTTAGGATGTAGAGAGTAATACTCTAAGTATAAGGATTCGGATGTGGGAAGAGAAAGGACTGAAAATACGAAAAGGATGCTGTCCTATTTATAGGAAATGGTTATTAGCGCGCGCTAGTCCATACTCGTAGCGTGCGCTAACGGCTTACTGACTTCACTGTACTCAGCACTTAGCGTGCGCTATCTCATGTCAGTAGCGTGCGCTAAGGTGTTGACTTGGCTTTTCCCGAAAGCCGTCCAGGTTCATCCCGACACAATCCGACCAAGATCCCCGGCCTGATCTCACCTACCACACGTCTCAATCATATTGACCACGTATAGCGTGCGATAATGTTCCTTTGTAGCGTGCGCTATGGATCCATGTTAGCGTACGCTACACATAGACGATAGCGTGCGCTACATGCGCAGAATCACAAATCTTAAATCACATTCATGAAATCATAAGCTCAACAACACCGGACTATGAGATACGGAGAATAATACTCAGATTAAAGTGCAACAATTACAATATCACAAGTTCCAAATACATATCATAAATCTCGGGTATTACAGTAGTGAAGGTCAAACCCCTAGTTTAAGCAGCTTAGATGATAAGTGCCAAAAGAAGATTGAAGAAGCTGAAGTTCCACTATACCCTGGTTGCACTAAGTACACAAAACTATTAGCCACCTTAAATTTGTACAAGTTGAAAGCTTCATATGGTCTGTCCAATAGTGGCTTTGATAGCATCTTGAAAGAATTCAAGAATATGCTGCCGGATGGAAATAGTTTTCCCGAGTCATTGCATGCAGTAAAAAAACACTAAAAGAGTTTGATTTAGGGTATGAGAAGATTGATGCATGCATCAATGATTGTATTCTGTTTAGGTGAGATGATTATAAGGATCTTGATGAATGCCCAAAATGTCACTCTTCTAGGTGGAAAGTCAACCCTCGTACTAAAAAAATAAAAGTAGGAGTTTCATCGAAAGTTTTGCGCTACTTTCCTATACTTCCAAGACTTCAACGGATGTTTCTCCGAGCAGACATGAGTGAGAAGCTTACATGGCACTCTACTCATCACAGTCAAGATGACAAAATGCATCATCCAGTTGACTCAATTGCTTGGAGTACAGTAGACAGAAAGTGGCCTTCATTTGCAGCTGAACCAAGAAACCTTAAGTTTGGACTTGCAACGGATGGGTTTAATCCGTTTAGTAATCTAAGCTCTGCACACAGTACTTGGCCAGTAATTATCGTCATCTATAATCTTCCACCAAGTGTGTGTATGTCTTCTGAAAAATTGCTCTTAAGCTTACTAATTCCAGGCCCTTACCAACCCGGTAATGACATTGACGTATATTTGCAGCCACTTATTGATGACTTAAAAAAATTATGGGATGGTGTTTCTATGTATGATGCCTATACAAAATCCTGTTTCATTCTTAGAGCTATATTGCTTTGGACCATTAATGATTTTCCAGCTTATGGAAATTTAGCCGGGTTAACCACAAAAGGAGAATTTGCTTGTCCTATATGTGGTCCTGAAACTTGCTCACAATGGATACCACTTGCAAAAAAAACTGTTTACATGGATCATAGACGATTTCTTCCATCAAACCATGTCTTTCGCTCTAAACATAAGTGGTTTAATGGAAGAAAAGAGAAGAGGATGCGGCCAAAATTATTCACAGGGAGACGTAGAGTTCTAGCTTTAGCCGGGTTCACAAATGAGTGGGGGAAAAATAGGGGAAAAACAAAGACACTTAAAAAAGGTGACCCTGCTAAGTTATTAAAGAAGAAGTCCCTTCTCTATGAGTTTCCTTATTGGGAGGTCAGTATCTTTATTTTAGTCTTTGTCAATAATTAAACTTGTAACATGAATGTTTTTTGTTGGCTGATTATATGTTTCACATGGTATTTACATCGTTTGCTGGTTTACAATAGGAACTGGTTTTGCATGAGAATCTGGACGTAATGCATATTGAAAAGAATGTATCTGAAAAACTCTTAGATGCAATCTTAGATGTGAAGGGTAGATCTGAATTTGGGGGAGAGTCTCGTAGAGATCTAGAGTTACAAGAACTTTTGGGAGAAGTTCCAGTAGCACAAAGAAACGACAAGCTTAATAGTTCAGAACCTTACACTTTAACAAAAGATGAGAAATTAAAATTTCTTTGGAGGCTGTTCATGCAAACTTTTCCCGATGGCTACTGCTCTAATATAGGAAACTGTATCAAGATGAAAAAACAAAAAATTCTGGGACTTAAGTCTCATGATCATCATGTCTTGATGCAACAACTTTTGTCTGTTGCCGTGAAGGGGCTTTTACCTAGGGGACTTAGAACAGTAATATTTCATCTCTCTTCGTTTTTTCATGAGCTATGTCAAAGAGTCCTAGATAAAAGAAGATTGGAAGAGCTTGAAGATGAGATTATTGATTCTGTGTGTTTGTTGGAGCGGTACTTCCCTCCATCATTTTTTGATATTATGATTCACCTAACCATTCACATAGCAAGAGAAGCTAAATTATGTGGTCCAATGCACTTTCGTTGGATGTACCCTTTTGAGAGGTACATAAATACTTTAGCCCTACCTAGTTTATGTGTTGTTTCCTCATATTTTAGTTTTCTGTAACTTTGTCTTTATTTAATTTATGTTTAGATACATGAAGGTTCTTAAGGACTATGTCAAAAATCGTGCAAATCCGGAAGGAAGCATTGCTGAAAACTACTTGGCTGATGAGTGTGTTAGGTTTTGTAGTCGATACATGAATGATTCATCTATCTTTAGTAATAAGCGAAAAAGGAATGATGTCGTTTTCAACGACACAATGATTGAGGGGTCGACACTTCGTAAAGGCTGTTCTGTTCAATTAGCTGATGAAATGCACAAGGTTGTGCATCTTTGTGTGCTTCTTAATAGATAAGAAGTTGTACCTTACATTGAGTAAGTAAAAATATTCCCAACTTCTAAAACTTTGCTTCTGGAAATCAAGATTAAAGTGCTTGCATGTTGTATTATAGGGTTCATAAAGATGAGTTAAAGTGCTCTGATGAAAGTTTGATGAATGATTCCAAAATGCTAGAGAAAAAGCATTTAGAGACATTTGTTAAGTGGATACAGAATAAGGTTTGTTTTTACTAGTATCTAGTTCATCTATTACAAGGTCTTGATTGGTTTAGCTAGAAATTTAAGTATATATTTTTTAACCATTGTATTCAGATTAAACTTGAAGCTGGTAATGAGCATATTAAGCATGATGAGACGCTCGCTTACCTTGTGAAAGGACAAGGCATTATGCAATGTCCGATTCTGGTTTTGTTATCAATGGGAAGCGCTTTCATACCAAGAAAGCTACTGTTTCCGTACAAGACTATGGTGTACATTTGGAAGCAGATTCATTAAATTATTATGGAATTGTTCAAGATATTTTGGTTTTGGATTTCTACACTTTCCGTTTGACTATATTTCTTTGTGATTGGGTCAACATGACCTCTGGTGTGAAGAAAGTAGATGGATTCACTTTAGTTAATCTTCATGAAGGTTTAACTAAAAAAGATCCCTTTATTTTAGCATCACATGCTGAGCAAGTATTTTACTCGAGAGATAATGAAAAATCAAGTTGGTATGTAGTGTTAAAGGCACCACCAAGAGGCTTTTATAACCTGGAACTATTCGATGAGAGTGCTTTTACAACTTTTGTTGCTCAAGAGTCATATGCACTTGATATAGACCACGAGGATATGTAATTTATTGTATGTTTGACTCTGTATAATGTGAGACTTTATGCTCTTTGTACTATGCATATGATTGTGCATCAATGTTTTGTAATCAGTTTTGATGTTATTCATCTGTATTTTTGGTGATTGATATATTATATAAAATTATCATTTGATTAGAACATTGGTACATTGTGAACATACCATGTGTATCTGATCCTACTATTATTATCATTATTATTATTATTATTATTATTATTATCATATAATATTGTTGTCTTCTGTTACATAGACATAGACTATGAAAACAGGGAGGAAGAGAGGCCCAACAATAGAATTTGAATCAGGTGCACTATATGCTCCTGAAGCTGACCGTGAAGCTCACCATGAAACTGAGCTTGAATCTGAACTTACTCCTAGTGGTAACAAAGGAAATAAGCGTGTAAGAGGTAAAACTACCTTACAAGTCATTCCAACGGGAGAGACAACAAAACAAGAGGTTGTGTGGAATGAAAATGGACAACCTGTTGGACAACTTTCAGTGAGATTTAGCTCTACTATTGGTTGTTAGTACTAGAGCAAGTGCCAATCAACATAGATACTTAGCACAAGGTGGACACATCGGCACCTCTTGCAAAAGATAAAATCTGGAAACTTTTGATGGTAATGTGTTTTCCCATTTGTGTATCTACTTGTGTTCTATTGGCATATACACATACATGTTTTTACTGTGGAAATAGATAGCATTTTAATATCTTATTTTGTAGCAAAAATTTTGTGTGGAGCTTACTCATAAGACAGTTGTCTTACAACAATGTGGAAGGCTGTTGAGGGCTTATAAATCTGAATTGTCTATTAGCATTACCAAGATTTTAGAGTCTCGGCGCAACAAGGTAGAAACTACAAGACAGCTTAACATGTTAAGACCCACAGATGTGCCGCAAAACGAGTGGGATGAATTTGTTGCAATATGTCGTTCAGATCAATGGAAAGTAAGTGGTTGTGAGATCAATAACCAGTAATAATAATACCAGTAATAATAATAATATTAATACCAACAATAGTAGTAATAATAACATTAAGGAGTTGAGGATATACTTTGCTTTGTAATCTGAAATTAGGCTTTAGGTGCATATGTAACCATATTATGTTTATATGATATGCAGGAAAAGAGTGAGAAAATGAAGAAAATAAGAGGTTTACAGCTTCTTCCACACACACTAAGCCGACAAGGGTATGCAAGGATGCAATATGAATATGTAAGTCAGTTGTGGGAGAATAACTGATAAAATATTTGTGTATTAATCATGTTCTGTTTTCTATAACCATATTAGACCATAATGGGAATTTGCATCCAGTAGGACTGAATTTTTTGTTTCTATTCAATTAGGAACTGAATAATCCTGGAAAAACATTGAGTAGAACTGAGTCGTTTATTAAAGGCCATGAACCAAAGAAAGCCAAAAATGAGTACGTGGCCAAAAAAATTGTTAGTATTCTCCATGACCAATTGTTGCTTATTTAAGATTCAGTTTCATTTTAAATGTAATGAACTTAATTGTTGCTTTCTTTAAAGGCTGAGATTCAAGAGAAACTGAATGATCAGCCGCTTAGTCAAGAGCCTGTTCCTGTAAAGTGGGATATATTGAGTCAAGTTCTTGGTAAGGAGAAA
This sequence comes from Orobanche coerulescens, assembly GCA_033398695.1. NCBI lineage: Eukaryota > Viridiplantae > Streptophyta > Magnoliopsida > Lamiales > Orobanchaceae > Orobanche > Orobanche coerulescens. The sequence continues at coordinate 167,178,184 of CM065805.1, read as the reverse complement.
CTTGGTCGTGTTAGAGGTATGGGAGCAGGTGTTACACCTTCAAAGGTAGATGCCCAAATACAAAATACCAGCTGGAAAGCAAATCTAGAGGCTAAACTTGAGGCGGGGAACAAGTGTATGACAATTCTCGAGGATATTATTTTAAAAATTGTAAGTTTTATGCTCTAATGTTGCTATGTACTGTAAAATATATATATATATATATATATATATATATATATATATATGATAGAGAGAGAGAGGGAATTAAAGTGGATTGTGCTTTCTGTTTAATAGGGCCAAAGTGGTTGTTCTTGTCATGGTACTAGTGATGGTGGAAACAAGAGCACACAGCAGCACCCTGCTGTTGCGACTCCATGAATGATTCATCTATCTTTAGTAATAAGCGAAAAAGGAATGATGTCGTTTTCAACGACACAATGATTGAGGGGTCGACACTTCGAAAAGGCTGTTCTGTTCAATTAGCTGATGAAATGCACAAGGTTGTGCATCTTTGTGTGCTTCTTAATAGATAAGAAGTTGTACCTTACATTGAGTAAGTAAAAATATTCCCAACTTCTAAAACTTTGCTTCTGGAAATCAAGATTAAAGTGCTTGCATGTTGTATTATAGGGTTCATAAAGATGAGTTAAAGTGCTCTGATGAAAGTTTGATGAATGATTCCAAAATGCTAGAGAAAAAGCATTTAGAGACATTTGTTAAGTGGATACAGAATAAGGTTTGTTTTTACTAGTATCTAGTTCATCTATTTCAAGGTCTTGATTGGTTTAGCTAGAAATTTAAGTATATATTTTTTTAATCATTGTATTCAGATTAAACTTGAAGCTGGTAATGAGCATATTAAGCATGATGAAACGCTCACTTACCTTGTGAAAGGACCAAGGCGTTATGCAATGTCCTATTCTGGTTTTGTTATCAATGGGAAGCGCTTTCATACCAAGAAAGCTACTGTTTCCACACAAGACTATGGTGTACATTTGGAAGCGGATTCATTAAATTATTATGGAATTGTTCAAGATATTTTGGTTTTGGATTTCTACACTTTCCGTTTGACTATATTTCTTTGTGATTGGGTCAACATGACCTCTGGTGTGAAGAAAGTAGATGGATTCACTTTAGTTAATCTTCATGAAGGTTTAACTAAAAAAGATCCCTTTATTTTAGCATCACATGCTGAGCAAGTATTTTACTCGAGAGATAATGAAAAATCAAGTTGGTATGTAGTGTTAAAGGCACCACCAAGAGGCTTTTATAACCTGGAACTATTCGATGAGAGTGCTTTTACAACTTTTGTTGCTCAAGAGTCATATGCACTTGATATAGACCACGAGGATATGTAATTTATTGTATGTTTGACTCTGTATAATGTGAGACTTTATGCTCTTTGTACTATGCATATGATTGTGCATCAATGTTTTGTAATCAGTTTTGATGTTATTCATCTGTATTTTTGGTGATTGATATATTATATAAAACTATCATTTGATTAGAACATTGGTACATTGTGAACATACCATGTGTATCTGATCCTATTATTATTATCATTATTATTATTATTATTATTATTATTATCATATAATATTGTTGTCTTCTGTTACATAGACATAGACTATGAAAACAGGGAGGAAGAGAGGCCAAACAATAGGGGCTGAATCAGGTGCACTATATGCTCCTGAAGCTGACCGTGAAGCTCACCATGAAACTGAGCTTGAATCTGAACTTACTCCTAGTGGTAACACAGGAAATAAGCGTGTAAGAGGTAAAACTATAACACCCCCAATCCGCTCAGGGATATTACACGCCGTAGAACCCTTCCTCAAGGATCTACCAGGCTGGTAACAACATATAACAACTCAACCATGCCTTTAAGGCTAAAATGACTCAATAGACCGATTTGGTCTTTCAATAAATACATACAACTCAAATACAAATCATGCCCACGCAGGGGTCAAAATACATCCACACCCGTACAACGGGGAAAAATATAGCAGCGGAAAATAAGGTACAACTGAACCAATACACGATGTACGGTTCCTCATGTGATTAGTATCGATCATCTTTCAACATCCTTCGTGCCGACCCTGTGTTGTGCTCCAAAACCTGAATGCAAAAATAGACATCCACCCCCCGAATACTCAGGGGTTAGCAAAACTCCACTATTTTGCTAGTGCAAGAACAAAGTGCAAATACGAACCATACAATTCACATTCCACGAATAACAATAACCAGGAATCCTCGAAGATCCAAACGAAACGAAAAGTACTTCCCGAGGCAAGAGTTTGAGAAAACATTTCAAAATCGAAATATCATAAATCAATGGAAATGATTTATAAAACGGTTTAGAATGCCATCGAGAGTTTTAATAGAAAACAATTTAGGATTATCAAATCCTACTTTTCAAAAATCCAAAAGACAAAAGGGGTCACCGCCCCAAAGGTTTACTTTCCGAAAAATGACATTTACCAAACCGTTGGGATTTTAGCCCCAAATCCGTAAAACGACTTTTACAAACTATTGGGATTTTAGCCCCAAATCTCATCAACTCACAGTACACAAGAACGACCACAAGGTTCGTCTCCCAACATCAAAATCCACAAATAAAGGATTTAACACAAACAACAAAATACTCTAGTGCCATCCTAGCCAAGTAGGCCAAACGAACAACTTACCTCTTACACACTTAGTCAATGCATGCAATCATGAAAACCGTTCAAAAGCACTCATTTCCGGAAATGCCAATATCAAATCACATTTGCAAAATGCACCACAATTAACCGTCGATCCACGTCTCTGTGGACCCCTACCGAGACCCCGTCGGATCTAACCCGTAGTGGTTAAAAGCAAGCTCGTCGATCCACGTCTCTGTGGACCCCTACCGAGACCCCGTCGGATCTAACCCGTAGTGAGCATACACACACACACGTTACTCATGCAATACTAATATGCTAAGAATGTAAGTTCATTAAGAATACTCACTAGAGATGGCCACTTACTCGACGCCGTTATCAAACTCTTCAAAAACACCATAACAAGATTAAATACGGAATACACGATCCCATAACTTTAAACACAGGAGTATCATCATTAAAGACTTCAACGTTCGAAATAATCAAATCATAATCAATTCCCAAAACACATCGTTCACAAAACACACGCGTTTTAAAAGAGAGCCTTTAACGAGGCCAAACCGAAATCTTTTGAAAACACATTTCAAACACACCAAGACGATCACCGATCATCATATCCATAAAATAAGAAAAGTATGGGCAAGGTACTTGCCTCAAAATCACGATCGCAATGAGACGACGGATGGAATGCGGTCGAATAGCCCCGAACCCCCGAACAATATCAAGAACGCGATAGCGCCACAAGTACTACGAGAACAACACCACACGAATCATCAATCACCAAACGGGATTCAACATCGGAATCCTCGAACACCTATAAACCTCCGGAAGTAACAATAACACATGGTTACGACGAGAATCAAGGCCAAAACAACGGAAATCCCAACAAACTATCGAAGGGAAACTCATTGGGACATTTAATCGAACACTAAATGTTCAATAATTCCCAAGAACACTCGAATCGTCAATCGAGTTAAACAAACTCGATATATGGATATACAACCCATAGAACACGATTAATAACATCATACTACACCAACCGATGTATCAAAATCGGACTAGAATCAAAATCAAGAACAAATCTCCGAAAAGTCAACTTGAAGGAAAATCAAGAAATATACCTTGATTCGACGAAACACACGGATTAGATGTTGATATAATCAACAAGGATCTTCCGAAATGCCTTGGAAATGATTAGAATCGGCCAAGAACCCTATTTCCCGTCGCACCCGTCCGATAGCCGCAAGAAAAGTGAAGAAATGAGTAAAAACGGCCGCCTGTGCCTTATATAGTCTGGCCATCGCCGGACACTTACGGCCAGAATCGTGGGACTTACTGGCCGTAACTCGGCACTTACGGCCGCACTGGCAGCCCTTACGGCCAGAATCGCATTCGTCCTGAAGCCGCTCGCACCACGGCCGTAACTCGACTCTTACGGCCAGAATCGCATTCGTCCGAAGTTGCTCGGCACCAGACGGCCAGAATCTCGACTCTACGGCCAGAATCGGCGTTCGTCCGGAGCCGCACGCACCGACGGCCGTAACTCTCGACTCTTACGGTCAGAATCGGCATTCGTCCGCCATGCTCGCCGATCACTTACGGCCGTAACCAGCACCTTACGGCCGTAACTCGCCAAAGCCAAGACTGGCCGCCTCTTGCCGTGGCCACTCCGACGGTCCGAACGACCCCGAAACCCGAACCTGAGTAAAAACCGGAGATACGGTTACGAAGTACTCGCAAAGACGAATCCAAGCGCTAAGAGAACACACGATTCCGACCACCCGAAGTGTCGGAATTCGACGACGGAAGTAATTACCCCAAACTTTGGGAAATTACAAAAATGGCCCAAAACGTCCGAAAATCACGATACGTGATCGAAACACCGAACCAAAGCTCGCAACATGAATAATAACATTAAATGAACTTATGAGAAACTCGAAACAACAGTTTCGGACGAGATTCGCAAGAATCGAGCTCAAGTGCGGAAAAGTCGCTAAAAAGCACGGAACTCAACAAAACGACACCGAAACGAACTCGGATGACAAAAAGTGCAGAATAAATCATTCTCGGAATGACGAAAAGGTCATGAGCGAGTCGTCAAAACGGACTTCCGCCGAAAAAAGAAAATTACCGAAAATCGAAAATTGCGGATATTACATTCTACCCTCCTTAAAAGAAGTTTCGTCCCGAAACTTAAAAAAAGTAGGGGGAAGAAATATTCCGCGAGGAAAAACTAAATGAGATACACAAGAATGCGTAACTAACGCCCAACGGCGAAATGTTACAAACAACGCAAAGGAATATACGGCGAGAAAACACGCTCCACGGCGACCAACACAACGTCGCCGTTAGGGATATAATAAAACAAAAAAAAAATGACAAGCGTCATCAGATGGATAATACAATCAAGTCAATTATCCGAACAATCACAAAACACAATGAACGAAAATCAATACGATTGACCAACCCAACGGTACATCAATCAAAGCGCGAGCCAATCGCTGAACAAATACGGAATTCCACCGCCCAAGGGTTGGAAGATCGAAAACGAGACTAATTTCCCAAACTTAAGGGAATTAGGAAGGAGCCGGAATGCTCAACAATCACGAAACGAGAACGAAAACCGAACAAACAAATGATCGAGACAACAAAAATCGAACAATCATGTCCGAAACACGAAGGATAATAAAATTCAAACAACAACTCCCAGGACGATCTGGTGAGAAATACAAGACATGCATTCCCATAAGATCCACAAGGAAGGGAATAGCGATTGAAAAGTCACAACGATTTATTCCGAAACGATACCACACTCGTTCGATAAACAAAAACAAGGGGCAGGACAAGCTCAGAAATGTCAACGAACATAAATGAGTCGACAAAGTAGAATACACAAGAGTTCCAAATCCGTTCCACTTCGAATAAAAGAACTAATAGGACCAAATGATGTCACTTCCGAACAAGGTTCACAAGAATCGAACCGAACTTGAAAAAGTTACAGCGATAACCAGATCGACCCACAACAAGATCACAGCTCGTTCGGGCGATGAAACCGAAATACAGAACAAGTTCATAAAGTGTCAACGAACATGAGCGAATCGATAGACTGGAGAAAGAGAAAATATAGAAGTCAAAATAGTACGGGTATTACCTCCGACCTCGTCCACGAAATTCACAAAAACGGGAGCAAGGTAACAAGACATTAAACAACCGACACGTAACGGAACCATCACCGACGCACACGGTCATACCAAACCAAGCTCTAACAGTTTGCACATGCGCGATAACACAGAAATCACCACGAGATGGCAACATTCAATACCAACATCCCACCTCTCACAGAGGGCTAACACAACAAATGTGTGGAAAACAACTCAATGCTCACGCCGCCAACTCGATCATACTCGGGAGCAAACATCAAAATGACAATGCGAACATCATACATACATACCCAGCCCTCAAACGGGAATGGATAGGTTTTAAAAACGAAAACCTCATTTTGAAAATAATTTAGAAGAACACCGGTTGATCTTGAGTATCACCTTTCAAAAAAAAGTACAAACGTGATACCTCGTTATCGAGACTTTGGAAAACCATCTCGCATTTGATAAAAATGAGGACACTTTCTTTTAGTGAAAAGCTTTCAGAATATTCGACCCTCGGGTCTAAGTAAAAGTGTTTATAAAACATTGAAAATATCTCAAAACATTTTTGGTCCTCGAGGTAGAAGAATTTTGAAACAGGTTTTGGCACCTTAGAAGTACCGCGAGAAAACAATTCATTTGAAACGTACGTCTCGAAATTTATTTCTAAGATACTCAGGTTTTTGAAAATAATTCAATGCCAAAAAGGACGATGCCAAAAAGGCTAGAATGCCCAAAAATTTCAGGTAATCACACGGAACATCATAGCGTTGTGGGTCCCGCGTCGGAACCCCAGGCTAAAAACCATTTACAAAAATGCCAAAAAGGCCGATGACGGTAATATTTCAAAAACTCACAGAAGCCATTTACAAAATGCTAAATACCGTCATAAGAATTTCGCCAAAATGATCAAGGCCATAATGCCAAAAACTCGGTTAAGGGAATCGGTTTTCTAAATAAAACTCGGTCGGTAAAATACCGAAAGTCATTACAAAAGAACTCACGCAGCGGATAAAAGAAATACAGTTCAACATGCACAATCCAGCAACACTACTCCTCATAAGAACAAAATATTAGAGTCAAATAACCACATTCAGAACAAAACAACTCGCCCCATTCGAGGCCTCTAAAGACCCTACCGCACTGGCTAGTGAACAAGTCGAACGTGTATAAGCACAAAGCTTCCACAAGAGAACTTGTAAAACGTGCAAATCGATTCGAAAATCATCAGCAACGGACAAAAACAACAATAAAAGGCATCACAAGCGACGACACTCCTCGTATAAATCAAATACGAGAGTCGATTAAATACATATCGTGAAATCAAAATCCACATAAGGATTCCATCACTTAACAAATAATCATAAAAATAGCTCGTGTCACACGAGGCACAACACAAAGAAGGGAGACTTACTTCCACAGGTCGCACGAAGATGATGATCGCCCCACGATACTAATCACGACCAACAAACTCAAACGACGCGTCGCGACACAACTCAGTCAGATAAAATCCGACGAAACAAGACTCAAACAACACGACTTGACTTGACAGCCTAGGTTTCCACAACCTAAGCTCTGATACCATTTATGTAACACCCCCAATCCGCTCAGGGATATTACACGCCGTAGAACCCTTCCTCAAGGATCTACCAGGCTGGTAACAACATATAACAACTCAACCATGCCTTTAAGGCTAAAATGACTCAGTAGACCGATTTGGTCTTTCAATAAATACATACAACTCAAATACAAATCATGCCCACGCAGGGGTCAAAATACATCCACACCCGTACAACGGGGAAAAATATAGCAGCGGAAAATAAGGTACAACTGAACCAATACACGATGTACGGTTCCTCATGTGATTAGTATCGATCATCTTTCATCATCCTTCGTGCCGACCCTGTGTTATGCTCCAAAACCTGAATGCAAAAATAGACATCCACCCCCCGAATACTCGGGGGTTAGCAAAACTCCACTGTTTTGCTAGTGCAAGAACAAAGTGCAAATACGAGCCATACAATTCACATTCCACGAATAACAATAACCAGGAATCCTCGAAGATCCAAACGAAACGAAAAGTACTTCCCGAGGCAAGAGTTTGAGAAAACATTTCAAAATCGAAATATCATAAATCAATGGAAATGATTTATAAAACGGTTTAGAATGCCATCGAGAGTTTTAATAGAAAACAATTTAGGATTATCAAATCCTACTTTTCAAAAATCCAAAAGACAAAAGTGGTCACCGCCCCAAAGGTTGACTTTCCGAAAAATGACATTTACCAAACCGTTGGGATTTTAGCCCCAAATCCGTAAAACGACTTTTACAAACCATTGGGATTTTAGCCCCAAATCTCATCAACTCACAGTACACAAGAACGACCACAAGGTTCGTCTCCCAACATCAAAATCCACAAATAAAGGATTTAACACAAACAACAAAATACTCTAGTGCCATCCTAGCCAAGTAGGCCAAACGAACAACTTACCTCTTACACACTTAGTCAATGCATGCAATCATGAAAACCGTTCAAAATCACTCATTTCCGGAAATGCCAATATCAAATCACATTTGCAAAATGCACCACAATTAACCGTCGATCCACGTCTCTGTGGACCCCTACCGAGACCCCGTCGGATCTAACCCGTAGTGAGCATACACACACACACGTTACTCATGCAATGCTAATATGCTAAGAATGTAAGTTCATTAAGAATACTCACTAGAGATGTCCACTTACTCGACGTCGTTATCAAACTCTTCAAAAACACCATAACAAGATTAAATACGGAATACACGATCCCATAACTTTAAACACAGGAGTATCATCATTAAAGACTTCAACGTTCGACATAATCAAATCATAATCAATTCCCAAAACACATCGTTCACAAAACACACGCGTTTTGAAAGAGAGCCTTTAACGAGGCCAAACCGAAATCTTTTGAAAACACATTTCAAACAACCAAACAAACACACCAAGACGATCACCGATCATCATATCCATAAAATAAGAAAAGTATGGGCAAGGTACTTGCCTCAAAATCACGATCGCAATGAGACGACGGATGGAATGCGGTCGAATAGCCCCGAACCCCCGAACAATATCAAGAACGCGATAGCACCACAAGTACTACGAGAACAACACCACACGAATCATCAATCACCAAACGGGATTCAACATCGGAATCCTCGAACACCTATAAACCTCCAGAAGTAACAATAACACATGGTTACGACGAGAATCAAGGCCAAAACAACGGAAATCCCAACAAACTATCGAAGGGAAACTCATTGGGACATTTAATCGAACACTAAATGTTCAATAATTCCCAAGAACACTCGAATCGTCAATCGAGTTAAACAAACTCGATATATGGATATACAACCCATAGAACATGATTAATAACATCATACTACACCAACCGATGTATAAAAATCGGACTAGAATCGAAATCAAGAACAAATCTCCGAAAAGTCAACTTGAAGGAAAATCAAGAAATATACCTTGATTCGACGAAACAGACGGATTAGATGTTGATATAATCAACAAGGATCTTCCAAAATGCCTTGGAAATGATTAGAATCGGCCAAGAACCCTATTTCCCGTCGCACCCGTCCAATAGCCGCAAGAAAAGTGAAGAAATGAGTAAAAACGGGCTGCCCAGGCCTTATATAGCCGGTCACTGTCGGACACTTACGGTCAGAATCGGGACTCTGGCCGTAACTCGGCACTTACGGTCGTATCCGTGACCCCTTACGGCCGTGAATCGCATTCGTCCGAAGTCGCTGGCACCCGCACGGCCGTAACTCTCGACTCTTACGGCCGTAATCGGCATTCGTCCGAGCCGCTGCACAGCACCGACGGCGTAACTCTCGACTCTACGGCCAGAATCGGCGTTTCGTCTGCACAGCACCGTCTGGCCGTAACTCTCGACTCTTACAGCCGTAACCGGCATTCGTCCGGCCATGCCTGCTGATCACTTACGGCCGTAACCGGCACCTTACGGCCGTAACTCGGCCAGGCCAGTACCTGCTGCGGCCGTCTCGGTCGTGGCCACTCCGACGGTCCGAACGATCCCGAAACCCGAACCTGAGTAAAAACCGGAGATTCGGTTACGAAGTACTCGCAAAGATGAATCCAAGCGCTAAGAGAACACACGATTCCGACCACCCGAAGTGTCGGAATTCGACGACGGAAGTAATTACCCCAAACTTTGGGAAATTACAAAAATGGCCCAAAACGTCCGAAAATCATGATACGTGATCGAAATACCGAACCAAAGCTCGCAACATGAATAATAACATTAAATGAACTTATGAGAAACTCGAAACAACAGTTTCGGACGAGATTCGCAAGAATCGAGCTCAAGTGCGGAAAAGTCGCTAAAAAGCACGGAACTCAACAAAACGACACCGAAACGAACTCAAATGACAAAAGGTGCAGAATTAATCATTCTCGGAATGACGAAACGGTCATGAGCGAGTCGTCAAAATGGACTTCCGCCGAAAAAAGAAAATTACCGAAAATCGAAAATTGCGGATATTACAAAAACTACCTTACAAGTCATTCCAACGGGAGAGACAACAAAACAAGAGGTTGTGTGGAATGAAAATGGACAACCTGTTGACAACTTTCAGTGAGATTTAGCTCTACTATTGGTTGTTAGTACTAGAGCAAGTGCCAATCAACATAGATACTTAGCACAAGGTGGACACATCGGCACCTCTTGCAAAAGATAAAATCTGGAAACTTTTGATGGTAATGTGTTTTCCCATTTGTGTATCTACTTGTGTTCTATTGGCATATACACATACATGTTTTTACTGTGGAAATAGATAACATTTTAATATCTTATTTTGTAGCAAAAATTTTGTGTGGAGCTTACTCATAAGACAGTTGTCTTACAACAATGTGGAAGGCTGTTGAGGGCTTATAAATCTGAATTGTCTATTAGCATTACCAAGATTTTAGAGTCTCGTCGCAACAAGGTAGAAACTACAAGACAGCTTAACATGTTAAGACCCACAGATGTGCCGCAAAACGAGTGGGATGAATTTGTTGCAATATGTCGTTCAGATCAATGGAAAGTAAGTGGCTGTGAGATCAATAACCAGTAATAATAATACCAGTAATAATAATATTAATACCAACAATAGTAGTAATAATAACATTAAGGAGTTGAGGATATACTTTGCTTTGTAATCTGAAATTAGGCTTTAGGTGCATATGTAACCATATTATGTTTATATGATATGCAGGAAAAGAGTGAGAAAATGAAGAAAATAAGAGGTTTACAGCTTCTTCCACACACACTAAGCCGACAAGGGTATGCAAGGATGCAATATGAATATGTAAGTCAGTTGTGGGAGAATATCTGATAACATATTTGTGTATTAATCATGTTCTGTTTTCTATAACCATCTTAGACCATAATGGGAATTTGCATCCAGTAGGACTGAATTTTTTGTTTCTATTCAATTAGGAACTGAATAATCCTGGAAAAACATTGAGTAGAACTGAGTCGTTTATTAAAGGCCATGAACCAAAGAAAGCCAAAAATGAGTACGTGGCCAAAAAAATTGTTAGTATTCTCCATGACCAATTGTTGCTTATTTAAGATGCAGTTTCATTTTACATGTAATGAACTTAATTGTTGCTTTCTTTAAAGGCTGAGATTCAAGAGAAACTGAATGATCAGCCGCTTAGTCAAGAGCCTGTTCCTGTAAAGTGGGATGTATTGAGTCAAGTTCTTGGTAAGGAGAAACTTGGTCGTGTTAGAGGTATGGGAGCAGGTGTTACACCTTCAAAGGTAGATGCCCAAATACAAAATACCAGCTGGAAAGCAAATCTAGAGGCTAAACTTGAGGCGGGGAACAAGTGTATGACAATTCTCGAGGATATTATTTTAAAAATTGTAAGTTTTATGCTCTAATGTTGCTATGTACTGTAAAATATATATATATATATATATATATATATATATATATATATAAAGAGAGAGATAGAGAGAGAGAGGGAATTGAAGTGGATTGTGCTTTCTGTTTAATAGGGCCAAAGTGGTTGTTCTTGTCATGGTACTAGTGATGGTGGAAACAAGAGCACACAGCAGCACCCTGCTGTTGCGACTCCATGAATGATTCATCTATCTTTAGTAATAAGCGAAAAAGGAATGATGTCGTTTTCAACGACACAATGATTGAGGGGTCGACACTTCGAAAAGGTTGTTCTGTTCAATTAGCTGATGAAATGCACAAGGTTGTGCATCTTTGTGTGCTTCTTAATAGATAAGAAGTTGTACCTTACATTGAGTAAGTAAAAATATTCCCAACTTCTAAAACTTTGCTTCTGTAAATCAAGATTAAAGTGGTTGCATGTTGTATTATAGGGTTCATAAAGATGAGTTAAAGTGCTCTGATGAAAGTTTGATGAATGATTCCAAAATGCTAGAGAAAAAGCATTTAGAGACATTTGTTAAGTGGATACAGAATAAGGTTTGTTTTTACTAGTATCTAGTTCATCTATTACAAGGTCTTGATTGGTTTAGCTAGAAATTTAAGTATATATTTTTTTAATCATTGTATTCAGATTAAACTTGAAGCTGGTAATGAGCATATTAAGCATGATGAAACGCTCACTTACCTTGTGAAAGGACCAAGGCGTTATGCAATGTCCTATTCTGGTTTTGTTATCAATGGGAAGCGCTTTCATACCAAGAAAGCTACTGTTTCCACACAAGACTATGGTGTACATTTGGAAGCAGATTCATTAAATTATTATGGAATTGTTCAAGATATTTTGGTTTTGGATTTCTACACTTTCCGTTTGACTATATTTCTTTGTGATTGGGTCAACATGACCTCTGGTGTGAAGAAAGTAGATGGATTCACTTTAGTTAATCTTCATGAAGGTTTAACTAAAAAAGATCCCTTTATTTTAGCATCACATGCTGAGCAAGTATTTTACTCGAGAGATAATGAAAAATCAAGTTGGTATGTAGTGTTAAAGGCACCACCAAGAGGCTTTTATAACCTGGAACTATTCGATGAGAGTGCTTTTACAACTTTTGTTGCTCAAGAGTCATATGCACTTGATACAGACCACGAGGATATGTAATTTATTGTATGTTTGACTCTGTATAATGTGAGACTTTATGCTCTTTGTACTATGCATATGATTGTGCATCAATGTTTTGTAATCAGTTTTGATGTTATTCATCTGTATTTTTGGTGATTGATATATTATATAAAATTATCATTTGATTAGAACATTGGTACATTGTGAACATACCATGTGTATCTGATCCTATTATTATTATCATTATTATTATTATTATTATTATCATATAATATTGTTGTCTTCTGTTACATAGACATAGACTATGAAAACAGGGAGGAAGAGAGGCCCAACAATAGGGGCTGAATCAGGTGCACTATATGCTCCTGAAGCTGACCGTGAAGCTCACCATGAAACTGAGCTTGAATCTGAACTTACTCCTAGTGGTAACACAGGAAATAAGCGTGTAAGAGGTAAAACTACCTTACAAGTCATTCCAACGGGAGAGACAACAAAACAAGAGGTTGTGTGGAATGAAAATGGACAACCTGTTGGACAACTTTCAGTGAGATTTAGCTCTACTATTGGTTGTTAGTACTAGAGCAAGTGCCAATCAACATAGATACTTAGCACAAGGTGGACACATCGGCACCTCTTGCAAAAGATAAAATCTGGAAACTTTTGATGGCAATGTGTTTTCCCATTTGTGTATCTACTTGTGTTCTATTGGCATATACACATACATGTTTTTACTGTGGAAATAGATAACATTTTAATATCTTATTTTGTAGCAAAAATTTTGTGTAGAGCTTACTCATAAGACAGTTGTCTTACAACAATGTGGAAGGCTGTTGAGGGCTTATAAATCTGAATTGTCTATTAGCATTACCAAGATTTTAGAGTCTCGGCGCAACAAGGTAGAAACTACAAGACAGCTTAACATGTTAAGACCCACAGATGTGCCGCAAAACGAGTGGGATGAATTTGTTGCAATATGTCGTTCAGATCAATGGAAAGTAAGTGGCTGTGAGATCAATAACCAGTAATAATAATACCAGTAATAATAATATTAATACCAACAATAGTAGTAATAATAACATTAAGGAGTTGAGGATATACTTTGCTTTGTAATCTGAAATTAGGCTTTAGGTGCATATGTAACCATATTATGTTTATATGATATGCAGGAAAAGAGTGAGAAAATGAAGAAAATAAGAGGTTTACAGCTTCTTCCACACACACTAAGCCGACAAGGGTATACAAGGATGCAATATGAATATGTAAGTCAATTGTGGGAGAATATCTGATAAAATATTTGTGTATTAATCATGTTCTGTTTTCTATAACCATCTTAGACCATAATGGGAATTTGCATCCAGTAGGACTGAATTTTTTGTTTCTATTCAATTAGGAACTGAATAATCCTGGAAAAACATTGAGTAGAACTGAGTCGTTTATTAAAGGCCACGAACCAAAGAAAGCCAAAAATGAGTACGTGGCCAAAAAAATTGTTAGTATTCTCCATGACCAATTGTTGCTTATTTAAGATGCAGTTTCATTTTACATGTAATGAACTTAATTGTTGCTTTCTTTAAAGGCTGAGATTCAAGAGAAACTGAATGATCAGCCGCTTAGTCAAGAGCCTGTTCCTGTAAAGTGGGATGTATTGAGTCAAGTTCTTGGTAAGGAGAAACTTGGTCGTGTTAGAGGTATGGGAGCAGGTGTTACACCTTGAAAGGTAGATGCCCAAATACAAAATACCAGCTGGAAAGCAAATCTAGAGGCTAAACTTGAGGCGGGGAACAAGTGTATGACAATTCTCGAGGATATTATTTTAAAAATTGTAAGTTTTATGCTCTAATGTTGCTATGTACTGTAAAATATATATATATATATATAAAGAGAGAGATAGAGAGAGAGAGGGAATTAAAGTGGATTGTGCTTTCTATTTAATAGGGCCAAAGTGGTTGTTCTTGTCATGGTACTAGTGATGGTGGAAACAAGAGCACACATCAGCACCCTGCTGTTGCGACTCCATCTCCACGAGTAAGTTACTAACCTAATTTCGATGTTTTAAGTTTTTGTTGTATGGTTCTGATTTGAGACTTTAAACATTGTCCTTGTGCACCTCCTTTCCAGTGAAAGTAATCTTTTTTTTTTCAAGAACAGTTACTTTATTGCCGCATGTCTTTTGATAGGCTTTTAAATTATCTACCTATTTTTGATGTATTTTTACGGATGTATTTTTACTGATGTATTTCTGATGTATTTTTGATGTATTTTTATTGATGTATTTTTATTGCAACATTATCTTTTTTTTACTGATCTACTTTTACTGATATATTTCTGATGTATTTTTACTGATTGGATTTCAAGAACAGTGAGACTTTTAAATTTCTGATGTATTTTTACTTTACAGTGAAAGTAATCTTTTTTTTTTTCAAGAACAGTTACTTTATTGCCGCATGTCTTTTGATAGGCTTTTAAATTATCTACCTATTTCTGATGTATTTTTACTGATGTATTTCTGATGTATTTTTGATGTATTTTTACTGATCTATTTTTATTGCAACATTGTCTTTTGATAGGCTTTAGAACAGTACTTGTAGTGTAATCTTTAGAACAGGCTTTAGAACATGTCTTTTCTGAGATTTTATGTTGTACTGTACTTGTAGTGTTTCAGTGTTATTTTCATAATGTTCTGTCAAATATTATGTTGTTGATTTGGTTATATGTTTACAAGGAGGAACCTGAAAACAATGAAGCAAGAGTGGCCCTCAGTCCTTCAACTAGGAATTCTAAGATAAGTTATATTTACGCATCTTTGGTAGGTTGTGTTTTATATTTTCAACTGCTGGTGGTAATTATTTAATTTTGTGTTTGGTTGTATAGGCAATTAAAGCACCCACAGTTTGTGTTAATGACTGCTGCAAGTTACTTGATTGGGAGGGAACAGAAGAAGTTGTGGCTACAGGGAGAATATCTGCAGTTGACCCTACAACAAAGGTGCATGGCTACAAGCTTGGACCTGATTGCTATAGAATTGAGGTTGTTGAAGCTATCAAGCCTGGAGCTGAATTCTATCGTTACCATCCTGAGTTTTCTGTTATGGAAGAAGCAGTTGGGAGTACAATTGCTTGGCCAATCAAGTACATTGTTCTTGACCATTAAGCACTTGTGGGCATGGTTCCTTTGCATACTTTAGCTTTTGATTTCTTTTGAGACAGATTAGCACATTAGTAATACTTAGCTACTAGGTTGGGTTACTTTGAGAGAGGTTGATGTTGTGTTTTGTTGGGAAATTTTAGATTTGGAACCATTATATTTTGCTTTTGTGTTGGTTAAGCTATTGTTGAACAAATCTTAGATATTATATATGCTTGCTTATGCCGATAGCAGTAAGGCATAAGCAATGAAACTAGTTGTTGCCTAAATGGAAATCTAGTTATTTTGAATTCTGCTACTACTATATATTTGATTATGGATTTATAATTGAATTCAGTAATTTTTTTTTGTAAAATTATATTTATTTCATGACAATTATGAAGTATCATCCCTTCCTTTTCATGATATTTCTTACATGTTGTAAAACGTATTTCATGACAATTATCATGTTTCATGGCTTTCTGCTTATGACGTTTATAAGTTGTCATACAAAGTATTTTGATGACGTTTTCATGACAATTATGAAGTATCATCCCGTACTTTTCATGACGTTTCTAACATGTCGTAAAATGTATTTCATGACAATTATCATGTGTCATGGCTTTCTTCTTATGACGTTTATAAGTTGTCGTAGAAAATATTTAGATGACGTTTTCATGATAATTATGAAGTATCGTCCCGTACTTTTCATGACGTTTCTAACATGTCGTAAAATGTATTTCATGACAATTATCATGTGTCATGGCTTTCTTCTTATGACGTTTATAAGTTGTCGTAGAAAATATTTAGATGACGTTTTCATGATAATTATGAAGTATCATCCCGTACTTTTCATGACGTTTATGACATGTCGTAAAATGTATTTCATGACAATTATCATGTGTCATGGCTTTCTTCTTATGACGTTTATAAGTTGTCGTAGAAAAATATTTTGATGACGTTTTAGAAACGTCATTGTATCATGCTCAAACCATGATTCCAGTATAGACGGCGAAGTTGATGACGGTTCAAAAACGTCATGGATACATTTTAATGACGTTTTATGGCCGTCATTAAATCCTTTTGTGTAGTAGTGACTAGAGATATGTGTTGCATATGAGCACTTATGGCGTAGTGTCATATGCCCGTTTAATAGGTATTTTTATGATTAAGGACAGAGTGTTGATATTGAAGCACAGAAGAACTTTGAAGAAAATGTTCAACAGTTAAAAAATCAAAAGCAAGAATTGGAGTTGCAAGAGAAACAAATGAAAAAAAGTAAGACAAAGGCATATATTCATACAATAAATATACAAGAAATACTTGCCTCTTGCCCTGGAAGTAGCTGGCAGCGGGCCCTAGGTAGCGATGGGCTCGCGCGGTGACGGCAGGAGTGGTGGCGCGTGGTTTCGTGAGAGAGTGGAGATATGGGGAGAAGACCAGTGGTGGTTCTAGGCTATGGGTGACGGAGCTTTTAGCCGATAAGTGAAGCGCAAGGTTGATGGGAGAAGAGGTTGAATCATAGTGAGAGAGAGTGGAGATATGGGGAGAAGACCAGTGGTGGTTCTAGGCTTGGGGTGATGGAGCTTTTAGCCGATAAGTGAATCGCAAGGTTGAGGGTGGGGGTTTTCTGTTCTGAGTATTATGGGTGTATGACCTAAATTATTTTGGGATCATTTTTATGTGTGGGTATATGAGATTGGTTCTCAGCGAACCGATGTAATACACAAACATACCAGATCGATTTATTACTAACCGATGTAAAATATATATTTGCTAATTAGTTTTACGTTAACTGATTTAAAAAAACTGCTATATTAAATCGGTTCCCTAATAACCGATGTGAAATGCAACCACAACACTTTTTAAATCAGTTGTAGTACAACCGATCTAGAAAGTGTGATGTAAAATGGTAACTTTGCACTAGTGTTTCTACACCATACGTGTACGAAAATAGCAGTGTGACCCTTGATCTTTAAAAAATCATATTTCTTAAACCGTAAAGCGAAATTGTATGAAATTTATAACGTATGTTCATAACTCGATGTAGTTCATTAACATATTTTCGCTTTTGTCCAAATCATTTCATAAAAAAAAAAACAGGTTTACATAAAACACCATTGTTCACGTAAAAAAATACAATTTCGGCACCCAAACTTCAAAAATTCATATCTCACAAACCGCAAATCGGAATCACATAAAATTCGTACCATAGGTTACTCACTCCATATAATTTAAGACTATGTTTTTGTTTTCTTAAAATTCATTTCTTACAGAAAATGATAATTTTCGAAATTGTGTTGCACAAATCATACATTTTGTGCAAATCTGTCTCTTCACTCGACATATTTTAACTTCATCAATTATATTTTCTTAAATTTATTTTTTAACAAGAGTGGAATTAAAAAATTTACTTTTAGTTTTTTAGTGAGAATATGTAAAGCAACAAAATGAACATAAGCTTGTTTGTATTTGTTGGGGAAAAATAACTTTTTCTAAGCGCCAAGTCGGTTAAAAAATTCGTAATTATCAACTAGTAAGGGAAAACACACGAAATTAAAACTGTAGGTTCAGGACTCGAAATTAAAGTTGTAGGTTCAGTACAAATTTCATATAATTCCACTTTACGATTTAAGAGATATTATTTTTCAAAGATCGAGGGTCAAACTGCAATTTTCGTACACGTATGGTGTATAAACGTAAAAAATTATTTCAACCCGTAAAGCTTTCTACCAAATCAAAAACACATTACGGAACTACATCGAGTTGTAAACTTACAGTTTTAATTTCGTTGGATTTTGCCTTATTAATTGATAGTTGTGAATTTTTTGAATTAATGTGGCGCTTATGGGGACTAGAAGCCCGAAATTATGCACCATGAGTCATGTGTTTATTCAGCCCAATCAGACCTAATTCGGGCTCAATTGGCCTAGATTTATAAACTTTTGAAATTATTGTCCTACATTCCCAGTCCGAAATTGTCCTTAAAACACAATCCCCTCAAATTATGATCCTAAAATAATATTTTTCCCGAGTTACGACTTAAAAATTTTATGATATTATGAGGTTTGGGTCGTCCCACATCCTTCATATCCACTATAAATTCAAGCAGAATAGGACGGTCTGGGATTGCTGATTTTGAGATTTCATTGCATGCAGATCTTATACCTCGGAGCGGAAGGTGTTGAGTTTAGTCCCGCATAAATAGTTATAGAATATAGTCTTAAGAAATAATAAAAATATAATTTTATAGTGTTTATTAAATTTAGTATGCCTTTACATATACATAATATATATAAGTCCAAGTCAAACTGAAATTTTACAAAAATAAATAAATTTAATATCAGAAAAATTTAAGTTTTTTTCGAAAGACATACAATTAAGTAATTGTAAATATTAAGATCTAACAATATATTCCATATTATCGATAATTATGCTTAAGAATTATTTTGTCAAACTATATACCATTCCTATATTTTTCTTATGGTTTAATGTTATATATATATATAATATATATATATATATAATATTATACATATATATCTATATATTACAGATTAGGGTATTATTTTGAATTGAATGGGACAGGCTAGCAGGATAGGATTTTTCGGTCACAAGTCTCATCCCGTTGTTGCAAGGACGGGACTAATTATGTGTTTTCAAATTGAAAAATGATTTATAGACCTACATAATAGACCTACAAATAGGCCTACAGCTATGATTGGTGAAATTAAAAATTTGATTGGTTAATATGAAGAGAGAGAAAAAGTGTTTGAAACTTGTCAAAATGTGAATGGTGTAGGCCTATTTGTAGGTCTATTATGTAAGTCTATATATCATAACTCCTGTTCCATTCCACCAATTTCGGAGATGGAAAACGGAATGTGAGCGGGATGAGATGGGTGAGTTCTTTTACCCGCCCCTAATACCGATCAACTATGTTGCACAGGTGCGTGGGGGCGGGTGCGGGTGCGGGCAGATACGGGTTTTTGAAAATGTTAGGATAAGATACGGGCTTTGAGCAGCGGAGCTTTCTGATACTGTTCGTGAATGCTGCTAAAGGTAAAACTGTAAAAGTAATTACTTATTAAATGATTTACTTTTTGTATTTTAGTTTATTTGATTTACTTTTTAAAAATTATAAAATAAAACAAAAATAAAAAATTTAACCCACGCACCCTCCTCACGCACCGGATACGCGTATCCTGTGCAAGGATACACGAGTCTGATTTTTTTTTTTTTGCACGGATTCGCCACGTGGCGAATCCCGTGTTAATCCCACGCGAATCGCACCCGCATCCATGCAGTATCTGATACTGCATACTGGTGAATTTTGAAGAATCCGTGCATCATAGCCGATCAGCCCTTCTTATTTTAAGAAATATATATTTATTAATTAACCAAATTAAAAAATTACTCCTTTATACCATAAACCAAAAAAAAAAAAAAAACTGCAAGGTGGCCATCC
This sequence comes from Orobanche coerulescens, assembly GCA_033398695.1. NCBI lineage: Eukaryota > Viridiplantae > Streptophyta > Magnoliopsida > Lamiales > Orobanchaceae > Orobanche > Orobanche coerulescens. Next base: position 167,157,742 of record CM065805.1, on the reverse strand, counting down.
CACCCTTGCCCTAATGTAGGTCCACCTATCACTACTAGAATAAACTAATTCGGAGACCTAATTTGGAGACGAAAACATTGGGCTCAAAAATAGAAACCATCAATTAAACAATAGCTACCGACTAATGGTTTCGAAATATATTTTAAATGCTAAATGAAATTGGAGACCATGACAGGGTGTCTATTTTTGTCATTGAAACGAGCAATACAATTTGAGACCACCATTCGTCGCCACAGTAAAAGCGGGAAGCTGAAAATATGTAGTGCGCGAAATTAAAAATATTTCGAGACCACGAGATGGTCTCCAATATTTCGAGACCACCAAATCGTCCCCAATGAAAAATATAGCCTTCTATTCTACATCCCAGGCTATTTTCCCAATCTTCCTCTCCTTCTAAATTTCGGCTTGCTTCTCTCTGGCTCGAGCTCTCCCAATTCCAGCAATCCACCGGTAAGTTTCCCAAATCATAGCCTAATTTCTTCTTCTTTTCTTCATCTTTTCTTCTGTAACACCCCGAGATATTCGGAATAATTACAGCGCCGTAAACCCTTTAGATAAAGATTTACAAGGCTAATTTTAAAAGAAGTGTAAAAATAAACCAATCGAACATTAGAATTCACATACAGATTTGAATCAAACGATCAAATGTGCTGACTTATACAACCATATCGAAAAGACTTTATTAATACAGACATACTCGATTACTAAACGAACCAAGAAGACAAATCACAATAATAAGAACATCAACCACATCACTGAGCCATCTCATCGTCCTGTCGGTACTGTGGCTGCCTCCCCGCTCCTCGACTACCTGAACATCAAAAACAATGTCCACCCCCGAAGGGGTTAGCAAAACAATGCTAGTACAAGTATCGTCATAGAATAAATCATTAATACATCATAAAACATGCAAACGGACTTCCGCCACCGGAATCCAACGATGCGAATCCTCACGATTCCATCTACACAATACATGGTAATCCAGTTATCCAGCGCCCTCAGCATAGATCCCCATGATGATCCCGTCGGACCAACGCATGGTGGAAAACCCGTCCAACGATCCAGCGCCCTCAGCATAGATCCCCATGATGATCCCGTCGGACCAACGCATGGTGGACATTCGATCCAGCGCCCTCAGCATAGATCCTCATGACCCCCTCGGATCATTTATCCCATAATCAATCAATTATGCATACACATATGCATTTCAATATGTTCATCAATACGAACAAACAACAACGAATATCACGCGAATTTCCAGAAATACATCTCATATACAAAAATATGAACAAAACCATAAGCATGATAAATCAAACTCGACATATGATACTTGCCTCGAAAATGGCAAGGACGAAACACTTCAAAGATCTCGACACACTCGAAGGCCGCCTCCTTCGATCAACGTAACAAGCTCGAACCTTAACAAAAGGAACGATATACAAATCATCTCAAGTCGAACGATGGCCTAACAATTCGGTCTATGGCCGAAAAGCTCAAAATAACCAATCTGCCTGGACTGCTTAGCGTGCGCTACGTACTCTACGTAACGTGCGCTAAGCAGCTCGTTAGCGACGCTATCGTGTAAGACTAGCGTGCGCTAGTTATGAACCGACAGTTGAACCGGCCGATACATAACGTGACGCTACGACGTTTAATACGTTAATCGAACCACGATAGCGCACGTTAACTCACATATGTTAGCGTGCGCTAACGTTGCATGGCAGAATACTGCTAACGGAAAAACTGGGTTGAACAGTGGTGAATTTATGAATTCTATGTTGATACAACAAATCATCCTCAAGTCTGACATGCTAATAAGGTTGTGGAAGTTCCATGATCTTGAGGCACAAATATACGGATAATCCTCTCATCAACATATCTTTTCTAAGATCTTCACGAATTATACCAAGTTCCGATTATTCCAAGTCCCAAAACATATGATTCCTTACGTAAAACATACGAACTAGGTAATCTCCGATTACTAACCATAAATCGATTTGAAAATGCTTAGGAGTTCATACTACTAAGATGGTTCAAAGGTTCATACGATGAATAAGTGTCGAAACGTCGAAAATATCCTTCTAACATGTGATGACCGATTATAAACGAAATACCAGCTATCCAAACATGATTCAAACTTCCTTAGGAACATTACTAACATTGGTGAAGAATCACCTACCTCAAGTAGTGAAGAACACGGAGGAAAATGAAGCAATCCGACACCGAAAGCTTGAACACCAATCTCCAATGATATACGATCTTAAATCACGAATCAGGATGTTGATATGAAGTGTTTGGGTTGAAGGAAGTTATGTTCTAAGTGTAGGAATTCGGGTAATGAGAGTAGAGAAAATCAAATCTCGAATAGGATCTGTCCTATTTATAATAAATGGTCAGCGCGCGCTAGACCCTGTTCGTAGCGTGCGCTAACGGCTCACGATCTAAATCAGTACTCGGCACTTAGCGTGCGCTACGCATATACCTGTAGCGTGCGCTAAGGCGTTGACTCGGCTTTTCCCGAAAGCCGTCCAGGTACATCCGACACAATCCGACAAGGGTCCCCCGGCCAGATCTCACCTACCGCACGTCTCAATCGATTTGACCATGCATAGCGTGCGCTAATGACCCTCTGTAGCGTGCGCTATGAATCCCCGTTAGCGTACGCTACACTCAGCCTGTAGCGTGCGCTACATGTACAGAATTTCAATCTCTAAAACACATACACGAAATTATACACTCGATAACATCGGATTATGAAATACGGAGAATAGTACTCAGACAAAAGTACAATCATTACAATATCACAAGTTCTAATTACATAACAGAAATCTTGGGTATTACATCCTTCCTCCCTAAAAAGAAGTTTCGTCCCGAAACTTAGGATGAAAACAACTCCGGATATTTAGCCTTCATACCGTCCTCCGTTTCCCAAGTGGCCTCTTCGACTCCATGTCGTGACCATTGTACTTTAACCAAATGTATTGGTTTATTCCTCAATTGTTTGATCCGGCTCTCAAGTATCTTGATTGGTCTCTCTTCGAAGGTGCCATCATTAGCTATCTCGATCTCGTCGAAATCAATGACGTGACTGGGGTCTGGTACATACTTCCGCAGTTGGGATACGTGAAACACATTGTGAACATGACTCAGCGATGGCGGTAAGGCCAACCGGTATGCTAAATCCCCAACTCTCTCTAGGATCTCAAATGGTCCGATATATCTCGGACTAAGCTTGCCTCTTCTCCCAAAATGGAAAATCCCTCGTGTAGGAGACACCTTCAATAGTACGTGGTCCCCAGCGTCGAACTCTAGAGGGCGACGACGTACATCGGCATAAGACTTCTGTCGACTCTGGGCAGTCAACAGTCTTTCTCGAATCAAGGCTATCTTCTCTTGAGTCTGAATAATCAATTCCGGTTCCGTCCCGATCAAATCCGAAGAATCATCCCAGCACATGGGCGATCGGCATCTTCTCCCGTATAAAGCTTCAAATGGGGCCATCTTAATAGAAGCATGCCAACTGTTATTATAGGTGAACTCGATCAAGGGCAAGTGAACTTCCCAATCAGTCGACCAATCTAATGCACAAGCTCTAAGCATGTCTTCTATTGTCTGTATAGTTCTTTCAGACTGACCATCCGTTTGGGGATGATAAGCTGTGCTAAAGTTGAGCTCAGTCCCCAAAGCCCTGTGAACTGCTTCCCAGAAGTGTGACACGAAACGACCATCTCGATCCAAAATAATGGTCTTCGGCGTCCCGTGCAATCTGACTATCTCCGCAATAAATATTCGTGCCAATCTCTCGGGTCCCCATGTATCTTTAATTCCCAGGAAATGAGCCGACTTGGTTAGTCGATCAACTACAACCCAAATCATGTTCATTCCCGTTCTAGTCATTGGCATACTAGTAATGAAGTCCATCGAGATATCCTCCCACTTCCACTCAGGGATCGAAAGCGGTCTTAACATTCCGGCAGGTCGTTGATGTTCAATCTTAACCTGCTGACAAGTCAAACACTTTGAAACGTACTCCGCTACGTCCTTCTTCATATTCCCCCACCAGAAATTTTGCTTTAAATCTTTATACATCTTACTACTGCCTGGGTGAATAGAATAGGGCGCGCTATGAGCTTCCTTCAAAATTGTCCGTCTCAAATCATCGTCCTCGGGAACGCAAAGTCGACTCGAAATCTCGAATTCCATCGTCTTGTATCACGAATCCGGGCTTTTCCTTTCTTGACTTCGTCATATAATCGAAGAATCGAGAATCGCTCATTGTTTAGACTTGATCTCCTCGACTAGTGATGAAGTCGGTTCCATCACATAAAGTTGTCCTTGGATTCCCGGTGCCCATACTTCAATCCCCTCGCGGATCGGTTCCGTTGAATCTTGGTTTGGGATGTAAGTGCTTCCAACACTCGAAGAGAAACGGGTTTTCGGCTCAAAGCATCGGCTACTACATTTGCTTTCCCGGATGATAGAGAATCTCCAAGTCGTAATCCTTGATCAATTCCACCACCTTCTCGCCTCATGTTTAATTCTTTCGATGAAAATGTATTTGCGGCTCTTATGATCTGTAAAGATCGACAATGAGTGCCGTACAAATAATGTCGCCCGATTTTCAAGGCAAAGACCACACTGCTAGCTCCAGATCATGAGTAGGATAATTAACCCGTGCGGTTTCAATTGCCGAGAAGCATAAGCAATCACTTTATCCTTCGCATCAACACACAACCCAAACCCCGATTTGAAGCATCACGTATACCATGAATCCATCGGTTCCTCTCGCGGTGCTAATATAGGTCTTGTCGTCAGTCTCCTCTTAAGTTCACAAAACCACTGACATTTATCATTCCACGTGAACTTTTGAGTTTTACCAATAAATGAGTGAGCGGACGAGCAATTTTGGAAAATCCCTCTACAAAGCGGCGATAATATCCAAGTCCTAAGAAGCTTGACTTCTTTCACGTTTTAGGAGCTTCCCACTCCAAGATTGCTTCGACTTTCTTGGTCCACCGAACTCCGTCGGATGATATCACATGCCCAAGGAAGGTTACTTCCTTAAGCGAAATTCGCATTTAGAAAGCTTAGCATACATTGTTCCTTTCTCAAGATGCTCAAAACCACACGTAAATGTTCAAAGATGTTCCTCTGCGTCCCTCGAATATATCAAGATGTCGTCAATGAAAACGACCACAAATTTATCCAAGTACTCCAAGAATACCCGATTCATCAATTGCATGAATACCGCAGAGCATTGGTAAGTCCAAATGGCATCACTACAAATTCATAATGCCGTCTGGGATCTCAAAGCGATTTCGGTATATCCGATTCCTTAATTCTCAATCGATGGTATCACGATCGCAAGTCAATCTTCGAGAATACCCTTGCCCCTTGCGAGTTGATCAAACAAGTCGTCGATCCGAGGTATAGGATACTTATTCTTGATCGTCATCTTGTTAAGCTCCCCTGTAATCAATACACGGTCGGAGGGATCCGTCTTTCTTAGGACAAAGAGAAGGGCGCTCCCCAAGGAGAAACGCTAGGTTGAATATAGCCCTTACGCAACAATTCCTCCAGTTGTTTCTTGAGTTCATACATCTCGGTTGGCGCCATGCGGTATGGTGCTCTGGAACTAGGAGCCGCTCAAGGCTCTAACTCGATGGTGAATTCCACTTCTCTTTGCGGAGGTAACCACGTAGCTCGTCGGAAATACATCCGAGAACTCATTCACAATTGAAATAGACGAGAGCTCTACTCCTTCCTCTTTCCTCATGGCATAACACCAAAGTCCATGACATCCCTGTTTCACAATTTCACGGCTCTCATTGCCTTGATCAATTTTCCCGAGCTTCGGTCTCCATCCTCGGAATAAGTGTTCGAGATCCGTCATCGGCAATGATGGAAATGACTCTCTCCCATTAATTGACAGCTTCATAACGGTTGAGCCAATCATCTCCGAGAATTAAATCGTCACCGTAGATGTCAACTACAATGAGATGCGATGGCCACTCTCTTCCTTCTATAGATACTGGGAAATCCCTAGCTTCTAGTGTTCCCACAATTTTCTCTCCGCTCGGTAATCCCACAACATAAGGTTCACAATTATACAAGCACGAGATGTTCAAACGATTAACACAGTTCAAAGATATAAAAGAATGCGTAGCTCCCGAATCGAACAAGACACTAACTGGTTGCAAAAGGATCTGAATCGTACCTGATGCAACAGCTGTGTTCTGATCATCAGATTTCCTCATTTCATACAGGCGTGGAGGAACGGACCCAGCACTGGATGCCTCTCTCTTCCCAACGTTCTGCTGCTGAAATCCACTCTGCTGCGTCTGGTTCACACTTGTTTCCTTCGGAACTGGCGCTGGAGTGCGAGTACCAAAAGATCGGGTCGCATTCCCACAAAATGTTGCGCGATGTCCTTCCTGTCCACACTCGAAACAGGTCACAGCAGGCGCAAAACAATCCCGTCGAACATGTCCCGCCTTGCCACAGTTGTAGCACTTCTTCCTGTGTCGAAGCGATCGGTCTTTGCCGGAACTTCTTTCCTCCTCGACTAGGATGCGGAGGTCTCTGGATGAGTGAAAAGAGGACCGACCGGCGGGGCCGCTATTCTTATTCTCATGAAGTTGCCCGACACCTTGTTTCTTTGCTTCCGTCGATTTCTCTCTGCTGCTTCCTTTATATCGTAGGCCAACGCCTTGTCCCGATCTTGCCTCAAGGTGGTACAATCAAATCCGGACATATATTCTTTGAATTTGGCTTCATTCGCATGTCAAAATGGAAAATCCTTTCCGCCTCGGTCTGACAGTGGCGCACATAAGTCACCTGGTGATTAAAAGTCTTAATCACTTCCGTCACAGATGCTTCCGAATTTTGTGGTGAGAAAAACTCCCGAACTCGGGCCTCTCTAATCGGGCGAGGACAATCGTGCCTCCATCATCAACTTGAATTCTGTCCGATCAACATTATGCTCCTGCAGTCGAATGGCCTCCCACCGGTCGAAAGCCTCCCGGTCAAAAGATACCGGGCGACGGAACCTTCCTATCGTTGGGACAGTTAATCCCCGCAAAAATCTTCTCTAATTCCTTCACCAATGATCCCACGAAAGCGTCTCGGTGGAACCGTCAAATTTCGGAGGATGCAATTTGACCACCTCGGTAAGCCATTTATCTCCCGGTTATCCACGTTATTCTCATTGTCCCATCGCCGTCTCGCATGCGATCCACAACTTGAGCAAACTGGTTTATCTGGGCAACCACTGTGAAGCACTCCCGGCACGTTAGGATCTGCATTATTATTTGCCGATCCTCGCCGTCCCCGGAATGTGAATCCGTTTGACTAGCGGCTATCTCTGGGGTAGATACCGACTCTTCTTGCCTCGCATTACCACGTCTGCGTCCACGACCGCGTCCGCGTCCACGACCTCCTCTCAACATACTGTAAACATAAATACTCAATATCCAGGACAAACTTTCTCAAAGTACATTCATTAATGTTTACAAGACGTGAATTAAATAAAACAGTAGTATTCGAGATTAGGAAACTTACAACCACAGTCCACACGACGATGCTGGCTCAGCAGTGATGTTACGAACGACCAATAATCAATAACGTAAATGCACTAACTAACCCGACCGCCAAGATATCCATAAATCTTAGCTCCGATACCATATTCGTAACACCCCGAGATATTCGGAATAATTACTACCGTAAACCCTTTAGATAAGGATTTACAAGGCTAATTTTAAAAGAAGTGTAAAAATAAACCAATCGAACACTGGAATTCACATACAGATTTGAATCAAACGATCAAATGTGCTGACTTATACAACCATATCGAAAAGACTTTATTAATACAGACATACTCGATTACTAAACGAACCAAGAAGACAAATCACAATAATAAGAACATCAACCACATCACTGAGCCATCTCATCGTCCTGTCGGTACTGTGGCTGCCTCCCCGCTCCTCGACTACCTGAACATCAAAAACAATGTCCACCCCCGAAAGGGTTAGCAAAACAATGCTAGTACAAGTATCGTCATAGAATAAATCATTAATACATCATAAAACATGCAAACAAACTTCCGCCACCGGAATCCAACGATGCGAATCCTCACGATTCCATCTACACAATACATGGTAATCCAGCGATCCAGCGCCCTCAGCATAGATCCCCATGATGATCCCGTCTGACCAACGCATGGTGGAAAACCCGTCCAGCGATCCAGCGCCCTCAGCATAGATCCCCATGATGATCCCGTCGGACCAACGCATGGTGGACATTCGATCCAGCGCCCTCAGCATAGATCCTCATGACCCCCTCGGATCATTTATCCCATAATCAATCAATTATGCATACACATATGCATTTCAATATGTTCATCAATACGAACAAACAACAACGAATATCACGCGAATTTCCAGAAATACATCTCATATACAAAAATATGAACAAAACCATAAGCATGATAAATCAAACTCGACATATGATACTTGCCTCGAAAATGGCAATGACGAAACACTTCAAAGATCTCGACACACTCGAAGGCCGCCTCCTTCGATCAACGTAACAAGCTCGAACCTTAACAAAAGGAACGATATACAAATCATCTCAAGTCGAACGATGGCCTAACAATTCGGTCTATGGCCGAAAAGCTCAAAATAACCAATCTGCCTGGACTGCTTAGCGTGCGCTACGTACTCTACGTAACGTGCGCTAAGCAGGCCTGTTAGCGTACGCTATCGTGTAAGACTAGCGTGCCCTAGTTATGAACTGACAGTTGAACCGGCCGATACATAACGTACGCTACGTACGTTTAATACGTTAACTGAACCCTGATAGTGCACGTTAACTCACATATGTTAGCGTGCGCTAACGTTGCATGGCAGAATACTGCTAACGGAAAAACTGGGTTGAACAGTGGTGAATTTATGAATTCTATGTTGATACAACAAATCATCCTCAAGTCTGACATGCTAATAAGGTTGTGGAAGTTCCATGATCTTGAGGCACAAATATACGGATAATCCTCTTATCAACATATCTTTTCTAAGATCTTCACGAATTATACCAAGTTCCGATTATTCCAAGTCCCAAAACATATGATTCCTTACGTAAAACATACGAACTAGGTAATCTCCAATTACTAACCATAAATCGATTTGAAAACGCTTAGGAGTTCATACTACTAAGATGGTTCAAAGGTTCATACGATGAATAAGTGTCGAAACGTCGAAAATATCCTTCTAACATGTGATGACCGATTATAAACGAAATACCAGCTATCCAAACATGATTCAAACTTCCTTAGGAACATTACTAAAATTGGTGAAGAATCACCTACCTCAAGTAGTGAAGAACACGGAGGAAAATGAAGCAATCCGACACCGAAAGCTTGAACACCAATCTCCAATGATATACGATCTTAAATCACGAATCAGGATGTTGATATGAAGTGTTTGGGGTGAAGGAAATTATGTTCTAAGTGTAGGAATTCAGGTAATGAGAGTAGAGAAAACTGAAATCTCGAATAGGATCTTTGTCCTATTTATAATAAATGGTATTGTTAGCGCTAGACCATTCGTAGCGTGCGCTAACGGCTCACGATCTAAATCGTACTCGGCACTTAGCGTGCGCTACGCATATACCGTAGCGTGCGCTAAGGCGTTGACTTCGGCTTTTCCGGCCGTCAGTACATCCGACACAATCCGACAAGGGTCCCCCGGCCAGATCTCACCTACCGCACGTCTCAATCGATTTGACCATGCATAGCGTGCGCTAATGACCCTCTGTAGCGTGCGCTATGAATCCCCGTTAGCGTACGCTACACTCAGCATGTAGCGTGCGCTACATGTACAGAATTTCAATCTCTAAAACACATACACGAAATTATACACTCGACAACATCGGATTATGAAATACGGAGAATAGTACTCAGACAAAAGTACAATCATTACAATATCACAAGTTCTAATTACATAACAGAAATCTCGGGTATTACATCTTCTCTGTTTTGTTTCTTCATCTTTTCTTCTCTGTTCCTGTTTATTTGCTGAGAAAATGCCGATTGTGGAGTTTGTATTTGTTGTCTATGGATTTTGATTTATCTTTCTGTTGCTACCTTTTGTGGCTTCGGAGTGGATTCTTTTTGTTGGTCAATTCGTGATTTTTGGAAATTAGTGTGATTTGCTGTCCAACCCTAGAAATGGTATCAGGTTGCTATTTTGAATGTTGAAAAGTATTTTGTGAATTTTGTGTGTACATGTATGTTTTGTCAAAAACTCATATCAGATTTGCTTTCTTGTTCAGTTTTTAGTTTTTTTGTTCTGTTTTTTTAGTTTATTTAATTTTTCTGTGTTTTTTAGGGTTTTTTCTGGATTTCTTTTTTTCATTTTTTAGGATTCATATTTGTAGTATTTTAGTTATTTTAGTTTTTTTCCAAAGCTTTCTATTTTTTGCTATTTTTGTAATTTTTGTTTTAAGGGACTTGTGAGACCGTCACAAGAGACGTACTCTATATCGTTTATGCTAAATTAACTGAAAAGTAGGAGCATTCTGCGCCTGCAGCAAAGATTATGCTTTATATTGTTCCAACTTTTTTTCAAATCTAATGTTATTTTCCCGTTAATCATAACCTAACAAGTTAGGGTTCTAAATTTGTTGTGCTTCTAATTTTGAGTTTGTAACAGGAACCCATTGGAACGAAATCAGTTACAACGGATCCGGAGTATTGTCCTACCAGCAGGTTAGGGTTTATAAGTTTATATAATTCTTTTATCTTTGGAGATATTGCTCTATTTGATTGGATTTTGATTCGCCATGTTTTTCCTTTAAAATCTCGTTTTGTTTGTTCAAAATAAAATAGTATATTCTTGATTTATATTAGTGCGCTAATATAATTATTGCTAGTTTTTTTCGAAATAGTAGATATTTTTATCTTTACATGGCTCTTTGCAAAGTAGTTTGAGCTTAAAGAATGTCTTTTTTGTGGATTGACTGGTTGAGTTTAACGTTGAGGGATGGTGGTTGCACAGTGAGCTTAAAGAATGATATTGAACTTTAGATAAGATGGTAATTTTATTGAAATTGTTATAAGGAACTGATGGGTTGTTGTTTATAATGCCAGTCTTCCATAATTATTAATATCTTCCATACTTATTGTTCTCCCGGTGTTTACCAGACATGAGTTGTTAAGTACTATCGACATAAAGGATGTTATTGGTGAATTTAGGTGTTAACAATGGCAAGTGATGATCGTAGTTGGATGAATAACCGAAAGGTCGTTGGAATGAGGGGATGTACAGAAGAATTTACAAGAGGTGTGAAGTATTTTGTAGAATTTGCTAGATTACATCCTGAATGTATACATGATGGAATGCTTCGATGTCCATGTTATAGATGTCGCAATCTCAAAGTCGAATCAGATGGTGTTATTAAGTTGCACCTTATTAAGTTGCTTCGATGACTTTCTCTTGTTTCTTTATTATCTACGGTATGCTTACTTTCTGTAAGTAAAATAATTGTTTGATTCCATAGCATTAACTGGAAGTTAAGGCCTGCAATTTATGTAATATATGCTTTTCTTTCTATTGTTTCAGATGGTGTATTCTTGTCCTGCCCAATCTGATGGTGTTTTCTTCGAAGCATTCAAGGTCATGATATCTTTGCGTTATAAAGATATCATAAATAAGATGAAGAAGAAGTGGATTGAGAAAAAGATACGCCCTGTTTGTATGATTGGTAAAGTTTGGACCGATTGGCTTTCATGGTGGGATAGTCCAGAGTTTTAGAAATTATCAAACAAGAATAAGAGGAACAGAGAGAGTGAAAATGGGGAGGCTTGTGTGCATACCGGTGGATCTCTTAGCCTCATTAATTTATTAGATCGCATGGTTAGTATTTCATCACTATTACTTCAGCTTTTAAATTAATTTTCTATATTGTTTATCTTATTTTAAGGTTGTAATCTGCTACTAATTTGTTTATAGAAAAAAATCCATGGAGAACATGTTGATGAAATGGATGCGTTAATTGCTATGCATACACGCAAGGGGCCTGGTGGACAGTTGATTTGGGCAAGTAAAAAACATGAAAATATTGTTTGGGAGTTGTAGAAGAGGACAGTAATATGTGTCTATGTCAGAGAAAATATTGTTTGGAATTGTTAAATGAGTTTGGTATGTTGGGCAGTAAACCTTCAACAGTTCCTTTATATGCAAGTAAAAGTAATAAGCCTGTTAAAGTGGTGGAAGCTGCTTGACAATATCGGCAACTATCAGAAGTTAGTAGGTAAATTAATCTATCTAACTATCACCAGACCTGACATTTCATATGTTTTGCATAAGTTAAGTCAGGTTATGCATTCACCTAAGCAGTCTGATTGCATTTAAAGTGCTGAGATATCTGATAGGTTCACATGGTAACTTTGAGGTTACTGCATTTGTTGATTCTGACTGGGCCAAATGCACTGTAACTAAAAGGCCTGTCACTGGGTATGCATGCATCTTGCCCAGAATATATTTTCCATATCCTCAATGTTTACCAGACTACTTTTGTGCTTAGTCATTTATGTTGAATATGCTGCTTTTAGTTCATAACAATGCATCTTGAATACATACCAACTGGCCTTTTACAGATCATGATGCATCTTGCCAAAGCCCTTTGATAGGCACAGTGTAATAGGGATCATCTCCACCTGATTAAGTTCATCAAAATATAAGTTCATCTATCCTAAAGGTTTTTCTACCCCATGTATTATATGTATATATAGTTGTAACTAGTAAGTATGGTATTCATGATGACAACAATAATCTTGATAACCATCTTTTCTTCTGCTGTTGACTTTGTGGTTATGGTTTTTGGCCACACTGCTATTCAAATTTTTTACTTCCCTGTAACTATCATGATCTTTTTGTGCTTATTTGAAGGGTTTATTCATGTCACTAAATTTTAATCTTGGCTTTTGAAATGACAAATAGTTGGTATGAAAATAAGTTGGCTGTTTGCATATGCAGATTATGGTAATGTTTCTGAATTTATTTATACTTGCAGGTTTGATGATGGGTGCTAGTGGCACCTTTCAGCAACAGTCGCAGCAGCAAAACCAATGGCCTTTAGCTATATTTTCGCCCCAACAACAACTATTGCAACTACAACAACCACTACAACCACCTCATAGTGGTCATAGTTCAGCCTCGCCAAATAGTTATGGAAGAGGTCCTTGTGGAAATGAAGGTGGTGGGGTAAGTGGAGGTGGCAATGGTTGTGGAAGTGGTGTTTTTACTGGCGGTGTCGGAAATACTTCTCTTCTTGAAATGCTTACGGATCCAAACTATGGAAGAGGTGGCAATGGAAGTCAAGCAGTTTAGAAACAAACTTTATTTTATTATGATTATGACTATTATGTCTTTTTGATGGTGCCATGTTTTTAACCCTTAACATTGTGGTCGAATCACATAAATAAACAAGTTGTTTGGGTTTGTGTTTTGTTTGAACAATTAAATGTTACTTTTATCAATTTTAGTATAATGTTAGCTTAAATTTATAATGATTTGTTTGATTTAATATTATTTTTGTTAAAACACATTCAATTTGAAAATATTTTGAAAAAATATATTTCAGTTTATTCGAAAAAAAAAATAAAAAACAATACAGAATTTGGAGACTAATATGTGGTTGCTAACTTTCATACTTGGCGACCATGTCCTTGGTCTCCATTAAAAGTTGAGACCACGTCAGCGTTGGTCTCCATTCAAACTCGAGACCACGTTGTGTGCGTAGGCATGATTTTGGAGACCTACATCTTTTTTGGAGACAGTTGAATGGTAGCGAATTGGAGACCACTAACGTTGGTCTCCTTTAGCGACCTTATATTGGAGACTACGAAATTCGTCTCCACTTTTATAATTTGGGACCATTTTAACATTCTGGAGACTTTTTTTATCGTCTCGAAATATATTTTTTCTAGTAGTGTATGTGCAACACATAAGGAAAAAGGAAACGTAAAATACGAAAAAAAAAGGTTATATGGGTGTATGTGTTTGTGTGTGGTTGACACCAAAGACAGAAGCTAGCCCTAAATAGCATCTTTTTCGAGAAGTAAACTTCATTTCACTGAAAGCAAGGATACACATTAGAAGAGAGAAGGAAAAAAAAATATAAAAAAAAAAAAGCATCACATCACAGATAATCATCCCCCCATGGATTAATATGCCCCCCCCCCCCCCCCCCTCTCTCTCTCTCTCTCTCTCTTCTGGCTCCAGTCAGACATCTGCGTATGTAGATATAATATTTATTATATTCATACACATCTTGGTTAATAATTTCTTGAATTTTTTGCAGCTAATTCTGAGAGGAATTGTTCTATAAGAATTCAGCTGATTCTTATTCTTCATTAATTATAATTAAAGATGTTGGGTTTTTTCATTTAATTAGTTCATACATATATATATATATATATATATATATATATATATACCATTCATTCACAGCATGGCTGCTTCTTATTCTTCATCGGCTTTTCTTTCGATGAGAGACGAAAATGATAATCAGCTTCAGCAGCAGCAACAACTTATTAGTATGTCCTCCACACCACCACAACCCGCTCAACCTCTGCCGCCTTCATCGTCTTCTTCCAATAAGAAAAGACGAAATCAGCCCGGAAATCCAAGCAAGTATCAAAAACCATTTTCAACTTATTTTTTTTTCGGGGGGTTTTCAACAAAAAACATTAATTTTACAAAATAAAAAATAAAAAATTAAATATATTTCTGTATTTTTTTGCATATACATCATGTACCAGTATTAATTAATTAAATTCAATTTTTTTGGTAATATATATTAATTAATCTTGATTGGCGCGGCTCGGCATGTGTGTGTATATATATATATATATATATATATATATATATATATATATAGCAGATCCAGACGCAGAGGTAATTGCGCTGTCTCCCAAGACCCTAATGGCGACAAACAGATTCGTGTGTGAAGTTTGCAACAAAGGGTTCCAAAGAGAGCAAAACCTTCAGCTCCACAGAAGAGGACACAACTTGCCCTGGAAACTAAGGCAGAAGGGTACCAAAGAGGTTAAGAGAAAGGTCTACCTATGCCCCGAGACGACATGCGTCCACCACGACCCGGCCCGAGCCCTCGGAGACCTCACCGGGATTAAAAAACATTACTCGAGAAAACATGGCGAGAAAAAATACAAGTGTGAGAAATGCTCCAAGAAATATGCTGTGCAGTCGGACTGGAAAGCCCACTCGAAAACGTGTGGTACTAGGGAGTACAGATGCGACTGCGGCACTCTTTTCTCCAGGTATACATATATTGTTTTATATCATGTGGTATGATATATAGTGTGCTTATGATTGGACTTGTTGATGGCAGCTTCAGGAACATTAGTTGATCAATTCATACAATGAATTTACATACTTAACATAGATGTACGAGAGGTAGTACGACAGGTAGGGGGTTCGACTCTTAGGACTAGGTCGAACGTGAGTTCTTGAGTTGATCGGCTAAGGTTACTGAAATCGCTAAGGTTAATACAATAACAACATTACCCCAATATTTCAACGGCTCCCGCAAAAAGCGGGGTAAGGCGGATCGAATGTACGCAGTCTTATCCCTGTCTTAACGCAGAGAGGCTGCTTCCGGATGATTCAAAATGAAAATTGCATCGAGAATTGCATGGAATGACTAGTACTTCATGAAAAAAAGAAGTGCAACTAATTTAGTAGTCATTTTGTTTTATTCCATTATAATTCAGAACCAAAGAATAAGAGTCTTTGGCTCCATTGGAAACAATCGAAAACAAAAATCGCTAAGGTTAATCAATTGAATTAATTAGTTTCTTGGATTTTAGGGCTTTGATTGTTTTTTCCCCTCTGAGTGATGACTGCAGATGAAAAAGTTATCACGGGTGTATGGGAAATGCAGGCTTTTCTTTCCATATATACAGAATCTCTCTCTCTCATTCTTCCTTTCTCTCTCACGCACAAAACACACACATACATGGATTCCTTTTTTCTGGGTTTGGAATTTGTTTCTGGTTTTTTCTCTTTGATTTCGTTTTGTTCTTTGGATGTTAGCCTGCCAGAAAAATGCCTCCACGTGAATTCCCTCTGGAAAACGCCATGACCTAAATATAAGAGGGTTTTCTCTCTCTCTCTCTCTCCTTGGAACATCCGTCCTTCTAACTATTCTATCTACAGCATCTCAGCATTTTTTTTTTTTTATTACCACCTTTTCTAGTTCACGTGGTGTAAATAAGCTCATGTAAAAGTTTTTGAAGATACCAGGTTTGTTCTCTTGTGTGTTGGCCTGATGCGTTCAGCTTTGTACTTTTTTTTTTGCACCCATATCCCTTCCTCAAGATAATATTTCCAGTGTCCACCCTTTCACCCAAAACCCTCTCTTTCTCTCTCTAGATTTCCCTCTCTCTCTATATATATATCATTTTGAATTTTGCTTCTCCATATGTTCTACATGTTGGAGATGTGTTAATTTTCTTGGTTAAATTGCTTATAACAATAGCTTTGCTGGCAGGTTGAAATGTTTTTCCTTTCTTGTTGCCTACTATTAATACAAAACAAGATTCTTTATTTCATAAAGTTTTTTACTTTATATATCCATATATGAACTGTGTGAATATATATATATATATATATATATATATATGTTGGGTATTATAAATAAATTAATAGGTCATTTTCAGCTCCGCTAAAATAAATTATTTGCTTCCATTTTTTCATTTTCAACTCGGAAAAATGGGATTCATACTTCATATTAGTTCCACCTTAATATTCCATGGTCCCGTAAACTTCCGGTCATCAATTTTTTGTCCCAAAAAGAAATCAACTATTCGAATTTGATCTAGTAATTATTTCTGATGTCCAATTTTGGCCAATTTCTGTTGAAAAAAAATAGAAACGGAGTCGTTTTCGGTCACATGCAAGTTATATGTCGCTAAAAATTTGGGGTTTCCGATCTCGTAGCTTATATGGACGAGAAAAAAATGAAATCCCATAATTTTCATTTCATCCATTTTTTGTCCCAAGAAAAGCTAACTATCCAGTTTTTAGTCTCATAAATGTCTCGTCTTTCCGATTTTTGTTCTCAAAATTCCACAATTGGAAAATAAATTAACTATAACAAAAAAGAAATATATCAGATTATTCATTCATACTACGGAAAGGCTTCACAGTCAACTGAAAAAAAAAAGATTCAGGAGGCTGTGGAAAAAAAGGTGAAGAAAAAGAAAAGATTTAAAAAGAATTTTAGCTTCGCTTTAATTTAGTTATATTTTGAAGTTGCGGAATATTTAGTTTTGATTTACATTTATTGTTTTTACCACTTGTATAATAAAATCCAGTAAATTGGAACAACATAATTTTTTTTGTCGGCACATCAACAGAAATTACTAAATTGAGCAGTCGTGATAGTTAGGTGATGAAAATTGGATAGTTAAAATTTTTGGGATGAAAAACGGATGACGAAAAATTTATGGGATCAAAAAAAGCTTATTTTCTCTTCCATGCATCAGCTACAACATCAGAAACCCAGGTTTTATTGGTACGTAACTTGCACGTGACCGAAAACGTCATTGTTCTCATTTTCTGGTAGAAATTGAATAAAAGTTAGACAGACGAAAAAATAATTACGGAGACAAAGTTGAATCCGAGTGAAATACAGAACCTTGGAAAATTAATGGCCCGGATGAACTTACCTCATCTAGTACACATAATTAAAAGAAGAATTTTATCGAGGCACTGATTTTCTCATTTATATTTAAGGGCAAATTGAGATAATTACCCTAACAACCTCAATTATGTGCCTTGTCTTTTTTCCCCTTAAAACTATCGAAAATATCTCCAAAATTATCCTATGTACCAACTATATTCTATTCTATTCATTAAGATTCCCTTTCTCAGGGTTACGGAACAAAGAAAAAAAAAAGATGTCGACATTTCATAGTTTTGATGCAACACATACATCTGATTGTCGTACCTACTAAACACTTTCCAAATCCTAACAAACAGTACTTATTTGACGTATAATCAAATTTGACAAACCATGTTATGGCCACTAGTCCCGAAATTGAAAAGGATACGGTGCTTAAATTTTCCTTACTTAATTATTTGTTTAAATTTTTTGAGTATTCTAGTACTTATATGTACTCGGTTAAATACGTATTATTATACTCATATAATCTGAGTAAATATTTCACTCACACTAATATGTATGAGTGCAATAATATTCATATTCTTAGCCAAAAAATCATAGAAATACTTATGTACGGCTAAATTCAAGTACACTGACACTCATATTTGGCCAAATTATACACAGATATTCATGTACTCAATCAAATGGGCACACGAGTCTTTATATACTCGGCTAAATGGGTACATAAGTACGCATGTACTCAATCAAGAGTATTGGTATAACTATCTGAATAAATAAATCAATACTCTTAACCAAACAATATGGGCATTATATTATCTATTTCCATACTGAAATTGCTATGTTTTCCTAGTTTCCTTATTGGTTTAATTTGCCTTTTCATACAGAATTATTACTTCCTCCGTTCTTTTATTATTGCAACGTGTTGACTATTACACTGTTCACATACTCTCTTTTGACCATTTTTTGTGATTTATACATATAAAAAAATATAGTCATGTGGGATCTTGTTAGATTCATCTTGAAATATACTTTCAAAATATCAACTTTTTATAATTTTTAAAAGTAAAGAATTGAAGATACTCCCTCCACTTTTAAATAGATGTCATTTTAGACTTTTGTAACATTTTCAAAATCGATGTCATTTTAGCTTTATTCTTCTCTTTATTCCATTATTATCTCTAGTTAATTTACCTCAAAATTCATCTTTTCACTCTTCATTAATTACAAAATATCATTTATTAGGGGCAAATTTTGACATAAAATAATTTTCTTAATTTGTGTGCACAAAGCCAAAGTGACATCTATTTAAAAGTGGAGGGAGTATTAATAATCAAAATTGTGCATTAGCAAACGTAAAAATTCAAATGTTGCAGTTATAAGCGAAGAGATAGTATTCTTAGTATAGTACTCCCTCCGTCCAGTTTTTAAAGTCCCATTTGCTCTCAAATATTTGTCCACAATTTAAAGTCTCACTCTACTTTTTGTAGCATATTACCCTCTTTTCTTTATTTAATTACTACCTTTTCACTAATGGACCCACTACTTTTTTCTCCAAACCACTACCTTTTTCTTTAAACCACTACCTCTTTCTTCCAAACCACTAACTTTTTCTTCCAACCACTACCTTTTTCTTCCACCCACTTTACCTTTATCATTTTCTCTTAACCTCCGCGCCCAACATCAAATGGGACTTTAAAAAATGGACGGAGGGAGTAATTAATAATATGGTTGCTTGAATGGACCGTGATTGGACAAAATTGGGCCCCACAGTGGGTCCTTAATAATCTTATCACCTTATTCTAAATTCTGTGACAAGATTTAAAACAAAACACACCTGCATAATTAATGTGTTCAATTATTATTTCTCGTACACGCGCCCCAAATTGCTAAACCAAATTAGTACCACCACTACCACATAGTGACTACATTAGACACTCGATTATTTAATACTCTCTAAGATAATAGTTTTGGTCGGGCCCGACTCAGGGATAGGGTGCTAAATTAATAATTCGCTAAAATTATAAGATAATACATTTTTGATAATTTCTATAGGTCTCATATAAAATATAAATTAATAATTCCTTATATACTGTACATATTATAGGAATAATTTATGAAGGTTTCTTAAAAAATTACTCAATTGTATTTCTTTTTTGTTGGAATCAATTTCATCTTAAATCGCATCTCTAATTTTTCTTATCACCGTAAGAACTTCTAGTGTTGTATTCTCATATAGACTCAGCAATAAATTATTCAATATGATGGCCGCTTTAATGTTCACATATTTTGATTTTGTATTTATAGAAAAAATATACACTGATATATTCAACACAGGACGCATAATAAGATGAGAGATTGAAGGGTTATTTTAAATTGAACCCTTCATTTGATATGTACATGCATTGTACAATAATTAAATGAAAGTTTGAAAGTTGTTTGTAAATTAAGTATTTCATTATAAATTAATAAAATATTAATTAATATATAAATTAATAATTATGAATTTATCGAATAATTAATAACTCTTTTAATTAATAAATTTTAGTTGTCCCAACAGTATTAATTTATAAAGTTTCTACTGTATTATGTTGTTTAATTACCAAATCAATGCTAGGTATATACATATTCTGCATTTAATATGCCCTCATTTTTTGGGAGTCGAACAGGGTCGTCCCAAATAATTTGGAGGCACCGGTCGAATCTTAAAAGTGGGTCTTAAGATTTTAGCAATAGCAGTTTGTTTAATTAAATAGAAAAAACTAATAAAAAAATAACAAAATTGAACCTCTGAGTTTCAAAACTCAGTACCAAGTAGATACGATACGGACACCCAACCATTTAGACAGAGACAGTGACATGACATTATTTTCAATGTCATTTGTTTATATACTCTAGCTCCAACAATATTTGGACCCTAGAAGAATGGCATTGGTCTGGGGCCTTGTGTGGTAGCACGGTCCATGGACGGCCCTGGTCTCAAATTATTTTTTATGTAATGTTGTGTATATTAAAAAGATATGCATAAATTTGCAGTCGAATGTCCTATTTAAGAATGAGATAAAAAGAATAATTTCCTACTCTCGATCTAATATATCACAAGTGATACTAAATGATTTTGCTATAATATATATAAATTGAAAATGATATTGTAGAAAAATTGGATTATATATGCAAATTTTATTGATACATTTTCATCTACAAATGAAAGATGTCATTTTCTAAAATTTTTTGTTAGCATAGATATCAGGTGGTACTTGACGTATTATCCCTCTGTGTTTTACAAATTGAGTCATTTTTGTTAAAGTGTGAGGTTTTTTATCTCAAAACTAATTGGCAATAAAAAGAGTAGTTCATGATATTTATATATTGAATGCAAGACTTGTAATTATCTGATGTGGAATTAATGCTTTAACAGTTTTCTCTTTCTGTAAATTAAATTGTCATAATATTCGCCTGTTTTTTTAAGAAAATGCAGACTACACCTCTGTGCCAATTAAATAAGCACAATACCTCTTCATGTTCTTAAAAATTTGCAGATAAACTTTTTATTTGATCCAACCATTGCAAATCAACTCCTTGTGCAAAAGAGATAGCTGATGCCTGCTGCACCGTTTTTGAAAACACATGAGAATATGCGTTTATTTAATTTATATAAAGGATAATCTATTCATTTTTAAAAAATATAAAAATATAATATGACAATTTAATTCGTTTTATAAAACACATGAAGCTAATTTACCAACAATCTTAGACATCGTTGTTTTATAATTTAATAATATTATCAAAGTTTGTATATTTTTCCGGTCTAGAGCCTATTGAATTACATCTAATTAATTAGACCCTCTCCTTATTACTAATTTCTTCCTAAGAATGAATTTAAAACTAATTCTCGCATGCAGGCGCGACAGTTTCATCACCCACCGGGCTTTCTGCGATGCACTCGCCCAAGAAAGCGCGCGGAATCTAAACCCACCTTCCATGGGCAGCATTGGTTCTCACCTGTTAGGCCTCTCCCAAATATCCGCACCGCAGTCCGATCAACATCGTCAGAATCTATCGAATCAAGATATGCTCGGATTGGGCGGCGGCACACAGTTCGAAACACTTTTTGGGCCGGGATTCGTCCCTCGGTCGCCGTCGTCCCGGAGCCCGCCCACTTCTTCTCCTGCGGCGGGTCTATTCCTGCACCACCAACAAGTGCCGAATATTCATGAGGATCGGAACCAATCCTCACACTGTATGCTGGCGCCAAACAAGTCCTCGTCGTCGCTTCATCCTGGCCTAATGCAGCTTCCCCAAATAAACAACAGCTCATCACCTTCATCCTCAACCGGGTTTTTTAATCTGAGCTTCTTCCCCTGCAGTAGCAACGCCGCTAGTAGCATGGACGGTGGCCACCATTCCGGCAGGGGAGAAGACTCCACGCACCTCTTCTCATCAGGTATATATGCAAGATATATATATATATATTATTTTGCATTGAGAAAAAAAATATACAAACGCGCCATGCATCTTTGAATAAATTTTTGATTTAGGGTTCAACAATAATAGAATGTACATATTGGAGAAAGACCTTACGGCTGGTGGTAGCGCGGCCACGTCCCCTCCACTTCAAAATTGTCCCCCTATCAAATTTAAAAGGGATAACGATATTTTAGATTCTTATGTACTACAGATCATACATTTTTATTCTCTCTACTATTGCGCCGTTTATCAAATCAACCATCCGTTCACTTCCGTCCATTATCAAAAGGTGTATGTGAAAGTATTATTTAGATTGTATATTGGACAGAGCACAGATGGAAGTTGGACGGAGGGCTGATTTAATAAGCGGCATAATAGAAGGACTAAAAATTTATGATTTGTAGTACATGTGGTTGTTTGATAACTTTGTAAATTAGAAGTGTTAAAAAAAAAAATCGCCTATATATGGCGGAGGACGGACGAAAGTCGGACGAAGTGAACGCCTTAATAGTAGATGAACTAAAACATATATAGACGATCTTTTCGGCCCCTCTATTTTGTACAGTCATCAAATAGCCGAATGTACAACAAATCACATGTTTTAAGTCCCTATGGTACAGTTCAGTCTTCCGTCCAACTTTCATCCGTTATCAAAAGGTATATGTGGAAGTATTATTTAGATTGTATATATTCGACGTAGCACAGATGGAAGTTGGACGGAGGGCTGATCTAATAAACGGCATAATAGTATAAGGACTAAAAATTTATGATTTGTAGTACATGTGGTTGTTTGATAACTTTGTAAAGTAGATGTGTTAAAAAAAATTGTCTATATATGACGGAGGACGGACGAAAGTTGGACAAAGTGCTAATTTGATAAACGGCGTAATAGTAGAGGACATAAAACATAAATTTGTAGTACAGATGACTGCTTGAAACTTTACAAAGTAGAGGGGTTCAGAAAATCGTTTCCCAATTTAAAATCCTCCCAATATCCCCTCAATTCCTACACTTTTTGAAACTCTAGTCGTTGAGTAGTCAACTTTAGGTTTTAATCTATGTTTTTTTGTGGGAAGTTTTAAGTTACCAACATCGTACCTGTATGTGTATTCATCATCGGATTTATGATAAAATTTATTTACTATTGATACAATGGCGAATATACATGCAGGTATGACACATATGTGAGTACATTAGAATTTTTGTTGTTATAAGAACCTAGACATTCGATTCGATGTTGACCGAAAATGGGTAATTTTACGAGAATTGTTGGCAATAACCTGTAAGGTAAACATACCAAAAAGTTAGGAATTTCAGTTATTCGAGTCACAAATCGCAACATAATCATTAAGATTCCTAAATTTGAGTTATACTTATGTCACACCATCTGATGGATCTCGATCCATAATAAATGACAAAAAGTTGAAAAAATAACTACGAAACTAAAAAAAAAAATTTGAAGAACCCTAATAAAAAGTAAAGTAACTAAAATCATTGAGCCCAATTGCGGCGACTTTGTGGTCGAACACGTAATGCTGCATCTTGGTTCTAATTAATCGCGGGTGTGAATTCGAGGCGATTGGGGTACTCAGGACCACCACGAAATTGGATTAAATGTCCGAAAATTGAAATAGAAATTGAACCAAAACACCAAAACGACCGATTATTACTCATCTCCTGCATGCATTGCATGGGATATATATAAATCCATAATTTGATTATCTTTCTTTCTCATTAACCACGAAATATCATCATCAGGTGGTCTCATGAGCATCCCGATTCCATCGATGTACAGCACCTCATCGAACGCCATCCAAACCCCTTTGCCGCACATGTCAGCAACAGCACTGCTCCAAAAAGCCGCTCAATTGGGCTCGGCCACCACCAGCAGCAGCAACAACAACGCCACCTCATCACTTTTGAAAAGCCTCGGCAAGTCGGGACCCGACCGACACCATAGCTTTGGATACTTTGGGGGAAACAACAACCATATGCATGATTTAATGAACGCCGTTGGCGGCGTCAGCGGCTCGTCATCAGCCTCCATATTCGGCGGGCTTTACGCTGCCGATCAAAATCATGACGATCACGATCAACATGATCAGATTAATGATGGCGAGTATAAAGAGATGTTTCATGCTAATAATATTAATGATCATATTGATAGTAAGCTAGTATTTGATTATGATCATGATCAGGGCCAGCATCATAGATGTGATCCATCGGGTTTTACAATTAACGGGATGGAGGAAGCTGGGAGATTGACTAGGGATTTTCTTGGGGTTGGAGAGATTGTGAGGAATGTGAGGGAGTTTCATAACGGAGTGGAGATGAGCGCAGTGGATCGCTCACAGGGAAAGAGTACTCCATCTCAAAGCAAATCTTTTGGAGGGGGGAGATTTTAAAAACGATCATCGGATTAAAGGTACTTATATTTTAGTTGCTTTTTTCTTTTCTTTTTTTTAAAGAATTTGTTGTTGTTGGATACATTAAAAAACTACATTTTTTTGAATGTTTTTTTTTTTTTTTTTTTCAAATTAGAATATCTCAAATTTACCAGTGACGTCATCTCATCTTTAGGATGTACGTCCCAACACTACCGTAAGAGGAATGATAGGGACACACTCTGGACCACACCCCCAAACACACTCGTACTTTGAGAGTGTTGTACTGCGTGCTTTACAGATAAAATAGTTCTAATATTATTATGATTATTTTATCTGTAAAGCACGCAGTACAACACCCCCAAAACATACAGTGTTATGTTGTTGGGTATGTCTCTATCATTTCTCCTACCGTAATTAAAATATTAGTACTAATATATTATATACTTATCTATTGGGATTAACCACTTAAAATATATATTATATATTCAAATTAAAATATTAAAAATAGACCCACCACTACCCATTTTCGAATTATTTCAAACATTCACATAAACTCAATTTTATTGGTTGGAATGCTACGTGATTTCTTACTTGTCCGTACGTTCATGAAATGTAAGATTTCTTATAACATGATGACCTTGGATGTTCTTCTGTACAGGAGATTCAATTAACGTGGTTCAAGTGGGGGTTCATAGCCTTCGGCAGAAATCAAAAAGAAGTTTGCTGTTCTGGTCTTATATTGATAGTTACGCGAAGTCGAAATGCAAAGCTTGTTATTTTAAATTTTGTAGGTGTGCCACTTTGTTATTTGCATGAGTTATGGTGTTAACTAATTTTAGACAATTAAATGACACTATAATCTTCATGCCACCGACCCCAACATAGTTGGGATTAAGGTGCTGTTGATGATGATGATGATGAACAATAGAAAAACCAGATCTATATCAGAATTAAGAGTCTAATTTCTGCCTTTGATGAGCAAAAATGGCCTTTGGACTAGATAACTGTTTTTGAGTTCATGGAGCTTGTTGTTGCCCAAAATATTTATCCGAAGATTAATACTGCTGGAAGACGGACAACAAACAACAATTGCGGGAGCACTTCCGAGAGAAGATAAATAATACAAGATTTGCCGGGTTTGTTAGGCCCGGGCTTGAATGCTCTCGCGAGATGATATTAATACAAATATTCGTGGATACAAGTATTAATGAGAGACATCTAAATACAATGAGTGTAAAAAGACTCTGTTAATCCGGCTCTTGAGCGAAGCTCGGTGTTCTTCGTCCTCGCCGATCGTCTGTATGATGAGAGAGGTCGGGAGAAGTAAGACCGAATGAAAGCTGTTGCCAAGAGTTGGAGATAGCCAAGTGCAATGTGTTTTGCTTGTGATGTATGCTGAAATGCGAGAATGCCAGAGTGCAGAAGAATTTCGGTCCTTGGACAAGTGCTGGGAGCCTTGTATATATAGGGGCAGCCGGGTCCTGTCCTCTGGCGGGCGATCGCCTTCCGGCCATTATAATAATCTGCCGATCGTCTGCCGGCCAATATTATAATGGGGCGATCACCCGGGCTGTCGGACAAAAGTCCAAGGAAGAGGCTGGCGCCAGCTGGGTGGTCCAATGAGGAGCCAGCACGCGTCCGGAGTCAGTCAACATGCGGCCCTACTGACAGCTTTCGGCAGAATCAATGGTCACATGCGGCCCTACTGACAGCTTTCGGCGGCTTGTCGGCTGGTGGAGAGATTCTGCCAGGCTCTGGTCAATGACCCGAGATTCGCGGATCTTGTCTCGGCCCTTGCACGTGGTGCTAGTCTTAAGGTTCGGCCTTTGCCGACTGGATGGCCATCGGTGCTGATCGACATGAGGCGGTCGTCTCTAGCTGGTCATCAGAGATCGCCATCGGCCAGTTGCTGAGGGTCGGCATTTGGTCGGTCACCAAGGGTCGGTCGGCAAGTGCCGAGAGACGGTCGGTCTCCAAGGGTCGGTCGGAAAGTACCGAGAGATGATCGTCTCCAGTCGGTCGATCGGCAGGTGCCGAGGGAGAATCGTTCGCTAGACGGTCGCCAGGAGTCGGTCGCCGAGTGCCGAGAGGCGATCGTATCTGAGGTCGATCGCTCGGCACCGGGACTTGTCCTGGGACCTTCGGTTGGCCGATTTAGCTTGTCCGCTGGGCTAAGGCTTAGGTCGTCTGGTCGAGGTCGCAGATTACGCCGCTTTGCTCAGCGATGGCTCAGTCGCTCGCTGATGACTCGGTCGCCCGACCTCCGAGGCGATCGCGGTCGGAAAGTGTTAATTCTTGACACAACAATTGCCCCCGACTTGCTCCTATGTTGAAGACATGGGGCGAGGTGGTTCTTCTTAGCGATCGTGTAAGGAAGAGGACGGGCGATCTTGCCGAGGTGACTTAGGATTCGGACTTGGGCTATCATGGTCGATTGGCTAGCTATCTTTCGGTCTTGTACCGCAAAAACAACATTGGCCGATCCCCCTCGGAAACTTGGTGGTTTCGCTTGTTTGAGGAATCGTGCACAGTCGCGGAGATCGATGGACCGACTCCATGACCGTGTCTTGGTGCGCGAAGACATTGAGTGTCTCGTGACTCACTTTATTATGAGGGTCCTTTGTTAGGCTGCGCCTCGCCTCGTATTTAAACGAAGGGCGTGCGGTCTCGGTCTAGAGGAGTCCTTGCGCGGGGCAGCGTCGGATGAATCAACTCCACGCCCGTGGCTTGTTAGCTCTGCTTCCACCTCGGCCAGCCATGGAGATGGCCGACCTCGACGGTGTACGTTGAGACGGGGGTTTTGGCATATGTCCACTGATTAATGTTGGAAGCCCTTAGACTACGCCGGCCTCGTATTTAAACGAAGGGCAGGCGATCTCGGCCGAAAGGGACCTTGCGTGGCCGAAGCATCCGGTTCCATCGACTGCCAGGGCCATGGCTTTATGATGTGCGGTGGAGGCGATCGCGAGCCTTAGGTCCTCATGTTAAATGCTGGACTGTAGACGGCGATCGTGCCCTCCGGGTTGCTGATGATGTAGCGTGATGATCGGCGATCGGGCCGGAAGACTTGTCGATCGTCGCTCGGCTGCCGATCGCTTTATTTGTAGGTCGATATCGGCGATCGGGCGGGAGATCGTCATCCGGGTGCCGATCGCGCTGCTCACAGGCTAAGAAGGAACCTTTGCCTGGCCAGAAAATCTGCGGCTCTAGCCCGGAAGGCTGCGTAGGTTGTAGGTTGGTTCTTCGTGAGATGCCTGAACATAGGCGAAAAACCCTGAAATCCTCCTAGGACCGCGTAGAGGGCGGTCTCATCACTAGAAGTGTTTAGAGCTCGAATGCTTAACTAGTTCGCAAGTCGATAAAACTTAACAGGACATTAAGTTTTAATAAGACTTGTATAACTGATGCTAGGACGTGTGCACGTCTTGATAGCATAGTTATAAGTATATTGGTGGGACCAGTATACTCGAACACGACTCATACTCGATTCAGTCACACGGTATTTACTCTCGGAGAGTCGATGACGAATCGAAAGGTTGTGATAGTATACGTGGACCTTTGACTTGAGGGTTCAGTAGAAGATGTGCCTGTGACGTTAAGTTTGTCATTAGAGTAGTTAGACTCATTTGCTTAATTGCTGAGTCGACCTCGAAGTGCGGACGGGCAGGTAGCAGTCTTTACTGTACGCCAAGAAAGGATTCTATCTCCTGTTAGTGAGCAGGCGAATGTCCTATACGGTTAATGGCGAATAAGATCATAAGTCTTTGGCCAAAGCATTCTGATATAGTCGTATTAGATACACTATTAATCAGTCGGTCTTGATTTGCATTAACACATGTATAGAGTCTAGTCAACAGTAGGGTTTGACTTTACCGTGACCCAAAGATTTGACCGGGACATCTGGTGAAGGGTCTATACGTATATGGTATTCATGACATAATGGTTCTGGAATGATTCGTTCATTCGTTCTCAGTCGGGGTTTACAGTGCGGCCCGCTAGGCTGGCTAAGTGCTGCCCGCACTCATTGATTCCTCCCAATGCCGGTTGAGACGAACCTACGGAGTCGCGCAACAGGATCATTGACGGATAAATATGAATTAATAATCTCTCTTATATTATTAGATATTAGTGATTTATTGGATAAATCTAATAGCGGTCTTATGAATTGTAAGTAGGTTACTGGGTGATTACTTTAATTCATAAATTATATTTCTTAGAGAAATGTATATTTGCGTTTGATATAACTAATTAATTGGATTAATTAATTAGTATAAACACATTGTAAATAAAACGGATTCATTTGATGGACATTCGATTCACGAGGGATTCGTTTGACGAACATCCAATACACGAGCCAAATTAACTCGACCCGTTTCTTGGAAGATTCCCTATAAGGCCCCCACTCCTCTCTACTTTGTCTCTCTCTCTCATTATATTATACACTTGTGGGGTCATGTGAGGTGTAGAGATGCTTTTAAAAGCATCTTCTACATGTGAGGCTTGCATAATTGTGAAAAGAAAGTCTTTTCAATCATAAAGTCTCCTTCTTCCTTCCCCAAGTGTATTTTCGTTTTTTAGAGAGCTTCAAGAGTGAGAAAAATTTTCTACAGCATATTCTTGATCTTAGAGAAGTTATTAGTAGAAAAGATCGAGAGAAAAAAATTCCTACAAGCTTCCCTAGCCGCATTCTTAGAGAAAGGAAGTTTGCTGATTTTTCCGTCAAGTTCCGGCGTGTGAAGTACAGGCACCGTGATTTCGGTGTTTGGAACGAAGGGCTCTTCATCATCATCATACGAAGGTTTTTCAGAGACATCAAAGGTATGGGACTTTGATTCCTTGATCTTCGTATTTCTTTTCGTATATACGTTACTTGATCGATCCTCTTAGGGATTCCGTTTATTCTTCCGCTGCGTTTATTTTCTGTGGAATCCCAACATCATCACCATGTTAGCCGAGGAGGGAACCGAACACTCTTTCGCGGGGCGAAAGATAAATCAGAAGTTCGTAATTAATGTCTTGAAGGCGATGAGACTCCTGCGAAAAGGGTGTACTGGTTATTGGTGCTACGCCTTGAAGGCGGGATTTCGTGGAGTCGAGTTTTCATCGATTCTAGTCGTTAGTAAGTTCCCTAATGTCTTTCACGATGAGTTACCGGGGTTGCCACCGGACCGTGAGGTAGAGTTCGCTATCGAGTTAGAGTCGGGTGCGGCTTCAATTTCGAAGGCGCCGTATCGCATGGAACCTTCAGAGATGGCCGAGTTGAAGAAGCAGTTGAGTGAGCTTCTTGAGTCAGGGTATATTTGACTGAGCGCTTCACCTTGGGGCGCACCGGTTCTATTTGTGTGGAAGAAAGATGGTTCACTGTGTTTATGTATCAACTACCGCGAGCTAAACAAGGTGATCATCAAGAACAAGTATCCCTTGCCAAGGATTGATGACTTGTTTGATCAGTTGCAGGGAGCTGCGGTATTCTCGAAGATCGACTTGAGTCCGATATTCCGAAAATAGCTTTTCGGATGAGATACGGACATTATGAGTTTGTGGTTATGCCCTTTGGGCTAACCAACGCGCCGACAGTGTTCATGCAGTTGATGAACAAAGTTTTCATACAGTATTTGGATAACTTTGTCGTCGTCTTCATTGACGATATCCTTATCTATTCGCGGGATAAGGAGGAGCATGCGCATCATCTGCATGTGGTGTTAGACATTTTGAGGACCGAGCGACTCTATGCGAAGTTCTCGAAATGTGAGTTCTGGCTGAAGGAGGTGATGTTTATGGGCCACGTGATTTCAGCCGAGGGGGTTCGTGTGGATCCACAAAACGCCTAAGAATGTGAAGGAGGCTCGTAGTTTCTTAGGTTTGGGTGGCTACTATCGTAGGTTCGTCGAGGGTTTCTCGAAACTGGCTCGGCCACTTACACAGTTGCTTCAGAAATATGAGAAGTTCGTCTGAATGACGAAAGACAGTCGAGTTTTGAGGAGCTGAAGAAGCGTTTGACTTCAGCCCCAATTCTAGCGTTGTCGTGTGGCAACGAGAGTTTTGCTGTTTATAGCAATGCTTCGTGTAACAACCCTAAAACCAGCCGGGAATATTACAGCGCCGTGGGCCCCACATTGGAACCCACAAGGCTAAAATCATTTTCGCAAACGTTTAAAAAATGCCAAAAGGCCGATGACGGTAATATTTTAAATACTCAAATATTTATCAAAACATAGTTCTCAATTACCATCAGAAAATACCACTTGAAAGCACAAGGGAAAGATGCCAAAAGGGCATTTCGAAAGTATACACGAGTTGGAAAAATACTGAAAGCCATTATAAAATTCACACGCATCGGATAGAGACATGATTAAATACATTTTCAGCGGAATTATAAAAACTAGAAAGAATACTCGAATCCCAACAATCATGCCATAGCCGGTATCACCGGAAAGCTCATCCCTTCACGACTGCTACTAGCTCGATCTCCGAGTACCTAAAAGATAAAGCCCACGACGGGGTCAGCCATAATACTCAACAATGATAACGATCACATCATTATATACAATTACATATCAATTTAATTACAAGGTAAGAATAATTCCAGTGTAACTTTACCGTAGCAACCTTACCAATCCGTGGAATCTCAATCAATTCAACTCTTACCTCAATTCGCACATCGCATCCTCAAGTAACGAATGAATTCGAAAATAACCATCTGTACTGTATTCAACACGATACCAAGATTCTCGAAAACATAAATACATATCAAATACGGAGTATTATGTTCACGACCAATCCTGTCCGTTGGGCCACACAATCGGACCCCAATTCTGATAAAATCGATATCACACGGTACATCTGTAAATCAACTGTCTCGAGACAATGGCAAGTCTCGGATATCAATACAAAGCATGAATGCTTACACAATCAATAATGATAAACAACTAATGCATCAGAACGAGAATATCAATGACATGATAACTCCACACAAGATCGACAAAGGATCGCCCACGAATGAGAATACCATGATGTGGTGACTTCGACAAGATAAATGAAGGACTAACAATCGGGAATACCAACAATACGGTAAACCCCATCAAGATTAATAAAGGATCAACAACCGAGAATACCAACGGCATGGTAAACTCCAACAAGATCAATAAGGATCGACAACCGAGAATACCAACGGTATGATAAACTCCAATAAGATTAATAAGGATCGACAACCGAGAATACCAACAGTACGATAAACTCCAATAAGATCAATAAAGGATCAACAACCGAGAATACCGACGATATAGTAAACTCTAACGAGATCAACAAGGACCAACAACCAAGAATAACAATGATATGGTGAACTCCAACAAGAGCAATAAGGGATCAACAACCAAGAATACCAACGGTAAGGCAAACACCCAAACAGAATCAATAAGGATCAATAACGAAAGAGATTACCAATGATAAGGAAACTCCAAATGAGATTAATGAAGGGTCTATAACAAACGAGTTGACCATCGATATGGTAACTCCAAACAAGATCAATAAAGGGTCAACGGGGACAGATACACGAGAGAATAAATTCGTCAACCATATACAAATCATATATACGGGATTTCAAGGACAACCCGACTATCGAACAAATCCGATTATACATGGACTGTGAACGACCAATCAATAAGACTCAAGCTGGGCGTCACGATATGCCCAATCCGGATATGTGTCCGTGTACAAGACAACCACGGGTATTGATCAGATACACGTCTAGTCCCGGACCTAATCAGCCTCACGAAGTACGTCTCATGCGCACGGTTCAATATGAGGTCGAAACCAACATATGCTACACGTGCCCGCCCTGAAAATCCTACACATGAACGATCATAACGTATCTGACTCCAGATATGTCACGATACAACATAACAACGAATCTCAAATAAAATGCATATCCAACAAGGATCAGAAGACTTTCCACGAGAGCAACTATAACTCGATCATGGAAGACCGACACGACCACAACGTCATATTGCCGTATGTGATTAATTATGTTTGAAGGCTACTCTCGGATAGCGCTTGATGGTTATTTGGGGCTTGAACCTTCACAATTGGTTTCCCAACACCTACAGCTCAGTACGTCATGGTCATTTCGATGATCTCATTATGGGTAAGTTTGTGGCTTGAACCTTCGCAGTTGGTTTCGCAACACCTACAGCTCAGTAGGTCATGGTCATTTCGATGATCTCATTATGGGTAAGTTTGGGGCTTGAACCTTCGCGGTTGGTTTCCTAACACCTACAGCTCAGTAGGTCACGGTCACTGGGTGATCTCATTATGTGTAAGTTTGGGCCTTGAACCTGTAACACCCCAAACTAGGCGGATATTACAGTGCCGTGAATCCCCGACTGGGACCCACCAGGCGAATGATAATGATGAATTAAATAATATAATTGTAGTACCGAACCACATTATATTACCAAATACTCCGATGATGAGTTTAAGTACAACACACCAGGACAATACCGAATACTAGTATATTTTATATGAAGATAAAATACACAACACTGAGTGAAACGGAGTATCCAAATGAAAGTCTGCAGCGGAAATTAAAGGACAACAACATGAATAACTGAAAGATCGGGCCCCCTACTAGTATCACTGGGACTCCTCGACGTCAGCATGCTATTCCCGTACTTTTGCCTTGCCATGACCTGAAAAACAAAATCCCCAGCCGGGGTCAGTTACACAACAACAATCCTCAAGAGTTGAAAATACACAATCATGAGTTATCTTTAGTTATGAAATATCCTGTCGAAACATACGCAATCAAACATGCTATATGAATCAACTAACAGTACGGCTCAAAGGAATGGCGCCACACTACGTCCGGGATGGAAATGTGTCCGTACACAAGCCACCAACGAGTATTGATCGAATACACGTGTGGTCTTGTACCTAATCAGTCTCACGAAGCCATCAACTCGTGTGCACAGTCCAATGTGAGGCCACCAACCAACACACGACTATAATGTGCCCGACATGAAAATCCTACACATACCAACCGGCACGCCAGTATGACCCGGAATGCCACGATATAACAAAAGTGACATCAAAATCAATAATGACTCACCGAGATGAAATGACAGTGAAATGAATGATAGCTCAATGAAATAATTGGAACCGTTGTTCCTCGTGAATGAAGTAATGAAGTGACAATTACGAGTTTCAATACGGTTAGTACTTTATGAATGAATTATGA
Organism: Orobanche coerulescens; assembly: GCA_033398695.1. Classification (NCBI taxonomy): domain Eukaryota; kingdom Viridiplantae; phylum Streptophyta; class Magnoliopsida; order Lamiales; family Orobanchaceae; genus Orobanche; species Orobanche coerulescens. The sequence goes on along the minus strand of CM065805.1, from coordinate 167,123,950 downwards.
TTATGAATGAACAACAACGAAAGGAATGAATATCCTTTTAACTGAGTAAGAATTAACTTACACAATACCGATGACAATGTCCTTCCACGAACAACGTCCTAATCGAGATACCGGTCGCTCGAACAACCTTGAATAACAATAATTACCAACAACCGTTCAATACACGTATCAAGCAACGAAACACGACTAACTCAAAAGTCGATACAACGATAATCAAACTCATAGGGGCATTCTAACGAATACGTAGCAAACCACACAACTTCGAAAATATCCAATCCCAAATATACCGAAACCAACACCAAAATGAGTATTTCGAACCATCAAAACACTTCAATGATATCAATAATCCAATAGGAATCCACAATTCAAGATTACAACAACATCAATCGGAAAAATCCCCAAATTAACCGAAGTCAAGCCCAAGGGTTCTTGAAATAATCCCCAAAATAGCCATTAAATCCGTAGGAAAACATTTACCCAAGGTAGATAATCCATATCTAACATATTCCATCAACAATCCAAGCTTACACGAAGAAATCGGAAGGAAAAACCCAAAAATCCGAAATTCTAGATCCAAGAGATTAATACCTTTGATTTGATGTTAAGGAGATGATGAAGTGATGATAATCCAACTCAAAGACTTGAAGATGATGATAGGTGATAGCAGCTCGAAGAGAAAACTCCAAATCGCCCGAAATCGCCCGAAGTCGCTCAAAAACGAAGAGAAGTGAGAAAATGATGAAACTCAGGCTAACTGTCCAATTTATACTGCTCCAGATTAGCGCACGCTATGACCTGCTATTTAGCGTGCACTAACGAGTTGTACGAATATTCCAATGAACTCTGGCTGACCCGTTAGCGTACGCTAACTCCATCCCAGTAGCGTGTGTTAACTCCAATTGTTAGCGTGCGCTAGCTAAATATCTGTTGTCCAGTACTGAATCCCAGAACCTCCTGTCCTCTGATCTGGTCTCGGTAGCGTGCGCTACGATCAATATTTAGCGTGCGCTACAACATCGGTTGCGTACGCTAAAAACCACTCATAGCGTGCGCTATGAATTAATCCAATGCAGTCCAGTAGCCACTGGACTCAACCTGATCCGTCCTTAGCGCGCGCTACACCAAATATTGGCGTGCGCTACTACAACCCCCTAGCGCGCGCTACTTACCATTCGTAGCGTGCGCTACTTATAACTCACCTGTAGTCCAGTACCTTCTGGACTGCAGCCAGGGTAACATTAGCGTGCGCTACTGCTGAGTGGTAGCGTGCGCTACCTGTACTCAATTAGTGCGCGCTAAAAAGAGTACGTAGCGTGCGCTACTCCTCATGCACAACCCACAATGAAAATGACAATGATGATCAACACGGCATGAAACTCCAGTTACATTAGTGATGAATGACGATTGACTCACGATACAATTACCCTGAACGATGAATACCATGATTGAATATGAGTGACAAATGATTATTAATGAGTGAAATTACTGAATGATAAATACTGAATGATAATTACTGAATTACAACCGGGTATTACATACACCCCCCCTTAAAAGAGTTTCGTCCCCGAAACTAAGGGTCAAACAACTCGGGATAACTCTCCCGTATACTCTCCTCGGTCTCCCAAGTAGCCTCTTCGACTCCGTGTCTAGACCACTGAATTTTGACCAAAGGAATCGTCTTGTTCCTCAACTGTTTGATTCGCCGCTCTAAAACTCGTATAGGACGCTCCTCATACGAATGATCATCCGCGATCTCTATTTCGTCGAACTGAAGTATGTGGCTCGGGTCGGAAATATACTTCCGCAATTGAGAGACGTGAAACACATTATGAATTCGGCTCAACGCCGGAGGTAAAGCCAATCGATAAGCTAACTCGCCTACTCGATCCAAAATCTCAAACGGTCCAATGAATCTCGGACTTAACTTTCCCCTCTTCCCGAAACGTATGATACCACGACTCGGGGATACCTTGACCAACACGTGGTCACCTGCCTCAAACTCTAATGGTCGACGACGGTTATCTGCATATGATTTCTGTCGACTTTGAGCTGTCAACATACGACTCTTGATCAAAGTTACCTTCTCCCGGGCGGCTATAAGCATATCGGGCTCGGTGCCGATTGATTCTGATAGGTCGTCCCAACACAACGGAGATCGACAACGACGATCGTACAAGGCCTCGTAAGGTGCCATCTTAATTGAAGCATGCCAACTATTATTATATGTGAACTCGATCAATGGTAGTTGGGCTTCCCAATCGTCTTTCCAATCGAGGACGCATGCCCTTAACATGTCCTCTAATGTCTGAATAGTCCTCTCTGATTGCCCGTCGGACTGAGGATGAAAGGCGGTACTGAGATTGAGCTGAGTTCCCATAGCACGATGAACTGATTTCCAAAAATGAGACACAAACCGTCCGTCACGATCGAAAACGATACTTTTAGGAGTACCGTGTAGTCTCACTATCTCTTTGATGAACAGCTGGGCAAGTCTCTCGGGACTTCACATATCCTTAATCTCAAGGAAATGAGCTAATTTAGTTAAGCGGTCCACAATCACCCAGATCGTATTCATGCCACGACGACTCGTCGGAAAACTCGTGATGAAATCCATAGAAATATCTTCCCACTTCCACTCTGGAATAGGGAGAGGTTTCAGCATACCCGTCGATCGCTGATGTTCAATCTTGACTTGTTGACAGGTTAAGCATCTCGAAACAAATTCTGCGACTTCTCGCTTCATTTACTCCACCAGTAATTTTGTTTCAAGTCCTTGTACATCTTGCTAGACCCCGGATGAACAGAATAAGGGGTAGCATGAGCTTCTCTCAAAATGGAGTTCTTCAACTCGTCATTCGCCGGTACGCACAACCGACTTTTGAATCTCAAAAGTCCATCCTCGTGGACCACGAATCCAGGGGCTTTCCCCTGAGCCACATCCTCACGGATGCGTAACAATGATGGGTCTGAACCCTGATTCTCTCTGGTTGCCTCCTCAAGGGGCGATGAAATCTCTAACCTACGAAGCTGTCCCTGAACTCGCTGAAGCCAGACCTCGATCTCGGGTCTAAGAAATTCCTGCTGAAGCTCCTCCTGAACTGTCAAACGAGCAAACACCTGCTCCTGAACAGACTTACGACTCAAAGTGTCGGCGACAACGTTCGCCTTCCCCGGGTGGTAAAGGATCTCGATATCATAATCTTTGATTAGTTCCAACCACCGTCTCTGTCGCATATTTAACTCCTTCTGAGTAAATATATACTTCAAACTCTTGTGATCGGTGAAAATATGACAGGTGACGCCATAAAGGTAATGACGCCAAATCTTCAACGCGAAAACCACGACTGCTAACTCCAGGTCGTGGGTTGGATAATTAACCCCGTAAGGTCTTAATTGCCGTGAAGCATAAGCAATAACCTTCCCATTCTGCATGAGTACACATCCGAGACCCTTCCCGGACGCATCACTATAAACCACAAATCCTTCCGTCCTTTGCGGTAAGGAAAGTGCAGGTGCCGACATTAACCGGCTCTTGAGTTCCTCAAAACTCCGCTGACACGCGTCGGACCACGTGTATTTCTTATCCTTTCGAAAAAGGTTCATCAAGGGTTGAGCGATTTTAGAAAATCCTTCCACAAACCGCCGATAATAACCGGCTAATCCGAGAAAGCTTCGGATTTCCTTAACATTTTTTTCGGAGGTAACCAATCCTGGATAGCCTCCGTCTTCTGAGGATCAACACGCACTCCATCTGATGAAATTACATGCCTGAGAAAAGTCACTTCGGACATCCAGAACTCGCATTTGGAAAACTTTCCATAAAGTTTCTCTCGTCTCAACACGTCGAGAACCTGATGAAGATGAACCTCGTGTTCCTCTCGGTTACGAGAATAAATCAAAATGTCATCGATGAAAACAACAACAAACTGATCCAAAAAGTCGATGAAAACTCGATTCATTAACTCCATGAATACCGCAGATGCATTAGTTAGCCCGAACGGCCTAACTACGAACTCATAATGACCATAGCGTGTTCGAAACACCGTCCTCGCGATATCCGACTCTCGAATCCGCAACTGATGATATCCAGATCTTAAGTCGATCTTGGAAAATACTGAAGCTCCCTGAAGTTGATCCAAAAGATCATCGATACGGGGTAAAGGATACTTATTCTTGATTGTCACCCGATTCAATTCCCGGTAATCAATACACAACCGGAACGAACCATCCTTCTTCTTGACAAACAGCACTGGTGCTCCCCACGGGGACGCACTCGTTCGGATATAACCTTTCTTGAACAATTACTCAAGTTGATTCTTCAACTCCCGTATTTCGGTCAGGGCCATCCGGTACGGTGCCTTCGATATTGGAGATGTACCGGGCTCCCACTCAATCGTGATTTCCACATCTCTCTGTGGAGGCAAACCAGGTAACTTGCCTGGGAGTACATCGTCAAACGATAATGATGATACCACGAATGATTGAACACCTCGATTGCCTGAGAATGGCCAATCAACGACAACGATACAATGAATGATTGAATACCTCGATTGCCTTAGAACGGTCAATCGATGAAAAAGATACAATGAATGATTGAACAACTCGATTGCCCTAGAACGGCCAATCGATGAAAATGATATAATGAATGATTGAACAACTCGATTGAGGAATTTCTCTGCTTCCATCATAATAATAATTCTTCTGGAACAACGGGGATTACCTCCCTGAAGCACACATTCGACAACCAACGACGGAATGATAGTGCCCAAACGCCTACAGCACTAAGGATAGTATCATGACGATCCATCCAACTAATACCCAATATTCCATCGTCCTGATAAATTCACCACGGTTAGGTCCACCAACCAATCGCGGTCATTAAGCTTACTTCGGTATGATTTCCGAAAATTCTTCCATCGTCAGGTAGACTGATGGTATGAGGTCCACAAGCAATAGGACTATCCCAAAGTAAGTCTATTCAAACATGATTCGAAAATGAATGAAATGCGGTGTACCAGTATCAAAAGGTACACACAGGTTGAAATAAAATTATGAGTATACCTGAGATCATTCGGGCCACCGGATCGTCGATACTCTTCATCACATGAATCCGGGACTTGCCGGCCCCCGAACCGGACGCTCCCGTATGATAAATATGAGCTCCAACTTTAATTGCTTCCATTGTCTTAAACGACGTTGACAGAGCAGTCTGATTCTGAATCGCTGATTGCTTCGGGGCCTGAGATGCCGCCAGAGCCGACTTGGAGTCCTTTTGGCAAAAACGGGCCTTATGCCCAAAATTCCCACAATTATGGCACGCGATAGACGGTTTCAGACACTTAGTGCTGAAATGACCCGGCGCTCCACAGTTGAAACAGGTGATGGCCGAACTGGCCGCTCGGGACTGAGATCCCGCACGATTATGCGCCATAGGAGGTCGCACAGAAACGATAGGACTCACACGAGGCTTCTTGAAGGTTGACTGACCGCCTTCGGATTGATTACGCTTCATTGATTTCTTGCGGATAGATGAAGGTTGTTGCTCAGCAATTTCCTTAGTAGCAGGCTCATACGGGAGAGTTCTCTCGATTAAATCGGCCAGAGTGGCGCAATGATGATTGAGCAATTGCACATGGGTCATCATGGCCTGCATAAAAGTGAGTGGATCAACCCGAACATCTTCTGATCGAGCCCAGTCCTGGGTACGATTTCTCGACAGCGAGTGATTATTTCCCGGGTTTCGGCCCGCACCGCGGCCTCTCCCCGTGCATCCCCTGACAGCTCTCTCCATACTGAAGTAGGAAGGTCGCATAATGATTATATTTCCCGCATGATTATCACGTTATGATTATGTCATGAGATGATGAAAATGAGCATACATGCCCTAACTTAGTGATTACGTGAATGATTTACTGAAGTGACATGATTATCTGATGAAATTCTTGAAATGATTATCTTGGACAATTTAACAAGATTAATAATATGATCGTCCAGATCGACAACTGAGTAATGAAATGAATTGAGTAATTAATGAGTTAACATGATCGTCCTAATCATAATGAATGATGATGTTTGAGGATTGTTAATTGATGAATGATGAATGAATGATTATTGCCAGAAATTATACCATGGCGTTAGAAATCTTACAGTTCTTTCGGTCTGATTGGCTCGGCATTTGCATAGGTCACACGTGACGCGAAAGTCCAATGATACTAGTCTGATGATGATGATTTCAAATGAGACATGACTCGGAAGGTAGTACTCAAAACCACGCTCTGATACCAACTCTGTAACACCCCAAACTAGGCGGATATTACAGTGCCGTGAATCCCCAACTGGGACCCACCAGGCGAATGATAATGATGAATTAAATAATATAATTGTAGTACCGAACCACATTATATTACCAAATACTCCGATGAGGAGTTTAAGTACAACACACCAGGACAATACCGAATACTAGTATATTTTATATGAAGATAAAATACACAACACTGAGTGAAACGGAGTATCCAAATGAAAGTCTGCAGCGGAAATTAAAGGACAACAACATGAATAACTGAAAGATCGGGGCCCCCTACTAGTATCACTGGGACTCCTCGACGTCAGCATGCTATTCCCGTACTTTTGCCTTGCCATGACCTGAAAAACAAAATCCCCAGCCGGGGTCAGTTACACAGAACAACAATCCTCAAGAGTTGAAAATACACAATCATGAGTTATCTTTAGTTATGAAATATCCTGTCGAAACATACGCAATCAAACATGCTATATGAATCAACTAACAGTACGGCTCAAAGGAATGGCGCCACACTACGTCCGGGATGGAAATGTGTCCGTGCACAAGCCACCAACGAGTATCGATCGAATACACGTGTGGTCTTGTACCTAATCAGTCTCACGAAGCCATCAACTCGTGTGCACAGTCCAATGTGAGGCCACCAACCAACACACGACTATAATGTGCCCGACATGAAAATCCTACACATACCAACGCACGCCAAGATGACCCTAATGCCACGATATAACAAAAGTGACATCAAAATCAATAATGACTCACCGAGATGAAATGACAGTGAAATGAATGATAGCTCAATGAAATAATTGGAACCGTCGTTCCTCGTGAATGAAGTAATGAAGTGATAATTACGAGTTTCAATACGGTTAGTACTTTATGAATGAATTATGATTATGAATGAACAACAACGAAAGGAATGAATATCCTTTTAACTGAGTAAGAATTAACTTACACAATACCGATGACAATGTTCTTCCACGAACAACGTCCTAATCGAGATACCGGTCGCTCGAACAACCTTGAATAACAATAATTACCAACAACCGTTCAATACACGTATCAAGCAACGAAACACGACTAACTCAAAAGTCGATACAACGATAATCAAACTCATAGGGGCATTCTAATGAATACGTAGCAAACCACACAACTTCGAAAATATCCAATCCCGAATATATCGAAACCAACACCAAAATGAGTATTTCGAACCATCAAAACACTTCAATGATATCAATAATCCAACAGGAATCCAAAATTCAAGATTACAACAACATCAATCAGAAAAATCCCCAAATTAACCGAAGTCAACCCCAAGGGTTCTTGAAATAATCCCTAAAATAGCCATTAAATCCGTAGGAAAACATTTACCCAAGGTAGATAATCCATATCTAACATATTCCATCAACAATCCAAGCTTACACGAAGAAATCGGAAGGAAAAACCCAAAAATCCGAAATTCTAGATCCAAGAGATTAATACCTTTGATTTGATGTTAAGGAGATGATGAAGTGATGATAATCCAACCCAAAGACTTGAAGATGATGATAGGTGATAGCAGCTCGAAGAGAAAACTCCAAATCGCCCGAAGTCGCTCAAAAACGAAGAGAAGTGAGAAAATGACGAAACTCAGGCTAACTGTCCAATTTATACTGCTCCAGATTAGCGCACGCTATGACCTGCTATTTAGCGTGCGCTAACGAGTTGTACGAATATTCCAGTGAACTCTGGCTGACCCGTTAGCGTACGCTACAACTTGGTAGCGTGCGCTAACTCCATCCCAGTAGCGTGCGTTAACTCCAATTGTTAGCGTGCGCTAGCTAAATATCTGTTGTCCAGTATTGAAGTCCAGAACCTCCTGTCCTCTGATCTGGTCTCGGTAGCGTGCGCTACAATCAATATTTAGCGTGCGCTACAACATCGGTTGCGTACGCTAAAAACCACTCATAGCGTGCGCTATGAATTTATCCAATGCAGTCCAGTAGCCACTGGACTCAACCTGATCCGTCCTTAGCGCGCGCTACACCAAATATTGGCGTGCGCTACTACAACCCCCCTAGCGCGCGCTACTTACCATTCGTAGCGTGCGCTACTTATAACTCACCTGCAGTCCAGTACCTTCTGGACTGCAGCCAGGATAACATTAGCGTGCGCTACTGCTGAGTGGTAGCGTGCGCTACCTGTACTCAATTAGTGCGCGTTAAAAATAGTACGTAGCGTGCGCTACTCCTCACGCACAACCCACAATGAAAATGACAATGATGATGAACACGGCATGAAACTCCAGTTAGATTAGTGATGAATGACGATTGACTCACGATACAATTACCCTGAACGATGAATACCATGATTGAATATGAGTGACAAATGATTATTAATGAGTGAAATTACTGAATGGTAAATACTGAATGATAATTACTGAATTACAACCGGGTATTACAGAACCTTCGCAGTTGGTTTCCCAACATCTAAAGTTCAGTAGGTCACGGTCACTAGGTGATCTCATTATGTGTAAGTCTAGGGCTTGAACTTATCGCAGTTGGTTTCCCAGCACCTGCAATTCAGCAGGTCACAGTCATTGGATGATCTCATGCAGCTTCGGCTGAGGGGCTTTTAGGCCATTGTGTTGATTTACAGCTTCGGATGAGGGCTTTCAGGCCATTGTGTTGATTTGCAGCTTCGACTGAGGGCTTTCAGGCCATTGTGATATTTTACAGATTCGGCTGAGGGCTTTCAGGCCACGTGCGATGTATTGGTATTTCAGTTGGAGCCTTCGGGCATCGTGGTTGTTAGCTGTTTCTGCTTTGGGCTGATTTGCCTCCGAGTAATTCGTTGTGGTATTCTATATTGATTATTCACCGTTGGGAATTTGAATTCTAACCTGTTGAGCAGGTATTGATCGTATGCCGTGGGCATAGTGTTTCACGAATGCTCAGATCTTACCTTTGTTTGTGAGCATCTCGTATTATCATTGTTGTACCATTTGTTTTGCCTTTGGATACATATCATGTTGTACATGTATTTTATATTCATTATCTAGATGACTGACCCCGTGGGGGCAGAACATATTTTCATGTTTTAGGTGTTTGCGAGGAGGGAGTTAAGATACAGGGACATGATGATGGCGACGAGGAATTCGAGCGATACTAGTCCCAAGTTGTTCATGTTTCATGTTGGTCAGTCAGTTGTTGGAGTATTCTCCAGCTGGTTAGTTGTTGGAGTATTCTCCAGCTGGTCAGTTGTTGTTATTTTGACTACGGCACCAGTTCTAGCTTTGCCGCAGTGGACCAATGGTTTTGTAGTATATAGTAATGCTTCAGGTCTCGGACTTGGTTGTGTCTTGATATAGAGGGATAGGGTAATTGCTTATGCGTCTTGACAGTTGAAACCATATGAAGCAAATTATCCTACTCATAATTTAGAATTGACTACGGTCATTTTCGCTTTAATGATTTGAAGACATTATCTTTACGGATCGTCGTGTCGGATTTACAAGGACCACAAAAGTATGAAGTACATTTTTAGCTAGCAGGAATTGAATATGAGGTAACATAGATGGTTAGAATTAATCAAGGATTATGAATTTGAGATTCAGGTCAAGGCGAATCTAGTAGCGGATACGTTGAGTCGTAAGCCGATATCACTTCAAATCTTAGAGGTACCTTAACCTCAAAGGAGGATCCGACAAGACTTAACTAGTCAAAACATCGAGGTTTGACTTCATAGAATCAAGGTCAGTTATGTGCATTAGAAATCACTTCGTCCTTGATCGATGACATCAAGGCGAAGCAGTTTGAGGACCTGATTTTTGTTCAATTAGAGGAGGATGTAAAGAGGGGGAAGTCCCTGGATTTGTGATTCAAGATGATGGAGTTTTGATATTTCGGGGAAGATTGTGTGTACCGTGCGATATTGAGTTCAGACAGAAAATTTTTAGAGAAGCTCCTACTACACCTTATTCCATACATCCTGGTACAAGTAAAATGTACAAGGATGTAAGGAGTAACTTTTGGTGGAGTGACTTGAAGAAGGATGTCAGTGAGTTTGTATCGAAGTGTTTGGCCTGTCAGTAGGTTAAGATCGAGCATCAGTGAACCGCGGGGTTATTGCAACCACTTGAGGATATGTTGAGAGCCTTTGCCCTAGATCGGAAAGATGATTGGGAGTCACACCTACCGCTGATCAAGTTTACGTACAACAATAGTTGGCACACCTCGATTAAGATGGCACTATTTGAGGATTTGTATGGGAGACGGTGCAGATCGCCACTTTGTTGGGATGATGCATCTGAACTGATTGGTATCGAACCGTATTTATTAGTTGAGACGAGAGAGAAGATCGCCCTGATTTGTGATAGACTGTTGGCTGCTAATTGCTTATGCATCTCGTCAGTTGAAACCTTATGAAGAAAATTACCCTACACATGATTTAGAGTTAGCTGCGGTCGTTTTTGCTTTGAAATTTTGGAGGCACTATCTTTATGGGTCGTCGTGTAAGATTTACACGGACCACAAGAGTGAAGTATATCTTCAGCCATAAGGAATTGAACATGAGGAAACATAGGTGGCTAGAACTAATTAAGAATTATGATCTTGAGATTCTTTATCATCCGTGCAAGGCCAATGTAGTGGCGGATGCGTTGAGTCGTAAGCCGATGGCTCTATAGATGTTAGAGGTACTTACGCCTCAGAGCAGGATCCAGCGAGATTTAATTTATCAGAATATCGAAGTTTGGGTTCAGAGAGTTCAGGGTCAGTTATGTGCATTAGAAATCACTTTGTCTTTGATTGATGATATCAAGGTGAGGCAGTATGATGACCCATTTTTAGTCCAGTTGAGGGAGGACGTGAAGAAAGGGAAGGCTCCTGGGTTTGTAGTTTAGGATGATGGAGTTTTGAGATTTCGAGGCAGACTGTGTGTGCCGTGTGATATTGAGTTGAGACAGAAAATCTTGAGAGAAGCTCATACTTATTCCATACGTCCTGGTACAAGCAAAATGTACAAGGATGTAAAGAGTAACTTCTGGTGGAGCAACTTGAAGACGGACATTAGCGAGTTTGTGTCGAAGTGTTTGACCTGTTATCAGGTTAAGATCGAGCATCAGCGACCCAGGGGGTTATTGCAACCACTTCATATTTCGGAGTGGAAGTGGGAGGATATTTCTATGGATTTCATTACCAGTATGCCTAGGACTCGGACTGGAATGAACATGATTTGGGTCACTGTCGATCGAGTAACCAAATCTGCTCATTTTCTGGGTATTAAGGATACTTGGGGGCCGTAGAGACTAGAAATCATGAGGTTGCATGGGACTCCTAAGAGTATTGTTTCTGATCGAGATGGCCGGTTTGTATCACATTTTTGGCAGGCTGTTCATCGGGCTTTAGGGAATGAATTGAGACTCAGCACTTCCTACCATCCCTAGATAGACAGACAGTCGAAACGGACGATTCAGACACTTGAGGACATGTTGAGAGCATGTGCCTTAGACTGGAAATATGATTGGGAATCGCACCTGACGTTGATTGAGTTTACGTACAACAATAGTTGGCACGCCTCAATTAAAATGGCACCATTTGAGTCTTTATACAGGAGGAGGTGCAGATCGTTTTTGTGTTGGGATGATGCATACGAATTGATTGGTACTGAACCAGATATAGTAGTTGCGATGATAGAGAAGATTGCCTTAATTCGTGATAGGTTGTTAACAGCTCAGAGTCGACAGAAGTCCTATGCCGACACGCGTCTTCGGTCGTTAGAGTTTGAGGTTGGAGATCATGTATTACTGAAGGTGTCGCTGACTCGGGGAGTTTACCGCTTTGGTCGGAAGGGTAAACTTAGTCTGAGGTATATTGGTACTTTCGAGATCTTGGAGAGAGTTGGAGACCTTGCATACCGGTTTGGCTTGCCACCGTCATTAAGTCACGTGCATAATGTATTTCATGTCTCCCAGCTTAGGAAGTATGTACCGGATCCTAGCCATATTATTAATTTTGGAGAGATTGAGTTAGGTCCGGGCATTACCTTTGAAGTGAGACCGATTCAGATTTTGGAGCGTCGGGTGAAGCAACTTATCCACAAAACCATACCTTTAGTTAAGGTGCAATGGTCGAAACACGAATGGGAAGAGGCTACGTGAGAGACAGAAGAGAATATGAAGTCGAGATACCCTGAGTTATTCTCTTTGTAAGTTTCGGGACGAAACTTATTTTTAGGGGAGAATGTAATATCTGCACTTTCTAATTTTAGTAATTTCTATTTTTAGTGTATTTTCATTTCGGACGACTCGTTTGTATGTGTTTTGACATTCTGAAACTATCTTGTCATGAATTCATGGCCATCCGAATGAGTTTCGGAGTTGTTTTTACGAGATTTCGATTATTGTGTAATTTTTCTATGTTTAGACTCGATTCTCGTAAATCTCATTCTAATATGTCGTATTGTTACTTCTGTGAGTTCCTATAATATTTTTGGTGATTTTATAACTTACCGAGATTGTTAGTTGAACTCGAATCACGATTCTCGGGAGTTTGGGCTGTTTTGTAATTTTTCATAGATTTGGGTATCACTTTGAGAATTGTTGTCCGTTCCGTCGAATGGTTGGAATCCGGTGTTCTGATGAGAGAGTGAACTTGCATGTTGTTGTTTCTTTTTAATACTCTGTTATTCGTTAGCAACTCTCGAGTTTTATACCTCCCGAGACGTGTACATTCTGACCGGTTCTCAACTGTATGCTGATAGGAAGCAGTTAGCACACGCTAAACTGCTTAGCTAGCGCGCGCTAATCATACTCCAGTAGCGTATGCTAAGTAGCCCGTAGCGCGCGCTAAGCAGGCTGGGCACAGGATTTTCTAGTTTTTGGAATGGGCAGATTAACGCGCGTTAATGTCCTATTAACGCACGATATTGAGATTGGACAGAACGTTCTGCTATTGAACAGAAAGTTCATAAATTTTGGACTAGAACAGCTAGCGCAAGCAAGCACTAATGCTAGCGCATGCTAGCGGGATCGGACTGAAGCTACTGGACTGCAACTGCATCCAGTTAGCGCACGCTAAGCACCAGTGTAGCGCGCACCAAGTCCCCTATAGATATACGGGACAGTAGTAGTTGACTTCGTTATTTTTCATTCTCTTCTCGTTCCTTTGGCGATCCGCGATGAGTTCAGGCAAGAGGGCTTGATTTCAACCAAATATAATCATCTATTAACATCTTTGGGTTTCTTGTGCGGATTTAATACTATCTAATCATCTTCCACTGTCCGAATCGAGGTAAGATTCCTAGAACCCTAGTTTTGGGATTTTGGGGGTTTTGTGGTGATTTGGTCTTTCTAGTCCGGTTTGGCCTAGATTGTTGTTAGATTTATATCGTATACTCGTAATCCTTCATTTTCCTTGATGTTTTGTGGGATAAACTCCGATATTTCCGTTATCCATCGAGTATAGTTGATGATGCCTAAGTAATGTTCGATAAAATGTTCCAAATGGTAGAATGTAGGATGATTCCATACGTTTTTAGAGGTATTGTGGTTGATTGTGTATCATTACATAATAGGAACGAATTATTAAAGAAAATTCTGACCGAAGCCCTTTTCGTTCATCGTTTCCTTGCGACGAAAAAAACAGGGCAAGTACATGTATTACGTTTCGTTATGTGTGTTACGGTTTCGATACGTATTATGAACTGCGATACCGTGTGTATGTGTTGATAATATTCCACCCAGGGACAGTTCGAAGGGACATCTGGGAGCCAATACTAATGGGTACGGCCGCGTAAGTGGTTTCCCACCCAGGGACGGTCCGATGGGGCCTCTGGAGGTCGATACTAATCGGTACGACTGCGGGTTACCAAGTATGGATGTTTTTGTGATGAAATGATTTGATGTAGTGTTTGTGAAAATGATATTTAATGCAAATGTGATATTCCGGAATATGGTTTTCAAATGCTTTCAAAATGAGATGACTGGATTGAATCGTATATGTATATAATGTAGTGTAATTGTGTACTTGCACTAGCTATTCAAATACTAACCCCTTAAATGGGGGAAATGCGTTTCATGCATTTCAAGTACCGGGCGAGCTGATTAGTTCTAGCCAACGCCTTTGCCTCATGTTTAACTCCCTTTGGGTGAAAAGATATTTTAAACTCTTGTGGTCCGTAAAACCTTACAAGTAACCCCGTAAAGGTAGTGTCTCCAGATCTTAAGAGTGTGGACCACTGCATCTAGTTCCAAGTCATGCGTTGGGTAGTTCACCTTGTGTGGCTTAAGTTGTCGAGAGACGTATGTAATAACTCTGTCGTTTTGCATGAAGACACATCCTAGTCCATGTTTTAATGTATCCGTGTATATTACGAATCCTTTCGTGCCCTGCGGTAGTACTAACATCGGAGCGGTGGTCAGTCTCCTCTTTAGCTCGTCGAAGCTCTCCTGACAATATGTTGTCTAGACAAACTTGGTACTCTTTCTTAGTAGGTTCATCTACGGCCGAGCGATACAAGAAAAAGCTTCAATGAACCGTCGATAATAACCTTCCAATCTTAGGAAACTCCTTGCCTCTTTGACGTTCTTTGGTGGTTCCCAACTCATCACCGTCTCGATCTTTTGTGGTCCTACCTTGATGCCTTCTACTGAAATAACATGTCCCAGAAAGGTCACTTATGGCATCCAGAACTCGCATTTAGAAAGTTTGCATAAAGTTGGTGTGGCCTTAAAACACTTAACACCTGCCTCAAATGTTCCTCAGGCTTCTTTCGGCTCCGGGAATAGATTAAAATGGCATCAATAAAAACCACCACACACTTATCGAGAAATTCTATCAGAACCTTGTTCATCAATTCCATAAAAACGGCTGGGGCATTAGTCAAGCCGAACGACACCACCATGTACTCAGAATATCCATATCGTGATCGAAATGCAGTATTAGGAATATCCTCCTCCCGAATCCTCAATTGGTGATATCCAGACCATAAATCGATTTTTGAGAACACAGTCGCCCCTTGTAATTGATCCAGTAGATCATCAATCCTCGGAAGTGGATAACGGTTCTTAATAATGACTTTGTTTAGCTCTCTGTAATCGATACACAGGCATAAGGAGTTGTCCTTTTTCTTCACAAAAAGGACCGGCGCATCCCACGGCAAAGTACTCGGACAGTTCAATCCCTTTTTTAACAATTCTTCAAGTTGCATTTTTAATTACTTCATTTCAGCTGGTGCCATCCTTTATGGTGCTTTGGAGATAGGCGTCATTCTCGGCTCAAGTTCAATCGAGAGATCAACCTCCCGTCGTGGCGGAAACCATCGCAATTCATCGAGAAAAATGTCTGGAAATTCGGTTACTGTGGGAATGTTAACAACCGATAGCTGTGGTGTGTCCTCCTAAAGAACATAACACCAGTAATACATTTCTCGAGTGTCACAAGATACTCCCATTGTAAGGAGGCTGAGAGACCCCTTAGTACTGAAGTGTTCTCGACCCATGATTATGTGAGTGGCACTGTCACAAGTCATAATGGAAATAGTTAGGTGATGGGTATCTAATATCGTACTGTGCATGGTCATCCAATCCATGCCCAAAATGATATCCTCATTCTGAAGTGGGAAAACCATGAGATTCGTTGTCCAGTCCCGATCATCAATGCGGATCGGACAGTTTCAAACTTCTAAATTACCCCCAGCTCTGCTACCCTCGGGTAGTTTGACAGTAAAAAATTCACAAGGTACACAAGGAAGGTTCAAATGATTAACACATTCCATAGATATAAACGAGTGTGTCTCTCCAGTATCAAACAGTACATGAACAGGCTGGGAATTAACAAGAAATGTACCTGAGACAGTAGGTGCGGTTTGGTCATCAATAGCTCTCAATTCGAACACGCGGGATGGTAGTGTCTTTAGGGAGGTTGCAGTGCCTCCCCGCGCCCACGTCCTCTTCCGGCACCATATCATGGGGGTTGAGTTTGGTAAGGTGGAGCTCGATAGTTGGAAACGGTGGGTGCCATAGATGTCTGTACTGAACCTTGCTGACTCTGAGAAGGTGGATTTGGTGTAGAATTATCCCACGAACAGTAGTGAGACATATGCCCACTCTTTCTGAATGAAAAACACTTCATAGCCATCTTACGATAGTGACTCATGGTATGTCCAGCTATGCCACAATTGAAACATTAAAGAGATTGGTGTGCATATATATCTATATGCACAAACAACAGTTCACAAACAACTAGGGGAGATATGAGTGGATGTGTGACTATACGGTCCTCGCGCACACATGCACCCTGCCATCTAGCTCGTCTTGGGTGCGGTCGGGTTGGGTCGGATCAATTTGGGCGAAATGTATCGACATCTCAAAGGGACGGACGGTTCCTTTTTCACTGAAGTTTTATTTGGCAAAATTTATTTTCCAACCGCCTCGTTAATAAAATTCGAAATTTTTGGATTATAATAAGTGCCAAAATTAATTAATGATTATCGAATTAATATTCGGGTAAGTACGGAACTAATTGATAATTATCGGATTAATATTATAATTAGTATTATCATATCAATCCTAATCAATTGGGAGTTCCTTCAGCACACTTCTCTCTCTCGCCCTCTCTTATAAATTCAGACGTCAGGGGTCCGAGTTTTTCACTATTTCTTGCTTTGTATTCTTCTTCTCCAGTATATAAATATTTTGGTCCTTTCGTTTCTTATACGGTGATAGTACATGTTTATTATAGTTCGCTGAGGGTGCATTCACCATTAAATCAGTACATTGAGGTGTTGTTTTATCCTTGGAGGCAGACACTATAGACAGAGGTGAGGGCAAATCTGCTTTAAGGAGACAGATATTCTGGACTCAACATCGACAAACTTTGATCTTACAACTTTGTCCTATTCTTTAATGTTCTGCAACTAACAATAGTTTTATATGATTATACTTTACCAATTCGCGGTTTTTATTGTTTATTCAAGTAAAATTTCCAACAATCTTAAATCAGATTTATTTTGTCTTTTACTTGATTAAACAGGTTATTTAAAAGTTTATTACTATAATGGATGCTTCATACCCTAACGACCAACTTGTGTCTACGGACGATTCTGGAGGTGCACTTATAGACATTGATTCGTTCCAATAAAGGCTTCTGGTTCGGTTCCGGTCAACGATGGACTAATGAAGTTCAAGAGATGGAAACAAAAGATAATATTCTATATGACCACTCTGGCATGTCCCGATTCCTCAAAGAAGAGGCGCTGAAGTACGATGAGGACTGTGATCAACAAACATTGATGGTCAATGATGCTTGGAAAAATTCTGACTACTTATGTTGGAATTATGTGATGAATGACCTTGCTGATTCTCTGTATAATGTGTATAGCACTGCTAAATCAGCTAAGGCATTATGAGATTTTTTGGACCATAAATATAAGATCTAGGATGTCGGGACCAAAAAGTAGATTATTGGGCGGTTCCTAGATTTGAAGATGGTGGACTCTAAAATTATGGTCAATCAGATGCAAGAACTGCAGGTGATCATTCATGGGATCCATGTTGAAGGAATGATCATTAGTGAATCCTTCCAAGTGGCTGTTGTGATCGAAAAGTTGCCCTCAACTTGGAAAAATTTCAAGAACTATCTCAAGCACAAACGTAAAGAGATGAGCATGGAGGATCTGATTCTTGGACATCAGATTGAATAAGACAACAGAGAGTCGGAAAATAAGGTCAATGCTACTATGGACAATGGTAATGTTGTGGAAGTGGGACATGTTTTCAAGAAAGAAAACAATGGAAAAGTATCTAAGGTGGGACCTAAAGGAGGGATTTCAAAGAAGAAAGAGAAGTTCCTGGGATAATGCTTCAATTGTGCGAAGATGGATCTAGGACAGCTGACTGCAGGCTGCACAAGAAACCAAAAAGAAAGATGGTAACGCAGTGCACGTGATTATTGAACAAGTGGCAAACATCGATATATGTGATGTGATTTCTGAAGTGAACTTAGTTGGTTTAAATGCCAAGGATGGTGGTTGACACTGTAGCAACCAGACATATATGTGCCAGCAAGACTATGTTCTCCTCCTTGGAAGAGACAGATGGTGGTGAAAAGTTGTTCATGGGAAATTCAGCAACTTCAACTATTCTAGGTGAAGGCACGGTGATTTTGAAGATGATTTCAGGAAAATAAGTGACTCTCAAGAACCTTGTTTCTGGTTCCTTGTTGAGTAAGCATGGTTTTAGATTTGTTTTTGACTCTGATGCAATTATTTTGTCACAAAGTGGTATGTTTGTAGGCAAGGGTTATGAAGTGATGGGTTGTTTAAGCTCAGTGTCATGACTGTGAAACAAGATATTAATGAAATGAAGAATTCTTCTGATTAATTGCTTGTCTCCTAATTTATGCATGCTATATTAGGACATGTTAACTTCAACACAATGCGAAGACTAATAGCATTGGAACACATACCAATCTTCAAATTTGATTTAAACCACAAGTGTGAAACTTATGTAGAGGCAAAATTAACTCGATCATCATTCCGACATGTGGAAAGAAATATCATACCTTTAGAGTTTATATATAGCGACCTATGTGTTTGAAATTTGTTCGAACTAAAGGTGGAAACAAATATTTTATTACTTTTGTGAATTATAGTATTAAATATTTCTATGTATATTTGCTTAAAAGCAAAGATGAAGCTATAGAGACATTCATTCTTTATAAAACAAAAGTTGAGAATCAATTGAATGCAAAGATAAAAATGATGAGTGATCACAGAAGTGAATATGTTCAACTATTCGATGAATATTGTTCCCAACATGGCATTATTCATGAGGTTACTGGACCAGATGCACCACAATCTAGTGGAGTGGATGAACGTAAGAATCGCACTCTAAGAGAAATGATGAATGTGGTGCTTCTAAACTCAAGGTTATCACAAAATATATGGGGGGAAGCCATATTATCGGATAACTATCTTTTAAACAAGATAATTCGAAAGAAGAAGGATAAAATCCTTATGAATTGTGAAAGGGAGTCAAGCCTTCCTACAATTACATGAAAGTGTGAGGGTGTCTTGCAAAAGTGCTTATACCTACACCTAAGAAAGTCAAGATAGGAGCAAAAATAGTTGATTGTATCTTCATTGGATATGCACACAACAACAATGCCTATTGATTCATTGTATATGAATCTAAGGTGCCTGAGATTCATAATAACTCAATTATGGAGTCAAGAAATGCATCGTTCTTCGAGAATATATTTTCTTATAAAATTGCAGTTGAACACGCCATCTCATTCGAGCAGGCTTGTGAGTTAGTGGATGAAGATAATGAAGAACAAAGAGTAGAAATTGAGGATGAACAGAAAACGAGCGAACAACAAAGGACAAGGAAATCTGATGGACCAGATTTCTTCGCATATTTGCTCAAAAAGGGACCTCAAATCTTTAAGGAGGCTGTGAGCTAAAATGAGGGACCTCTATGGAAGTAGGCTATCAAAGATGAAATTGATTCTATATTGCAAAATCACACTTGGGAACTAGTGATTTGCCTCCAAAGTGTAAATCGTTAGGATATAAATGGATTTCATGAATAAAATGAAGGATTGAACTGTTGATATATAGAAGGTTCGATTTGTAATAAAGGGTTAGATACAACATGAAGGCCTAGACTACTTTGATACAAACTCACCAATAACGAGAATAAGTTCCATTAGGATGATACTTGTTATAGCTTCACTGTGATGTTTAGAAGTTTATCAAATGGATTTTAAGAATGCATTTCTCAGTGTGGAGTTAGATGAGAAAATCTATATGGAACAACCTGATGGGTTTTCTGCCACTGGACAAGAAAAGAAAGTCTGTAAGTTGGTAAAGTCAGTTGTGGATTGAAGCAGCAGCCACAACAGTGGCTTGAATAGTTTGTCAAGTTATGTTGAGTGGTGGATTCAAAATTAATGCGATAAGTATGTCTATGTGAAAGACACAGAAAATGGTATGTCATTTTATGTCTGTATGTAGATAATTTGCTCATTGCTAGGAGTAATAAGAGAATAATAAAGTCTATGGAAGACATATCGAGATCGAGATTTGTCATGAAAGATATACGACTTGCATATGTGATTTTAGGGATTCGTATTCATAAGAACAAGGATAAATCTCCTTCTGAATTATGGAAGAGTTTCAGGCCCTCCTACAATTATATGAAAGTATAGGGGTTTCAAGCAAAAGTTCTTCTACCTACACCTAATACATTCAAGATAGGCCCAAAAACAGTTGACTGTATCTTGACTAGATATTTACACAACAGCAATGTTTCGATTCGTTGTATATGAACCTAAAGTGTATGAGATTCATAATAAATAAATTATGGAGTCAAGGAATGCATCGTTCTTCCAGAATATATATATCCTTGTAAAACTGCAGTTGAACACCCCATTCATTCGAGAAGACTTGTGAATCAGTGGATGAAGATAATGAAGAACAAAGGGTAGAAATTGAGGATGAACCAAGAATGAACAAACGACAAAGGATGGAGAAATCTTATGGACCGATTTCGTCACTTTTTTGGCTCGAAAAGGGACCTCAAACCTTTAAGGAGTCTATGTGCTCAAATGAGGGACCTCTATGGAAGGAGGCTATCAAAGTGAAATTGATTCTATAATGCAGGATCACATTTGGGAACTAGTGGATTTGCATCCAAATTGCAAACTACTAGGATATAGATGTATTTTCACGAAGAAAATGAATGATGGAACTGTTGACAGGTATAAGGCTAGACTTGAAATCAAGGGTTACATACAACGTGAAGGCCTAGACTACTTTGATACATACTCTCCAATAACGAGAATAAGTTCCATTAGGATGATACTTGCTATTACTTCACTGTAATGTTTAGAAGTTTATCAAATGAATGGCAAGACTGAATTTCTCAATATGGACTTAGATGAGGAAATCTATATGGAACAACCCGATGGGTTTTCTGCCACTGGACAAGAAAAGAAAGTCTGTAAGTTGGTAAAGTCAATTGTACGGATTGAAGCAGTCGCCAAAACAGTGGCTTGAATAGTTTGTCAGGTTATGTTAAGTGGTGGATTCAAAATTAATGAATGTAATACGTGTGTCTATGTGAAAGACACAGAAAATGGTATGTCATTTTATGTCTGTATGTAGATAACTTGCTCATTGCTGGGAGTAATGAGAGAATAATCAAGTCTACGAAAGACATGTCGAGATCGAAATTTGTCATGAAAAATATAAGACTTGCAGATGTTATTTTAGGGATTCGTAAGAATATAATTCATTAGAACAAGGATAAAACTCCTTATGAATTGTAGAAGTGAGTCAAACCTTCCTACAATTACATGAAAGTATAGGGGTGTCTAGCAAAAGTTCTTATACCTACACCTAATAAAGTCAAGATAGGCCCAAAAATAGTTGACTGTATCTTCATTGGAAATGTACACAATAGCAATGCTTATCGATTCATCATATATAAATCTAAAGTGCCTGAGATTCATAAGAAATCAATTATGGAGTCAAGGAATGCATCGTTTTTCCAGAATATATATCCTTGTAAAACTGCAGTTGAACACCCCATTTCATTCGAGAAGACTTGTGAATCAGTGAATGAAGATAATGAAGAACAAAGGGTAGAAATTAAGTATGAACTAAGAAGGAGCAAATGACAAAGGATGGAGAAATCTTATGGACCAGATTTTGGCACCTATTTTCTCGAAAAGGACCTCAAACCTTTAAAGAGTCTATGAGCTCAAATGAGGGACCTCTGTGGAAGGAGGCTATCAAAGATGAAATTGATTCTATATTGCAGAATCACACTTGGGAACCAGCAGATTTACCTACAAAGTGTAAACCATTAGGATATAGATGCATTTTCACGAAGAAAATGAAGGGTGGAACTGTTGACAGGTATAAGGCTAGACTTGTAATCAAGGGTTAGATACAACGTGAAGGACTAGACTACATTGATACATACTCTCGAGTAACGAGCATAAGTTCCATTAGGATGATACTTGCTATTGCTTCATTATGATGTTTCGAAGTTTATCAAATGGATGTTAAGACGGTCTTTCTCAATGTGGACTTAGATGAGGAAATCTTTATGGAAAAACCCAATGGGTTTTCTTTCCCTAGACAAGAAAATAAAGTTTGTAAGTTGGTAAAGTCAATTGTACGGGTTGAAGTAGGCGCGAAAACAGTGGCTTGAGTAGTTTGATCAGGTTATGTTGAGTGGTGGATTCAAAATTAATGAATGCGATAAGTGTGTCTATGTGAAAGACAGAGAAAATTGTATATCGTTTTTCTGTATGTAGATAATTTGCTCTTTGCTGGGAGTAATGAGAGAATAATCAAGTCTAAGAAAGACTTGTTGAGATCGAGATTTTACATGAAAGGTGTAGGACCCGCAGATGTGATTTAGGGATTCGTAAGAATATAATTCGAAAGAAGAAGGATAAAACTCCTTATGAATTGTGGAAGGGAGTCGAGTCTTACTACAATTACATAAAAGTATGGGGGTGTCTTGCAAAAGTTCATATACTTACACTTAATAAAGTCAAGATTGGCCCAAAACAGTTGACTGTGCCTTCATTGGATATGTACACAACAACAATACTTATCGATTCATTGTAGATGAATCTAATGTGCCTAAGATTCATAAGAAATCAATTATGGAGTCAAGGAATGCATCGTTCTTCCAGAATATATATCCTTGTAAAACTGCAGTTGAACACCCCATTTCATTCGAGCAGACTTATGAATCAGAGGAAGAACATAATGAAGAACAAAGGGTAGATATTTAGGATGAACCAAGAAGGAGCAAACGACAAAGGACGGAGAAATCTTATGGACCATATCTTGTCATCTATTTGCTCGAAAAGGGACCTCAAAACTTTAAGGAGTCTATTCGATTTATTTTTAACTATCCGCAAGTGTACGGAGTAAATATAGAAAGTGGCGAGCAAAGTCGTATTCCATGGAGACTAATTATTCCTATTGTAATAATTACTAGATTAGAGTGATCCCAATTTTATCTAAATGATCGTTAAGTGGATGAATGCTTAACTAAATGAAATAATAAATAATAATACTAATTCAAGCAAGTGAAATATTCGAATCAAAGAGACTTTTAAGAGTTTTGAAAGATAAATTCCAAGGCTAGATTTCCGTTGACTACTAAGTTTAGTAGGGATTGATTTGAAAGAGTTATATGTGCATTCCCAAAATGATAATCACAAGAGTATCTTAAAGTCCCTCTCGAGATGCATTAAAACGTATATTAAACAACCTATAACAACGTCTCCGTCTATTATAAATTATCTAACTCCAAATATTCATAAGATTAAAGATCATCATAGTTTATCACCGATTTCTCAATCTCATGATTAACTATGTCAAATACTCGAAATCTATTAACGTAACACCCCCAAAACCCCATTGGGTTATTACAGTGCCGTGGACCCCACGCCAGGAGATCCACCAGGCGAACACGACTAACATACATCAAACTGACCAAAAAGGAAAATCACAGTCCCTACTATGAAATCCGACACAATATTCCGACATGGAATTTCAACGACAATGATGGGCCTACATGGCCAAAATAGAAATACAACAATGTCCATGAGCCTTGCTCGGATAACACAAAATGACAACAACTGACAAACTGGAGAACACTCCGAACCGACTGACCAACATGAACACCGAAACAACTCGGGACTAGTATCGCTCGGATGCCTCGTCGCCATCGTCATGCCCCTGTGTCTAACTCCCTCCTCGCAGCACCTAAAACATGAAAACATGTTCCCCCACGGGGTCAGTAATCCAGATAATGAATATCAAATCCATGTACAACATGATATGCATCCAAAGGCAAAACAAATGGTGCAACAATGATACGAGATGCTCACAAACAATAGTAAAACCGTGCATTCATGAAGCACAATGCCCACGGCATACAATCAAGATATGCTCAACAGGTTAGAATACAAGCGCCCAACGGCGAATAATCAATATAGAATACAAACACGAATTACTCAAAGGCAAACCAGCCCAAAGCTGAAACTGTAATACCCGGTTGTAATTCAGTAATTATCATTCAGTATTTATCATTCAGTAATTGATACTCAGTAATTTTCACTCATTATTAATCATTTGTCACTCAGATTTAGTCATGGTATTCATCATTCAGAGTAATTGTATCGTGTATCAATCGTCATTCATCACTAATCTGATTGGAGATTCATGCCGTGTTTATCGTCATAGTCATTTTCGTTGCGAGCTGTGCGTGAGGAGTAGCGCACGCTACGTACTCATTTTAGCTTACGCTAATTGGGTATAGGTAGCGCACGCTACCACTCAGCATTAGCGCACGCTAAGGTTACCCTGGCTGCAGTCCAGAAGGTACTGGACCGCAGGTGAGTTATAAGTAGCGCACGCTACGAATGGTAAGTAGCGCGCGCTAGTGAGTTGTAGTAGCGCACGCTAATATGTGGTGTAGCGCGCGCTAAGGGCAGATCAGGTTGAGTCCAGTGGCTACTGGACTGCATTGGATTAATTCATAGCGCGCGCTATGTGTTGTTTTTAGCGTACGCAACCTATTATATAGCGCACGCTAAATAATGGTTGTAGCGCACGCTATCGAGGTCAGATCAGAGATCAGGCAGTTTCTGGACTCCAGTACTGGGCATCAAATTATTCGTTAGCGCACACTAACTATGGGCTTTAACGTACGCTAGTAGTATGGTCGTAGCGCACGCTACAAAAGGTACGTAGCGCGCGCTACCGTGTTCGGACAGTGGGTACTGGACTACCCAAACTACTCGTTAGCGCACGCTATTCATAAGGGCTAGCGCACGCTAACCTGGACTGGCTATAAATTGGACAGTTTGGTCAGAGTTTGTCATTTATCATCCTAATCTCCTTCTCTCGTCGGTTCTTGGCGATTTGGGCGATTTTGAGAGTATTCTTCAAGGTGTAATCATCAATCATCATCTTCAAGTCTTTGAGTTGGATTATCATTACTTCATCATCTCCAAAACATCAAATCAAAGGTATTAATTTCTTGGATCTTGAATTTCGGATTTTTGGGTTTTTCCTTCCGATTTCTTCGTGTAAGCTTGGATTATCATCGGAATATGTTGAATATGGATTATCTACCTTGAATATATATATTCCTACAGATTTAATGGTTATTTTCGGAATTATTTCAAGAACCCTTTGGGGTTGACTTTGGTTAATTGGGGATTTTCCGATTGACGTGGTTGTAAACTTGAATTACGGATTCCTAGTGGATTATTGATATCATTGGAAGTGTTTTTGATGGTTTGTAATACTCATTTTGGTGTTGGTTTCGACATATTCGGGTTTGGATATTTTCGAAGTCGTGTGGTTGGTTACATGTTCGTTAGAATGCCCCTATGAGTTTGATTATCGTGGTTTCGACCTTTGGGTTAGTCGTGTTTTGTTGTTTGATACGTGTATTGAAAGGTTGTTGGTAATTATTGTTATTCAAGGTTGTTCGAGCGACCGACATTTCATTTAGGACGTTGTTCGTGGACGGACATTCTTCATCGGTATTGCGTAAGTTAATTCTTACTCGGTTAAAAGGATATTCATTCCTTTTTGTTGTTGATTACTCATAATCATAATTCATTCATCATTGTATTAATCGTATCAAAACTCGTCATTGTCAATTAATCACCTCAGTCATAAGGAACGACGGTTCCGATCATTTCATTGAGCTATCATTCATTTCATCATCATTCGATCTTGGTGAGTCATTATTCATTTTCATTGTCACTTTTGTCATATTGTGGCATTAGGGTCATCTTGGCGTGCAGTTGGTATGTGTAGGATTTTCATGTCGGGCACATTATAGTCGTGTGTTGGTTGGTGGCCTCACATTGGATCGCACACGAGTCGATTGCTCGTGAGGCCGATTAGGTACAAGACCACGCGTGTTTGATCGTTGGTGGCTTGTGCACGGACACATTTCCATCCCGGACGTAGTGTGGCGCCATTCCTTTGAGCCGTCGATTAGTCGATTCATATAGCATGTTTGATTGCGTATGTTTCGGCTGAGATAATTCATAATTTCGTATATATCATGATTGTGTATTTTCAACCCTTGAGGATTGTTGTTCTTTGTATCGACCCCCGTTTGGGGATTTTGTATTTGTGTCTTGGCAAGGCAAAGACACGGGAGAACACGCTGACGTCGAGGAGTCCAGTGATACTAGTAGGGGCCCAGTCTTCCGTTTATTTCATCATTTCACCATGTCGCTTATTTCCGTCAAGTGTATTTCCGCTGCAACTTCCGTTTGAGATGTTTAATTATTCAGAGTGGTGTATTTTATCTTCATATAAAATACACTAGTATTCGGTATTGTCCTGGTGTGTTGTAACTAAACTCCTCATCGGAGTAATTATTGTTGTAATGTAGTTCGGTACTACATTTATCTTATGTAATTCATTCATTTTCATTTGCCTGGTGGGTCCCAGTCGGGGATTCACGGCACTGTAATATCCGCCTAGTTTGGGGTGTTACAGAGTTGGTATCGGAGCGTGGTTTTGAATACTACCCTCCAAGTCATGTCTCATTTGAAATCATCGTCATCGGACTAGTATCATTGGACTTTCGCGTCACGTGTGACCTGTGCAAATGCCGAGCCAATCAGACCAAGAACTGTAAGATTTCTGATGCCATGGTATAATTTCTGGCAATAATCATTCATTCATAATTCATTAGTTAACAATCCTCATTCATCAATTTCAATTGTGATCAAGTCGATAATGTTAACTCATTAATCACTCAATTCATTTCATTACTCAGTTGTTGATCTTGAAGATCATATCTTCAATCTTGTTAAATTGTTCAAGATAATCATTTCAGTAATTTCATCAGATAATCATGTCACGTCAATTAATCATTCATGTAATCGCTGTATTTGAGCGCGTATGCTCATTTTCATCATTTTATAATATAATCATAATGTGATACTCATGCGAGAAATATAATCATTATGCGACCTTCCTACTTCAGTATGGGGAGAGCTGTCAGGGGATGCACGGGGAGAGGCCGCGGTGCGGGCCGAAACCCGGGAAATAATCACTCGCTGTCGGGAAATCGTGCCCAGGACTCGGCTCGATCAGAAGATGTTCGGGTTGATCCACTCTACTTTTATGCAGGCCATGATGACCCATGTGCAATTGCTCAATCATCATTGCGCCACTCTGGCTGGATTAATCGAGAGAACCCTCCCGTATGAGCCAGCTGCTAAGGAAAGTGCTGAACAACAACCTTCATCTGTCAACAAGAAATCAACGAAGCGTAATCGGTCCGAAGGCGGTCGGTCAACCTCCAAGAAACCTCGTGCGGGTCCTAACGCTTCGGCGACCTCTACGGCGCCTAATCTCGGGATCTCGATCCCGAGCGGCCCGGCCATCATCTGTTTCAACTGGGGCGCGGGCCATTTCGATACTAGGTGTACGACGCCGTCTATCACATGTCATAATTGTGGGAATTTCGGGCATAAGGCCCGTTTTGCCGAAAGGACTCTAAGTCGGCTCGGCATCTCGTGCCCCAAAACAATCGCGATTCGACCGATCGCTTTGTCGGGCTGCGTTTAAGACAATGGAAGCAAACAAAGGTGGAGCTCATATGTATCAGACGGGAGCATCCGGTTCGGGGGCCGGCAGGTCCCGGATTCATGTGATGAAGAGGATCGACGATCCGGTGGCCCGAACGATCTCAGGTATACTCGTAATTTTATTTCAATCCGTGTGTACCTTTTGATACTGGTGCACCGCATTCATTCATTTTCAAGTCATGATTGAATAAACTTAATTTGGATAGTCCTATTGCTTGTGGACCTCATACCATCAGTGTACCTAACGATAGAAGATTTTCGGAAATCATACCAAGGTAAGCTTAATGACCGCAATTGGTTAGTGGAGGTGAATTTATCTAAGGACGATGTAATATTGAGTGTTAATTAGATGGATTGTCATGATGCCGTTCTCAATGTTCGAAAGCGCATGGTCACTATCATTTTCGTCGTTGGTCGTCGAATGGGTACTTCAGGGAGGTAATCCCCGTTGTCCCAGAAGGATTACTAATATGATGGAAGCAAAGAAATTCCGCAAGCGAGTTGTTCAGTCATTCATTGTATCATTTTCATCGATTGGCCTTTCTAAGGCAATCGAGCTATTCAGTCATTCATTGTATCATTTTCATCGATTGGCCTTTCTAAGGCAATCGAGCTATTCAATCATTCATTGTATCATTTTCATCGATTGGCCTTTCTAAGGCAATCGAGTTATTCAATCATTCATTGCATCATTTTCATCGATTGGCACTTCTAAGGCAATCGAGATGTTCAATCATTCATTGTATCACTTTTTATCGATTGACCATTCTCGGGCAATCGAAATGTTCAATCATTCGTGGTATCATTGTCATCGTTTGACGATGTATTCCAGACGAGTTATCTGGTTGCTTTCTCATAGAGTAGTGGAATTCAGGAGTGAGTTGGAGCCGGTACGTCCCCATTATCGAAGACACCGTATCGGATGGCCCCGACCAAATGCAGGAGTTGAAGATTCAACTTGAGGAATAGTTCGAGAAAGGTTATCTCCGACCGAGTGTGTCCCCGTGGGGAGCACCAATGTTATCTGTCAAGGAGAGGTATGGTTCGTTCGTGTGTGTATTATTATCAGGAGTTGAACAGGGTGAGGATCAAGATTAGTATCCTCTACCCCGTATCGACGATCTTTTGGATCAACTTCAGGGAGCTTCAGTATTTTCCAAGATCGACTTAAGATCTGGATATCATCAGTTGCGGATTCGAGAGTCGGATATCACGAGGACGACTTTTCGAACACGCTATGGTCATTATGAGTTTGCGGTTATGCCGGTTGGATTGATTATTGCACCTGCGGTATTCATGGAGTTAATGAATCAGGTTTTCATCGACTTTTGGATCAGTTTGTTGTTGTCTTCATCGATGACATTTTGATTATTCTCGTGACCGGGAGGAACACGAGGTTCATTTTCATCAGGTTTCCGACGTGTTAAGACGAGAGCAACTTTATGGGAAGTTTTCCAAAGGTGAGTGCTGGATGTCCGAAGTGACTTTTCTCGGACCTGTGATTTCATCAGATGGAGTGCGTGTTGATCCTCAGAAGACGAAGGCTATCCAAGATTGGTCACCTCCGAAGAATGTTAAGCAAATCCGAAGCTTTCTCGGATTAGCCGGCTATTATCGGCGGTTTGTGGAAGGATTTTCTAAAAAAATTTCAGTCAATTCATTCATCACTCAGTTAACCTCATTGTTCAATTAATTCATTCATCACTCAGTTAACCTCATTGTTCAATTAATTCATTCATCACTCAGTTAACCTCATTGTTCAATTAATTCATTCATCACTCAGTTAACCTCATTGTTCAATTAATTCATTCATCACTCAGTTAACCTCATTGTTCAATTAATTAATTCATCACTCAGTCAATCTCATTGTTCAGTCAATTCATTCATCACTCAGTCAATCTCATTGTTCAGTCAATTCATTCATCACTCAGTTAATCTCATTGTTCAATTAATTCATTCATCACGGAGTCAATCTCATTGTTCGATTAATTTATTAACCATCCAGTCCATCTCACGGTTCAGTTGTTGATCTTGCGAATCAAATTTTTCAATCTTGTGAACTTGTTCAAGGTAATCATTTCAGGAATTTCATCAGATAGGCTTGTCACCTCACTTGATTTTTCATGCGATCTTCTCATGTACGGCGTCATGTCGACGATCGTTTTATTGCATTATTAATGCATTCATTTTGTAGAGCATGTATGCTCATTGTTATTATTCCGTCTCGTAATCATAATACAATCTTCATACGAGATCTGTAATTATCACGTGACTTTCCTGCCTCGGTATGGAAAGAGTTCAGAGGGACATCGGACTCCGACGTCCAAGAGATCGTTTCTAGTCGTATTCATGCTGGGAAAGCATCTTCATCACAGACGACGAGTTCGACTGTTGTTTGCTTTAACAGTGATACAACAGGACATTCATCACCGGTGTTGAGCAAGTTAATTCTTGCTCGGTAATAGGATAATCATTCATCTCATCACCGTTCAATTATTCGCATAGGTCATTCATCATTTACCAATCACGTTAAGACTTATTTTTATCAACCAATCATTCACTTCACGGAGAGCAATGATTCCAATAACTTCATTTGAGTTATCACTCATTTCGTTATTAGTTCACCTCGGCGAGTTATTCTTGATCCTTGTCGGATTTCTAAT
Organism: Orobanche coerulescens; assembly: GCA_033398695.1. Classification (NCBI taxonomy): domain Eukaryota; kingdom Viridiplantae; phylum Streptophyta; class Magnoliopsida; order Lamiales; family Orobanchaceae; genus Orobanche; species Orobanche coerulescens. The sequence goes on along the minus strand of CM065805.1, from coordinate 167,093,345 downwards.
CATTTATCATTCATATTAGTCACTCTCGTTTTGGTAACCTTTCGGGGTCATTTTAAGCAGTGAGTTCAGATTTGGGTCTTCGTTGAATCGTTGGGATCGAGGAGATCGATGATTTGGAGGATATCGATGTTGGGTACATTTGATATATAGCCTTGTCTTTCAGATGACTATATAACTCAATCCGTAATAATGTGTCGTGGTTGTGGATCATTTATTGTTGATCTATCTTATAATGATCGTATTTGAGAACCTTGAGATTTTGAGATCGTTTGATGCATTCCTTTTGGTGTCGTACCGAGACTTCGTGATAATTTGGGAAATCGTTCACTGTGATCCGAGACGTCAAGACTTGGGGACTTGGGCGTGCGATTGATTTGGTCCCGAGAACTATTTGGACATTATTGTTTGCAGATCGTGATGGATAGTTCATATCTCGAGTTGGTTACCCTTAGTTTCGGGGACGAAACTCTTTTAAGGGGGGTGTATGTAATACCCGGTTGTAATTCAGTAATTATCATTCAGTATTTATCATTCAGTAATTGATACTCAGTAATTTTCACTCATTATTAATCATTTGTCACTCAGATTCAGTCATGGTATTCATCATTCAGAGTAATTGTATCGTGTATCAATCGTCATTCATCACTAATCTGATTGGAGTTTCGTGCCGTGTTTATCGTCATAGTCATTTTCGTCACATGCGTGAGGAGTAGCGCACGTTACGTACTCATTTTAGCGTACGCTAATTGGGTATAGGTAGCGCACGCTACCACTCGGCATTAGCGCACGCTAAGGTTACCTGGCTGCGATCCAGAAGGTACTGGACTGCAGGTGAGTTATAAGTAGCGCACGCTACGAATGGTAAGTAGCGCGCGCTAGTGAGTTGTAGTAGCGCACGCTAATATGTGGTGTAGCGCGCTAAGGGCGGTCGAGTTGAGTCCGGTGGCTCCGGATCGCATTGATTAATTCATAGCGCGCGCTATGTGTTGTTTTTAGCGACGCAACCGATTATATAGCGCACGCTAAATAATGGTTGTAGCGCACGCTATCGAGTCGAATCGAGAGATCGGGCGGTTCGACTCGATCGGGCATCAAATTATTCGTTAGCGCACGCTAACTATGGGCTTTAACGACGCTAGTAGTATGGTCGTAGCGCACGCTACAAAGGTACGTAGCGCGCTACCGTGTTCGGACAGTGGTACTTGGACTACCCAAACTACTCGTTAGCGCACGCTATTCATAAGGCTAGCGCACGCTAACACAGGATCGGCTATAAATTGGACAGTTTGGTCAGAGTTTGTCATTTATCATCCTAATCTCCTTCTCTCGTCGGTTCTTGGCGATTTGGGCGATTTTGAGAGTATTCTTCAAGGTGTAATCATCAATCATCATCTTCAAGTCTTTGAGTTGGATTATCATCACTTCATCATCTCCAAAACATCAAATCAAAGGTATTAATTTCTTGGATCTTGAATTTGGATTTTGGGTTTTTCCTTCCGATTTCTTCGTAAGCTTGGATTATCATCGGAATATGTTGAATATGGATTATCTACCTTGAATATATATATTCCTACAGATTTAATGGTTATTTTCGGAATTATTTCAAGAACCCTTTGGGGTTGACTTTGGTTAATTGGGGATTTTCCGATTGACGTGGTTGTAAACTTGAATTACGGATTCCTAGTGGATTATTGATATCATTGGAAGTGTTTTTGATGGTTTGTAATACTCATTTTGGTGTTGGTTTCGACATATTCGGGTTTGGATATTTTCGAAGTCGTGTGGTTGGTTACATGTTCGTTAGAATGCCCCTATGAGTTTGATTATCGTGGTTTCGACCTTTGGGTTAGTCGTGTTTTGTTGTTTGATACGTGTATTGAAAGGTTGTTGGTAATTATTGTTATTCAAGGTTGTTCGAGCGACCGACATTTCATTTAGGACGTTGTTCGTGGACGGACATTCTTCATCGGTATTGCGTAAGTTAATTCTTACTCGGTTAAAAGGATATTCATTCCTTTTTGTTGTTAATTACTCATAATCATAATTCATTCATCATTGTATTAATCGTATCAAAACTCGTCATTGTCAATTAATCACCTCAGTCATAAGGAACGACGGTTCCGATCATTTCATTGAGCTATCATTCATTTCATCATCATTCGATCTTGGTGAGTCATTATTCATTTTCATTGTCACTTTTGTCATATTGTGGCATTCCGGGTCATACTGGCGTGCCGGTTGGTATGTGTAGGATTTTCATGTCGGGCACATTATAGTCGTGTGTTGGTTGGTGGCCTCACATTGGACTGTGCACACGAGTCGATTGCTCGTGAGACTGATTAGGTACAAGACCACGCGTGTTTGATCGTTGGTGGCTTGTGCACGGACACATTTCCATCCCGGACGTAGTGTGGCGCCATTCCTTTGAGCCGTACTGATTAGTCGATTCATATAGCATGTTTGATTGCGTATGTTTCGACAGGATAATTCATAATTTCAGATATATCATGATTGTGTATTTTCAACCCTTGAGGATTGTTGTTCTTTGTAACTGACCCCGTTTGGGGATTTTGTATTTCAGGTCTTGGCAAGGCAAAGACACGGGGAGAACACGCTGACGTCGAGGAGTCCCAGTGATACTAGTAGGGGCCCCAGTCTTTCCGTTTATTTCAGTCATTTCAGTCATGTCAGTTATTTCCGTCAAGTGTATTTCCGCTGCAACTTCCGTTTGAGATGTTTAATTATTCAGAGTGGTGTATTTTATCTTCATATAAAATACACTAGTATTCGGTATTGTCGTGGTGTGTTGTAACTAAACTCCTCATCGGAGTAATTATTGTTGTAATGTAGTTCGGTACTACATTTATCTTATGTAATTCATTCATTTTCATTTGCCTGGTGGGTCCCAGTCGGGGATTCACGGCACTGTAATATCCGCCTAGTTTGGGGTGTTACAGAAACAGATAACAACAACGATGCCCGAAGGTTCCAACTGAAATACCAATACATCGCACATGGCCTGAAAGCCTTTAGCCGAAGCTGCAAAATATCAAGATGGTCTGAAAGCCCTTAGCCGAAGCTGCAAATCATCACAATGTCCTGGAAGCCCCTCAGCCGAAGCTTCAATACAATAATGAGATGGTCGAAGCCAAACAGCTCGAAGCTGTATCACATGAGGTGGACGGATCCACACAGCCGAGGCTGTATCACAATGAGGTGGATGAAGCCACACAGCCGAAGCTGTATCACAATGAGGTGGACGAAGCCACACAGCCAAAGCTGTATCACAATGAGGTGGACGAATCCACACAGCCGAAGCTATACCACAATGAGGTGGACGAAGCCACACAGCCGAAACTGTATCATAATGAGGTCATCCAATGACCGCGAGCTTCTGAATTGCAGGTGCTGGGAAACCAATTGCGATAAGTTCAAGCCCCGGACTTACCCATAATGAGATCACCCAGTGACCGTGACCTAGTGAACTTTAGGTGTTGGGAAACCAACCGTGAAGATTCCAGCCCCAAACTTACCCATCAAGCAATAGCCGAGACTAGCCTCCAAACACAATTAATCACATACGGCAACGATCACAAAATTACTGAATTCACAAGAATGATCATATGCTGCCTTGAGTCGGCCAACACGACAATAATAACTCATAGATGGGCATCGTCCTCAGCAGTCCCAATTTAAATACCTCGATTGCCTTAGAATGGCTAATCGATAACAACAATACCACAGATGGGAAATGTCCTCGACAGTCATAAGTCAATACCTCGATTACCTTAAAACAGCTAATCGATAACAACGATGCAACAGATGGAAACCATCCTCGACAGTCCCAATTCACTACTTCGATTATCTTAGAAATGGCCAATCGATAACAATGATACAACATATGGGAACCATCCTCGACAGTCCTAATTCAATACTTCGATTGCCTTAAAATGGCCAATCAATAACAACGATACAACTATAATAGATGCCTGGATCCTTTAATCGGCCACCGAAGACAGAGATGATAATCGAATACGTCAATGCCTTCAATAGGCCAATACAACATCAATTGTAAAACATTAATATCAATAAAAACACTCATATCGATGTCTTAATCGAACATCAATATCAACAATAACAATCGATATATCGATACCGCGAACCGGCTATCGACAACCACAATAACAATAAGAGTCTCAATGCCTTAAACTGGTCACTGACGAACAACAATAACATTTGGCATAATTGCCGAAGGGTATTGTATCGAACAATTCCCTGATATCAAGAAATCATGAAGAGACTACGTCTCGAAATGATACAGCACATTCATACACATACATGATAACATTAATCTCATTGACCAGTACAAGTATAAAACTTGCCTCAAATCGAAGGCGATGAAATCCTCCCATGAACGACGGGTGGCGTCCTCCGACAATCACAAGCACTTGAATGAAAATTCATTCAATAACTCAATATCAATCGAAAACAACACAATAGATAACCCCGATTCAATCATGAATCGATCAAACCACACAAACGAATATCATAATCCTCAACTATGAATTCTAACATCTTACAATCACTTCGATGATCAATTAACATAATCATAATGTTCTTAATACTTGTAAAAAAAATAATTCAACACGGATTATCGAGAACAACATCAAAATAATCATCCCATTATGTTGACATCATCATGTATCATCATAATCAGCCAAAGATCATCATCACACTAGAAACATGATGTCTACACAATAATCTAACCACCGATTCATCATGAATTTCGGATTAATCAACAAGATTAACTTAACCATTTCAAAATTATGAAAATTATCTCCTAACTCATCATAATCCTTTACTAAAATGGTCATAATCTTCCAAGAACACAACCAATAACAATAATCATCTCAAGGCTATGTTACTCATCTAACAATCATAACATAAGTCTTCCTAGACATGATTATAACCTCCAAGTATTATTACATTAAGCACACACTCATCTACAAGCCATAATCATCATGTTCTCAGCATGAGTAATTAAAACCCATCAAGAATCATGTTAGCCTCCAACAATCTATCAATACATGAAGTCATCATCAACATCATCATAATCTCGAGTTCAACACAATGTTAACCAACATACCTCTTGAAAATGAAGAACAATCTCAAACCCTTCAAGAACCTACTTCAATCTTCAAGCTCCCAAGCTCTAATCCAAGTTAGGAAGCTCCAAAGCAAGTTGGAAGGGGCTGGAATACACTAAGGAATGCAGAGGGATGATTTCTAGGGAGAAATATCGAAAATAGATCGTGAAGAAATGAAAGACGAAACATATCTTTATAATCTGCACTTCCCATAATGACCGCTATTCTCCAAGACTAACGTACGTTAGAGCACCTTACGTACGCTATCATCACTACGTAGCGTACGTTACGTCTTCCCAGAGGCTACTGCCTCAAAATGAAATATCCTTATGTACGTTGTCCAAACCGATGTACGTAACAACCTCAACATTATGTACGTTAGCATCCATGCATAGCGTACGTAATGGGCGTTGACCTAGCTATCTCGATCAAGCCAAAATGATCCATCCATGCTCGGCCCCACACGCCGAAAGTCAGATGCGATCTGATACCTTGTGTTACGTACGTAACCAATATGTTTTAGCGTACGTAACCCTTAGTTCTTAGCGTATGTTAGTTATGAAAGTAGCGTACTCTATGGCTAGTATACTTAGCCAAAATCAAAACTCACCAAGCAACATCCAATCGGTAAAAACAATACCGACGACAAGTATAAATATTTCGATTCTGAAATACCCCAATGCAATTTACATCGTATTAGTTAAATACAACATCACTTGTACAATTCCAAATGAATACGTACGACACAACAGTAAAAACAAAAAAATATTACCCCCAAATATTACAATTAATGCCCCCTTCTCTCGAATTATGAGCAATTAAGTTAAACAGGTAAAAACATTGATCAAGTGTTCTAACATGAACCAAAACCAAGTATTTGAAAAAGAAATCACAATATATATATATATATAATCATCAATCCTTAAAAACCATAGTGAAGGAAGAAGATAAAATTCGGATGATGTCTTGAGTAAAAGCCTTGAAGTGTTCTTGATGTGTTCTTCCTTGTGCTTTGCCAAAACCTCCTCCTCTTGGTGAGTTTTTCTCTCAATCTTGTGTTTTTCAACTCTTTCCAACTCTCTAACTCTAAATCTCTCTTCTAAGTCCAGTCAAGGACCCTATTATCAAGCAAAAACACCATTTTTCTTGTTCAAACGTCAATCAAGGTGATTGACTCAGAAAAGTGACACGGCCCGTGTCGAAGTGCTCTAGAAATGAAAAAAACTCATTGGCAATGCAACTCGATCGAGTCGTTGGCCATGTCATTTGACATGGCCGAGTCAGTTTTTGACATGGTCGAGTCAGCTAACTCGGCTGAGTTGTTTTGACACGACTGAGTCAGTTATTCAGTCTTTTTAGGCTCGATATTTCGTTCATGCATCGTTGATATATCGGGGGTTGGGACTTCATTCATGCTTGATAATGGCCTTAAAAAACACCTATAAAAGCAACCTAACATATACAAGTGTGATCGAGTCCAACAAACATAATTTAAGCACAAATAACACAATTTTACACATTTTAGGATCTTAAAATCCGGAAAAACCCTATAGAAACATGTGTAAAAATGAGTGTTAACAAAATCCCCTAAACTTAAACGTTGATCATCCCGAGCAATGCACTTTAAAATAACCACTCTTAAGGGAACTCATCCCTCAACACACCTAAAAGGATCACTTCGAAAATTCATCAATGCGCCTCAAGTAATAAATAAGTCGAGTCTTTAAAGTTTTCAAACCTCTGGTGTGCTTCCTTAACATCATAGCCAATACTTAAAAATATAAACCTTACTGGTCAAGTGTATTCACTCACTCTCAAAGTGTATGAAGGTACATGTATATACTCAAAACTCATTCAATGAAATAAGAATCCCCATAAGCTTGCCAATCGTCTACATCTCTACCACTATTTTGTGCATGCAAATTTGTGAATCAAAAAGGACTTCAATAGTTGTAATGTAGGGTTTTTGGTTGGGGTAGGATAGATATGGCTAAAGTGACTTGACTTAATCTAATTAGAACTAAATCACAATAATCATGACCTAGATTTTTCTTATATGTAGGGTGTATTTTTCGCTCCATTAAGTTCGTAGAAGCTCAAATTTTTTGGAACTTTGCTTCTTTCAGCCCCTTAACTTTATAATAATCATAATGAGCACTTTTGAAAGTGAAAATCACAACCTTATTCCTCCTTATTGCTCCATTTATTTTTTTATTGTCCATTTATCGAGGTAATTTTATTCAGGTAAACTCAGTGTGACTCTCCATATAGTGGACAACATTATCATGATAATCACAACATTTTACCTTCAAACTTATTTTGATATATCATTGTGAACCAACCCAATCTTGAACTCAAACAATCTTCCCCATTCGCCTCCACGCATGTCATTTCATTCTTTTGCCAGTTAAATCTAACAAGCTCAAGTATAGGGAAAAAGAATTTAAAGGAAAGGAAAGCTCATTATGTGGCTAACAAAAAATAGGCTTTAGGCTCAACTGGTTTAACTAGGGAATTAACAGTTGTCGGGTTGGCCAAAAAGATTGAAGGGATAAGTCAAAAACCGCCTAAAATCACTTTCACTAATTTGCACACACTTATGGTTTTGAATAAGATACCAAGGCAAGTTCTAGAATCTTAAAACATGAATGATACACTCGAAAATAAACTTGCATATTTAATGATGCACAAAGGCTGAAAAGCTCACAAGTTAACATTCATTCATACCTCCAAGATATTAAACTATTTATTTAATTCCACACCCTTTTGATTATCTACAATTTTTTCTTGCCAAATATCTTCAACTTGTATATCAAAATGAAAAATAAATCCCGAGGCATCCAAGACAAGGGTTCATTCTTCCGAGTTTTTATCAAAAGATACTCTAAAAAAATAAAAATAACAATGCAAAACTACCAACTAACAAACTCAAAATAATAAATATGTGAAATGCAACTAAATTCTATGCAAAAATTAAAAGAAAATGCAAGTATTTTCTTGACCCAAAATCTCTCCCCAAACTTAAATTAAATGATATGATTACCTAGGGAAGCAAAGAATTTTAATAGTCGAGATCAAGAAATACTTACAAGCATTGGGTTGCCTCCCAACCAGCGATAAGTTTAATGTCTTCATCCAGACACCTGTTTCCTTCATCCCAGATCATTCGACGACCTCTTACAATCCGACTTACGTACAATTTTATCGGGAGGTTCTCCATTCGCTAATCCATCAAATTGAGGGGTCATCAAAAATACGACATTTCCCCCATGCTTCCTAATCATCAATTCTCCTCGATCCACATCAATTAATACTCATGCAGTGGCTGAGAATGGACGTCCCAGTATTACTAGATCATATTGATTCCCATCATCATCAAGCACTATGAAATCAACGGGGAATGTGAACTTATCAATCTTTAAAAGTACATCCTCCACAATTCCCCTTAGGTAAGCCAAGGATCAATCTATGAATTGTAAGTTCACTCTAAATTCTCCTGATCCAAGCATCCTGAAAATAGATAAAGGTAATATATTGACGCTTGAACCATGATCATAAAATACATCATTTAGTGAACAACACGAAATAGAGCAAGGATTGAAAAACTCCTTGAATCCTTAAGCTTTTGGGGTAGGTGCTCCAACTATTTTTTATTTGACGCCATATGTCTTGCAAGAGAACCTCAAAAATTTTCTTCTACTCAACATGCTCAATATCGGATCGATCCTTAACCTCATTAATGGAAACTATCAAATCGGCTTTTATTAGATAACACGGTTGTATCTTCGTATTCATCCTATGATTCTGGTAGTTCTTCATTCACACTACACGAGAATATAGCATTACATTGTGCTTTTGGGTTCTCCTCGGTATTGCTTGGAAATCGGCCCTTTTGATATTGGCTCACTACGATCTTAGTCAATTGACAGATTTGCATTTCTAGGTTTTTCATTTGAGCTCCAATAGTGGTTGCTAATTGAGTCACACGATTTTCAACTTAATCAAGCTTCTCTTCAGCTCGACTGAATCTACTCTTTGTTTCCATCATAAAAGTAGTCAAAATATTATCTAGATTAGAAGTAGGCTTTGATTCTTCAATTTTTTAACCATTTGACACTTTAAATCCTGACGGCAGTTGCAACACATTTCTCGGATTCTCGTAGCTAAGATTTTCGTGATTCCTGTTGGAAGGATGATGAAAACCCGGATGAGGATTATTCCAAGAAATTATTGAAATTATGATTATTGATGTAATGAGCCTCCTCCAAAGGGTCGGGTGGTGGTGCACTTCCTTTTGAAGTTATTTTTTCATTTGAACTCTTTGTCAGAACTCCCAAATGGTTGGTCAAAAGCGACATTTGTGCAGTTAAAGCCTTTATAGGATCCGAGTCTGAAACTTCAGCCACTCTACGCACTTTAGTCCTCTCAGTTGTCCATTGATAGCTATTCATGGCCATCTTCTCGATCAATTCATATGCTTCCTCGGCACTTTTGGGTAGTATTGCTCCTCCAGCCGATGCATAAACAAGATTTCTCGTCTCTCCGGCTAACCCATTGTAAAAGAAACACATTTGTTGGTCTTCCGCAAAACCATGACGAGGACATCATCTTAACAAATCCTTGAAGTGTTCCCACGCCTCATATAACATTTCTGAGTCCATTTGTCGGAACTGCATGATTTCGTTCTTCAATCTCATGGTCTTGTTGGGCGGGAAGAATTTGAATATAAACTTTTCACCTAACTCGTCCCATGTATGTATGCTCCCCGAAGCAAGGGTTCCAAGCCAACTACGATCCTTATCTCTCAAGGAGAACGAAATAGCTTCAATCTTATTGCATCGTTTGGCACCACATTCATTTTGATGGTATCACAAATTTGAATAAAGTGGAATAAATGGGTGTGCGGGTCCTCTGTGGTAACTCCCCCAAACTGATTCTGTTGAACCATCGATATTAATAAAGGCTTCAATTCAAAATTGAGGGGGTTGATAGGAATATGAGAAATTCCCCCATAATTTTGGTCAAGCTTCAATCGAAATCCATCCCGAATGGATTGAACTCGAACTGTGGGCTGCTTATCCCATATGCCTCCGTTGTTTGGATTGTGGGCTGCTGTATTTTCATTTTCCGTGTTGGCAATCACGTTTCCCGCTCTCTCCATTTCATCAAATAGATCCCTTCGTAATTTCCATGCAGCAACACCTGTTCTTCGAGCAAATGCCTCTACTTCAGGAATAAAGTTTTTCAAAGGTTTTCGAAATGAGCGGGTGTTCATGTACGTCCGGCAACACGACCAAAAACAAAACGGAAGTAACAAAATAAAATAAAACAGAAAAATTGTCTAATTAAAACCCGAAAAACTTATCGCATTATCAACACTAATAAAAATAAATCAGTCCCCGGCAATGGCGCCAAAAACTTGTTCGCTTTATTTTTAACTATCCGCAAGTGTATGGAGTAAATATAGAAAGTGGCGAGCAAGGTCGTATTCCACATAGAATAATTATTCCTATTGTATTAATTACTAGATTATAGTGATCCCAGTTTTATTTAGACGATCGTTAAGTGGATGAATAGCTAAATAAACGAAATAGAAAATAATAAAACTAATTCAAACAAGTGAAATATTCGAATCAAAGACTTAAATAGTTTTGAAAGATAGATTCCGAGTCTAGGTTTCTGTTTATTACTAAGTTTAGTCGGGATTGATTTCAAAGATTTCTATGTGCGTTCCCAAAATGATAATCACAACAATATCTTAAAGTCCCTCTCGAGATGCATTAAAATGTAGATTAAACAACCTATAACAACGTCTCCATCTATTATAAATTATCTAACTCTAAATATTCATAAAATTAACGATCATCATAGTTTATCACCGATTTCTCAATCTCATAATTAACTATGTCAAATACTCGAAACCTATCAATGCCCTCTTCTCTCGAGTTATGAGAAATTAAGTTAAATAGGTAAAAATATTGATCAAGTGTTCTAACATGAATCAAAACCAACTATTTGAAAAATAAATCACAATATATATATATATAATCATCAATCCTTCAAAACCATAGTGAATCAACATACTCCCATGCATCACTGATATGTATCGGGGGTTGGGACTTCTTTCATACTTGATAATGGCCTTAAAAATACCTATAAAAGCAACCAAACATACCCAAGCGTGATCGAGTCCAACAAACATAATTTAAGAACAAATAATACAATTCTACACATCTTAGGATATTAAAATTCGGAAAAACCCTACAGAAACATGTGTAAAAATGAGTGTTAATAGAGTCTATGAGCTCAAATGAGGGACCTTTATGGAAGGAGATGATCAAAGATGAAATTGATTCTATATTGCAAATCGCACTTGGGAACTAGTGGATTTGCCTCCAAAGCGTAAACCATTAGGATATAGATGGATTTTCACGAAAAATATGAAGGATGAAACTGTTGACAAGTATAAGGCTAGACTTGTAATCAAGGGTTAGATACAACATGAAGGCCTAGACTACTTTGATACTGTAACACCCCCAAATCCTATTGGGTTATTACAGTGCCGTGGACCCCACACCAGGAGATCCACCAGGCGAACATGACTAAAATACATTAAATTAAATAACAAGGGAAAATCATAGTCCCTACCATGATATCCGACACAATATTCCGATAAGGAATTTTAACGACAATGATGGGCCTACATGGCCAAAATGAAAATACAACCACACCCACGAACCTTGCTCGGGTAATACATAATGATAATGACTGAAAAACTGGAGAACACTCCAACTGACTGACAAACATGAACAACTCTGACTAGTATCGCTCGAATGCCTCGTCGCCATCATCATGCCCCTGTGTCTCAACTCTCTCCTCGCAAGCACCTAAAACATGAAAACATGTTCCGCCCCCACGGGGTCAGTCATCCAGATAATGAACATCAAATACATGTATAACATGATATGCATCCAAGGCAGAATGAAACGGTACAATGATAATAGTAATACGAGATGCTCACAAACCAATATAAGAATCGAGCATTCGTGAAACACTATGCCCACTGCATACTATTAATACGTGCTCGACAGGTTAGAACATAAGTGCCCAACGGCGAATCATAATCACAGAGTACCACAATGGATTACACAACATGAACCAAACCAGAACTGAATTAAATATGAACCACAATGCCCGAAGGCTCCAATGAAATTACCAAGACAGTCACAAAGGCCTGAAAGACACTCAGCCGAAGCTGTCAAATATCACAATCACATGAAGCCAACACAGCCCGAAGCTGTTATCGATTAGGGCCGAAGCCACGGCACGAAGCCGTATCACCATTAGGGCCGAAGCCACGACACGAAGCCGTATCACAATTAGGGCCGAAGCCACGGCACGAAGCCGTATCACAATTAGGGCCGAAGCCGGCACGGCCGTATCACAATTAGGGCGAAGCCGCACGCGGCCGTATCACAATTAGGGCGAAGCCACGCGGAAGCCGTATCACAATTAGGGCGAAGCCACGGCATGAAGCCGTATCACAATTAGGGCGAAGCGCGACGAAGCCATATCACAATTAGGGCCGAAGCCACGGCATGAAGCCGTATCACAATTAGGGCCGAAGCCACGGCACGAAGCCGTATCACAATTAGGGCCGAAGCCACGGCACGAAGCCGTATCACAATTAGGGCCGAAGCCACGGCACGAAGCCGTATCACAATTTTGCTAGTGTGCTACCTTGAATCGGCCAACATGATAATGATGACTCACGGATGGGCATTGTACTCGACAGTCCCAATTCAATACCTCGATTACCTTAGAGTGGTCAATCGATAACAACGACACAACGGATGGGAACTATCCTCGACAGCCCCAATTCAATACCTCGATTGCCTTAGAATGGCCAACCGATAACAATGATGCAGCGGATGATTCAATACCTCGATTGCCTTAAAACGGTCAATCGATAAAAATGATAAAATGAATGATTGAACACTTCGATTTGCCTGAGAACGGCCAATCGATAATAATGACACGATGAATGAGTGAATACCTTGATTGCCTTAGAACGGCCAACCGATAACAATGATACGAAGGATGTCTCGGTACCTTTTATCGGTTACCGACAACGAAGAAGAGAAATGAATACGTCAACGCCTTTAATCGACCAAAACAACATCAAGGAAAAAACTCCAACATTAATAGCAATGATTACAATGACGTCTTAAATCGACAATAATATCAACAACAACGATCGATACATCGATACCGCGAACCGGTGATCGATAATAACATTAACAACGAGTATCACAATGCCTTGAACCGGCCATTAACGAACAATAAAAACATTTGGCATAATTGCCGAAAGGTATCGTATCGAACGATCTCTTAATATCAATGAATTCTTGAAGAGACTAAGTCTCGGAATGATACAACACATTCATACACATATATGATAACATTAATCTCATTGACTAGTACAAGTATAAAACTTGCCTCAACCGAAGGCGATGAAATCCTTCCACGAACAACGAATGGCGTCCTCCGATAAACACAAGTACTCGAACAACCTTGAATGAAATACAATTCATTCAATAACACAATATCAATCGAAATCAACATAACGACCGAAAGAAACTCTTTGAGACATTTAATCGAACACTAAATGTTCAAAGTTTCTCAAGAGCCTAAAAATCATCAATCGGGTTGAACAAATTGAAAATATGGATATACAATCCATAGAATATGATTAATAATGCTTACTAACATCAACCGATTCATCAAAATCGGACTAGAATCGAAAATCAAGAACAAATCTCGAAAAATCCAATCCTAGGAGATTTCAAGAAATTACCTCGATCCGACGAAGAACAATGATTTGATGTTGATATAATTGATAAGGATCCTCAAAAACGCTTAGAAATCGAGTGGAATCGACCAAGAACTCCATTTCCCGATTTTTCCCATCGCCAGCCGCACCCGGGTGAAGAAATGATGAAAAAATGAGGGTTTGGCACACACCTATATATGGCCGGCCAAGATTCTGGCCGTAAGCGGGACTTACGGCCGAATCGGCGAGACTCTGGCCGTAACCGGCATTCGTCAAAACCCGCCCGGCCCGATCGCTTACGGCCGTAGCAGACAAGGACTTACAGTAGTAACTCGCCTTACTGGCCGTGCAGCGAGTCCTTCTGGCCGTAACGGCATTCGTCAAGAAGGCTGCACGGCACCGTCTGGCCGTAACTCTCGGCCCTTACGGCCGTAACGGCATTCGTCAAGCCATGCTGCGAGCACGTCTGGCCGTAATCGGCACCTTACGGCCGTAACTCGGCGAGCAGGCCGATTCGTAGTGGCCACTCCGACGGCCCGACGAGCCCGAAACCCGAACCTGAATATGAATCGAATATATGGTTACGACGTACTCGCAAAGACGAATCCAAGCGCTAAGAGAACACACGATTCCGACCACCCGAAGGCTCGAAATTCGACAACGGAAAGTAATTACCCCAAACTTTGGGAAATTACGAAAATGGCTCAAAACGTCCGAAATACACGATACACGATCGAAACACCAATCCAAAGTTCACAACATGAATAATAACATTAAATGAACTTACGAGAAACTCGAAACAACAGTTTCGGACGAGATTCGCAAGAATCGAACTCGAGTGCGGAAAAGCCGTTTAAGAACACGGAACTCAACAAAACGATACCGAAACGAACTCGGATGACAAAAAGTGCAGAATTAAGTATTCTCGGAATGACGAAACGGTCATGAGCGAGTCGTCAAAACGGACTTCCGTCGAAAAAAAGAAAATTACCGAAAAATTGAAATTGCGGATATTACATACTACCCCCCTTAAAAGAAGTTTCGTCCCGAAACTTAAAACAAGTAGGGAGAAGCAATATCCCGCCAGGAAAAAATCAACGAGATAACCACGAACAAGAATGATCACAATGAATGATAATGAGTCGAAATCCAACAAGGATCAAGAATGACTCACTAGGGTGAAATGATAATGTAATGAGTGCTAGCTCAATTGAAATGATTGAAACCAATGTTCCCCGTGAAGTGAATGATTAGTTTGATAATTATAAGTCTCAACATGATTGATATATGATGAATGACTTATGTGAATGAATGAACGACAATGAAATGAATGATTATCCTATTACCGAACAAGAATTAACTTGCTCAAAACCGGTGATGGATGTCATATTGTATCACAGTTAAAGTAAACAACAGTCGAACTCGTAAATGCGAGATGAAGATGCTCTTCCAGCACGAAGACGACTAGAAAACGATCCCTTGGACGTCGGAGTCCGATGTTCCTCTGACAGCTCTTTCCATACCGAGGCAGGAAAGTCACGTGATAATTATAGATCTCGTATGAAGATCGCATTATGATTATGAGACGGAATGATAACAATGAGCATACACGCTCCAACACAATGAATGCATTAATAATGCGGTAAAATGATCGTCCACATGACACCGGAATATGATAAGATCGCATGAAAGATCAAATGAGGTAACATGATAACCTGATGAATTTCCTCAAATGATTACCTTGAACAAGTTAACAAGGTTGAAAATTCGATCCACAAGATCAACAACTGAACAATGAGATGGACTGGATGATTAATGAATTGACTGAGCAATGAGTGAGTGATGAATGAACTAACTAAGCAATGAGATTGAATAAGTGATTAATGATTAACTGAGCAATGAGATAGACTGAGTGAAGAATGAATTAATTGAGTAATGAGATTGACTGAGTGATGAATGAATTAATTGAGCAATGAGATTGACTGGGTGATGAATGAATTAACTTAATAATGAGATTGAGTGAGTACTGAATGAATTACTTGAGTAATGAGATTGACTGAGTGATGAATGAATTAATCGAGCGATGAGATTAACTGAGTGATTAATGAATTGACTGAACAATGAGATTAACTGAGTGATGAATAAATTAACTGAATAATGAGATTAACTGAGTGATGAATGGATTGACTGAGCAATGAGATTGACTGAGTGATGAACGAATTGACTGAACAATGAGATTGACTGAGTGATGAATGAATTAACTGAACAATGAGATTAACTGAGTGAAGAATGAATTAATTGAGTAATGAGATTGACTGAGTGATGAATGAATTGACTGAGTGATTAATGAATTAATCTGAACAATGAGATTGACTGAGTGACGAATGAATTAACTGAACAATGAGATTAACTGAGTGATGAATGAATTAACTGAGCAATGAGATTGACTGAGTGATGAATGAATTGACTGAACAATGAGATTGACTGAGTGACTAATGAATTAATCTGAACAATGAGATTGACTGAGTGATGAATGAATTAACTGAACAATGAGATTAACTGAGTGATGAATGAAATGAGATTGACTGAGTGATGAATGAATTGACTGAACAATGAGATTGACTGAGTGATTAATGAATTAATCTAAACAATGAGATTGACTGAGTGATGAAGGAATTAACTGAGTGATGAATGAATTAACTGAGCAATGATATTGACTGGGTGATGAATGAATTAACCGAGTGATGAATGAATTAACTGAGTGATGAATTAATTAATTGAGTGATGAATGAATTAACTGAGTGATGAATGATATTGACTGAGTGATGAACGAATTAACTGAGTGATGAATGATATTGGCTGAGTGATGAATGAATTAACCGAGTGATGAATGAATTATTTGAGTAATGATATTGACTGAGTGATGAACGAATTAACTGAGTGATGAATGATATTGACTGAGTGATGAATGAATTAATTGAACGATGAGATTAACAGAGTGATGAATGAATTAACATGATCGACAAGATCAAAATGGTGATTGAGGATTATTAAATGGTGAATGAGTTGATCCTTAGCACTTACACAGGTCACACGTGCTCCAAAACAATTAGTCATGAATCAATCATAACAATAATATCACATATATGTTTCAACAAAGCATGAATAATTAATGACATGATCAATGTATGAACATAAAGAGAATCGAGTCCTTACACAGGTCATACGAAGCTTCGAGGTCTCGCGATACTAGTCTTCACTGACGACGACTCGATGAATGAATGACTCGTGCAGTCGTACTAATATTACGACTCACAAAACCCGATTGTCCAGATTGTCATAATCTGACAGTCCCACTACTATCGCATCGATAGAGCCACATAACTCACATATCAGGGTATCTCACAACCCAAAATCTCTGATACCATCTTCTGTAACACCCCCAAATCCTATTGGGTTATTACAGTGCCGTGGACCCCACGCCAGGAGATCCACCAGGCGAACATGACTAAAATACATTAAATTAAATAACAAGGGAAAATCATAGTCCCTACCATGATATCCGACACAATATTCCGATAAGGAATTTTAACGACAATGATGGGCCTACATGGCCAAAATGAAAATACAACCACACCCACGAGCCTTGCTCGGGTAATACATAATGACAATGACTGAAAAACCGGAGAACACTCCAACTGACTGACAAACATGAACAACTCTGACTAGTATCGCTCGAATGCCTCGTCGCCATCATCATGCCCCTGTGTCTCAACTCTCTCCTCGCAAGCATCTAAAACATGAAAACTTGTTCCGCCCCCACGGGGTTAGTCATCCAGATAATGAACATCAAATACATGTATAACATGATATGCATCCAAGGCAGAATGAAACGGTACAATGATAATAGTAATACGAGATGCTCACAAACCAATATAAGAACCGAGCATTCGTGAAACACTATGCCCACGGCATACTATTAATACCTGCTCGACAGGTTAGAACATAAGTGCCCAACGGCGAATCATAATCACAGAGTACCACAATGGATTACACAACATGAACCAAACCAGAACTGAATTAAATATGAACCACAATGCCCGAAGGCTCCAATGAAATTACCAAGACAATCACAAAGGCCTGAAAGACACTCGGTAAGGCATCAAATATCACAATCACATGAAGCCAAGCGACCGAAGTCGCTATCGATTAGGGCCGAAGCCACGGCACGAAGCCGTATCACCATTAGGGTCGAAGCCACGGCACGAAACCGTATCACCATTAGGGCCGAAGCCACGGCACGAAGACGTATCACAATTAGGGCCGAAGCCACGGCACGAAGCCGTATCACAATTAGGGCCGAAGCCACGCGGCGCGGCCGTATCACAATTAGGGCGAAGCCACGGCGGCCGTATCACAATTAGGGCGAAGCCACGGCACGGCCGTATCACAATTAGGGCGAAGCCACGGCGCGGCCGTATCACAATTAGGGCGAAGCCACGGCACGGCCGTATCACAATTAGGGCGAAGCCACGGGCGAAGCCGTATCACAATTAGGGCGAAGCCACGCGCGAAGCCGTATCACAATGGTGGCGCCGGCCACGCACGGCCGTATCACAATTAGGGCGAAGCCACGGCACGGCCGTATCACAATTAGGGCGAAGCACGACGGCCGTATCACAATTAGGGCCGAAGCCACGGCACGAAGCCGTATCACAATTTTGCTAGTGTGCTACCTTGAATCGGCCAACACGATAATGATGACTCACGGATGGGCATTGTACTCGACAGTCCCAATTTAATACCTCGATTACCTTAGAGTGGTCAATCAATAACAACGACACAACGGATGGGAACTATCCTCGACAGCCCCAATTCAATACCTCGATTGCCTTAGAATGGCCAACCGATAACAATGATGCAGCAGATGATTCAATACCTCGATTGCCTTAAAACGGTCGATCGATAAAAATGATACAATGAATGATTGAACACTTCGATTTGCCTGAGAACGGCCAATCGATAACAGTGACACGATGAATGAGTGAATACCTCGATTGCCTTAGAACGGCCAACCGATAACAATGATACGAAGGATGTCTCGGCACCTTTAATCGGTTACTGACAACGAAGAAGAGAAATGAATACGTCAACGCCTTTAATCGGCCAAAACAACATCAAGGACAAAACTCCAACATTAATAGCAATGATTACAACGACGTATTAAATCGACAATAATATCAACAACAACGATCGATACATCGATACCGCGAACCGGTGATCGATAATAACATTAACAACGAGTATCACAATGCCTTGAACCGGCCATTAACGAACAATAAAAACATTTGGCATAATTGCCGAAAGGTATCGTATCGAACGATCTCTTAATATCAATGAATTCTTGAAGAGACTAAGTCTCGGAATGATACAACACATTCATACACATATATGATAACATTAATCTCATTGACTAGTACAAGTATAAAACTTGCCTCAACCGAAGGCGATGAAATCCTTCCACGAACAACGAATGGCGTCCTCCGATAAACACAAGTACTCAAACAACCTTGAATGAAATACAATTCATTCAATAACACAATATCAATCGAAATCAACATAACGACCGAAAGAAACTCTTTGAGACATTTAATCGAACACTAAATGTTCAAAGTTTCTCAAGAGCCTAAAAATCATCAATCGGGTTGAACAAATCGAAAATATGGATATACAATCCATAGAACATGATTAATAATGTTTACTAACATCAACCGATTCATCAAAATCGGACTAGAATCGAAAATCAAGAACAAATCTCGAAAAATCCAATCCTAGGAGATTTCAAGAAATTACCTCGATCCGACGAAGAACAATGATTTGATGTTGATATAATCGATAAGGATCCTCAAAAACGCTTAGAAATCGAGTGGAATCGACAAAGAACTCCATTTCCCGATTTTTCCCGTCGCACCGCACCGGGTGAAGAAATGATGAAAAATGAGGGTTTGGCGGTCACGACCTATATTTGGCGGCCAAGTTCTACGGCCGTAACGGCATTCGTCAAAACCCGCCCAGCCCCGGCCGATCGCTTACGGCCGTATCGACAAGGACTTACGGCCGTAACTCGGACTGCAGTCGTACGGCAGTCCTTACGGCCGTATGTGCATTCGTCAAGAAGGCGCTTGGCACCCATCAGGTCGTAAGTCTCGGCACTTACGGCCGTAATCGGCGTCAAGCCATGCACCGCCGAGCACGACGGCCGTAATCGCACCTTACGGCCGTAACTCCGGCTAGGCAGCGAGGCCGGGCCGTGGCCACTCCGACGGCCCGACGAGCCCGAAACCCGAACCTGAATATGAATCGAAGATATGGTTACGACGTACTCGCAAAGATGAATCCAAGCACTAAGAGAACACACGATTCCGACCACCCGAAGGCTCGAAATTCGACAACGGAAAGTAATTACCCCAAACTTTGGGAAATTACGAAAATGGCCCAAAACGTCCGAAATACACGATACACGATCGAAACACCAATCCAAAGTTCACAACATGAATAAAAACATTAAATGAACTTACGAGAAACTCGAAACAACAGTTTCGGACGAGATTCGCAAGAATCGAACTCGAGTGCGGAAAAGCCGTTTAAGAACACGGAACTCAACAAAACGATACCGAAAAGAACTCGGATGACAAAAAGTGCAGAATTAAGTATTCTTGGAATGATGAAACGGTCATGAGCGAGTCGTCGAAATGGAATTCCGTCGAAAAAAAGAAAATTACCGAAAAATCGAAATTGCGGATATTACAGATACGTAATGAGAATAATTTCCATTAGGATGATACTTGCTATTGCTTCACTATGATGTTTAAAAGTTCACCAAATGGATGTTAAGACTGCATTTCTCAATGGGGACTTAGACGAGGAAATCTATATGGAACAACCCGAGGAATTTTCTGCCCCTGGACAAGAAAGAGAAGTCTGTAAGTTGGTAAAGTCATTGTATGGATTAAAGCAGGCGCCAAAATAGTGGCATGAAAATTTTGATCACCTTATGTCGAGTGGTGGATTCAAAATTAATGAATGTGATAAGTGTGTCTATTTGAAACACAAAAAATGGCTATGTCATTATGTGTTTGTATGTAGATGATTTTCTCATTGCTGAAAGTAATTAGAGAATAATCAAGTCTACAAAAGACATGTTGAGGTCGAGATCTGACATGAAAGATATAGGACTTTCAGATATGATTTTAGGGATTAAAGTCACACGAACATCGAAAGGACTCATGCTAAGTCAAATTCACTATGTGGATAAAATTCTTGAAGGTTTAACATTGATGATCTTAACATATCTAAAACCCCAGTGGATATGACATTAAGACTATCCAAGAATAAAAGTGAATGAGTATCTCAACTAAAATACTCCAGAATAATTGGAAGTATAATGTACCTACTGAGTTGTACAAGACTAGACATAGTTTACTCAGTCAGTAGACTAAGTAGGTACACGATTAATCCAGGGAAGGATCACTAGAAAGCGGTCACAAGAGTACTTAGGTACTTGATGGGTTCTCGTGAGTATGGGCTACACTATACCCGTTATCCAGCAGTACTTGAAGGTATAGTGATGCGAATTGGATATCTGACATAAAAGACTCTAAGTCTACAAGTGGATATGTATTAACATTGGCTGGTGCAGAAGTGGCATGGAAATCTTCAAAATAGATGGTGGCTACAATCTGCATTAAATATGCGGGAGAGGCAGAATGGTTGCGGAAATTTCTAGAAGATATTTTTAAATGGCCGAAGCTTGTGATTGTAATCTGCATTAATTGTGACAATCAATCTGATATTGGTAGTGTAACACCCCCAGATTTAACCGGAAATATTACAGCGCCGTGGGCCCCGAGATGGAACCCACAAGGCTAAAAGAATTTTCATAAAACATTTACAAATACCCAAGAGGCCAACGACGGTACTATCTTTAAAAATGCGCAAAGACTTATAAAATCCATTTATCAAAAACCGTCCTAAAAACTCATTTGAAATCGCAAGGCCAAACGGCCGACACTCAAAAGTTTAGAAAACGATTTCCAAGGCAATCTCAGTTACCAGATACCAAAAGGTCATTTCAAAATACTCACGCAGCGGAAAAAGACCAACCATACAGATACTCTAGCAGCGGAATACAAGAATCAATCAAGAACTCAATACACAAAACATGTCCTAGCCAGTATCCTCCGGGAAGCTCATCTCTTCACGACCGCTACAAGCTCGATACTCCAAGAACCTAAAAAGAAATCTCACGACGGGGTCAGCCATAATATCCAACAATGATAACCGTCACACCACATTAATAATAACATACCAATGAGAATACAACATAAGAATACGACCAACGTAATCTTACCGCCATAACTTTGCTTACTCAAGTAATTCTCATTAGACTAACTGTTATCACATTTCATATCTCGTACCCGATTAACCAATAAACTCGAACATAATATCTGTATTGTACCTCAAACAATACTCAAGATCCTCAAACTATCATAACCAACTCACGATACGGAAATCTACCATTTCTGACCAATACGATCCATCGAATAATATCATCAAATCCCAAGACGATAACCGATTGTCCACAAAAGACAAGACCAAAGAAAATATGGAACATACCTCGAGATATGATGTGCCACGATAATCATATCAGTCTAATCCGAGATCAGAACAATGCAATACGGACAAGGTCCTAACACAAGACCTACAAATGCATACTCATATGACAACGTCAATATGCTCAAAAACAATAACAACTATGTATACTCAATGGAAATCCCATGATCCAGCGCCCTCAGCATAGATCCCAAGATGATCCTACAAGATCAACACGAGGTGGATAACCAACAATATACATATGCACAACAATAACACAATACTGGGTAATCCAACGATCCAGCGCCCTCAGCATAGATCCCCATGATGATCCCGTCGGACCAACTCATGGTGGAAAACCTGTCCAGCGATCCAGCGCCCTCAGCATAGATCCCATGATGATCCCGTCGAACCAACGCATGGTGGACATTCGATCCAGCGCCCTCAGCATAGATCCTCATAATCCCATCGGATTATTTACACAACATAAACAACACAATATGCATACACATATGCAAATCAACACGTTCATCCACATGAACAACATAACATGCACGACAACATGACAATTTACTAGGACTACTTCATGTTCAACAACATGAAAGAAAATGTACGAGACCAAAATAAATAACACTAAACCATAATCAATATGGAATACTTGCCCCGAGTCCTTCGGGAGCAACCTCGATGTCCAATCATCACCGATGATTATCCTCAATGCTCGGCGATCCAAACGTATCATGAACCATAAATACTCGAATCCTCGTCTTTATCACAATGTATCCTCGATACCCAAATATGCCAATAATCGAAATAAATCACATACATTATGATTTAACTCCCAGAATCGGAATGACAACATATAATCATTGCTATATGCATTATAAACGAAATGAAACTGAAACCATTCATTAAACATTATAACTGAGCAAGTAATAACTTGCCTCGATACCGACATGACGATGATGAAGCCGCTACGGTCCACAATGCCTTCGCCTACGAGCTCCTCGGCCCCGATCAAGCAATTCAAGAACATACTCGAACACGACCGCAGCATCCGGTTATAATCACCGATCAATAATCTCAACCTATCGAAGTAATCAAATAACACATATCCGATAACAATTAACAACCGACACGACCAACCAAATCATCTCAACGATTCAACGATATCTACAATACAAACTACAACTCGATGATCATAATCAATCAATACAACCGATCAATAAACCCAACGGTTCCACAACTATCCTGATTAACCACAAGTCTGAATAATCCAATTCAAACAATTACAAATTCACAACCACAATGCGATTACGGATACGAGCGTAAAGGAACTCATATTCGACGAACAATCACAATCTTTCCGGATTCCAAATTGATATCATGATTCGTATTTCATTAAGAATATACGAATTCTACCACTACAACCAACGAATATTCGATCTTCATATCCAAAGGTACCGATAATTCAACCTGCGATCGTCTTGCTATGTTAAATTCATCAAGAAGTTCCTCAAGAACAATAATGGATTCAAAACCTTGTTCATAGCCATCAAAACAATGTAATCCGATGTTTTCTAACATCTAAACAATCCTTAATCACAATTCAATGTGTATATCAACATGTTCTTGAACATACGATCTCCCTAACATCAAGAATCGAAGTAACAATACCAAGAACATCAAGAACTCTATGATTTCATAATCATAATCAACATATTCAAGGTATAAACCATCATAACACCATCTTCCTTCAACATATAGTTCATGTAGCCTCAATAATCGTAACAACATCACAATCAACTTCATACGAATCATATACTGAAAGCAATACCAAAATCCGAAATCAAAGTGAAGAATTCAACAACATACCTCAAGAACATGAATAACCCAATCAAACCCTCCAAGAATCATCCATAATTCCATATCCAAGCCTCAAATCCAAGTCCTCAAGCTCAAAATAGACTTAGGAAGGCCAACATATCTCTCTCTCAAAGTTTGAAGATGAAAAACGAAAAGAAACGTCGAAGGAAATGTAAGACGGGCATCTACTTATAAAACATTTCTGTTCGTTACGTACGTAACACACCAAGGTAACGTACGTAACACGCATTACGTACGTTAGCCATCCTTGATAGCGTACGTAATGCTAATCCCAAAACTAATTGTCCCGTTTTGTTAACATGCTTACGTACGTAATGTTTCCTTCATAACGTACGTAACATGTACGTTGACTTGCTACAGTAAAATTCTATTTAACGTACGTTATACACTTCTCGTAGCGTACGTAATGGCCGGGGTTGACTCGCCTGTCCACATCCGCCGCCGACATCGGGTCCCACCTGCCGACCATGACTCGGTCCTGTCCGATTCCCTCGTTACGTACGTAATGCTTTAGCCATAACGTACGTAACACAACCAATTTAGCGTACGTAAGTCTTCAACATTACCGTACGCTAAGTATTCTATACTTAGCCAATTTCAACTGTTACCGCCTGTCTCGACATATCGAAAACACATATATACATACTGAATACATATACTGAATCCAATAACATTCTCATACGATATACCCAATATCAAAAGTGCGATAACTCGATACGATATCCTCAATGCAACTGTCGACGGATACGACAATTATACCGATCTGACATCTCGGTCCTTTATTTATTTTATCCATACTGCATGATTCCACATGTACAATATAACTCGGATAAAATAATATGAAACAACAATAGTAGAAATTCGGATATTACATTCTACCCCACTTAAAATAAGTTTCGTCCTCGAAACTTGCAATCCGTCATAGAAAACAAATAAACATCTTTATTCAACCCAAAATATCCCAAAACCATCACGACAACGATCAATTATCATCATTACCGAATATCCAAAAGAGCATACTTACAAATACGCAGTCGACGATCTCCTTAGATACTAGCAAGCGATCTCACCGCATGTCCCAATACGCTACGATCACAATTCCATGAGTCTCAACAAAATTATATCATCGTCGATGAAATAATCTATCCGTGACAAATCCTGTTTGCCTGATCACATGATCAAGTTCCAATTCTGATAAAACGAATAATATCCGATATATCTGTGAAACAACTGCCCCAAACGACACGAATCCCGAGACACCGACACAAATCCGAACGCTCAGGTGATCACCAACAATGATCAACCAATAAGTCAACCGAATTTTTCATCGACATGATAAATTCCAATATGACCGACCAGAGGTCAAAACACAATCGAGAATATCATCGACATGATAAACTCCAATATGACCAACCAGAGGTCAAAACACAATCGAGAATATCATCAACATGATAAACTCCAATATGACCAACGAACGGTCAAAGGTAATCGAGAATACCTTCAAACGGTAAGCTCCAACACAATCAACACAGAACCACAGAAACCGATATACGAACGAATAAAGTTCTCAAAACGACACACCAATCACATACAGTGAATCTCAACGAAACACAACCGACTGGTGAACATACCCCTCGGCATACGAACAACCAATCACAAACCGACGAACATATCCAATCATACAGGGAGTGGGAACGTCCACTCAATATCAAAAACAACCAGTATGGGGTCACCATCCCCAAATTTACACTTACAAAGAAATCATTCAAAGATCACTATGGTAAGATTGCGCTACTAACGCACCAATGGACTCACATAGCACATATGTCCCGGTTTTACAAAGTCCAAAGTTCAAAAAATTACATCTGCACATGAATCTACAACACGCAGTATATTTCTCTTATCTGATCAATCAACCGATCATCCTTGCATAAGCAATCTACCATACTAAACTTCGAATCTCTTTTCCTTGTACCATCGATATGATATGCCCGATGCACTAAATGCGTATGTACATCAATCACATTTTCAAAACCAGTTTGAAATCATATATTCTTGTCACGAAGACAATTTTCGAAAGTTCTTTCAAGAGTTTGAAAACTCAAAACATAAATTTTCGTAAGACCACGAAATCAATTTTCAAAATTAAATCGGCTCATTGGTGCGATTCGATAAAAATTCTTTTCGAATACACACGATTAAATAAAATGGAATTTATGCAAATGTCTGACCATATCCATACTCCTGTATACCAATTCGGCTCGTCACCAAATTCACTGATATTCCATCCGAAAACCGCACGATGAAATTCCAAAATATATAGACTCTGATAAAAACTCCTCATCCACGTACTACTCGCAACGTCAATCCTTAATCCATCCTGGATCACCTCAAATATGATATGACAAAACATTGAAACAAATCAACAAATCAAACACAGCAAAAGACTTCCCGAGAAGTTCCATTTGAACAAGTAAACCAAAGCCTCGAAAGGCGGAAATAACATAGGTAAACAATTGGTAAAGTATTTTACAAATCTCGGGAGTTTTAGAAAACAAGAAAAGCCTTTTTGAAACATTAGGGTCTCAGCCCGTATCTCATTCCACATTACAAGAAGTTTAAAAAGTAGAAAACCCTTTTTGGACCCCAAGTCCTGAGTCATAAAACCATTTCAAAATCGATTTGGGTCTCGGCCCAAAATCATTTTCCGTAAAACATCCATAAAATATTCATTTTGAAAAGTATCATTTTCAAATGCTCAAAAGCAGTTCATGTATCACAAAATGATCTATCATGACTACATGTTCTTCTCAACAATCCATAGTCCTTCTCCCGATTACACAATTCCGTACCAAAATCTAACCAACATACTGATTTCAGCATCATAACTTCCTAAGATCATCAATCCTGTCTCAACTCTGTCGTCTCATACCGTGACACATAATATTCTGCTGAATCTCAAAGCATATCAACTATAGAACATCAATAAATCTCAATGCAATTCAAAAATCCAAATACTTACAGATCGTGAAGCCGACGATTCCCCGTGATACTGGCACATGTCTCGACTCAAGAAAATACTCGACACAGATATTTTCAAAACACACGTTTTGCAAACTCAGTTCAACTTG
This sequence comes from Orobanche coerulescens, assembly GCA_033398695.1. NCBI lineage: Eukaryota > Viridiplantae > Streptophyta > Magnoliopsida > Lamiales > Orobanchaceae > Orobanche > Orobanche coerulescens. Next base: position 167,065,695 of record CM065805.1, on the reverse strand, counting down.
AGAACACAATACATCTCTATCCGGAGAAACACGTTCATACCATTTGGAAAAGTTTATAACAAGCCCAGTACTACACTGGCAAATCGCATAACACACAAGCCCGAGTGAACAACAAAAACTCACGGCTCTAATATTTGTCAATCGACAACTCGAATGACGCGACAAAAACACGACCCAACTCGACCCAAATGCCTAGGTTTTCTCAACCTAAGCTCTGATACCATATTCTGTAACACCCCCAGATTTAACCGGAAATATTACAGCGCCGTGGGCCCCGAGATGGAACCCACAAGGCTAAAAGAATTTTCACAAAACATTTACAAATACCCAAGAGGCCAACGACGGTACTATCTTTAAAAATGCGCAAAGACTTATAAAATCCATTTATCAAAAACCGTCGTAAAAACTCATTTGAAATCGCAAGGCCAAACGGCCGACACTCAAAAGTTTAGAAAACGATTTCCAAGGCAATCTCAGTTACCAGATACCAAAAGGTCATTTCAAAATACTCACGCAGCGGAAAAAGACCAACCATACAGATACTCTAGCAGCAGAATACAAGAATCAATCAAGAACTCAATACACAAAACATGTCCTAGCCAGTATCCTCCGGGAAGCTCATCTCTTCACGACCGCTACAAGCTCGATACTCCAAGAACCTAAAAAGAAATCCCACGACGGGGTCAGCCATAATATCCAACAATGATAACCGTCACACCACATTAATAATACCAATGAGAATACAACATAAGAATACGACCAACGTAATCTTACCGCCATAACTTTGCTTACTCAAGTAATTCTCATTAGACTAACCGTTATCACATTTCATATCTCGTACCCGATTAACCAATAAACTCGAACATAATATCTATATTGTACCTCAAACAATACTCAAGATCCTCAAACTATCATAACCAACTCACGATACGGAAATCTACCATTTCTGACCAATACGATCCATCGAATAATATCATCAAATCCCAAGACGATAACCGATTGTCCACAAAAGACAAGACCAAAGAAAATATGGAACATACCTCGAGATATGATGTGCCACGATAATCATATCAGTCTAATCCGAGATCAGAACAATGCAATACGGACAAGGTCCTAACACAAGACCTACAAATGCATACTCATATGACAACGTCAATATGCTCAAAAACAGTAACAACTATGTATACTCAATGGAAATCCCATGATCCAGCTGATCGCTTGGATTAGCGTAGTATGGTTTTCAAATCCGATCAATTTTAAAATTTGTAAAACCTCGGAGTATTTCCAAGGTGTCGAACCCAAGGGAATTGATGTGTCGAAAATAAAGGAATTAACTCTACTCAAAATTTGACTGCTATTTAGGAATCCGAAAAATTGTTTTGATTCTAATTATCTAATTTTAAAAATCGAAGAACAAAAATTAAATAAAAGATGAAATATCTAAATTAAGCAAATAAAGCAAATTAGCAAGATAAAATCACAAGTCGAAAGGTAATTGATCCTAGGGTAGTATCATCTAATTGAGTTCACACAATTCGTTCACTTGATTCCTTTTCCCCAAATTTTAATTCAATCCTAGAAATAATCACTCAGTCGATCTAGAATTCCGATCAAGGCAACCTAGAAAGATAGTTAATTAAAACCCTTTTCCCCGCCAGGGCTCAAAGGATTGAAATCACTTAAAAAGCACCAACTTATTTATCTGTGATTTATCTTTCTCCGCTAGGTCTCAAGATAAAATCATATTGTGTATCAAGTATTTCCACTAATCAATTACTCCTTCCGGACAAAAACAATTAGCTAACATGCATCAATTAAGGGCCCTTTAATCTAGCATGAGATTTAACACAACTTGAACACAAGCCTAGGATGAAAGGTCAAAAGGTAATCAAAGGAACATCATGTGAACATCAATTAAAATTACTAACCCTAGAATCAATCAATGAACTAGCCAGACATACTTGAAATTAAACAAGAAATAGATGGAGAATGCATATTATTAATATGAAAAGAGAGATTACAACCCGTTCGTATGAACTCCGAGTCTTCAATAATAATTCTCCTCCAAAAAGTTCTTGAATCAAAGGAATAAATCTTGCTAAAAGGTGTAAAAATCTGCTTAATATGATAAAAGAGTGATAAAGGCTGATGGAAGATGATCCAATATCCTAAAACTAGGTCTAAAAGGAGGCTTATATAGCCTAAGGGGTTAAAATCCCGATTAGCCCTAATCTAGGAAATAAATAATATCCAAAAGAGTCAAAATCCGTCCAGCGAGAGCCATTGGGAAGCCTTTGGCTGGCCTATCGGCCGATAGCCGGCCGATAGGTGGTTCGTCGATTTCTTCACTCGATGGCGGGAGCTCCTTTCGGACGCCCCTATCGGCCGATAGGCTGGCCGATAGGGTCTTCTGTTTGGCGCAAAAATCCGTTTCTTCGTCCGTTTGACTCGACTCTCGGTCCTTTGTCTCGTTTTGGGTCCTTTTGGCTCTAAAAACCTGCAAACACACTAAAACCAACCCAAACGCGTAATACGGCTCGACTAATCATAAATAAGCCAAATACGAGCACATTAATCACGAAACGAGATAAAAACCTAGTATAAAATCCTAGAAATAAGTGGTAAAATTACCACTTATCAAACCCCCCCAAACTTAAGCCTTGTTCGTCCCGAACAATAAAAAGAAAAGAAAAAGAAAGTCGTGAATCACCGTGTAACTTATAGTGTTCAACCTAATCAATACTATCCTGTAATTCTCTCTAAATAATCCGAGTGTCGTAAAAGCGAGCTGCACTTTCGAATAATGATTCCGCAAAGTAGTCAAGTTCGGTCCTAATCATTCGTTCATGAAGAAAATCCAGCTCAAAGATTAACAAAACGTGAGTCAAATCGACCGTCAATATGAAAGGCTAAAATAAACAAGCTAGTTCGTCCCGTTACACAGTCTAGTGGCACAATTTTTCACGAGTTTCATAACAAATAAACCTCGGTCAGTATTCCCTTATATATATGTTCAAGAATTTGATTCGAGTTGACCACTAGGTTAGGATCTCGGGATGTTTCATTGGGGTTATCCTAGGGTGGAACTTCCATTCTCATGTATTAGGAAACCGTTTGACGTAAAAGACACTCATGGGGCACATGGATGCTTCTAGTTACTAAGTTCCCGTCTACAGCGGAGAAACAACTCGAATATATAATTTTCGCATGTCCGAATCAAGGTCGCCGTTTTACGCGAGAGTAAACAGCGGGTCACGCGAATACCCCCGGTTACTAGGTTCTCTATCCTTGGCACATGTGAAATATCTAAATCACTAGTCTAATCAGAGTCGTCGTTTTACGCGAGGGTAAACAACGGGTCACGCGAATGCCCCCGGTTACTAGACTTCCCTTCCTAGAACAACATTATCTCAATTTTTTGGGAAAAACTGACCGACTCTAAACTCTATCTAAGTGCCAACACGACTGATGAAACAGTACGACTCACTATCCGGAAGATGTAACCAAACGTATTGACGGTGATTTTAAAACAAGTATGTATCGTCTCTTATCTGCCAAGACCTCTACAATCACGAAAAATTTTGGACCTAAATGAATACTATGCAAAACAGAAATTACTAACTACAACTCGACTAAAACTCGACCGTTTCTTTAGAGAGAAAAACAGTGTCGTAACATCGGTATCACACAATTAGAAGCACGAAAAATTCACTAATAAGGAAAAACTAAAGACAAGCAAGGCTATCTAAAGCAAACAACGAAAAGCAAATAAAAGCAAACATGAAATCTAAAAAAAAAAAAAAACTACTACGACCAAAAAAATAGAAAATAGAAACTAGCAAACACACCGAACGAAAATGAACAAAAAAAAAATCTAAAAACTAAGCAACCAAAAGTCAAAACCACGCAACACCAATATGATAAGCACAAATAAAAACAACGGGCACCAACACAAGCAAATGAAGATACAAGGCAAACAAGGTACTCACACGTAAAGAAATTAACAAAGCCGCACTTCTCCCTCCCCCCAAACTTATTTCGCATCCCAAAGGAGGAATAAGTTTGAAAAGAGAAAGGAGTGGCTTTGTTAATGGAGTACCTGATCACTGTGGCTGAAATGGCGGGTTTGTCGGCGAGCTCGTAGTGTATACTGGGCCGGGTATGTCCTATCGGCCAGGCCTATCGGCCGATAGGCTGGGCCGATAGGAACTTCTGTCTCATACCATGCTCATATCGGGCGGGATATCGGTCGATGTGGAATTCCTGTCGACCACTGCTTGCAACAATAAAAATTTTTTATTTTCCTCAGCCTATCGGCCGGGCCTATCGGCCGATATGCTCGCCCGATAGGATCTTCTGTCTCAAAAAAATTTCCAGCTTTTTCTCTTTCGCATACTTGGTCCCGTTTTTGCTTGGATATGGCGATTAAAGACCTGCAAGTATTCAAAACTCGGCGTGCATGGATTAGAACTTAACAAAAACTAGCAAAGCTACTACGAAACTAGAAACTACAAAAATCACGCAAACGAAAAATCGAAAATAAATGAATAAAACGAACTAATATACATACATATGTTGGGTTACCTCCCAACAAGTGCTACGTTTAACGTCTTTAGCTAGACGATACCTCATTCAACCTGGATCTTCAGTGACAACTCCCCCTTGAACGGGTTTGTTGATATCAAGATAGCACACGCTCCTCTCATTAGGTCGAGACTCGTTCGCCTCCAACATTCGAACATACTCCGGCAAATCCTCGGAAATTTCATCAACATCGGAATGTGAGTAAATGGAGTGTGAAATACAATGCTCCAACAAGTCGGTCGGGGGCGGCATAATAGACTCAATTTCAAAACATTCCTCGGGCGCATCGTCGGGCTTCTTCATCGCGTCATAGATGGAAATTTTCAGATTTTGATCGTTAACCCGGAAAGTAAGATCGCCCTCCTGGACGTCTATAAGTGCTCTCCCCGTTGCTAGAAACGGTCTCCCAAAGATCAATGGTTGATTTTCGTCCTCGGGCATATCAAGAACTACGAAATCGGCCGGGAAGACCAAGTGTTGGACTCTAACGAGCACATCCTCCACAATTCCCCTCGGATAAGTGATCGACCAGGTCCGCCATGAGTAGAGAAATGGTAGTCGGCTTCATCTCCCCAATCTTCAACCTCTTAAAGATGGATAGAGGCATAAGATTGATGCTTGCCCCGAGATCACACAACCCATTACAACGCGTTTGGTCGCCAATCATGCATGTCAAAGTAAAACGTCCGGATCCTTCTGCTTGAGTGGGAGCTTGTTTTGAATGATAGCGCTACACTCCTCTGTCAAATTTATTGTTTCAAACTTCCTCAACTTCCTCTTGCTTGCCACAGCGTCTTTCAAGAATTTCACGTACCCCGGCATGTCTCTCAAAGCGTCTAGAAGTGGAATGTTGATATTCACCTTTTGAAACATGTCGATAAATTGTTGAAGCTTTTCATCATATCTCGACTTGGCCAAACGCTGTGGAAATGGAGCTTTTTCCTCAAAATCATTCACTTTCGAACCTCCAGGGACCTTTCGGCCGATAGGTGGGTCGATAGGCTTCACTGCCGGCATGCTGTATGGGTATCGGTTGGGCCTATCGGCCGATAGGCTTGTCCGATGGGCCTGCTGCATTCCATCTTCTTTCTCGTTCTCGGTTCCCGTTTCTAGTACATCTTTGTTTCCAGATTCCTCAATTTCAGCCCCATGATTAATGTACTTTGTCCCACTCCGAAGCTCGATTGCGTTGCATTGTTGCGTCTTCGGGTTGGTCTCGGTGCTGCTCGGAAAATGCCCCGGCTTATGAAATCCGGCTTGGGCGTTCGCCATTTGACTCATTTGGGTCTCCACCATCGACATCTGCTTTGTCAAGGCTATCACCGAGTTTCCAATAGATGTCACACTATGCTCGAGAGCCCCGAACCTCTTGTCTACTTTATAAATAAACTCTTTTTGACTCGCCTCCAACCGTTCCAACATCTCTTCCATAGGTGTCTTAGCAATCGGCTCTTGAATAACCCCATTTTTCACGTTAAATCCGGTGGTGGGAGAGCATTGTTCGGATTGGCATAGGAGAAATTAGGGTGGTTTCGATTGTTCGGATAAGAGTTCCCCCAATTTCCCCCTTGCCGGAAGTTTCCTCCTTGCATGTAGTTCACATCCTCCTTAACTGCAATAGGCTCGTTTAGCTCCTCAAAAACTGAATTGACTCCCAAAGTATTCTTTCTTAGCATCTCAAGCTCTTTTTGTTGTTTTTCAAATTTTGCCTTCAAATCGCCGTAGGCGTCCTCGTCACCGGATGGAACCTTTCTTCTCGTCATCTTCCTATCGGTCACCTCCTCGTAATCATTGTTGACCGCTAGCTCAATGAGATTCTTGGCCTCTTCATAATCGTTAGCCAGAAATCCCCCTTTCGATGAGTAGTCCAACTCTCTTCTAGCCTTCCTCATCAAACCCCGATAAAACCGAATATAGATCTCCTCTTTGTCAATTCCATGCTGCGGGCATTTGCGAAGTAGCTTCTTAAATCGGATCCATGCCTCGTATAAGTATTCATCCTCATATTGCTCGAATTGCAAGATATCGTTGATTTGTTTTTGCACCTTCGAGGGAGGATAGAACTGTGCTAAGAACAACCGGGTCATCTCTCTCCAAGTACCAATTTCCTTCCGATCTAGGCTCTTGTACCAATCTAGCGCATCGTCTTCTAAAGAAAACCGGAATAGGCGGAGCTTAATGACATCTGGAGGCACTCCGTTTTGCTTGATGGTGGCACATATGTCCAAAAACGACTCAAGGTGAGCGTTTGGATCTTCATTCACTCCCCCTCCGTATGTTTGAGACTTCACTGTAGCAATGAGGGACGGCTTAAGCTCGAAGTTGTTGGCATCAATCTTTCCCCAACCTCCCTCTTGATAATCGTCCAGCTTAGGTCGAAAGCGGGCATTCAAAGGGATCTTCTCGGGACGAGCGAGTTCTCGTGGTGGGTCAACAATGCCGGCCATGGTATCAACGAAAGGTATAGTAATAGTCTCGGTTCTCGCTTCTTGCTTCTTCCTCCTCAAAGACTTCTCGATTTCCGGATCCAAAGGAAATAAGTCCTTTCCTTGGGATCTTGTGATCATGCACCGCCTACAAGGAAGAGAAAACAAGATGTGAGGAAACGAGATCGAATATTAATAATAAAAGTAAACAACCTAAAGTAACAATCTCTTCTTTTTCGAATTATTCCCTTAAATTTTCTATCAATTCCCGGCAACGGCGCCAAAATTGATCGCTTGGATTCGCGTAGTATGGTTTTCAAATCCGATCAATTTTAAAATTTGTAAAACCTCGGAGTATTTCCAAGGTGTCGAACCCAAGGGAATTGATGTGTCGAAAATAAAGGAATTAACTCTACTCAAAATTTGACTGCTATTTAGGAATCCGAAAAATTGTTTTGATTCTAATTATCTAATTTTAAAAATCGAAGAACAAAAATTAAATAAAAGATGAAATATCTAAATTAAGCAAATAAAGCAAATTAGCAAGATAAAATCACAAGTCGAAAGGTAATTGATCCTAGGGTAGTATCATCTAATTGAGTTCACACAATTCGTTCACTTGATTCCTTTTCCCCAAATTTTAATTCAATCCTAGAAATAATCACTCGGTCGATCTAGAATTCCGATCAAGGCAACCTAGAAAGATAGTTAATTAAAACCCTTTTCCCTTGAGGCTCAAAGGATTGAAATCACTTAAAAGCACCAACTTATTTATCGTGATTTATCTTTCTCCGCTAGGTCTCAAGATAAAATCATATTGTGTATCAAGTATTTCCACTAATCAATTACTCCTTAGGACAAAATCAATTAGCTAACATGCATCAATTAAGGGCCCTTTAATCTAGCATGAGATTTAACACAACTTGAACACAAGCCTAGGATGAAAGGTCAAAAGGTAATCAAAGGAACATCATGTGAACATCAATTAAAATTACTAACCCTAGAATCAATCAATGAACTAGCCAGACATACTTGAAATTAAACAAGAAATAGATGGAGAATGCATATTATTAATATGAAAAGAGAGATTACAACCCGTTCGTATGAACTCCGAGTCTTCAATAATAATTCTCCTCCAAAAAGTTCTTGAATCAAAGGAATAAATCTTGCTAAAAAGTGTAAAAATCTGCTTAATATGATAAAAGAGTGATAAAGGCTGATGGAAGATGATCCAAGATCCTAAAACTAGGTCTAGAAGGAGGCTTATATAGCCTAAGGGGTTAAAATCCCGATTAGCCCTAATCTAGGAAATAAATAATATCCAAAAGAGTCAAAATCCGTCCAGCGAGAGCCGGGAAGCCTTTGGCTGGCCTATCGGCGATAGAGTGGCCGATAGGTGGTTCGTCGATTTCTTCACTCGATAGGCAGGAGCTCCTTTCGGACGCCCCTATCGGCCGATAGGCTGGCCGATAGGGTCTTCTGTTTGGCGCAAAAATCCGTTTCTTCGTCCGTTTGACTCGACTCTCGGTCCTTTGTCTCGTTTTGGGTCCTTTTGGCTCTAAAAACCTGCAAACACACTAAAACCAACCCAAACGCGTAATACGGCTCGACTAATCATAAATAAGCCAAATACGAGCACATTAATCACGAAACGAGATAAAAACCTAGTATAAAATCCTAGAAATAAGTGGTAAAATTACCACTTATCACCAGCGCCCTCAGCATACATCCCAAGATGATCCTACAAGATCAACACGAGGTGGATAACCAACAATATACATATGCACAACAATAACACAATACTGGGTAATCCAACGATCCAGCGCCCTCAGCATAGATCCCCATGATGATCCCGTCGGACCAACGCATGGTGGAAAACCTGTCCAGCGATCCAGCGCCCTCAGCATAGATCCCATGATGATCCCGTCGAACCAACACATGGTGGACATTCGATCCAGCGCCCTCAGCATAGATCCTCATAATCCCATCGGATTATTTACACAACATAAACAACACAATATGCATACACATATGCAAATCAACACGTTCATCCACATGAACAACATAACATGCACGACAACATGACAATTTACTAGGACTACTTCATGTTCAACAACATGAAAGAAAATGTACGAGACCAAAGTAAATAACACTAAACCATAATCAATATGGAATACTTGCCCCGAGTCCTTCGGGAGCAACCTCGATGTCCAATCATCACCGATGATTATCCTCAATGCTCGGCGATCCAAACGTATCATGAACCATAAATACTCGAATCCTCGTCTTTATCACAATGTATCCTCGATACCCAAATATGCCAATAACCGAAATAAATCACATACATTATGATTTAACTCCCAGAATCGGAATGACAACATATAATCATTGCTATATGCATTATAAACGAAATGAAACTGAAACCATTCATTAAACATTATAACTGAGCAAGTAATAACTTGCCTCGATACCGACATGACGATGATGAAGCCGCTACCAGTCACAATGCCTTCGTCTACGAGCTCCTCGGCCCCGACTGAAGCAATTCAAGAACATACTCGAACACGACCGCAGCATCCGGTTATAATCACCGATCAATAATCTCAACCTATCGAAGTAATCAAATAACACATATCCGATAACAATTAACAACCGACACGACCAACCAAATCATCTCAACGATTCAACGATATCTACAATACAAACTACAACTCGATGATCATAATCAATCAATACAACCGATCAATAAACCCAACGGTTCCACAACTATCCTGATTAACCACAAGTCCGAATAATCCAATTCAAACAATTACGAATTCACAACCACAATGCGATTACGGATACGAGCGTAAAGGAACTCATATTCGATGAACAATCACAATCTTTCCGGATTCCAAATTGATATCATGATTCGTATTTCATTAAGAATATACGAATTCTACCACTACAACCAACGAATATTCGATCTTCATATCCAAAGGTACCGATAATTCAACCTACGATCGTCTTGCTATGTTAAATTCATCAAGAAGTTCCTCAAGAACAATAATGGATTCAAAACCTTGTTCATAGCCATTAAAACAATGTAATCCGATGTTTTCTAACATCTAAACAATCCTTAATCACAATTCAATGTGTATATCAACATGTTCTTGAACATACGATCTCCCTAACATCAAGAATCGAAGTAACAATACCAAGAACATCAAGAACTCTATGATTTCATAATCATAATCAACATATTCAAGGTATAAACCATCATAACACCATCTTCCTTCAACATATAGTTCATGTAGCCTCAATAATCGTAACAACAACATCACAATCAACTTCATACGAATCATATACTGATAACAATACCAAAATCCGAAATCAAAGTGAAGAATTCAACAACATACCTCAAGAACATGAATAACCCAATCAAACCCTTCAAGAATCATCCATAATTCCATATCCAAGCCTCAAATCCAAGTCCTCAAGCTCAAAATCGACTTAGGAAGGCCAACATCTCTCTCTCTCTCAAAGTTTGAAGACGAAAAACGAAAAGAAACGTCGAAGGAAATGAAAGACGGGCATCTACTTATAAAACATTTCTGTTCGTTACGTACGTAACACACCAAGGTTAACGTACGTAACACGCATTACGTACGTTAGCCATCCTTGATAGCGTACGTAATGCTAATCCCAAAACTAACTGTCCCGTTTTGTTAACATGCTTACGTACGTAATGTTTCCTTCATAACGTATGTAACATGTACGTTGACTTGCTACAGTAAAATTCTATTTAACGTACGTTATACACTTCTCGTAGCGTACGTAATAGCCGGGGTTGACTCGCCTGTCCACATCCGCCGCCGACATCGGGTCCCACCTACCGACCATGACTCGGTCCTGTCCGATTCCCTCGTTACGTACGTAATGCTTTAGCCATAACGTACGTAACACAACCAATTTAGCGTACGTAAGTCTTCAACATTAGCGTACGCTAAGTATTCTATACTTAGCCAATTTCAACTGTTACCGCCTGTCTCGACATATCGAAAACACATATATACATACTGAATACATATACTGAATCTAATAACATTCTCATACGATATACCCAATATCAAAAGTGCGATAACCTGATACACGATATCCTCAATGCAACTGTCGACCAGATACGACAATTATACCGATACCGACATCTCAGTCCTTTATTTATTTTATCCATACTGTACAGATTCCACGCTGTACAATATAACTCGGATAAAATAATATCAAACAACAATAGTAGAAATTCCGGATATTACAGGTAGGGCACAGAACATAATGTATAATGGTAAGTCACGTCATATACAATGAAGACATAATACCATTAGACAATTGTTATCAACAGGGCTTATTACTATTGACTATGTATCGTCAAAGGATAATATTGCAGGTCTGCTAACCAAAGGGTTATCAAAAGACCTTGTTGAAAAATCATCAAGAGGAACGAGTCTATTGCCATGGTTTTATGGAGGGCACCCAACTTAAGCTGACTGGAGATTGATGAGTTGATTTTTGATCGTCTCATTCTGTTTTATCGAGTCGCACTTTCGTTTGTTTTCGAGTGTTTTTGCTCTTTTTACATGTGGTATGTTGTGTTTTTGTTTTTTAGGTATCCGGACGAAGATTGTGGTGAAATATTCGCTTTTATGGCCAATATTGGAATTTATGATGATCAAGAGCGAGAACGAGGCCTAAAACGATGAAGATTGAACCACTACCTGTCATATTTTATAATTTCCAGATTCATTACTTCGAATCAGGATGTTTACTATATATGTATAGATTCCTCATGAAATCATATTCGCAACGGTATATCATACCCTAAATTCCGAGGTGTATTGATAGAGATATGGCTTCTAGACCATGGGCTGTCACAGGACACAGCCGAGTCTGCTGTCCAGAGAGTTTTTGCATTTTCTGGGACACTTGGATACGGCCGAGTCTGCTGTCCAGAGAATTTTTGCATTTTCTAGAGCAGTTGGACATGGGTCGTGTCACTTTTCGGTGCAAGTCCATTTATTTGACATTTTTACATGATTTGGAGCATTTTTCTTGGACTTTTGGCTTTATAAAAAGGTGTTGGAGACCTTAAGATGAGATATTGAGATCTTGTGTGAGATATTTGGTGGAAAAACACATGATTTAGGGAGAGAAACACCAAAATAGGGAGAAAAGAGAGATTTTCATCATCTTCTTTGTAATTTCATCTTGAAGAAAAATACATTTAGTGAGTGAATATTATTCCTTGTACCATTTTGTTGTGAGTTCTTGAAGGAAGATCATCAAACCTTCATCGGGAATTCGATTTCGGCATTTACAAGGGAAGTTTCTACCATGTTTTGTTTTACAATTTCCATTATTATTGTTGAAATAATCATGAGTAGCTAATCATTTCATATGGGTTTTTAGATTGAGCCACACACATATTATCGATTGTTAGTTTCTATTGATTTGTCGGGTAAAGTTTGGGATTGTTCCTCTTGTTCGTTCTTCGAATAAGAACTTTTGATTTAGATCATCAAACCTATTTCATAGTTGTTATTATTATTATTATTCAAAATGAGGTTTTTTATCGGTCTTCGCCATCAAACGGTCCGGTAGAAGTGATTGTAAATGTTCTCGTACTTTTTCACGCAATCTTTTAATGATTTACCTCATCAAAAGTAGTCGGTTAATTGATTGTTAGTTAGGGATTCATCCCCATCAAATGAGTATCTCTTATTTTTGAAAAGGACAATCGTGATTTTTAGAATTACCGCCATCAAACGGATTTCTTTTAATCGTGAGCAATCGATAATTCCAAACCATATTTATTCGAGTATCGGAACTAATAATTGATTACGTGTGTGTCGGTGATTCTAAATTCACATATAATTCTCATTATTGTAATCTCTCAGTTATCCGGCCATTAATTTGGTGTTTTTAACGCTTAGTTCATTTTAATTTTCTGCGTTAGTGATTATAATCCTATCAAACCAATGATGTACTTTACTTTACTTTTATTCATTCGACTATTTGCCGAACATTATCGAACTTTAAACCGTTTCCAATTCCTCGAGAGATCGACCTCGGAGTTACTTGTCACTTCCTACAAAAGCAATTCGTACACTTGCGAGTATATAATTTGTTCATCAAGTTTTTGGCGCCGTTGCCGGGGAGTTGGCGTTTAATTTTTTATCTTGTTTTAATAGTAATTGAATTGTTTTTCTTGATCATTTTTCCGTTTTTATTATTTTTGATAAATTAAAAAAATTGTTCTAACTTCTCTTGTTTATGCTTGGTAGGAGATCCTTGGGAAACCCGATTCTTCTACCCGTAGATGAGGTTCAAAGAATTAGAGCACCAAAAATGCTCAAGGAAGAAAACATTTGTCAACCGAGACTTCCAAGATATGAGAATTTTGGGCACAATCAAGAGATACCCAAAGCTCAACAAGAGAGGTACTTTTATCCGAGACAACCACCCGTTGGAGTACAATATGGAGCGAACTATTATCCAGGGACTCAATATGGGATGGGAGCAAACTACAATATGCCACAACAACCTCCGGTTGAGCATCTAATGCGAGACTATGCAAAGCCCATGGTTAACACCGCCATCTCGTACATCCAATTAGCACCGGGAGCAAGGAACTACCAAATTAGTGGATTTCACATCGATCAATTGCCATCATTCCACGGATTGGCACGAGAGGACCCATTGTCATTCATAAGAGACTTCTATGTGGCGATTGATAATTTTCCATTGAATGGATTAAGCGAGGATCAACTAAGAATGAAGTGCTTCCCATACACACTCAAGGATGGGGCGAAACAATGGTTGATGACTTTAGCACCAGGCTCGTTAAGAATGTGGGATGATGTTTACGACAAATTCATCACCAAGTATTTTTCTCATTCGAAGATTACACAGTTAAGAGCCCAAATCTCAACATCCGGGCAACAAAATGGAGAGGCATTTCACGAAGCATGGGACCGATTCAAGATGCTCCTCATTCAATGCCCACACCATCACTATCCGCTTCAACTACTTAATCAATTCTTCTATGATGGATTGACTCAATATTCCCAAGGTGCAGTGGATAACGCAGTCGGTGGTTCTTTTTGGGGATTGACGGTAAGACAAGCTCATGACGTATTTGAAACATTGGGAGCTAATTCTCAGCAAAAAAGTGTGCATGTTAGTAGGGGAGTTTTGAACCAAGTAAGCGAAAAAGAAGATATGCAATCTAAAATCGATGAGTTAACAAATGAGCTAAGACAATTCAAGACTCAAAATAAATTTTCAAGCTCACGAGTTTGTGAAATTTGCGGGGGATCCGGACATGATGCTAATTCTTGCCCACATACTTTCCCAGAAGAACAAACCGAGCAAGTGAATTGGGCTATGGGACAAAGCGTAGGAAGGCCAGAGTGGGAGGAGAGGAGAAATAATAATGGCGGAAACGCAAGAAATGCACCTCTCCCGAACACTTATCATCCTGGGCTAAGAAACCATCTAAATTTCTCATGGAGAAACAACAACCCGATGCCGTACGACACGAGCGCCCAAGCTCAATACAACGGAGGAAATCAAGTCCAACAAACAACACAAAGTGAACCACCTCCACATCAAAGGAACTCTCTTGAGGAGAGTGTTATGGCATTTATTACGGCAAGCAATAAAAGGTTCGAATCTTTAGAAGCATCGGTGAAGAAAATAGAGACTCAAATTGGGCAAATCGCTACCGTTGCACGCATACAAGAACTACCAAGTCAGCCCGAGCAAGCTCAAGCTATCACTACTCTTCAGAGCGGTAAAGTGATAAATAAGGAGGATCTAGAAAGCTTTGACATGGAAGTACTTTTCGAGGAGAAAGAAGTTCCCACCGCGAAATTAGGAGCGAGTATTAATTTAATGCAAAAACCAATATACTCGCAACTAGGTTTGGGGGAGGTGATAGCCCCAATGGATTTCGTGATACCAAACATTGAAGAAACATCACCAACAAAAATCACGTCACTTATTCTTCAAGAAAAACATTTCATGGTGACAATCATAATGAAAATTGAAATGGTGATAAATGCTCTCACAATAGAAGTTCATGGAACCACTATCCATATCCTGACAAAGGAAAACGAGCGAAAAATGACGAGCTATGTGGATGGACCTGGCACATTTTCATTTAATCCAGGATAGAAGAAGCCGAAGAAGTCGAGCTAAAGACTATAAAAAAAGCGCTGCTTGGGAGGCAACCCAAGGGAGTTTTTTTTATCGCTTTTATTATTATTATTATTGCATTAATTTTGTTTTTTTGGCGTGTGTAGGTAATCTAATAAGGAGGATATTTATGGGAGGAAGAAGCCTAACCTATTGAAGTTGAGACCCGAGCACAAAAGCATGGTGGCCCGCGAACAAAAACCACACTTCTTAATCCGGTAGTTTTATTTTCTTTCTTTTTAATTTGCGTTTTCGCATTTTTCTTGACTTAATCTTTTTGCTTGAGGACAAGCAAATGTTTAGGTTTGGGGGGTGCAACTTCTTCGATTTTTATTTGTTTTTAGTTTGTGTGATGTTTATTTCCTTTCTTTATTTTTTTTCTTCTTGCGTGATGTCGTAGTTGGATTGTAATAACCTTGTTAACTGTTGGGTATATGGATGATTAATCGTGTTTGTATTTGGCTCGTAGAGTTTTATAAATATAATTGATTGTTTGACCTTGCGTGTGAATGTATAGTTTTGGTTACTTGATTTGACATGTAAGGAATGAGTATGGTAGTCCAAAAGCCGTGAGTTCTTGTGCCTCATTGAATCGTTCGCTTTTAGCGGTAAAATTCTTTCATATGTGATTTCTCTTCTTATGGATTGTATTCTTTAAAACTTGCATGATTCTGTCGGATGATGTGTTGATATTTACATACACGAGAAATGATTAGGGCTGCCCATTTTTTTGTCTTGAACCTCCTTACCTTAAAATACCCATCATTTCATATCAATATCATTTGCTAGCCCCATTGAGCCTTTAGCTGTAATTTTGTTCGAAAAACCCGCATCTTATCGCTCCATATCCAAAAGCCATAACTTACCCAAGTATTGGTCCACGTAAGAGCATGAGAGGGTATATTTAAAAAACGAAGGTGTGCAAAGTTTGTGGTGTATAGAGGCAAAAATCTTCTCTCCCGTTCCCCTGAAAATAATAAGCCCCACAAAAAAACTTTGATCCTAATAGTGGGATAGAAAAGATAGGGGAGGAGAGGAGTGAGCCTAATAAAAACAAAAGGAAAGTCATTGGATTGTAAGAAATAGGCCAATATCAAAAGAATTGTTCTTAACAAGGCCTAGAAAAAAAGATATATATATATATATATATATATATATATATATATATATATATATATATATATAGGGGGAGGTTATAATAGAAACCACCCCTTATGTGTTAACTAGGAACTATTGTGGATCATAGATTAATTTTAGATGGACGTTGCAGATTAGGTTTAAATTGTAGATTATTCTCGTATTTAATTGCTAAATATCTTTGGGGAGAAAACTATGGGGGCAATAATTTAATTTTGGCATATAGAATCACACAATATTATAATGTAATTAATTTTTTGATATTGCAATTCCCTTGATTGTTGTGCTTTCCACGATTAGATTATGTAAATAAATGAGCAGACTTCCGTCAAGAAAATTGTGAGGTTTGCTTAGTTGCTCAGTAGTTTTGTTGAACTGAAATTGAGAGGTTTGCTTAATTGCTGAAATTGAGAGGTTTGCTCAATAGTTGCTCAGAATAATCCATCATCATAACTCAAGCATAAAATATAAGCAATGCATAAACCAACAATAAGCAATTAACATAACACAATAATAAGCAACACATAAAAAGCAATTAGCAACAATATTATTTCTTTTAGGTACATAATATTTTATTAAGCAGTGCATAAATAAAATATTTATGAACTATATATTCATGCATTGTGTGTTTGCTTAAATTTTATTTATACATCGCTTATTATTCTTTTCTTTATATGTTCCTTATTTCTAGTATATTATTGCTTATTATTGGTGTATACATTGCTTATTTTTTATTTGTGTTGCTCACCAAAATATTATAATGTCTATATTGGTTCATACATTGTTTAAATTGTGTATATGCATTGCTTATTATTCTTTTCCTTATATATTGCTTATTAAAATTCTAGTATATTATTGCTTGTTATTGGTATATACATTGCTTATTTTTATTTGTGTTTCTTATCAAAATATTATAATGTCTATTATTGTTGGTCTGTATATTGTTTAAATTGTGTGTGTGCATTGTTTATAATTTTGGTTGTGTAGTTTGCTATTCAATTGCTCAACAATTGTTTATTAATAATTAACTTTACGCTTATATAGTACTCATATAGTAATAGTTATACATTGATTATTCATTATATTTGTGAATTGCTTATTGGTGATAAGTTTGATGCTTAAGTATTAAAATATCCTAATTCGCTAGAGAATAATAAATCCTAATTCAATATGAGATTATATAATTTATTAGGACTTTAATTAAAACATAATTAATTTTGGAAAGATACCATCAATTTAGGGAATGAAACGGCTATTGTCTAAAGTCAATTACTTCAATACCCTTTTTCGTAATATATTAAATCAAATAAATTAGTAAGCATCAATTAATCATAACCATTGATTTCAAAAATGAAAGGTTCATATTGGTTTCTAGTTAATACATAGGGAAAAGTTTCTATTTGAACTCTCCTCTCTCTCTCTCTCTCTCTCTCTCTCTCTATATATATATATATATATATATATATATATATATATATATATATATATATATATATACGGGAGAATTGAAGTAGAATGATCGCTTTGAGTGTTTATTTCATATATGAGAGGATCGTATATGCTCTACTTGGACTGAACTTGTAACTACTAGCCAAATTTTCCCAACCTGAGCCACAGCCCCGTTACAAACAAAAGTAAGACCCTATGACTCGTGTTTCGTTAATATTGATATGATTGATGAAAAGAAGAAGTGCAAGCATATAGTAGAAGTTTCCATTCGAATTGAGCTGAGCGTATTGACCTATCTTAACACTTGAGAGATGAGTGAATCCATAAAATTCCGTGAGGGACTACTAAGACTTGTTTTCTTGCATGTTAGATTAAGTGTCATTGCTATCCATTCATTTGTGAATTTACGCTTTCATGACGAGTTACGAGACTTCACGATACTTTTACATTCCCGGCTGATTGTATGTATACCCGATGATTAACTTGATTATTCAATCCTTCTCGTTTTCTTTGTCGTGTGTTTTATTTATTTTTGCTTGGGGACAAGCAAAGTTTAGGTTTGGGGGGATTTGATGAGTCGATTTTTGATCGTCTCATTCTGTTCTATCGAGTCGCACTTTCGTTTGTTTTCGAGTGTTTTTGCTCTTTTTACACGTGGTATGTTGTGTTTTTGTTTTGTAGGTATCCGGACGAAGATTGTGGTGAAATATGCGCTTTTATGGCCAATATTGGAGTTTATGACGATCAAGGGCGAGAACGAGGCCTAAAACGATGAAGATTGAACCACCACCTGTCGTATTTTCTAATTTCCAGTTTCATTACCTCGAATCAGGATGTTTTCTATATATGTATGGATTCCTCATGAAATCATCTTCGCAACGGTATATCATACGCTAAATTCCGAGGTGTATTGAGGGAGATATGGCTTATAGACCACAGGCTGTGTCACAGGACATGGCCGAGTCTGCTGTCTAGAGAGTTTTTGCATTTTCTGGGACACTTGGACATGGCCGAGTCTGCTGTCCAGAGAGTTTTTGCATTTTCTAGAGCAGTTGGACACGGTCCGGGTCACTTTTCGGTGCAAGTCCATTTATTTGACATTTTTACATGATTTGGAGCATTTTTCTTGGACTTTTGGCTTTATAAAAAGGTGTTGGAGACCTTAAGATGAGATATTGAGATCTTGTGTGAGATCTTTGGTGGAAAAACACATGATTTAGGGAGAGAAACACCAAAATAGGGAGAAAATAGAGATTTTCATCATCTTCTTTGTAATTTCATCTTGAAGAAAAATACATTTAATGAGTGAATATTATTCCTTGTACCATTTTGTTGTGAGTTCTTGAAGGAAGATCATCAAACCTTCATCGGGAATTCGATTTCGGCATTTACAAGGGAAGTTTCTACCATGTTTTGTTTTACAATTTCCATTATTATTGTTGAAATAATCATGAGTAGCTAATCATTTCATATGGGTTTTTAGATTGAGCCACACACATGTTATCGATTGTTAGTTTCTGTTGATTTGTCGCGTAAAGTTTGGGATTGTTCCTCTTGTTCGTTCTTCGCATAAGAACTTTTGATTTAGATCATCAAACCTATTTCATAGTTGTTATTATTATTATTCAAAATGAGGGTTTTTTATCGGTCTTCGCCATCAAACGGTCCGGTAGAAGTGATTGTAAATGTTCTCGTACTTTTTCACCCAATCTTTTAACGATTTACCTCATCAAAAGTAGTCGGTTAATTGATTGTTAGTTAGGGATTCATCCCCATCAAATGAGTATCTCTTATTTTCGAAAGGGACAATCGTGATTTTTAGAATTACCGCCATCAAACGGATTTCTTTTAGTCGTGAGCAATCGATAATTCCAAACCTTATTTATTTGAGTATCGGAACTAATAATTGATTATGTGTGTGTCGGTAATTCTAAATTTTCATATCATTCTCATTATTGTAATCTCTCAATTATCCGACCATTAATTTGATGTTTTTAACGCTTAGTTTATTTTATTTTTCTGCGTTAGTGATTATAATCCTATCAAACCAATGATGTACTTTACTTTACTTTACTTTACTTTTATTCATTCGACTATTTCCCGAACATTATCGAACTTTAAACCGTTTCCAATTCCTCGAGAGATCGACCTTGGAGTTACTTGTCGCTTCCTACAAAAGCAATTCGTACACTTGCGAGTATATAATTTGTTCATCAAGTTTTTGGCGCCGTTGCCGGGGAGTTGGCGTTTAATTTTTGATCTTGTTTTAATAGTAATTGAATTGTTTTTCTTGATCATTTTTCCGTTTTCATTATTTTCGATAAATTAAAAAAAATTGTTCTAACTTCTCTTGTTTATGCTTGGTAGGAGATCGTTGGGAAACCCGATTCTTCTACCCGTAGATGAGGTTCAAAGAATTAGAGCACCAAAAATGCTCAAGGAAGAAAACATTTGTCAACCGAGACTTCCAAGATATGAGAATGTTGGGCACAATCAAGAGATACCCGAAGCTCAACAAGGGAGGTACTTTTATCCGAGACAACCACCCGTTGGAGTACAATATGGAGCGAACTATTATCCAGAGCCTCAATATGGGATGGGAGCAAACTACAATATGCCACAACAACCTCCGGTTGAGCATCTAATGTGAGACTATGCAAAGCCCATGGTTAACACCGCCATCTCGTGCATCTAATTAGCAGCGGGAGCAAGGAACTACCAAATCAGCGGATTTCACATCGATCAATTGCCATCATTCCATGGATTGGCACGAGAGGACCCATTGTCATTCATAAGAGACTTCTATGTGGCGATTGATAATTTTCCATTGAATGGATTAAGCGAGGATCAACTAAGAATGAAGTGCTTCCCGTATACACTCTAGGATGGGGCAAAACAATGGTTGATGACTTTAGCACCAGGATCGTTAAGAATGTGGGATGATGTTTACGACAAATTCATCACCAAGTATTTTTCTCATTCGAAGATTACACAGTTAAGAGCCCAAATCTCAACATTCGGGCAACAAAATGGAGAGGCATTTCACGAAGCATGGGACCGATTCAAGATGCTCCTCATTCAATGCCCACACCATCACTATCCGCTTCAACTACTTAATCAATTCTTCTATGATGGATTGACTCAATATTGCCAAGGTGCAGTGGATAACGCAGCCGGTGGTTCTTTTTGGGGATTGACGGTAAGACAAGCTCATGACGTATTTGAAACATTGGGAGCTAATTCTCAGCAAAAAAGTGTGCATGTTAGTAGGGGAGTTTTGAACCAAGTAAGCAAGAAAGAAGAGATGCAATCTAAAATCGATGAGTTAACAAATGAGCTAAGACAATTCAAGACTCAAAATAAATCTTCAAGCTCACGAGTTTGTGAAATTTGCGGGGGATACGGACATGATGCTAATTCTTGCCCACATACTTTCCCAGAAGAACAAACCGAGCAAGTGAATTGGGCTATGGGACAAAGCGTAGGAAGGCCCGAGTGGGAGGAGAGGAGAAATAATAATGGCGGAAACGCAAGAAATGCACCTCTCCCGAACACTTATCATCCTGGGCAAAGAAACCATCCAAATTTCTCATGGAGAAACAACAACCCAATGCCGTACGACATGAGCGCCCAAGCTCAATACAACGGAGGAAATCAAGTCCAACAAACAACACAAAGTGAACCACCTCCACATCAAAGGAACTCTCTTGAGGAGAGTGTTATGGCATTTATTACGGCAAGCAATAAAAGGTTCGAATCTTTAAAAGCATCGGTGAAGAAAATAGAGACTCAAATTGGGCAAATCGCTACCGTTGCACGCATACAAGAACTACCAAGTCAGCCCGAGCAAGCTCAAGCTATCACTACTCTTCAGAGCGGTAAAGTGATAAATAAGGAGGATCTAGAAAGCTTTGACATGGAGGTACTTTTCGAGGAGAAAGTAGTTCCCACCGCGAAATTAGGAGCGAGTATTAATTTAATGCAAAAACCAATATACTCGCAACTAGGTTTCGGGGAGGTGATAGCCCCGATGGATTTCGTGATACAAACATTGAAGAAACATCACCAATAAAAATCACGTCACTTATTCTTCAAGAAAAACATTTCATGGTGACAATCATAATGAAAATTGAAATGGTGACAAATGCTCTCACAATAGAAGTCCATGGAACCACTATCCATATCCTGACAAAGGGAAACGAGCGAAAAATAACGAGCTATGTGGATGGACCTGGCACATTTCCATTTAATCCAGGATAGAAGAAGCCGAAGAAGTCGAGCTAAAGACTATAAAAAAGCGCTACTTGGGAGGCAACCCAAGGGAGTTTTTTTCAATTTTTATCGCTTTTATTATTATTATTATTGCATTAATTTTGTTTTTTTGGCGTGTGTAGGTAATCTAATAAGGAGGGTATTTATGGGAAGAGGAAGCCTAACCTATTGAAGTTGAGACCCGAGCACAAAAGCATGGTGGCCCGCGAACAAAAACCACACTTCTTAATCCGGTAGTTTTATTTTCTTTCTTTTTAATTTGCATTTTCGCATTTTTCCTGACTTAATCTTTTTGCTTGGGGATAAACAAATGTTTAGGTTTGGTGGGGTGCAACTTCTTCGATTTTTATTTATTTTTAGTTTGTGTGATGTTTGTTTCCTTTCTTTATTTTTTTTTTCTTTTTGCGTGATGTCGTAGTTAGACTATAATAACCTTGGTAACTGTTGGGTATATGGATGATTAATCGTGTTTGTACTTGGCTCGTAGAGTTTTATAAATATAATTGATTGTTTGACCTTGCGTGTGAATGTATAGTTTTGGTTACTTGATTTGACATGTAAGGAATGAGTATGGTAGTCCAAAAGCCGTGAGTTCTTGTGCCTTATTGAACCGTTCGCTTTTTGCGGTAAAATTCTTTCAAATGTGATTTCTCTTCTTATGGATTGTATTCTTTAGAACTTGCATGATTCTGTCGGATGATGTGTTGATATTTACATACACGAGAAATGATTAGGGCTGCCCATTTTTTTTGTCTTGAACCTACTTACCTTAAAATACCCACCATTTCATATCAATATCATTTGCTAGCCCCATTGAGCCTTTAGCCATAATTTTGTTCGAAAAACCCGCATCTAATAGCTCCATATCCAAAAGCCATAACTTACCCAAGTATTGGTCCATGTAAGAGCATGAGAAGGTATATTTGAAAAACGAAGGTGTGCAAAGTTTGTGGTGTATAGAGATAAAAATCTTCTCTCCCGTTCCCCTGAAAATAATAAGCCCCATAAAAAAATATGATCCTAATAGTGGGATAGAAAAGATAGGGGAGGAGAGGAGTGAGCCTAAGAAAAACAAAAGGAAAGTCGTTGGGTTGTGAGAAATAGGCCAATATCAAAAGAATTGTGCTTAACAAGGCCTAGAAAAAAGGATATATATATATATATATATATATATATATATATATATATATATATATACGGGAGAATTGAAGTAGAATGATCGCTTTGAGTGTTTATTTCATATATGTGAGGATCGTATATGCTCTACTTGGACTGAACTTGTAACTACTAGCCAAATTTTCCAAACCTGAGCCACAACCCCGTTACAACCAAAAGTAAGACCTTATGACTCGTGTTTCGTGAATATTGATACGATTGATGAAAAGAAGAAGTGCAAGCATATAGTAGAAGTTTCCATTCTAATCGAGCTGAGTGTATTGACCTATCTTAACACTTGAGAGATGAGTGAATCGATAAAATTCCGTGAGGGACTACTAAGACTTGTTTTCTTGCATGTAAGATTAAGTGTCATTGCTATCCATTCATTTGTGAGTTTATGCTTGCATGACGAGTTACGAGACTTCACGATACTTTTACATTCCCGGTTGATTGTATGTATACCCGATGATTAACTTGATTATTCAATCCTTCTCGTTTTATTTTTCGTGTGTTTTATTTATTTTTGCTTGGGGACAAGCAAAGTTTAGGTTTGGGGGGATTTGATGAGTCGATTTTTTATCGTCTCATTCTGTTCTATCGAGTCGCACTTTCGTTTGCTTTCGAGTGTTTTTGCTCTTTTTACGCGTGGTATGTTGTGTTTTTTTTTGTTAGGTATCCGGACGAAGATTGTGGTGAAATATGCGCTTTTATGGCCAATATTGGAGTTTATGACGATCAAGAGCGAGAATGAGGCCTAAAACGATGAAGATTGAACCACTACCTGTCGTATTTTCTAATTTTCAGATTCACTACTTCTAATCAGGATGTTTTCTATATATGTATGGATTCCTCATGAAATCATCTTCGCAACGGTATATCATACGCTAAATTCCGAGGTGTATTGAGGGAGATATGGCTTCTAGTTCACGGGCTATGTCACAAGACACGGCCGAGTCTGCTGTCCAGAGAGTTTTTGCATTTTCTGGGACACTTGGACATGGCCGAGTCTGGTGTCCAGAGAGTTTTTGCATTTTCTAGAGCAGTTGGACACGGGCCGTGTCACTTTTCGGTGCAAGTCCATTTATTTGACATTTTTACATGATTTGGAGTATTTTTCTTGGTCTTTTGGCTTTATAAAAAGGTGTTGGAGACCTTAAGATGAGATATTCTGATCTTGTATGGATATTGTGTGTGAAAAAACACAAGATTTAGAGAGAGAAACACCAAAATAGGGAGAAAAAAGAGAGTTTTCGTCATCTTCTTTGTATTTTCATTTTGAGGAAGAATACATTTTGTGAGTGAATAAAAAATCCTTGTATGATTTTCTTGTGAATTCTTAAAGGAAGATCATCAAACCTTCATCGGGAATTCAATATCGGCTTTTACAAGGGAAGTTTCTACCATGTTTTGTTTTACAATTTCCATTATTATTATTGAAATAATCATGAGTAGCTAATCATTTCATATGGGTTTTTAGATTGAGCCACACACATGTTATCGATTGTTAGTTCTTATTGATTTTCTGGGTAAAGTTTGGGATTGTTCCTCCTTGTTTGTTCTTCGTTTAAGAACTTTTGATTTAGATCATCAAACCTATTTCATAGTTATTATTTTAAAATCGAGGGTTTTTATCGGTGTTCGCCATCAAACGACCCGATACAAGTGATTGTGAATGTTCTAAACCTTTTTCCGCAATCTTTTAGCGAATTACCCCATCAAAGGTATTAGCTAGTCGATTGTTAGTAGAGATTCATCCCCATCAAAGGAGTATCTCTTATTTTCGATAAGAACAATCATGATTTTTAGGATTACCATCATCAAACGGATTCCTTTTAATCGTGAGCAATTGATAATTCCAAATCTTAATTCTTTGTGTATCGGAACTAATAATTGATTACGTGTGTGTCGGTGATTCTAAACTCCTATATCATTCTCATAATTGTAATCTCTCAATTATCCAACATTTAATTCGGTGTTATTAACGTTTCATTTATTTTAATTTTTCGCATTGTGATTGTTATTCTATCAAATCTTTGGTGTATTTTACTTTACTTTTGTTTATTCGACTATTTGCCGAACATTATCAAACTTGAAACCGTTTCCAACTCCTTGTGATATCGACCTCGGAGTTACTTGTCGCTACCTACAAAAATGATTCGTACACTTGCGAGTATTTAATTTGTTCATCGTAGATCCCATGATCTAGGTTCAAAGGGACAGCCAATTCATAAAACAGTGCACGATCACTGTATGTGGCAGTTCACCCCAAAACCTACCTATTCCTTGTATAAACAAAGTGATACCCGTAGTAAGAGGTCAATCTTTGCTTTTAGTGATTCATACGCCGACAATGTAAGGTCGGGTGGAGTAAAATATGGGTTTACTCGAAACTAGAAAGAATCACATATGTTGGAGAGAATAGGGGCCGCTACAAATGGGTATTGCAAGCACAATTCTTCCAAATCCACGCAGAACCAAGACGGTATCCACGACCAAAATGGACACAATAATGAGAACATAATAAATGAGGGAAGGCTTTGTGAGGGATATACCATTGATTACACAAACAGTCGGACAGTTCAAAGGCACCAAGTCACACTGTCTAGCCACTAAGATAAATATATCTTTTCACGAGAAGGTTTAAAGAGCATACTCTACCTATCTTATATAATGTCTAACCGCAGTAACTATCACCAAGTCAAACTCCATGTCTGACGTGTGCCGTTGGATCATCAATCTCATTCGTGTGGGGATTATTTGGAAATGGACTTATGGGGCTATTTTGAAGTCCGATTTAAGGTATGATTCTGAGTGGGCTCGACGATAAGTTAAAGTCGAGATTTGATTAGAATATATAGTGCTCCGCAAGGTCTTTTCAAAACATACAAAATAATACTCATAATGAATGAGGTATGAATGAGTATTAGCTCCATGGAAATAAGTGTGGGACTTTGTCCCACATTAAAAAGTAGCAAACAGATTAGTGTACATATAAGTCTATATGCACAAACAATAGTTCACCAACAACTATTGGAGACATGAGTGGATGTGTGATTTGACAGTCCTCGCACACACAAACACACGCGGGACACTGTCGTCCATCCGACCCGCTCGGCTCTATTCGATTCGGTTTGGTTCGGGCCAAAGGGTGACTTGGTCAAAATATATCGGCATCTCGAACGGACTGACAGTTATCTTCTTGCTAAAATTTTATTTGGCAAAATGTATTTGCCAACCGCCTCATTGAGGAAATCCCAAATTTTTGAATTCGGATAAGTGCCAAAATTAATTAATGATTATCGAATTAATATTCAGATAAGTGCCAAAACTAAATCATAATTATCGGATTATGTTGGTCACTAAGTATACAATAAACAGCTTAAGAAGTAAGGGTGCAATAAGTTGTACGTTTTTCGAAGTTAATTTGCATGGCGGAAGTATGTTGTGTGAGTTGCTGTAAATACAGCAACTAGGTGTTCTCCTGTTTGCTTGATGCGTACAGGGTTTAACAGTGTATACTATAAATCACAGTAGACTGAAAATAGTAAAGACGAAAAGTAAGTAACACACAGTTTAAAGTGGTTCAAGATAAACCCCTCTATGTCCACTGGTCCTCCACACAGGAGTAAAGAGTTTATTAAAATCACTACGTACACAACTACGTAACTTTAACTAAACCTGTCTATGTATCTTTCACACAGATTGATACAGGGACTATAGCTTTGGGCCGTTCACATAGATTGTCTTGAGCTCTTTCGACTCGCTTCTTCTCACACAGATCGAAGCTTCATCTTTAATGCTATTCTTCCCACACAATTCAGAATACGCAAGGATCCTTAGTCCACACAGGGCTAATGATAATCTCAACAGTAAGGGTAGAACAAATCTCAAACAACAACTTTATCTTGATGAACGATCATTGTATGATGTGCTGTTTACATTGAGGACTTAGTATATTTCTTCGCTTGGATATTGTTGTATACTCACGAAATATACTTCTTTGTAATCGCTAGAATGTCAGAGTAATCTGTCAGAGCTTTCGCAATAATGAATAATGTATTTTTGAAGTCCTCTTGCTTGGGGCTATTTATAACCTTTGGAATTATATCCGTTATAAATGTAGCCATTTTTGGTTGGTGAGATGTTGACATCTGTCTCTTGATTGGCGGCTGTTGAATGATCAAATTAAAGCAGATCACATTTAATGCTTCAGACATCCTTTCTGTCTTTGCGTTAAATGCTCTTCAAAGCGTTCAGACTTGTCTCTCTCCGGCTGCATTAAATGTTGTCCTATCAGCAATAAATAATTCTTTAACCTTGAATACTTTATGAATAAACAATGTTTATCTCACAGCGGTTTAAAGCTTCTTTTGATCAGTCCTGTTGTATATGTTTTACTTTCCTAATTAAAACATCTTCAGCCTGTATGTTGTATTTAATGCTTTAAGTCTCTTTGCTGTATGATGAGGGCTCTGTAGGATGGACTGTAGAAGATCTTTTTGCTGTATGTTGGCAATTATCAAAACAGGAATATTTTTTCCAACAATTTCCTCCTTCTTGATAATGCCAAAACTTCTTATTTAGATGACTTCATCTGGATACAGAGAGGCTGTCTTCGGGTCTTCTGTCCGATTGATCTGATTTTCAAGACTAAGTCAAGAAATGTGAACTGCTCGCAGGCAAGTTCTAAACATGAAGAGTCCTACATTACTGTGTATTACAACTGAACTTATGATTGGCGCGTAGGCACAATCTTGCAGTGTAGTCTAGGTTTAATACAACTTAATCTATGAACTGTTCGCAGATAAGTTCTTACAGCTTTGAGATAACAATTTT
The DNA here is from genome assembly GCA_033398695.1 of Orobanche coerulescens. Classification (NCBI taxonomy): domain Eukaryota; kingdom Viridiplantae; phylum Streptophyta; class Magnoliopsida; order Lamiales; family Orobanchaceae; genus Orobanche; species Orobanche coerulescens. The sequence goes on along the minus strand of CM065805.1, from coordinate 167,037,601 downwards.
ATACTTGTTCAAATATTGCAACATTTCATAATAAAATAGTGAAAACAATAAGCTTAGATTACGAGCTGTAATCTTTCACAAAAAAAATTATTGATAATCAGGGAAAAATTACAAGTGCTGAAAAGATAAGAACAAAACACACATACTGTATTGGTGAGCTAACAGAGGAAATAATACAGCAAACAGACAGACTAACTCCTATACTGAGAATGCCTCCATGGTCTTCGGTCAGGATCATTCGCGGTTCCTTTCTACCAGTTGACTAGGGAATCATATCCTCGATCCCTGTAAATACTCCTTCCTTCAGGGGATTTATCGAAGGAGAGTATCCAGTCTTCCGGGTGGGTGAGCCATTCACCTTTTTGGTACCTTGACTTCATCAGCATCCGCAGAGGGAGCCTTTCTTCTGCTAACAACCATGAGAATTCATTTGCGACATGCTGCAGCATCTTGAATTTGTTGAACATGGCAGACTCCCTCATGAGCGTACAGTAGTATCTCATCAGTTCATTTTTCTTCCAGTTCTTCAGATCATCCGCTGAAGGCTATCGGTCAGTGGGTAGCAAAATCTCGGCCAGCTTTCGCACATTGTTCTTCCACGGGAAGTTGAGATCCTGGAACTCAGGTCGAGAGCCAGATACCCTATATCCTCTTGAAGATTGACTAGACCCTGGTGAGGCCAGTGTACCAATCGCAGCAGCGACACTCTCCTACAGTGCTGCTTCCATTTCTTTCTCTCTCTCCAATCTCCATCTTCAGCTAGCCTCTCTGGCTTCTTCCCCTTTTTTTGGCATCATCAATATCTGACAACTTGGTAGGAATCTCCTATAGGAGTTTCATATATGCATCATGTCGGTCAGTCATAGTATTGATTTTCTTAACCAAAGTACTGAGTACCAGAGACGTATCATCTATCTTTTTATCATGGTCAGTCAGTCGGCTACTGGTATGGTGAAGGTCAGCAACTATCTTTACCTCAACAATCCTGATCTTTTCTTGTTCTTGCCGAAGGATTTTCTCTTGATGCTGCTTGAGTTGATTTAGCGCTTGCCACAATGCATTAGGCATGAGGCGGAACGCGTCCTCAACATCATTGATTGCAGATTTTAATTTGGGGAGCTCCTCCCGGGCAGTTTCTCCCATCCAATCGAGTTCTTTCCCGACGTCATATAGTGCCTTTACGGCATCTTCTAGGAACACTGTTTATCGGCCGATTGCTTGGAGTTGCTCGATGTGGGCTTGGGTGCGCGGGAAGCCAGGGTGTGCGATCTTGGAATCCTCAGGCTATTCAAGTTGACGGAGAACTACATGATGACGAGGGTGTCGTGGTCTGCCTTTTGGTAAGAAACCATCATCGGAATCAGATTTGGAGTTTGTAGATATGGGAGATGCAAGAGCATATTGAGCACGCACTTTGGAAGTAGGGGCTTCAGAAGCGGGAGCTTCGAGATGGTGCAGCAAATTTAGTTTCGGGGACAGGGGGACTAATTCTGTAATATCCGGATTAATTATTGAGTATTTCATCTATAATTGAGCTCTGTATTATTCGTATTTGTGATATCAATAATCGAAGTATGATATTTCTCGTATTTGTATCCTTGTACATGATTATAGCAACATGTAAATTTGCCCATGCAAGTACGTGATAACGTACACTAAGAAGGAAGCTTAACGTACGTTATCAGCTAAAGATAGCATACACTACGAATGAAACGTAGCGTACATAAAGAGGCCAATAATTGAGCTGGGCGGCTAGCACATGCGCCAGCCGGACGATGGGTCCGGATAAGATTCCCGCGGATGAACCTGGACAGTTTTGAAGTCAACGAGTGTTAACGTACGCTAAGGAATGTGTCTAGCGTACGCTAATGGGTGGTACTTACATACGTAACCTAATGGTGTAGCGTACGTAATCGAGTACAGAATGAGAACAGTTAACTATCGGTGATGATAGCGTACGCTAAGTATACCGGGTAGCGTACGCTAAGCAACTAACGTACGTTATGCATGAAGGCTAACGTACGTTAAGGTCAGAAAGATAGAAATAAGACATCACCCCATTTCATTTCATTCGTTTCTTTCACTTGGCTTTCAACATAATTCATCCCCAGAGAGTTCTCAGGCACCTTTTACACCTTTAGATTACTTAATTTGGTCATTGAAGATTGGAGATTACTATACTTGATCATTGAAGTGGAGAATCAGCTTTAGTTGGCACACACGCAACCGGAGTTGGATTCTACCTATTGTCTTGGTATTTTCTTCATCTTAAGGTATGTTAATACTATCTCCAACCTTGGATTCGTATCCTTAAGAATATTATGATCATGCTATCAAGATATTAAGTTCCGTGGATGAATTATTCAACCAACATCATGTCTAGGAAGTTGAGATGATTATGCTTTAAGTACCTCGGTTAAGAGCATCATAATTTGAATCTTGTTACAAGTAAAGGAAGTTTTCTGAGATTGATAATCCAAATTTGAAAAGTGTCTTCATAGTAATCACGGACTTGGTATTAACATCATTGTTGTTAGACGAACCTAGGAGGTTGAACATGGAAGGATTTGTTGTATCTTGTAAAAGTGGACTGTTAACAATTTTCAAGATGATAGTTTGAATGATAGATGATATTGACATCAACCTTAGACCTTCCGAATTACGTATGAGAATTTGTGATCAAAGATTGGAGTATGACATCATGATAATATGTTTATCCTTAAAGTTGTAAGACACTGAACACCATTAGATCATTCAAGTTTTCATGAGTGTATCATGCATGGAGTTAACGTACGTTAACACTGAGAATTTTGTGCGGCGAGTCAGTTGTCTGATCAGGGAAGAAACTGTCGGATGCATGTTTAGCGTACGCTATGCTCTGCAGCTTACGTACGCTAACGGGCAAAATTAACATACGCTACGTTTGGTACGTAACGTACGTTACATCATCAGACGAGTTAGTTAACTGATCAGAGAAGATACTGTTAATGTATGATTAGCGTACGCTAGACTTCGTAGTTTACATACGCTAACGAGCATCCTTAACGTACGCTACGTTGGATACGTAACATACGTTACGCAGACCAGGCAGGATGCGTTTTATGAACTTTCGACCGTAATTTGGATTGTTAGATGTTCGTACGATGTGAGATGAATTCTATATTATTTCTTTTGTTTGAGGTTCGAGCTTTGCTACGTGATTGATTGAAGGGGCGACCTTCGAGTGTTTTGATATTCGTGGAAGTGTTATTCTTGTCATCGAATCGAGGCAAGTACTTTAATTGTTCTATGTATTGATGTTATGCATATTGTTGTGCATATATATCGTTGTTGTATGTCCACCTCGTGTTGGTCCGGCGGGTTCATCGGGGGATCTATGCTAGCGTGCGCTAGATCATCGGACGGGTTTTTCCACCACGGGTTGGTCTGACGGGATCATCGTGGGTTCTAGGCAGTGAACGCTGTATGATTGGAATTACCATGTGTATGTTGTGATTATCATTTATGTATTTTATTTATGAGTTTCTCGTAGGAGGAGACCCGTTGGTGGTTTGCCATTTATGTTATTATTATTCTTCATGAGATGTTGAATAATATGTTGTAGTACTTGTACTAGCATCGTTGTGCTAACCCCTTCGGGGAACATTTGTTTATTTTCAGGATCCAGGAGATCAGGGAAACAACCACTGGAGCTGCATGACGACGAGGGTGCAAAGTGATGTTCCGGCCGGGTTTAATTGTCTGTTGTTTGTGTTGTTTTTATTAAGTACATGAGTACGTCGTCATTTGTGATGATTGGATTTGGTGATGTATTAATATTCTTCTTATGGATATTTGTATTCTCGGTATTGGTCCAGAACTGTTGTATTTTATTTCAGTTACTTTCATATGTTGGTATCTGTTATTGTCTTTTCATTTCTTCAGCCTTGTAAATTCTTATGTAAAGGATTTATGGCGCTGTAATATTCCTGAATATATTAGGGGTGTTACAAATTCCTCCTGTTCGGTTTGAACGTCAGTAGTCGGAAGTACATGAGGGACTGAATCCTCCTGTCGACTCTCAGCTTCCGCCTGATATGGAAGAGGGATTAAATCCTTTTGGCAGATGGCGCGGGAAGCTTCTTCGGGTAGCGGGACAGGCTGGGCTTCCTGCTCAGGAGATGCTTGCTCTTCAGCTATAATATCCGCACTTTTCTATTTTTAGTATTTCCATTTTGGTATATTTTTTACATTTTCAGCAACTCGCTTGTAACCGCCTTGACATTTTAAAGATGTTTAATTCTGCATATTTTGGTATCCTAGCATGTTTCGGAATTACTTTACTCGATTTTGTGTTTATTGGTAATTTTTCCGCTTGTCGGCTCGTTTGTCGTGATGGTTGTGCGAAACTTTCGTTCCGAGTTTTGTACAAGTTTGTTTAATGTTGTTGACATGTTGTGAGCTTCGGTGCAGTTGCTCGTTTCTGTATCGTGTTTTTCGGTCATTTCGGGTCGTTTTGTAATTTCCTAAACGTTTAGGGTAATTACTTTCGTGGTCGTTTTCCAAACCTTCAGGTAATCAGAATCGTGTTTTCTTTTAGCGCTTATGTTCAGCGCTTCGGACTCTTTGTACTGGTTTATGCACATTTCGTTAATCATTGCGTTTTGGTTTTCGTGTCACTTCTGCACAGTTGTTGGCTAACTGTGGTTCTGTACTGGGACTCTTACGTACGTTACTGAAAATGTATAACATACATTATGTTGTCTTCCTAATGGACGTTAGCCCCTTATGTAGCGTACGTTAGGGTTTTCAAGGAATCGGGCAGAAAGCTCTGGCAGTCCCTTACGTACGTAAGTGAGGGTGCATTACATATGTTAAGGAGTTAACGTACATTAGCACATCATTCCTTACGTACGTTAACAGGCGCGGGTTTAAATACCCACAGTTGACCGAGATCGTCCATTTTTCTTCCTTTTTCCTCTCCTCCGCGGCTTGGGCAATTCTTAGGCGATTTTGGGCAACTTTTGGCTCTTCAATCATCTAGCTATCATCTTCCTTGGGGTTGTGGTGTAGATTAACAACACCAATCCATCTTCTTCGCCTATGATTCGAGGTAAATCACTGGAACCCTACTTTTAGGAAATTTGGGGGTTTCTCGTGAATCCTGTTAGTAGCTTCGTTTGGTTGATTAATTCATGATAGATATGATTAATCTTCACCATATTCTCATTTGTTCTGCAAATTCACGGTAAGTTTGGTGTGTTTATGAAAATCGAGAGGGTCTTGGGTTGCGGTCCGCCCTCGTTGAAAATGTTGTTGGATTATATTTATCATGGGCGGGGTTTTCGAGCGTATTTCCATTTAATTACGAGTCGTGTTGTTGTTGTTGATAGTTGGTTTACGAATCGTCTAGGTTCGAAGTTTCTAAAATCCTTCAATGGTTGTCGTTTATCGTCTCAAAACAATCCGTCATGTCTCAAAGGCAGGTAATTCTTACGAACTTACAATCTTAAATGTGCACAGCGATGTATTTGAGTGCGAGAGTGTATGTGTTCACTCTGGGAGGGTCCGACGGGGCCTCGGAGGGATCTACGTTTGGTTGAGTCCATGATTGGGTTAACCACTTTGTGAGGGTCTAACGGGGCCTCGGAGGGATCTGCGCATGGTTGGGTCCACAGTTAATCGGGAGGATTTGTGTTTCTGTGATGCATTTATAGATATTGCATTTCCAGAAATCATTATCTTATTTGCTTTCGAAAACTGTTGATGCATATGCTTTATATTGTATGTAAGAGTTCGTTTGTGTTACTTGTACTAGCTATTCCACGGCTAACCCCATTCGGGATAAATACGTTTCATGTATTTCAGGTTTAAAGAATGCAACTGGACGAGCACCGGGGCAGTACGACGACGAAGGTCAGGCGTGATATTGTGACAAATTGTGTTACTTGTCACAAACTGTTAGTTGGTACTCGAGTACTATAGGGATTATTTTTATTCTTGTTGATTATGTCGAAGTCGTTGTCTTTTATGGGTTAAGTTTGGTCTGTGGAGTTTCATTGGTAAATCCGATAAATATTTGGTGATTTTGGATATTGCTGGAAAATTTATTGAAGTCCTTTGATTATGTTATTATGGAATTTATCCTTGTGAGTTCCAGACGGGATTCACGGTGCGGTGGCATACCTGAATATCTCGAGGGTGTTACATCAGCGGTGACATGAGAGACTGATTCCTCCTGTTGATCTTTGGCAGCTTCCTGTTGCGGGGGAGGGGACTGTTGTTTGTAAGATGTCCCCTGACCCTGTAGGTTTTGGTGATTGGCCATTTCACGTTCCCTGGACTCTTCACGACTGATCCTCAAACCGGCCTGTAGGGCATCATTATCGGCATCCGAGTCAGGTCCGAGTGGTGGCTGTGGGATGGCGCTTTTGTAACACCCCCAGAATACATCCGGAAATGTTACACGCCGTAGGCCCTTCTTACAAGGATCTACAAGGCTAAACTCTACTAGACTACAAAATAATTGACCGACCGGGGTCAATCTAAATACAACGTAGACCGACAAGGTCATTAAACAATTCAGAAACAAATGAACTTTACCTCTCAATGACGAAAATAAACTTGAACACAGAAAAGAACGACAATTCAATTTAATAAGTGAAAACTACACCCATGCAAGGGTGAATACTCGAACGACAGAGAAATACCGACCAAAATGAAACAAAAGAAAATACTCTAACTCTGGTGTGATTAGTATCATTGTCCTCCATCTCCTTCCCAGCCAATCCTGTGACTGCTCCCGAGCTGCCAAAACCTGAGCGCATAACAGGCACCCACCCCCCGAAAACTCGGGGGTTAGCAAACTGGAATTTTGCTAGTGCAAGTACATAATATACAAGATATACGAATAATAACAACACAAAGCTCAACAGTCGTGAAACCTTAACACAAACCACACATTTAAATGGTCAACACAGAATAGCATGACATACACAAGGTGAAAGATAATCACATTGTCATATTCTCCGTACAGAACATAACACCAATGAAACTTTAAACGAGCCCAAGGAGTCAGAAAAATCCCTTTTTATAAAAGGAAAAGTATTTTGATAAGAAAGTTCGAAAACATTAATATTGACTCGGGCCATTTTGGGGTTTTGAAAATCAAATAGAAATACTTTATAAAATACTTCAAAAGCTCTCGGGTCCTTGACCCAACATGTGGAAAACAATTTGCAAGAAAACCATTACAACGTTATTCGGGGTCCTCGACCCAAATGATAAAACACTATCACAAGTGAATCATTACAACATCTCACGGGGTTCTCGACCCAATCCAAATAATATCATCACGAGATCAAATCTCAACATCTCACGGGGTCCTCGACCCAATACACAGAATAATCAACAGAGTACAATCAAAGGCACATCCTCTCATTCGACAAATCCTGCTCAAGACCCCTGATTAATTAACCCTCGGAGATCTCGTCAAATATCCTTGGTTAATTAACCCTGATACCAACATTTAAAACAAGTTGGAACGAACTCCAGAAACACAATTCGCGGTCTACATCAAGACCAACATTAAAAGCAAGTTGCAAAGATTTAAATTTCGAAAATCATTTGGTAACGGGGTCTTAGCTATCACTCAAATATCCGTTACCAATAAGCCTGACAGGCGCCTCCCTTGCACACCTGTGTACCGGCGTTCACTCCACTATATTGGCCGCCCATTGAACATGTCACCGCGCCGGCGTTCACTCCCATAGGAGCCGCCCCTTGCTCGCGCATTAAGTAACACCGGTGTTCACCAATCATATGGAGCCGCTCATTGCAGCGTACATCAGGCCGGAGTGCACGCCCCGCCCTCAGAGGTACCCGGATATGACGTCTCTCATAACAAGTATTCACATTATTACAAATACCAAGCACACAGTCAACCGTTGCAACAATTATCAAATCAGTTCATCAATTCACATAATTTATTCGCCAGTACGTAACTACACAAAATAAGCAATAACTCGCACGTTATTCATCAAGACTTAGCACATTAGGCCTTCAATCCTATCAATCAATACTACATAAATATCCTTATATCGTAACTCAACCGAAAATACAAACATTACCATATTACCTCTATAAATATTATTCGTACTTTAGTCTAAGTTGAGTACGTCGACTAATATTGGTATGAATCACCCAACATATATGTATATTTATATACATATACATATATCTATACATATATCCACGTATATCTATATATATAATATAAATGCAGATATTCATAACATGATTCATACACTTCAGCAACAATGATTTCACGTAATTATAATTCGTATATCAAGGTACTTGCCTTGGTAATCTCTCGCGAATACTCCGGAAATACAGTTGATTGGAACAATCTGGAACTCCAACGGAAACGATGATTGGAAAGGCTCAACACCGGATTATCGTAGGAAATTCGTCCTTAATATCCTATCATTAAATAAACAATCAATCACACGAGGAAAAGCATAAAAAGATGGCCGAACCCTAACTGTTCTCTTCGTAACGTACGTTACACACATACGTAACGTGCGTTACGTCTGCACGTTAGCGTATGTAATCTACAAGGATTAGCGCACGCTAAGCATGCATTGGACAGTTCTTCTCAGTTCAGACGACTGCCTTGTCTGAGGGTACGTAATGCATAGAGCTTAACGTACGTTATATTCACACATATCATACTCATGTGAATCATAATGATCCTATGGTGTTGATGTCTATGAATTCCAGGCTAATCCTCCCATCATAAGACTCACTCCAAATCTTGATTATAGATCCTCAAAGGTAGTTCGGAAAATCTGAGGTTGTTATCAACATTAAGTCTATGATCATTATGGAAACACCATACAATACGGTTTATTAATCTCAGAAAATTTACCTTACTTGATCATCATAACAAGAGTCGGACTATAACGTTCTTAACTCGGGTAACTAAAGCATGAACATTCCAACTTCCAAAAACATGGTGTTCGGATAAAAATTATCTATGGAGCTTAATAATCCCGGTGGTATGTTCATAACATCCTTAAGAACATGAATTCAAGGTTGAGGTAGCATTAACATACCTTAATATGAAAGAAACGCAGAGACAAGAGGTAGCATCCAACTTCGATTGCTTGAATGTCAATCCAAGATGTTTCGTAACTTAAATGATCGAGTTTATGTGATCTATAGGTGTTTTAGTGGGCTGGAGACCCTCTAGAAATGAAGGAAAACGAAGTACAAGTGAAAGGGACGAAGTGAAATGAAATGGGGTGTTGTCCATATATATAATATCTTGAGCTTTACGTACGTTAGCCTTAGCCATTTACGTACGTAATCGACTTAGCGCACGCTACCATTCAATCTTAGCGTACGCTATCGTTCACTGATAGCTTACTGTCTCGTTCTGTACTAGCTTACGTACGTTACACCCTATGCATTACATACGTAAGTTACACACATTAGCGTACGCTAGTTACAAACCTTAGCGTACGTTAACACCCGTTGACCCCAAAACTGTCCAGGTTCATCCGCGGGAATCTTTCCGAGCCCCACCACCAGCCGTCCATGTGCTAGCCAGCCTGTTCAATTATTGACCTCCTTACGTACGCTACGTCTAGATCGTAGCGTACGCTATCTTCAGTTCGTAACGTATGTTACGCTTACCTGTTAGCGTGCGTTACGACGTAGTTGCATGTGAAGGATTAAAAGTTGATATTATCATGCATGAGGATACGAATACGGAAACGATCGTACTTCAATTATTGATAGCACCATTACAGGGTTCAAATACGGACGAAAATACCCAACAATTTATCCGGATATTACAGCTTTGTCGTCGGACGGTGACTTCCCTTTCAGTCTTGGCAAAAGTGATCCTCCCAGCAGATCAAGACTTCGTCATTCTGGGTGTCCGTGACCTCCAAAGCAAATAATTCCTCGTCCTTCCAGTCGTCCCAATTGTACAGGGTGTCGTATGGGGCGACCTTGTATGATTTCCATACTTTGAAGCATTCGAACGCTTGCTCGACTTGTACTTGAAGGAGAGTATTATTGATGATTTCGGATGGGGAGGGACTCTGTAGAGTAGTTGGGTCTACCGTGCGGATGGGATCCTCAATAGGTATGGGAGCCTGTTTTGGAGAGGGATCCTGAACAGGGGATGGTACTCTGTGGGGAGAGGGATCCTGTACAGGGGTGGGTACCCTGTCAGGACTAGCGACTTTTGGCTCTGTAGGGGTAGCCGACTCGCCAGAGCCCTATAGCTTGGCAAACAGTTGTTCATTCATCATAGCCGCCATAGGCTCGGGATCTACTAGTTTCGCAGGTAACTGTTTCTTCCATAGGGGTTGTGCCCTGTGGAATAGAATCAGCGACAGGAACAGAGGCGGCTTCTACAGTAACCGCTGCAGGTACTGTAGACTCAATCTTGGATGACTTCTTGGCCTTCTTCTTCTTCTTCTTCTTTTTGACAGCATGAGGTGATTGGCTGTCAGAGACACTTCTTATTCTTTTCTTCTCCTCATTTGAGATTCGCCCAGTGACGTCCCTTGGGTCACTTGAGATGGGCATATCTTTAGGATGAGGCCTCTTAGCAATGACGGGTGACTTGTTGAATACAGTGGCCTTTATTGCGCCAATGAATTTATGGGGCCAATCTTCTTGGCATCGGCAGATTGTTTAACTCCGCAGTTTGTGAGGATGTAGTTCAGAATGAGGCCGTATGATTTATTTGCAGTCTCAAGTTTGGCAGCCTCCTCCTGAATCCTCTTCAATAAAATCTGGCACCAGTTAACCTTTTCTCCGGACATGATGGCTACCATCATTCAGAAGCGAAAGTTATTGCACATCTCAAAAGCTCCTGTCCGGTTCTCAACAACCCGGGCACAGAAGTCATGAAGGTAGACGTAGGGCAGGCAAAAGTTATTCTTGTGGCATGAGGGATGAACATTATGTGCATTCTTATCTCCGATGAACAACCTCCAGTAGGGTGTCAACAACTTATCCGACCCGAAGGTCTCCAGTTCTTCCATTCTCAAGCCATCGGACGGCAGCCTGTAAAGTTTTCCCAACAAATCTTTGTTTAGAGAGACCTGAATCCCTTGAACAGTTTCAGATTATCAGAAATTTCTCCTCCTTTTCTCTGAGACGGGTATTTGAACGAAGCGTCCAAATAGAATTCCTCTACAATGTGTTCATCGTATAAGTCAGTATGGCAACTGGCAAGGCGGTACAACCCTTGTTGTTTCACCCTTGAAACAACTAGTCCCATCCTGACGAAGTCTTCTCCTTTGAGATTTATTCTTTCCATAACCACGGACCTAGAAAAGATGCACCTGTCGATAATTGTTTTTCTCTTCTTCATGGAAAGGGAGGAAGTCTGGCAAGTAGACATTTTTGCAGAAAAAAGTTTTGAAGAAAGCTGGGAAATATTGCAGAAAATTGAAGAAAATACAGAGAATACGTAGACTGTTTTACTTGAGACTCGTTTAAAATTGCAAACAGCGTAAAGAGTCTAAGAGAGTAAAATACAATCCTTTTATAGGGTGAAGGGAAGATTAGGGTTTCATATAGTGAACGGTCATATTTAAAGGATGGGAACCGTCTTTTTAAATGAACGTATAGGATGGATTCAGAGTAAATTGTACGTCTTATCCATCTGTTTTGAAATGATGTCCAGTCCCACTTCTGACAGTTCGGCTTCCCTTATTGCACGAAACGGTGATTTGAAATTATTAAAATGGCGGTATTTGACATAATGAAGTCCAAGTGTCTTTAAAGCATTAAAGGATAAAACGTTTGAAATGTAAACAGGGCACGTGGACTTAAAGACGTTTTCTGTATGAATATAGTAGTAATATAATATTAATTGACACCCTGCAGTGTATGTGCTGTATCCGCGAATCAGTACAGCATTTCCCCTTAAAAGGTACATACAGGATTCAACTCTTACACTAATATTTGGATAAATACTATATTCATGGGTCGTATTGTATTTCCCTTTAATTAATGTACACGTCAGTTGTAGGAAGGTTTCATGCCTTCTTTGTCCTAAAGTACTATCTGACTGGTTCTGAGTGTACAGTTAATTAGAGTTGATACTGTATTCTTGGGTCTACAACATTCCCCCTCAATTGATGAGTAAACGCATAAACACTTACAGGGAGTCAGTTTGTAGCATTCCCAATTCTTGACGAAGCATACAGAATCTGGTTATGCTGAGAGGTTTTGTAAAGATGTCCGCCAACTGAATATCTGTGTGAACCTTCTTAATCCGAACATACTTATTCTCAACATGATTCCTGATGAAGTGATGCTTCATATCAATATGCTTAGTTCGCGAGTGCAATACAGGGTTGTGCGTTATTGCAATTGCACTTGTGCTATCGCACATGATTAGCGTCTCTGTGACATTGATTCCATAATCTTGTAATTGTTGTTGCATCCAGAGAATCTGCATACAGCAACTTCCAGCGGCATAGTATTCCGACTCAACTGTAGAAAACGAGTTGGTCAATTGCTTCCTACTGAACCCACGACACAAGTCTAGGTCCCATAAAGTGACAAATACCGCTTGTACTCTTCCTTTCTAACTTACAGCCTCCGAGATCCGAGTCGCTGTAGCCAACCAAATCAAATCCTCCTCCCTTAGGATACCACAATCCTACACCAATTGTTCCTTTCCTGTAGAGTGATTGATCAACCGGCTTTTCAGCTTCGTCAGCATTAATTTGCACGGAAGTGCTCATGGGGGTTGACAAGGATTTGGAATTGCTCATCCCAAACTTGTTGAGTAGCTCCTTACTATACTTCTCCTGGTTGATGAAGATTCCTGTAGGCAATTGCTTCACCTGCAATCCTAGAAAATAACTAAGTTCTCCCATCATACTCATTTCAAATTTACTTTGCATGAGATGAGAAAACCTTTGACATAGAGCAAGGTTAGTAGAACCAAATATAATATCATCGACATATATTTGTACCATTAACAGGTCATTTCATTCTTGTATTTTAAATAGAGTTTTATCCACAGCACCTTTCTCAAATCCATTATTGGTAAGGTACAGGGACAGGGTTTCATACCAAGCTCTAGGTGCTTGCATAAGTCCATACAGTGATTTCTGTAGCCTGTATACTAAGTCTCCGCCTTCAGTGTTGACAAACCTTGGTGGTTGTTCAACATAGACTTCTTCAGCGACATCTCCATTCAGGAATGCGCTCTTAACGTCCATTTGGTATAGTATAAAGGTCATATGGGCGGCAAAAGCTAGGAATGTCCTGATGGCTTCTAGTCTGGCTACAGGGGAAAAAGTCTCATCATAATATATGCTTTCTTCCTGTTTGTAGCCTTGTGCGACTAGACGGGATTTGTTCCTCATAACAAGTCCATTCTCATCCTTCTCGTTTCTAAATACCCATTTGGTTACAATTACGGCTTGATGTTCTGGCCTGGTACTAGATACCATATATTGTTTCTTTCGAAACCATTAAGCTCTTCTTCTATAGAAGTTATCCAGTGAGAATTGTTCAGAGCTTCATTGGTTGAAACAGGTTCAGATTGAGCTAAGAATACATCTATGGTGCACATAGCTAGTCTCTGAAGTTCAGCTTGATATTTTCATACAGGAAATGGAGATTTCTCATAATTGGTCTCTTCTTGCGCACACAGTACAGTTCCTTGTGTACTCTGAATTCTTCTTCGAGTAGATGCACCAGCATCAATATCTCCTTAATTAATTCTTGTGGGTGATCTCTCAACCATCTTCTGTCAGGTTCTAGTTCAGCATCCCATACTGTATCTTGTGGTGCTGTAGTTTCATCTTCAGATTGTACATCATTGGCTTCAACTACTTCTGATCTTACAACTGCGGGATTAATCTCTAAGTCTACAACAGGTTTTATAGGAGTTTGAGGGTCGTTAATTGAGAGTGTTTGAATATTCTTGGTTAAGTCTTCTACTCCTGTAGGATCAAAATGAGGTTCATCAAACACTATGGACAGATTCCTCTATTCTCAGCTTCCTTTTGTTAAACATTCTAAAAGCTTTGCTGACAGACGAGAATCCTACAAATATCCCTTCATCCGACTTTTCATCGAAGGTCTTGAGTTGGTCTTTCCCATTATTTAGAACGTAACACCTGCATCCAAAGATATGAAAGTATGCAACGAATGGAGTTTTATTATTCCATACCTCATAGGCTGTTTTGTTGTGATGCTTGTTGGTGATACAGCGGTTTTTTGTATAGCACGTTGTATTGGTTGCTTTGCCCCAGAACTATTGCGGCAACTTGCTTGCTGCAATCATGGTTCTTGTTGCTTCTTTGAGGGTTCTATTCTTTCGCTCGGCTACACCATTTTGCTGAGGAGTCTGGGATGCTGACTATTCATATTGTATTCCATTGTCTGAATGCTGAAACGTAATCCAGAAGTTCCTGTCGGTCCCGTTAGCATGCGCTAATGATGGTGTTAGCATGCGCCAACTGAATCGATCCAAAATTTCCTGAACTCTCTGCCCATCTCCAGAATGTGTTAGGCGTATTTTTATATGCTTATTTATCATTATTTTGCATTATTTTGGAGAGTGAAATTGTTTAAATGAGCCTTTAATGCCTAAATTTTGTATGTTTGTCAGGAAATTGAAGTCCGGAAGCTAAAACGAGGCGAAACGGGCGAAAACGGCAAATTTTGGCTATGAGCCGCGGCACAAGGAAGCAGGGCCGCGGCACAGGAAGACACCCAGCCAAGAGCAGAGTAAACTGTACTCTGTGCTGCGGCACAGTCCAGGTGAGCCGCGGCACAGAAGAATTTAATGACGCCCAGGCATCCAGCTAAAGGCGATGTGCCGCGGCACAGATTTAGTGCGCCGCGGGGATGTGCTAAGCTATAAATAAGGGTTTAAGACCCTAATTTAGGATCTTTTGATCTCTTATCTTTTGGATCTTGAGCTTGGGAATCAGAGAGGAGACGGCAGAAGAGGAACTTCAAGAGCAGAGGGCGGAAGCCGAAGAACGGAGGAATCCGAGCTTCATCTGCGTTTGATTTTCATGCTTCTATCTATTAATTCTGTATTTTCCGTTATTAGTATGTCAGGCTAAAAGCCTAATCTAGGATTTTGATGAAACCTATGTTTTGACGAATTGCTTGAGATTATTCAATTAATTACCTTTTTGTTGAGTTTTCCCAATTGTGTTTAATGCTTGCAATTATCTGGCCAATAGTTGTATTGATTTAATCATTCAATTCAAATCGGGAGAGGAGAATTGGTGAGGAACTATCGGGAAGGACCGTTTTATTCTGTGAGATAGGGATATACTCATAGGAACTACGTGGCCTTTTGGAGATTTTGCACTTTTTGCCTATTGACGAATTAATTCACCTAGGGATAGAGTGGGTTAGTCGTCTTTAGATAAATCTAGTGACCTCGGGAGAGGCGGTAGAATATATTAGCAATTTCCGCCTTCAATAAATTGGGAAAATTATTTATTACGGATAATCGAGAGTAAATTCGGATAAACCGAGGTGGATTCAGAATCCTAGACTTATTCATCATTTGATTTCCTTTTATTCTAGCTATCGTTTCTCTACTGTTTAGTCTTTAATAATTCTTTTAGAAATTAATTGCAAAACACAAATTCGATTGTTCGAATAAAACTAGAATACACAAAATCGGTAGTTAGTGATTCAGTCCTCGTGGGAACGATACTCACTCATCACTTTATTACTTGTAAACGATAACGTGCACTTGCGTGTAAGAAATATCGCAACAGAATGTTCTGTCCAATCCCGTTGCATACACTAATGGGACATTAATGTGCGCTAATCGACTCAATCCAGAACTCAGAAACCTTGTGCCCTGCCTGATTAGCGCTTTAATGCCCGAATAATTAATGTGTATTTATCCTGTATTTGATCTTGTAAGATTCAACCTTGTGATATATTAATCGATGATCAGTTTCCCGTATTCGTATCCCTACGTTTTTGTATTCTTTTCCATGCATGCATGGTTAATTCTGCACGTCTTAACATACGCTAAAGGATGATCATAATGTACGCTACGACTATAGTATAACGTACGTTACAGGTATAGTTTAATGTACATAAGCATAGTCAACTCGGAATCAGACATGGGTCGGCGCATGGGGCCTGACGAAGATGCGAGGAGATCACTCGCATGAACCTGGACGGCTTTCCAGATATGCAAGTCAACGGACTTAACGTACTCTAAGGGTGATTTTTAACATACGCTAAGGTCCTATATGTTACATAAGTAAGGCTTGTATTATAACGTACGTAAGTCAATACCAGAAATAATCCAGTGAGCTCTGGCTAAACGTTAACGTACGCTAATGTTCGAGTATAGCGTATGCTAGTACTGTTACGTATGTAGTGGACTTCTGGTAACATACGTAATGGCTTATAATTATATTTATAGAACTCGACCCCCACTTCATTTCTAACTTCTACCTTGGCCGATTTTCATGCTCTGAAGATTATCCCTCACCTTATATCCCTCATATCATCATCTAAACCCGATTTTGAGAAGCTTAGACCTTGTGGATTGGAGATAAAGCTTCCGGTGAAGAGTTTCTTCAAGATTTTCATTGTTCTTCCATTTTTGAGGTATGTTAACTCTACACCTAGATGTAGACTATGTTCTTAGTTATATTATGAACTTTTCCCAGAGATTATTGAGCTTATCATGTCGTAATGAATCCAACACGATGTTTAGGAGGATTGTTTTGGTTGAATTAAGGTTTTCAAGGTTTATAGTTGAGCCATAATCTTTATCAACCTCAAGGATGGAATTTTCTGAGATAAACACACCTTGTTGATGCTTTCGTAACACTCTTTTAGGAACAAAGTGTTGAGGATTACCCCTGTGATAGATAAATTCGTAGAGATGAACGTAAAGTGTGTTTAATTATGATTCTTGCCTTGGATGAACACATTGTTAGTCTTCTTGGATGATTCGAACCATTAAAGGGTATTTGGAACAATCATTTTGAATGAAGAAGTAGATAAGAAGAATTACCCGCGGAAGAACTAGAATTGTAGAGCTGAATTAACCTAGAACTATATTGAACGTGATTATCTCGTTATTATCGTTGTAGCAACCGGACCAAGCATTCAAGTTAATAATCGAAATTAGAGTGTGCAACATGGGTTATAATGATATGATGAATGTCTTGGGAATTGTAGACACTGACTTTGGGTTCCGTTGCGATCTCTTGAATTCGCATGCATTTTTCCAAACTTAGTACTCATCGGAAGAAAAATAGGATCGAGAACCGATTGTTCGTTATTGATAACTCGATTATAACTTAAGGCGTTCGGTACTCGTGCGTTAGTTCGGGAGGTTTATTGAATTCCTTGTTATTCCCTTGTACAAGGTGATCGATCGAGGGGCGGCGAACTTCGAACGTGTTGACATTCGTTAGAGTATTTTAGTTCTTGCCATCTTTGAGGCAAGTATCGTATTTCAAACTTGTTAATATTTGAATTGTTGATCATGCATACGGTTTATTCATGTTGTTGAACATGAGGTTATTTTCGTTGAATTGTCATGATGTTCGTTATCTATTACTTGTATGTTCATGTTGATGGACATAGCTATTTTGCATATATGTATGCATACATTATGTTTGTGTATGTTGTGCGATCTATGCTGAGGGGGCTGGATCGGATGTCCACTTCGTGTTGGTCCGACGGGATCATCTTGGGATCTATGCTGAGGGCGCTGCATCATTGGACGGGTTTTCCACCTCATGTTGGTCCGACGGGATCATCTTGGGATCTAGGTTGAGGGCGCTGGATCGTTGGAACACCCATGTTATATTGATGGAATCATGTGGATTCGCATTGTTGGATTCCGGTAGCGGAAGTCCATGTGGTGTATTTTATTATGCATCGTTGTTGCATATTTGATTTGTGTATTATGATAATTGTACTAGCATCATTTTGCTAACCCCTCCGGGGGTGGACATTTGTTTTGATGTTCAGGTAGCCGAGGAGCGGGGAAACAACCACAGTACCGACATGATGACGAATGGGCTCAGTGATGTTAATTGTTGTTGCCTTGTCTTGCTGGTTCATTTTCAGTACTCGAGTATGCGTGTCTTATTAATATTTTGAGATGGTTGTAATATTGGACTCATTTAATCTGTTTGAACTCGATTTGTATTTCGAGCTTTAATGGTACTGTTGTATTATTTTTACATTTCTTCAAATTAGCCTTGTAAATTCTTATTTAAAGGGTTTACGGCACTGTAATTATTCCGAATATCTCGGGGTGTTACAGAATATGGTATCAGAGCTAAGATTCACGGATATCTTGGCAGTCGGGTTTAGTTGGGTCTGTTTACGTTATTTGATTTATGGGTCGTTTGTAACATCACTGCTCAGCCAGCATCGTCATGTGGACCGTTGTTGTAAGTCTCATAATCTCTTATACTACCGTTTTACTTAATTTCTGTTTTGTGAATATTGATGGACTTTATTTTAGAAAATTTTGTCCTGGATATTGAGTATTCGTGTTTACAGTATGTTGAGGGGAGGTCGTGGATGCGGACGCGGTCGTGGATGCAGACGCGGTCGTGGACGCGGATGTGGTAATGCTAGACAGGAGGATTCAGCGAATACCCCATAATTATCAGCTAGTCGAACTGACTCCCATTCTGGAGGAAAATAAGGGTCATCAAATGATAACGCAAATCCTAACATGTCGGGGGTGCTTCAGCAGGTGGTCGCTCAGATGACCCAGTTCGCTCAGATGGTTAACCGCATGCAGACCGCGATGGGCCAGCAGCGCAACGAGGATACTCGGGGAGACAAGTGGCTTACGGAGGTGGTCAAATTACACCCACCAAAATTTGACGGTTTAGCCGAGATGCCTACTTGGGATCACTGGCTGAAGGAGTTGGAAAATATATTTTCAGGGATCAACTGTCCCGATGACCGAAAGGTTCCTATTGCCCAATATTTTCTGACTGAGGAGGCTTTTGACTGGTGGGAAGCTGCTCGACCTGAGGATCATAATGCTGACTGGACGGAATTTGGATTAATGATGGAACCACAATATTGTCCTCGTCCCGTCAGAGAGGCTAGAGTCCGAGAGTTTTTCTCCCCACAGAGTTCGGAGGCATCTGTGACAGACATAATCAAGACTTTTAATCACCAGCTGACTTGTGTGCGACACTTGGTCAGAACCGAGGTGGAGAACATTTTCCATTTAGACATGCAGATGAAACCCGAGATTCAGCAATATATGTCCGGGTTTGAATGTACTACCTTGTGATAGTATCAGGACAAAGCATTGGCCTACGACATGAAAGAGGCAGCAGTGGAGAAATCGGCGGAGGCAAAGAAGCAGAAAGTGTCTGGCAACTTCACGGAGAACAAGAGGGTGGGCCCCGCAAGGGCCAATCTTCATTTCATTCATCCAGGAAACCTCCGTATCCTTCCTGAGGCGGAAAGAAGTTCCGGACAACATCAACAGTTTCGGACGCATCGAAGAAGTGTTATAACTGTGGTCGAGCAGGGCATGTTCAGCGTGATTGTTCCGCCCTTTCTGTGACTTGTTTTGAATGTGGGCAAGAAGGGCACCGTGCGAATTTCTGCGGAAATATGACTAGATCATTTGGTACTCGCACTCCAGCACTAGTCCCGAAAGAGACAAGTGTGAACCAGACACAGCAAAGTGGTTTTCAGCAGTAGAATGTTGGGAAAAGAGAGGCGTCCAGTGTTGGGTCCATTCCTCCATGTCTGTACGAGATGAGGAAGTCAGACTATCAGAACACTGTTGTTGCATCAGGTACGATCCAGATCCTTTTACAACCAGTTAGTGTCTTATTCGATTCAGGAGCTACGCATTCTTTCATATCATTGAATTGTGTTAATCGTTTGAAAATCTCGTGTTTATATGATTGTGAGCCTTATGTTGTGGGATTACCGAGCGGAGAGAGAATTGTGGGAACCCTAGAAACTAGAGATTTTCCAGTATCTATAGGAGGGAGAGATTGGCCATCAAATCTTATTATGGTCGACATCCATGGTGACGATTTAATTCTCGGAGATGATTGGATCGACCGCTATGGGGCTATTTTGAATTACCGAAGGAGAGTTATTTCTATCATTGCTGATGATGGAACTGATCATTTATTCAAAGGATGGAAACTGGGAAGCTCGGGAAAAGTGATCAAAGCTATGAAAGCAGAGAAATTAATGAAACAGGGTTGTCATGGATTGTGGTGTTACGCCATGAAGAAAGAAGGAGTAGAAATCTCATCTATTCCAGTTGTGAACGAGTTCTCAGATGTATTCCCTGGCAAACTACCTCGGTTACCTCCGCAGAGAGAAGTAGAGTTCAACATCGAATTAGAGCCTGGAGCCGCCCCTATTTCCAGAGCACCATACCGTATGGCGCCAACCGAGACGTATGAACTAAAGAAGCAGCTTGAGGAATTATTACAGAAGGGTTACATTTAACCTAGCGTTTCTCCTTGGGGATCACCCGTTCTCTTTGTCCGGAAGAAAGATGGATCCCTCCGATTGTGTATTGATTACAGGGAGCTAAACAAGGTGACGATCAAGAACAAGTATCCATTACCTCGGATCGACGACTTATTTGATCAACTATAGGGGGCAAGGGTATTCTCGAAGATCGACTTGAGATCAGGATACCATCAGTTGAGAATTAAGGAATCGGATATACCGAAATCTGCTTTCAGATCCCGGTACGGACACTATGAATTTTTGGTGATGCTATTCGGACTTACTAACGCTCCTGCAGTATTTATGCAATTGATAAATCGGGTATTCCTAGAGTACTTGGATAAATTCGTGGTCGTTTTCATCGATGACATCTTGATCTATTCGAAGGACCCAGAAGAGCATGCAGAGCATTTGCATATCATTTTGAGTATTTTGAGGAATGAACAGCTCAATGCGAAACTTTCTAAATGCGAGCTATGGCTTAAGGAAGTAACCTTCCTTGGGCATGTGATATCAGCTGACGGAGTTCAGGTGGAACCGAAGAAAGTCGAATCAATCTTGGAATGGGAATCTCCTAACAACGTGAAAGAAGTCCAAAGTTTCTTAGGACTTGCTGGATATTATCGCCGTTCTGTAGAAGGATTTTCCAAAATTGCTCGTCCGCTTACTCAGCTGTTGCAGAAGACTCAAAAATTCGTGTGGAATGAGAAATGTCAGGCTAGCTTTGATGAACTTAAGAGAAGACTGATGACAGCACCTATACTAGCATTACCAGATGGAACCGACGGATTCATGGTAGACAGCGACGCTTCAAATCAGGGTCTGGGATGTGTATTGATGCAAAAGGATAGGGTGATTGCCTATGCCTCTCGACAGTTGAAACCATACGAAGTTAATTACCCGACTTATGATTTGGTGTTAGCAGCTGTGGTCTTTGCTTTGAAAATTTGGCGACATTATTTATACGGCACTCATTGTCATATCTTTATAGATCATAAGAGCCTCAAGTATATTTTCAGTAAGAAGGAATTAAATATGAGGTAGAGAAGGTGGCTGGAATTGATCAAGGTTTACGATCTGGAAATCCTCTATCATCCAGGCAAAGCAAACATGGTAGCTGATGCACTGAGCCGCAAACCTATTTCTCTTCGAGTGTTGGAAGTGCTTACGTCCCAAACCAGCATTCAACGAGAACTGATTCGTGAAGGAATCGAAGTATGGTCACAGGGAGTCCAAGGGCAACTGTGTGTGATGGAACTAACTTCGTCGTTGGTCGAAGAAATCAAATCTAAGCAGTTGTATGATTCTCTGATTCTTCGATTACGCGACGAAGTAAAGAAAGGGAAGGCCCCAGGATTCATGATACAAGATGATGGAGTTCTGAGATTTCAGAGTCGACTTTGCGTTCCCGATGATGATGTTTTGAGACAGACAATTCTGAAGGAAACTCACAGCGCGCCTTATTCTATTCACCCGGGTACCAGTAAGATGTATAAGGATCTAAAACAAAATTTCTGGTGGGGAAATATGAAGAAAGACGTAGCAGAATATGTTTCGAAGTGTTTAACTTGTCAACAGGTTAAGATTGAACATCAGCGACCTGCCGAAATGCTGAAGCCACTTCCGATCCCTGAGTGGAAGTGGGAGGATATATCGATGGATTTCATCACCAATATGCCAAGGACCAAGATGGGAATGAACATGATTTGGGTTATAGTTGATCGACTGATCAAGTCGGCTCATTTCTTAGGAATTAGAGACACTTGGGGACCCGAGAAGTTAGCACGAGAGTTTATTACGGAAATAGTCCGATTGCATGGTACATCGAAGACCATTATTTCAGATCGAGATGGTCGCTTCGTGTCGCATTTTTGGAAGGCAGTTCATAAGGCCTTGGGAACCGAGTTGAACTTTAACACGGCCTATCATCCTCAGACGGACGGTCAGTCCGAAAGGACTATACATACAGTAGAGGATATGCTAAGAGCTTGCGCCTTAGATTGGTCAACCGATTGGGAGGTTCATTTGCCGTTAATTGAATTTACCTACAACAATAGTTGGCATGCTTCCATTAAGATGGCATTGTTTGAAGCATTGTACGAGAGAAGATGTAGATCACCCCTGTGTTGGGATGATTCTTCTGATTTGATTGGGACGGAACCAGAGTTAATAGTTCAGACTCAAGAGAAGGTAGCTCTGATTCGTGAAAGACTGTTAACTGCCCAGAGTCGACAGAAGTCTTATGCAGATGTGCATCGTCGCCCGTTGGAGTTTGGGATTGGGGACCATATACTATTGAAGGTTTCTCCTACTCGGGGAATTTTCCGTTTTGGGAGGAAAGGAAAGCTGAGTCCGAGATATATCGGATCATTTGAAATCCTCGAAAGAGTTAGGGAGTTGGCGTACAGGCTAGCCTTACCACCTGTAATATCCGGTCGAAAGTCATGTCATTTCAAACCTTTCATATTCTTCGGATCGTGATTTGTTGAGCGAACCCTTGTAATCATTGCTTGGAACCACCGTTTTGGGGTTCCCGTATTTCTATTTCGTGTTATTGTTGTCCAGACATTGAATCATATTGCTTTTATTCTCTTTCCGGGTCAATTTTCATCATTTTAGGACCCGAAGGGGGTGTGAGCCGCGGCACAAGGAGTGTGCGCCGCGGCACACACATTTCCTATATTTGGCCAAGCAGGCTGTACCCGGTGCCGCGGCACACATGAGCTGAGCCGCGGCACACTGCTGAGTCATTGCCGCGGCACACCTACTCGAGCCGCGGCACCTGGTGTTGCATCCCGGCCAAAACCGCTGTACCGGTGCGCGGCACACAGTGAGCCGCGGCACACTTCCGAAACACGGGAACAATTTTAGGCCTGTGCCGCGGCACACCTGGGCTGAGCCGCGGCACACAATGCGGTCAACTGCATAATTCGGCTTTTTAAGCGAGATTTCAGCCATTCTTTCTCCATTTCTTCTTCCATCGCGAGAGAGAGTGTTGAGGGAGGAGTTCTTTTCATATCTATCACTTGTGGGTTGAAGATTTACCACTTTCACTCGGTTGGGAAGCCCGGATAATCGATCTATCGCGTATTCCTTGGATCATAGCGCTCGAATATTCAAGAGGTAATTCCTTCGACATCTTGACTTCTCGATTTCGTGTGGGTTTTGACGTTTTGGATGATAAAATCAGGGTGTATGATGTGATTTATGCGTGATTATGGACATGTTTGAGTATTCATCGGATTATTGAAAGATTATTCAAGAACACTTTGAATTTTGTGTTGGATTTTGGGGGTTTTCGTAGATTCGTCCGTTTTGTCCGATTGAAGCTTGAGAACCTTGAGATTTTTGATATATCTTTACCATATGAGTGTTTTCTTCCGATTTTACGGGTTGGATTGTGCCGTTTTCGGACTTGTGGGAGTTTGGGCGATTTCCCAACCTTTAGTTATCCACCCGTATATTTTTCTGGAATCGTAGACGAGTTTCGGGAGTCTCTTCGTATATTTTGAGTATGGATAATTAATTGTAATATTCCTTGCGAATCGTTTAGGTGCCGGAAGCGCGTTCTCGGACATACCGAACTCATACCTTTCCTCCGTTCGATTTCTCGATGTCTCAAAGGCAAGTATACATTTATGATTGTACGTTCTCGACTTTGAAAGTATGAAATATTGATGATATGATTATTTCTAGCCACTCCGGGACGGGCCTATGGTCCTCTGAGGGTTTCGTAGCCTCTGGTGCGATTCCATGGTTGATATGAACGAACCGTTTCTACGGCATTCATATGAAATAATGTTGGCATGTAATGAACGAACCGTTTTGACGGCATTCCTACATGTAACGGCGTATGATATGAACGAACCGTTTTTACGGCATTCACATACGTCTTGAGATTTTAGTTATTCCGGAATACTAGTCTTAAATTGATGAATTGACGGATATTGATGAATTGACGGATTACATTTACTTTATTGTCGAGGAGTATTACCTTTCATATTGTTATACTTGCACTAGCTATTCGACGGCTAACCCCTTTTACGGGGGAAATACGTTTCATGTATTTCAGGTTCCAGGAGGTCGGACAGGCAGGTATCGGGTCGGCACGAGGATGGTGGGCAAGTGTGATACTGTGTTTCTCTTCCAGTTATGTTTGGAGTTCCGGTTCAGTGTTGTTGTACTGGATTGTCTTTTGAATACTCGAGTATTGTTTTCCTTTTTCCTTGATGTTCCGGCCTGTGTTTGCCGAAGTATTGAATTGAGTTGTGATGTCTGTGAATACATTGGTTATATTTCGAATACCTTTGTATCGTTTTCGTTCCATTGTGTGTAGACCTTATCGGTCAAAATTTATGATTACGCGTATATATAGCCTTGTGGGTCCCACGGCGGGGCTTACGGCGCTGTAATATCCCTGAATAACTTGGGGGTGTTACAGAATATGGTATCAGAGCTTAGGTCTATGGATACCTAGTCAGACGGACTTTTGGTACGATCGAGTCGTAAAATGTCCACAGATCACTACTCGCCATCATCACAAGGCGACCGTACTTGTAAGACCTCTCACTCTTCCGGTGTTTCCTTATTCGCTTTTGCTTCTTTTTATCGGTATTCTTGAGAATCGACACTTTGTTGATGCGTGATTGAATTGTGCTTACGTGACTTGTGTGTTCTTCAAGATGTCACCGGTAGGGGCCGTGGCCGTGGTCGTGGCCGTGGGCGAGGAAGAGACGTGGCGCGGCCGTTTCCATCAGTTCGGTTGCGGGGTCGACCAACCCCAGTTTGTCGAACTCGGTGCATCCCGATACCGAGAGTCAGCACGACCAGTCAAATGGTCAGGGGAACAACGCAGACGTTGGAATGGCAAATGCACTTCAACAATTGGCTACTCAGATGACTATATTGGCCCAAACTGTTCAGCTGAATAACCCGAACCCAAACACGGATGCCCTGCTTCAGAACGTAATCCGTATGCACCCTCCACAGTTTGGCGGTGCCACGGACCCGTTAGGCTGGGAGGATTGGCTAGCAGAGTTGGAGAAGATTTTCGAGGCAGTTGATTGCCCCGAGGTGAGGAAAGTACCGATTGCTCAGTATTTCCTCACTAAGGAGGCCGCTACTTGGTGGAAGGTCATCAAGCCACAGGATCGTATTGCTCATGGGATGAATTTAAGGAGCTCTTGGAGGCCGAGTTTTGTCCTTGGCCGGTACGAGAAAGCCGAATCCGAGCCTTCTTCGAGGCTAAACCACAAGATATTCCCGTTTCGCAGGCAATCGTGGAGTATAACCAACAATTAATCCATGTGAAGGATCAAGTACGTAGCGAGCGTGATAAGATCCGTTATTTTGATATGCGGATGAATTTGGACTTGCGGCGGTACATGGCCGGATTTGCTTGTACCACACTGAAAGAGTATCAGGACAGAGCTTTAGCCCATGATATGTTGAGCCCCGACAATGATACCGTTGAAGAACCGAAGAAGCAGAAAGTCGGGGGAAATTTTTCTGGCTCTAAGGGTGGCAACTTTCAGAAGTCACAGACGACTAACCGTTTTGCCGGACAGTCGTCACGTTCTAATAAAGGGAAGAGGAGTTACCGTCCCACTTCGGGTACCTCAAATCGCGCGGTGACTTGCTATAATTGTGGCCGTTCAGGCCACGTTAATTTGGAATGCCACTTTCCACCATTGAAGTGTCACACGTGCGGACAGATGGGACATAGAGCGACTTTTTGTTCCGAGCCGAATCGGACTTTAGACACTCGGGCTTCTGCCCCAGCTGGTCAACCTCAGCAGAATTTTGGCAGGGGCCGAGGACGGGGTCAGAACGCTGGAGGGGGGAACTCTAGCGTCGGTTCGGTGCAACCACGGGTTTATGAGATGCGTCGAACAGACGAACCCGATGCGGCGGTGGCTACAGGTACCATCCATATTCTATCCTATCCAGTCAGTGTACTTTTTGATTCGGGTGCTACACATTCCTTTATTTCTTTGGAGTGTGTACGCCGTTTGAATATAACTTGTTTAACTGCTTGCGATCCCTTTATCGTGAGACTGCCTAGCGGGGATAGGATTGTGGGGAATCAGGAGATTAGAGAATTTCCGGTGGTTATATCCGGTATGGAATGGTTATCAAATTTAATTGTAGTTGATATGGAAGGCGAGGACGTAATCCTCGGCGATGATTGGCTTAATAATCATCAGGCGATTATGAATTACCGTACCAAAGTTATCACTATGATGACTAAGGACGGATCTGAGTACTCATTTTTGGGACGTAAGTTGGGCCAATCCAAGTTACTTATCAGTTCCATGAAGGCCGTAAAACTTTTGAATAAAGGTTGTACGGGCTATTGGTGTTATGCGTTGAAAATGGAAGGAATTGAAGTCGATTTCTCTTCAATTCCGGTTGTTAATGAGTATCCCGATGTTTTTCCGGACGATCTTCCGGGATTACCACCAGATCGAGAGATAGAATTTACCGTAGACTTAGAGCCAGACGCGGCTCCGATTTCTAAAGCACCTTACCGGATGGCACCTTCCGAAATGCAAGAATTGAAGAATCAGTTGGGAGAACTTCTGGAAAGAGGGTACATCAGACCGAGCGCTTCGCCTTGGGGCGCGCTTGTTCTTTTCGTGAGGAAGAAAGATGGTTCACTACGTTTATGCATCGACTACCGCGAGCTGAACAAAGTAACCATCAAGAACAAGTACCCTCTGCCGCGTATAGATGATTTATTTGATCAGTTGCAAGGAGCTGCGGTTTTCTCGAAGATTGACTTAAGATCGGGGTATTATCAACTCAGGGTGAGGGAGTCCGACGTTCCGAAGACGGCGTTCCGGACGAGATATGGGCATTATGAATTTGTAGTTATGCCTTTTGGGTTGACGAATGCGCCGGCAGTATTCATGCAGTTAATGAATAAAATATTCATTGAGTACCTCGACAGGTGTGTAGTCGTCTTTATTGACGACATCTTGATCTATTCTCGAGATAAGGAGGAACATGCCCGGCACTTGCATTTGGTCTTAGACATTTTGAGAACCGAGCACCTCTATGCAAAGTTCTCGAAATGTGAGTTTTGGTTGGAAGAAGTTATGTTTCTCGGCCATGTGATTTCGGCCGAAGGGGTTCGTGTAGACCAAGAAGATCGAGGCGGCTAAGTTGGGCACCGCCTAAAAATGTTAAAGAGGTTCGTAGCTTTTTGGGCCTTGCTGGGTATTACCGTCGGTTCGTCGAGGGGTTCTCGAAACTCGCTCGACCGCTTACAAAATTACTCCAGAAGACCGAAAAGCTTATCTGGACGGATGAGAGACAACAGAGCTTCGATGAACTGAAGAGACGATTGACTTCAGCGCCGATTTTAACTTTACCGCATGGTAGCGAGGGTTTTGCGCTTTATAGTGACGCTTGAGTCAAGGCACGGCCGTGTGCTTATGCAGCATGATAAGACGATAGCTTTTGTGTCTCGACAATTAAAACCTTATGAGATGAATTATCCTACTCACGATTTAGAGTTGGCCGCAATTGTCTTCGCACTCAAGATTTGGCGGCATTATTTGTACGGTTCACCGTGTCGGATTTATACCGATCACAAGAGCACGAAATATATTTTCGTGAAGGAGCTAAATATGAGGCAAGAGACGTTGGTTAGAATTGATAAAGGATTATGATTTGGAGATTCTTTACCACCGGAAAAGCCAACGTCGTTGCGGATGCTTTGAGCCGCAAATCGGCATCTCTTCAAATGCTTGAGGTTCTTACGTCTCGCATTTAAGATTCGTCAGATTTAATTGAACAAGGGATCGAAGTGTGGCTTCGAGTACAGGGACAGTTGTGTACTCGAAATTGCTTCGTCCTTGGTTGATGATATCAAAGGGAAACAGTGGAGTGACCCGATGATTTCTCAATCGAAGGAAGATGTGATTAAAGGAAAAGCTCTGGCTTTATGGTACACGAGGATAGTATTTTGAGATTTCGTATGTGCTTTGCGTTCGAATGATTTGGAATTGAGACAGAGGATTCTCCGAGAAGCTCATGCTACGCCTTACTCAATCCACCCCGGGACGAGTAAGATGTACAAAGATTTGAAGCGAAATTTTTGGTGGAATAACATGAAGAAGGATGTTACGGAGTTCGTATTACGGTGCTTGACGTGTCAACAAGTCAAGATCGAACATCAACGACATCTGGGGTTGTTGAAACCACTCCCCATTCCCGAGTGGAAATGGGAAGATATCTCAATGGATTTTATCATCGGCATGCCGAGAACTCGGCCGGAATGAATATGATTTGGGTAATTGTCGATCGGTTGACCAAGTCGCACATTTCTTGGGTATTAAGGATACTTGGGGACCGGATAGATCGGCTCGAACCTTTATTGCCGAGATCGTGAGGTTACACGGTACCCCCAAGACCATTGTTTCGATCGAGACGGCCGTTCAGTATCGCATTTTGGCAGCCGTTCATCGTGCCTGCACCGAAGTTGAGATTGAGCACTTCCTTTCATCCTCGGACGGTCGATGAGAGAGGACGATTCGACGTTGGAGGATATGTTGCGGGCTTGTGCCTTAGACTGGAGTAATGATTGGGAGCTTCACTTGCCGTTGATCGAGTTTGCTTACAATAATAGTTGGCATGCGTCGATCAAAATGGCACCCTTCGAGGCTCTCTATGGTAGGCGATGTAGGTCGCCATTATGTTGGGACGAGGCTTCTGAGCTAGTTGGGACGGAACCAGATATGTTGTTGGAGACCAAGGAAAAGATTTCTATTATCCGAGATCGACATCGATCGCCCGCAGTCGCTGAAATCTTACGCCGATGCTCGCCGTCGACCCTTGGAGTTTGAAGTGGGGATCATGTCTTGCTCAAAGTATCACCGACTGCAGGAGTTTTCCGGTAAAAGGGAAAACTCAGCCCAAGGTATATCGGACCTTTTGAGATTTTGGACAGAGTTGGAGACTTAGCTTATCGCTTGGCATTACCCCCTGCTTTGAGTCACGTCCATAGTGTTTTTCATGTGTCCCAGTTGAGGAAGTACGTACCGGATCCGAGCCACATTATCGACTACAGTGAGATTAATGTAGCCAAGGATATTACCTTTAGGAGAGACCCGTGAAGATCCTTGAGCATCGCGAGAAACAGCTTCGGCATAAGACCATTCCACTGGTTAAAGTACAATGGTCGAGGCATGGAGTCGAAGAGGCGACTTGGGAGACGGAAGAGAAGATGCGGGTGGAATACCCCGAACTATTTGTTTCTTAAGTTTCGGGACGAAACTTCTTTCTAGAGGGGGAGAATGTAATATCCGGTCGAAAGTCATGTCATTTCAAACCTTTCATATTCTTCGGATCGTGATTTGTTGAGCGAACCCTTGTAATCATTGCTTGGAACCACCGTTTTGGGGTTCCCGTATTTCTATTTCGTGTTATTGTTGTCAGGACATTGAATCATATTGCTTTTATTCTCTTCCGGTCAATTTTCATCATTTTAGGACCCGAAGGTGTGAGCCGCAGACAAGGAGTGTGCGCGCGGCACACACATTTCCTATATTTGGCCAAGCAGGTACCGTGCCGCGGCACACATGAGCCGAGCCGCGGCACACTGCTGAGTCATTGCCGCGCACACCTACTCGAGCCGCGACACCGGTGTTGCATCCCACCAAAACCGCCAGACTGCGGTGCCGCGGCACACTGAGCCGAGCCGCGGCACACTTCCGAAACACAGGGAACAATTTTAGGCTCGTGCCGCGGCACACTGGCCGAGCCGGCACACAATGCGGTCAATTGCATAATTCGGCTTTTTAAGCGAGATTTCACCATTCTTTCTCCATTTCTTCTTCAATCGCGAGAGAGAGTGTTGAGGAGGAGTTCTTTTCATATCTATCACTTGTGGGTTTAAGATTTACCACTTTCACTCGGTTGGGAAGCCCGGATAATCGATCTATCGCGTATTCCTTGGATCATAGCGCTCGAATATTCAAGAGGTAATTCCTTCGACATCTTGACTTCGATTTCGTGTGGGTTTTGACGTTTTGGATGATAAAATCGGTGTATGATGTGATTTATGCGTGATTATGGACATGTTTGAGTATTCATCGGATTATTGAAAGATTATTCAAGAACACTTTGAATTTTGTGTTGGATTTTGGGGTTTTCGTAGATTCGTCCGTTTTGTCCGATTGAAGCTTGAGAACCTTGAGATTTTGATATATCTTTACCATATGAGTGTTTTCTTCCGATTTTACGGGTTGGATTGTGCCGTTCGGACTTGTGGGAGTTTGGGCGATTTCCCAACCTTTAGTTATCCACCCGTATATTTTCCGGAATCGTAGACGAGTTTCGGGAGTCTCTTCGTATATTTTGAGTATGGATAATTAATTGTAATATTCCTTGCGAATCGTTTAGGTGCCAAGCGTTCTCGGACATACCGAACTCATATCTTTCCTCCGTCGATTTCTCGATGTCTCAAAGGCAAGTATACATTTATGATTATACGTTCGACTTTGAAAGTATGAAATATTGATGATATGATTATTTCTAGCCACTCCGGGACGGGCCTATGGTCCTCCGAGGGTTTCGTAGCCTGCAGTGCGATTCCATGGTTGATATGAACGAACCGTTTCTACGGCATTCATATGAAATAATGTTGGCATGTAATGAACGAACCGCTTTGACGGCATTCCTACATGTAACGGCGTATGATATGAACGAACCGCTTTTACGGCATTCACATACGTCTTGAGATTTTAGTTATTAGGAATACTAGTCTTAAATTGATGAATTGACGGATATTGATGAATTGACGGATTACATTTACTTTATTGTCGAGGAGTATTACCTTTCATATTGTTATACTTGCACTAGCTATTCGACGGCTAACCCCTTTTACGGGGGAAATACGTTTCATGTATTTC
The DNA here is from genome assembly GCA_033398695.1 of Orobanche coerulescens. Taxonomy (NCBI): domain Eukaryota; kingdom Viridiplantae; phylum Streptophyta; class Magnoliopsida; order Lamiales; family Orobanchaceae; genus Orobanche; species Orobanche coerulescens. The sequence goes on along the minus strand of CM065805.1, from coordinate 167,006,180 downwards.
AGGTTCCAGGAGGTCGGACAGGCAGGTATCGGGTCGGCACGAGGATGGTGGGCAAGTGTGATACTGTGTTTCTCTTCCAGTTATGTTTGGAGTTCCGGTTCAGTGTTGTTGTACTGGATTGTCTTTTGAATACTCGAGTATTGTTTTCCTTTTTCCTTGATGTTCCGGCCTGTGTTTACCGAAGTATTGAATTGAGTTGTGATGTCTGTGAATACATTGGTTATATTTCGAATACCTTTGTATCGTTTTCGTTCCATTGTGTGTAGACCTTATCGGTCAAAATTTATGATTACGCGTATATATAGCCTTGTGGGTCCCACGGCGGGGCTTACGGCGCTGTAATATCCCTGAATAACTTGGGGGTGTTACACCACCATCACTGAGTTATGTTCATAATGTATTCTACGTATCCCAATTGCGGAAATATGTACCGGATCCCAGTTATATCACCGATTTTGGCGAGATTGAAGTGGCTAATGATGGCTCGTTCGAAGAAAAGCCAATCAAGATACTCGAGAGTCGAGTCAAGCAGTTGAGGAATAAACCGATCTCCTTGGTTAAAGTTCAGTGGTCTCGACATGGAGTGGAAGAAGAAACTTGGGAGACGGAAGATAGTATGAAGTCGAGATACTCGGAATTGTTTTCGCTTTAAGTTTCGGGCCGAAACTTCTTTTTAAAGGGGTAGTATGTAATGCCCGGATAATTAATGTGTATTTATCCTGTATTCGATCTTGTAAGATTCGACCTTGTGACATATTAATCGATGATCAGTTTCTCGTATTCGTATCCCTACATTTTTGTATTCTTTTCCATGCATGCATGCATAATTCTGCACGTCTTAACGTATGCTAAAGGATGATCATAGCGTACGCTACGACTGTAGTATAACGTACGTTACAAGTGTAGTTTAACGTACGTAAGCATAGTCAACTCGGAATCAGACAAGGGTCGGCGTGTAGGGCCTGACGAAGATGCAAGGAGATCACTCGCATGAACCTAGACGGCTTTCTAGCTATGTAAGTCAACGGACTTAACGTACGCTAAGGGTGATTTTTAACGTACGCTAAGGTCCTAAATGTTACGTACGTAAGGCTTGTATTATAATGTACGTAAGTCAATACCAGAAACAGTCCAGTGAGCTCTGGCCAGATGTTAACGTACGCTAATGTTCGAGTATAGCATACACTAATACGGTTACGTATGTAGTGGACTTCTGGTAACGTACGTAATGGCTTATAATTTTATTTATAGAACTCGACCCCCACTTCATTTCTAACTTCTACCTTGGCCGATTTTCATACTGTGAAGATTATCCCTCACCTTATATCCCTCATATCATCATATAAACCCGATTTTGAGAAGCTTAGACCTTGTGGATTGGAGATAAAGCTTCCGGTGAAGAGTTTTTTCAAGATTTTCATTGTTCTTCCATTTGTGAGGTATGTTAACTCTACACCGAGATGTAGACTATGTTCTTAGTTATATTATGAACTTTTCCCAGAGATTATTGAGTTTATCATGTCGTAATGAATCCAACACCATGTTTAGGAGGATTATTTTGGTTGAATTAAGGTTTCCAAGGTTTATAGTTGAGCCATAATCTTTATCAATCTCAAGGATGGAATTTTCTGAGATAAACACACCTTGCTGATGCTTTCGTAACACTCTTTTATGAACAAAGTGTTGAGGATTACCCCTGTGATAGAAAAAGTTGTAGAGATGAACGTAAAGTGTGTTCAATTATGATTCTTGCCTTGGATGAACTCATTGTTAGTCTTCTTGGATGATTAGAACCATGAAAGGGTATTTGGAACAATCATTTTGAATGAAGAAGTAGATAAGAAGAATTACCCGCGGAAGAACTAGAATCATAGAGTTGAATTAACCTAGAACTAGATTGAACGTGATTATCTCGTTATTTATCATTGTAGCAATCGGACCAAGCATTCGAGTTAATAATCGAAATTAGAGTATGGAACATGGGTTATAATGATATGATGAATGTCTTGGGAATTGTAGACACCGACTTTGTGTTCCGTTACGATCTCTTGAATTCGCATGCCTTTTTCCAAACTTAGTACTCGTCGGAAAAAAAATAGGACCGAGAACCGATTGTCCGTTATTGATAACTCGATTATAACTTAAGGCATTCGGTACTCGTGCATTAGTTCGGGAGGTTTATTGAATTTCTTTTTATTCCCTTGTACAAGATGATCGATCGAGGGGCGGCGAACTTCGGACGTGTTGACATTCGTTGGAGTATTTTAGTTCTTGCCATCTTTGAGGCAAGTATCGTATTTGAAACTTGTTAATATTTGAATTGTTGATCATGCATACGTTTTATTCATGTTGTTGAACATGAGGTTATTTTCGTTGAATTTTCATGATGTTCGTTATCGATTACTTGTATGTTCATGTTGATGGACATAGCTATTTTGCATATATGTATGCATACGTTGTGTTTGTGTATGTTGTGCGATCTATGCTGAGGGCGCTGGATCGGATGTCCACCTCGTATTGGTCCGACTGGATCATCTTGGGATCTATGCTGAGGGCGCTGGATCATTGGACGGGTTTTCCACCTCGTGTTGGTCCGACGGGATCATCTTGGGATCTATGCTGAGGGCGCTGGATCGTTGGAACACCCATGTTATATTGATGGAATCATGTGGATTCGCATTGTTGGATTCCGGTAGCGGAAGTTCGTGTGGTGTATTTTATTATGCATCGTTATTGCATATTCGATTTGTGTATTATGATACTTGTACTAGCATCATTTTGTTAACCCCTCTGGGGGTGGACATTTATTTTGATGTTCAGGTAGCCAAGGAGCGGGGAAACAGCCACAGTACCGACATGACGACGAAGGGGCTCAGTGATGTTAATTGTTGTTGTCTTGTCTTTCTGGTTCATTTTCAGTACTCGAGTACGCGTGTCTTATTAATATTTTGAGATGGTTGTAATATTGGACTCATTTAATCTGTTTGAACTGGATTTGTATTTCGAACTTTAATGGTACTGTTGTATTATTTTTACATTTTTTCAAATTAGCCTTGTAAATTCTTATTTAAAATGTTTACGGCGCTGTAATTATTCTGAATATCTCGGGGTGTTACAAGCACGTGCTATAGGCGAGTTTAGCGTGCGCTAGAAAGGTCACATTAGCGTGCGCTAACTCCTCAGTTTGAGCAATGCAACTGTGAAGCTCGATCAGTTCGAACACGTTCCAAAAGATGCAAAACTCAATGGTTATAACTAGACAACGAAGGGCTTGTGAAGAATACCAACACACAAGCTCAAACGCTAAGCAAACACATAATTCCAACCATCCGATAGAGTGGAAAAACAATTCTAATAACAAGGCCCAAAACTATGGGAAAATTACAAATCGGCCCAAACTCCCGAAAATTCACGATTCGAGGTCGGATAATAATCTCCGAACCCATAACAGGTCTAAATATATTAAATGAACTTGTAGAAACAATCAGTTTCGAACAAGATTTACGAGAATCGACCCTAAACGCGGAAAAGTTACATTAACAAGCATAATCTCCTAAAACAACTCTGAAACTCGTTCAAATGGCCAAGAATGCAGAACAAAATAGATTCAAAATACCAAAATAATTACAAGCGAGTCTTCCAAAATATAAATACACCAAAAATAAAAATTACTAATAATAGAAAGTGCGGATATTACACAATTGACCCAATAGGAAGACACTCTAGATCATTTCCTTTGATTTTGTTAGGACTTTAAATATAGGTGTATAGCTTTTAATCTACAAATCAGATTGAATCCAAATTTATGGAAATAAATCATATTTAATCCACTTAAAATGTCATTTATAACTGAAACTACATATTTTATTATTTTGAATTTGATATGAAGGTACCATTGACTAGAATAAATAGTACCTTAAATTTGAATAACAATTCCTTGAGGGTAAACAAAAACTGATTCTTATAGTTAGGGAATTTATAAATCATCCCTGCATTCTAACATAAGACATGCCTTTTGTCCACGAACTTAAAAAAATCGACTTTGTTTCTAGTTAGGCAAAATTTTGATGTGATTTTTGCAAATTTTAGTAGTTTTAATGCTCAGTATAATCATATCTCCAAAGAAATCTATCTCAACTATTTGTTTAACAATGTGGTGAGCATCTAAGACGTCGAATGAAAATAATAGTAGTTCTGTTATTATTACAAAACATATAATATTTTATGCAATAATGATGTTAGATAAATGACGGGACATACAGTTTGTGGTTATTACTTTATCTAGTTTGCCGATATTTCTGTGTGTTATAATTTATAAAATTCATAATTTTTCCTTCTTTAGGTTGCTGATATTTTAATTGTTGTTCTCTATCCGCATCGTATGGAGGTATTTAAAACTTACAAAACATATTAGACTCCAAAAGCTTCCGAGCAATTAAGAAATTAATGAACTTCGAGACTTTTCTAAGTGATCTTGATTCTTAGGATAGATAAGTCAGAGGGACAAACAGTTGTGAGGTTGCTACTGAATACCCAAAGATATATTGTTGTGTTGTCATTCCACATATCTGGTTAAGTCTATTATGAATAATGTTGGGATTCGGGCCGAAATTAAATACACAGTGAAAGATAAAGTCGCACAAAATGTGCTCATCCGAACTCCGACTGATGATCAATCAAGCATCGTATAAATGAATAATAGTAAAAGTGCAGGAACAGAATTCGTATCAAGCGTCGGATAGTTGAACGAAAGAACCTTCTCCTTCACTTGCCTATGATGGTCGATGGCTATAAGCTAATGGAGAAAGAGTTTTCTTCTCTTCTTTTTCTAACTCTAAGTGTAAAGAATAATGTGTGTTGGTCTTGAAAATTATTTCACAAGTGTAAGACATCTCGTCTCTTCACTTTCTCTTATCGTATCATCAAATGAGATAAGAGAATATTTGCTAATAAAGTCTCTTGTGCTCTCCCTAAATTAAATAGATTTATCACCATGATAAGTCTTTTATCATGTCATATGGTGGAACTTCATCACATGTGTAAATAAATACGGTGAAGGTAAAATATCTTGAAAAGGGAGATGGAGAGGGGCGGCCCAAAAGGGAGGAAGACTAAGTGGGGGCAGGCGATTTTAAAGCAGATTCCTCGTTCAATAATAATTAACAATATAAAATAAGCTGTGTGTCTAGTCTGATAAATCCACATTGGTCAGTTTAAATGTATTTATATAATTAACTAATCAGATTAATTAAGTACATCAAATACTATTTCTCTTAAATTAATAATTCAGTAATATATTTAATTCACTAGACCGCATTAATTTATCCAATAAACTAAATTAGACATTTAATTTTCAATATTCATGAATAGAGAATAAGCTCAATTTAATTTGTCTCCAATCCTATTTGCACGACTCTGTATGTTCGGCTCAGTGACCAACGCGAGGAATCCAAGAGTGTGAATAACACCTAGTTTGTTCCCGTTAACTCACATTGTAACCCAACTAAGAACGAATAATATGGATCATTCTAAAATCTTTCTCATTATGAATATGTATATGTAGAAGCCTTCAATCTGATATCCCGATAACGTATTAGGGTTACAGTAAAGTCATACATTATTATAACTTGATACTATATATGTGTTAGTGCAAAATCGAGATCACCGAACTCTCATATATCAAATACAATTAGCTCTATATGATTTGGCCAAAGGCTTATGATTTATTTGCCACTAACTACATAGGACATTCACTTGTTAACTTATAGGAGAAAGAATCATATCTTGGTATTCAGTAGAGATTGCTACTAGCCCATCAAGTTGCACTTTGAGGTTGACCCCACCAGCCAGTGATTGGATCGAACTACTCTAGCGACTAGCTTAACGTCACAAGCATATTTCCTACTGAATTCTCAAGTCAAAGGTTCACGTATACCTATCACAATCCTTCAATTCAGTCATTGACTATCCCATAGTATAATCCATATGACTGAATCGAGGTGAGTCGTATCTGAGTATACTAATCCCAATAGCTTATCTATAACGTGTGCTCCCACTAACCTTTAGTGAAGACAAGCACTCTTGATGTAAAAGTACACATTATACAAGTCTTCGTCTAAATTTAGTGCATAGTTAAGTTTTATCGACTTGCGAAATATTTAAGCATTTGAGCCTTAGATAGTTCCAACGCCAAACTTGTTATCTCATAAGGGTTGGAATGTTCGCTCTCAGATGCAAGGACTAATATTCTATATACCAAATCATGAAGTCAACGACATATGATAATATAAAAATAATAAATGCCTTATTGTATGGATTAGATGTTCATAATTACAATACAATGCTCTCACTCTTGTAACACCCCGAAAAATATTCAGGATATTATAGAGCGGTAGACCCTTGTCGCAAGGATTTACCAAGCTAAATATAGTACAACACAATATACAACTGACTGACAAGATCAAACAATACAAAGACAATAACCAAATACAACAAACAAATAAAAATGCATGTGTACCCTTGGTACACAGTCATTTAAGTAGAACGACATACCCTTGCAAGGGTTAATACATGACAAAGAACAAATTACAACTCAAGACAAGAAAGACAAAACTCTTACTCTTGTGATTAACATTGCCACATTTCATCGTCTTTCATGCCGATCATGTGACTGCTCCCTCCAACTGTAAATATATGGCATGCATAAAAGGTATCCACTCCTTATTAGGGGTTAGCGCTGGGGATATAACTCAAGTACAAGTATTTGAGTTATACAAACCACATTACATATATACACAAGCATATCACATCACAATCACATTGAATAAATCAATTCTTGCAATAATCTTCCAAATTACCGAGTTATATTCACTTCAATGAAAACAAGCATATCACGTCATAATAATATTAAAAAAAAATCAATTCTTCAAATAATCTTCCGAAATACCGAGTTATATCCACTTTAATAAAACGTTTCAAAACCTTTGTATTCTTATATATCTTTTAAGTAATATTTTGATAACACCTCTGAAATCTTAGGTAGTTTTACCAAAATTATAAATCATATATCATATACATAATACTTTATTCTGTTATCATTCTAGTCAAGTACAAAAATTCTATAAATAATGTATCTCAACGTCGAGAAAAAAATATTGTGATATACAGAATATATCACAATTAATCGTCAATAAAGTCTCTTGAAGCAATCCTCGCAACAAGGCCCTTTATCCGAGTCTCAATGAGTCCCGCCGAACTATCCCCGGATGAGAATATCACGCCCTGACCTGTCTTCAAAGTTCCGGTCTTCGGAGTTCCCATCGAACCTTCCCCGAGTGGACATCTCACATCACACAAAAATATCACATTTCACAAATTCAAATGTACTCCGAATGTCTATTATAATATTTAGTCAAGGTACTTGAAATATCCACTTTATTCCATACATTTCCCAACCAAGGAATAGTAAATTTACAGTCAATCCAACAAACATCAATATCCCATGGTGGACCAATTACCAATTACCAATTACATAGCATCCCCACAATGTCGATTTACTCTTTCACATTAATCAATTACACAAATCCTCAATTTAAGAAGTAGCTCACAATTATGGATAATACCGATAAACAATTAATTAAAACAACGCGTTTATACACTCTATTCCAAACAACACAATTCTGCACAATCGTCGTATTCATCATTCAACACAATTATGTAGCATTTATATTTCACATAAATATTAAACGTATAAGAAAAATACTTGCCGTTCATCGGGTATGCCCAAGTCGACAAGGTAACTCTAAACCCCCGCGACTCCAAGCCTCAACTTTGCTCCGAAAACAAATCTGCTCAGGAACTTGTATATAAATAACTCAAATCTAGAACTCCAAATCAAGATCCAACCGATCAAATTGAAGGTACATGCTATCCAAAATTAAGCCAAATCCAACAATGAACGAATCTCTGGAGGCAGTTTTACCGTCGCAGCTATGTGAAAAAAGAAAAAATGAGCACTGCTACTGTCTGCCAACAAGTGTGGGTGCGTCCCATCTCCGTTCTGGCTCTGGACAGTTGCATTGTGTTCGTCTCCTCATCAAGAACATGTCCTCAAAATTTCAGATGAATCCTACATCATTTGCTCCCTCAAAAATGTCTTGCAATATCGCGAATTTGCCCATAAATTCATCCTGTGCTTCGGCTTTGTTTTCTTCGTCTTCCACCGTCCGTCTTAAACCCAGTCTATTTCGATGTTGGTCGACCAAACCATCATGACTCCAGGCTGAAATCCATCTATCCAATCACCTGATCCGATGTCCGCTAGGTAACTTGAAAAAGCACTCGAGAGTGAGGGAAGGATCTCACTGTCAGTCCAACGAGAACCACCGTCTTTTTCCCATCCGTGATCAATAGTTGTTAGAGGTGTGTGTGTGTGCGCGACTCAGACAAAGGAGAGAAAAGGTCCAAGGGGTTCCAAACCACGTCTAAAGAGATGAGTCTCCAAGTCGATCATTTGGGTCAATAACAAGGTTGAAGGGTATTTGATCCAGATAAACCTAATACAAAAATTGGCCTAATGCACATTTAGACAAACCAGTCAATCAGTCAATTCCCCAATTAATTTAAATTGACGAGCTCTCCAACTGATTAGACAGTTCAACTCTTAATCAGTTAGACGCATCAAAATTCAAACAAAATTCTTGTCACGCTGTGAGGCGATACACGCAACGTAAGAACCACATAAAATAAATATACAACACATTATAACCAAAATTAAATTCAAATACACGTCAACTTAAAATATTAAATAACCACACAACACATATTAACAAAAGTAAACAACATAATAGTGCGGGTATTACATTCTACCCCACTAAATTAAAGTTTCATCCCAAAATTTGAAACGAAAAGATTGAAACACCAAATAACAAAATAATGGCGATCAAACACAATAATTAATGAATCTCCACATAAAACTCAATTCACATATCGACTCTCAAAAACCTCACTATCACTGTTAGGCACTCTCGAAGTATAAGCAGGAATTTAGTCTCCCAACAACTTAGTAATCGCCTCGCAAAAGTCCACTTGAATGTCCTACTTGATGTAATATCCGCAATTTTCGATTTTCGGTAAATTTCTTTTTTTCGGCGGAAGTCCGTTTTGACGACTCGATCATGACCGTTTCGTCATTCCGAGAATGATTAATTCTGCAATTTTTGTCATCCGAGCTCGTTTCGGTATCGTTTTGTTGAGTTCCGTGCTTTTTAGCGGTTTTTCCGCACTTGAGTTCGATTCTTGCGAATCTCGTCCGAAACTGTTGTTTCGACTTTCTCGTAAGTTCATTTAATGTTATTATTCATGTTTCAAGCTTCGGTTTGGTTATTCGATCACGTATCGTGATTTTGGGGCGTTTTGGTCCATTTTCGTAATTTCCCAAAGTTTGGGGTAATTACTTTCCGTTGTCGAATTTCGAGCCTTCGGGTAGTCGGAATCGTGTGTTCTATTAGTGCTCGGATTTGTCTTTTCGAGTACTTCGTAACCGTATCTTCGATTCGTACTCAAGTTCGGGTTTCAGGGTCGTTCGGGCCGTCGGAGTTGGTCTCGGCCGAGTCATGGCCGGGCATGCTCGGGCCAGGCCAGCCCTGGCCGAGTAACGTGCGGTAGTGATCGGCAGTTACGTACGTAAGGCCGGTTACGTACGTAAGGCCCTGGCCGGAAACGAACGTAACGGTCCGGCATTTTCCAGGCGATGAGTTCGGCCATGGCGATTCGTACGTACGTAAGCCATGGCCGATTCGACGTAACGTGGCAATCGGCTATTTAAGGCACGGCGCTTTTCTTGACCATTTTCACTCGGTTTTCCTTCTCTTCCGCGGCCGGAGGTGTTGTAATCATGGAAGGATGTTGTTAGACAATCAATCCATGAAGTCTTGAGTTCATATCATCAATCATCCATCCTATAACATCCTCCGATCTACCGAATCGTGCCGATTTCCTAGAAATCTAGTTTTGGGGAATTTGGGTGTTTTGGTTGTTTTCATCCGTTTTAATCCGATTTAACTTAGGATTGTGATGGATTGATGATTATTTAGATGTTTTATATTTTTTCCCTTGTTATTTCATGGTTGGATCGTATCGATTCGTTATTTGGGTCGAGTTCTTGACCGACGCCTTGAAGGTGTCCGGTAAAATATCTTAGAGGGGTTTTCGGGCGTTCTACGATTATTCTTCCTCGTATGATCGATGATTTATTTATTATATATTGTTAGGGTCGAGTTTCTTGCGAAGAAACTGAGTTGAACCCTTCCGTTCGTTGTCGTCCTTCTTTTCGATTGCATCGGGCGTTTCGAAGCTTTCCGGTTGAGCCGTCTTCGTCGGGATACTTGCGTGCCGATTTTGAGGCAAGTACCTTGTCCATATAATTCTTGTTTTGTGGATATGATAATTGGTGATCGTCTAAATGTGTTTGTGTGGTCGTTTGAATTGAACTTTCAAAAGATTCGGTTTAGCCTTGTTAAAGGCTTGCTTTCAAAACGCGTGTGTTTTGTGAATGGTGTGGTTTGAGAATGACTATGTGAACTCTATGGATATGTTTGGTGTTGATGTTGCACTTGGTATTGCGTGTGGACGTATATTATTTCATTTCGGTGCGTTGTGGTTTGACGTGGTGTTTTGCTAAGTGTTGATGCCTCTGGATGAATTATTTGAGATCTTTGTTGCATTGTGCTATGTGTGTGATTGTGTGAATGTGGGCGGGGCCTACGGTGGCACATGGCATGTGATCATGTGGCGAGGATGCAACAAGCTTTTGATCCATCCGTGAGAGCCTAAAGAAAACTACGGTGGCACATGGCATGTGATCATGTGGCCAGGATGCAACAAGTGATTGATCCAACCGTGAGCGCCAAAGTTAATCTACGGTGGCACATGGCATGCGATCATGTGGCCAGGATGCACCACGTGATTGATCCAACCGTGAGATGTTGTGATTTGTTTCGCTAGCCACTGGAGGGTCCTTCGAGGCCTCGTGGGATGTCCGTGGTAGCGTCCGGTCTAGGCGATGCGCGTGCGTGATTACGTTTCGTTGATTTTATGTCCGTTGAGGACACGTGATGTTGGGCTCGCCCGTGAATTGTTGTCGGTTTTCTATTTGCGAAAATAAAACCTTTGGGCTGTGACCCTGTTGATTTTCGAAAGAGAAGGATTTGATAATCCTAATTTATTTTCTATTAAAACTCCCGAGGGTATTTTAAACCATTTTACAAACCATTCTCGTTATTTGTGATCTTTCGGATTTGGAAAGTTTTACTCAAATTCTTGCCTCGGGAAGTATTCGTTTCGTGGTATTTTAATCTTTAAGGATTCCTGGTTATTGTTATTCGTGGAACTTGAATTATATGGCTCGTATTTGCACTTTGTATTTGCACTAGCAAAACAGTGGAGTTTTGCTAACCCCCGAGTATTCGGGGGGTGGATGTCTGTTTTTGCATTCAGGTTTTGGAGCATAGCACAGGGTCGGCACGAAGGATGATGAAAGATGAACGATACTAATCACACGAGGATCCGTATGATGTTATTGGTTTAGTTGCATTTTATTTCATTGCAGTATTCTTTCCCGTCAGACGGAGTGTGTTGTATTCGACCCCTGCGTGGGCATGTATTGTAATTGAGTTGTATGTATTTATTGAAAGGCCAAATCGGTCTACTGAGTCTTTTTAGCCTTAAAGGCATTGTCGATTTGTTCGTTTGTTGTTACCAGCCTGGTAGATCCTTGAGGAAAGGTTCTACGGCGTGTAATATCCCTGAGCGGATTGGGGGTGTTACAGAATGGTATCGGAGATTAGGTTGTGGAAACCTAGGCTGTCGGGTCAGTGGTGTCGGTTGAGTTTTGTCTCGTCGGATTTTATCTGACTGAGTCGTGTCGCGACGCGTCGTCTGAGTTGGTTGGTCGTGATTAGTATCGTGGGCGATCATCATCTTCGTGCGACCTGTGGTTGTAAGTCTCCCTTCTTTGTGTTGTGCCTCGTGTGACACGAGCTATTTTTATGATTATGAGTTAATTGACGGAATCCTCTTATGGATTTTGATTTCGTGATATGTGATTGTTTGACTCCCATTTTTCGTTCATATGAGGAGTAGTGTTGATGTATTGTGCATGTTTGACTTTATTTCTTTTGTCCGCTGCGTGAGTTCTTTTGTAATGGCTTTCGGTATTTTACCGACTGAGTTTTATTTCGAAAACCGATTCCTTAACCGAGTTTTTGGCATTACGGCCTTGATTATTTTGGCGAAATTCTTATGACGGTATTTATTATTTTTTAAATGGCTTCTGTGAGTTTTTGAAATATTACCGTCATCGGCCTTTTTGGCGTTTTTGTAAATGGTTTTTAGCCTGGTGGATTCCGGCGCGGGACACACGGCGCTATAATATTCCGTGTAAGTACCTAAACTTTTTGGGCATTCTAGCCCATTGAATTATTTTTGAAAACCTTGAGTATCTTAGAAAATTAAAATTCGAGACGTATTTTTAAAACGAATTATTTTCTTGCGGTGTTTTCAAGGTGTTTTCTAATGCCACAATACATTTCAAAAATTTTCCGGTTGAGGACCAAAAATATTTTGAAATATTTTCAAATGCAGTTGCTTAGACCCAAGGGTCGAATATTTTGAAAGTTTTTCACGAAAAGAAAGTGTCCTCATTTTTATCAAATGCGAAATGGTTTTCCAAAGTCTCGATAACGATATTTCACGTTTGTACTTTTTTTTTTTGAAAGGTGATACTCAAGATCAACCGGTGTTTTTCTAAATTATTTTCAAGAGGTGGTTTTCATTTTTTTTTAAAACCTATCAATTCCCGTTTGCATTTGGGAATGTATGTATGATGTTTGCTTTGTCGTTATGATGGTTGCTCCTGAGTATGATCGAATTGGTGGTGTGAACGTTGAGTCGTTCGCCATGCATATGTTTTGTTAGCCCTTTGTGGGAGGTATGATGACGATCTTTAATGTTATCATTTTATGGTGGCTTGCGTGTTATCGCACCTGTGCGAGCTGTTAGAGCTTGGGTTTATATGATTGTGTGCATCTGTGATTGTTTCATGATGTTTGTAATTATGTGCTGGTTATTGTTCGGGCCATTAAGGTCGCCGAACGATACCGTCGTTGTTGTAGTGTTTGTGTGTGTATTAATTTACAATGGTAATCGTTGTATATGATATGCGTTATGATTCCTTGTTGTGCTAAGTTGGCATCTCCGCTGTGTTGTTTTGCGACGTTATGCCCCATTGTATCTAGCATTTGTATTTTCGGTATGCCGAGCCAAGGCGTTTCAACCGTGATGTGCCGGGGCATGCACGTGTAAATTGTCCTTCTCGTCAGTAACACATTTCAAGTGTGGACTCGAGGGACACCGAATTCGGTTTTGCGAATTGACTACTGAGACTTTCGGAGTTCGCGCAAAGACAGCTTATCGAATCGGCTTTGAGAGGCCTTGAAGGATGTTTACGTCGGTTGCTTGTTGTGTCGTCACCTTGATTTTCTTGTGAGTTGCGGGCGACCTTCTTTTATAAGAGGTCGAATGTAGTACCGTATTGTTTTTAAACTCCTGCATTTTCTCTTTCTCGATTCTATCGACTCGCTCGTGTTCGTTGATACTTACCAACTTGTACGTATTTCGGTTTCATTGATCGGACGAGGTGTGATCTTGTTTTGGGTCAATCTGGTTATCATTGTAACTTTCCGAGTTCGGTTCGATTCTTGTGAACCTTGTTCGGAAGTAACATCTTTGGTTCTACTAGTTCTTTTATTCGAAGTGGATGGATCTTAAACTTTTGTATTTTCGACTCTGCGACTCGTTTATGTTCGTTGACATTTCGAGCTTGTCCCGCCTTGCTTTTGTTGATCGAACGAGTGTGGTATTATTTGAAATAACTCGTTTGTCGTTGTGACTTTTCTATTGCTATTCCCTTTCTGTGGATCTTATATGAATGCACATCCTGTTGTTTTCATCGGATCATATATTGTCTCGAGTCGAGATGTGAACCTTGGGGTTGTTGTTTGAATTTTATTATCCTTCGTATTTCGGACATGATTGTTCGATTTTTGTTGTCTCGATCATTTGTTTGTTCGGTTTTGTTCTTGTTTCGTGATTGTTGAGCGTTCAGGCTCCTTCCTAATTCCCTTAAGTTCGGGAAATTAGTCTCGCCGATCTTCCAACCCTTGAGCGGTGGAATTCCGTATTTGTTCGTGATTGCGCGTTTTGATTGATGTACCGTTGGGTTGGTCAATCGTATTGATTTTCGTTCGTTGTGTTTTGTGATTGTTCGGATAATTGACTTGATTGTATTATCCATTTGATGACGCTTGTCACTTGTTGGTTCTATTATATCCCTAACGGCGACGTTGTGTTGGTCGTCGTGGAGCGTGTTTTCACACCGTATATTCCGTTGCGTTGTTTGTAACGTTTCGCCGTTTGGCATTAGTTACGCGTTTCTTGAGTATCTTATTGAGTTTTCCTGGCGGGATATTGCTTCTCCCTACTTGTTTTAAGTTTCGGGACGAAACTTCTTTTAAGGAGGGTAGAATGTAATATCCGCAATTTTCGATTTTCGGTAAATTTCTTATTTCGGCGGAAGTCCGTTTTGACGACTCGCTCATGACCATTTCGTCATTCCGAGAATGATTAATTCTGCAATTTTTGTCATCCGAGCTCGTTTCGGTGTCGTTTTGTTGAGTTCCGTGCTTTTTAGCGGTTTTTCCGCACTTGAGTTCGATTCTTGCGAATCTCGTCCGAAACTATTGTTTCGACTTTCTCGTAAGTTCATTTAATGTTATTATTCATGTTGCAAGCTTCGGTTTCGTTATTCGATCACGTATCGTGATTTTGGGGCGTTTTGGGCCATTTTCGTAATTTCCCAAAGTTTGGGGTAATTACTTTCCGTTGTCGAATTTCGAGCCTTCGGGTAGTCGGAATCGTGTGTTCTATTAGTGCTCGGATTTGTCTTTTCGAGTACTTCGTAACCGTATCTTCGATTCGTACTCAAGTTCGGGTTTCGGGGTCGTTCGGGCCGTCGGAGTTGGTCTCGGCCGAGTCATGGCCTGGCATGCTCGGGCCAGGCCAGCCCTGGCCGAGTAACGTGCGGTATTGATCGGCAGTTACGTACGTAAGGCCCTGGCCGGTAACGTACGTAACGTTCCGGCATTTTCGAGTGATGAGTTCGCCATGGCCGATTACGTCGTAAGCCATGGCGATTACGTCACGTAACCACGGGCGATCGGCTATTTAAGGCTGGCGGCGTTTTCTTGACCATTTTCACTCGGTTTTCCTTCTCTTCCGCGGCTGGAGGTGTTGTAATCATGGAAGGATGTTGTTAGACAATCAATCCATGAAGTCTTGGAGTTCATATCATCAATCATCCATCCTATAACATCCTCCGATCTACCGAATCAGGTCAGATTTCCTAGAAATCTAGTTTTGGGGAATTTGGGTGTTTTGGTTGTTTTCATCCGTTTTAATCCGATTTAACTTAGGATTGTGATGGATTGATGATTATTTAGATGTTTTATATCTTTTCCCTTGTTATTTCATGGTTGGATCGTATCGATTCGTTATTTGGGTCGAGTTCTTGACCGACGCCTTG
Organism: Orobanche coerulescens; assembly: GCA_033398695.1. Lineage (NCBI taxonomy): Eukaryota > Viridiplantae > Streptophyta > Magnoliopsida > Lamiales > Orobanchaceae > Orobanche > Orobanche coerulescens. The sequence continues at coordinate 166,990,540 of CM065805.1, read as the reverse complement.
AAGGTGTCCGGTAAAATGTCTTAGAGGGGTTTTCGGGCGTTCTACGATTATTCTTCCTCGTATGATCGATGATTTATTTATTATATATTGTTAGGGTCGAGTTTCTTGCGAAGAAACTGAGTTGAACCCTTCCGTTCGTTGTCGTCCTTCTTTTCGATTGCAGACGGCGTTTGAAGCTTTCGGTTGAGCCGTCTTCGTCGGGATACTTGCGTGCCGATTTTGAGGCAAGTACCTTGTCCATATAATTCTTGTTTTGTGGATATGATAATTGGTGATCGTCTAAATGTGTTTGTGTGGTCGTTTGAATTGAACTTTCAAAAGATTCGGTTTAGCCTTGTTAAAGGCTTGCTTTCAAAACGCGTGTGTTTTGTGAATGGTGTGGTTTGAGAATGACTATGTGAACTCTATGGATATGTTTGGTGTTGATGTTGCACTTGGTATTGCGTGTGGACGTATATTATTTCATTTCGGTGCGTTGTGGTTTGACGTGGTGTTTTGCTAAGTGTTGATGCCTCTGGATGAATTATTTGGATATCTTTGTTGCATTGTGCTATATGTGTGATTGTGTGAATGTGGGTGGGGCCTACGGTGGCACATGGCATGTGATCATGTGGCCAGGATGCAACAAGCGATTGATCCAACCGTGAGAGCCTAAGAAAAACTACGGTGGCACATGGCATGTGATCATGTGGCCAGGATGCAACAAGTAACTGATCCAACCGTGAGCGCCAAAGTTAATCTACGGTGGCACATGGCATGCGATCATGTGGCCAGGATGCAACAAGTGATTGATCCAACCGTGAGATGTTGTGATTTGTTTCGCTAGCCAGCTCGGGAGGGTCCTTCAAGGCCTCGGGTGGGATGTCTGTGGTAGCGTCCCGGTCCTAGGCGATGCGCGTGCGTGATTACATTTCGTTGATTTTATGTCCGTTGAGGACACGTGATGTTGGGCTCCGACCCTGTGAATTGTTGTCGGTTTTCTATTTGCGAAAATAAAACCTTTGGGCTGTGACCCTGTTGATTTTCGAAAGAGAAGGATTTGATAATCCTAATTTGTTTTCTATTAAAACTCCCGAGTGTATTTTAAACCATTTTACAAACCATTCTCGTTATTTGTGATCTTTCGGATTTGGAAAGTTTTACTCAAATTCTTGCCTCGGGAAGTATTCGTTTCGTGGTATTTTAATCTTTAAGGATTCCTGGTTATTGTTATTCGTGGAACTTGAATTATATGGCTCGTATTTGCACTTTGTATTTGCACTAGCAAAACAGTGGAGTTTTGCTAACCCCCGAGTATTCGGGGGGTGGATGTCTGTTTTTGCATTCAGGTTTTGGAGCATAGCATAGGGTCGGCACGAAGGATGATGAAAGATGAACGATACTAATCACACGAGGATCCGTATGATGTTATTGGTTTAGTTGCATTTTATTTCCGCTACAGTATTCTTTCCCCGTTGTACGGGAGTGTGTTGTATTCGACCCCTGCGTGGGCATGTATTGTAATTGAGTTGTATGTATTTATTGAAAGGCCAAATCGGTCTACTGAGTCTTTTTAGCCTTAAAGGCATTGTCGAGTTGTTCGTTTGTTGTTACCAGCCTGGTAGATCCTTGAGGAAAGGTTTTACGGCGTGTAATATCCCTGAGCGGATTAGGGGTGTTACACTTGACCGCATTTGAAATAGTTAATCAACGACGAAAGACAAATTCATGAACACGACCCCCAACATTGCAGTAGAAGCTGTTAGCTCCTTCAACCAATTGAGAAAGTTCCTCGAGTGAACGATGCGAAGATTGGAGTTTAGAAATTCCAAATCCTACTCCCGAAAAATCAGTAGAGGTCTCTGCTTCTCCGTCTCAATCAGAAGCTCAGTCGATGACAAGAACACCTCGCAACATAACAATCGATCTCGATACTCGATCAAAGTAGTACAAATACTATCAAACTCATCACCTCACCACCACGATCGCCACATCCACGATCACGACCGCCACATACACAATCACGACAGCCACATCTACGACCACAATCGCCATGCCCACGATCACGACTGCCACATCCACGATCACGACTATCACATATATGACTAGGGATGTCAATAGGGCGTGCGGTTGCGGATGATGGTACCTCCATCCCCATCCCGGCCTAAGAAACTCATACCCAACCCCTCCCCATCACTCGTGGTGGATATGGAACTTAAATCCACCACCACCCAAATGGGCATAAAACAAAAACCACCCCCACCACCACCTACGTCTCCATTCCACCTTATATCCACCTTATACGCCCCATGACGCGCATGTTATATTAGATAAAGAAATTATAATTGTAAAAAATTATCTACGTTTTATAAACTAAAAGAAACTTTTAACTTAAATGTAGTTTTAAATAAATTTACATATTAAAGAAATATTTTATTATATTTTTAAAATATTCAATTGCACCTTAAATGTCATAAAATATATAAAATAAGTGAATATAAAGTGGGGCTAATGGAGACGGGATGGGGCGGGGCGGGATGGCCACTGTACAACCAAGAACCCATCCCCGCCCCACCATATATAACGGGTATGACTTTCATCCCCATACCCCCGTCACTCACTAAATCTTCCCCCATCCTCACTTAATTAGAGCGGATAAGGGGCGGGTCTCCATCAAAACAGGCCCCACTAACATCCCTATATACGACCACGGTCACCATGTACACGATCACTGTTAGGAGTATGCCCTCGAATGCCACTCAGAGGTTGTTGAGTGAGGGCATTGTACTTGTAATTATGTAAACCATTAATATAAGGCAAATGAATGTTTCTTTATTTACTGGTAGTTACTGGCATTCCTAACTCGTAAATAAACATATAGAAACTAGTCCGTGTATTTGAGAGCAAAACGTTCCACTCCTTATTGGATAAGGGGGTCGCCGGAAAGGTTATAGCTCAAATACTTAATCGTTCGCAAGTCGATGAAACTTGGTAGGCGTTAAGTTTATGTGAAGACTTGTATGACATGTTCTTTGACATGGAGAGTGCCTGTCGAACACTAATGGTTAGTGGGAGCACACGTTATAGGTATGCTAATTGGATTAGTATACTCGAACCGACTCACGCTCGATTCGTCACATGGATTTCACTCACGGAGTCAATGACGGAATCGAAAGGTTGTGATAGGTATTCGTGAACCTTCGACTTGAGGATTTAGTAGGGATGTGCTTGTGACGTCAAGATTTTCATTAGAGTAGTTCGACCGTAAACCGGAAGGCGGGGGTCAACCTCGGCGTGCATCTTGACGGGCAAGTAGCGAGTCCTACCGAATACCAAGATAGAATTCTTTCTCCCATTAGTGAGCGGGTTATATGTCCTATGCGGTTATTGGCGAGATGAGATCATAAGTCTTTGGCCAAAGCATTGGAGCTAGTTGTATTAGATACCACGACATTTCGATGATCTCGATTTGCATTAACGCATGCATAGCGTCAAGTACAGATAGGGTTTGACTGACCGTGACCCTATAACTTGATCGGGACATTTGAAAGAAGGGTTTATACGTATACTGGTATTCACGACAGAATGGTTCTTGAATGACCCCAATCATTCGTTCTCAGTTGGGGTACAGTGTAGGCCGCCAGGCTGGCTAGGTGGTGCTACTATTCTTTGGTTCCTCCCATTGCTGACTGAGACGGACCTACCGAGTCGCGCAATAGGATTGACGACGGAATGAATCAAGCTTATTCTCTCTTTATAAATATTGGATATTGGATATCTAATTTATTGGGACATTGGATGTCTAAATTGATTTATTGGATAAATTAATTTACGGCCTAATGAATTAAATAAATTTCTGGGTGATTAATTTAATTCATGAATATAATTATTTCTTGGAGAAATTAATTATGTTATTATGTATTTGATATGATAAATTAATTAGATTAATTAATTGATATAAATACATCGGAACGGAATCGGAGTTTATCTGTTTGGACTCACGGGAGTCCGAAACGGACCGAATTTTTCCTACCCTTCTAGATGGCCGCCCCTTCTTTGTCTTCCACCTAATGTGGTGGAAGACTTCATGATTTTATATCATGAAATGTTTATCATTAGGGGACATGGAATCTCTTTTATTAAAAGGTGATTTGATGAGTTGTTGAATGAAGAATATAAGGAGAAGACTAACTCTTCCTCCTTGATTATTACTTTGGTTTCCAACGTAAGGTTGCAAGAGGAGAGAGATAAAGTCTTCTTCATCATCTTCTTTATTCATCTTCTTCATTTCTTCTTCATAACTTCTTAGAGAAATTTTGTGAGGAAATATTGAGAGAGATAGATATTCATACACTTAGAGTGATATTAATATCTATAACAAGCTTCATCACCTAGCTCTAGCCGTATCCTCGGAGGATAGCAAGGTGTTGTCATTCCGTTCGTTTTTCCGGCGCGTGGCAAGTAGAGACGCCGTGCTTTCGGCGTTGGATCGTTCAAGGGCTTGAAGCGGAATAGATTCATAGAGATCAAGCAAAGCTTGGGGAATAGCTCAAGAAAAGGTTATCCATTTAATCAACGGACTACGAGGGTATGTTTCTTGTATCTCTTGTGTTTCGTTTTTTATATTCGTATATACGTAGCTCGATCGATCCTTGTAGGGATTCGGATCGAATTAATTTTCGTTTTACCGCTTCCGCTGGGCCTTCGTTTTAGGCACCGAATCCCAACAGTGGTATCAGAGCGTAGGTCTTGCGATCGTATATATGATATTGGCATTTGGAATGCTCGATTAGATGGTGTATGATTTGGAATCATTTTAGTCATAATCGTGGTATATGTTTTTCGTTCGTAATAATTGTATTTTTCGTAAGTTTATGTCTAAATATAAATCTTAAATTTCTGGGAAATATGATTTATATTGAAGATATGAAAGTCAAAAAATATTGATATTGGATATCCGGTCGAAAATCTAGCCCCGAATCGTCGTCGAACGATTTTTTGGACAAAAAGGGTAATTTGGCCGAGAGTGACTCGACCGTGTCCTGGATGACACGGTCGGTGCAGCGATGTGTGGCCAAAGCACGCACGGAGACCCGACCGTGTCGGGCGACACGGGCGTGTCTGGCTGGAAGGCTTCAGGAAGGGACTCGACCGTGTCAGGCGACACGGCCGTGTTTGGCAGAATGCAGGACACCGCCGGCATGACCCGACCGTGTCCGCGACATGGGCCGTGTCTGGCCGGCGATGACTACCAGCGAGCTATTTTTCACCCGGCTCGATTTTTTCGTGTATTCTTAAAAATTAATCTCCCGCATATTAAATTGGATTTAATATGATTAAAATGATTTATAGTATTTCATTTTATAAGGGAAATTTGATTAATTGGAATATTTATGGTCGACCGAATTATTTTGAACGTTATCAAATTACCGATTGTATGAATCGATTGGATCGGTTCGTATTGTTGATTGGATCAATGTATCTCTACGCTTTCCATTTATATAGTATTTATTGGATGAATGCTTTTTGAATGGGGATGTGGTTCGTGGACTTAGATTTGAATCGTTCATTTTATTCGATTGGGTTGTAAAGGCCGTTTTGAGCCTATTTATTTTACTAGAAATGTTTGTATCTAGGATGCAATTTTCGATATAAAATTTATATGTAATGACGAAGACCGGAGGAAGATCCATTTCGAGAAGACGAAGATTCAAGACGAAGACTTGTAATTAGATTACGAAGTTTTTTGTTTTCTAGGAACGGTCCATGAACCACATGTTGGTAGCAACTAGGTTGTGAATGGTTGCTTCATATTGTATGAATGCCACAAACGCGCTAATATGATTAATGTGCAAAGTGTAACGTTAATCGCGAAAATTCTCCCACTATAAATAATTAAGTTTATAAGGTTTCAAAGTTTTTCCTTCCCTCCATCGAGTTTTCGGGAAATTGAAATCCAAACTGGATGTGCTATGCTTCCGAGTTATCGGGGTAGTCGTTCGGGGAGGGCGGATAAATTACCGGGAGCGCATTGGATGCCTTCGGTTGGAGCAAATTTTTTCCCTAGAAACCTGATAGGTTGCCGGATAAGATTCAATTGTGAAACTGATTTGCGTCGATGGTATAAACTTAACTTGTTCACGAACCATAGAAATCGTATAGGTTGAGGGGAGTGAACAAGGAGAAAAAGAAGATCGAATCATCCATTAGATGGGTTGGTGTTGGACACCACTTTATGAAAATTAATAGACTAGAAACCTGTTCGGTTGCCCTCTATTAAGATTTATAAAGAACTCGATCACCACTATGAAGTAGAGCGACGATACTTCCGGATATCACATGGGAGTGTGTTATTCCGATAAAAATAGTGGGAGCTGGGTAACAAGAATAGAAAAGACCTTAAATTCTATACTCAGAACATAATTGAATGAGTCACTAATTAATCTGTTATACTTAATGCAGACAAAACTCAATATGACAATGAATCCACTCACAATTCTACTCGAAAAGAACACCTTAATGGGACCTAACTTTGTGGATTGGCTCCGCAATCTGATGATTGTCCTCAGTATAGAGGCACTGGGATACGTCTTGGAGACGGACATTCCGGCGCCTCCTATGCGGACTCGAGCCAATCAGGAAGAGATTGAAAACCACGAAAAGTGGGTTAAGGATGACGTGAAAGTCCGTGCTTATATGATGGCTTCCATGTCTAATGAGCTTCAGAGAGCTCATGAGAAAATGACTTCTGCTAGGTGTTGGGATTCCGAAAATAAAACGAAATACGCAGTGGAAAAAAATACGAATCCCAAACAGGATCGATCAAGTAACGTATATACGAAAAAAATATATACAAAAATAAAGATTCATACCTTTGAAGCCTTTGAAATAAATCTTCGTAAAATGTAGACGATGATCACGATCCCGTCCCGAACACGAAAAACCCTTCGTTCCAAGCACCAAAAATTCGAAGCCTCTACTTCACACGCGTCGGAAGTTGCCCGGAAAATTCGACGTAACTTCGTTCTCCAAGAACACGACTAGGAAGTTACCGTAGGAATTTTCTCTCTATTTTTTGTTGAATTCCTTTCACCTCTAAGATGAAAATTGGAAAAAAAAAAAATTCTCTCCCTTCCTCACAACTCTCACGGCCAGTAGAGAGTTTTTCAAGCTTAAAATATGTGTGTGTGTGTGTTAGTTGTTATAATGTGTTGTTTTTATATTATCTCAAACCATATAATTGAGATAAAATGTCAACACATAATAACAAAAATACAACTAACACATACACATGCATGGAAATGTTTCCATGTGATGTGGGGAGAGGGAGGGTGGCCCATGGTGGAAGTTTCCTAGAAAACGAGCCGAGTCACTCGGCTCGTGTACCGGACGTTCGTCAAACGACTCCGTTAAATACACTCCGTTTAATCACCTAATGTATTTATATTAATTAATTAATCTAATTAATTAATAATATCAAATACAAATATATTTCTCTAAGAAATATAATTTATGAATTAAATTAATCACCCGGTAACTTAATTTTAAGTCATAAGACCGCTATTTTGATTTATCTAATAAATCATAATTAGATATCCAATATCTAATATTTATAGAGAGATAATAAATTCACATTTATCCGTCAACGCTCGATGCGCGACTCAGTAGGTCCGTCTCACCGGCATTGGGAGGAACCAATGAGTGCGGGCAAGACTTAGCCACCTAGTGGACCGCATCTGTAAACCCCCGATCGAGAACGAATGAAGGGATCATTCCGTAACCATTATGTCGTGAATACTATATACGTATAGACCCTTTATCGGATGTCCCGGTCAAGTCTTGGGTCACGGTAAAGTCAAACCTACTATTGACTAGACTCTATACATGTGTTAATGCAAATCAAGACCGATCGATTAATAATGTATCTAATACGACTATATCGTAATGCTTTGGCCAAAGACTCATGATCTTATTTGCCATTAACCGTATAGGACATACGCTGCTCACTAACAGAGATAAAATCCTTTCTTGGCATACAAGAAAGATCGCTACACCGCCCGTATAGTCCGCACTTCGAGGTCGACTCGGCAATTAAGCAAATGAGTCTAACTACTCTAATGACAAACTAAACGTCACAGCACATCTTCTCAATCCTCAAGTCAAAGGTCCACATACACTATCACAACCTTTTGATTCGTCATCGACTCTTCGAGAGTGAATACCGTGTGGTGAATCGAGTATGAGTCGTGTTCGAGTATCTGTCCCACCAATATACTTTATAACTATGCTATCAAGACGTGCACACGTCCTAGCATCAGTTATACAAGTCTTATTAAAACTTAATGCCCATTTAAGTTTATTGACTTGCGAACGATTTTCGTAAATAAACTTTAAACACTTCCAGTGTATTTTCTCTTATCCCATAACGAGAATGGAATGTTCAGTTTATTTACATGGACTTCACTTCAATGTTTACCAAGTCAAGAATGCAATTTAAATACAATAAACAGTGAATGAATCGAATTGCCTTTTTATTATTTATTCCATAATTACAAGTACAATGCCCCTACTCTCTCATCCCCTTAGTGGCATTCGAGGGCATATTCTTAACAATCTCCCACTTGCACTCAATGCCACACATCATGATATCCAATACCCATGTTCTTCAGATGTCTTTCCAAGACGGCCTGAGATAATGGCTTAGTCAGCGGGTCAGAGACATTGTCTTCTGAGTCTACTCTTTCCAATGAAACATATCCTTTTTCCACCATCTCTCGAACGATGTGGTACTTTCTCTATATGCTTGGTGTTGTGGTGAGCCCTCGGCTCCTTGGCTTGGGCGACAGCTCCATCATTATCACAGAATAGTGATATAGGCAACTCCGCGTTAGGCACCACTTGAAGTTCTTGTATAAACTTCTGCATCCAAAATGCTTCTTTGCTAGCCTGCGAGGCACTTGATACTCTGCTTGGCGGTGGAATGCATTAGCGGTTTGCTTGGAGCTTCTCCAAGATATCGCTCCTCCATTGAGAGTAAATAAATACCTGGATGTCGACTTAGAGTCGTCATTGTCTCCTTGAAAATCGAATCGGTGAATCCAATCACCTTCGGTTCTCCATCACCATAAGTAAGAACTAAATCTCTAGTTCTTCTTAAGTACTTAAGAATGTTCTTTACGGCAGTCAATGTTCCCTTCACAGGTTTGCTTGAAATCGACTTACCATACTCACGGCGTAGGCTAAGTCCGGTCTCGTACACAACATAACGTACATGAGGCTACCCATCGCGAGGCATAGGGTACCTTACTCATCTCTCTCTTGTCTTCCTCACTTTGAGGACACATTTTCGTGGTGAGATGAATTCCATGTCGCATGGGAAGGAACCCTCTTTTAGATTCATCCATCTTGAATCTTCTCAGGATTTTATCGATATAAAGGGCTTGGGAAAGTCCTATCATTCTTCGCGGTCTATCTCTGTAAAGACGGATCCCTAGAATATAGGAAGCTTCTCCCAAGTCTTTCATGGAGAACGTTTTAGAAAGCTAAGCTTTCACAGTGCTGAGCATTGCTATGTTATTTCCTATAAGTAGAATATCATCTACATATAGTACTAAGAACGCAATGTTGCTCCCACTGATCTTTTTGTAAACACACGGTTCCTCCTCATTTCGTTCGAAGTCAAAGTCCTTAACTGCTTCATCAAATCGAAGTTTCCAACTCCGAGAAGCTTGCTTCAGACCATAAATGGCTCGTTGCAGCTTACACACTTTATGAATATTAGCTTTGGACACAAAACCTTTAGGCTGTTCCATATAGATTTCCTCCTCGAGGTATCCATTTAGAAAAGCCATTTTGACATCCATTTGCCATATTTCATAATCATAATAGGCAGCAATGGCAAGCATCATGCGAATCGACTTTATCATAGCTACGGGCGAGAAGGTATCATGATAATCGATTCCTTCCCTTTGGGTATAACCCTTTGCCACAAGCCTGGCCTTATAGGCATCAACCTTGCCATCCCCATCAGTCTTTCTCTTATAGATCCATTTATTTCCAATAGTCCTCATGCCAGTTGGAAGATCTACTAGAGTCCAGACCTGATTGGTATGCATCGAGTCTATCTCGGCTTCCATTGCTTCTTGCCATTTATCGTAGTCTACATCCACTATCGCTTGGTCATAGGTGACATGGTCGTTTTCACCGCTATCGTGTGTCGTGGAGACCCGGTTCCTCGACATGTGTATAGCCATACCTCTCGTAAGTGAGATACCCTATCGACCTTCGAAGTGGAGGTTGTGTTACAATAGGTTCGGTTCTTGATCCCCGATCGGATGTCTCCTTAGGAGTTTCATTATGCTCTTCCAAAGAGATATTTCTACCCGAGCCACCTTCTGAATGAATTCATCCTCAAGGAAGTGCGCTTGTAATGCCAATGACGACCCTATGGTCTTCGGCATGTAGAATAGATAACCCATCGAGTCCTCTGGGTATCCTATGAAACGCCCTTTTATGGACCTCGCTTGTTTGTCCACCTTAGCCTTTTTGACATAGGTGGACATCCCCAAATCCTTATGTGATTAAGGCTTGGTTTCTTACCCTTCCGCATCTCATGCGGAGTGATAGGAAACAGATTTGGAAGGACATCTATTTAGGATATAGGCGGTTAGTAAGGCATACCCCACGGGTAAATAGGTAAATCGGTGTAATTTAACATGGAGCGAACCATGTCCAACAAAGTCCGATTTCTCCTTTACGAAACACCATTTAAGCGTGGGGTTCTGAGGCGTGAATTGTGAAACTATTCCATGTTCCTTAAGGAACTCATCAAACTCGTGCTCATATATTCGCCACCTCGGTCCGACCGAAGTGCTTTGATATGACATCCGGTTTGTTTTTCAACTAGGGCCTTAAATTCTTTGAATTTAGCAAAGGCTTGATTTATGTTTCATTAAGTACACAATCCCATACCTAGTATGATCATCGTGAACGTTATGAAATATTGATATCCGTCTCGGGCTACTTCTAAAGCACCACAAACATCGGTATGCACCAATCAAAGTTTATCGGCACCCTTTCAAAAGTCCTGTGAAGGGAACTTAGTCATTTTGCCTCTAAGACAAGATTCACAAGTTGGATAGGGTTCTACACCCAATGGACTTAAAAGTCCATCTTTTCCATTTTCCGAACCTTGGTCCGACCAACATGACCAAGTCTAAGGTGCCATTTAAGAGCTTGATTAGTATCTTGCCTACCACGTTTCCTAGTTATAGTGTTCACCTTGTTTTATTTTGCATGTTCGGATGATATAAACCATTCAACAATGTAGTCGTTTCCAACCAATTTATTTCGAAAATAAATTTTACAACCGCCATTGCCAATGAAGAAACAAAATCCTTTCCGGTCCAAGACTGAATGGATACAATGTTTTATGCCCTTGGGCAAAACAAGTACTTCATCTAATGTCAAAATAAAACCAGATTCTAAACCTGTAAGGATTGATCCAATATCGGTTGCCTCGACACTTTGTCTCGCTTCCAACGGTGATCATTATTTCCCGACTTCAAGTTTTCTACTGCCGTTCCAGATCCCGATTCATAGTACAAATGTGAGAAGTGGCACTGAATCCGTAATCCATGAAGCGTAATATACGAGCGGAACAATTAGTTTCAAAAACAAAAGTTCCGTGCACTGATGCGCCATTAATCTTGGGACAAGTCCTTCGCAATGTGACTCACCGCATTCAAGGCATTTGTCCGTAGGTTTTGGACCGCCTACCTTTTGAACCTTCGGCCTTGCCCTTTCCTTTTGCACCCCTTTCTTGGGTTCAGACTTGCTCGTAGGTCTTTTCTTCTTGTTCTTGGACCTCTTAGGCCCAGTAACAAATCACAAGAGCACCTCTCTCGGTTTAGTCTTCATGTTAGACTGCAGTCACCGGTTATTCATTAGCCCAGCTAATGTGCATGTAATTTCATTACAGTTGAAATTCATTACAAACTGCGTGAAAGAGTCAGGTAGAGATTGAAGGATGAGATCAATTTGAAGGGATAAATCCATATTAAAGTTGAGCACCTCGAGCCTCTCAATCATAGAGATCATCTTGAGGACGTGGTCTCCCACTTTCTCCCCTTCTTTCATCCTAGCACTGAACAACTGCTTTGATATTTCATATCTAGCAGTCCTACTGTGCTCTCCATAAAGTTCGGTCAAGTGTGCGAGAATCTGCCTAGCAGAAGTCATTTTCTCGTGCGCTCTCTGCAGCTCATTAGTCATTGAGCCCATCATAAAACCACGGACTAGCACATCATCCTTGACCCATTTTTCATGGACGTCAATGTCTTCCTGATTACCCCTAGTCCGGATTGGAGTCGGTGGAATGTCCGCCTCCAAGACGTATCCCAGAGACTCCATACTGAGTACAATCATCGATTCCGCAACTTGACCAACAAAGTTAGGGCCGATTAGGAGATTCTTTTCAAGTAGTATTGCAAGTGGGTTTTAGCCATTTTAGAGAGATTCAATTTCGTTTTCTGCAAAGATTTAGACAAGATTAAATTAGTGACTTGTTTAATTATGACCGAGTATAGAACTTAAGGGCTTGTATAATTCTTGTCTCGGCTCCCACTAATTTTATCGGAATTATACACTCCCATGTTATAATCCGGAAATCATGGTTAGATCGACTTCTTAGTGGTGATCAAGTTCTTTACAAATTTTAACAGACGCAACCTATCAGGTTTCTTGCCAATTAATTTCTGTAAAGTGGTGTCTAACACCAACCCGTCTAACGGATGATTTGATCTTCTTTTACCCCTAGTCTTCATGCCCTCAACCTATCAGGTTTCTTGGCAATCCAGACTATCTAAGTTGTTGACCATCAACTTCTATCAGTTTGACTATTGAATCTCACCCAGCAACCTATCATGTTTCTAGGGGCGAAATTTATCACCAACCGAAGGCATCTAATGCACTCAAGAATTTTTCAACCTCTACCAAATGTACTACCCCGATAACTCGGAAGCATAGCACACCAGCTCGGGTATCAATTTTCTACGAGTTTGATGGAGGGTAGGAAACCTCGTAACCTTTTTCAAACTTAGTCTGTTTGTAGTCGGGAGAATTTCGCGATTAATGTTACACTTTGCACATTAATTCAATTATACGCGCGTTTGTTGGTTTGTCAATCATTCAAAATGAAAAACGGAAAACAGTAACCTAGTTACTACCAACATATAGCTCATGGACCTAATTCCTAAGTACTGGGCCAAGCGAATGACCCAATAATAAAAAAAAACAGTCTTCGATTCTTCGTCTTATCGCTCGGTTGTCTTCGGTCTTCGTCATACCCAAAATAATAATTACATCATTGAAAAATTGCATCCTATACAAGTTTTTCTAGTAAATATAAATAGGCTCAAAACGGCCTTTACAACCCAATTGAATCAAACAAATCAAAAAACTAAGTCCACGAGCTATATCACCATCACATAAGGATTCCATACAACATGTAATGGCAACGAAATTAAACAATTAATCTTAATATAAATTAATCTAATTAATCCATAAATTAATCTATTCAATTTCTACTATATTAATCCAATTAATATAAGGTGGCATTAAAATTAAATAATCAATTAATATATTAATCCAATCAATATAAAATTAATCTATTCAATTTTAATGGTATTAATCCAATTAATACTAATAATCGTCATTTAAATTCATTCGAAGTAATTGTAACACCCTCAAGATATTCGAGGTATATTACAGCGCCGTGAATCCCTATATGGGACCCACCAGGCTGAACAGCATCATACTCATCGACTCACATAAACGACAGAACAATACCATGTCATAAAGACGCAAAACAGAATAATCCACCGGTTGGCCATGGCCAATATAACATCATCATCCAACACAACATAATAAGCAACAATACAATCCGAACGAACAAGAACCCCTTAAGTACTCGAGTACAACTATTAGTTCAAAACCACAAAAGATGAAAAGGTAAAAGACACTAAAACGTCACTCGAGCACAATCATCACGCACGGCCATCATCCGTGTACTGGTCCAGCGCCCGCTCGTCTCGATGAATATGACCTGAAATTCATAAAACGAATTTCCCCAAAACGGGTCCCCATAGGGGTTAGCAATTACGCTAGTACAAGTAACCAGATGAACAACTTACATCTTACACATATAGTAAATGCATGCAATAAAGAAAACCGTTCGAAAGCACTCATTTCCGGAAATGCCAATATCAAATCACATTTGTAAAATTCACCACAATTAACCGTCGATCCACACCTCCGTGGACCCCTACCGAGACCTCGTCGGATCTAACCCGTAGTGGTTAAAAGCAAAGCTCGTCGATCCACACCTCCGTGGACCCCTACTGAGACCCCGTCGGATCTAACCCGTAGTGAGCATACACACACACACAAGTCTCATGCAATACTACTACGTTAAGATTGTAAGTTCATAAGGATACTTGCCTCGATTTAATAGACGACGACACGAACGGAACGGAGAATCAAGCACAACCGCGAGGAACCGACGAAAATGAACCTAACGATTCGAATAGCACAATCACAACCACTTCTAAACGATTATGGAAATGGAATACACCCGGAAACCCGCCTACGATTCATGTATATTTGTAACAAAAATAACAACGAGGGCGGACCACAACCAAACCCTCTCGATTCCGTAAAAATCCACAAAATATCCATGAATCCGTAGGAAACTAAAGATACTAACAATATTAATCGTATTCATCATGAATCCACCAACAAAACGGAACGAATCGGAAGAAAAACCCAAAACCCCAAAATTAATCGAAAATAGGGTTCTAGAAACATTACCTTTGAAGATTCAAGTACTAAGATCCGTAGAACACGCGTTAGATTGATTATCCGAGACTCACAACCGAAGGGAAATGATGAAAATCGACCCCCGGATGAAGAATGCTTGAGAAGTTCTCCCCTCCTAGGTTTCTCTCTCTCGCGAAGTGAAATGAAGAAGAAGACGGCCGATTTCGTCTAATCAGGACGAGTTTGCACAGTTGACCGCTTTGTGTGCCGCGGCACAGCTTAGGTGTGCCGCGGCACAGGCCAAAAATTTACTCCCAGGTTTCGGCATTGTGCCGCGGCACAGCCTGCGTGTGCCGCGGCACCCGGTACAGTTGGGTTTAGGTCGCAGAAGACACACGAGTGTGCCGTGGCACCGGACAGGTGTGCCGCGGCACTGCTGGCACCGTGCCGCGGCACCGGATGGGTGTGCCGCGGCACACAGTACAGTTTGTCCGACCAACAACTGAAGGGATTTGTGTGCCGCGGCGCACACACCTTGTGCCGCGGCCCACACCCCCTTTTGGGTTCCAACATGATAAAAATGATCCGGAAAGAGAATAAAACGATAGGAATCAATATTTGGGAACCAACAACACGAAATGGATCCACGGCAACCCCGAAACGGCGGTTCCGCACAATAATAACGAGAATACAGTTCAACAGTTTGACAGGAAGGACACGCTGAGAAGTACACGAGGGTCACTACGATCGAGAAATACACCAAAAACGAAAATACAAGGGAAAGAAAAATACGGATATTACATTCTACCCCTCTAAAAATAAGTTTCGTCCCGAAACTTAAGAAACAAACAACTCCGGGTACCTAACACGCATGTTATCCTTGGTTTCCCAAGTTGCTTCCTCGACACCGTGTCTCGACCACTGCACTTTGACCAAAGGGATGGTTTTATGCCTCAGTCATTTCTCACGATGCTCCAAAATCTTCAAAGGACGCTCCTCAAAAGTAATATCTTCAGCAATATCAATCTCGCCATAATCGATGACGTGACTAGGATCCGGGACATATTTCCTCAACTGGGAAACATGGAAAACGCTATGAACATGACTCAAGGCCGGAGGTAACGCCAAACGGTATGCCAACCCACCTACTCGCTCGAGGATCTCAAAGGGGCCGATAAATCTCGGACTCAACTTTCCTTTCTTCCCGAAACGAAAAACTCCCTTCGTCGGCGACACTTTTAGCAAAACGTGGTCTCCCACCTCGAATTCCAAAGGTCGACGACGGATGTCGGCATACGACTGCCGACTCCGGGCGATCAACATCCGTTCCCGAATTAATTCTATCTTACGCCTCGTCTCTAGAACGACATCCAGCTCGATCCCACCAAATCGGACGCCTCATTCCAACAAATAGGTGATCGACATCGCCGCCCATAAAGTGCCTCATACGGTGCCATCCGAATCGACGCGTGCCAACTGTTGTTGTACGTGAATTCGATCAGCGGCAAATGTTCCTCCCACTCACTACTCCAATCGAGAGCACAGGCACGCAACAAGTCCTCGAACGTCTAGATAGTGCGTTCCGATTGTCCATCTGACTGGGGATGAAAAGAGGTACTCAAATGTAAACGGGTACCCAACGCCTTATGCACCTTTGCGAAGTGCGATACAAAACGGCCGTCACGATCCGAAACAATAGACTTCGGAGTACCGTGAAGTCACACAATCTGCGCGATAAACACACGAGCTAACTTTTCCGGGCCCCAAGTGTCCTTGATGCCCAGAAAATGTGCCGACTTGGTCAGGCGGTCAACAATCACCCATACCATATTCATGCCCGACCTCGATCTCGGCAAACTCGTAACGAAATCTATCGATATATCTTCCCATTTCCATTCCGGAACGGGAAGTGACTGCAATAATCCAGCCGGTCGCTGATGCTCGATCTTGACCTGCTGACAAGTCAAACATCTCGCTACAAACTGTGCGACCTCATCCTTCATATCATTCCACCAGAAATTTCTTCTCAGGTCCTTGTACATCTTACTCGAACCAGGATGAACGGAATAAGGTGTAGCATGGGCCTCCCGTAAAATACTCTGTCTCAACTCTGAGTCGTTCGGCACACAAATCCGACTCTGGAATCTCAAAACACCATCCTCGTGAATCACAAATCCAGGAGACTTTCCCTTAAGAACGTTCTCTCGGATTTGAGTGATCATCGGATCCTCTAACTGCTTCAGCTTAATCTCATCGATCAAAGACGACGAAA
Organism: Orobanche coerulescens; assembly: GCA_033398695.1. Classification (NCBI taxonomy): domain Eukaryota; kingdom Viridiplantae; phylum Streptophyta; class Magnoliopsida; order Lamiales; family Orobanchaceae; genus Orobanche; species Orobanche coerulescens. The sequence continues at coordinate 166,973,472 of CM065805.1, read as the reverse complement.
TTTCCAAAGCACGAAATTGCCCGACAGTTCCGGCAATGTAACCTCAACATCTCACTCGATTAAAGATACCCTAAGCTCGGTCTGATTCGTAAGGATCTCTAGCGATCGCAATGCTATCTGTTTCCGACTCAAGTCGTCGGCCACGTCGTTCGCATTGCCCGGATGATATAGGATTTCGAGGTCATAATCCTTAATCAACTCTAACCACCTCCTCTGCCTCATATTCAACTCCCGAGTAAATATGTATTTGAGACTTTTATGATCGGTAAAAATCGACATGCGAGCCGAAAAGATAGTGACGCCAAATCTTGAGCGCAAAAGCATCGCCGCTAACTCTAAATCATGAGTAGGGTAGTTCAACTCATACGGCCTCAACTGTCTCGACGCATAGGCAATGGTCATGCCGTGCTGCATCAATACGCACCCAAGACCCTGACCCGAAGCATCGCTATAAACGGCAAAACCCTCGTTGCCACATGGCAACGCCAAAACCGGGGCTGAAGTCAAACGCGTCTTCAGATCCTCAAAACTCGATCGCCTCGTCATTCCGCGAACTTCTCGGTTTCGGAGCAAGCTGCGTAAGTGGCCGAGCCGATTTGAAACCCTCGACGAACCTACGGTAGTAGCCAGCCAAACCCAAGAAACTACGGAGCTCCTTCACATTCTTGGGCGGTGCCCAATCCAACACGGCCTCAATCTTCTGCGGATCCACACGAACCCCCTCGGCTGAAATCACGTGACCTAAGAACATCACTTCCTTCAGCCAGAACTCACATTTCGAGAACTTTGCATAGAGTTGCTCGGTCCTCAAAATGTCTAATACTACCCGCAAATGATGGGCATGCTCTTCCTCATTCCTCGAATAAATAAGAATATCGTCAATAAAGACGACGACGCACTTATCCAAATACTCGATAAAAACTTTGTTCATCAACTGCATGAACACCGCCGGCGCATTAGTTAACCCGAAAGGCATGACTACGAACTCATAATGTCCGTACCTCATCCGAAAAGCTGTCTTCGGCACATCGGACTCTCTCACCCGGAGCTGATAGTACCCCGATTTCAAATCAATCTTTGAGAATACATGACTCCACCGCATCGGTCGAATAAGTCGTCAATTCTCGGCAAAGGATACTTGTTCTTGATGGTCACCTTGTTTAGTTCGCGATAGTCGATACACAAACATAGTGAGCCATCCTTCTTCCGCACAAACAGGACCGGTGCGCCCCAAGGCGAGGCACTCGGTCGAACATACCCCGACTCAAGAAGCTCACTCAACTGCTTCTTCAACTCTGCCATCTCTGAAGGTGCCATGCGATAGGGCGCCTTCGAAATAGGAGCCGCACCCGGCTCTAACTCTATAGCGAACTCGACCTCGCGTTCCGGTGGCAATCCCGGTAACTCGTCAGGAAATACATCCGGAAACTCATTAACGACTGGAATCGACGAAAGCTCGACTCCACCATCCTCCGCCTTCAAGGCATAGCACCAATAACCAGTACACCCCTTTCGCAGGAGACTCGTCGCCTTCAAGGCGTTAATGATGAATTGCTGATTTCCCCTCCTTCGCCCCGCGAAGGAGGGCTCGGTGCCATCCTCGGCTAACATGGTGATGATCCTCGTGCGGTAGTTCATGATTGCGCCATGCCGCTCGAGCCAATCATCCCCGAGAATCAAATCCTCACCCTCAATATCCACAACAATAAGATTAGAGGGCCAAGTCCTCTCACAAATAAGTACAGAACAGTCTCGAACCTCCTGATCACCAACGATCCTATCACCGCTAGGAAGCTTAACGATGAAGGGTTCATAAGGCATCAAACAGTCGAGACTCAAACGGCGTACACAATCCAAAGATATGAACGAATGCGTAGCACCGGAATCGAAAAGCACACTGACAGGATGAGAAAGAATATAAACGGTACCTGTCGCCACGGTAGCCTGGATCATCGGCTTTCCGCATCTCATAGACACGCGGGTGGGCCGAGCCGACACCGGGAAGCTCCCCTTAGAGGGCTGACCCGACCTCTCCCCGACTAGCACTCGGCGGGGATTGAGGAGCAAACGATCTCGATTCACACTTGGTTCCCTAGGCGCTGGAATGGAAGCCGGGCACCAAGAATTTTTTCCTCTCAAAGACAGTAAACAGCCTTGTGGCCCGGTGGCCACACCGATTACACGTCGGCAAAGGGCTCAAACAAGTACGACCGATGTGGCTGTACGACCACAAATGAAACACTTCACATCACGATAAGGAGCACTGGTAGTTCCACGAGGACCCCCAGAGGAACGAGCTGGACCACCGCCGGCGGGGAAGTTAGCAGATTGGGATCTCTGCTGACCCCCACTCTTGTGGCCCGAAAAGTTCCCAGCGGACTTCTGCTTCTTACTCTCGCGGGCCGCCTCACTCGCCGTCATAGACATATCATAAGCACGGGCCCCGCCTGGTAATCTTTCAATGTAGTGCATACAAGCCCGACATATAGTCCCGAATCGCAACTTCATCCGTCTCAGAAATGGAAAATTTTGTCGCTCTCTCGACAACTTGGGTCTTCACATAACCCAACTCCTTATTAAAATCAGCAATGGCTTGAGATACAGGATATCCCGCGGTTGAGCATCATAAAAGCATGTACCCGAGCTCGTCCGACGGCCACGGGCAATATTCGATCTCCATCAATTCTTGAAACTCGGCCCACGAAGCGGCATGGTCTTTGGGCCCAACGGCCTCCCACCGGTCCGTAGCGTCCCCTGTGAGAAAGTATTGAGCAATAGGGACTTTACGGTCCTCGGGACAGCTTAGTGGCAACGAAGACCTTAGATATCTCCTTGATCCACCCTTCCCACCCAATCGGGTCCGAAGCTCCCGAAACCGAGGAGGATGCATCTTGATAACATCTTGGAGCCAACGATCCGCTCCGCCCGATTAGCGTGGGTCCGATCCGGGTTCGAACCGCTGAGCTATCGCCGCCATTTGATTCACCATTTGCCGCATAACGGCCGCAATACCGAGGTCGGCACGCCTCGAGAAGAAGCATGGCTATGACGGCCGCCGCACGCCGGCTCCCAAAGATCCGTGACGTGGCCGCCCCACCGGCCGCCACGCCCCGGCCGCGTCCACGACCACGACCGCGACCACGACCTCTTCCAGCATCCATACTGGAGTTAAATAAGTAGCAAAATCCATACGAGGGTAAGTACGAGAAAAGAACAATCGCAAGTCGAGAATCAAAGGTACGATACAAGGAAATAATGAACAGAGGAAGGAAAACTTACGGACACTGGTAGTACCGGAATCATGGCAGCGTGACGATGATGTGCAAAAACAAAACACCACAAGACCCAATAAACCGACAAGCCTAGGTATCCATAAACCTAGAGCTCTGATACCATTTTCTGTAACACCCTCAAGATATTCGAGGTATATTACAGCGCCGTGAATCCCTATATGGGACCCACCAGGCTAAACAACATCATACTCATCGACTCACATAAACGACAGAACAATACCATGTCATAAAGACGCAAAACAGAATAATCCACCCGGTTCAACCGGTCAATATAACATCATCATCCAACACAACATAAAAAGCAACAATACAATCCGAACGAACAAGAACCCCTTAAGTACTCGAGTACAACTATTAGTTCAAAACCACAAAAGATGAAAAGGTAAAAGACACTAAAACGTCACTCGAGCACAATCATCACGCACGGCCATCATCCGGTATCTTGGTCAATGCCTCGTCTCGATGAACCTGACCTGAAATTCATAAAACGAATTTCCCCAAAACGGGTCCCCAGAGGGGTTAGCAATTACGCTAGTATAAGTAACCAGATGAACAACTTACATCTTACACATATAGTAAATGCATGCAATAAGGAAAACCGTTCGAAAGCACTCATTTCCGGAAATGCCAATATCAAATCACATTTGTAAAATTCACCACAATTAACCGTCGATCCACACCTCCGTGGACCCCTACCGAGACCCCGTCGGATCTAACCCGTAGTGGTTAAAAGCAAAGCTCGTCGATCCACACCTCCGTACGTGGACCCCTACCGAGACCCCGTCGGATCTAACCCGTAGTGAGCATACACACACACACAAGTCTCATGCAATACTACTACGTTAAGATTGTAAGTTCATAAGGATACTTGCCTCGATTTAGTAGACGACGACACGAACGGAACGGAGAATCAAGCACAACCGCGAGGAACCGACGAAAATGAACCTAACGATTCGAATAGCACAATCACAACCACTTCTAAACGATTATGGAAATGGAATACACCCGGAAACCCGCCTACGATTCATGTATATTTGTAACAAAAATAACAACGAGGGCGGACCACAACCAAACCCTCTCGATTCCGTAAAAATCCACAAAATATCCATGAATCCGTAGGAAACTAAAGATACTAACAATATTAATCGTATTCATCATGAATCCACCATCAAAACGGAACGAATCGGAAGAAAAACCCAAAACCCCCAAATTAATCGAAAATAGGGTTCTAGAAACATTACCTTTGAAGATTCAAGTACTAAGATCCATAGAACACGCGTTAGATTGATTATCCGAGACTCACAACCGAAGGGAAATGATGAAAATCGATCCCCGGATGAAGAATGCTTGAGAAGTTCTCCCCTCCTAGGTTTCTCTCTCTCTCGCGCAGTGAAATGAAGAAGAAGACGGCCGATTTCGTCTAATAAGGACGAGTTTGCACTGATTGATCTTTGTGTGCGCGGCACGCCTTAGGTGTGCCGCGGCATGTGCCAAAAATTTACTCCTGTGTTTCGGCATTGTGCCGCGCAAGATACTGCGTGTGCCGCGCACCCGTGATACTGGGTTTAGGTCGCAGAAGAAGACACGAGTGTGCCGCGGCACCGGACAGTGTTCCGCGGCACTGCCTCGTGCCGCTGCACCGGATGGGTGTGCCGCGGCACACAGTACAGTTTGTCCGACCAACAACTGAAGGGATTTGTGTGCCGCGGCGCACACACCTTGTGCCGCGGCCCACACCCCCTTTTGGGTTCAAAAATGATAAAAATGATCCGGAAAGAGAATAAAACGATAGGAAGCAATATTTGGGAACCAACAACACGAAATGGATCCACGGCAACCCCGAAACGGCGGTTCCGCACAACAATAACGAGAATACAGTTCAACAGTTTGACAGGAAGGACACGCTGAGAAGTACACGAGGGTCACTACGATCGAGAAATACACCAAAAACGAAAATACAAGGGAAAGAAAAATACGGATATTACAGTAATCCGGCCAAAATAATATTTTCGTTTAATTTATTTCCCTTAACTAAAAAAAAATATTCCAAATATTAATTTAGTCAAATTAAAATCCAATTTAAATTTTGGGAAATAATTACAACAAAATATAAACTTAAACGGAGTCGGATAATCCGGTTTTAGGCCCACCATGCCCGATTCAAAATCGGGCCAAAACCCCGAGAGCTGGCCGAGCCATCGCCGCAGATCGCCGATCATTCTCGGCCGCGTGGCCGAGACATGGCGATCATGGCCGAGCATGCTCGGCACTGGCAGTAACCCAGCAGCTTCAAAGATCACGGCACTCCGCTTTCTTTGTTTTTCGGCCCGTTTCAAAAAACGTGATGCTACAACGAATAATTTAAAATCTACAATTATTCCAAACATGATTCTAAATCATAATCATCATCCAAAAGCATTCAAAATGCACAAATAATCGTATATACGGAAACATTGACCTCGCTCCGATACCACTGTTGGGATTCCGAAAATAAAACGAAATACGCAGCGGAAAAAAATACGAATCCCAAATAGTATCGATCAAGTAACGTATATACGAAAAAAATATATACAAAGATAAAGATTCATACCTTTGAAGCCTTTGAAATAAATCTTCGTAAAATGTAGACGATGATCACGATCCCGTCCCGAACACGAAAAACCCTTCGTTCCAAGCACCGAAAATTCGAAGCCTCTACTTCACACGCGTCGGAAGTTGCCCGGAAAATTCGACGTAAATTCGTTCTCCAAGAACACGGCTAGGAAGTTACCGTAGGAATTTTCTCTCTATTTTTTGTTGAATTCCTTTCACCTCTAAGATGAAAATTGGAAAAAAAAATTCTCTCCCTTCCTCACAACTCTCACGGCCAGTAGAGAGTTTTTCAAGCTGAAAATATGTGTGTGTGTGTGTTAGTTGTTATAATGTGTTGCTTTTATATTATCTCAAACCATATAATTGAGATAAAATGTCAACACATAATAACAAAAATACAACTAACACATACACATGCATGGAAATGATTCCATGTGATGTGGGGAGAGGGAGGGCGGCCCATGGTGGAAGTTTCCTAGAAAACGAGCCGAGTGACTCGGCTCGTGTACCGGACGTTCGTCAAACGACTCCGTTAAATACACTCCGTTTAATCACCTAATGTATTTATATTAATTAATTAATCTAATTAATTAATAATATCAAATACAAATATATTTCTCTAAGAAATATAATTTATGAATTAAATTAATCACCCTAACTTAATTTTAATTCATAAGACCGCTATTTTGATTTATCTAATAAATCATAATTAGATATCCAATATCTAATATTTATAGAGAGATAATAAATTCACATTTATCCGTCAACGCTCCCGATGCGCGACTCAGTAGGTCCGTCTCACCGGCATTGGGAGGAACCAATGAGTGCGGGCGGACTTAGCCAGCCTAGTGGGCCACACTGTAAACCCCGATCGAGAACGAATGAAGGGATCATTCCGAACCATTATGTCGTGAATACTATATACGTATAGACCCTTTATCGATGTCCCGGTCAAGTCTTCGGGTCACGGTAAAGTCAAACCCTACTATTGACTAGACTCTATACATGTGTTAATGCAAATCAAGACCGATCGATTAATAGTGTATCTAATACGACTATATCGTAATGCTTTGGCCAAAGACTCATGATCTTATTTGCCATTAACCGTATAGGACATACGCCTGCTCACTAACAGGAGATAAAATCCTTTCTTGGCATACGGTAAAGATCGCTACCTGCCCGTATAGTCCGCACTTCGAGGTCGACTCAGCAATTAAGCAAATGAGTCTAACTACTCTAATGACAAACTAAACGTCACAGGCACATCTTCTACTGAATCCTCAAGTCAAAGGTCCACATACACTATCACAACCTTTTGATTCGTCATCGACTCTTCGAGAGTGAATACCGTGTGACTGAATCGAGTATGAGTCGTGTTCGAGTATCTGTCCCACTAATATACTTTATAACTATGCTATCAAGACGTGCACACGTCCTAGCATCAGTTATACAAGTCTTATTAAAACTTAATGCCCATTTAAGTTTATTGACTTGCGAACGATTTTCGTAAATAAACTTTAAACACTTCCAGTGTATTTTCTCTTATCCCATAACGAGAATGGAATGTTCAGTTTATTTACATGGACTTCACTTCAATGTTTACCAAGTCAAGAATGCAATTGAAATACAATAAACAGTGAATGAATCGAATTGCCTTTTTATTATTTATTCCATAATTACAAGTACAATGCCCCTACTCTCTCATCCCCTGAGTGGCATTCGAGGGCATATTCCTAACAAGAATAGAAAAGACCTTAAATTCTATACTCAGAACATAATTGAATGAGTCACTAATTAATCTGTTATACTTAATGCAGACAAAACTCAATATGACAATGAATCCACTCGCAATTCTACTCGAAAAGAACACCTTAATGGTGTAACACCCCCAAGTTATTCAGGGTATATTACAGCGCCGTGAGCCCCGTCGTGGGACCCACAAGGCTAAACATACGCGGAACTATAAACTTGACCGATAAGGTCTACATACAATAGAAAGAAAGACGATACAAATGGTATTCGAAACCATAAACAATGAAACCATATACATCACTGCACAAATCAATACCTCGGCAACACAGGCTGGAACATCAAGGAAACTGAAATACAATACTCGAGTATTTAAAAATCCATTCCAGTACAACAACACTCAATGGAGGAAACCAAAAGAGATAACCGGAGACAAGACACAATATCACACTTGCCCATCATCTTCATGCCGACCTGGTACCCGCCTGTCCGCTCTCCTGGAACCTGAAATACATGAAACGTATTTCCCCCATAAAGGGGTTAGCCGTCGAATAGCTAGTGCAAGTATAACAATATGAAACATAATACTTCTCGACAATAAAGTAAATGTAATCCGTCAATTCATCAATATCCGTCAATTCATCAATTTAAGACTAGTATTCCGGAATAACTAAAATCTCATAAGACGTATGTGAATGCCGTAGAAACGGTTCGTTCACCTCATACGCCGTTACGTATGTGAATGCCGTCAAAACGGTTCGTTCACCTCATACGCCGATACATGTAGGAATGCCGTCAAAACGGTTCGTTCATTACATGCCAATTAATATATCTATGAATGCCGTAAAAACGGTTCGTTCATGATATGCCATCAATATTTCTTACTTTCAAAGTCGAGAACGTACAATCATAAATGTATACTTGCCTTTGAGACATCGAGAAATCGAACGGAGGAAAGATATGAGTTCGGTAGGTCCGAGAACGCGCTTCCGGCACCTAAACGATTCGCAAGGAATATGAAAATTAATTATCCATACTCAAATTACACGAAGAGACTCCCGAAACTCGCCTACGATTCATGTATATTCGTATATAAACCACAACGAGGGCGGACCACAACCAAACCCTCTCGATTCCGTAAAAATCACGAAATATACCATGAGTCCGTAGGGAAACTAAGAATACCAACAAGATTAATCATATTCATCATGAATTAATCGACAAAACAGAACGAATCGGACAAAAACGTGAAAACCCCCAATTTTACCAAAAGTAGGGTTCTAAAGATCTAACCTTGATTCACTGGATCAAGGGATGATATCGGACGAACGATTGATGATATAACCCAAAGAACTCCATGGATATGTTGTTAAACAACATGGCTTCAAGCTTAGAACACGCCCGGTGCGGAAGAGGAGAAGAAGAAGGTGAAAAATGGCGATAAAAACGTCTGCAGGGCCTTTTATAGGCCGATCGCCTCGCCGACACGGCCCGTGCCGATCGGCACGGCCGTGTCGCACACCTGGCCGACAGGACTCGACCGTGTCCTCGCTTGACACGGTCGCGGCGCGAGGGCCTTCCGATAGTGACCCGTCCGACAATGACTTCGGCATGACTCGACCGTGTCCTGAACACGGTCGGCGTGTCATGGCTTCGGTCGCTTATCCTAAGAGTACGCAGACGGCCGTGTCGGACGACACGGCCGAAGTTCGGTCGGGCGGAAACTTCGCATTTCCGGACGAGTACGGCACGGGCCGTGTCGGACGACACGACCGAGTCCGGTCGGTGATCGCCAATACCGAAAAAATGAGCGGGTGAGCTAAACGACCATAACTCTCTCGTCCGACTCGATTGACTCACCGTTTGAATCATTGGAAAGCTAACTCGATGATCTATAATATTGCAAAGATTCAGAATTTTTGGAGTTTCAAGAATTTATGGTGATTTAACAAAGTCGAACTCATACGTGGAAAAGTCGCTAAAGAACACGGAATTCAATGTAACGATACCGAAACGAACTCGGATGACAAAAAGTGTAGAATTAATCATTTCTCGGGATGACGAAACGGTCCCAAGCAAGTCGTCAAAATAGACTTCCGCCAAAAATAGAAAATTTCCGGGATCAAAATTACGGGTATTACATTCTACCATCTCTAAAAGAAGTTTCGTCCCGAAACTTAAAACAGTAGGGAGAAGAAATATTTCGCCAGAAAACTCAACGAGATACACAAGAATCAAACTTACGCCCAAACGGCGAATCATCAATATAGAACACCACAATACATTACCCGAAGGCAAACCAAACCAATGCCGAAAAGATACGAATTCACAATGCCCGAAGGCTCCAACGGAATACCGATACATCACAATGGCCTCGAAAGCCGAATACCCAAAGTCAGAATCATCACAATACAGATCTCAAAGGAGCAAACCCGATCGCCGGACATACCCCTCGGCGTGTGAACAACCATCGCAATTGGCTTGGACATATCCAATACAACATGGACTACGAACGATCAATCAATAAAGCTCAAGAGGGACATCACAGTACGCCCGATCCGGAAATGTGTCCGTGCACATGTCCACCCCGTATACGGAATCCAGAATATATGTGTGACAATGTACCTAATTAGCCTCAAGAACTACGTCTCGTGTGCACGGTCCAATGCGGAAATATCCACGCATGACCATCGGGTGCCTGGCTAAGAATTCTTACACATAACCAATCGGCACGCAGACATGATTCCAGATATGCCACGATACAACATGACAACGAAACTCAAGGGATAAAACATCCAATACGGATCATACGACTCACCAAGTGAACGATGACACACGAATAATGAAAGATCGACACGACAAACGATATTCAAAACAACCATCCTGGGATCAGAATTTCCTAAGGACCGATTAACACGGCAATAATCACAACACCACAATTCGGAAAATCCTCAACCCTCAACGATCACAAAATTACCGAGTTCACAAGAATAATAATGTGCTGCCTTGAATCGGTCAACACGACAATAATAATTCAACGGATGGGAATTATCATTGATAATCCCAATTCAATACTTCGATTACCGTAGAATGGCCAATCGATAACAATGATATAACGGATGAGAGTATCTTCGACAACGGATGGGAATTATATTCGATAATCCCAATTCAATACCTCGATTACCCTAGAACGGTCAATCGATAATCAATGATACGATAGAATAGATGTCCCGGTGTCTTAAACCGACCACCGAAACGGAGATGACAAAAGGATATATCAAACGTCCCCAATCGGTTAACGCAACATCATAGCAACAGATCCAATTCGATGACAAAGATTCAACGATGTCTCAGAACGACATTAATCTCGAACAATAATAATCGATACATCGATACCGCGAACCGGCTATCGATAGCAACTTTACCAACAAGTATCGTAATGCCTTGAACCGGCCATTTACAAACAACAGTAACATTTGGCATAATTTGCCGACGGCGTCGTGTCAACCAATCCCTTGATATCAATACAATCATAAAGAGGCCAAGTCCCAAAATGATACACACAATCGTACGCCTACACGATAACATTAGTCTCATTGATTAGTACGAGTATAAAACTTGTCTCGATATCAATACAACGTACTGTTACTAATTCAGTTGATTTCGTCTTACGAATTCCCTCAGTCTCGACCAAGTTAATCTACGAACCCTTCAACCTTAACCGCAACACAACATAATTCACGATCAAACATCATACCTTATTGTAAAACGAAGGATTGATAATCAACCGGTTCGATGACGACGAATATCAATACCACCAAACCACGAACTCAATCGTTTTACCATATCTCGACTAATCACAGTCTGAACAATCCAACTCAGACACTTACAAATCCTGTCCACAATACGAGTCGAAATATGATGATCATATCGAACCAATTCGGACCAATAATAAGGGTCTAAATGTTCTAAACTCAATTCTTAAATACGAATTGACAAGGTTCCCTTCTCGTAAATCCATCGTTAAAATTTACTTATAACCGTCATCAATTCGAATCATCCGACTGGTTCAAAACAATAGATAATCATATTTAAAAAGGTTATCAAACAATCCAATCATTCGATTTGAATATTTGCTCCATACGTATGGGCTTCCAAATTCAGAGATGAATAATAGTATCATCAAACTCATAATCACATTCGTATTCCTATACGAATATTATTTCCAACACATAGTTTAGCTCTAGATATGAATATTCCATATTCATTTTCAAAACATCAACACTTCTAAAAAAAAAATTTCATCACCTCGTATAATTCAAGAGTTCTTCAAGAACATGAAATATCCGAAATCACGCTCGTAACAACATCTCCGAGGTATATATCTCCATGTTACCATTTTCTTCATCATGTCATTCATACAATCTCAAGAATCGCAACAAAACCCTTATCACCATATGAAGAAGATCTCAATGATCATATCAACATCCGAAATCTCTTATTACAATTCCAATAAATCTCGTATAACATTATCACATGATACCATAATTGTAACACCCTGCATCCTCCTGGGAATATTACACGCCGTAAACCCTTCTCACAAGGATTTACCAGGCTAAGCACAATTTTCCACGTCATTCCAAAAATGCCAAAAAGACCGATGACGGTAATATTTTTCAAATACTAAAAAAAAAAAAAATCATTTTCCAAATACCGTCAAAACGATCAAGGTTAAAATGCCAAAAACTCAGTTTAGGGAATCGGTTTTACAAAATAAAATTTCAGTTGGCAAAATACCAAAATCCATTTCAAAAATACTCACGCAGCGGATAAAAGTACAGTCCAATTTATGCATTTTCATTAAAATAAGACGAACATCAAAATACATGATTCCCAACATACTCCCTCCCAAGTAGTAATCCAAAATGAAAAAAAAATGAGCCACTATCAAAGGGATATGAGGATTACCTTGTATGGACGAACCACGAAGAAAGAATAATTGAACTCCATTCCAAGAATCATTAAATCATCATAGTCATCATATGGCCTCAAGAACATCAATATCTCTATGATTCCATAATCATAATCAACATATTCAAAGCATATCATTATCTTCCTTCAACATAAACCTCATAGAATATGGATAACACAAGGAATCACTTCAAGAATCAACAATAGTTCCATAACTAAGCTCTAATTCCATGATTCCAAGCTCACAATCATGTTAAAAGTGCTTAGAACACTCTTAAAAGTGAAGAGGGACGAGTTTTGGAGAGAAATATCTCAAATGATCGTGAGAGAAATGAAAGGCAACACTTCAATATATAAATTGCACTCTCATTACGAACGTAGGTGTCCTTTCTTAACGTACGTAACAACTTTAACGTACGTAATCCAAAATCCATAACGTACGTAACCAACTCACTGTCTCATTCCGCGTACCCATTACGTACGTAACCCATACCATACAACGTACGTAATATACCAGTTAACTTGCTACAGTACAATGGTTGTGTCACGTACGTAACACGTCTTGTATAACGTACATAACACGTACGTTGACTCACCTGTCAACATCCTCTGCCGAAAGTTAAGGTTCCATTAATAGCGATCTGGTGTTAGCGTGCGCTAACCAACATACGTTAGCGTGCGCTAACTGAATATAAAAATCAACCTGGGCCTACCTGTCGGTCGCCTTCCGAACTAACCCAGCAAGTCGTTACGTACGTTAGGGGTCCTCCTTAGCGTACGTAACCGAACCTCTTAGCGTGTGCTAAGTATGCACCGTAGCGTACGCTAAGTATATATCTTAGCGCGTGCTAGGCATACCTTGTAGCGTGCGCTAACGTAGCTGTACTTAGCCATTTTTCGCTATTCTCGACCAACATCTCGACATACCAAACGATCATACGGCACAATGAATACATAAACACATTCAATAACATTGTCATACGTTCACATCATCCTCAAGAACAATTATCCATCAACGACATCCAACATATAAACGAAAAAAAAATATCCGAAAAATCGGGGTATTACACTCTACCCCCCTTAAAAACAAGTTTCGTCCTCGAAACTCGCAATCACTCGCACAAACAACATTTCAACGGGAATTCAAATTCACCAAGAATTATCAAATAATCCGAACAACATACTTACAAGTCTGTGAAGTCGAAAATCTCCCGTGATACTAGCATGCGACTCCTAAACAAAGTCTCAACATAATACCGATACACACCAATATCGCAATTAGCAATTAAACAAAATCTCAAGGAAGAGTTCACGTCCGTGACCACGGTCACGATTCTTCCTACTTTCAGCCTACATTCTGAAAGGCACACACGTGCGTAAGTATAATCCGAATCGCACATTCTCGAAGTGACCAATTCCCAAGAATACGAAGCTATAAACGAAACGATTAAGAAAAATACGAGAAGAGTGAGAGGACTTACAAGTACCGGTCGCACTGTGATGATGGCAGAGTAGTGATATCAGGCAAATGCCGACACAATCGACTAAAGACCGTGACCCTAGGTATCCATAAACCTAAGCTCGATACCATATTCGTAACACCCCAAGTTATTCAGTATATTACGGCCGTGAGCCCCGCCGTGGGACCCACAAGGCTAAACATACGCGGAACTATAAACTTGACCGATAAGGTCTACATACAATAGAAAGAAAGACGATACAAATGGTATTGAAACCATAAACAATGAAACCATATACATCACCGCACAAATCAATACCTCGGCAACACAGCCGGAACATCAAGGAAATCAAATACAATACTCGAGTATTTAAAAATCCATTCCAAGACAACAACACCGAATGGAGGAAACCAAAAGAGATAACCGAGACAAGACACGATCACACTTGCCCATCATCTTCATGCCGACTGTACCCGCCGTCCGCTCTCCTGGAACTCGAAATACATGAAACGTATTTCCCATAAAGGGGTTAGCCGTCGAATAGCTAGTGCAAGTATAACAATATGAAACATAATACTTCTCGACAATAAAGTAAATGTAATCCGTCAATTCATCAATATCCGTCAATTCATCAATTTAAGACTAGTATTCCGGAATAACTAAAATCTCATAAGACGTATGTGAATGCCGTAGAAACGGTTCGTTCACCTCATACGCCGTTACGTATGTGAATGCCGTCAAAACGGTTCGTTCACCTCATACGCCGATACATGTAGGAATGCCGTCAAAACGGTTCGTTCATTACATGCCAATTAATATATCTATGAATGCCGTAAAAACGGTTCGTTCATGATATGCCATCAATATTTCTTACTTTCAAAGTCGAGAACGTACAATCATAAATGTATACTTGCCTTTGAGACATCGAGAAATCGAACGGAGGAAAGATATGAGTTCGGTAGGTCCGAGAACGCGCTTCCGGCACCTAAACAATTTGCAAGGAATATGACAATTAATTATCCATACTCAAATTACACGAAGAGACTCCCGAAACTTGCCTACGATTCATGTATATTCGTATATAAACCACAACGAGGGCGGACCACAACCAAACCCTCTCGATTCCGTAAAAATCACGAAATATACCATGAGTCCGTAGGGAAACTAAGAATACCAACAAGATTAATCATATTCATCATGAATTAATCGACAAAACAGAACGAATCGGACAAAACGTGAAAACCCCAATTTTACCAAAAGTAGGGTTCTAAAGATCTAACCTTGATTATTTGGATCAAGGGATGATATCGGACGAACGATTGATGATATAACCCAAAGAACTCCATGGATATGTTGTTAAACAACATGGCTTCAAGCTTAGAACACGCCCGGTGCGGAAGAGGAGAAGAAGAAGGTGAAAAATGGCGATAAAAACGTCTGCAGGCCTTTATAGGCCGATCGCTCGCCAGGACACGGCCCGTGCCGATCGGCACGGTCGTGTCGCATACCGCCGACAGGACTCGACCGTGTCCTCGCTTGACACGGCCGCGCGCTGAAGGCCTTCCGATAGTGACCCGTCCGACTGACTTCGGCATGACTCGGCCGTGTACCGAACACGGTCGGCGTGTCGGCGATGGCTCGCTTATCCGGAAGAGTACGCACGGCCGTGTCGACGACACGGCCGAGTTCGGTCGGCAGAAACTTCGGCATTTCCGGACGAGTACGGCACGGGCCGTGTCGGACGACACGACCGAGTCCGGTCGGCGGTGATCGGCCAATACTGAAAAAAATGAGCGGGTGAGCTAAAACGACCATAACTCTCTCGTCCGGACTCCGATTGACTCACCGTTTGAATTATTGAAAATCTAACTCGATGATCTATAATATTGCAAAGATTCAGAATTTTTGGAGTTTCCAAGAATTTATGGTGATTTAACAAAGTCGAACTCATACGTGGAAAAGTCGGTAAAGAACACGGAATTCAATAGAACGATACCGAAACGAACTCGGATGACAAAAAGTGTAGAATTAATCATTTCTCAGGATGACGAAACGGTCCCAAGCAAGTCGTCAAAATAGACTTCCGCCAAAAATAGAAAATTTCCGGGGATCAAAATTACTGGTATTACAAATGGGACCTAACTTTGTGGATTGGCTCCGCAATCTGATGATTGTCCTCAGTATAGAGGCACTGGGATACGTCTTGGAGACGGACATTCCGGCGCCTCCTATGCGGACTCGAGCCAATCAGGAAGAGATTGAAAACCACGAAAAGTGGGTTAAGGATGACGTGAAAGTCCGTGCTTATATGATGGCTTCCATGTCTAATGAGCTTCAGAGAGCTCATGAGAAAATGACTTCTGCTAGGCAGATTCTATCTCACTTAACCGAGCTTTATGGTGAGCACAGCAGAACTGCTAGATATGAGATATCCAAGCAACTGTTCGGTGCAAGGATGAAGGAAGGTGAGAAAGTTGGGGAACACGTCCTCAAAATGATATCCATGATCGAGAGATTGAAGGCTCTTGATTTTAAAATGGATACTTCTCTCCAAACCGACCTTATCCTACAGTCTCTCCGATTCCTTCTCACGCTTTGTTATGAACTTCAACCGCAATGAGATTGCATGTAATTTAGCCGGGCTAATGAACAACCGGTGACCGCTCGCCTCGATGAAGACCCCGCGGATGAAGGAGTGCACTTGTGATTTCTTGGACTTCGGAAGTCTAAGAATAAGAAGAAAAAGACCAAGAAGCGGACTGGACCACAAGCTAAGGACCTTAAGGGAAAGGGCAAGGCCCCGATGGTTCCAAAGAACAAGAAGAAGAAGGATGCTTGTCTCAAGTGCGGTGAGCTGGGCCACTGGGCTAGAGACTGTCCGATTCTTCATGGCACTTCGTCTACGAACTTTTAGTTTTGGAAACAAATTGTTCTCGCCATCGTATTTTCTACTTCGGATACTTTGGATTCTGGTGCTAGTTCTCATATTTGTACCGTGAATCAGGATCTGGAACAAAGTAGGAAGCTTGGAGCTGGAGAAGTTATGATCACAGTCGGAAGCGGGCATAGTGTCGAGGCGACCGACATAGGATCACTTCTTTTAGGTTTAGAATCCAGCTTTGTTTTGACTTTAGAAGATGTACTTGTTTTGCCCAAGGGGCACAAAAACATTGTATCCATTCCGGTCATGGACCGAAAAGGCTTTTCATTTTTCATTGGTGATGGTTCCTGCAAAATTTATTTTAGAAATAAACTAGTGGGTACTGCTACATTATTGAATGGATTGTATCATCTAAATCTCAAAGAATGAGTAGTTGTGAATACTATAACTAGAAAACGCGGTAGGGATGAAACCAATCACGTTTTGAAATGGCATCTTAGACTTGGTCATGTTGGTCAGACCAAGGTTTACAAGATGGAAAAAGATGGACTTATGGGTCCATTGGGATCGGATCCCTTTCCTACTTGTGAATCTTGCCTTAAAGGCAAAATGACTAAGTCCCCCTTCACATGGACATTTCAAAGAGCCGTGATAAACCGGGATTAATCCATACCGATGTATGTGGTGCTTTGGAAGCGGACGTGACGGATATCAATATTTCATTACGTTTACAGATGATCATACTAGGTATGGTTATGTATACTTAATGAAACATAAATCCGAGGCCTTTGAGAAATTCCAGAATTCAAGGCCTAGTCGAGAAACAAACCGGTAATCATATCAAAGCACTTCGGTCGGACCGAGGTGGCGAGTATATGAGTACGGAGTTTGACGAGTTCCTTAAGGAACATGGAATAGTTTCACAACTAACACCTCCAGGTACTCCTCAGTTAAATGGTGTGTCAGAAAGAAGGAACCGGACACTGTTGAACATTGTCCGATCCATGCTGGGCTATCTTGACTTGCCGATTTACCCAGGAGTATGCACTCTGATCGCGCGTATATCTTGAGCAGATGTCCTTCCAAATCCGTTCCTAAAACTCCACATGAGATGTGGGAAGGAAGGAAACCAAGTCTTAATCATATTAGGATTTGGGGATGTCCCGCTTATGTCAAGAAGACTAAGGTGGAAAAGTTGGAAGCTAGGTCTGCGAAGGGACGTTTCATTGGATTCCCGTCTGGGACGATGGGATATCTATTCTACATGCCCGAAGATCGAAGGATCATTGTTGCTTTACAAGCACACTTACTGGAAGATGAGTTCATTCAGGAAGGCGGAGCAGGTAGAAGTATTTCTTTAGAAGAATACAATGAAACTCCTCGAGAGACACTGCAAGAAACTGAACCGAACTTTCGAAACACAAGTACAACCACCTCGTAGGTCTAGTAGGGTGTCTCATTTACTTGAGAGGTATGGGCTTGTGCACTTGGAGGAGCCGGGTCTCCATGAGGTTCCAAGTGATAGCCAAGAGACCGACCCAACAACCTATGACCAAGCGATGGTGGATGTAGACTCCGCGAAATGGCGTGAAGCTATGGAAGCCGAGATAGACTCGATGCATGTCAATCAGTCTGGACTCTAGTAGACCGCCCAAGGGCATAGTGCCCATTGGGAATAAGTGGATCTACAAGAGAAAGACCGATGGTGATGGCAAGGTTGACGCCTATAAGGCCGGCTTGTGGCAAAGGGTTATACCCAAAAGGAAGGGATCGATTACCACGATACCTTCTCGCCCGTAGCCATGATCAAGTCTATTCGCATGATGCTTGCTATAGCCGCTACTACGATTATGAGATATGGCAAATGGACGTAAAGACGGCTTTCCTTAATGGATTCCTCGAGGAGGAAATCTATATGGAGCAGCCTAAAGGCTTTGTGTCCGAAGTCGATATTCGAAAGTCTCGCAAGCTTCAGCGTTCCATTTATGGATCAAGCAAGCGTTGCGTAGTTGGAACCTACGTTTGACGAGGCGGTCAAAGAGTTTGACTTCGTGCAAAATGAAGAGGAACCTTGTGTATACAAGAAGGTTAGTGGGAGCAAGATCGCATTCTTAGTACTATATGTAGATGACATTCTACTAATAGGAAATGATGTGGGAATGCTCGGTTCGTGAAAGCTTGGCTTTGAGTAATTTCTCCATGAAAGACTTGGGAGAAGCAACCTATATTCTTGGTATTCGGCTCTACCGGGATAGAGCGAAGAGAACAATAGGCCTTTCCCAAGCCCTCTATATAGATAAGATCAAAAGCGATTTAAGATGGATGATTCTAAAAGAGGGTTCCTACCGATGCAACATGGAATAAAACTCACCTTGAAGATGTGTCCTCAAAGTGAGGAACAACGCAAGGAAATGAGTAATATACCATATGCTTCGGCCGTGGGTAGCCTTATGTATGCTATGTTGTGTACAAGACGACATCGCGCATGCCGTAAGCGTGGTGAGTAGGTTTCAGGCAAACCTGGTAGGGAACATTGGTGCTATAAAGAACGTTCTCAAGTACTTGAGAAGAACGAGAGATATGGTTCTTATGTATGGCGGTGGAGATTTGGATGTGGTGGGATTCACCGATTCGGACTTCCAAGGATGAAGGACGACTCGATGTCCACTTCGCTACATATTTACTCTTAATGGAGGAGCAGATCTTGGCGTAGTGCCAAGCAAAGCGCGATCACGATTCCACTGTCAGCCGAGTATCAAGCGGCCTCGGAGGCTTCCAAGGAAGGGTTCGGATTAAGAAGTTTCGGGAGAACTTCAAATGATACCATGTGGCCGAGCCGCCTGTCTACCGCATCGCGACAACGACGGAGTCAGTAGCGCAGCCAAGGAGCCGAGGTTTCACAACAGCACCAAACATATTGAGAGGAAGTATCATCTCGTAAGAGAATTTGTTCGCAAGGGATACATTGTCCGCCAGAGTAGACTCGGCCGACAACGTCGCCGATCCACTGACCAAGCCACTTTCTCAGACTAGCTTGGAGCGTCATCTTGAGAACATGGGTATTAGATACCATAGTGTGTGGCATTGAGTGCAAGTGGGAGATTGTTAGGAGTATGCCCTCGAATGCCACTCAGAGGTTGTTGAGTGAGGGCATTGTACTTGTAATTATGTAAACCATTAATATAAGGCAAATGAATGTTTCTTTATTTACTGGTAGTTACTGGCATTCCTAACTCGTAAATAAACATATAGAAACTAGTCCGTGTATTTGAGAGCAAAATGTTCCACTCCTTATTGGATAAGGGGGTCGGCACTGGAAAGGTTATAGCTTAAATACTTAATCGTTCGCAAGTCGATGAAACTTGACTGGGCGTTAAGTTTATGTGAAGACTTGTATGACGTGTTCTTTGACATGGAGAGTGCCTGTCGAACACTAATGGTTAGTGGGAGCACACGTTATAGGTATGCTAATTGGATTAGTATACTCGAACCGACTCACCCTTGATTCGTCACATGGATTTCACTCCGGGACAGTCAATGACGGAATCGAAAGGTTGTGATAGGTATTCGTGAACCTTCGACTTGAGGATTTAGTAGGGATGTGCTTGTGACGTCAAGATTTTCATTAGAGTAGTTCGACCCTGTAAACCGGAAGGCGGGGGTCAACCTCGACGTGCATCTTGACGGGCAAGTAGCAGGTCCTACTGAATACCAAGATAGAATTCTTTCTCCCATTAGTGAGCGGGTTATATGTCCTATGCGGTTATTGGCAGATGAGATCATAAGTCTTTGGCCAAAGCATTGGAGCTAGTTATATTAGATACACGACAGCTCGATGATCTCGATTTGCATTAACGCATGCATAGCGTCAAGTACAGATAGGGTTTGACTGACCGTGACCCTATAACTTGATCGGGACATTTGAAAGAAGGGTTTATACCACTACGCCACAAATGGCCTTCAGCAACATTTATTTCGACATTACAAGCAAAAGTGTTAGCATAGATGCCTTAAAATTTATCTACGCTAACACTTTTTTTTATCGTTACAGTTGATAGTAACCGGTGTTGCCATAGTATCTATGGTAACACCAAATTAGGTGTTACCGTTGATCTTTAAAAAAAACGTTACAAGGGAAGAAAAAATAGGCGAAAAAGAAGGAAAAACCTGTAAAAATTGTAACGGCCTTTCTAATAGTATTTTATGAATATATTTTTAAAATAAGGAAAACCTGTAAAGATTTAAACTCGTTCTGAAACTAACATTTTGTAAAATATTTATGAACTTCAAAGCTGAAATTAAGATGACTTGAATGAAAAATGCTTGATGCTTATGAATAGATCCTATCTAGCCTTTGGTTCTCGATCCTACAATTTAAATATGAGTATATATAAATATTAAATTTTATAAAACTAACATAAAAATTAGTATAAATGATAAGACTTGATTTTATAAAACATAAATTTTATAAAACTAACATAAATATTAAGAAAACATAAATTTTATAAAACTAACATAAAAATTAGTATAAATGATAAGACTTGATTTAATTTAAAGGCTTATGGGACCAGATCTGAAAAATATTAGAATTAATTGGGGTCAAATTAAAATAATAAAAAATATAGGGACAAAAATGAAATTCTGATCAAAATGATAGGGGATAGAATATCCTGTCGCCGTTGAACTCACCTCACTCTCTCTCACTCCATCTCTGCCCGACCGCGAGTTTTTTTTTCTTTCCAGCGGTTCTCCACCGTCGATCGGAGGAAAAAGAGCCAAGGTCTCCGATCGGCCCAGCAGCGGCAAGAGAAAGGGCGTCATCGCGGCAGTTGTGTTTGAATTGGTGTGTGTAAATGCAGATTTCTGTTTGACTTCGTCACGTAGTACAGTAATAGCAAGCGTTATCTGTGATTATTTTTAGTGAATTTGTATTCCTCTGTAGCGAGCTTCTGTTTTGTTCGATTTGCAGATGCGAAAGGTCGAGGATTACTTATACGAGGGTTTTGCTTCTGGAATTTACTGAAGCGGAGATTTGTCGCAAATTACCTGGGGATTTCAACCTGTTAGTTTTGAGGTAACGGAATAAGTATTTCTCCTCAAAAAGATTATACAGTTTGCTATTAGCTTAATGGATCATGCTGATGTATACCTATTGTTTAGGCACTGAATCTAGAAATTTTGTTAGATTCTTCGTGTGCAGTATGATTTGATTGTCTGATCACTATCTAGATCGTATCGAGATTCGTATATTTATGTCAAGTAGTCGAAGAATGTTAATTTACTACTCTGTTAGTCTATGAATTTTAACTTGAATCTTTATTTTAACTACTCTGTACTCCCTGAAGGATCAACGAATGGGATTATAACATCTCTTACACATGGTGTGATGCCAGTTGACGACTATTTTCAGTGCGTAGAACAAGGGCGAGCAGCAATTACACCGCTGTCTAATATTCTCAAAAAGAAATTGCAGCCACAATCAGCTGAGTGACCTTTCTATTTAGATCCTAGCATCGACATCAGATATACTTACATTTTTCTAGTTATGTCTTATTACCAAAAAATAAAAAGAAAAACAGATCATATAATGTTGGGGACAACATCGTAGTTAATAGCATATCCTGTCGAAACCTTTGTCGTCCGGTACTTGCATTATCTGTCAACGCCGTCCATTTAATTTTTTCGGCTGTCAGTGGTTGTTAGGCATTCAAATCAAAGATTCCATTGGAGGAGAATTATGGAGCAAAAACCGTTCTTGCTGTAAACGATTGGAGAATTCAGTAAAGCCTCTATTGCCCTCTGTATTTTCCCTCCCAAGTAATGGACACCTATCTTTACTCGGACTTAAAACTTTATTTTCTTGGCAAATAGGTGGGAAAGTAAAACATTGATTGTATGCTCTTCAGTTATTAACTTCTAGACTTCTTTTAACACGTTTTTCTTCTACTTGTGCAGTAGAAACATAGGATTTTGAATAAGTAACTATTGAGGTGTACGCTCTCCAGTTATTAACTTCTAGACTGGGCATTATTTTTCTCATCCACCTATATGGAAGCTTAATCCTTTGATACACTGGGCATTATTTTTATCGTATGCTCTTAGACCATGGGTTCATCCGAATGGTGAAATCTTCTATTATATGTCAAATAAATATAGGCGTAAAGACAAATCGGGGATCGGCTAATGGCTGAAGCTGAAAGAAATCTTGCAATAAATGTGCTCCCTGGTATGTCAGACTCTTATGAAGTTCAAGGGAGGGGAGAACTTCAGTTGGGTGAGTTCTTTTGTCAGATATACTTCTAAATGTATTTCTTTTCTTTACCTTCGAATGCTATCATGTAATATTGCAGAACTCCTTATCTGTGCAGTTGAATATTTTTTTGTCTTGGCATTCCTTCTTTTGTAATTTTGCCTTTTAACTTGTCTTTTAACAACAGGTATCTTAATTGAGAATATGAGGCGTGAAAAATTTGAGCTTTCTGTCTCACCTCCTAAAGTGATGTGAGTTCTTCGTTTGAGCTGGTGTCTTGTACTGTTTCCTATTCCTTCTGCTGTCCTCTCATTTATTTTATTATGTTGGTTATAGACTTGTGTGGAAGAGCGAAATTACAACCTTTAAACTTTGTTCGGCAGAGCAATGCGTTGATCAATAATACATGACTGATTTCTCCTTGGCATAGTGTTGGAAGATTTATGATGTGTTCACAAAAGTCAAAGAGGAGTATTAAATGAGTGCATCTTATATGACTTGAATGAATATGGTTGGTTCTTGAGGCTTGAGTGGATATGCTTGTTCCTTAGTTGAATATATTTGTCGTGGCACTACACCATATATGGCTTTCAACAACATTTTTTTTGATGCTACAAGCAAAAGTGTAGCCTTAGATGCCTTAAAATTGGTCAAATTTGATTTAAGGCTACATATTTTTCTAATGTTAGTATTGATATAAATTAGTGTTATCATAAACTGAATTGAATATCTAAGCTAACATAAAATTTGGTGTAGCCGTTGCTATTTAAAAAAAGTGTAACTAAACACTAAAATAAATATGTGTACTTGCTAAAATATTTTAGGTGATCTAAATAAATTATTTTTAATTTTAGCGGGTCAACATACTCACATAGTCAATACTCACTCAACATACTTTCTCTAAAGTAAAAATATGAACTCTCTAAACACACCTTCTCTCTAAAACACACTTTCTACTAGGGGTGTTCAAAAATATCCGATACCCGATATCTGAAATTCGAATATCCGTTTTTTCGGATTCGGATTCGAATAGTATTTTCCAAAAAATTCGGATACTTCGGATATCCGAATCCGAAATATGTTATGCATCTATTACTTTTAGTCTTTTATCGTTTATCACTTTACCACTTTAATCATTTTTTTTTTATTTTCACCACTTTATCCAAAGAGCTAAAGGACAAACGAGTGGGATGGCATCATGTGTGCCAAACTTTGTGTGCCACATACTATGTAGTTTTAACTCTTTCCTATTTTACGGTATATGTCCCATCAAACAAGAATTTTACTCCAACCATTTACACTAAATCCAAACCTATTTTACGGTATATGTCCCATCAAACATTAATTTTACTCCAACCATTTACACTAAACTCAAACCCAAAAGAATATTCCGATATATTCTTTCTTACACAATTTTTATACCTTTTCATTTATACCTATATATTTCTTTTAAATTATACATTGGCCCATACAATACTTTTCAATAACTAATTCATATAAATCTAAAAATTGTTCGGATCTTTAATATAAAAAATAAATTTTATTAAATAAGATCAACATTCCACAATTAATTTCAAGTTTATCCTTAACTAAATTAAATAAGATCATATTCCATGATTAATATAATAAAATTACATTAACACATTTAATCAAATTAATATTTCACATATTTCAAAAAAATTAACATTCCTTTAAGAAAATTAAGCCCCATTTCAGATTACCTCAAAACAAAAATTTATTAAAATTAAGTGAAATTAAGTCTAAATAAAATTAATTAAGGAGGGCAATTTATTAAATTAAATCAATCAAAACAAGACTATTTTAATATTTTTTGAAATTTAAAATTAATATTTTTTTACGATTTCAACTGTATTAATTTATAGAGGTTCTATCGTAGTAGATTTGAGTAATCAAGTCTCACAATTGAATTGCAATTTTACTGTGAACTTCTAAAAGTCTATGTTGGAGACTTGAACGGATTTAACGGATGTCTGTAGGTGAATGTTCCACATATTTATTTTCTTTTTTCTTTTTTCAAACGTTTCAAAATTTTGGGTTCACTGTCAAAGAAGAGGCTGAATATAGAATTGGACTGAAATAATAGAAATACAAAAAGTATATTTCAGACTAGGTATCTCAGAACTCTCTCGCGTCTCTCTCTACTTCTCACTGACCGCCGACTGCCTCTCTCTCTTGATATCTCTATTTCTTGCGATACCTCTATCACACACACACAGAAGAATCAACACATACACACTACACACACTCAAAAACACGCACACACAAAAAAGAAATTCAGCACACACACACAATACACCGCTCAGACCACGGGAGGACGAAAAGAGAGGGAAGGGAAGGCGGCGACGCTGGGGTCGGCGGATGAAGCGGCGCGGCTAGCAGGTAAGTGGCGGTACTGGTTCGATTTGGGATGAACAAGTCTAATTAGTTTCTGCCATTTTACTGCAAATTTTTGGAATTTCATCATAGCCCAATTGAAATTAATTATTAATATATTAAAACAACCCTAAATCTATCATCTTCTCCATCATACGGACGCGCCGCTATCATCTTCTCCATCTTCTCTGCAACTTTTTTTCTTTCTTTCGATCCAACACTTCAAATCTTCCACAAAGCCTCCGAAATTTGAAGGAGTGAAATGCAATATTCAAGAATTTATGCATTTTGAACAGTAAAAACGCAAATCCATGCGTTCCGGTTTATCTTTGATATTCAGGTATGGTTGACTCCCTTCATCCCCCGTGCTCTAGTTTATCAAAAGGATTAATGACTTTTGTGCTATAAAATCATATTTTTAGTTACTTTCTATGTTTTAGGACCAAAGTCATGGATAGTGGATGCACATCTTCTCGTTGTTTGGATTTTGAAAACGTTGATGAAGGATATCAGGTTCAGAAATATATTGGCTGCTGTTTATACTTGGTATTTAATGTCTACTTTTAGGATATCAGGTTCAGAAATATGTATGCTAATTTGCCTTCTATAATGCAGTCTCTTATCACTGTAGGATCTGGAAGTAACTTCGACTGTGAAAGAAGACGCCTTCTTGAAGCGAATATCAGTTGTCCTGCAATCTCAGAGCTACGGTAAATGACACTGTTTCTTCTTAGCTCTATGACGTGTTTCTTCGTAGCTTTAAGGATTTTGGGTGGTTAGCTTAATTTTCGTGTATTTCAGGGAATTTGGAGCAGCATGATCGCCCTGGCACTTCAAACTTCTTTGAGTATTCCTGCTACTTTATAAGACCAACTGGAACAAGGAAGGGAAACTGCAAGAAACGAAAATTGGTGGCTGAGAAGACAGCAGTATGTTGCGAACTTCACCTAGATAAGATTTATTTTTGCATTAGACTTTGTATAGTTTCTGCCTCTTACTGTAAACACTTTGGTGGTTCAGACTGCTTTCATTTTACGCTAGCTTTAAATTCAACTGAAGTTAACAAAAAAATTACTTTGGCTAGATGGACTCCACTTATGACCTTCAATTTAATGAAGGTCCTTGGATTTTAGCATGCATCAGTGTAGCATGGGATTTACACTTTGATTCAGGGATATAAAATGGGTTTTTACTTTTGGATTCTTGTTAGGCTCGTGAATATTCCATATGTTTCTGGCCTTGCCTCTTGTCGTGGTGAGTCATACAAATAATTTCAATACACTTATTCTAGCTTGACTAGTCATTGATTTTTTCTTTATGCTAGATAGATATATTTTTTCTTTGTGTTAAGGTTGCGACATGAAGGGCAAACTTTGGCATTTTTTTGAATGAATTTATAGTATTAACTAATTTTAGACAGTTCGACACTATAATTTTCATCTCTCTTTTCAACGTAGTTGGGACTAAGGTGCAATTGATGATGATGATGGATTATTGCAACAAGCCTTCAACCTTTTTTTTTACTTTTTGATATCATAGAAAGATGTTAAGAAAGTAGAAGTAAGATAACTTTGTATTGGTCATTACCATTTTGTACTGTTAAATGTACAGATGACTTATTTGGACATAAGATTCTTCAAAAATTATCTTTTATTGCTTCATAAAGTGATTGCTTTTAGTTACATTGTCTAAAAGGGAATTTTGGTGTATAGAATTACATTGATCCTCGTGTTAATTGGGGGATATATTATTTTCCTCCTGAGATTGTCGGTGTCCTTTTAAAGTGGAACATTGATCATATTTATGGTTTTACATTCATTTGTTTATTTCTTCATATGGTATCTTGATGGTATATGGTATCTTGATGGTGCAGATTATGGAAAATCATATTACGACGTTGTTAAAAGTGCGGAGCACGTAGTCGATCACACACCTTCGTGACCGTCATTGAGTGGATATTTAAATTATGAGGTTGGTGACTCTTTCTTTGGTATATCGCGCTAGCTAATTGTCAAAATTTAAAATGCCCGGCAGTATATATATATATATATATATATATATATATATATATATATGTGTGTGTGTGTGTGTGTGTGTGTCTGTGTGTGTGTGTGTTACATACAATGTCCGAGCGAACTTTCTTGAATAAATGTTGTTTGTACTGGTTTCAAATATTTCCATAGGTGGAAAAATGAGTTTCAACCTAGAAGCTGAAAATCATTCTTTTCTGAAGATTACGTTATATGCCGGATATATGCAATTGTAGAATTCATCAAAGGACAGTGTTTTAATTAATGTATGATCATACATATAGAAAGATCATACCAGTTATATTAAGTTGTCGACTTAAAGATAAAATGATTATCTAAACTTATAGGAAGCGAGAGCTTTATTGGGACGACTCGAGTATCAAAAAGGAAACGTGGAAGGTGCTCTTCGTGTTTTTGAAGGAATAGATGTTGCTGCGGTTATCTCAAGAATAAAAATCACTATAGTTAGAATATCCGAGCTTAAGTGACGTCATTCTCAATGTGACAATGGGCCGCAAATGTCGATGCACGCTGTGAGTTTGCTTGTCGAAGTTACTTGTATTTTTCTCCTGTCTATGGTATTCTCCATGACTAATTTGTATGTCAAGACCGATTTCATGGGTTACCGTTTCTTATTTTTGAGTATGGCGGTGGGGATGAGATCTAAGTGGAAATAAGCGCACTAACAAGGAGCGATCATTCAATCAGAGTTTGAGGGGCCAAATCGGTCTTCGCGTGTTAGTTGTGACAAAGGCTATCATGTTCGTGTAGTCAAGTATTAAGGACTTTCTACTTGTCCTCCTCACTCATTGTTAAAAGAACTTTCTTGTTTCTCTTTGTTAGCAAAGACTAGAGCGATGTTGCTTAAGTCTCTTCTATTGCTCAACTGCACTAAAGAAACAAATGTCCGAAATAGTTCTGCCAATGATGCATCCATTTTGAGTTTTTTCACATAGAATATTCCTTTATTCATTTGCTTCATGATTTTTGTTGCGGGATTGCCACTATTTCTTCTAACTTGCTCAAATGTGTAACACCGGTTGCTTGAGGTGTCTTATCCGGAGTTATGTCGCATGTGATCAATACGCTCCACCTATCTTCATTAAACATCAGAAAGCAGTGACATCTGGAGTCCACTAATTGTCTTTTGGGGCCTCTGAATCTGAACTTTGCCATCAAAGTATTTGAGGTGTGTTTCAAATGCCACAGTTTCACTGAAGTTGGCAGTCCGGACGAGTTGTTTGTCACAGCCCTTCCGTAATCCCAAATCACTAACACCGAGTTCTGTGCTTGACCTTGACTATTCATGAATCATGGGTCCCTGTGGCTAACTCGTACTATTTGATAGGGTAAAACTTAAAAGCGGTGAATTACTCCCAACATCAAGCCATGTGGGAATTAGTGCTAATTTTGCTTCATGTATCATGTTTTTTTTTCTTTCCCCGTACCAGCTTGGTCGACAGCAGCTCCCCGTACAATACCGTTACCAACTCTGACAAACTCATTTTGATCCCCCTTAAACTTTTGAGCAGATCAGAGAAAGATGAGCATTCTTCATATGCACCAGAGAAGGGATACAGATATGATGGTGTAGAGAAGTGTTGGAGAAAAGCTGTAATGCAGGATTCTCAAAGCAAAATCACTGCAAACTCTTGGAAGGTATTCAGGTATTTCTTTAAGATTTTTTCTTTTTTTTTTTTAACAAAAAATTCATAAACACAGTTTAAGAATGCATATGTAAATACAATAGATAGAAAGCAGTAAAATATAAATACAATAGATCATATATATTGGTGTCCTATTTATTGTAGATTTAGATGGCCTTGGTTGATATCTTAAATGGCCATGGTTGATGAGTACAATTCTACTTATATATTGCTTTTATGTTTGGTGTTGGTATATATTGTTTTACAATATGACTGAAATTCTAGATGTGCCGCATATTGTTATTTTGTTAATAGGGTAGTTGACTTGTGAAGCAGAAATTAAGATAATTTTCCAATATTGTTATTGTTTGTATTTTATGTTTATGTTAAATATTTGAGGGAAGTACTTGATACTTTTATTTACAGACTGATGTTATGAAAGCTCTTGAAACTGAAGGTGTTGAGGCTGCTAATAAATTGATTCATGATGGCAAAGAACACCGACCATCTTATCTAATTGGGAGACTTATTCAGAAAAAGGAACCAAAATCGAAGTCTTCAGCATCACCATCCGTTCAAGTTGTTGATCTGTACGTGGCGGACCTAACTGC
Source organism: Orobanche coerulescens (assembly GCA_033398695.1). Classification (NCBI taxonomy): domain Eukaryota; kingdom Viridiplantae; phylum Streptophyta; class Magnoliopsida; order Lamiales; family Orobanchaceae; genus Orobanche; species Orobanche coerulescens. The sequence continues at coordinate 166,943,595 of CM065805.1, read as the reverse complement.
TAAGATTAGGGCTCAACTTTAACAAGAGATGAATGAAAAACTTGACCAAAAAGTTCGAGAAATGATGAAAGTGTTGGCCGAGAAGAATCCAGATTTGAACTTAAAGATTGATGACTCTCAGAAATCAGTCGAGGAGTCCTATGGCGGTGATAATGTCACTCCTTGACTGATCTCATCATTTTATATTATGCTAGCTAAGTGACTTAAGTAGTTTTGTTATATTTATGGATTGCGATCATAACTTGTTCTTAGCTATTATGGATTGAATATTAGCAGTCATGTATTTTGGATGTTGTTATGGTTGAGAGTGTTTTAATGGTATTGACTATTTTATGGTAATATTTATTTTCCAATATAATATTTTGCTTTTACCATGAAAAATGTTGGTAAAAACCTGCAAAAATGTAGCCATAGACTATAATTTATAATTCTTTCTGTTGTCAAAATATAAAAATTGTGTTGGCAAAGATTAAAAGTGTGTTGGCAAAAGTTAGAACTGTTCATATATAAGTGTAGCCATAGTGTTAAAGTTGTTGGTAAAGATGTCAAAGTGTTTCACAATTTAATGTTACATTAGACCTCATGAGTGTTAGCATAGGTCTACGGCTACACAAATTTCTGTGTCACTAAAAATATAAAAGTGTGGCCTTAAGTCTACAGCAACACAAAATCTAGTGTAGCTACAGACAATGAAAGTGTAGGCATAGGGGTCTATTGCTACACTTTTTTAACATGTTACCAAAAACAAGAAAAGTGTTATCTTAGACCCCTATGGTTGCGGCTGTTTTTGTAACACCTTCGAATTTGGTCAAAGTGTAGCCATAGCTTGTTTTCCTGCCTTCAGCAACACTTTTTGGACTTTTGAACACAGTTTTTCAGGTGTTGCTGAAACCCATATATGGTGTAGTGTGGTATAATACTGCACACTTGGATGAGGCTTACTACTCTTTCATATTCCGGAATTTGACCTTCTAGGGCTTAGCTGATCCATAGTTGTTAAAGGCGAGCCTTAGGTATTGTGTTTTCTCATACCTAACCAGACCATAGTATAAAACTACAAATCTTATCCTTCCAAAATTGTGCAGCTCGTTTGAGCACTTATTTGAATGTTGTTGAGGATTGTTTCCTGTTTGTTGTGGGTAATATGTATTCTATCTAACTATTCATGTTTTTTCATTATCACTTAACTGTCTACATGAATAAGTTGAGTAATGTTGTTACTGACACTTCCACATTATATATACCTTTACTTGTCTTAAGTTTTTCTCGGGAAGGTATTGGCTACATGAATAAGTTGAGTAATGTTCTTACTGACACTTCCACATTATATATACCTTTACTTGTCTTAAGTTTTTCTCGGGGAGGTATTGGCTAAAATTTCATAGTTGTGAAACATGTCTGGAAGTAAGTGAACAAACATGAACCTCCTAAGGTATTTTTTTATGAAACTGGAAGTTTGGAAGTTCCATTAAGGCTGTTTAGGCAACCATGTAATGTACCATAACTTTATAACTAATCTTTCAGCTGTTCGCAAAATTAATTCCCGTGTCATTCAACTTTACAGCTTTTTTGGTGACTTTTATACTTAATCAGGTATAAATCTGAAAAGGGTCAAAAGCTAGAGCCCATTGAAGAAGTGACTATTGAGGTGATAGATCTGAAGCCAAATTGAAGAAGTAACTATTGAGGTGTACGCTCTTCAGTTATTAACTTCTAGACTTCTTTTAACACGTTTTTCTTCTATTTTCCGTTCTTTTTATAGGCTGATGTTAAGAAAGTTTTAGAAAAGGAAGGTGTTGAGGCTGCTAATAAATTGGTTCATGGTGGCAAGGAACACAACCCCATCTTGGCTAATTAAGAGGCTTATTCAGAACAAGGAATCGAAGTCAATGTCTTCTTCAACATCATGTGCAACGTCCGTTCCAGATCAGTGAATGTCAGACTTAACTGCAAAGATTCGGGCTCAACTTCAACAAGAGATGGATGAGAAACTTGACCAAAAAGTTCGAGAGATGATGAAAAAATTTGGCGGGCAGAATCCGGATTTAAGTCTTTCTTAGTATTTACGTTATCTTTCGCATTGTTTTCGGATTGTGATGGTATTAATGAGGTGGTACTGAAGTTAGCTTTTGACTGATGGGGCGGGGCGGGATGGCCACTGTACAACCAAGAACCCATCCCCGCCCCACCATATATAACGGGTATGACTTTCATCCCCATACCCCCGTCACTCACTAAATCTTCCCCCATCCCCACTTAATTAGAGCGGATAAGGGGCGGGTCTCCATCAAAACAGGCCCCACTAACATCCCTATATACGACCACGGTCACCATGTACACGATCACTGTTAGGAGTATGCCCTCGAATGCCACTCAGAGGTTGTTGAGTGAGGGCATTGTACTTGTAATTATGTAAACCATTAATATAAGGCAAATGAATGTTTCTTTATTTACTGGTAGTTACTGGCATTCCTAACTCGTAAATAAACATATAGAAACTAGTCCGTGTATTTGAGAGCAAAACGTTCCACTCCTTATTGGATAAGGGGGTCGCAATCGGAAAGGTTATAGCTCAAATACTTAATCGTTCGCAAGTCGATGAAACTTGACCGGGCGTTAAGTTTATGTGAAGACTTGTATGACGTGTTCTTTGACATGGAGAGTGCACCGAACACTAATGGTTAGTGGGAGCACACGTTATAGGTATGCTAATTGGATTAGTATACTCGAACCGACTCACCCTCGATTCGTCACATGGATTTCACTCCGGACACCAATGACGGAATCGAAAGGTTGTGATAGGTATTCGTGAACCTTCGACTTGAGGATTTAGTAGGGATGTGCTTGTGACGTCAAGATTTTCATTAGAGTAGTTCGACCCGTAAACCGGAAGGCGGGGTCAACCTCGACGTGCATCTTGACGGGCAAGTAGCAGTCCTATCAATACCAAGATAGAATTCTTTCTCCCATTAGTGAGCGGGTTATATGTCCTATGCGGTTATTGGCAGATGAGATCATAAGTCTTTGGCCAAAGCATTGGAGCTAGTTGTATTAGATACACGACAGCTCGATGATCTCGATTTGCATTAACGCATGCATAGCGTCAAGCATGATAGGGTTTGACCGACCGTGACCCTATAACTTGATCGGGACATTTGAAAGAAGGGTTTATACGTATACCGGTATTCACGATGAATGGTTCTTGAATGATCCCAATCATTCGTTCTCGGGCAAGTGCAGTGTAGGCCGCCAGGCTGGCTAGGTGGTGCTACTACTCTTTGGTTCCTCCCATTGCTGACTGAGACGGACCTACCGAGTCGCGCAATAGGATTGACGACGGAATGAATCAAGCTTATTCTCTTTTTATAAATATTGGATATTGGATATCTAATTTATTGGGACATTGGATGTCTAAATTGATTTATTGGATAAGTTAATTTACGGCCTAATGAATTAAATAAATTACTGGGTGATTAATTTAATTCATGAATATAATTATTTCTTGGAGAAATTAATTATGTTATTATGTATTTGATATGATTAATTAATTAGATTAATTAATTGATATAAATACATCGGAACGGAATCGGAGTTTATCTGTTTGGACTCACGGGAGTCCGAAACGGACCGAATTTTTCCTACCCTTCTAGATGGCCGCCCCCTCTTTGTCTTCCACCTAATGTGGTGGAAGACTTCATGATTTTATATCATGAAATGTTTATCATTAGGGGACAAGGAATCTCTTTTATTAAAAGGTGATTTGATGAGTTGTTGAATGAAGAATATAAGGAGAAGACTAACTCTTCCTCCTTGATTATTACTTTGGTTTCCAACGTAAGGTTGCAAGAGGAGAGAGATAAAGTCTTCTTCATCATCTTCTTTATTCATCTTCTTCATTTCTTCTTCATAACTTCTTAGAGAAATTTTGTGAGGAAATATTGAGAGAGATAGATATTCATACACTTAAAGTGATATTAATATCTATAACAAGCTTCATCACCTAGCTCTAGCCGTATCCTCGGAGGATAGCAAGGTGTTGTCATTCCGTTCGTTTTTCCGGCGCGTGGCAAGTAGAGACGCGGTGCTTTCGGCGTTGGATCGTTCAAGGGCTTGAAGCGGAATAGATTCATAGAGATCAAGCAAAGCTTGGGGAATAGCTCAAGAGAAGGTTATCCATTTAATCAACGGACTACGAGGGTATGTTTCTTGTATCTCTTGTGTTTCGTTTTTGATATTCGTATATACGTAGCTCGATCGATCCTTGTAGGGATTCGGATCGAATTAATTTTCGTTTTACCGCTTCCGCTGGGCCTTCGTTTTAGGCACCGAATCCCAACAATCACCACCTCTAGACATGCTAAAATATGTAAGCTAATATTTAGCACACGAGATTCCCAAAACAACATCGCAACCCACAACTGAATAAATAATAAAAATAAAAGTTGGGGAGACTTACAATCACTGGTCGTACGAAAATGGCAGCAGCAGCACGATATTGATAACAATAGAAACTCGAATGACATGACATGACCCGACCCAATAGCCTAGGTTTCAACAACCTAAGCTCTGATATCATATTCAGTAACATCCTTCAAGAATGTTCAGAATAGTACAGTGCCGTAGACCCTTCTAACGAGGATCTCATAAGCTAGTTACAGTACAATATAATACACAAGTGACCAACAAGGTCAAATAATACAAAGACAATAACCAAATTCCACGGACAAATGAAAGTACATGTGTACCCTCAGTATACAATTGTTTAAGTACGATGACATATTTTCCAAATACAACTCAAGGCAACAACGACAAATGCTTTTACTCTTTTGATTAGCATCTTCTCCTTTCATCATCTTCATGCTGATACTGTGACTGCTCCATCGAATTGTAAATACCTGACATGCAGAAAATGCATCCACCTCCTGAATTAGGGTTTAACATTAGAGATATATAGCGATAGCACTATTACTCGAGTCGTAAAAAATCTGAATATAACCATCCCCAAATGAGAAAACCAAGTCCTGACTTGTCCCGAAAGTTCTGGTCCTCATACGTCCCGTCGAAACTTCCCTGAGTGGATATCTCACATCACACACAAAAATCACATTTCACATATTCACAAGTTTCGAACGTTAATTATAATATGTAGTCAGGACACTTGCTAGAAATGGCCACTTTATTCAACACATATTCCAAACTAATGATCAGTAGAATTATGATCAATCCAACAAACATCAATATCCAACGGTACACCAGTTATCAATTTCTAGCATCACTATGATGTCCATTTACTCAAATTCACAATAATCATTTACATAAATTCCCAGTTCAAGAAATAACACAAGTTCAAAGTAAATGCTTACACATAAATATTAAACAATGCATTTATACAATTTATTCCAAACAACACAAATACACGACTGAGCCATATAGTCATCATTCAACGCAATTATGTAAATATGATAGGACAAAAAAGCATATTTATATTCACGGATGCATGCAATTTATAAGCTAGGTACTTTTTGATCACGGGGGTATTCCCAAGTGGGCGAGATAGCTCTCGATCAATTCTCACGACTCCAAACCTCAACTTTGCTCTGAAATCGAATTTGTCCAGCAAATTACAACAGCAATAACTTACGGTCTAGAACTCCAAATCACGATCAAACCGATTTGATTAAGGTATGTATGTCTTCAACACGCTATCCAAAATTAAGATAATCCCAATGGTAAACGAATCTCAGGAGACGGTGGTACTGTCACAACTATGTGAAAAAAGGGAAAACAGCATTGCTACTCTCTGTCAATGAGTGTGGGAGCGTCCTAACTCCATTTTGGCTCTGCTCCATTGCAACATATTCGTCTCCTTATCAAGAACATGTCCTCAAAAGTTCATCTAGATTTTACATTGTTTGCTCCCTCAAAACTGCCCAATAATATCACAAATTTACCCAGAAATCCATCCCAGTTGCTTGATCCGACGTCAGTGGGTAACTTGAAATAGCACTCGAGAGTGAGGTTCGGAACTCGCCATCAATCCGACCAGATCCACCGTCTTGTTCCCATTCGCGATCGATAGTTGTTAGGGGTGTGTGTGTGTGAATCAGAGGAAGGAGAGAAAAGGGGGATGCAAACCACGTCTAAAGAGAGAAGTCCCACGTGGGGGCAGTTGGGTCAATAACAAGGCTAAAGAGAGAAGTCCCACGGCGGAGCGGTCTTGGGAGACGTAGGTGGTGGTGGGGATATTGTCCGATATTGTCCGCTCTGGACAATCTCCTCTGAGCTGGCCCTCAAGGTTTTGTTTCTGGGTGCCCGTGAGCAGCTTCCCAGAAGGTCACTCTCGCCCAAAGCATACTTAACTCCAGAGTTCTCATCTTCCCGGAGCCAATAAGTTCGCAAAAGGACTCATGCTATTTGGAGGCGAGCATGCACATATAAGGCACTTCGCAACTCTCCCCTAGCCGATGTGGGATATCACAATCCACTCCCCTCAAGGGGCCCGACATCCTCGTCGGCACACTCGCACTACCCGGTAGAGTGGATCCAATACCAAATTGTCACATCCCTAGAATGCTCCGCCGTATCATGATATTGTCTGCTCTGGGCATTCTCCTATGAGCTGGCCCTCACGATTTTATTTCTGGGAGCCCGCGAGCAGCTTCCCAGAAGGTCACTCTCGCCCAAGCATACTTAACTCCAGAGTTCTCATCTTCTCGGAGCCAATAAGTTCCCAAAAGGACTCATGCTATTTGGAGGCGAGCATGCACATATAAGGCACTTCTCAACTCTCCCCTAGCCGATGTGGGATATCACAATCCACTCCCCTCAAGGGGCTCGACATCCTCGTCGGCACACTCGCACTACCCGGTAGAGTGGATCCAATACCAAATTGTCACATCCCTAGACTGCTCCGCCGTATCATGATATTGTCTGCTCTGGGCATTCTCCTATGAGCTGGCCCTCACGATTTTATTTCTGGGAGCCCGCGAGCAGCTTCCCATGAGGTCACTCGTCCTGGTACTACTCTCTCCCGAGCACGCTTAACTTGAGAGTTCTCATATCCCCGTAGCCAGTGTGCTCCCAAAAGGCCGCATGTGATTTGGAGGCGAGCATGCACATATAAGGCACATGTGTGTGTATGTGTGTGATAAATTTATTTAATGATAATGCCAAATTATTTTTTTATCATTTAAGAGTTATTTCAAGCGTGACATATTTATCTTTTTGTAGGTATAAACGACCATTAGAGTTATATATATATATATTAATATGGATTGGATTCAGTGAGAACCTTCTTTGGTGTGAGAATTATGAGCTAATCTGAGATATTAAATAATAAAATAAGGAAGGTCCAGATTTTGCACATCATTACAGCAGATGGAAGGTGTGAATGACATTAATTAAGGAGGAGGATAACTTTGTCCTTTCATAAATTTGTTCACATTTAAAATACAATAGTTTATTCATTTATTATTCATTTTAAATGAAGATGTATCAAATTAATTATCTTTTCGTGATCTATAGTTTAAGATGTGTATTGCATACCTAAATATATAAAAATAAAAAAGCAGTGTATTGTAATAATAAACGCAGTGCGAATTATAGAGATAAATGCACTGCTTCATATAATATACAAATACATTGCTCCACAGTATAAAAATATACTGGTTCATAGTTTATAAATACATTGCTTCATAGTATACAAGTACTGCTTCTGCTTCAATATTTAAAATAAAAATTCTTGATAAAATCGTCAACTTCAATGAATAAACTGCTTTCATTGGATATGAATTAAGAATATTGCCATGTAACATTGGAAAGCCAAATGAGTCTAGTTTCCAACAAAAGAACGACACTGAAAATTATGAAGTATGGAGAGAGTTATGATGCATTGAATGGAGACTGTCACGATGCTTATATTATTAAAAATATACAAATGGCTGCTTCATAGTGTACAAATGCACTGCTTCATAGTGTACAAAGTACTGCTTCTGCTTCAAAATTTTACTTAGACCATATTGGTTTTTTAACTAATAACTACACTTCTTCAATATACAAATGCACTGCTTCATAGTGCATAAATGAAGTGCTTCATACCATACAAAGTACTGCTTCTGCTACAAAATTTGCACTAAGATTTCTCCTCAAACCGTCAACTTCAATAAATAAACTGCTTTCATTGGATATGAATTATGAGTCGTGCCATATACCAATGAAAAGCCATGGGAGCCTAGATTTCAAAAAAAAAAGACACTAAAATATATCAAGTATGGAGAGAGTTATTATACTTTGAATGCAGACTGTCACGATGCTTATTTTATAAGAATATACAAATGCACTGCTTCATAGTGCACAAATACACTGCTTTTTTTGTTTTGGGTCTTAAATTATAGATCATGAAAACACGATTAATTTGATATATTTTTTATTTTAAATAGATAATAAATGAATATGTTATTGTATTTTAAATGGAGACAATTTATTTATGAAGGGACAAAATTACCCTTCTCCTTAATTAATGTCATTCACATCCAATTTAAAAGTGACGATGTGGCAAAATCTGGATCCTCCTTCATGATTGATCTAATGAATAAGAGTGGTGCTTAGTTCTCACATCAGGACCAAGTTCACTCTTAATCCATATCATCTATCTCTCTCTCTCTCTCTCTCTCTCTCTCTCCCTATATATATATGTGTGTGTGTGTGTGTGTGTGTGTGTGTGTGTGTGTGTGTGTGTGTGTGTGTGTGTGAGAGAGAGAGAGAGAGAGTGATCATATGAGAATGAGATTTATTTTGAGAATATGAATGTATTTAGCCGTTGATTGCATGGTCTGAATTGTGTGAATATTTTGTTTCTTAATTAAAGAATGATTTCATTTGATAAATTGATCATTAATATATGGAGAGGATTTTTTTCTTAATTTTATGCATTTAATCTGAATCATTAAAACTAATTAAATCAAGATATGAATATATTCTTATTCGTTAACAAAAAATCTATTCTCATATATTATATTTTATATATATATATATATATACTAGTGTTAGCCCGTCGAAACTCGACGGGTAATCACTTTATATTGTAATTATAAGTAAAATCCTAAAAATAATTTAATACTTTGTTAGGGTTCAGCCACTTACAATCGTACCGCAGCAAAACACACCATTAAACAGAAATAATGAGGATGAAATTCAGCCACCCGAACTCATTTAGAATTTTATGTACTTATACTCGCCCTAAACCTGATTGAAAGATAATTTTACTACTTATTTCAGTTCAAAACTCATATAGTAGCACATGAAACAACGAATGTATGCTAGAAATATTCAGACCTATTTAAAATCTTTATACTCATATTCATCAAACTCGATTAAAAGATAATTTATTATTCGTTTATATCCCATACTCCAATATAATATCCGCTAATTATTCAGCATATTTAAATTTATATAATTTGAATAACTAAACATAAGTTGCTAAAGTAATTAATTGGTTAATCAATCTCAATGAAAGCTCAAACATCTCCCCTATATACTAATGCGGAATACGCTGAGCCTAAATGGCAGCTTCTCATGCTTCGGCTGCCACATGTCTTCTGCTGGTGCTTCGTATGCTTATGCGTCAGCCTCTCATGCTTCAGCTGACACATAATCAATTACTGGCCTAATCATCATTGCGTTAATTACATTATAATTATACCTCAAATAACTCTTACCTACCTTATTAATTTTTACGAAGTAAGGATATGAATTACGAATAAATAGGAATTGATTATATTTACAGAAACATATATATTATATATTTATACATGTATATATCTACTATATATTAAAAGAAATTTTTTCATCCACATGGCTTCCATAATTTATCTATTAATAAACTATTACTAAAAAACATATTTGTATTGAATAAATTTAAATAAAGAAGGTTCATTAATGAAATGAGGTTTAAATAAAGAAATAATATTAATTTTTTGTTGGAAATATGTAACTGTCAATATTAATTTTTTAATATTGAAATCAATATATAATTACTTGATATAAAATATTGATATAAAAAAATAAAACTATCATAAAATATTATGTCTTATACCGTGAATTTATTCATGGGTACTACACTAGTTGTAAAATAAAGATTAAGACGTGGTACTTCGAACTCATATTGCTATTAGATACTTTATATATTTATTTGTAAGTGAAGATAATCGAGCTTATTAAAAAATATCTAAATATAGAAATAATTTTATGCATATATAAATTAGATATTAAAAAATAAATATGTTCATATTTGGCCAATGAGGTTTAATTAATAATTTGCCAAATTTAATTTTCTAAAAAGAATAAAATAATTCATTTGACCAACTCAATAGATGATCAAATTAAAGTGGTGGTGCAAAATAATTATGAATGAAATACATACTTATTTTAAATAGTTATTTAGTTATTCAATGAGTGGAGTGTCATTGAAAATCAAGGTGGGTAGAAGATTTAAATAAATAAGAATCTAAAAAATAAAAAATACCACGTATAAGAGAGTTAATGATACGTAAAGGTACATATATATATATATAATAAAATTATATTTTAAATGAAATTTATTAATGCAAAAAATTCGCCAATTATACTTATTAGTTAGGTTCAGCCATTCGGAGTTACTCACCGCAGTAGAACACAACGAAAACCAAAAATATGACGCAAGGATTCAGACACTCGAACCTGTTTATAATTTTTATAACCGTACCCGTCCAAAATCTGACTTAAAGATGAATTTACTATATATTTTTATCCCCAATCCATATAGTGATACCTGAAACAATACAGCTAAGGTTCAATCATCTGAAACCAATTTATATATTATATACCTATACTCGTTCCAAAAAAATAATTTTAGTACATGCTCCCCTCACAAATCTGTATAGTTATATGCTCTAAGTGCCCAAATCTATTAAAAATACAAAATCTAAATAATTAAATTTAAGTTGTTATAATAATTGGTTGTTACGTCTGACTTTAAAAAAAATTCAAATTTGCTCAAATTATTATATATTGATAAATAAATTAAATTAAACGTCAATATATTAGTCAAATTAATTTTTTTAATACAAAATATTTATATGGCCAACTTAATAATTTGTCAAATTATATTTTTAATAAAAATAATACCTATTTATTTGCCAACTCGATAATTGATCAAATTAATTGGGGATGAGAAATATGATGGTAAAATACATATTGATTATATGAATGAATTACCCGAATATATTAAAACTTATAAAATCTTCATAATCAAATGTAAGTTCGTTACAATATTTTTTTACTATTTTTTTCCTTTTCTTTTTTTCATCAGTTCTCCAAGGCGAGTTTAGCATTGTTACAATAATTAGTTGTTATGTCTGACTTTAACAAAATTCAAATTCGCTTAAATTGTTAGACATTGATAAATTGAACAAATTAAATTAAATAATAATAAAAAAATTCAAAAAAATAAGATTATTTATTTGGTCAACTCAATAATTGCCTAAAATTCATTTTCAATAAAATAACAATATTTATTTAGCCAACTTAATAATTGATCAAATTAATTGCATATGAGAAATGTGATGGTAAGATACAAATCGATTATATATATATATAAGTAAAACTATTTATTTCGTCAACATAAAATTGACTCAATTAATATCAGAGAAATTTGTTATGTCTAGGCAGAAAAAATATTGATCAAATTAAATTTTCCAATAAAAACAAAACTATTAACTGATGGTGCAAAATAATTGTGAGGTGCAAAAATGCATATTGATTGTGAGTATTTATTTAGGTTATCCAATCTATGGAGTCTTGTTTAAAAATGATGTGGGATTTAAATTTATGTATAAGTACGATTAATACAAACCTAATAATTAGCCAAATTAAATTTTCAATAGAAATAAAACTATTCATTTAGCTTAAGAATCGGCCAAATTAATATTAGCCAAATTATTTTTCTCTATAAATTTCACTACAAGAAACTGCTCTATCAGCGACAGCACACTGTAGCTGATGGGTATCAGCGATCGCCTACGGTAGCTAATGCCAGTAGCAGAAAAACTGGTCGCTAAAAAGCACTTCTGCGATGGCTATTGGCGACCGTTAACTTAGCGAGGGCTATTGGCGACCGATGTGGTCGCTAAGCTGAGTTAGCCTTGGTCTGACAGAGAATCCACGTGTCTGCGACTGCTCCAGCGACCGGATTCCGTGGCTAAATGTTGCGACTAATTTTTGCTAGTAATTGTTGTCGCTATCATTTGCGACTACGTTAGCTACCGACAGCCGTCGCTATTGTTTGCGACCACTTCTAGCTACAAGTTTCTGTTGCTAAAAGTAGTACATATTGCGACCACCATTAGCTACCGATATCAACGCTAATAGTTGCGACCAATATTAGCTACCGATTTCGGTCGCTAATACTTGCGACTTTAGCTACCAGAGTTTCTGCCGCTAAAACTAGTGTTTCTTGCGACTAACATTGGCTAACGATTTCGGTCGCTGATATCATTTTCAGAATTTGCTGGATTATTTTGTAATATTTTATACCTGTTTTCCTGTAATATTTTATACCTGTTTTCCCAAAACATTCACAACAATACAATATACTTTGGCATGACATATTCACTTATAAACATTTGCTAAGTTAAATATTTTTACATCGTCTAAAAAACCAAGGCAACCATAGGTTCGAGTATCATCCAAGTATGAAAGTACAGTACGAAATCATAAAAGCTAGCAAGTTCGAGTACAAAAGAAACATAAATGTGACTAAGACACTCTATGTTGATCCGCCAAACCCGTCATCACGATCATCATGGTGTGATCCCTGTAGGTAACAAAACAATAAAAAAATATTACATATACATGGTATATATTTCGACTATGTATAACAAACTAACTCCGCCATTCAAGAACATAAAGAACATAAATTCAGGTAGCTTTACTAAATAAAATACCTCGTCGCCATGCTGTTGTTGTGATGCTGCTGCCGCTGCTACTGCACGAGCCAGATCCTCGGGATCCATAGCCCCCAGATGGCCTCCCAATTCAAGAAGAAGCTCACGATTTTGGCATATAGCTCTCACACAATCAGCCGGAGTGTGAACAGATGGCTGGCTCGATGAGTGTGCAGAATGTGTGCTTCCTGAGGAGCCACTGATGGATGGGCGTCTTCGTTGTCCTTGACCTTTTACGTAGTCCTTCTTGACAATAAACGCCCTCTCCCACAACTCCTGATCGATATGTGGACGGTCGGTGTAACACCCCCAGAATACGCCCGTAAATGTTACACGCCGTAGGCCCTTCTCACAAGGATCTACCAGGCTAAACTCCACTAGACTACACAATGATTGACCGACCGGGGTCAATCTAAATACAACGCAGACCGACAAGGTCATTAAACAATTCAAAAACTAATGAATTTTACATCTCAATGACAAAATAAACTTTCACACCAAAACGGGATGACAACTCCATTTAATAAATGAAAACCTACACCCGTGCAAGGGTTAATACTCAACCAAATGGAAAAATACCGACCCAGATGGAACAAAAGAAAAGACTCTGACTCTGGTGTGATTAGCATCGTCGTCTTCCATCTCCTCCCAAGCCAATCCTGTGACTGCTCCCGAGCTGCCAAAACCCGAGCGCATAACAGGCACCCACCCCCCGAAAACTCGGGGGTTAGCAAACTGGAATTTTTCTAGTGCAAGTACATAATATACAAGATATACGAACAATAACAACACAAAATTCAACCGTCGTGAAGCCTTAACACAAACCATACATTCCTATAGACAACACAGAATAGCACTCGTATACACAAGGTGAAAAATAATCACATAGTCATATTCTCTTTATGGAACATAACACCAATTAAACTTCAAACGGGCCGAAGGAGTCAAAAGATTTAGTTTGATAAGATAGTTTGAAAACAATATTAATGACTCGGGCCGTCTAGGGGTTTTGAAAATTGAAGGGGAATACTTTTAGAAAATAATTTCAAAAGCTCTCGGGTCCTTGATGTAACACCCCCAAGACATTCAGGGCATATTACAGCGCCGTGGACCCCACACTGTGGAATCCACCAGGCTAACATACCAAACAAGACATTCGACAACGACAACAATCATCGGTAATACGACAATTCAAATAAGATTACAATCCGACAATAAAATCCGACATTAATCCACTTCCCAAACAGGAACACAACATTAACAATTTTGTAAAAAGAAGTACTCGAGTACTTAAACCAGTTTTTATAAAACAAAATCCCCAAAACAAGATATCAAAATATTCGACAGATAGAACACCAATAATAAATTTCTGGACAGTATCATGCTCGCCCATCATCCTCATATGGCTCTAGTGCTCGCTTGTCCCCACGATCAATACCTGAAATACAAAAAGTATTTCCCCCATTTAAGGGGTTAGCGACGACTGCTAGTGCAAGTACAATCCATTTGAACTACATTCTAATCAGATGAATATATGCGCCAAAAAGTCATTTTAGAAAACATTTTATATTCCGGAATATTTACGATGCACAAGCACAAAACACATTTTCTCCAGCCAAAACAATTCAGAGTTAACCTTGGTACGTGACTCACGGCCACCGTACCCCGCAGAGCCCCGTCGGACATCCCTGGGTGGTTAACCACAGTTCGTGATACGCACACGCACGGCAATACGTATTCCTAGAGGCCCCGTCGGACCGTCCCTAGGTGAACATACACATATCTTCCCACAACAACCACATATAGCCATAATTCAAATACTAGAACATGTAAACAAATGTAAAGTACTTGCCTTTGAGACATTCTTGAAGAGACGGAGATGAAACACGACTACGAACGGTCCGGGTGGAAAACGACGGTTCCTAAATGAAGGATCAACACAGTTCAGTCCCAACGGACAACAATACTCTATTGGAATACACCCATAACCCCGGTTACAATATACGACAATAGGCGATCAATTGATACGGGCGAGGGTTTACGCAAAATCTCCCCGTATCGATAATTCGCGGATTAAAATCAAGGAATTTGGATTTGGAATCATTCAACAATCACAATCGGTGAAGAATATCATAACATACTGGAATAATTCGGTTCCAATTAGTAAAACCCGGAAAACCCCCCAAATTTGACGAGTTAGGGTTCTAGACGAAATTACCTTGATTTCGGATGATGGATGACGATTATGCTGATGATAATATGTTAGCACAACTCTACGGTGATGGAAAGTGAATAGAACGCCGATCGGAACTGATGGAAATCGCCTCTGAGGTCGCACGTCGAAGAAACGAAGGGAAAAGAATGAAATCGCTCAAAATCGCTACCGGGCTTATATAATTGTGAAGTTAGCGCACGCTAACTGCCATATGTAGCGTGCGCTAACGGGGCCGCGACAGTCCAGTCGCTACTGCCACCATTCGTTAGCGTACGCTAACAATAAGGGTTAGCGTACGCTAAATGTTCTTCGGTAGCGCACGCAAGGCAACAGGGGTAGCGTGCGCTACCTACACAAAGAGCTTCAAGATCGCCGATGTCATATCGCCAAGAAGTCGCCGAGGGTACGATACACGATACACACGACGAAACCAGAATCCAGGAACATGAACGCGAAGCATACAAGACGACGGAGCTAAGCGCTGAAAGAAAAATACAATTCCGACCACCGAAGGGTCCGTAATGCGACAACGAAAACGAGATTCCCTAAACTATTAGGAAATTACAAAAATGGCCCAAGTGCCCGAAAATCACGAAACGACGTCGGATTTACAAACCGAAAGTCTCCACATGACCAACTCAACCATACGAACTTGCACAAACCAAGAAACAACGGAAACGAACGAGTTTTACAAGAATCGAACGTTCATACGGCAAAACATGTCATAAAATGAAATTACATGAAAACATCATCAAAACTCGTCCAAATGGAAAAACTCCAAGACAAAATAGATTCAAAATGTCGAAACGGTTACAAGCGAGTCGATAAAAGTAGACATACACCAAAAATGGAAACTGCTAAAAATAGAAATATTACGGATATTACACTTGACCCAAGATATGGAAAACAATTACACGAAAGCATGTCAACGTTGTCCTCGACCCAATTTATAGAACACTGTCACAAACGAAATCATTACAACATCTCACAGGGTTCTCAACCCAATCCAAATAACATCATCACGAGATTAATCATCTCAACATTTGACAGGGTCCTCGACCCAATACACAGAATAACACCACAATACAATCAAAGGCACAATCTCTCATTCAACATATCCTGCTCAAGACCCCCGATTAATTAACCCTCGGAGATTTCGTCAAACCTCCTTGGTTAATTAACCCTGATACCAACGCCTTAAAAACAGGTTGAAAGAAACTTTCAAAAACACGAATCGCGGTCAATATCAAGACAAACATTTAAAAGTGAGTTGAAAGAATTTGAGACACGAACCTCGTTCGGTAACGGGGTCTTAGCGATCACTCAAATACCCGTAACCAATAAGCCTGCCAGGCACCTCCCTTGCGCACCTGTGTACCGGCGTTCACTCCACTATGTTGGCCGCTCCTTGAACATGTCACCGCGCCGGCGATCACTCCCGCAAGAGCCGCCCCTTGCGCGCGCATTAGGTAACACCAGCGTTCACCACCCATATGGAGCCGCACATTGCAAAGATACACTGTGCCGAGTGCACGCCCGCCTCGAGGTTCCGGATACGACGTTTCTCACAACAAGTATCCACATTATTTCAAACATCAAGCACACAGACAAACGTCACAACAATTATCAACTCAGTACATCAAGTCACACAATTTCTCCGCCAGTCCATAACCACACAAATAGACAATAACACGCACGTTATCAATCAAAACTCAATCACAATAAGCCTTCAAGCATAACCAACCAACACCGCACATATATCCTTATATTGCAACTCAACCGAATATATATATGTATAGCCTTACTATATTATATCTATAAATATAGTTCATCACTCAAATCCAAATTGAGTACGTCAACTAGTGTTAGCATTCATCACTCGGCATTCACCGACATAGGCATATATATCAATATACGTATATACATACATATATTTAACATATAACTATATGAATCTCTATATATCTCCATTTATATATACACATATGTATACGTACGTATAAAATCACACACTTCGACAACAATGATTTCATGAAGTTACAATTCGTATATCAAGGTACTTGCCTCAAATCCAAAGCACACGAAGCGACGGAAAAGCTTGACTGGCAACCCTCGAATCTTCCAACTAGGTCGAAATCACAAGAACAATATAATTACTACGAAGTCGATCACAAGAGGGATGGAAAACATACGAAATTCCCAACAAGAATTCGTAGAAACAAGAGATCGAACACTTGGGGTTCAATACTTCCCCAAGAACAACAAGAACATAATCCGGACTCGAATACGGTAAGAAATACGAATCAAATCATAGGAAGAGAATCGATATAACCGATTGATGATATACAACAACAAGAATCAAGAAAAACAACCCGAAACTCGAAGATTCAAGAAATATAGAGGAATGGTTTACAAGATGTTTACCTCGAATCGAAGGTGAAGAACACGGATTAAGGATGTTAAACAACACCAAGAACTCAAGGAAGATGTAAACTTGTAGTTACAAGACCCCAAAATCACCTTCCAATCGCCTACGAGTCGCCCAGCCACGGAGAGACGAAGTGTAGGTGAAGAAATGACGAATTCGGTCAACTCCTGGGTATATAAACCCAGGCTGTGTTACGTATGTTAGCCATAGGCAGCTAACGTACGTTAGCTTGTTAACGTACCTAAGACTCCCATGCTTACGTACGTAACCAAAATCGCAGAATTCTCTGTACGATTTTACAAAGGCCATTACGTACGTAACTGAGACATGTATTACGTACGTAAGGTGCCTATTTGGGGAGTACAGGCAGCTAGCACAAGAAGGCAAGAGAGGAACCGAAAAAAATCAATATGCAATGGTGAACAACTCCCGATAGTACAAACGTAAAGGATTCGAGGCGACCAACTTAAGTGTTGAAGGAAAACCTATTCCCGACTACCCGAAGGTTTGGAATACGATAACAGAAGTGATCACCCCCAAACTTTGGGAAATTACGAAACGGCCCAAAACGTCCGTAAATCACAATATGACATCAAGCAACCGAACCGAAACTCACAACACGTATAACAAAGCTCAACGGACTTATAGAAAACATGAAACCGTAGTTTCGAACCATTATCACATGAAATGAATCAAATAGCGGGAAAAGTCGCTCAAGACACGGATTCGGGTAAAACAGCCCCGGAACAACTCGGATGACCAAACACGCAGAACGAAACATTATCAAAATGTCAAAACGCTCGCAAGTGAGCTTCTGGAAACCAGAAAGATGCCAGAAACGAAAAAGTACCGAAAGAGAAAATCACGGGTATTACATTCTACCCTCCTTAAAAGAAGTTTCGTCCCGAAACTTAAAATAAAGAGCGATGGAACAACAGTTTCAAACAAAATTTGCAAGAATCAAATTCGGATGTGAAAAGGCCACAGTAATCCACGAGATTTAGCAAAACAGCCCCGAAATTCGTTCGGAGGACGGTAGGCTAAGTAAAACAAGGTAGTTTAAAATCGTCGAGGGGATCACAATTGAATTACCAACAATGAAAGGTCACACAATACTGAAAATATCAAGAAAAGTACGGGTAATATATTCCCACATACTAAAAAGGTATTACGACCCCGAAACTTAGAATAACAAGAGTTGGAAACGTAAAGCAATGAAACGAAATACAATCGAAGTCACGATTGTTTGAAACAGCAACGATTAAGACATAGTACAAAATCTTCATTCTCCCATGCTAGGATCTTCATAAGGAAACATAGGGTTTCGGGACACTTCCCGGTCACCAGCTCTACTCTCTCTTAGGGCGGCATCCTTTGCCAATTCGGAAACTGTCTCACAGTGTTTCTCCCGATGACCTTCACACCCGCACCGGTAACAAGTCAAGAGTGGAGAGGGACAATTTGCACGAACATGTCCCCGACGATTGCAGTTGAAGCACCCTCCCTTCTTACCGAGAATCACCGATGCTGGCTTGGGATTCCCAGCGCTCACTCCCGATCGCGAAGACGACGCGTTCGAACGACGTGGGGGTTTGGGAGCCTTAGACTCTTCACCGACCAAAAATTTTCCAGATGTCCTCTGTCTCTTGGCTTCGCTCGTGGGCTCGACTACTGAGGAGATTTCATAGGATGTCGTTTGATTTTGATACTCCTTCACTGTAGCATGAATCGTTGTCGTACGAACCAGCTCGCCGCTTCCATTCCCATCATCACGTCTACGTCCGCCGAGGCTCGGCATACTAATGCAGATAATACCGCTCAGTATTATAAAATGATCAGTTGTACAGCATACTACAATTATCAACACAAGGTTTAGTTAACATTTTTAAAATAACGGTAATATCGTAAAGCACAAAGTTTCCTGAAGTTAACTCCGGTCCTTCGACTAGGATGATCATTATATATATATGGTTAATGAAAACAAATTTCTGAAAAAGTGGGCGAGTCACATTACGCCCAAAACTTGTAAATACTGTCCTTTATCTTGGGAGAGGATGATTATACAATGACTTTAAAAATTATTTCGAGTAATGAATCCAAGAAAATTGGAAATTGAATCGTAACTAATTTGAAATATTTCAAAGGTGTTGAGTTCCAAATACCACAATTTAAAAATCCTGCCTCTTCTACCAAAATGTCTAATCGAAAGGATTTTACACCAAAATACGTGACTATTTGACATGACGACATTAAGTCGTGGGTTTTCACAATATTATAAAAATTCGTAGTACCACTTTAAAATGTTTGTGACATTACAACACCGTGGGCCCCGCACCGGAACCCACCAGGCTGAAAACCATTTTTAAAACGTTCAAAATGCCAAAAGGCCGATGACGGTATTATTTTTAAATAATCACAGAAGTCATTTATAAAATATCAAATACCATTATAAGAATGCCTGCCAAAACATGCAAGACCAAAATGCCAAAACTCGGTTGGGAATCGGTTTTACGAAATAAAATTCAGTTTGCAAGATACCCAAAAGCCATTTCAAAATACTCACGCAGTGGATAAAATTAACACTTAAAGATTTACTCTAATGAAATGTAGAACCGATGAATATGCTCGACTTCCGAAGCATACTACATAGCCATTTTTTTACTCGGACCGTATACGCATGCTACATCCTACACCAATAATATCTCCAACAAGTTACAATCCCTAGTTCACATTAAACACATTAGCACAATATAATCAAATACATATATAAAGGGACTTACGATCGGGAGACTTACCATCACGGATTGCCTGAAGATGATGTCGGAACCACGATACTAATCACAACTCTGATGCGCGCGACTTACACAAGACAAGGACTTGACCCAACGGCCTAGGTTTTTCGCAAACCTAAGCTCTGATACCATAATTGTAACACCCCCAGAATACGCCCGGAAATGTTACACGCCGTAGGCCCTTCTCATAAGGATCTACCAGGCTAAACTCCACTAGACTACACAATGATTGACCGACCGGGGTCAATCTAAATACAACGCAGACCGACCATTAAACAATTCAGAAACTAATAAATTTTACATCTCAATGACAAAATAAACTTTCACACCAAAAAGGGATGACAACTCCATTTAATAAATGAAAACCTATACCCGTGCAAGGGTTAATACTCAACCAAATGGAAAAATACCGACCCAGATGGAACAAAAGAAAAGACTCTGACTCTGGTGTGATTAACATCGTCGTCTTCCATCTCCTCCCAAGCCAATCCTGTGACTACTCCCGAGCTGCCAAAACCCGAGCGCATAACAGGCACCCACCCCCCGAAAACTCGGGGGTTAGCAAACTGGATTTTGCAAGTGCAAGTACATAATATACAAGATATACGAACAATAACAACACAAAATTCAACTGTCGTGAAGCCTTAACACAAACCATACATTCCTATAGACAACATAGAATAGCACTCGTATACACAAGGTGAAAAATAATCACATAGTCATATTCTCTTTATGGAACATAACACCAATTAAACTTCAAACGGGCCGAAGGAGTCAAAAGATTTAGTTTAAAAATCCATTTTTATAAAAGGAAAAGTATTTTGATAAGATAGTTTGAAAACAATATTAATGACTCGGGCCGTCTAGGGGTTTTGAAAATCGAAGGGGAATACTTTTAGAAAATAATTTCAAAAGCTCTCGGGTCCATGACCCAAGATATGGAAAACAATTACACGAAAGCATGTCAACGTTGTCCTCGACCCAATTTATAGAACACTGTCACAAACGAAATCATTACAACATCTCACAGGGTTCTCAACCCAATCCAAATAACATCATCACGAGATCAATCATCTCAACATTTGACAGGGTCCTCGACCCAATACACAGAATAACACCACATTACAATCAAAGGCACAATCTCTCATTCGACATATCCTGCTCAAGACCCCCGATTAATTAACCCTCGGAGATTTCGTCAAACCTCCTTGGTTAATTAACCCTGATACCAACGCCTTAAAAACAGGTTGAAAGAAACTTTCAAAAATACGAATCGCGGTCTATATCAAGACAAACATTTAAAAGTGAGTTGAAAGAATTTGAGACACGAACCTCGTTCGGTAACGGGGTCTTAGCTATCACTCAAATACCCGTAACCAATAAGCCTGCCAGGCGCCTCCCTTGCACACCTGTGTACCGGCGTTCACTCCACTATGTTGGCCGCTCCTTGAACATGTCACCACGCCGGCGATCACTCCCGCAAGAGCCGCCCCTTGCGCGCGCATTAGGTAACACCGGCGTTCACCACCCATATGGAGCCGCACATTACAGCATACACCAGGCCGGAGTGCACGCCCCGCCCTCAGAGGTTCCCGGATACGACGTTTCTCACAACAAGTATCCACATTATTTCAAACATCAAGCACACAGACAAACGTCACAACAATTATCAACTCAGTACATCAAGTCACACAATTTCTCCGCCAGTCCATAACCACACAAATAGACAATAAAATGCACGTTATCAATCAAAACTCAATCACAATAAGCCTTCAAGCATAACCAACCAACACCGCACATATATCCTTATATTGCAACTCAACCGAATATATATATGTATAGCCTTACTATATTATATCTATAAATATAGTTTATCACTCCAATCCAAATTGAGTACATCAACTAGTGTTAGCATTCATCACTCGACATTCACCGACATAGGCATATATATCAATATACGTATATACATACATATATTTAACATATAACTATATGAATCTCTATATATCTCCATTTCTATATACATACATATATATATATATATATATATATATATATATATACGTATGTATAAAATCACACACTTCGACAACAATGATTTCATGAAGTTACAATTCGTATATCAAGGTACTTGCCTCAAATCCAAAGCACGCGAAGCGACGGAAAAGCTTGACCAGCAACCCTCGAATCTTCCAACTAGGTCGAAATCACAAGAACAATATAATTACTACGAAGTCGATCACAAGAGGGATGGAAAACATACGAAATTCCCAACAAGAATTCGTAGAAACAAAAGATCGAACACTTGGGGTTCAATACTTCCCCAAGAACAACAAGAACATAATCCGGACCCGAATACGGTAAGAAATACGAATCAAATCATAGGAAGAGAATCGATATAACCGATTGATGATATACAACAACAAGAATCAGGAAGAACAACCCGAAACTCGAAGATTCAAGAAATATAGAGGAAGGGTTTACAAGATGTTTACCTCGAATCGAAGGTGAAGAACACGGATTAAGGATGATAAACAACACCAAGAACTCAAGGAAGATGTAAACTTGGAGTTACAAGACCCCAAAACCACCTTCCAATCGCCTACGAGTCGCCCAGCCACGGAGAGACGAAGTGTAGGTGAAGAAATGACGAATTCGGTCAACTCTTGGGTATATAAACCCAGGCCGTGTTACGTACGTTAGCCATAGGCAGCTAACGTACGTTAGCTTGTTAACGTACGTAAGACTCCCATGCTTACGTACGTAACGAAAATCGCAGAATTCTCTGTACTATTTTACAAAGGCCGTTACGTACGTAACTGAGACATGCATTACGTACGTAAGGTGCCTATTTGGGGAGTACAGGCAGCTAGCACAAGAAGGCAAGAGAGGAACCGAAAAAAAAATCAATATGCAATGGTGAACAACTCCCGATAGTACGAACGTAAAGGATTCGAGGCGACGAACTTAAGTGTTGAAGGAAAACCTATTCCCGACTACCCGAAGGTTCGGAATACGATAACAGAAGTGATCACCCCCAAACTTTGGGAAATTACGAAACGGCCCAAAACGTCCGTAAATCACAATATGACATAAAGCAACCGAACCGAAACTCACAACACGTATAAAAAAGCTCAACGGACTTATAGAAAACATGAAACCGTAGTTTCGAACCATTATCACATGAAATGAATCAAATAGCGGGAAAAGTCGCTCAAGACACGGATTCGGGTAAAACAGCCCCGGAACAACTCGGATGACCAAACACGCAGAACGAAACATTATCAAAATGTCAAAACGCTCGTAAATGAGCTTCTGGAAACCAGAAAGATGTAACACCCCCAAGACGTTCAGGGAATATTACAGCGCCGTGGACCCCACACTGTGGAATTCACCAGGCTAACATACCAACAAGACATTCGACGACGACAAACTATTATTAATAAAACGACAATTCAAATGAAAGACTACAAACCGACAATTAAAATCTGACATCAAATCCATTTCCCAAAACGGGAACACAACATTAACAATTTCAAACAGGAAGTACTCGAGTACTTAAACCAACTTTATAATACATAAATCTCAAAATCAGACATCAATAGTAACCGACAGACATGACATCGAAAATCAAATACTGGACAATATCATGCTTGCCCATCATCCTCATACGGCCCGAGTACTCGCTTGTCCCCACGATCAATACCTGAAATACAAAAAGTATTTCCCCCATTTAAGGGGTTAGCGACAACTGCTAGTGCAAGTACAATCCATTTGAACTACATTCTAATCAGATGAATATATGCGCCAAAAAGTCATTTTAGAAAACATTTTATATTCCGGAATATTTATGATGTACACACAAAACACATTATCTCCAACAAATCATAATTCAAAGTTAACCGTTGGCACGAGACTCACGGCCACCGTACTCGCAGAGCCCGTCGGACATCCCTGGGTGGCTAACCACAGTTCGTGATACGCACACACACGGCAATACGTATCCCTAGAGGCCCCGTCGGACCGTCCCTAGGTGAACATACACATATCTCCCCACAACAACCACATATAGCCATAATTCAAATACTAGAACATGTAAACAAATGTAAAGTACTTGCCTTTGTGACATCTTCGAAGGATCGGAAGTGAAAAGTGACTACGGATGATCCGAATGGAAAACGACGGTTCCTAAACGAAGAATTAGCATAACTCAGTCCCAACGGACATCAATAATCGAAAGGAATGCTCCCAAAAATTTGATTACAAATAACGACAATAGACGTTCAATCAATACGGGTGAGGATTTACGCAAAATCTCCCCGTATTGATAATTCGCGGATTAAAACCAAGGAAACTGGATTTGGAATCATTCAATAATCACAATCGGTGAAGAATATCGTAACATAATTGAATAGTCCGGAACTAATCGCTAAAATCCCGAAAAACCCCCAAATCCGTCAAAGTTAGGGTTCCTGAGAAATTACCTTGAATTCGGACGATGGAGATGGGTTTAGATGGTGGTGTGTTATGCTCGAGACACAAGAATTGGACTGGAAGGGAACTCTACCGGTTACTCTCCACAATCTGCTCTGAATCGCCAAAATCGACCGTAGGAAGGGAAGGAAAGGAAAAGAATGAAAAATAATGCTGAAACTAAACTGCCCCTGATCTTTAAAAAAAGTGAAGTTAGCGCACGCTAACTAGCATGTATAGCGCACGCTAACGGGGCTGAGACCGGTCCAGTGGCTACTGCTGCCATCGCTAGCGCACGCTAACAAAAATGAGTTAGCGCACGCTAACTGCACATTGGTAGCGCACGCAAGGCAACAGGGGTAGCGTGCGCTACCTACGCAGCAGTTCAAGATCGCCGCTCATGTCGCAGAGACGTCTGAGGTACAAAACACGAAATCCACGACGAGGTCGAATCCAGGGAACATGAACGCGAAGCATATAAGACGACGGAGCTAAGCGCTGAAAGAAAAATACAATTCCGACCACCGAAGGGTCCGTAATGCGACAACGAAAACGAGATTCCCTAAACTATTAGGAAATTACAAAAATGGCCCAAGTGCCCGAAAATCACGAAACGACGTCGGATTTACAAACCGAAAGTCTCCACATGACCAACTCAACCATACGAACTTGTACAAACCAAGAAACAACGAAAACGACGAGTTTTACAAGAATCGAACGTTCATACGACAAAACATGTCATAAAATGAGATTACGTGAAAACATCATCAAAACTCGTCCAAATGGAAAAACTCCAAGAACAAAATAGATTCAAAATGTCGAAACGGTTACAAGCGAGTCGATAAAAATAGACATACACCAAAAATGGAAACTGCTAAAAATGGGAAAATTACGGATATTACATTCTCCCCCTCTAAAATAAAGTTTCGTCCCGAAACTTAAGAATTAAAAAGCTCGGGGTATCTCGAACGCATATCCTCCTCTAGCTCCCACGTCGCTTCTTCTACTCCGTGCCTCGACCATTGCACCTTAACCAAAGGAATGGTTTTGTGCCTTAACTGCTTGTCACGACGCTCCAAAATTCTGACGGGCCTCTCTTCAAACGTAATATCCTTCTCTATCTCCACGTCCCCAAAGTCAATAATGTGGGACGGGTCCGGAACGTACTTCCTCAACTGGGAAACGTGAAATACGCTATGTACATGACTCAGCGACGGAGGTAAAGCCAAACGGTATGCCAACTCGCCGACTCTCTCCAATACCTCGAAAGGTCCAATATATCTCGGGCTGAGTTTCCCCTTCTTCCCAAATCGAAAAACTCCTTTCGTCGGAGATACTCTCAACAGAACGTGATCTCCCACCTCAAACTCCAAAGGTCTACGCCTAACATCCGCATAAGACTTTTGTCGACTCTGAGCAGCCAACATCCTCTTTCTAATCAATTCGACTTTCTCCCTCGTATCCAACACAAGGTCCGGCTCGGTGCCAACCAAATCGGACGACTCATCCCAACATAGCGGTGATCGGAAACGTCGGCCATAAAGTGCCTCATACGGTGCCATCTTAATCGACGCGTGCCAGCTATTATTATAAGTAAACTCAATCAAGGCCAAATGATCCTCCCAGTTACTACTCCAGTCTAACGCACACGCGCGCAACAAATCCTCAAATGTCTGAATGGTACGTTCGGACTGCCCATCGGTCTGGGGATGGAACGAAGTGCTCAAACGTAGCTGAGTCCCCAATGCCTTATGCACTGCCTGCCAAAAATGCGATACAAATCGGCCATCTCTGTCTGAAATAATGGTCCTCGGCGTACCATGAAGCCTCACTATCTGAGTGATAAAAATACGAGCCAACTTTTCTGGACCCCAAGTATCCTTGATGCCCAGAAAATGTGCCGACTTAGTCAGTCGGTCTACAATCACCCATACCATATTCATACCAGACTTCGTCCTCGGTAAACTCGTGACAAAATCCATAGAGATGTCCTCCCACTTCCATTCCGTAACGGGAAGTGGTTTCAATAATCCGGCTGGCCGCTGATGCTCAATCTTGACTTGCTGACAAGTCAAACACTTAGCCACAAACTGAACTATCTCCTTCTTCATATCGTTCCACCAGAAATTCTTCCTCAGATCTTTATACATCTTACTCGAACCCGGATGGACTGAGTATGGTGACGCATGAGCCTCTCGCATAATGCTTTGTCTCAATTCCGAGTCGTTCGGAACACACAACCGACCTCGGAATCTCAACACACCGTCCTCATAAATAACGAATCCCGGGGCTTTCCCCTTTCCTACGCTCTCTCGAAGCTGAATAAGCATCGGATCCTCTAACTGTCCCGACTTAATGTCTTCGACCAGAGATGAAGAAATCTCAAGAGTACGCAATCGCCGGAACTCCCGGCGATAATCTCAATGCTCAACCTCATAAACTCTCGCTGAAGTCCCGACTGGGCCGTGAGTAACTCAAGCGTCCGAAGCGATACCGATTTCCGGCTCAAGGCATCTGCTACCACATTAGCCTTGCCCGGATGATAAAGGATCTCGAGATCGTAATCCTTAATTAATTCCAACCATCTCCTCTGTCTCATATTAAGCTCTTTCTGGGTGAAAATGTACTTCAGGCTCTTGTGATCGGTGAAAATCTGACACGACGAGCCATACAAGTAATGACGCCAGATTTTCAACGCAAACACAACTGCGGCCAACTCAAGATCGTGCGTAGGGTAATTCAATTCATACGGTTTCAACTGACGGGAAGCATAGGCAATCGTCCTCCCGTGCTGCATAAGTACGCATCCGAGCCCTTGGCCCGAAGCATCACTATAAACGGAGAAACCATCATTACCACTCGGTAAAGCCAACACGGGAGCGGTCGTCAACCGCTTCTTCAACTCCTCAAAACTATTCTGCCTCTCATCGGTCCACACAAACTTCTCCGACTTCTGTAACAACTGAGTCAGCGGTCGAGCGAGCTTAGAGAACCCCTCGACGAATCTGCGGTAATACCCGGCTAATCCCAGAAAACTGCGGACCTCCTTCACGTTCTTGGGCGGCGCCCAATCCAACACTGCCCCTACCTTATGTGGGTCTACACGAACACCCTCGGCCGAGATCACATGACCGAGAAACATAACTTCCCGTAACCAAAACTCGCACTTTGAGAACTTCACAAAAAGATGCTGAGTTCTCAAAATATCTAACACAATATGCAAATGACGGGCGTGCTCCTCCTCGCTCCTCGAATAAATCAGGATGTCGTCGATAAACACGACCACACACTTATCGAGGTACTCGATAAAGACTTTGTTCATAAGTTGCATGAACACGGCTGGTGCGTTGGTTAGCCCAAAAGGCATAACCACAAACTCGTAGTGACCGTATCTCGTCCGAAAGGCCGTCTTCGGAATATCGGTATCCTTCACTCGGAGCTGATAATACCCCGATCTCAAATCAATCTTCGAAAACATGGTTGCCCCTTGCAACTGATCAAACAAGTCATCAATCCTCGGGAGCGGATACTTGTTTTTGATGGTCACTTTGTTCAACTCTCGGTAGTCGATACACAAACGAAGTGACCCATCCTTCTTCTTTACGAATAGGACCGGTGCGCCCCAAGGCGAAGCGCTCGGTCGAATATATCCCATGTCTAGCAACTCTCCTAATCGCTTTCTTCAACTCAAGCATCTCGGCGGGCGCCATCCGTATGGCGTCTTAGAGATAGGTGCCGCACCCGGCTCTAAATCGACGGTAAATTCAACCTCTCGGTCCGGAGGCAAACCCGGCAACTCATCTGGAAAAACGTCAGGATACTCACATACTACCGGAATAGACGAGAGCTCGACTCCCCCTTCTTCCGATCTCAAAGCGTAACACCAATAACCCGTGCAACCTCCTCGAAGAAGTCTCACCGCCCTTAAGGCACTGATCAGTAATCTCTGGCTACTCCGCTTACGCCCCACAAAGGAATGCTCGGTACCGTCAGAGGCTAACATCGAAACCGTCCTCGTTCTATAATTCATGATCGCCCCATGACGGTCCAGCCAATCCTCACCCAGAATCAAATCCTCATCTCTAATATCTACCGCAATCATATTAGAAGGCCAATCCCTCCCCGCGATACTCACAGAAAAATCTCTAATCTCACGGTCCCCCACGATGCTATCCCCGCTAGGAAGTTTAACAACAAAAGGCTCACAAGCAACAAGGCAAACAACATGCAGGCGACGCACACAATCCATAGATATAAAAGAATGCGTAGCACCAGAATCGAACAATACGGAAACAGGATGGTCAAGGATGTGGACGGTACCTGTAGCCACCGTCGCGTCGGGATCTCCGGCTCGCCTCATCTCATACTCTCGGGGCGGAATGCACTCGCACTAGAAGCTCCTCTAGAAGGCCGACCACGACCTCGACCTCTACCAAAACTCTGCTGGCCGAGGAACCTGTCTGCCCGATTCACACTCGGCCTCCCGCACTGGAGCAGATATCCGAGTAATCGGAGCCCGAGCCGCATCCGTACAAAACTTAGCACGGTGACCCATACGACCACAAGCAAGACACTCGGATTGAGGCCTATCACACTCACTCATCATGTGACCGGACGATCGCAGCTTGAAGCACGTAGGACCACGAACTAACCAGCAGGAGCACCTAGAACTGCTCTCGACTAACCGATAGCGAATGACTCAAGACTCGCGAACTGACCGAGCCTTCTGATACCCTCCCGACTTGCCTCCCGAAACCGACCGAGGTCTTCTCGCTTCTTTCCTTCACTGCCTCTGCCGCAGTAAAACGACATCTCGTAAGCCATCGCTTTATTCTCGATATTCTTTCAAAGTCGTGCACCCTGCACTGCACATGTAGTGGTGCACTCTCGGTTTCATCCGCATGTCAAAGTGGCGGATCTTATCGAGCTCATCGCGACTTGGTTTCTTACATAATGTAGCCGCGATTGTAGTCTTTGATGGCTTGAGATATAGGTACATCTTGGGGCTTAGCCTCAAAGAAGGCTCGGATCCTCCTCTTTCACCGGCCACGATGCAATTCGTCTTCCATCGATCCCGAACTCGCCCACGTAGTCGCCTTGGCCACGCGGTTTCACCGCTTGCCACCACGCCGCCGCCTCCTTGGCGAGGAAGTCTTGAGCAATGGGTACTTTCCTCTCCTCGGGCAATTAGCGACCTCAAACACTTTCTCCATCTCGAACACCAATTCTCCCAACCGGAAGGGTCGGAAGCACCATCAAGCTGCGGAGGACGTATACGAATCACGCCCCGAAGTAGCTTATCATTGCCGGACCCAGAGGGCGGAACCGGGTTGGCATTAGCATGGCCGACTGTAACGGCTCGAGTCGCAGAGCGTCATCCGGTTCGCTACTGTAAAATGTTGGCCACTCCAACATTCTCATGAGCATTAATGAGCTAGCAGATCGGGTCCTGCTGACCTCCGAACTAGGGGGAACACTGTTCGACAAAGAGGGCATCGCCGAATCAGTTCCCGAGTGATCGGACATGGCCGCCCCACCGGCTGCGCCACGTCCCCTACCGCGTCCGCGACCGCGTCCGCGTCCTCTACCAGCAGGAATTCTGAAGGAGCAACGGGTAAGTACAATTCAAACGCAAAACGCAAAAGATACTAAGACAGGAATAGAACAGAACGGTGAAACGAGTCAAGTTAGGAAAACTTACGAGCACCGGCGTACTGAGATGATGGCATAGCAGTGATACTGTCCCAAAAACGACACTTAACTAGACCCAAATGACCGACAGCCTAGGTATCCATAAACCTAAGCTCTGATACCAAATTCTGTAACACCCCCAAGACGTTCAAGGAATATTACAGCGCCGTGGACCCCACACTGTGGAATTCACCAGGCTAACATACCAACAAGACATTCGACGATGACAAACTATTATTAATAAAACGACAATTCAAATGAAAGACTACAAACCGACAATTAAAATCTGACATCAAATCCATTTCCCAAAACGGGAACACAACATTAACAATTTCAAACAGGAAGTACTCGAGTACTTAAACCAACTTTATAATACATAAATCTCAAAATCAGACATCAATAGTAACCGACAGACATGACATCGAAAATCAAATACTGGACAATATCATGCTTGCCCATCATCCTCATACGGCCCGAGTGCTCGCTTGTCCCCACGATCAATACCTGAAATACAAAAAGTATTTCCCCCATTTAAGGGGTTAGCGACAACTGCTAGTGCAAGTACAATCCATTTGAACTACATTCTAATCAGATGAATATATGCGCCAAAAAGTCATTTTAGAAAACATTTTATATTCAGGAATATTTATGATGTACACACAAAACACATTATCTCCAAGAAATCATAATTCAAAGTTAACCGTTGGCACGAGACTCACGGCCACCGTACCCCGCAGAGCCCCGTCGGACATCCCTGGGTGGCTAACCACAGTTCGTGATACGCACACACACGGCAATACGTATCCCTAGAGGCCCCGTCGGACCGTCCCTAGGTGAACATACACATATCTCCCCACAACAACCACATATAGCCATAATTCAAATACTAGAACATGTAAACAAATGTAAAGTACTTGCCTTTGTGACATCTTCGAAGGATCGGAAGTGAAAAGTGACTACGGATGATCCGAATGGAAAACGACGGTTCCTAAATGAAGAATTAGCATAACTCAGTCCCAACGGACATCAATAATCGAAAGGAATGCTCCCAAAACCCCGATTACAAATAACGACAATAGACGTTCAATCAATACGGGTGAGGATTTACGCAAAATCTCCCCGTATTGATAATTCGCGGATTAAAACCAAGGAAACTGGATTTGGAATCATTCAATAATCACAATCGGTGAAGAATATCGTAACATAATTGAATAGTCTGGAACTAATCGCTAAAATCCCAAAAAACCCCCAAATCCGTCAAAGTTAGGGTTCCTGAGAAATTACCTTGAATTCGGACGATGGAGATGGGTTTAGATGGTGGTGTGTGATGCTCGAGACACAAGAATTGGACTGGAAGGGAACTCCACCGGTTACTCTCCACAATCTGCTCTAAATCGCCAAAATCGACCGTAGGAAGGGAAGGAAAGGAAAAGAATGAAAAATAATGCTGAAACTAAACTGCCCCTGATCTTTAAAAAAAGTGAAGTTAGCGCACGCTAACTAGCATGTATAGCGCACGCTAACGGGCCGAGACCGTCCATGGCTATCACGCCATCGCTAGCGCACGCTAACAAAAATGAGTTAGCGCACGCTAACTGCACATTGGTAGCGCACGCAAGGCAACAGGGGTAGCGTGCGCTACCTACGCAGCAGTTCAGTACTGCTGCTCATGTCAGCAGTACGCTGCTGTCGGAGGTACAAAACACGAAATCCACGACGAGGTCAGAATCCAGGAACATGAACGCGAAGCATATAAGACGACGGAGCTAAGCGCTGAAAGAAAAATACAATTCCGACCACCGAAGGGTCCGTAATGCGACAACGAAAACGAGATTCCCTAAACTATTAGGAAATTACAAAAATGGCCCAAGTGCCCGAAAATCACGAAACGACGTCGGATTTACAAACCGAAAGTCTCCACATGACCAACTCAACCATACGAACTTGTACAAACCAAGAAACAACGAAAACGACGAGTTTTACAAGAATCGAACGTTCATACGGCAAAACATGTCATAAAATGAGATTACGTGAAAACATCATCAAAACTCGTCCAAATGGAAAAACTCCAAGAACAAAATAGATTCAAAATGTCGAAACGGTTACAAGCGAGTCGATAAAAATATACATACACCAAAAATGGAAACTGCTAAAAATGGGAAAATTACGGATATTACATTATGATGTACACACAAAACACATTATCTCCAACAAATCATAATTCAAAGTTAACCGTTGGCACGAGACTCACGGCCACCGTACCCCGCAGAGCCCCGTCGGACATCCCTGGGTGGCTAACCACAGTTCGTGATACGCACACACACGGCAATACGTATCCCTAGAGGCCCCGTCGGACCGTCCCTAGGTGAACATACACATATCTCCCCACAACAACCACATATAGCCATAATTAAAATACTAGAACATGTAAACAAATGTAAAGTACTTGCCTTTGTGACATCTTCGAAGGATCGGAAGTGAAAAGTGACTACGGATGATCCGAATGGAAAACGACGGTTCCTAAACGAAGAATTAGCATAACTCAATCCAAACGGACATCAATAATCGAAAGGAATGCTCCCAAAACCCCGATTACAAATAACGACAATAGACGTTCAATCAATACGGGTGAGGATTTACGCAAAATCTCCCCGTATTGATAATTCGCGGATTAAAACCAAGGAAACTGGATTTGGAATCATTCAATAATCACAATCGGTGAAGAATATCGTAACATAATTGAATAGTCCGGAACTAATCGCTAAAATCCCGAAAAACCCCCAAATCCGTTGAAGTTAGGGTTCCTGAGAAATTACCTTGAATTCGGACGATGGAGATGGGTTTAGATGGTGGTGTGTTATGCTCGAGACACAAGAATTGGACTGGAAGGGAACTCCACCGGTTACTCTCCACAATCTGCTCTGAATCGCCAAAATCGCCCGTAGGAAGGGAAGGAAAGGAAAAGAATGAAAAATAATGCTGAAACTAAACTGCCCCTGATCTTTAAAAAAAGTGAAGTTAGCGCACGCTAACTAGCATGTATAGCGCACGCTAACGAGGCTGAGACCGGTCCAGTGGCTACTGCTGCCATCGCTAGCGCACGCTAACAAAAATGAGTTAGCGCACGCTAACTGCACATTGGTAGCGCACGCAAGGCAACAGGGGTAGTGTGCGCTACCTACGCAGCAGTTCAGTACTGCTGCTCATGTCAGCAGTACGCTGCTGTCGGAGGTACAAAAGACGAAATCCACGACGAGGTCAGAATCCAGGAACATGAACGCGAAGCATATAAGACGACGGAGCTAAGCGCTGAAAGAAAAATACAATTCCGACCACCGAAGGGTCCGTAATGCGACAACGAAAACGAGATTCCCTAAACTATTAGGAAATTACAAAAATGGCCCAAGTGCCCGAAAATCACGAAACGATGTCGGATTTACAAACCGAAAGTCTCCACATGACCAACTCAACCATACGAACTTGTACAAACCAAGAAACAACGAAAACGACGAGTTTTACAAGAATCGAACGTTCATACGGCAAAACATGTCATAAAATGAGATTACGTGAAAACATCATCAAAACTCGTCCAAATGGAAAAACTCCAAGAACAAAATAGATTCAAAATGTCGAAACGGTTACAAGCGAGTCGATAAAAATAGACATACACCAAAAATGGAAACTGCTAAAAATGGGAAAATTACGGATATTACAAAAGATGCCAGAAACGAAAAAGTACCGAAAGAGAAAATCACGGGTATTACAGTCGGTGCCCTCGGGATAATGCTCATAAAGTAAACGACGATAAGTATTCTGTCATCACATTAATGATTACATATTTAGAAATAAACTGGTAAAAATATAATATAAAGTATGCATTAATACAGCGATAATTATATTAGTCTAAGTTATTGTTGACCATTACTTGTTAGAGATATTTTTAAATAATGTTTGTATTTCTTACTTCTCCACAATAAAAAAATATAGATATACATTAATGTAAAACATAAATTCAATTTCAATACCTAAAAAACAAAAAGCATTAAAATTTATTACCATGCAATACGGACAAGCCAACCTCCCATGTGTGCTCCATCGAGATAACATACCATAAGCCGGGAAGTCGCTTATAGTCCACATAAGCACTGCTCTAAGGTTAAAATTTGTTTGCATTGAAACTTCCCAGGTTTGTACTCCATCTTTCCACAAAACCTTCAACTCGTCTATAAGAGGCCTCAAGTAAACATCTAAGTTCTTTGCAGGACTCTCAGGACCAGGAATCATGAGCGAAAGAAACATGTATGGTTGTTTCATTCACATCCAAGGAGGCAGATTATACGGAGTAACAATCAAGGGCCGGCATGAGTACGGAACAGCTGAGTGGCCAAATTGGTTGAAACCATCGGTGGACAATCCAAGCCTCACATTTATAGGTTCTGATGCAAATCGAGGATGTGTTTTGTTAAAATCTTTCCAAGCCTGCCCATCTGTGGGATGGTTTAGTTCTCCATCTATAGCCGGAGATTTCGCCTGCCAAGTCATATGTTCAGCTATTCTTGAAGACATGTACAATCTTTTAAGCCGGTCTGTTATTGGAAAATACCTTAGAATTTTGAACGGTATAGATGATTTTTTTTGTAGTCACCCCCTCTTTATTAGGTTTGAAGCGATCATGACCGCAAACCGTGCATTTTGTAATATTTTTTATTTTCCTTATAAAATAACATGCAATCGTTGGGGCATGCATCGATCTTTTGGTATCCAAGACCCAACTTTTTCACCATTTTCTTACAATAGTAATAATTATCAGGTAATTTCTCACTGTTGGGAAACATACTCTTAATGGCCTTCAAGAGCGACTCAAAACACTCATGGCTCATGTTGTGATCAGCTTTGATGTTAAGTAATGTTGCCACTGCAGATAATTTAGTGTGTTTGGTGCAGCCATGCCACAATGGCTCCCTACCCTCTTCTAATAACTTAGAGAAGGACTTGGCATCAGAATTCATAGGCTGCTCCCTAGCTTGTTCCCAATCAAAATATGGCCCTACAATATCATGAACCATTTCATCCATACGATGATTAGTACTACTGCCTGCCTTATTACTTGTGAAGTCACCATCTCTTTTCTGCCCATTTGCCCACCAATATTCTTCATAATTTCTCATGAACCCAGAAACAAGTAAATGGAAGTTTACCATGTCTCTGTCCAGATAGTTATTATTCTTATATCTGGTTCTTAGAATTCACACATTCTGGGTGATTATACACATACTCTAAAAACACTTGGCAACCAGCTCTAAATTCAGTCGTAGCACCTATCTCAGTATTTGACTTTCGTCGTGCCATCCAACTACGGTCTGAAGAGAGGTTCATGATACCACGATGCCTGAATTGCAATTTTGATTTCATCAAATAAACATATAGATATTTATATGTAAGTAAACATACAGGTTCTGTGTTTCTCCTACATAAACTTTCCTAGAGCTCCATTTTTTTATTTTATTTTATTCTTTTTATTCCTATAGTTGTATATACTCTTATGGCTTAAAATCTGTTGCAGGAAGCATCTCTCAATATATTTTATATTACTTGCGCATACTGACTGCGAATTTCTATTTGAAACTATAAATCGATAATAACGCACGACTTATGCGGTAGAAGAGTTGTCCTTGTTATGAAGATTGGATAGTTATCTTCGGGAAAGATAAAGCTAATGGGGAGCGGGATGAGGACATTCTAGATGCTGCCCCAAAACAAAAGCTGAAGAAGGCCAAGCAAAGTGAAGATATGAAGGACGTTGGCAAGGTCCTAAGTGATATTGGACGGGGGGCTGATGCTCGACTTGCAAACTTGGCTGAACTAACTCTCTTGGATGATACCTACACCAGCTGGACCATTTTTTAAAATAGTTGCCCTCTATTTTGATGCATGTGCTTGACTCGCTCACGAAGTTATTTTTTGTGATATAGATAGGTGAATATTATTTTTACGGACTATTCAAGCTAATGCACTTGTTTCCACTGGTTATTAAACTCGCCGAGTATCCAGGTGAAATGGTATTGCTTCCCTGAGCTGAAGATGCAGAAGCAAACCTGAAAGCCTCTATCAGGATACCGCATAATAGTCTTTTTTGCTGTAAGGATTAGCATGGATAAGTTTAACGGCGAGAAGCTCCTTTTAAAGGAAGGCGAATAACTTTCTCTTCCCTGCACCCGAATCGGTGGAATAAGCGAGTCTTTTGTGGGAAAAGTCTCTTTGTACGGGATAGAAGGGGCAGCTGTTGGGTCAGGAAACTTTGGTCATCAGGAGAAATGGTCTTAACTGATTTAGGGCTGAAAGAAGGCGGAACATTTTTTTTGACAAAAATTGATTTTTAGCGAATCTGTTTCAGTGAAGCACAAAAAATGCTCAAGGCGAAACGAAGGGGAGTAGATACCGGATCTAAAACTTTACGCCTTCAAACCACCTCTACATAATTTGGCCTAATTCCGCCTCAAAAGTTTACTTAACAAGATCATTTGATGGTTGGACCACTCAGGTTCTCTCTCTTTCTATACTTAAACATACTCTATGCTAGTACATGCTCAAGTACAATGACTCAACTG
The DNA here is from genome assembly GCA_033398695.1 of Orobanche coerulescens. Lineage (NCBI taxonomy): Eukaryota > Viridiplantae > Streptophyta > Magnoliopsida > Lamiales > Orobanchaceae > Orobanche > Orobanche coerulescens. The sequence continues at coordinate 166,906,408 of CM065805.1, read as the reverse complement.
TGTGGACCATAAATAATTTATACATGCAGACAACCTAATTAACCACGGACATCACAACAAATGCAACTCAAACATACGTGTGTTCATGCTCTGTTCTATTCACAATGGCCTTTACTAACACATGATAAAAATTTTAAGATCCTAATTAGGAAGATAAAATTATACTCCCTCCTAATCTTAATAAGTGAAGCTCTGAACTTCTTCCCACCAATTAAGGAGTATTTATTACGTCAATATTAAACTTAAGTAATGAAGTATGGATATCTATAATTAATGAAGTGTGAAAAATATGAAACTTTTGAGGTGAGTTAATTAAGGGTATGAACGAAATTAAAAGGAAAAATATGTGCAGCATCATTTATTTTGAAAATAGTTAGAAAAGCCAAAACTTCACTTATTAAGAATGGGAAGAAGTATTTAGAAGAATTATCATATATTTTTAGCAAATGACAATGGTGCAGACTGACAGGCATGTGCTAAATTTAAGTTTCATCCATGAATCCATGATGTATAGTGATACATCAAAAGTTGAAGATTAGTAATACAAAAATGAAAGCCAAAGTCCAATCCTACACAATTAGCCTTTCTAAAAACTAACTATAAAATCCAAAATTCATATCCATACCATAAGTTCCAACTTGATCACAACAATTCCAAGTCATCATCCTTACCTCTAAATTTTGACCAATATTCATAAGTGCAACAACTCGATGAAACACGATAAACACACCAAATAAATAAAAAATAGCAAACAAGATAAACTAATGAAGCAACACTTCTATATCATTAATAAAAAGCTGTCAAATAATCTCAACATTATTTGTTAGATAATTTCAAATGCCTGGTTAGTTTTATTCTGTTGCTAAATCAGCTGGTCCTCATTAGATTTCTTAGTTTCAATTACCGCAAAATAGACTTAAAACACAATGGCCTTTACTGGCCATAAGTTACACATGTTTTTGCTAACATGAAAGAACACAACATAATAATAAAAGAAAATTAGGGTTTTGGATACATACCTATCCTTCAAAATCGAAATCTTTCTACCAAGAAGACAAAATAGCTTACTCGTTTGAAAAAGAAAAGGTTCTCGGAACTAGAATGAGATGACAGAGTAAGATTTTTAGAGTAGATGAATTTTTTTACAATTTCGAAAAAAAAATTGGGGATAATTTCACGTACCAAGCTTGTATCGATTTAGCTTCTGATTTTGACTTAGATCCACACCGGTGTTTGTAAGCCATTCATCGTGAAGAAATTTTGATCCAGCTCCAAGAAGATGAGAGAGCGAGAGAGAGAGAGAGAGATAGATAGATAGAGAGAGGCTTCTATCGAAAAGAGAGAGATAGAGAGAGGGAGACAGAGAGTGTGGCTTCTATCGAAATGTAAAGCCAGGGGCTATGTGATTCTCGAATTGTAAAGTCAGGGGTTATTTTGCATTTTTAATTTTAGGGATTGAAAATAATAAAATTTAAATATATAATATAATTATAAAAAAAAGTTAAATTTTCGGTTTTTCGGTTCAAAATCGAACAGTTCCGGTTAGACGAAAGCCGAAAATTTTCCAAATTCCCTATCAAGAACTGCACCATAACCGTATAATGTGGTTCGGTTCCTCTAACCGCAATCCAATGTGGTTCGGTTCTAACCGAGAACAAACCTTTAGACAAATTACAAATATCAAAAGTTCGATACTCACTAACAACAAAAATAATTTCAAAATTAATATTTATAATATACTAACAAAATATTTATAACATACTAACAAAGATTTAAGGGTTCGATATTTATTAACAACAATTTTAAGTATAATATTTATAACATACTCACATAAATTTGAGTTTAAATCATATTAATAACATACAAAATTAAAATAAAATATCTATATTATCAACTCTATAAATTAAAAAAAAATAAGACTTTAAAATGTATCAAATTAATAATTGGTATTTATAAAAGAGCCTTGTTTTGCATGAGATAAAATATAATAATTAAAATTGCATTTGATTACAAATCAATTCTAATCTAACAATCGGCATGAATTATATTTTTGTGTAATGCAATTGGAAATAAAATATATTATATTAATTCTTAGCTACTAAATCAGTTGTAGAAAGCTGAGGTGGAACTTTCTGCTACCGCGATCGGTCGCTGATAAGTCTCCATCGCTAAAACTTAGCACAATAGCAACGGATCAGCTGCCGCAGTCGGTCGCTAAATTTTTGCTCACGTGGAACCATGTGCGGCGGAAAGCGGTCACTGATGTAAGGTGGTCGCTGAAATTTTTCCGCGGTATCAATCTGGCGGGGTTGGCGACCGTATAGCGACGGACAGTGGTCGCTGACATTTGTTAGCGACGTGTTTTGACACGGTCGCTGATACCAGTCGCTGATTCTAACAATTAGCGACGGATTTTGCGGTCGCTGATATTTTTGGTCGCTGATAGGCGTTTTTCTTGTAGTGTTTAAAACTATTAAACATGCAAAGTAATTATGGAGCAAAAAATAACATTAATTTTAAATATTTATTTAGTACCCCAATCGATAGAGCCTCATTTAAGATCGATGTGTTTCAGATAAACACGATTAACACAAATTTGATAATTGGTCAAATTAGATTTTTAAATAAAAAATAAAATTAATTATTTAAAAACTGATATTATTAATATTAGCCAAACTAAAATTTTCAATAAAAATAAAAGTACTAAATAAAACAGATGTGATATTTAAATTTTAGACAAATAAAGTAATATAAATTTAATAATTGATCAAATTAATTTTAACTAAAAAATTTAACTATTTATTTGTCCTACTTAATAATTGGACAAATTAAACAGAGTAAACATAAAATTCATAAACTTGTGTGTGAATTATAAATATGGAATTGAAAAATACACATTGAATTCTAAATATTTATCTAGGTTCTTCATTGGTGAAGTTCTATTTTAAATCAATGTGGGACTCAAGACAATGAATTCTATTTATTTAGATTGTCTATCGGTTAAGTAATATTTAAAATTAATGTAAATTTAATAATTGACCCAATTAAATTTTCACTAAAAATTTAAACTATTTATTTGTCCAACTTAATAATTAGCCAAATTAAACACAATAAAAATAATATTCTTAAGCTTATGTGTAAAATAACTATGTGGTTGAAAATACACATTGATTCTAAGTACTTATTTAGGTTCTCCATTGGTGGAGTCCTATTTTAAATCGATGTGGGATTCAAGATATCGAATTCTATTTATTTGGATTGTCCACCAGTTAAGTATTATTTTAAGTTGATGTGAGATTCAAGATTTTAGATAAGTAGAAATCCAAAATTAAGAGAATGCCACGTAGGAGAGAGAATTAATCTAATGCTTCGAATCCGTAACGCTATTATTAATGTAAATTTAGTAATTGACCCAATTAAACATTCACTAAAAAAATTAAATTATTTATTTGTCCAACTTAATAATTAGCCAAATTAAACACAATAAATGTAATATCTGCATTTTTCCTTTCCCGGTATTTTCATTTTCCGGTGTATTTCTCGTTTGTAGCGACCCACGTGTATTTTTTTCAGTGTATTTCTTCCGTCATCTATTGATATGATTCTCGTAATTGTTGTTCGGAACCGTCGTACGGGGTTGCCGTAGATCCATTGTATGTTATCATACGTATTGTGTTGTTCCGTTTGATGCTTCGTTCGTGTTTCGGGATTTCGGACTGTTGTTACCCTGTGCCTAACGCGCGCTAATGTTTTACTTTATAGCGCGCGCTAATCATCCTTCAGTAGCGCACGCTACGCTTGTTTTGTAGCGCGCGCTAGCAAGTCTTTCCAGTACTGGACAGTTTGCTATTGGACTCGGTCAGGTGCCCAGGTAGCGCACGCTATGGCCGATAGCGCGCGCTACCGATACGCTTTTAGCGCACACTACGTTTGGCCGATAGCGCGTGCTAACTAGGTCAGGTGAGTATTGGCAGTTCACTTCTGGACTCGGCTCATGTCCAGGTAGCGCACGCTATGGCCGATAGCGCGCGCTACCGAGAGGCTATTAGCGCATGCTACGTTTCGGGTAGCGCACGCTAACGGCCCAGAATCTGGTTACTAGACTGGGACGTTAACTTCTAGACTAGAGTTTTGTCCCGTTAGCGCACGCTAACTTCTGAGGATTAGCGCGCGCTAACACTCCCTGGCCATATAAAGCAGGGAGTTGACCCAGGTGTACATATTTTCTCATTTCTTCTCCCTCTCCGCGGCTTTGGCGATTTGGGCGATTTTCTTGGCGATTTCTTCCTCCAATCATCCCCACCATCATCTTCCTTGAGTTCTTGGTGTATAATAACAACATCAACACGAATCTTTCATCCTAATCCAAGGTAAAACTCCTAGAACCTTGTTTTTGGGTAAATTGGGGTTTTTCGCATTTTCGTCCGATTCGTTCCGTATGATAGATTAATTCATGATGAATATGATTAATCTTGTTGGTATTACTGGTTTTCCTATGGATTCATGGTATATTTCGTGGTATTTTTGTAATCGAGAGGGTTTGGTTGCGGTCCGCCCTCGTCGTTGTTTTTATACGAATATACATGAATCGTAGGAGGGTGTTCAGGTGTATTCCAATTCCGTATTCGTTTAGGATTGGTTGTAATTGTATTCTTCGAATCGTTAGGTTCGGTTTTGTCGGTTCCTCGCGGTCGTGTTTGATTCTTCCGTTCCATTCGTGTCACCGTCTATTAATCGAGGCAAGTACCCTTATGAACTTACAATCTTGACATGTTAGTTTTGCGTGAGAAATTGGGTGTGTGTGTGTGTATGCTCACTATGGGTTAGATCCGACGGGGTCTCAGTAGGGGTCCACGGAGGTGTGGATCGACGATTAATTGTGGTGCATTTTACAAATGTGTTTTGGATTATGGCGTTTCCGAAAATGTGTGTTTCAACTGATGTTTTCTGAATTGCATGCTTGACTATATGTGTAAGGTGTAAGTTGTTCATTTGGTTACTTGTACTAGCGTAATTGCTAATCCCTCTGGGGACCCGTTTTGGGGAAATTCATTTCATGAATTTCAGGTCAAGTTCTCCGAGACGAACGGGCGCTAGACCAGTATGCGGATGATGGCCGTGCGTGATGATTGTGCACGAGTAGTGTCTTATTACTTTCTACCTTTTTACCATTCGTCGATTTGTAAACTAATAGAAGTACTCGAGTACTTAGGAGATTCTTGTTTGTCCGGATTGTATCGTTGTCTATTGTGTTCGTGTCGAATGATTGTGTTGTGTTTGACTGATCGAACCCGGTGGATTATTTTTGTGTTGTGTCTTTATAACGAAGTGTTATTCTATTGTTTCCGCGAGTCGATGAATATATTGGTTGTTTAGCCTGGTGGGTCCCATGTAGGGATTCACGGCGCTGTAATATACCTCGAATATCTTGGGGGTGTTACAGAAAATGGTATCGGAGCATCTAGATTTATGGATACCTAGGCTTGTCGGTTCATCGGGTCTTGTTGTGTTTCGTCTTGCACATCGTCATCACGCTGCCATGATTCCGGTACTTCCAGTGCCCGTAAGTTTTCCTTACTCTGTTCTTTGTTTCCTTGTATCGTACCTTCGATTCTTGATTTTAATGGTTTTCCTCTCGTACTTACCATCGTATGGCTTTTGCTACTTATTTAACATCAGTATGGATGCTGGAAGAGTCCGTGGTCGTGGTCGTGGTCGTGGACGCGGCTGAGGACGTGGGGCAGCCGGTGGGGCGGCCACATCGCATTCTTCGGGATTCGGCAGTACCGGCGACCGTCACAGTCATGCTTCTTCTCAAGAGCGCGCCGACCTTGGTATTGTGGCCGTTATGCAGCAAATGGTGAACCAAATGGCGGCGATAGCTCAGGCGGTTCAGAACCCGGATCCGACCCACGCTAATCGGGGCGGAATGGATCGTTGGCTTCAGAATGTCATCAAGATGCATCCTCCTCAGTTTTCGGGAGCTTCGGACCCGATCGGCTGGGAGGGGTGGATCAAGGAGATATCTAAAGTCTTCACTGCTACCAACTGTCCCGAGGACCGTAAGGTCCCTATTGCCCAGTACTTTCTTACTGGGGACGCTATGGATTGGTGGGAGGCCGTTGGGCCCAAAGACCATGTTGCTTCGTGGGCCAAATTTCAGGAATTGATGGAGACCGAATATTGCCCGTGGCCAGTCATACAGGCTCGAGTCCATGCTTTCTATGATGCTCAACCACGGGATATTCCCGTATCTCAAGTTATTGCCGATTTTAACAAGGAGTTGGGCTATGTGAAGACTTAAGTTGTCGAAGAGAGCGACAAAATTTTCCATTTTTCCAGGAGGATGAAACTGTCAATTCGGGACTATATGTCTGGGCTCGTCTGCACTACTTTGAAGGATTATCAGAGTAGGGCCCTTGCTTACGATATGTTTGTAATGGCGAGTGAGGCGGCTCGCGAGAGCAAGAAGTAAAAGTCCGCCGGAAATTTTTCGGGCCACAACGGTGGGGGTCAGCAGAAGTCCGAGTCTGCTAACTTTTCCGCTGGTGGTGGTTCCGCCCGTTCTATCGCGGAGCTACCAATACTCCTTTTCAGGACACGAAGTGTTTTAACTGTGGTCGACCGGGCCACATTAGTCGTACATGTCTGAGTCCTTTGCTGACATGTAATCGGTGTGGCCAGCCGGGCCACAAAGTTGCTTTTTGTGCTGAGAGAGAGAAAATCCTTGGTGCCCAGGCTTCCATTCCTGTGCCTAGGGAACCAAGTGTGAATCAAGGTTCGTTTGCTCCGCAGTCTCCACCGAGTGCAAGCCGAGGGAGAGGCCGGGGTCAGCCCAGCAGAGGGGGAGCTTCCAGTGTCGGCTCCGCTCACCCGCGCATTTATGAGATGAGGAGGGCCGATGACCCAGCCGCTACCGTTGCCACAGGTACCGTTCACATCCATTTGCATCCTGTCAGTGTGCTTTTCAATTCTGGTGCTACGGATTCGTTTGTGTCCTGGGAATGTGTGCGTCGTTTGGGTCTTGATTGTTTATCGCCATGCAAGCCTTTCATCGTTAAACTTCCTAGCGGTGATAGGATCGTTGGTGACCGTGAGATTCGAGATTGTGCTGTGACTATTTGTGAGAGGGCTTGGCTCTCTAATCTTATTGTTGTGGGAATTGAGGGCGAGGATTTAATTCTTGGGGATGACTGGCTCGAACGGCATGGCGCGATCATGAATTATCGTACGAGAATCATCACTATGTTAGCCGAGGATGGCACCGAGCACTCTTTCGCGGGGCGAAAGAGGGGGAACCAGAAACTTGTTATTAATACTTTGAAGGCGATGAAACTCCTGCGGAAGGGGTGTACTGGTTATTGGTGCTACGCCTTGAAGGCGGAGAGTGATGGAGTCGAGCTTTCATCGATCCAGTTGTTAGTGAGTTTCCCAACGTCTTCTCTGACGAGTTACTGAGACTGCCACCGGACCGTGAGGTAGAGTTTGCTATCGAGTTAGAGCCGGGTGCGGCTCCGCTTTCGAAGGCGCCGTATCGCATGTCACCTTCCGAGATGGCCGAGTTGAAGAAGAAGTTGAGTGAGCTTCTGGAGTCAGGATATATTCGACCGAGCTCTTCGCCTTGGGGCGCACCGGTTTTGTTTGTTCGGAAGAAGGATGTTTCACTGCATTTATGTATCGACTATCGCGAGCTAAACAAGGTGACCATCAAGAATAAGTATCCTCTGCCGAGGATTGATGATTTCTTCGATCAGTTGCAGGGGCTGCGGTATTCTTGAAGATCGATTTGAGATCGGGATACTATCAGCTTCGGGTGAAGGAGTCCGACGTACCGAAAACAGCTTTTCGGACAAGATACGGACATTATGAATTTGTAGTCATGCCTTTCGGGTTGACTAATGCACCGCCGGTGTTCATGCAGTTGATGAACAAGATTTTTATCGAGTATCTGGATAAGTGTGTTGTCGTCTTCATTGACGACATTCTTATTTATTCGAGGAACGATGAGGAGAACGCCTATCATTTGCGTTTGGTGTTAGACATTTTGATGACCGAGCGACTCTATGCAAAGTTCTCGAAATGTGAATTTTGGCTGAAAGAAGTGATGTTCCTGGGTCACGTAATTTCAGTCGAGGGAGTTCGTGTGGACCCGCAGAAAGTTGAGGCAGTGTTGGATTGGACACCGCCTAAGAATGTGAAGGAGGTCCGTAGTTTCTTGGGTTTGGCTGGCTACTATCGTAGGTTCGTCGAGGATTTCTCGAAACTAGCTCGACCACTTACACAGTTGCTCCCAAAATCCGAGATGCTCGTCTGGAATGACGAGAGTCAGGATAGCTTTGAGGAGATGAAGAGGCGTTTAACTTCAGCCCCGGTTTTAGCACTACCATGTGGTAACGAAAGTTTTGCTGTGTATAGTGATGCTTCGGTTCAGGGTCTTGGGTGCGTATTGATGCAGCACGGCAAGACCATTGCCTATGCGTCGAGACAGTTGAGGCCGTATGAGCTTAACTACCCTACTCACGATTTGGAGTTAGCGGCAGTTGTTTTTGCGCTCAAGATTTGGCGTCACTATCTTTTCGGCTCTGCATGTCAGATTTTTACCGATCATAAAAGTCTGAAGTACATATTTACTCAGCGGGAGTTGAATATGAGACAGAGGAGGTGGTTAGAGTTGATTAAGGATTATGACCTCGAAATCCTTTATCATCCGGGCAAGGCAAACGTCGTGGCCGACGCCTTGAGTCAGAAACCGGTTGCATTGCGAACACTTGAGATCCTTACGTCTCAGTCTGAACTTCGGCGGGTTTTGATCGAGTTAGATGTTGAGGTTTTGTTGCCTGGAGCTGTCGGGCAACTTTGTGCTTTAGAGATTTCGTCGTCTTTAATCGATGAGATTAAGCTGAAGCGGTTGGAGGATCCGATGATTACTCAAATCCGAGAGAACGTTCTTAAGGGAAAGTCTCCTGGGTTTGTGATTCACGAGGGTGGTGTTTTGAGATTCCAGAGTCGGCTTTGTGTACCGAACGACTCAGAGCTGAGACAGAGTATTTTGCGTGAGACCCATGCTACACCTTACTCCGTTCATCCTGGTTCGAGTAAGATGTATAAGGACCTGAGAAGGATTTTCTGGTGGAATGATATGAAGGAGGAGGTCGCGCAGTTTGTAGCGAGATGTTTGACTTGTCAGCAGGTCAAAATCGAGCATCAGCGACTGGCCGGGTTATTGCAGTCACTTCCTGTTCCAGAATGGAAATGGGAAGACATATCGATGGATTATATTACGAGTTTGCCGAGATCGAGGTCGGGCATGAATATGGTATGGGTGATTGTTGATTGTCTGACCAAGTCGGCACATTTTCTGGGCATCAAGGACACTTGGGGCCCGGAGAAGTTGGCTCGTGTGTTTATCGCGCAGATTGTAAGGCTTCACGGTACTCCGAAGTCTATTGTTTCGGATCGTGATGGCCGTTTTGTATCGCATTTTTGGCAGGCGGTGCATAAGGCGTTGGGTACTCGTTTGCATTTGAGTACCTCTTTTCATCCTCAGTCAGATGGACACTCGGAACGCACTATACAGACATTCGAGGATGTGTTGCGTGCTTGTGCTCTCGATTGGAGTAATGACTGGGAGGAGCATTTGCCATTGATCGAATTCACGTACAACAATAGTTGGCACGCGTCGATTCGGATGGCACCGTATGAGGCACTTTATGGGCGGCGTTGTCGATCACCGATTTGTTAGAATGAGGCGTCTGATATGGTCGGGACCGAGCCGGATATCGTTCTAGAGACGAGGCGGAAGATAGAATTAATTCGGGAACGGATGTTGACTGCCCAGAGTCGACAGAAGTCATATGCCGATGTCCGTCGTCAACCTTTAGAATTCGAGGTGGGAGACCACGTTTTACTGAAGATGTCGCCGACGAGAGGAGTTTTCTGTTTCGGGAAAAAGGGGAAGTTGAGTCCGAGATTTATTGGACCCTTCGAGATTCTCGAGTGAGTCGGTGGGTTGGCATACCGTTTGGCATTACCCCTAGCCCTGAGTCATGTTCATAGCGTTTTTCATGTTTCCCAGCTGAGGAGATATGTCCCGAACCCTAGTCACGTCATCGATTATGGTGAAATTGATGTCGCCGAGGATATTACTTATGAGGAGCGTCCTTTGAAGATTTTGGAGCATCGTGAGAAGCAACTGAGGCATAAGACCATTCATTTGGTCAAGGTGCAGTGGTCGAGACATGGTGTCGAGGAGGCAACTTGGGAAACCGAGGATAGCATGCGTGCTAGGTACCCTGAGTTGTTTGTTTCTTAAGTTTCAGGACGAAACTTATTTTTAGAGGGGTAGAATGTAATATCCGCATTTTTTCTTTCCCGGTATTTTCATTTTCCGGTGTATTTCTCGTTTGTAGCGACCCTCGTGTATTTTTTTCAGTGTATTTCTTCTGTCGTCTATTGATCTGATTCTCGTAATTGTTGTTCGGAACCGCCGTACGGGGTTTCCGTAGATCCATTGTATGTTATCATACGTATTGTGTTGTTCCGTTTGATGCTTTGTTCGTGTTTCGGGGTTTCAGACTGTTGTTACCCTGTGCCTAACGCGCGCTAATGTTACTTTATAGCGCGCGCTAATCATCCTTCAGTAGCGCACGCTACGCTTGTTTTGTAGCGCGCGCTAGCAAGTCTATCCAAGATCTTTGGACGGTTTGCTCTTTGGACTCATCAGTGCCAGGTAGCGCACGCTATGGCCGATAGCGCGCGCTACTGATACGCTTTTAGCGCACGCTACGTTTGGCCGATAGCGCGCGCGCCAGTTCGACCGGTCAAACACAACACAATCATTCGACACGAACACAATAGACAACGATACAATCCGGAAAAACAAGAATCTCCCAAGTACTCGAGTACTTCTATTAGTTTACAAATCGACGAATGGTAAAAAGGTAAAAAGTAATAAGACACTACTCGTGCACAATCATCACGCACGGCCATCATTCGCATACTAGTCCAGCGCCCATTTGTCTAGGAGAACTTGACCTGAAATTCATGAAATGAATTTCCCCAAAACGGGTCCCCAGAGGGGTTAGCAATTACGCTAGTACAAGTAACCAAATGAACAACTTACACCTTACACATATAGTCAAGCATGCAATTCAGAAAACATCAGTTGAAACACACATTTCCGGAAACGCCATAATCCAGAACACATTTGTAAAATGCACCACAATTAACCGTCGATCCACACCTCTGTGGACCCCTACCGAGACCCCGTCGGATCTAACCCGTAGTGGTTAAAAGCAAAGCTCGTCGATCCACACCTCCGTGGACCCCTACCGAGATCCCGTCGGATCTAACCCGTAGTGAGCATACACACACACCCAATTTCTCACGCAAAACTAACATGTCAAGATTGTAAGTTCATATGTGTACTTGCCTCGATTAATAGAAGGTGACACGAACGGAACGGAAGAATCAAACACGACCGCGAGGAACCGACGAAACCGAACCTAACGATTCGAAGAATACAATTACAACCAATCCTAAACGAATACGGAATTAGAATACACCCGAACACCCGCCTACGATTCATGTATATTCGTATAAAAACAACGACGAGGGCGGACCGCAACCAAACCCTCTCGATTACAAAAACACCACGAATCCGTAGGAAAACCAATAATACCAACAAGATTAATCATATTCATCATGAATTAATCTATCATACGGAACGAATCGGGCGAAAACGCGAAAACCCCCAATTTACCCAAAAACAAGGTTCTAGGAGTTTTACCTTGGATTATGATGAAAGATTCATGTTGATGTTGTTATTATACACCAATAACTCAAGGAAGATGATGGCGGGGATGATTGGAGGAAGAAATCGCCAAGAGAATTGCCCAAATCGCCAAAGCCGCGGAGAGGGAGAAGAAATGAGAAAAGATGTACATCTGGGTCAACTCCCTGGTTTATATAGCCAGGGAGTGTTAGCGCGTGCTAATCCTCAGAAGTTAGCGTGCGCTAACGGGACAAAACTCTAGTCCAGAAGTTAACGTCCCAGTCCAGTAACCAGATTCTGGGCCGTTAGCATGCGCTACCCGAAACGTAGCGTGCGCTAATAACCTCTCGGTAGCGCTCGCTATCGGCCATAGCGTGCGCTACCTGGACATCAGCCGAGTCCAGAAGTGAACTGCAAGTACTCACCTGACCTAGTTTATTTTTTTGTTGTGTCTTTATGACGAGGTGTTATTCTGTTGTTTCCGCGAGTCGATGAGTATATTGGTTGTTTAGCCTGGTGGGTCCCATGTAGGGATTCACGGCGCTGTAATATACCTCGAATATCTTGGGGGTGTTACAATAAAAATAGTATCTTAAGATTGTGTGTAAAATAACTATGTGGTTGAAAAATACACATTAATTCTAAGTACTTATTTAGGTTCTCTATTGGTGGAGTACTATTTTAAATCGATGTGGGATTCAAGATATCGAATTCTATTTATTTTGATTGTCCATTAGTTAAGTATTATTTTAAATTGATGTGGAAATCAAGATTTTTGATAAATAGGAATCCAAAATTTGGAGAATGCGAGAGAGAATTAATCTAATGCTTCGAATATATACATATATATATATATATATATATATATATAGAGAGAGAGAGAGAGCGGATTTCCTGTGAGATAATAAATTGGTTTCATTGCGAGACTGATCCTTTAATACTAAAATTTAAAATGAATAATTAAGATGTTATGAATTAGAGAGAAAAGAGAGGAAAATGAAACAGAAGAAGAAATTGTGTCTTATTATGAAGCCCAAAGGCCTATATTTATAGGTACACCATTAGGGTTTAGGGGGGCATAAAGATCATTCATACATTAATTACAACACTCCCCCTTGAATGACCTTTAATATATGCTGCCTCATTAAAACCTTGTCGGGAAAACCCAGTGGGAAAAAACCCGATCGAAGGAAAAAGAGTACAGCTACTCCCTCTGAAATCGATTACATAAGATCTTTGAGTTGACGCATTCCAATCTTGTGTACCAGTCTTCTGAATGTTGATATCGGCAACGCCTTTGTGAATAAGTCCGCCACATTATCACTTGAGCGAATCTGTTGAACATCAATTTCGCCATCCTTTTGCAGATCATGCCTATAAAAAATCTTGGGAGAAATATGCTTTGTTCTATCACTTTTGATATAGCCTTTCTTGAGTTGTGTAATGCAAGCCGCATTGTCTTCATACAATACAGTTGGATTCTCCTTTGACGTAGTTAATCCACACGACTCTTCAATGTGATGTGCCAAATTTCTCAACCATACACATTCTCAACTTGCTTCGTGGATTGCAATTATTTCAGAATGATTTGAAGATGTTGCTGTTAGGGTTTGCTTCACAGATTTCCAAGATATAGAAGTTTCTCCACATGTGAATACATAGCCTGTTTGTGATTTACCCTTATGCGGGTCCGAAAGATAGCCTGCATCTGCATATCCTACTAGAGAATATCCAGAACTTTCTGAATAATATAACCCAAGTTCAATGGTGCCCTTTAGATAACGTAGAATATGTTTGATACCGTTCCAATGTCTTATAGTGGGTGCAGAGCTATATCTTGCCAGGAGATTTACAGAAAAAGCTATATCTGGTCTAGTACAATTATCAAGATAAGTTAATGCACCAATTGCACTGAGATATGGTACTTTAGGACCAAGTATCTTTTCTCCATCCTCGAGTGGTCGAAAAGGATCTTTAGTTACATCAAGTGTTCTAACGACCATGGGTGATGTAAGCGGATGTGCTTTATCCATGTAAAAATGCTTTAACACATTTTCAGTATAAGAGGATTGATGAACAAATAGTCCTCCATCGACATGTTCAATTTGAAAACCCAAACAGAATTTCGTTTTTCCTAAATCTTTCATCTCAAATTCAGTTTTCAGATATTCAACAGTTTTATTGAGCTCTTCAGGAGTCCCAATTAAGTTTAAGTCATCAACATAAACTGCTATAATTGCAAATCCACTGTCTGTTTTCTTTATGAAAACGCAAGAGGCATAACATCGCTTTATACCTTTTTTCAATGTATATTCACTAAGTCTATTGTACCACATTCTTCCAGATTGTTTTAGTCCATACAACGATCTTTGCAGCTTAATTGAGAACATGCTTTTGGGATATGAATTACTTGCTGCTGGTAATTTAAATCCTTCTGGGATTTTCATGTATATGTCACTATCAAGTAAACCATACAGATACGCGGTTACTACATCCATAAGGCGCATATTGAGCCTTTGTGACACAGCCAGACTAATCAAAAATCTAAAAGTAATCGTGTCCATTACTGGAGAGTACGTTTCCTCATAATCAATTCCTGGTCTTTGAGAGAAACCTTGTGCTACGAGTCTTGCTTTGTATCTCGTAACTTCATGATGTTCATTTTTCTTTCTAACAAAAACCCATTTGTATTCTACTGGGATAACATTTTTCGGAGTTTGAACTACAGGTCCAAACACCTTTCGTTTTTCCAAGGAATTTAATTCAGCCTCTATGGCTTCTTTCCATTTTGGCCAATCATCTCTATTTCGACAGTCTTTAACAGACTTCGGTTCAGGATCCTCATTTGAAACTTCTCGAGCCATATTAAAGGCAAAGATATCATCCATGATGACATTTTCCCTCTCTAATAATTTACTAGAATATGAATAATTTATTGAGATCTCATAATTTTCAGACATTAACAGTTCTTCAGGAACTACATTACTTTCATTTGATTGATCAATCATCATTCCTGTTTGGTTCTTATCTTGCACCTTCCTTTTTCTAGGTACAGAGTCCTTCGAACCAATTGGTCGACCACGCTTTTGACGTACTTTGGATTCGTTTGCTGCTATTACTTATCCTTCAGGGACATCGATTCTGGCTGGTGCATTTGCAGCAGGTATATAGGATTTTGTCACTCTTCGTGTATCAACGACCCTCAATAATACACAAAAAGTATAAAAAATTAGACAAATCATAACAATCTGTCAAGAGTTACGACCGTAACATTAAGGAGTTACGGCCGTAACTTGGATGACTTACGGCCGTAACATTCTGTAGTTACGGCCGTAACTTGGCTTCGTCAATTTGTTCACTGGTTGCTTTGAGAGTTACGTTTTCAGCCCAGAATTTCTCAGACTTTGCGTTTTTGCCCCAAATCTTCTTCGGATGATAACTTTTGATATATAACTCGATTTTGAATCCGAAAGACCGCCGAATTGCCTCTTGAAAGCCCTACAACATGAATATATCAAAATTCAACAAAATAGAATATTTAATAAACATGTTATTTCTTGAGTAAATCAGTTATTTAATCCGATCATCATCCGATAAAAATAAAATTATTAAAAACTAATTAATTAAAAGCAAAAAACGAGTAGACTAGCTCAATTATGGGTGAATTTTATCGATACAAACCATGGATAAGTGTACAAAACTGACACTTATCACACCCCCAAACTTGAATTCTTGCTAGTCCCGAGCAAGACTCTTTATTATTCATGCTCCAAAAATAAAAATAAGAAAAATTAATACACACATAAATTAAAATAATTATATATAAAGATAAAAGGAGATCAAAATGTCATTAATACACAACAACCAGCTTTATACAGTAGATAGAAATGAATCAAGATTCAAAATAAATCTACTAATGATTTTGAAGTTAAAACACGGTTTTTATTTTGTAATTCCAAATTCAAGGTTTCCCCCCCAAAAGGTTGATTATTTCTTTCCCACTCGTGATACACACGACTCCCTTTAATGGTTGCTCTCGATCACTCGTTTATTTTTCGACTCAATATGAAGAAGAATTTCATTGGCGTCATCAAATATTGTGATTTTTCACGAAATTGAGTGTATTGAAATTCAGCCGCTAATTAATTCAAATCTGCTCATAAACTATATCCCTTAGTGATAGCTTTCACACCGTTATTTGCTAACGTGTAGCTCTTTTCACTAACACAATTTCTATCTCATTTTTTTTAAAAAAAAAAAGTGATAGCTTTCACACCGTTATTTGCTAACGTGTAGCTCTTTTCACCAATTTTTCTGAGACGGTAGCTACGCACCAACAATGGTTAGTCCTTTATTTTTCGCAAAATTTAAGACCCCCAAAATTAGGCAATTATTGTCGCTCAACACTTCTCCGTTTCGTCATTTTGTTTTGGTGATAGGTTTCACTCCGTTATTTGCTATCGTGTAGCTCTTTTCACCAATGACTCCTTTTTAGGGAATAGAATTTTTGCAGAAAATCATTTCTTAGTTTAAGCATGAAAAATCAAAAACTCCACAAATTAAGTAAATTTCAGTTCTATTTTTCATCAACCGATTGATTCTTCTTTTCTCAAGGTAACAAATGACTCGATTTTATATGATAATTACAAGGCTTGGAAAGAGAGATTAAGGCTCAAAAAATTTTGGAATATACAATTTTTTTTACCGGTTAAAACGATTTTAGAAGCTTGTATATAGCTAATTTATTGGTGTTATGGCCAGATCTAGAAATCTCATAAATCAAAATACAATAAATATACATATATATATATATATATATTAAGGCAAATAACTAAATCAATCAAAACACACCAAAATTCCAACACACCAAAATAATTAAACAAACCACCCACAAACTTGAAAATAAAACTGTCCTCAGTTTAAAAATAAAAAATAAAAAAAATAAAATAAAAAGCAATGCAGAAAAGCAAAATACTTCCTGTTAAGAAAGTTGATGTTTGAGCTAACGCCTTTTAGAATCTGCAAGAGAATAAATATACGAGGCACACAACAAAAGAAAATAAAATATACTCGTAAGTATAACACAATTTTTAAGATGCGCATCAAGAAAGTCTGAAGAGTCGCCTTACGCTGCCATCAATGCTTTTATAAAAAACACACAATAAAAATTACAGTAAAAAAAAATAACAATACATAAGTCGCGAATAGATGCGCGTCAAGAGATCAAGAACAAACTCCTTAAGCTGCCACCATTTAGCACGATTATTACACACGACAGAAAGTAAAAATACAAGAGGTCCGATATGGGTTATCAAAGGGAGAGGAATGAATCCACTTTTCGTTTTCTCACCGTAAAATCTTTCATCCAGACAATTTTAGCTAGAGCTGGATCTGGTTGAGGAACAAATTCATTGAGTTTTTTGATTAGTTCTTCTGGTTGCAACGACTATGATTCGTTTAGCACGCTCTGAAATAAAACCCTTTTCAGCAGAGTAGTCGATGAAAGACAGTAAACCATCAAAGAAACCATTGACATTAAGCAGACCTATTGGTTTTTTATGAACATTTAGCTGGGCTCTGGTAACCACATGAAAAAGTTCCTCAAGGGTGCCAAAACCACCGGGAAGGGTGATAAAGGCGCCAGAATTATTTATCATGTGAGTTATGCGATCTTGCATATTTACAGATCTAAACTCATCTCCAATAGTTGACCCGGTGATTTTACTTTCAGCCAGAGGTTTTGGGATTATTCCCAACACTCTTACTCCTTCCATATAGGCAGAAGCAGCAGCTCGTCCCATTAGTCCTAGACTTCCTCCTCCGTAAACTACATAAATGCATTTTTCTCCTAAGGTACGACCCAAGTTGTGGGATGCTTCAGTAAAGCATGCCTCTTTTCCATAACTAGCTCCACCAAAAATGCAGACTGTGCTAAATTTTTTTGTTGAAGATGATGACTCCATTTTTGAAAAGAAATAATTTAGAGAGAAACAGAGAAAAGTGCAAGTTTGAGGGATGAATGAAAGAAACAAGCACAATGTTTATTTATAGAAGAAAAAGAAGGTAAAAATTGTTTAACAAGTTTGTGATTGCGTTGATTGCGCTTCAACAACTCAATAGAATAATGAAAGCATTTATCGCGTAGCACATTTTTTTATTCAGAAAATCTCACCACACGACAAAAATAAAAGATACTTACGCGTATGTACAGTAGTTGTGATTGTGGCTCACATCTTCCTCTGATTTTACGTTCAGAAACGGCCTAAACGCCTTATATGAGTCGGGGAGAAGCTTCCCATCCAATTTTCTTACAAATTGGCAAACAGGGTCTTTTAACGTCGATTCCCAAGACGTTGTTCATATTCGGTTTGAATTTATTCCACAAACATCGAATTCCGTAATGTACGAGTCCACTAGATGCGTGCCAAGAGAAATTTCGATATCATCTAAATTCTCTTTATTCGGACCATCCTTAATGAATTGAATTTTATCTTCTCTGTTTGTAGATGGAATTCCTAAAGATCGACATTTTAAATTACGCCCATCTAGCACATTTATAGCAAACGGCTATCATCTTTGCTCGTCGTTTCTTGACATATGAACTTTTTCCTAGCCATGGTAAAAATCTAGTCGGTGTTTCTGTGAATTCACATTCTATTCTTACTTTGGCTTCAATAATTAATCTTATGTCAAAATGTATGCTTTTATTCATAAGCAACCTCATCCTTTCTAGCCTTGTCTTGTAAATTTTTAAAATTGCATTTTTGCTCAGAAAGGGAAATCTTTTTTCGATTTTATACAAAGTTTCATCCATGATAAAAATAAAATAAAAAGACAGTGAAAATAATTGAAGAAAATATCTACAAATATCAGTTGTTGTGGGAAACTGTAAAATCCGACTTTAATAGTCACGGAGTACCGTTATCCGCCACTTGACCGGACAAACACAATTGAGTACTAAGTTACAATGTCGAGAAATTTGTACCTATAAAAATAGTTTACAATGTAAGATTTCAAATATAACTTATACTTCCCCGACAACGGCGTCAAAAACTTGACACGTTCTTAGTGTAACTATCGCAAGTGCACGATATCGTATCAAGTAGTAAAGTGGACTTTTTGAGTCTGGTTTATCGATCCCACAAGGAAGTTTGGTTATAATTTGAATTATACACTATTAGTCTATTTTTATAGATACTAAGATAAGTGAAACACACAATTAAAAAGTTTAGTTTTATAATTGCAAAGAAAATGCAATATTAGTTTTAATATTATAAGGAAATAACAAGATAGCAATAATAATAGATTGATTAACGATAAAATGAAATAGTTGGGATTACAAACTTAGTTCATCATTAGTTATAGAAGATGTATAGGAGATTATAAGATGAATTTACTTATTAT
Organism: Orobanche coerulescens; assembly: GCA_033398695.1. Classification (NCBI taxonomy): domain Eukaryota; kingdom Viridiplantae; phylum Streptophyta; class Magnoliopsida; order Lamiales; family Orobanchaceae; genus Orobanche; species Orobanche coerulescens. The sequence goes on along the minus strand of CM065805.1, from coordinate 166,887,231 downwards.
GTTGTGTAGATTCGATTTTCCTTAAAAAGACGGTTTCTCTTTCGAACTATAAAACGCCCTTTACATATTGAATCAATCCACTATATTTCTATGTTGATTGGCATCAATACATAGCATTAGGATTTATGAAAATAACTCAAAGAATCATCTAAGGTCTAGAGGTATATTTCTATCCCCTAGAACAACTTAGAGTGAAGATCATTTGATCTAATCAAACATATTTTCTTTCGAAACATATGAAGACCATAAATATCGTCATTTATTGGCCAAATAAATAAATATTGTTAAAACAATGAAAATCACACACAATAATAAGTAATTCACAATAGATCTTTTATACAAACATAAATAACATGACTAACCTTGTTTATAATCCCAACTAAAGGTAACTTAGCCCATGAAGGGTTTATTATGCATAATACAAGCTTTGGTGGTCATTATTAGTTGAATCAAGAGAAAGAATTGATCCTCACTCCCTTAGTAGATAAAGGAGAAAGAAGCAACAAACTGTCTGAACAACATATGCTATACCACACTTACACAAATCACTCAAGAACACAAGTGTGTTTTTCACACAAAAAGAAAAGTTTACAAAAAGTGAAAAATTATAAGATGAATGATGAGTGATGAAGGATCTAAGGGGTATATTTATACACCTAAAGTCATCTAATAGCTCCAAAACTCCAGCATTATTACAATAGATCGGATCAATGCCAGCCATCCCCTCAATAATACACAAAAAGTATAAAAAATTAGACAAATCATAACAATCTGTCAAGAGTTACGGCCGTAACATTAAGGAGTTACGGCGGTAACTTGGATGACTTACGGCCGTAACATTCTGTAGTTACGGCCGTAACTTGGCTTCGTCAATTTGTTCACTGGTTTCTTTGAGAGTTACGTTTTCAGCCCAGAATTTCTCAGACTTTGCGTTTTTGCCCCAAATCTTCTTCGGATGATAACTTTTGATATATAACTCTGATTTTGAATCCGGAACGACTGCCGAATTCATCTCGGAAAGCCCTACAACATGAATATATCAAAATTCAACAAAGAGAATATTTAATAAACATGTTATTTCTTGAGTAAATCAGTTATTTAATCCGATCATCATCCGATAAAAATAAAATTATTAAAAACTAATTAATTAAAAGCAAAAAAGGAGTAGACTAGCTCAATTATGGGTGAATTTTATCGATACAAACCATGGATAAGTGTACAAAACTGACACTTATCATCTTCGTTAATAGCCGAACCTCTCGAACAATTTCTTGTGTTCTTTCTTTTCCGCATTTTACTTACTCCGATATTTTAGCTTCCGCACAAAAAGAGTTCAAAACTCTTATCCGCACTATTCAACCCCCCTTCTAGTGGCGGTACCAATCCAACAATTGGTATCAGAGCAGTCCCTTTTTCACCGGATTAACACCCGCTAGAGAAAAGATCCAGAAATAGCCTTTATCCACCCTTCTCTTGAAGGCAACCCTCTCAATCGCCCTCCTTTCTTCGATGGTTTAAAATTTATTACATGGAAGAAGAAAATGTCTATCTTCATCCGAGCTCACGATATTGAAATTTGGAAGGTCATTGCTCTTGGACCTACCATTCCTAAGAAGCCAGATGGCTCGATCAAAAGCTTTGAAGAGTACGACGATGCCGACTGGAAGAATGATCACTTCAATTGTAAAGCTACTCAACTGCTTTACTGTGCTCTCAACCCAGAGGATCACAACAGAATATCTTCTTGCGAGACGGCCAAAGAGATCTGGAAAATGCTCGAAATTACCCATGAAGGTACGAGTCAAGTAAAGGAAACAAAAATCAATATGCTTCTTCACGATTATGAACTCTTCACTATGAAAGAAGAAGAAAGCATTACTACCATGCTTGACCGCTTCTCGGCTATCACAAATGGGCTAGCTTCCTTCGGTAAACCTATATCAAGTAGTGATAAAGCCAAGAAAATTCTTCGATCTCTACCAAGAGAATGGGACGCTATTATTACGGCTATCATGGACTCGAAAGATCTCAACACCATTGAATTCCGCGCTCTCATTGGATCTCTAATCAATTACGAGATTGTCATTAAATCTCGAAGTTCGAAACCAAAGACCAAGGAGAGAGAAAGGACGATCGCCTTCAAAGCCAAAGAAGATAGCGATCTAGAAGATGAACCTATCAAAGAAGAGGATGAAGAAACCACCTTTTATGCCAAAAACATAAAGAAATTCAAAAATCTTCTACAAAGGCGCCGGAGGGACATCAAACAAGAACCGAGGGATGAATCCAAAAAGACTCACTTCCCGCAGAATAAAAGGTTCGACAATACTTGCCGAAGGCACGGCGTTCCAGGCTATTTTGCTAAAGATTGTCGTGCTGCTGCTCCAATGAGTTCATCTAAACCACCTCACGAAAAGTTCAAAAAGAATGAAGTATATGTCGCTACATGGATCGATGATGATGAGGATGATGAACCTCAAGTTCAAACCAATCTTGCTCTAATGGCCTGCATATCCGAAGATAGCGACGAAGAAGTCGAGGTTAGTGATTCTTCTCATGAAGAACTTCTTGATGCTTTCGAATTTTTAAACAATGAATACGAAAAAGTTTGCAATAGTAATAAAGATTTGAAAAAGAAAATAAAATCTCTTGAAAGTGAAAATTCAAAATTATTGAAAAACAAGGACGTATCGATTGATCATACAAATTGTCTGGAAACCGAGAAAATCTGAGAGATGATTTACACAAAACTCAGAAAGAATCGAAACTTTACGTTAGAAAATTCTCGTGTGGTAATGAGAAATTTGAGCAACTCTTATTTGGTCAAAAAATTTCTCTTTCAAAACAAGGACTCGAATATAATTCATTTCCAATAAAAAAAGTCCTTAGAAATTACCACGAAAGATTCAGACACTTTAAAAACGGGAATTCCATCATGTCCAAAATGTTTAAAACCAGGACATACCGAAACTTACTGTAGAAGTTCTAGACGAACTATAAAAGTCAAACAAATTTGGGTACCTAAAGGGACCATTGTTAAAAACCAAATTTTTATATCTAACTCCACAGGACCCAAATTAGCCTGGGTACCTATAAAACGGAAGAAAATTATTTTTGTAGGTACAAGCAAGGAAGATAACAATATCAAATAAATGGTATGTTGATAGTGGATGTTCAAATCACATGAGTGGAAATAAACATCTCTTCACGGAGCTGAAAAAGGAAGATCGTGGCTGTGTAACATTTGGCGATAATAAAAAGGGCCAAATAAAAAGGGACAGGTAAGATAGGTAAGAAACCTTTACCCACTATTGAAAATGTTCTATTTGTTGATGGTCTTTGCCATAATCTTCTAAGTGTTTCCCAACTTTGTGACACTGGTCTTAAATTGATTTTTGAAAGTACGCATTGCACTGCAATGAGAAAAGACCAAGTTGTTTTTATTGGATTACGATATGGAAATATTTATATTGTTGATCTTCAAGATGAATCTTCTTTCAATGAAAAATGTTTACTTTCATACGATGAAAATGCCGTTATTTGGCACCGAAAATTGGGTCATGCCTCTTTACCACTTCTTTCAAAATTGGCCAAAAATGATATTGTCCGTGGTCTACCAAAATTAAATTTCAGAAAAGACCACATCTGTAAGACCTGTATTAAAGGTAAACATGCTAGAGGCTCGTTTAAACCGAAAATAAAAATTTCCACTAGTCGCATTCTTGAATTAATTCATATGGATTTGATTGGTCCATCTCAACATGCTAGCTTAACAGGTAAACTTTATACTTTAGTTCTTGTTGATGATTTTTTTTGATTTACTTGGGTAAAATTCTTGACAAATAAAAATGATGCATTTAACGAGTTTGTTAAGTGGTGTAAGGTTACCCAGAAGGAAAAAGAGTTACCAATTATCGCCATCCGAACCGATCATGGTGGAGAATTTGATTCAAATATATTTGAAGATTGGTGCGATAATTATGGTATTGGGCACAATTTTTCGGCACCTCGGACACCTCAACAAAATGGAGTTGTTGTAACACCCCCAATATATTCGGGAATATTACAGCGCCGTAAATCCTTTACATAAGGATTTACAAGGCTGAAGAATTGAACAAGCATAAAAAGGTACTAACGAATGGAAATAACGGAATTACAGTACATCGCCCGACCCAATACGTAAATAGTACAATTGTTCAATGTAACTCAATAATACATCACCAAATTCAAACCCATCACAAATGACTTCGTACTCGAGTACTTATTGAAATAACGAATAAACAATGATAAATAAACCTACTGGGACATCACTCGCACCCTCGTCGTCATACAGCCCAGTGGTTGTTTCCGCTCTCCTGGATCCCGAACACAACAAAATGTTCACCCCGAAGGGGTTAGCACAACGATGCTAGTACAAGTACCACAACATATTATTCATATCTCACGAAGAATAATAATAACGTAAACGACAAAATACCAACGAGTCTTCTCCTACGAGAAACTCAAACATAACATACACAAATGATAATCACAACATGATATCAATACATACACATGGTAATTCCATCGATCCAGCGTTCACTGCCTAGAACCCACGATGATCCCGTCAGACCAACCCGTGGTGGAAAAACCCGTCCGATGATCCAACAAGACGCTAGCATAGATCCCCCGATGATCCCGTCGGACCAACACGAGGTGGACATACAATAACGACATACATGCACGACAATATGTATAACAACAATACATAAAACAATTAAGGTACTTGCCTCGATTTGAAGACAATAACAATACTTCCACGAAAATGAACACTCGACGGTCGTCCTCCTCAATCAATCACGTAACGAGACCAAACCTTAACAAAAGAAATGATATAGGATTTATCTCACGTCGTATGAATATTTAACAATTCGATTCACAGCCAAAAGTTCATAAAATGCATTCTGCCCGAACTGCTTAGCGAACGCTAAGTACTCTGTGTAGCGTGCGTTAAGTCTGCCCGATAGCGCACGCAAACAACAAAGACTAGCGTACGCTAACTATGCATGGTCAGTACTTCACTGATCAGCCAACTGACTCGTCTGATGGTCTAGCGTACGTTACGTACCAAACGTAGCGCACGCTAACTAGTGCTCGATAGCGCACGTTAAACTGCATAGCATAGCGTGCGCTATCTCGCATGGCGATTCATCACGAGCAAGAACTGTTCTTGCCATGATCGAAACAATGAAATCTTTCGTGATAATTCATGTTACTTCCATGAATACCAAGTTCATACCCTTATGAATGATTTAACGGATAAAGACAACTTCGGATTCAAGGATATGCATACCAATATAAAACCATATTCCATTCCGACTTCAGATCTTCATACGACAATTCGAAAAGCTTAACGGTTGATATCAACACCTCTATATCAATCCATATTATCATACTGAAGTTGATAAACGTCCTATATATATTAGATAAATCCTTCCATGATCAAACCTTTAGATTTATCTAACAATAAGGATGTTAACGTCTAGTCCAAGATTACTTATGAAATCATCTATTAGATTCGGTTTACCAATGATAGAAGCTTCTCTTCACATATTCAGTGTAATAAGATTCGAATCATGATGATTATAATCAAGGTATTTAAGGCTTATTCATCTCACTATTCCAAACATGATATACTTGGATAATTCATCCATGAAAATCCATATCTTGTTAACATGATCATCCAAATCGTTAGAATCCAATTCTAAGTCTTGAGATAGATTGAACATACCTTAATATGATGAAAATCACTGAACCGTAAGGTAGAATCCAACTCCGGTTGGTTGTATGCCACTCCAAGGTGCTATTCCTCTTCAATGATCATTCCCAAATGATAACCAATATGTAAACACCAACAAGATGTGTTCTAAGTGTATAGAAGTATTACTACAGCTCTCTGAACTCTCAAGGTTGAGGAATGGGCGAAAGAAATGAAAGCCAAAACGGTTGTTGTCCTATTTATAATATTCTGCATTATTGACAAGTTAGCGCACGCTACTAAGCATCCCTTAGCGTGCGCTAATAATGGTTGACTTCAGAATTTGTCCGGGTGCGTCAGCGGGAATCTTATCCGGACCCATGTCATTGGCGCATGTGTTAGCCGTCCCGCTCAATAATTGAGTTCTTAGCGCACGTTACTCCTACCTGTATAGCGTGCGCTAATAATGGCCCGATAGCGCGCGTTAAGATACATTCTTAGCGTGCGCTATCACGAGGTTGCTTGAGCAATTTTGCAAGTTTCTATACTTATGTATAATGATATCAATGCATGAAATATCATACTCCAATAATCAAAATCACCAATCCGAATAATACATGGTTTGAATACAGATGAAATACACTGTAATAAATCCGGATATTACATACTCTCCTACTAAAAAGGAGTTTCGTCCCGAAACTCAAGACGAAAATAACTCGGGATATCTAGACTTCATATCAGCTTCCGTTTCCCAGGTGGCTTCTTCCGTTCCATGACGTGACCACTGAACTTTGACCAAAACGATTGACTTGTTCCTCAGTTGCTTAACTCGACTCTCGAGTATCTTGGTAGTCTTTCTTCAAACGTCCCATCTCGCTCGACTTCGATCTCGTCCGAAATCAATGATATGACTGGGATCTCGTATATACCTCAGAATCGGGATACGTGGAACACGTTATGAACATGGCACAATGACGGCGGCAATGCTAATCTGTATGCCAACTCCCCAACTCTCTCGAGGATCTCAAATGGTTCGATATATCTCGGACTCGGCTTTCCTTTCCTTCCAAACGAAAGATTCCCGAGTAGGAGAAACCTTCAAAAGTACATGGTCTCCGATTGAACTCCAATGGGCGACGATGTACGTCCGCATAGATTTCGGCGACTGGGCGGTCAATGACCTTTCACGAATCAAGGCTATCTTCTCTCGAGTCTCACGATCAATGCAGTTGCTCCGATCAAGTCGATGAATCGTCCCCAAAGATAGGGCGATCTGCATCTCCTTCCGTATAATGCCTCAAACGGTGCCATCTTAATAGAAGCATGCCAACTATTGTTATAGGTAAATTCAATCAACGGTAGATGAACTTCCCAATTGTTTGACCAATCTAAGGCACAGGCCCTTAGCATGTCTTCCACCGTTTGTATAGTTCTCTCAGATTGTCCGTCAGTCTGCGGGTGATAAGTCAGATCTTGAAGTTCAATTCGGTCCCCAAGGCCTTATGAACTGCTTTCCAAAAGTGAGACACAAAACGGCCGTCTCGATCAGAAACAATGGTCTTCGGCGTACCATGCAATCGAACTATCTCCGAAATAAATACTCGTGCCAACCTCTCTGGTCCCCACGTATCCTTAATGCCTAGAAAATGAGCCGATTTGGTTAAACGATCAACTATCACCCAAATCATGTTCATTCTTGTCCTGGTTTTCGGCATATTAGTGATAAAGTCCATCGATATGTCCTCCCACTTCCATTCAGAATGGAAGCGGCTTCAACATTCCAAAGAGCCGTTGATGCTCGATCTTAACTCACGACAAGTCAAGCATTTCAAACATAGTCCGCTACGTCTTTCTTCATGTTGCCCCACCGTAAATTCCGCTTCAAGTCCTTATACATTTACCGGTGCCGGGTGGATAGAATAGGGCGAACTATGAGCTTCCTTCATAATTGTGCATTTGAACATCAACATCGGGAACGCAGTCGGTTACGAAATCTCAAAACTCCATCGTCATGAATTATGAATCTGGGCCTTTCCTTTGATCACTTCATCATGTAACCGAATCATCAGAGGATCATCTGCCTGTCTAGATTTGATTTCTTCGGTTAAAGATGAAGTTATCTCCATCACGCACAATTGTCCTTGGACTCTTTGTAACCATACCTCAATTCCTTCACGAATCATCTCTCGCTGAAGGCTAAGTTGGGAGGTCAGCGTCTCCAGCATCTGAATAGAGACAGGCTTGCGGCTAAGTGCATCGGCCACTACATTCGCTTTGCCTGGATGATATAAAATCTCCAAGTCATAGTCCTTAATCAGTTCCAACCATCTTCTTTGCCGCATGTTCAACTCTTTCTGACTAAATATGTACTTGAGACTCTTATGATCCGTAAAGATCCGGTGAGTCCGTCTGAGATAATGACTCCAGATCTTAAAGGCTAAATCCACTGCTGCTAGCTCCAAATCATGTGTCGGGTAATTCACTTCATAAGGTTTCAGTTGTCGCGATGCATAAGCGATCACCTTATCATTCTGCATCAACACGCACCCAAGTCCTTGGTTCGAAGCATCACTGTAAACTATGAATCCTTCAATTCCCTACGGAAGTGATAGAATCGGTGCCGTCGTCAATCTTTTCTTCAGTTCATCAAAACTAATCTGACACAATTCATTCCACTCAAACTTTTGAGTTTTCTGCAGGAGTCGAGTAAGTGGGCGGGAGATTTTAGAAAACCCTTCCACGAATCGACGATAGTATCCAGCAAGTCCCAAGAAGCTTCAGACTTCTTTCACGTTCTTTGGAGGCTTCCAATCCAATATTGCTTCGATCTTCTGAGGATCTACTCGGACTCCTTTAGCTGACACCACATGGCCGAGGAACATTACTTCCTTTAGCCAGAATTCACACTTAGAAAGTTTGGCGTACAATTGCTCGTTTCTCAAAAGTTCCAATACAATCCGCAAATCCGCGCATGTTCTTAGGACTCTTAGAATACACCAGGATGTCATCAATAAATACGACCACAAATTTATCCAAAAATTCAATGAACACACGGTTCATCAATTGCATAAATACGGAAAGTGCGTTAGTGAGACCAAACGGCATCACTACAAACTCATAATGCCCGTAGCGAGTTACGACGCGATTTGAACGTCAGATTCCATAATCCTCAGCTGATGATATCCTGATCTCAGATCGATTTTAGAAAATACTGTCGCCCCTTGCAGCTGGTCAAACAGATCATCAATCCGTGGTAACGGATATTTGTTCTTAATCGTCATCTTGTTCAGCTCTCGATAGTCAATACACAGTCGGAGCGATCCATCCTTCTTTCGGACAAAAAGAACTGGCGCTCCCCAGGGTGAAACGCTTGGCTGAATATAGCCCTTGTCCAGTAACTCCTCCAACTGCTTCTTGAGTTCATACATCTCAGTAGGTGCCATACGATACGGCGCCTTGGAAATCGGTGTAGCTCCGGGTTCCAGCTCAATGGTAAATTCCACATCCCTTCGTGGAGGTAGTCCAGGTAACTCGTCAGGAAATACATCTGGAAATTCGTTCACAACAGGAATGGATGAAAGTTCCACAATTTTGTCTTCTTTCTTCTTTGCGTAACACGATGCACAGTGACCTATTTCAACAATTTGTGACTTTCATCGCCTTGATCAATTTTCTGAGCTTCCGGTTTCCATCCCTCAAATAGAATTTCGGAACCATCGTCAGCGATCAGCGAGATATTCCTCCTTCGGTAGTTTACAATTGCTCCATACCGATTAAGCCAATCGTCTCCGAGTATCAGGTCATCTCCTTGCATTTCTATCACGATCAGATTTGAGAGCCACAATGTGCCTCCAAATGATACAGGGAAATTTCTAGTTTCTAAATTTCCGACAATCCTCTCTCCACTCGGTAAACCAACAACATAAGGTTCACAAGTATGAAAACCGGAAATATTCAAACGATTTACACAAGACAAAGATATGAAAGAATGTGTAGCTCCTGTATCGAATAAAACGCTAGCCCGGGTGGGAAAGGATGCGGGACGATGCACGATGCGGCAAAGACATCTTGATCGTCTATCCTCCTCATCTCGTACAGACGTGGGGGAGCAGATCCGGCACTCGATGTCCCCTTTCGGTCCCATTGTCCTCTGCCTCGCCCACGGCCAAAATTCTGAGGCATTTGAACACTTTGCTGCGTCTGTGGAATACTGGCCTCCTTCTGGACTGGCTGTGGTGTACGGGCTCTGAAAGACTTTGCAGCCTCTTCACAAAACACCGCCCGATGTCCCTCTCGTCCACAATCAAAACAAATCACGGCAGGAAGGGGGCAATTCCGTCGATAGTGCCCCGTCTGGGCGCAGTTAAAGCATTTCCTGGTAACATCAGTAATAGTTGATGTCGCTCCGAAGTTCTTTCCGTTCCTAGCTGGGTGTGGAGGTTTCTTGAAAGAGTGAAAGGATGACTGGGCCTTACGGGGCCCGCTGTTCTTGTGCTCTGTAAAAGTACCAGAGACTTTCTGTTTCTTGGATTCTGAAAATTTCTCCATAGCTGCTTCCTTGATCTCATACGCCAACGCCTTATCCTGGTATTGGCGGAGTGTGGTACATTCGAATCCGGACATGTACCTCTGAACTTCTGGTTTCATTCTCATATCGAAATGGATCATCATTTACGCATCATTACGACCGGATGTCGAACAAATGCCACTGTTGGTTAAACGTCTTGATCGCACAGGATACGCACATCGAAGGCGGCGGAGAAAAACTCCCGAACTTTGGCTTCCCTCACGGGACGAGGGCAATCGAGCTTCCATCATCAATCTAAACTCTGTCAATCGGCATCATGGTCTACAGTAGGATGGCTTCCCACCATTCGGATGCTTCCTATCGTAAAATATTGAGCGATAGAGGCTCTCCTATCGTCTGCAGGCGATTGATTAGGCAAAGATTTTCTCAGTTCTTTCAACCAATGATCCTGTGGGAGTCTCGGAAATCGTCGAATTTGGGTGGTTGCATCTTCGCCACCTCTTGCGGCCACCGGTCACCTCGATTTCCCATGTCCGGGATCCTTTCTTTGTCTCTCTCCCTGCCGTAGTCCCACCGCCACTTGCATTCGGTCCACGACTGGGCGAACTGAGTCATCTGGTTCACCACTTGACGAAGGATCTCTGGTACAGCAGGATCTGGTTCATTATTAACAGATTGTTGCGGCTCGCCTGAGCTATGACTGGCCTGGTTAGAAGGCGACGCTTCCCTTTCGGCATTTCTCTGCCTGCGTCCACGACCGCGGCCACGTCCACGTCCGCCTCTCAACATACTGTAAGCATAAATACTCAATATACAGCTAACAACATCGTTCTAATATTCGAGTATAAAGAGACACAACATGTAAAGAACAAGATAGAGTTTAGGAACTTACAACCACTGTTCGCATGAAGACGTAGGCAGTGCAGTGATGTCATTCACGGCCGGTTACCCCAAAAGACATAAATGACCCCTATTTTAAACCAACGGCCAAGATATCCATAATCTTATCTCTGATACCATATTCTGTAACACCCCCAATATATTCGGGAATATTACAGCGCCGTAAATCCTTTACATAAGGATTTACAAGGCTGAAGAATTGAACAAGCATAAAAAGGTACTAACGAATGGAAATAACGGAATTACAGTACATCAGTTCTGACCCAATACAGAAATAGTACAATTGTTCAACAGAACTCAATAATACATCACCAAATTCAAACCCATCACAAATGACTTCGTACTCGAGTACTTATTGAAATAACGAATAAACAACAGATAAATAAACCCGGTCGGGACATCACTCTGCACCCTCGTCGTCATACAGTTTCAGTGGTTGTTTCCCCGCTCTCCTGGATCCTGAACACAACAAAATGTTTACCCCCGAAGGGGTTAGCACAACGATGCTAGTACAAGTACCACAATATATTATTCATATCTCACGAAGAATAATAATAACGTAAACGACAAAATACCAACGAGTCTTCTCCTACGAGAAACTCAAACATAACATACACAACTGATAATCACAACATGATATCAATACATACAAATGGTAATTCCATCGATCCAGCGTTCACTGCCTAGAACCCACGATGATCCCGTCAGACCAACCCGTGGTGGAAAAACCCGTCCGATCCAGTAAGACGCTAGCATAGATCCCCGATGATCCGTCGGACCAACACGAGGTGGACATACAATAACGACATACATGCACGACAATATGTATAACAACAATACATAAAACAATTAAGGTACTTGCCTCGATTTGAAGACAATAACAATACTTCCACGAAAATGAACACTCGAAGGTCGTCCTCCTCAATCAATCACGTAACGAGACCAAACCTTAACAAAAGAAATGATATAGGATTTAACTCACGTCGTATGAATATTTAACAATTCGATTCACGGCCAAAAGTTCATAAAATGCATTCTGCCCGAACTGCTTAGCGCACGCTAAGTACTCTGTGTAGCGTGCGTTAAGTCCACCCGATAGCGCACGCAAACAACAAAGACTAGCGTACGCTAACTATGCATGGTCAGTACTTCACTGATCAGCCAACTGACTCGTCTGATGGTCTATCGTACGTTACGTACCAAACGTAGCGCACGCTAACTAGTGCTCGATAGCGCACGTTAAACTGCATAGCATAGCGTGCGCTATTCGCATGGCGGTTCCATCACGAGCAAGAACTGTTCTTGCCATGATCGAAACAATGAAATCTTTCGTGATAATTCTTGTTACTTCCATGAATACCAAGTTCATACCCTTATGAATGATTTAACGGATAAAGACAACTTCGGATTCAAGGATATGCATACCAATATAAAACCATATTCCATTCCGACTTCAGATCTTCATACGACAATTCGAAAAGCTTAACGGTTGATATCAACACCTCTATATCAATCTATATTATCATACTGAAGTTGATAAACGTCCTATATATATATATTAGATAAATCCTTCCATGATCAAACCTTTAGATTTATCTAACAATAAGGATGTTAACGTCTAGTCCAAGATTACTTATGAAATCATCTATTAGATTCGGTTTACCAATGATAGAAGCTTCTCTTCACATATTCAGTGTAATAAGATTCGAATCATGATGATTATAATCAAGGTATTTAAGGCTTATTCATCTCACTATTCCAAACATGATATACTTGGATAATTCATCTATGAAAATCCATATCTTGTTAACATGATCATCTAAATCGTTAGAATCCAATTCTAAGTCTTGAGATAGATTGAACATACCTTAATATGATGAAAATCACTGAACCGTAAGGTAGAATCCAACTCCGGTTGGTTGTATGCCACTCCAAGGTGCTATTCCTCTTCAATGATCATTCCCAAATGATAACCAATATGTAAACACCAACAAGATGTGTTCTAAGTGTATAGAAGTATTACTACAGCTCTCTGAACTCTCAAGGTTGAGGAATGGGCGAAAGAAATGAAAGCCAAAACGGTTGTTGTCCCATTTATAATATTCTGCATTATTGACAAGTTAGCGGACGCTACTAAGCATCCCTTAGCGTGCGCTAATAATGGTTGACTTCAGAATTTGTCCGGGTGCGTCAGCGGGAATCTTATCCGGACCCATGTCCCGGCTGGCGCATGTGTTAGCCGTCCCGCTCAATAATTGAGTTCTTAGCGCACGTTACTCCTACCTGTATAGCGTGCGCTAATAATGGCCCGATAGCGCGCGTTAAGATACATTCTTAGCGTGCGCTATCACGAGGTTGCTTGAGCAATTTTGCAAGTTTCTATACTTATGTATAATGATATCAATGCATGAAATATCATACTCCAATAATCAAAATCACCAATCGGAATAATACATGGTTTGAATACAGATGAAATACACTGTAATAAATCCGGATATTACAGTTGTCGAGAGGAAGAATCGCTCTCTAGAAGAAATGAGCCGAACAATGCTCAATGAATATGGGCTTCCTAAATATTTCTGGGCCGAAGCCGTTAACACCGCTTGTTATGTTATTAATCGAGTCCATCTCCGGAGGAACAAAATGATTACTCCATATGAGATATTTAAAGGTAAAAAGCCCAATTTATCTTATTTCCATCCATTTGGTTGTAAAGTATTTATTCATAATAATGGTAAGGATAATTTGGGAAAATTTGATTCTAAATCGGACATTGGAATATTTCTTGGTTATTCGACTAATAGTAAAGCTTATCGAGTATTTAATTGTAGAATAGGATCGGTAGAAGAGTCAATTCATGTAAAATTCGATGATACAGTTTTACCCCCGAGAAAGGTTGTTTTTGATGATGATGCAGGTATGGTTCCGGCTAAAGAAGTGTCAGAAGCGTCAAAGGAGTTGGAGAAGCTCGACTTAATCTCGGACAAGCAGGAAGAGAATTCTTACAACCTTCCTAAAGATTAGACAAATGTGAAAGACCATTCGATGGAACGAATTCTCGGAAAAATCGATGAAGGTGTACGAACTAGGAGAAATATAAATGACTGTATTAACAATATTGCGTTTATTTATCTTACAGAACCAAAGAATATCGATGAAGCCATAAATGACGAGAATTGGGCTATTGCTATGCAAGAAGAGCTAAACCAATTCGAAATAAATAATGTTTGGGAATTGGTTCCGGCACCGGTAGACAAATCAATCATTGGTACTAAATGGGTTCATAAAATTAAAACCGATGATGATGGTCTCCCAATTAAAAATAAATCGAGATTGGTCGCTCAAGGGTATAATCAAGAAGAAGGCTTGGATTATGAGGAAACATTTGCTCCTGTTGCTCGTCTTGAGGCTATTCGTCTTCTCTGTGCCTTTGCCGCATACAAGAAAATCAAACTCCATCAAATGGATGTAAAAAGTGCGTTCCTAAATGTAATCATCCAGGAGGAGGTGTATGTCAAGTAACCGCCGGGTTTTGAAGACTATGATCATCCAGATCATGTGTACAGGCTCCATAAAGCTCTCTATGGATTAAAACAAGCTCCGAGAGCATGGTATGATCGTTTAAGCACTTTTCTTATTTCAAATGGGTATAAAAGAGGTAATGTAGATAATACCATATTTATTAAGAATTTAGGTGATGATATGCTTATTTGCCAAATTTATGTGGACGACACTGTTTTTGGTGCAACTAACAAATCTCTGTCCCAAGAATTTTCAAATCTTATGAAGGGAGAGTTCGAAATGAGCATGATGGGAGAGTTGAAAAACTTTCTCGGACTCCAAATTAGGCAACTCAATGACGGAATATTCATTCACCAATCCAAGTACGTCAATGAGCTCCTAAAGAAATTTAAGATGGAAGATTGCAAAGAAATATCTACTTCTATGTCTTCCACTCTTAAGTTCGACAAAGATGAAAAAGGTAAGTCTGTTGACCAAAAACAGTATCGAGGTATGATCGGCTCTTTACTTTATTTACACTACGCCATAAGTGCTCATATGCAATGCATATCTCTAGTGTTGCAAGGAAAAGTATTGCAATAGCCCTCTGATCTTTGGTCTTTTGCAATACTACTTAATTAGTATTGCATTAGACCAGAATGCACTGTTGCAAAAGACGGTAATGCAACACCAACCTAAAGTGTTGGATTATTTGTGAACTTAAAGCGTTGCAATAGACTAAATCATCTTAACAGTTACGAAAAATATTTTAAATATTTTTAAAAAAATATCGGCAAATTTAAATTTTACACAAACAAAATAAATTATTTGAATTTGTTTAATTATTTTATAGTGGATTTTTTATAAGAGCACACATATAGTTTTTTACTTAAAAAATTTTCGGACTAAAATTAATAAATTTAAAAATATTAAAAAAAGAAAACAATTCCTTAAAATTATAATAACTAAAATATATTATATGAATACATTTATTTTTCTTTTGAAAATTATAATCTAAAATTAAAATAAAAAATTGAATTTATACATTCAACTCTTTAAAATATATTAAGAAATACTCCATAAATCCGTCTAAGTCATTCATATTTCCATTTAGGTGTAACCCACTCTAAGTTCTTCGCTCCATTTTGGTAAGTCGTACTAATAAATAATTAAAAGTTCATACAACTTTAATATTTACAGTAATTACCATTCAACTAATACACTTAATATCTCTAAATCAAATTAATTAATCCATAAACCCATTAACATGATTGGGTCCATATTACACCTCACACCTAATCTGATCCAATACAACACCCGATTAACATCTCATTCTCAAACCCTATTTTTTGTTCTTGAGTCTTGGAATACAAATCGCCTCTCTCTCTCTCTCTCTCTCTCAAAAACCCTATACCCGATGTCAGACTACTTCACACGAATGGAATCGGTTTTCTTCATCACCGGTCTTTCTTCATTAGATCTCATCTCTTTCTTTCTCTCTTTCCACTCTATTTTTCTTCATCATAGATCTTCCCGTTCTCAATTTACTAGGCGTTTGATACTTGTCAAGCCGTTGTCTATGAATATATCTTCTATTTAGGCGCTTAATTGACCCTTCTTCTAACCCTTTATTACGACAGCCGCTTTTCTCAACTTTCATGCCTTATCTGGTGGATTTATTTTATATCCTATCCATTGGAATAGTTAGCTGGGCATGCCAATCCTTGCTTAGATCTTGCTACATTCGAGTAAATTGCTTCCACCGATAATCACAGTGGTGTACCTCAATCTTCACCCATTTGTTGTCATCTATTGCCAAAAAAAAAGACAAATCGAAGGAGAAGCGAGGGACTTTCATCAATCTGCAAAACGAAGGTAGGAAGTTTGGTTTTCCCGATCTAGGGTTCGGAAGCTTTCCCCCTCTTATTATTAATGATGTGAATCAGATCTCTGATATTGGTAACTCAATTTTTTGGCTGGTTTTCGTCTCATGGGTTCTGGCTTTGGTGTAAACAATTTTATAGAAATTGTAGAAGAAACATCAATTTGGTTATATAAATCAAGATTTGATCCAGGGGTCACTGTTTTGGTGTTTACTCATCTAGATTTGATTTTGTATTGTTCTGGTATGTAAGATGAAGCCTTCTATTATTTTACTTATGTCACTGAATTAAGAATATCAATGCTTATGATTAATGTAACCATTTTGTAGTAAAAACTTGTACGTCATTGTTATTTAACTATCCTCTAGTCTGAGGTGGTTATCATAATTATGGGGGGTTTGTGTATCCAATGTCTACTTTCTCATATAGACTGTAACTTAGTGAAGCTAATAACTTAAAGATAAGTGTAGTGGTGGTACTTATATTTTTCATCTATGCCTTGATAATGGTCTATTTATATAGGAGGTGAAATTGGTTTGAAGCAATTGGAGTTGTAACCTGAAATTGTTCCAGCACTAACAGATGTTTTGGAAGATGACACATAAACGATTGCTCGACATGCCATCTCATGCGGTATTGATATATTCTGTTGTTCTCTGGTCAAAGTTGCTATCCAGGTTTGTTTAGATATTGAATTTCTAACACTCAACCTCCTTATGTATTTCCTTTATGGTATAAACATGGTCACGTATATAACCTCGAAACAGTCGATGCATCGTCTACTGCTTATGAATGCGAGAATCGAGTTCACGAACTCAAAATCGATAATAAAGCCGTTTAGGTCACTATTTCGGTCTTTGTGTTTTTTTTTTTATTTCAATCTAGAGAATTTGTGTAAATTAGGAAAAAAATTAATGAATATTTGTTATAGTTATGACAAAGAAGATGGGATTGACTCCAACTAGGAGGAGTTTTATAACATGTGGGTCTTTTGCTTAGGTTTGATTTTAGTAGATCTATTTCTTTTTTTGCTGCTTAATGTATTTTATTATGCTAATGGTACAACTTGTTTGGATGGATTCTGATGTGTGTTATATGTTCAAGTTGATGCAGACTGGAATCTTCTACTAAACACACACACACACACACACACACACACATATATATATATATATATATATGTAGTTGGGACATCTAACAATGGCTCTCTTCACCTACTCACATATGCAGGTCTGAATTTATGTAAATATGCTCCATCTTACTCGTATATGGATTTTTGGTCTTTACACCTACTCTTGTTGAGGCTTGTTTTATTGTCCCCTACTCTTTAAGTGTACTAATACATATATTTATGGCAAATATTAATATGTTTACATAATCATAGGTTGCAGAAATACTGGGAGATTCCTATTCATGCATTGATCAGGACCTTCTAGTTCATCACACTTATGACCGTAAGCATTACCTTTAGTACTCTCCTTTTAATCTCAGGACCTTCTAGTTCAATGCTTTGGGCTAGCAGTTAAGGTACACTGAGATGTACTTAATTATTAACTATTCAAATTGTGCTAATATTATTAACTCTTGTAGTGTTCTCGGTGTACTCATAATTCATATTCGATGGATAAAGCATGGGTGAATCTGCCAAGGTTTTCACTCTAAGCTTAAATAGTAGTTACATAGTTGCCTGTTGTCTTATGCCAGCTTTGTAATATGTCTTCATTATTCTCTTCAACATATTCGATGGATTCAGAACACTCTTTCAATCTCGATTATGCAGTTTAGACATACTTATAGTGGTCTATTATATGTTCTGTTATAGCAGTCTATCAATCTGTTATATTTTAATAATTTTATTTTGCTCGGGTTGAGATGTATATTGGATTTTGATATTTTGGGGTGTAGCATAATGAATTGGATAGGTGCTGGTTGAAAATACAAAAAAAAATATTTTTTTAAAAAAGGTACTTTTTGCATATGTTTTATATGAAAATAGAATATTAATTGCTTACTGTTTGGCTTTATGCATACGAATTTTATGAATTGCACTAATGCGAAACTTGAATTTTGTTTTGTAGAGAGCCATAGATGCTAAGAAAAAGAAGTTTACACAGGGACCGAGAACCCGTTTGCGAGCGAATGCAGCTGCAGTTGGGAAAGAACCAAGGAACGCTGGAATTGAAAATGAGAAGTGACAAGTTCATATCGTGTACCAGCTTTAAAACCAACATGCAGTAAAAAGTGTTTCAACAGGCAACCAATGGAGCACCTCCTGGTTCCGTAAATGCTTACTTAGCGTTGAGGGTGTTGCATGTCGAATAGTTAGTATAAGGTTTGTTGGATAGTAGTTGGTATTTTGCGTCGACTGTTTGTTGGGATGTTGGTATTTGGTACTGAATGGCAGGGTGTGAATATTGGATATGGTATTTTATTTGTATGGAATGATGTACGTACGATATAGTTATTCCGAAATTTTTAGTTAAAGTATTGCATTTATCTTTCAGTTATTGTTGCATATTCTCCAATTAGTGCATATTCTCAAATTAGTGTTGCATATAACAACCATATTACTGTTGGATAGTGTTGCATTATGTCTGGTGGGACCCACTAGTGACGTGGATGAAGTGGGATCCACTGTTGACGTGGCAAAAGGGCTCACCACTGACATGGATTAAGTGGGACCCACTGCTGATGTGGCGAAATGGGCCACTGCTGATGTGTCATTAGTTTGGGCCCCACTTTTCTGAACTGTATTCTCCTCTAAGCCAACATTATTTTCTGTTGCATATATTTTCTTTTGTGTTGCACTATGTACATAATGCAATACTTTCCCTCTGTTGCATTAGAAAGGAAAAGTGTTGGATTAGAGGTCAAATGCCACGCGATCAGATGCACACCCACAAAGTGTTGCATATATCAATTTCTGGCCTAAGGCAACAGAAAATGGGGCATAATGCAACAATAAGAAGCATTGCATATGAACACTTATGGTGTAGTGTTAACTGCATGTAGACCCGATATAATGTTTGCTACTTGCTTATGTGCTCGTTTTCAAGCGAATCCTAAAGAATCCCATTTCATTGCATGCAAAAGGACTTTTCGTTATTTAAAATATACTGCTGGCTTAGGTCTGTGGTATCCTTCTAGCATTGATTTTCAACTTTTTGCATATAGTGATGCCGAATTCGGTGGATGTAAAATTGATAGAAAGAGCACCACCGGAACTTGTCATTTTATGAGTTCATGTTTAATTTCATGGGGGAGTAAGAAACAGACTAGTGTCGCTACTTCCACAGCTGAAGCAGAATATGTGGTTGCGGGAAGTGCATGTGCACAAGTCCTTTAGATCAAAAATCAACTTCTAGATTATGGCATCGAACTTAAAAATACACCTATTTTTTGTGACAATACAAGTGCCATTAATCTAAGCAAAAACCCCATATTGCATAGTAGGACAAAACATATAGAAATCCGTCACCACTTTATTCGTGACCATGTCTAAAACGGGAATGTACATCTCCAATTTGTTTGTACAAATGAACAATTGGCGGATATTTTTACAAAACCATTACCCGAAGAAGCTTTCAACTTTATTCGCATAAATTTAGGAATGAGACATGTTGATCATTTTTAAGTGTTGCATATTCATCATATTTACATTAAATGGTCATTAAAAATGGGATATCATCAAAAGGAAATCACTATTCATTTGGTCCGGCTTACGGCCATTAAGACAGGAGTATTACGTCCGTAAGAGGACATTATGTACGTAAGGGTGCTTTGGACTACGTACGTAACCGATCTCAGTTTTTAGTCTAGCGAGTTTTAGATTTTTCACTACGTACGTTACCTATAGCCTATAACGTACGTAAAGCCTTTTGACCCTGTTACTTAAATACCCAGATCGACAGTTTTCTTTCATTCTTTCCCTAATCCCTTTTCATCTGCCGACGAACCCTACTCAAACTCCAAAAAAAATCCGTCTGATATCTCAAATTTTCCGACCAACTCCATCAAATGGCTACTAGGACGAACAAGAAACGCAGAGGAGAGACATCTCAATCCTCTTCTTCAACCCCTGGAGAGCCGATTTTCAGGAATGCCCAAGCCGCAAAGATTTTCAAAGAAGTGTTAATCGATGAAGAGGTAACTCCAAGTCACCATTTTGACTTTGAATCTTTGAACTCTATTGGTATTGGAATAGAAGAATTTTTCGATATGCTTGGTATCAATCAGTTCGTAAGTCTCGCTCGTCCGATTTTTGTGGATTGCGTACGAGAATTCTACGCAAATTTCTTTGTGACTTATGATTCTGAGGGATTAGCCGTTAATTCTACTGTCCGTGTAAAACCTATCATGTTGGATGCTGCAAAATTATCTGAGATTTTTGGCCTCCCTAATGAGGGATTTTGTTGCAAAGGTCAATTTGCCGCTCCGGATAAAGTGATTGATAATTTTTCTGATGATGAAAGTTATGGTGTTCATGAATCTAAAGTTCGTGATTTCTTGTCGGACAAAGCTGTGATTGAAGTAAATACGGGTCGATTTAAAAACAATGACTTTGGAATCAATATTTGTTTACTTCATGACGCTATTACTAGATGCCTAATGCCGAAGGTCAATGCTCAGCAGCGTTTAGTAAATATCGACATGGAAATCATTTACCATGTTTGGAGAGATCACCAAGTCAACTTTGCTTCGATTGTCCTACGATGGTTTGTGGAAAAGGGAATGATTTTCCATAAAAAGAGTTATGCCAAGGTCGACCGTTAGCACAAGTTCAGAATGCCTTTTGGTTCCAATTTGACGGGAATATTTGAGAATGCTGGAGTTGATCTTACAGGGCTACACGGGATCGCCATCCCGAAGGGGAACTTAGTACACGAGGGTACCATCCGGACCATGAGATATCTTCGGACGCGAAACCATGGATGGGTGTACTTCGCTTACCTTAAGGACGACGATCATTTAGTTGAGGGTGGTGTGCTTCCGCGACCAGAGGAGAGGATCACATCCCGAGGCCTTGCTCATAATAGGCCTCGTCTTTCTACTCAGCCCGGCCCTTCTCTCCCGAGACAGGAGAGTTCCTCGTCCAAGATGGTAGCTCGTATGGATAAGCTGGAAAAAGTAATGAGCGAGATCAAGATTATGGTTAAAAGTATATGTACTCATTTCGGGATCCCTCCTACACCTCCGGAAGCCGACCTTGATTAGCGGATTTTCTTTCCTATGATGATGATTCTATTTTGTTAAAGACCAAACATTCCATGCATTTCTCTATGTTTATTGTCATAAACTCTTACTACCTTTGTTTTGAATGAATGTGTTGTTTTTCGTGCTGACGATGTTCTTTGCTATATATTACTATTCGTTGCTATTTCATTGATATTCGTTGACTATTCTATGTTTCATTGACTTGCTCTTACAGGTTCTCTTGTCTTTTTGTTAATGACAAAAAGGGGGAGAAAAATATGTTTCGTTTTTGAAATATCCCTTGTTCGTTTGAGGGGGAGTATTATTCAGGGGGAGAGCTTTTCTAAAAATCTTTCGATCCTCCAAAACTCGTCTCTTTCAAAAACTCCCATATAAATTTTGTCATAATAAAAAAGGAGGAGATTGTTGGTACAATATTTGTAATAAATCATTTTATACATTTTGATGATGAGTTATATAAACAAAATTTATTTTACATATTTTTCTACAGTTAACGTACGTAACAATTCACATATAACGTACGTAACACTCACAAGTTTGGCAAGTTTTTTTATGCAGGTAATGTACGTAATGTATTATGCATGACGTACGTAAGGTTCGAAATTCTGCCCGTTGCTAGTCAACACGGAAAAAGTCATTAGCCGTTACACAAAGTCTTCACATCCAACGGATCTTTAACTACAAGATAACGTACGTAATCATTGATTACATAACGTACGTAAGGAGTTTCACCAAATGTCACTGGACTGTTTTTGGGAGTTTATTACGGCCGTTACTAAAGTTCTGTAACGTACGTAATATTAATAACGTACGTAACCAAGCCTACATAACGTACGTTAAGGGTGCCACTGCTCCAACGGGAAACTCAGATCATGAAGGCTATAAATAGCACATTTCAAGGATTTGGAATATACACAAGTGATCTGAGCTTACAATCATACTCAAGCTATTTCAAGCAAATATTTCTAGAGATATACACATTTCATATTGTGATACGAGAAGATTTGCTCTATTGTTTCCTATCTATATTCTTGTATCAAAGAGCGATATATCTTGTAACGTCGAGTTCATACTCGCAATTGTTTTACTGTGTAATACCCGAGATTTCTGATATGTATTTGGAACTTGTGATATTGTAATTGTTGCACTTTAAAATGAGTATTATTCTCCGTATCTCATAGTCCGGTGTTGTTGAGCGTATAATTTCATGAATGTGATTTAAGATTGTGATTCTGCGCATGTAGCGCACGCTATCGTCTATGTGTAGCGTACGCTAACATGGATCCATAGCGCACGCTACAAAGGAACATTAGCGCACGCTATACGTGGTCAATATGATTGAGACGTGTGGTAGGTGAGATCTGGCCGGGGATCTTGGTCGGATTGTGTCGGGATGAACCTGGACGGCTTTTGGGAAAAGCCAGGTCAACGGCTTAGCGCATGCTACCGACATGAGAATAGCGCATGCTAAGTTCTGAGTACAGTGAAGTCAGTAAGCCGTTAGCGCACGCTAAGAGTATGGACTAGCGCGCGCTAATAACCATTTCCTATAAATAGGACAACATCCTTTTCGTATTTTCAGTCCTTTCTTTTCCCACGTCCGAATCCTTATACTTAGAGTATTACTCTCTACATCCTAAACACTTCATATCAGCATCCTAGCTCGTGTTAAAGATCGTAGATCATTGAGGATTGGTGTTCAAGCCTTCGACGTTGGATTGCTTCGATTTCCTCCTTGTTCTTCACTACTTTGAGGTAGGTGATTCTTCACCAATATTAGTAGTGTTCTAAGGGACGTTTGATCATGTTTTGCTAGTCAGTTATTTCGTTTATAATCGAACATCACGTGTTAGAAGGATACTTTTGACGTTTCGGCACTTATTCTTCGTATAATCCTTTGAACCTTTTAGTATGTGGACTCCTAAGCATATTATGTATATTCAAAACCAATTTGTGACCAGTAGATGGAAATTACCAAGTTGTTACGTTTTACACATTGGAATCATGCGTTTTGGAACGTAGGATGAACGGAACTTAGAATATTTTCTTGAAGATCAAGATAAATTATGGTGTAGTAATGATGATACGTATCCTTGTGTCTCGTAGTCATTTAATCCATAAAGGTCTTTCATAAACCTTATGAGCATGATATGCACGAGGATAACATGTATTATCACCATAGAATTCATGAGTTCATCACCCATAGATCTAGTTTTCTGCCAGTAGTAATCTGCCATGCACGGTTAGCGCACGCTAACATACGTAAGTTAACGTGCGCTATCGGGGATAAGTTAACGCACGCTACGTTTGGTACATAACGTACGTTATGATATCAGCCGAGTCAGTCGGCTGATCAGAAAGAACTATCAGTCCATGGCTAGCGTACGCTAGACTTAGACGATAGCGACGCTAATAGGCAGGCTTAGCGCACGTTACGTAGAGTACGTAGCGTACGCTAAGTGGTTCAGGCAGATTGTATATTTTGAGCTTTTGGCCGTAGACCGAATTGCTAGGCAATCGTTCGACTTGAGATAATTTGTATATCATTTCTTTTGTTAAGGTTCGAGCTTGCTACGTTGATCGAAGGAGGCGGCCTTCGAGTGTGTTGAGATCATTGAGGTGTTTCGTTCTTGCCATCTTCGAGGCAAGTATCGTAATATGTTAGTATTGGTATTTTGAGCATGCGTATGATTATTCATGTTGTTGAACATGAGATTTATTTCGTTGATTTGTCATGATATTCGTTATGTAGTGTTTGTATGTTCATGTTGATGGACATGGCGATTTGGCATATATGTATCCATGAGTTATGTTTGTGTTTGTTGTGCGATCTATGCTGAGGGCGCTGGATCGGATGTCCACCTCGTGTTGGTCCGACGGGATCATCTTGGGATCTAGGCTGAGGGCGCTGGATCATTGGACGGGTTATTTCCACCTCGTGTTGGTCCGACGGGATCATCTTGGGATATATGCTGAGGCCGCTGAATCATTGGAATACCCTTGCTATGTTAATGGAATCTTTTGGATTCGCATTGTCGGATTCCGGTAGCGGAAGTCCGTGTGGTGTATCTTGTTATGTATTTTTGATGCATATTTGATTCGTTTAAATGATACTTGTACTAGCATCGTTTTGCTAACCCCTTCGGGGGTGGACATTTGTTTTGATGTTCAGGTAGCCGAGGAGCAGGGAAACAGCCACAGTACCGATGTGACGACAAAGGGGTTCAGTGATGTTTGTTGTTATTGGTGATATTTGTATTTCTTGGTTTGATTTTAGTACTCGAGTACGCGTGTCTTATTAATATCATTTCAATATGGTTGTACTAATTACTCGTTGAACCAGTTGTACGGTTTTGTAAACTTGAATTTCCGTGATATTGATGTTCTATATTTACATTTCTTTTAAATTAGCCTTGTAAATCCTTACTTAAAGGGTTTACGGCGCTGTAATTATTCCGAATATCTCGGGGTGTTACAGAATATGGTATCGGAGCTACGATTCATGGATATCTTGGCAGTCGGGTTATAAGTTGGGTCTGTTTACGAGTTGTTCGTAACATCACTGTTCAGCCAAAAGTCGTCATGTGGACTGTAGTTGTAAGTCTCCTAATCTTTTGTACTACCGTTTTACTTAATTCTGTTTTGTGAGTATTGGCGGGCTTTATTTTTGAAAATTTTGTCTTGGATATTGAAAGATTGTGTTTTCAGTATGTTGAGAGGAGGTCGCGGACGCGGACGTGGTCGTGGACGCGAACGTGGAAATATGAGACAGGAGGACTCCGCAACTACCCCAGAATTATCGGCTAGTAGGACCGATTCCCATTCTGGAGGGCAGCAGGGATCGGCGAATGACGACGCAAATCCTAACATGCCGGGAGTGCTTCAACAGGTGGTGGCGCAGATAAACCAGTTCGTCCAGGTAGTTGACCGCATGCAGATGGCGATGGGACAGTAGCACCACGAGGATAACCGGGGAGACAGATGGCTTGTTGAGGTGGTCAAATTGCACCCGCCAAAATTCGACGGATCTGCTGAGGCACTTACTTGGGATCATTGGCTTAAGGAGCTAGAGAAGATATTCGCGGGTCTTAACTGTCCCAAGGACCGGAAGGTTCCCATTGCCCAGTATTTTCTAACTGGGGAGGCCTTTGACTGGTGGGAAGCTATTCGACCCGAGAATCATAATGCGGACTGGACGGAATTCAAACTAATGATGGAAGCACAGTATTGTCCTCGTCTAGTTAGAGAGGCAAAGATCCGAGAGTTTTTCTCACCACAGAGTTCGGAAGCATCTGTGACCGATGTAATTAATACTTTTAATCATCAGCTGACTTATGTGCGACACTTGGTCAGAACGGAGGCAGAAAAGATTTTTCATTTCGATATGCGTATGAAGCCAGAGATTCAGTAGTACATGTCCGGATTCGAGTGTACTACGTTGCGATAGTATCAAGACAAAGCTCTAGCCTACGACATGAAAGAGGCGGCGGTGGAGAAATCAGTGGAGGCAAAGAAGCATAAAGTGACCGGAAACTTCTCAGAAAACAAGAGCGGTCGGCCCCGCAAGGGCCAGTCTTCCTTTTATTCGGCTAGGAAGCCTCCACATCCTTCTAGAGGTGGAAAGAAGTTACGGGCTACATCAGCAGTTTCGGACGCGTCAAAGAAATGCTACAATTGTGGTCGAGCAAGGAATATTCGACGTGATTGCCCCGCATCTTCTGTGACTTGTTACGATTGTGGGCAAGAAGGGCATCGTGCGGCTTTCTGTGGAGTTGCTACTAGATCTTTTGGTACTCGCACTCCAGCGCCAGTTCCGAAGGATATAAGTGTGAACCAGACGCAGCAAAGTGGATTTCAGCAGCAGAACGTTGGGAAGAGAGAGACATCCAGTGCTAGGTCCGTTCTTCCGCGCCTGTACGAGATGAGGAAATCTGGCGATCAGAACACTGCTGTTGCATCAGGTACAATTCAGATCCTTTTGCAACCAGTTAGTGTTTTATTCGACTCCGGAGCTACACATTCTTTCATATCATTGAACTGTGTAAATCGTTTAAAAATCTCGTGCTTATTTGATTGTGAACCGTATGTTGTGGGTTTGCCGAGTGGAGAGAGAATTGTGGGAACCCTAGAGGCTAGAGATTTTCCAGTGTCTATAGGAGGGAGAGATTGGCCATCGAATCTTATTGTAGTAGACATCCATGGTGACGACTTAATTCTCGGAGACGATTGGCTCAACCGTTATGGAGCTATTCTGAATTACCGAAAGAGAATCATTTATATCATTGCTGATGATGGATCTGAACACTTATTTAGAGGGTGGAGACCGGGAAGCTCGGGGAAATTGATCAAAGCAATGAAAGCTGTGAAATTACTGAAGCAGGGATGTCATGGACTTTGGTGCTATGCCATTAGGAAAGAGGAAGGAGTAGAGCTCTCGTCTATTTTAGTTGTGAATGAGTTCTCAGATGTATTTCCTGACGAACTACCGGGGTTACCTCCGTAGAGAGGTGTGGAATTCACTATCCAATTAGAGCCTGGAGCAGCTCCTATTTCCAGGGCACCATACCGCATGGCGCCAACCGAGATGTATGAACTCAAGAAGCAACTGGAGGAATTGTTACAGAATGGTTATATTCAACCTAGCGTTTCTCCTTGGGGAGCGCCCGTTCTCTTTGTCCGGAAGAAAGACGGATCCCTCCGACTGTGTATTGATTACAGGGAGCTCAACAAGATGACGATCAAGAATAAGTATCCCATACCCCGAATCGACGACTTGTTTGATCAACTGCAAGGGGCAAGGGTATTCTCAAAGATTGACTTGCGATCAGGATACCATCAGTTGAGAATTAAGGAATCGGATATACCGAAATCGCTGAGATCCCAGACGGCATTATGAATTTGTAGTGATGCCATTTGGACTTACCAATGCTCCTGCGGTATTCATGCAATTGATGAATCGGGTATTCTTGGAATACTTGGATAAATTTGTGGTCGTCTTCATTGATGACATCTTGATATATTCGAAGGACGCAGAGGAGCATGCCGAACATTTGCGTGTGGTTTTGAGCACCTTGAGGAAGGAACAGATGTATGCAAAGCTTTCAAAATGCGAGTTCTGGCTTAAGGAAGTAACCTTCCTTGGACATGTGATATCAGCGAACGGAGTTCGGGTGGACCCGAAGAAAGTCGAAGCAATCTTGGAATGGGAAGCTCCTAAAAACGTGAAAGAAGTCCGAAGCTTCTTAGGACTTGCTGGATATTATCGCCGCTTTGTAGAGGGATTTTCCAAAATTGATCGTCCACTCACTCAGATATTACAGAAAACTCAAAAGTTCACGTGGGATGAGAAATGCCAAGCTGGTTTTGATGAACTTAAGAAGAGACTGACGACAGCACCTATATTAGCATTACCAGATGGAACTAATGGATTCATGGTTTACAGCGACGCTTCAAATCAGGGTCTGGGATGTGTGTTGATGCAAAAGGATAAGGTAATTGCCTATGCTTCTTGGCAGTTGAAACCGTACGAAGTAAATTACCCGACTCATGATCTGGAGTTAGCAGCTGTGGTCTTTGCCCTGAAAATTTGGCGACATTATTTATACGGTACTCATTGTGAGATCTTTACCGATCATAAGAGCCTCAAGTACATTTTCAGTCAGAAAGAATTAAACATGAGGCAGAGAAGGTGGCTGGAATTGATCAAGGATTACGACTTGGAGATTCTCTATCATTCGGGGAAAGCAAACGTAGTAGCCGATGCTTTGAGCCGTAAACCTGTTTCTCTTCGAGTGTTGGAAACACTTACGTCCCAAACCAGCATTCAACGGGAACTGATCCGCGAAGGGATTGAAGTATGGGCACCAGGAATCCAAGGGCAACTATATGTGATGGAACTGACTTCATCACTAGTCTAGGAGATCAAATCTAAACAGTTGAACGATTCTCTGATCCTTCGGTTATGTGACGAAGTAAAGAAAGGAAAAGCCCCAGGATTCGTGATACAAGATGATGGAGTTCTGAGATTTCAGAGTCGACTTTGCATTCCCGATAATGATGAATTGAGACGGACTATTCTGAAGGAAGCTCACAGCGCGCCCTATTCTATCCACCCGGGCAGCAGCAAAATGTATAAGGATTTAAAACAAAACTTCTGGTGGGGGAATATGAAGAAGGACGTAGCGATACGTTTGAAGTGTTTGACTTGTCGGCAGGTTAAGATTGAACATCGACTCCGGAATGTTAAAGCCGCTTCTGATCCCTGAGTGGAAGTGGGAGGATATCTCGATGGATTTCATCACCAGTATGCCAAGGACTAGAGCGGGAATGAACATGATTTGGGTTATAGTAGATCGACTAACCAAGTCGGCTCATTTACTAGGAATTAAAGATACATGGGGACCCGAGAGATTGGCGCGAGTATTTATTGCGGAGATAGTCAGATTGCATGGGACGCCGAAGACCATTATTTCGGATCGAGATGGTCGCTTCGTGTCACATTTCTGGAAGGCAATTCACAGGGCTTTGGGGACTGAGCTCAACTTTAGCACATCTTATCATCCCCAAACGGACGGTCAGTCCGAAAGGACTATGCAAACGGTAGAAGACATGCTTAGA
Organism: Orobanche coerulescens; assembly: GCA_033398695.1. Taxonomy (NCBI): domain Eukaryota; kingdom Viridiplantae; phylum Streptophyta; class Magnoliopsida; order Lamiales; family Orobanchaceae; genus Orobanche; species Orobanche coerulescens. The sequence goes on along the minus strand of CM065805.1, from coordinate 166,857,851 downwards.
GCTTGTGCCTTAGATTGGTCGACTGATTGGGAAGTTCATTTGCCGTTGATTGAATTCACTTACTATAATAGTTGGAATGCTTCTATTAGAATGGCACCATTTGAAGCTTTGTACGGGAGAAGATGCCGATCACCCCTGTGTTGGGATGATTCTTCGGATTTGATCGGGACGGAACCGGAATTGATAATTCAGACTCAAGAGAAGATAGCTTTGATTCGAGAAAGACTGTTGACTGCCCAGAGTCGATAGAAGTCTTATGCAGACGTACATCGTCGCCCTCTAGAGTTCGACGCTGGGGACCATGTACTATTGAAGGTGTCTCCTACACGAGGGATTTTTCGTTTTTGGAGGAGAGGTAAGCTTAGACCGATATATATCGGACCATTCGAGATCCTCGAGAGAGTTGGAGATTTAGCATACAGGTTGGCCTTACCGCCATCGCTGAGTCACGTTCAAAATGTGTTTCACGTATCCCAATTGCGGAAGTATGTACCGGACCCCAGTCACGTCATTGATTTCAACGAGATCGAGAGAGCTAATGACGGCACCTTCGAGGAGAGACCAATCAAGATACTTGAGAGTCGGATCAAACAGTTGAGGAATAAACCAATACACTTGGTTAAAGTACAATGGTCACGACACGGAGTCGAAGAGGCCACTTGGGAAACGGAGGACAGTATGAAGACTAGATATCGAGAGTTGTTTTCATCTTAAGTTTCGAGACGAAACTTCTTTTTAGGGAGGAAGGATGTAATACCCGAGATTTCTGATATGTATTTGGAACTTGTGATATTGTAATTGTTGCACTTTAAAATGAGTATTATTCTCCGTATCTCGTAGTCCGGTGTTGTTGAGCATATAATTTCATGAATGTGATTTAAGATTGTGATTCTGCACATGTAGCGCACGCTATCGTCTATGTGTAGCATACCCTAACATGGATCCATAGCGCACGCTACAAAGGAACATTAGCGCACGCTATACGTGGTCAATATGATTGAGACGTGTGGTAGGTGAGATCTGGCCGAGGATCTTAGTCGGATTGTGTCGGGATGAACCTAGACGGCTTTCGGGAAAAGCCAGGTCAACGGCTTAGCGCACGCTACCGACATGAGAATAGCGCACGCTAAGTGCTGAGTACAGTGAAGTCAGTAAGCCGTTAGCGCACGCTAAGAGTATGTACTAGCGCGCGCTAATAACCATTTCCTATAAATAGGACAACATCCTTTTCGTATTTTCAGTCCTTTCTTTTCCCACATCCGAATCCTTATACTTAGAGTATTACTCTCTACATCCTAAACACTTCATATCAGCATCCAAGCTCGTGTTGAAGATCGTAGATCATTGAGGATTGGTGTTCAAGCCTTCGACGTTGGATTGCTTCGATTTCCTCCTTGTTCTTCACTACTTTGAGGTAGGTGATTCTTCACCAATATTAGTAGTGTTCTAAGGGACGTTTGATCATGTTTTGCTAGTCAGTTGTTTCGTTTATAATCGAACATCACGTGTTAGAAGGATACTTTTGACGTTTCGGCACTTATTCTTCGTATAATCCTTTGAACCTTTTAGTATGTGGACTCCTAAGCATATTATGTATCTTCAAAACCAATTTGTGACCAGTAGATGGAAATTACCAAGTTGTTACGTTTTACACATTGGAATCATGCGTTTTGGAACGTAGGATGAACGGAACTTAGAATATTTTCTTGAAGATCAAGATAAATTATGGTGTAGTAATGATGATACGTATACTTGTGTCTCGTAGTCATTTAATCCATAAAGGTCTTTCATAAACCTTATGAGCATGATATTCACGGGGATAACATGTATTATCACCATAGAATTCATGAGTTCATCACCCATAGATCTAGTTTTCTGCCAGTAGTAATCTGCCATGCACGGTTAGCGCACGCTAACATACTTAAGTTAACGTGCGCTATCGGGGATAAGTAAACGCACGCTACGTTTGGTACGTAACGTACGTTATGATATCAGCCGAGTCAGTCGGCTGATCAGAAAGAACTGTCAGTCCATGGCTAGCGTACGCTAGACTTAGACGATAGCGTACGCTAACAGGCAGGCTTAGCGCACGTTACGTAGAGTACGTAGCGTACGCTAAGTGGTTCAGGCAGATTGTATATTTTGAGCTTTTGGACGTAGACCGAATTGCTAGCCAATCGTTCGACTTGAGATGATTTGTATATCATTTCTTTTGTTAAGGTTCGAGCTTGCCACGTTGATCGAAGGAGGCGGCCTTCGAGTGTGTTGAGATCATTGAGGTGTTTCGTTCTTGCCATCTTCGAGGCAAGTATCGTAATATGTTAATATTGGTGATTTGAGCATGCGTATGATTATTCATGTTGTTGAACATGAGATTTATTTCGTTGATTTGTCATGATATTCGTTATGTAGTGTTTGTATGTTCATGTTGATGGACATGGCGATTTGGCATATATGTATGCATGAGTTATGTTTGTGTTTGTTGTGCGATCTATGCTGAGGGCGCTGGATCGGATGTCCACCTCGTGTTGGTCCGACGGGATCATCTTGGGATCTAGGCTGAGGGCGCTGGATCATTGGACGGGTTATTTCCACCTCGTGTTGGTCCGACGGGATCATCTTGGGATATATGCTGAGGGCGCTGGATCATTGGAATACCCTTGCTATGTTAATGGAATCTTTTGGATTCGCATTGTCGGATTCCGGTAGCGAAAGTCCATGTGGTGTATCTTGTTATGTATTTTTGATGCATATTTGATTCGTTTAAATGATACTTGTACTAGCATCGTTTTGCTAACCCCTTCGGGGGTGGACATTTGTTTTGATGTTCAGGTAGCCGAGGAGCAGGGAAACAGCCACAGTACCGATGTGACGACAAAGGGGTTCAGTGATGTTTGTTGTTATTGGTGATTTGTCTTTCTTGGTTTGACTTTAGTACTCGAGTACGCGTGTCTTATTAATATCATTTCGATATGGTTGTATTAATTACTCGTTGAACCAGTTGTACGGTTTTGTAAACTTGAATTTCCGTGATATTGATGTTCTATATTTACATTTCTTTTAAATTAGCCTTGTAAATCCTTAAAGGGTTTACGGCGCTGTAATTATTCTGAATATCTCGGGGTGTTACATACTGTAAGGTTGTCTTGTACCCGGAAAAACAAGAGAGTTTTAGTGAGGTTGATCTTGAGCCCGGAAATCAAGAAATTGTAAGAGTTGGCACTAAACTAGAAAGTGCATTCTAAGTTTCTAAGAAAGTCCTAGTCGGTAAAACTAGGTAGGGGACGTAGGCTTTGTTAATAGACGAACCTCTCGAACAATTTTTTGTGTTCTTTCTTTTCCGCATTTTACTTACTTCGATATTTTAGCTTCCGCACAAAAAGAGTTCAAAACTCTTATCCGCACTATTCAACCCCCCTTCTAGTGGCGGTACCAATCCAACAGTTCTGTGATTATTGACCTGTTGTCTAAACTTATCGTAATTATGGTTCTCACCATGTATTGACTTAAAGATATCATTGTATAATCTCCTATTGATGAATTTTGAACACCATTCCTCTTGTTAACTCACGATTTCACTTGAACAACCTATTTTGTTTTGTGTGTTGTAGAGGTGGACTCGGTTTCATTCGGTTTGGTTTTTGACCGAAACCGAGAATCGAACCAAATATTCGGTTTCGGTTTGGTTCGGTTCTTTTTGAAGTTCGGTTCGGTTAAGTTTGGTTTTATAAATATTCGGTTCGGTTTCGATTTGGTTTGATGTTTTTTCGATTTTTCACAATATAAATTCAAATATTATATACAATAGAATAAGTTATATATAAAAACAAGCCAACAAGAGTTATATATATGTTCAAGATAAAAGCTAGAGTTGCATAGCAATTTACAAATATCTCAAAACATATAACAATCGTAAATCACAGTAGTTCATTCTCTCAACCTAAATTAATTGAATCACAAATTACATGAGCATATTATCGGTCCTCCTTGGACCCATGAGGATCTTACAAAATAAAAACGAATTATACTAAAATTCGAAGCACGCCAAAATCACAAAAACAAGGTCATTTTAGTATGTTGAAATTTGACTTCGGTCCATTTCGGTCCGGTTCAGTTCTGCCCGACCCCAAACCAAGAACCGAACCAAATTAATTCGGTTCGGTTCTATTTTTTTGTTTTTCGGTTCGGTCTTCTTCGGTTTCAGTTTTTCAGTTCTTTTTTCGGGTTTTTTTGGTTCGGTTTTCAATTTTCGGTGCCGAAATGCCACCCCTAGTGTGTTGTATTTTATTTTGGTTACGACTTGTGTCGTAAACCAGACCCTTGTTAATGCCGAGTATTATTGTGATGTTAGTAATCATATCACATTCATTAGAATGTTTATAAGGTTGTCATTCCACATTAAGGATTCACTTCGACGCTACGGCGACCACTTCATCGATTTTTGATGGTTCGGGGTTCGTTTTAGACCCGAAGACCAAATCGAGACTTTATTAACGGACTGTAATCGAAAGATGACCATGTTGAGCCTCCATAATGTACGTTAGGCCCCTTAAATACCGTATGTTATGTAACACCCCCAATCCGCTCGGGGATATTACACGCCGTAGAACCTTTCCTCAAGGATCTACCTGGCTGGTAACAACATAAAACATCTCGACAATACCTTTAAGGCTAAAATGACTCAGTAGACCGATTTGGCCTTTCAATACAAACATACAACTCGATAACAACTCATGCCCACGCAGGGGTCAAAACACAACCACAACCGTACAACGGGAAAAATATAGTAGCGGAAAATAAAGTACAACTGAACCAATACACGATGTACGGTTCCTCATGTGATTAGTATCGATCATCTTTCATCATCCTTCGTGCCGACCCTGTATTATGCTCTGAAACCTGAATGCAAAAACAGACATCCACCCCCCGAATACTCGGGGGTTAGCAAAACTCCACTGTTTTGCTAGTGCAAGAACAAAGTGCAAAATACGAGTCATACAATTCACATTCCACGAACAATAATAATTCGGAATCCTCAAAGATTAAAATACAACAGGATGAACACTTCCCGAGGCAAGAGTTTGAGTAAAGACTCCCCAAAATTTCAAGATCGAAATATCAAGGGAAACAATTTATAAAATGATTTGAAATACCATCGGGAGTTTTAATAGAAAACAATTTAGGATTATCAAATCCCACTTTTCAAAACCCAAAAGACAAAAGGGGTCACCGCCCAAAAGTTTACTTTCCGTAAAATAACCTTTACAAAACCATTGGGATTTTAGCCCCAAATCTCATCAACTCACAGTACACGAGAACGACAACAAGGTTCGTCTTCCAACATCAAAATCCACAATTAAAGGATTTAACACAAACAACAAAATACTCTAGTGCCATCCTAGCCAAGTAAGCCAAACGAACACTTACCTCTTACACACTTAGTCGATGCATGCAATCATGAAAACCGTTCAAAAGCACTCATTTCCGGAAATGCCATAATTAAATCACATTTGTAAAATGCACCACAATTAACCATCGATCCACGTCTCTGTGGACTCCTACCGAGACTCCGTCGGATCTAACCCGTAGTGGTTAAAAGCAAGCTCGTCGATCCACGTATCTGTGGACCCCTACCGAGACCCCGTCGGATCTAACCGTAGTGAGCATACACACACACATATTACTCATGAAATACTAATATGCTAAGAATGTAAGTTCATCAAGAATACTTACTAGAGATGGCTACTTATCCGACACCATTATCAAACTCTTCAAAACACAATAACAAGATTAAACACGGAATACACGATTCCATACTTTAAACAACAGGGGTATCATCAAAGCCTTCAACGTTCAAAATAATCAAATCATAATCAATTCCCAAAACAAACCATTCACAAAACACACGCGTTTTGAAAGAAAGCCTTTAACGAGGCCAAACCGAAATCTTTTGAAACTTCCTTTCAAACAACCAAACAATCACACCAAGACGATCACCGATCATCATATCCACAAAACAAGAAATGTATGAGCAAGATACTTGCCTCGAATAAGAACAACGCGGGGAATCGACCCAAGTAGGTTGGCACGAACCGACTACGAACCCGCCGACTCCACCGAAAGCCAACTCGCGATAATAAACTACGAAGGACAATAACAACAATGAAAATGAATTCCATAGCATGACTTAAAGCCGTTGAATTCAAAGAATGAATGACGAAAGTTCAAGTGTTTCCCCCAAAACGGCCAAGAACACGATTCGTCCCGACAAAACACGAAAACGGAATTCCAAGTTGAAATATGGATATACAATCCATAGAATATGTTTAACAACATCATTTGACAACAATTGGTTCGTCAAAAATGGATAGAAAACGAAATCAAGAACAAAACTCCCAAAAAGTCAACTCTAGGGATTCAAGAAAAATACCTTGATTCGGTGAAGAGCAATGGATTAGATGATGTTATAATCACCTAGGATGCTCTAAAACACTTTAGAATGGACGAAAATTAGCCCAAATCGCGAACCCTAGTCGCCACGTCTCAAACCCGCGGAGGAAGAAGAAGAAAGGAAGAAAATGAAGATTAAAGACTGTTGTCCAGTTTTTTATACTGGACAGCTTAGCGTGCACTAATCTTACCTGATTAGCGTGCGCAATCGAGACGTCAGAACAATCGTTCTGCCAAAAATGCACAGTTAGCGTGCGCTAACCATCAAGAGTTAGCGTGCGCTAACGAATCCTCCAGACCCAGTCCAGTAGCCACTGGATGTAATATCCGCAATTTTCGACTTTCGGTAAATTTCTTTTTTCGGCCGGAGTCCATTTTGACGACTCTCTCATGACCGTTTCGTTATTCTGAGAATGATTAATTCTGCACTTGTTGTCATCCGAGTTCGTTTTGGTGTCGTTTTGTTGAGTTCCGTGCTTTTTGGCGACTTTTCCGCACTTGAGTTCGATTCTTGCGAATCTCGTTCGAAACTGCTGTTTCGAGTTTCCTGTAAGTCCGTTTAACTTTGTTAGACGTGTTGTGAACTTCGGTGTGGTTATTCGATCAAGTATCGTGATTTCCGGGCGTTTTGGGCCATTTTGTAATTTCTTAAAAGTTACGGGTATCCGTATCTGTAATTGTTGTCTCGACCCGTTTCTTGGTCGCGTATGATTGATTATTGTATTACGTTTTCATTTCGGGTCGTTGATGTCGTACGCGAACTTTTCGTCGTGTTCGTTCCGTGCGTTTTCGGAAATCGGGTCGTCGAGCCACAGTGGTAGTCTTGGCCGGACGGTTCTGGATGGCCAGGACGATTGCAGGCACCGGCCGGACGGTGCGCGAGAACCGGCGTAAGCGCACGCTACGGCCGGAAAGGCTGCGCGCTAACCGCAGTGTAGCGCACGCCTTCTCCGGTAGTCTAACGCACGCTATCGGGTCTGGACAGTGGAGTCCAGGGGTTCTGGAATCGGTTAGGCTCGGCAGGTAGCGCACGCTACTGTCGGGCATTGCGGACGCTACGACCGGCAGGTAGCACGCGCTACGGCCGGAAGGCTGCACACGCTACCTGGCCGAGTCAGTAGGGCAGTGTGGGCACTGGACTGCGGCCTGGGCCGATAGCGCACGCTAGCTCGGCAGCCTAGCGCGCGCTAGTCCGGCCAGTATAAATGTGACAGAGCAGTCACATTTCCTCTCGTTTTTCATTTCCTTCCTTTTCATTCCGCGACTGGCGATTCGGAGGTGGCGAAGCCATGTTGTTGAACAACAAATCCATGAAGTTCTTGAGTTCATAACATCAATCAATCATCCGTTATCATCCTTTGATCCAGCGAATCAAGGTAGTCTTCCTTAGAACCCTAATTTCGTGAATTTGGGGGTTTTTACATTTTTGTCCGATTCATTCCGTGTTGTTGATTAATTCATGATGGGTATGATTAATCTTGCTAGTATTCTTGTGTTTAACATCATTTAATCCATTGTTCTTCGTCGAATCGAAGTATATTTCTTGATTTCCTTCGAATCGACATTTTGGGGGATTTGTTCTCGATCTCGTTTTTCATCCATTTTTGATGGACCGATTGTGGTTAAATGATGTTGTTAAACCCATTCTATGGATTGTATATCCATATTTCAACTTGGAATTCCGTTTTCATGTTTTGTCGGGACGAATCGTGTTCTTGGCCGTTTTGGGGAAAACACTTGAACTTTCGTCATTCGTTCTTTGAATTCAACGGCTTTGAGTCGTGTTATGGAATTCATTTCATTGTTGTTCTTGTCCTTCGTAGTTTATGACCGCGAGTTGGCGATCGGTGGAGACGGCAGGTTCATAGTCGGTTCGTGTCAACCTACTTCGGTCGATTCTCCGCATTGTGGTTGTTCAAGGCAAGTACCTTCTCCATACTATTCTTGTTTCGTGGATATGATAATTGGTGATCATTTTGGCGCGTTTGTTTATTTGTTTGAAATGAGTTTTCAAAAGATTCGGCTAGCCTGGTTAAAGGCTCACTTTCAAAATGCGTGTGTTTTGTAAATTTGTGGGTTGTAAGTGACTACGTGGATCCTTTGGATATGTTTAGTGTTGATGTTGCGCTTGATAATGCGTGGGTACGTATATTGTTCTTTCTGTCGTGTTATGGTTGATGTGCGTGTTGTTATTTATTCGTGTGGTCGTGGACTGACGGATAAATTATGTGAATTGGTGTATTGATATGATAATTGTTACAACAATTGACTGTGTGCTTGATGTTTGTGATAATGTGGATACTTGTTGTGAGAAACGTCGTATCTGGGAACCTCTGAGAGCGGGGCGTGCACTCCGGCCTGGTGTATGCTGCAATGTGCGGCTCCATATGGGTGGTGAACGCCGGTGTTGCCTAATGCGCGTGCAAGGGGCGGCTCTTGCGGGAGTGACGCCGGCACGGTGACATGTTCAATGAGCGGCCAACATGATGGAGTGAACGTCGGTACACAGGTGCGCAAGGGAGGCGCCTGGCAGGCTTATTGGTTACGGGTATTTGAGTGATAGCTAAGACCCCGTTACCGAACGATGTTCGTATCTCAAACTCTTTCAACTCACTTTTAAATTCTGGTCTAGATTTAGACCGTGATTCATGTTTTCTGAAATCTTGTTTCAACTTGTCTTTAAAGCGTTGGTATCAGGGTTAATTAACCAAGGAGGTTTGACGAAATCTCCGAGGGTTAATTAATCGGGGGTCTTGAGCAGGATTTGTCGAATGAGAGATTGTACCTTTGATCGTATTGTGGTGCTATTATTTGGATTTGGGCCGAGAACCCCGTGTGTTGTTGAGATGTTTGATCTCGTGTTGATATTATTTGGATTGGGTCGAGAACCCCGTGGGAAATATTTGTGAAGACTCGCTTGTGTTGATTGAATAGCTTTCTTGCAAATTGCTTTCCGCCTATTGGTCGAGGACCCTGTTGATTTTGGAATGAGTAGGATTTGATAATCCTAAATTGTTTTCTATTAAAACTCTCGATGGCACTTTAAACGGTTTTTTAAATTGTTTTCCCTTGATTTGTGATCTTTCGGTTTTGAAGTGTTTTACCCAAACTCATGCCTCGGGAAGTACTTTTCGTTACGTTTGAATCTTTGAGGATTTCCTGGTTATTGTTATTCGTGGAATGTGAATTGTATGGCTCGTATTTGCACTTTGTTCTTGCACTAGCAAAACAGTGGAGTTTTGCTAACCCTCGAGTATTCGGGGGGTGGATGTCTGTTTTTGCATTCAGGTTTGGGAGCATAACACAGGGTCGGCACGAAGGATGATGAAAGATGAACGATACTAATCACACGAGGATCCGTATGAGGTCATTGGTCTAGTTATAGTTTATTTTTCCGCTGCAGTATTCTTTCCCGTTGTATGGGATTGTGTTGTATTTGACCCCTGCGTGGGCATGTAATGAGTTTGAGTTGTATGTAATCATTGAAAGACCAAATCGGTCTACTGAGTCATTTTGGCCTTAAAGGCATTTTTGAGTTGTTCTATATTGTTACCAGCCTGGTAGATCCTTGAGAAAAGGGTATACGGCGTGTAATATCCCTGAGCGGATTGGGGGTGTTACATTTATGGTATCAGAGCTTAGGTTGAGGAAACCTAGGCTGTCGGGTCAAGTCGTGTTGTTTGAGTCTTGTTTCGTCGGATTTTATCTGACTGAGTCGTGTCGCGACGCGTCGTCTGAGTTTGTTGGTCGTGATTAGTATCGTGGGGCGATCATCATCTTCGTGCGACCTGTGGATGTAAGTCTCCCTTCTTTGTGTTGTGCCTCGTGTGACACGAGCTATTTTTATGATTATTTGTTAAGTGGTGGAATCCTTATGTGGATTTTGATTTCACGATATGTATTTAGTCGACTCTCGTATTTGATTTATACGAGGAGTGTCGTCCCTTGTGATGTCTTTTTATTGTTGTTTTTGTCCGTTGCTGATGATTTTCGAATCGATTTGCACGTTTTACAAGTTCTATTGTGGAAGCTTTGTGCTTATACGTGTTCGACTTGTTCACTAGCCAGTGCGGGAGGGTCCTTAGAGGCCTCGAATGGAGTCAGTGGTTTTGTTCTGAATGTGGTATTTTATCGTTTATTTCCGTTTAAAGACATGTATTGTATTGATTTTAAACGTTTTGATGCGTGTACTAAGAGTTGTTTTAGGGAACGTCGATATGTGTGAGTTTTGGGCATTCTGGCCTATTGGATTTTTGAAAACCTTGAGTATCTTAGAAAAATAAATTTCGAGACGTACTTTTCAAATGAGTTATTTTCTTGTGGTACATCCAAGGTGCCACAATATATTTCAAAAATATTCTACCTCGAGGACCAAAATGCTTTGAAATATTTTCAATGTTTTAGAAACACTTTTATTTAGACCCGATGGTCGGATATTTTGAAAGTTTTCACCAAGAGAAAGTGTCCTCATTTTTTATCAAATGCGTAATGGTTCTCCAAAGTCCCGATAACGATGTTTCACGTTTGTACATTTTGAAAGGTGATACTCAAGATCAACCGGTGTTCTTCTAAATTATTTTCAAAATGAGGTTTTCGTTTTTAAAACCTATCCATTCCCGTTTGAGGGTTGGGTATGTAGGTATGATGTTCGCATTGTCATTTTGATGTTTGCTCCCGAGTATGATCGAGTTGGCGGCGTGAGCGATGAGTTGTTTTCCACACATTTGTTGTGTTAGCCCTCTGTGAGAGGTGGAATGTGGGCATTGAATGTTGCCATCTCGTGGTGATTTCTGCGTTATCGCGCGTGTGCGAGCTGTTAGAGCTTGGTTTGGTATGACCGTGTGCATCGGTGATCGTTCCGTTATGTGTCGGTTGTTTAATGTCTTGTTACCTTGCTCCTGTTTTTGTGAATTTCGTGGACGAGGTCGGAGGTAATGCCCGTAATATTTTGACTTCTGTATTTTCTCTTTCTCCAGTCTATCGATTCGCTCATGTTCGTTGATACTTTATGAACTTGTTCTGTATTTTGGTTTCATCGTCCGAACGAGCTGTGATCTTGTTGTGGGTCGATCTGGTTATCGATGTGACTTTTTCGGGTTCAGTTCGATTCTTGTGAACCTTGTTCGGGAGTGACATCATCTGGTTCCATTAGTTATTTTATTCGAAGTGGATCGGATTTGGAACTCTTGTGTTTTCGACTCTGTCGACTCATTTATGTTCGTTGACCTTTCTGAGCTTGTCCTGTCCCTTGCTTTTGTTGATCGAACGAGTGTGGTATTATTTCGGAATAACTCGTTTGTCGTTGTGACTTTTCAATTGCTATTCCCTTTCCTATGGATCTTATGTGAATGCACATCCTGTTGTTTTCACCGGATCATATATTGTCTCGAGTCGAGATGTGAACCTTGGAGTTGTTGTTTGAATTTTATTGTTCTTCGTGATTCGAACATGATTGTCCGATTTTTGTTGTCTCGATCGTTGTGGTTCGATCGTTTGATTGCTCGGTTTTTATTGTTCTCGCCCCATGATTGTTGAGCGTTCATGCTCCTTCGTAATTCCCTTAAGTTCGGGAAATTGGTCTCGTTTTCGATCTTCCAACCCTTGAGCGGTGGAATTCCGTATTTGTTCAGCGATTGGCTCGCGTTTTAATTGATGTACCGTTGAGTTGGTCAATCATATTGATTTCCGTTCGTTGTGTTTTGTGATTGTTCGGATAATTGACTTGACTATATTATCTGTTTGATGACGCTTGTCATTTGTTGGTTTTATTATATCCCTAACGACGACGTTGTGTTGGTCGTCGTGGAGCGTGTTTTCACACTGTATATTCCGTTGCGTTGTTTGTAATGTTTCACCGTTGGGCGTTAGTTACGCATTTCTTGCGTATCTCGTTGAGTTTTCCTGGCGGGATATTGCTTCTCCCTACTTGTTTTAAGTTTCGGGACGAAACTTGTTTTAAGGAGGGTAGAATGTAATATCCGCAATTTTCGACTTTCGGTAAAAAAAAATTTTCAGACGGAGTCCGTTTTGACGACTTGCTCATGACCGTTTCGTCATTCCGAGAATGATTAATTCTGCACTTTTTGTCATCCGAGTTCGTTTCGGTGTCGTTTTGTTGAGTTCCGTGCTTTTTGGCGACTTTTCCGCACTTGAGTTCGATTCTTGCGAATCTCGTTCGAAACTGCTGTTTCGAGTTTCTTGTAAGTCCGTTTAACTTTGTTAGACATGTTGTGAACTTCGGTTTGGTTATTCGATCAAGTATCGTGATTTCCGGGCGTTTTGGGCCATTTTGTAATTTCTTAAAAGTTACGGGTATCCGTATCTGTAATTGTTGTCTTGACCCGTTTCTTGGTCGCGTATGATTAATTATTGTATTATGTTTTCATTTTGGGTCGTTGATGTCGTCCGCGAACTTTTCGTCGTGTTCGTTCCGTGCGTTTTCGGAAATCGGGTCGTCGAGCCCTGGTGGTCGCATCGCCGGACGGTTGCGGATGGCCGGACGATTGCGGCACCGGCCGACGGGTGCGCGAGAACCGGCGTAGCGCACGCTTATGATCGGAAGGCTGCGCGCGCTAACCGGCAGTGTAGCGCACGCCATCGGCCGTCTAACGACGCCTATCGGTCCGGTGGAGTCTAGGGGTTACGGAATCGGTTAGGCTCGGCAGTAGCGCACGCCATCGCCGGGCATTGCGACGCCACGGCCGTGAGTAGCGCGCTACGGCCGGAAGGTCGCGCACGCTACTGGCCGAAGTCGAGGGGCGTGTGGGCACCGGCTGCGGCTGGGCCGATAGCGCACGCTAGCTCGGCAGCCTAGCGCGCGCTAGTCCGGCCCAGTATAAATGTGACAGAGCAGTCACATTTCCTCTCGTTTTTCATTTCCTTCCTTTTCATTCCGCGGCTGGCGATTCGGAGGTGGCGAAGCCATGTTGTTGAACAACAAATCTATGAAGTTCTTGAGTTCATAACATCAATCAATCATCCGTTATCATCCTTTGATCCAGCGAATCAAGGTAGTCTTCCTTAGAACCCTAATTTCGTGAATTTGGGGGTTTTTATATTTTTGTCCGATTCATTACGTGTTGTTGATTAATTCATGATGGGTATGATTAATCCTGGTAGTATTCTTGTGTTTAACATCATTTAATCCATTGTTCTTCGTCGAATCGAAGTATATTTCTTGATTTCCTTCGAATCGACATTTTAGGGGATTTGTTCTCGATCTCGTTTTTCATCCGTTTTTGATGGATCTATTGTAGTTAAATGATGTTTTTAAACCCATTCTATGGATTGTATATCCATATTTCAACTTGGAATTCCGTTTTCATATTTTGTCGGGACGAATCGTGTTCTTGGCCGTTTTGGGGAAAACACTTGAACTTTCGTCATTCGTTCTTTGAATTCAACGGCTTTGAGTCGTGTTATGGAATTCATTTCATTGTTGTTCTTGTCCTTCGTAGTTTATGACCGCGAGTTGGCGATCGGTGGAGACGGCGGGTTCATAGTCGGTTCGTGTCAACCTACTTCGGTCGATTCTCCGCATTGTGGTTCTTCAAGGCAAGTACCTTGTCCATACTATTCTTGTTTCGTGGATATGATAATTGGTGATCATTTTGGTGTGTTTGTTTATTTGTTTGAAATGAGTTTTCAAAAGATTCGGCTAGCCTCGTTAAAGGCTCACTTTCAAAATGCGCGTGTTTTGTAAATTGTGTGGGTTGTAAGTGACTACGTGGATCCTTTGGATATGTTTAGTGTTGATGTTGCGCTTGATAATGCGTGGGTACGTATATTGTTCTTTCTGTCGTGTTATGGTTGATGTGCGTGTTGTTATTTATTCGTGTGGTCGTGGACTGATGGATAAATTATGTGAATTGGTGTATTGATTTGATAATTGTTACAACGATTGACTGTGTGCTTGATGTTTGTGATAATGTGGATACTTGTTGTGAGAAACGTCGTATCTGGGAACCTCTGAGGGCGGGGCGTGCACTCCGGCCTGGTGTATGCTGCAATGTGCGGCTCCATATGGGTGGTGAACGCCAGTGTTGCCTAATGCGCGCGCAAGGGGCGGCTCTTGCGGGAGTGATGCCGGCGCGGTTGTAACACCCCAAATTAGGCGGTTATTACAGTGCCGTGAATCCCCGACTGGGACCCACCCGGCGAATGAAAATGATGAATTAAATAATATAATTATAGTACCGAACCACATTATATTACCCAAATACTCCGATGAGGAGTTTAAGTACAACACACCAGGACAATACCGAATACTAGTATATTTTATATGAAGATAAAATACACAACACTGAATGAAATGGAGTATCCAAATGAAAGTCTGCAGCGGAAATTAAAAGGACAACAACATGAATAACTGAAAGATCGGGGGCCCCTACTAGTATCACTGGACTCTCGGCGTCGCATGCTATTCCGTGCTTTTACCTTGCCATGACACGAAAAACAAAATCCCGGCCGGGTCGGTTACGTGAACAACAATCCTCAGGGGTTGAAAATACACAATCATGATATATCTGAAGTTATGAAATATCCTTAGTTATGGATTACGCTGAAGAGGAGTATCATAGTACGCCCGTAGTGTTCTGTGCAAGTGTACAAGATGAATGACCGGACACACCCGTCCTTGTACCTAATTAGTCTCACGGAGGTAATCTGTTACCGTGTGCACAGTCCAATGTATCACTCCCAATACATGGCCATCACGTGCCCGACTAAAAATTCTACACATCCGCACCCGGCCACGCGATATGAACCCAGAAGGTCATATGAACGAGAATGACCATAATGAATGTCAATGAATAATAATCTGACAAAGTCAAGAATGACTCACCGATATGAAAGTAATAATGAAGCGATTGATAGTTCAATGAAATGATTGGAACCGCCGTTCCTTGTTAATGAAGTGATTATTCGACAATTACAAGTCTCAATATGATTAATACAATGATGAATGAATTATGATTATAAATGATCAACAACAAAAAGGAATGAATATCCTTTTAACTGAGTAAGAATTAACTTACACAATACCGATGAAGAATGTCCTTCCACGAACAAACGTCCTAAATGAAGTGTCGGTCGCTCGAACAACCTTGAATAACACAATTACCAACAATCCGCTCAATAAACGAATCAAACACGATTATAACGAACTCAAGGCGTCAAAACGACTAAACCAAGTTCATTGGGGCATTATATCGAACACTTTGTGGCCAACTCCGATTGTTCATAACCAAACTTCAAAAATACTAACATCAAAACCCCAAGAAGAGTTTCAAACCAACAAAACATCTTCAATACGATCAATAATCCGTTATGAATATCCAAAATCGTGATTACAACGACAAATAATCCAAAACCCCCAAATCCAACTTAATATTCAAAGTGTTCTTGAATAATCCTTCAATAATCCAATGAATAATCATACATATTCATAATCATGCGTACATCACTTCATACAACATGATTTTAACAGCTAAAACATCATATCTAAATACAAAATCGAAATCCAAGATGTTGAAGAATATTACCTTTGAAGATCCAAACACTTCGATCCGATGAAAACGTGTAAAATCGACTATCTAAGATTCCCAATGAATCAAGATGATGAAATCCGACCACACAAGTGATTGATGATGAAAAAATATCTCCCTCAAGTTCTCTCTCTCGGACAAGATGAAGGAAATGAGAAAAATGAAGAAAAGTCCAGTCCAAGACATATATAAACTGCCGGAAGTTACGGCTGTAACTCGGCCTTCTTACGGCCGTAACATTCAGTCAATTTCTTACGGCCAGAATCGCCAACTCAGACGGCCGTAACTCGGCTTCGTCCAAAAACTCGCTGACCTTACGGCCGTATCCGTCCTGACTTACGGGCGTAACTCGCCCTCGTCTAAAACATCTGCCGACATCCTTACGGCCGTACCCGCACACCTTACGGGCGTAACTCGAATGATACGGCCGCATCCGGCCAAACTTACGGGCGTAAGCCCCCTTCGTCGAAAATGACCAGGCACCCTGCCTTTAGCGTACCGCCGTATCCAGCCAAGCCTTACGGCCGTACCTTCCTCGTCTTACGGCCGTATGCCGCAACCCTTACGGCCGTAAGTCCCTCTCGTCCGACACATCCTGAAAACACGAACACTCCTTACGGCCGTATCCTGCCCCTCTTACGGCCGTAACTCGCCCTTCGGCCAAAAACACCCGAACACCCTGCTCGACTTGTACGGCCGTAACCGGCCAAGCCTTACGGCCGTACCTGCTCAACTTACGGCCGTATGCCTCAACCTTACGGCCGTAAGTCCCGTTCGTCCATAATGGCCTGAAACCAATGAACACCTGTTACGGCCGTAAATTACCATTCTTACGGCCGTAACTCGTTGCTGGACAAGATGAAAATCCGACAACTCCGATTCCTCGCTACGATTGATGAATGATCCGACATGCCATACGTATGTGAAAGTGAACAAGTCCAAAGATGAAACTTCCAGCACAAGACTACCAATCAATGATAATGATAAGGCTCCCGTCTCGATCCATAAACGGAGATGAAATGACGATCGGTAACTGATACATGGTTACAACACGCCCACAATGAACACAAATAAATGAATCATGAATGATGAATGACTATTAATGAGTGAAAAAAATTACTGAGTGACAATTACTGACTGATAATTACTGAATGATAATGAATGCATTACGACCGGGTATTACAGCGGTGACATGTTCAATGAGCGGCCAACATGATGGAGTGAACGCCGGTACACAGGTGCACAAGGGAGGCGCCTGACAGGCTTATTGGTTACGAGTATTTGAGTGATAGCTAAGACCCCGTTACCGAACGATGTTCGTATCTCAAACTCTTTCAACTCACTTTTAAATGCTGGTCTCGATTTGGACCGTGATTCGTGTTTTCTGAAATCTTGTTTCAACTTGTCTTTAAAGCGTTGGTATCAGGGTTAATTAACCAAGGAGGTTTGACGAAATCTCTGAGGGTTAATTAATCGGGGGTCTTGAGCAGGATTTGTCGAATGAGAGATTGTACCTTTGATCGTATTGTGGTGCTATTTGGATTTGGGTCGAGAACCCCGTGTGTTGTTGAGATGTTTGATCTCGTGTTGATATTATTTGGATTGGGTCGAGAACCCCGTGGGAAATATTTGTGAAGACTCGCTTTTGTTGATTGAATGGCTTTCTTGCAAATTGCTTTCGCCTATTGGTCGAGGACCCTGTTGATTTTGGAATGAGTAGGATTTGATAATCCTAAATTGTTTTCTATTAAAACTCTCGACGGGACTTTAAACGGTTTTATAAATTGTTTTCCCTTGATTTGTGATCTTTCGGTTTTGAAGTGTTTTACCCAAACTCATGCCTCGGGAAGTACTTTTCGTTACGTTTAAATCTTTGAGGATTTCCTGGTTATTGTTATTCGTTAAATGTGAATTGTATGGCTCGTATTTGCACTTTATTCTTGCACTAGCAAAACAGTGGAGTTTTGCTAACCCCCGAGTATTCGGGGGGTGGATGTCTGTTTTTGCATTCAGGTTTGGGAGCATAACACAGGGTCGGCACAAAGGATGATGAAAGATGAACGATACTAATCACACGAGGATCTGTATGAGGTCATTGGTCTAGTTATAGTTTATTTTTCCGCTGCAGTATTCTTTCCCGTTGTATGGGATTGTGTTGTATTTGACCCCTGCGTGGGCATGTAATGAGTTTGAGTTGTATGTAATCATTGAAAGACCAAATCGGTCTACTGAGTCATTTTGGCCTTAAAGGCATTTTTGAGTTGTTCTATATTGTTACCAGCCTGGTAGATCCTTGAGAAAAGGGTCTACGACGTGTAATATCCCTGAGCGGATTGGGGGTGTTACACTGGACTCCCTCGAACTACTAGTTAGCGTGCGCTACCAAACCCGTAGCGTGCGCTAACCACAGCACTGTAGCGCGCGCTAATGACCTGCCCTTAGCGTGCGCTAACGGCCTAATTCCAGCTACTGACTTCAGACCCTGCTGTTCGATAGCGTGCGCTAAGGATATCCCTTAGTGTGCGCTAATGCACCCAGAACTACAGCAGTAGTACTCTCAAAGCTGGTTACAACAACAGACCCCTCCGATCGAAATACCAAGATCAAGATACGCACGGGAAACTCCAGAATAAGTTCATACCAAGGGTTTGAGTTACAATCAAACTCACACGCGACCATAAAAAGGGTCGAGATAACAAATACGTATACAGATACCCATAACTTTGGGTAAATTACAAAATAGCCCAAAACGCCCGAAAATCACGATACGTGATCGAATAACCAAACCGAAGTTCACAACACGTCTAACAAAGTTAAACGGACTTACGGGAAACTCGAAACATCAGTTTCGAAGGAGATTCGCAAGAATCGAACTCAAGTGCGGAAAAGTCGCTAAAAAGCACGGAACTCAACAAAACGACACCGAAACGAACTCGGATGACAAAAAGTGCAGAATTAATCATTCTCATAATAATGAATCGGTCCCAAGCGAGTCATCAGAACGGACTCTCACCAAAAACAAAAAGAAAATCACCGAAATCCGAAATTGCGGA
The DNA here is from genome assembly GCA_033398695.1 of Orobanche coerulescens. NCBI lineage: Eukaryota > Viridiplantae > Streptophyta > Magnoliopsida > Lamiales > Orobanchaceae > Orobanche > Orobanche coerulescens. The sequence goes on along the minus strand of CM065805.1, from coordinate 166,838,803 downwards.
TATTACATTCTACCCTCCTTAAAAGAAGTTTCGTCCCGAAACTTAAAACAAGTAGGGAGAAGAACTATACCACCAGGAATATTTCAATGAGATACACAAGAATGCGTAACTAACGCCCAACGGCGAAATGTTATAAACAACGCAAAGGAATATACGGCGTGAAAACACGCTCCACGGCGACCAACACAACGTCGCCGTTAGGGATATAATAAAACCAAAAAATGACAAGCGTCATCAAACGGATAATATAGTCAAGTCAATTATCCGAACAATCACAAAACACAACGAACGAAAATCAATATGATTGACCGACCCAACGGTACATCAATCAAAACGCGAACCAATCGCTGAACAAATACGGAATTCCACCGCCCAAGGGTTGGAAGATCGAAAACGAGACTAATTTCTCGAACTTTAAGGGAATTACGAAGGAGCCTGAACGCTCAACAATCACGAAACGAGATCGACAAAAACCGAACAAACCGACGATCGAGACAACAAAAATCGAAAAATCATGTCCGAAACACGAAGGATAATAAAATTCAAACAACAACTCCCAGGATGATCTGGTGAGAACAACAAGACGTTCATTCCCATAAGATCCACAGGAAAGGGAATAGTGATTGAAAAGTCACAACGACTACGAGTTACTCCGAAACAATACCACCCTTGTTCGATCAACAAAAGCAAGGGGTAGGACAAGCTCAGGAGATGTTAACGAGCATAAATGAGTCGACAGAGTCGAAAACACAGGAGTTCCAAATCCGATCCACTTCGAATAAAAGAACTAATATAACCAAATGATGTCACTTCCGAACAAGGTTTACAAGAATCGAACTGAGCTCGAAAAAGTCACAGCGATAACCAGATCGACCCACACAAGATCACAGCTCGTTCGGACGATGAAACCGAAATACAGAACAAGTTCATAAAGTATCAACGAACATGAGCGAATCGATAGACTGGAGAAAGAGAAAATACAGAAGTCAAAATAGTACGGGTATTACCTTCGACCTCGTCCACGAAATTCACAAAAACGGGAGCAAAGTAACAAGACATTAAACAACCAACACATAACGGAACCATCACCGATGCACACGGTCATACCAAACCAAGCTCTAACAGCTCGCACATGCGCGACAACGCAGAAATCACTACGAGGCGACAATATTCAATACCAACATCCCACCTCTCACAGAGGGCTAACACAATAAATGTGTGGAAAACGACTCAACGCTCACACCGCCAATTCGGTCATACTCGGGAGCAAACATCAAAATGACAACGCGAACATCATACATACATACCCAGCCCTCAAACGGGAATGGATAGGTTTTAAAAATGAAAACCTCATTTTGAAAATAATTTAGAAGAACACCGGTTGATCTTGAGTATCATCTTTCAAAAGAGTACAAACGTGAAACATCGTCATCGAGACTTTGGAGAACCATTTCACATTAGATAAAAATGAGGACACTTTCTCTTAGTAAAAACTTTCAGAATATTCGACACTCGGGTCTAAATAAAAGTGTTTCTAAAACATTGAAAATATCTCAAAACATTTTGGTCCTCGAGGTAGAAGAATTTGTAAACATATTGTGGCACCTTGGATGTACCATGAGAAAAAAATTCATTTTAAAAGTACGTCTCGAAATTTAATTTCTAAGATACTCAAGGTTTTCAAAGATAATTCAATGGGCTAGAATGCCCAAAAATTTCAGGTAATTACACAAAACTTTATAGCGCCGTGGGTCCCGTGCCGGAACTCACCAGGCTAAAAACCATTTACAACGTCAAAAAGGCCGATGACGGTAATATTTCAAAAACTCACAAAAGCCATTTACAAAATACTAAATACCGTCATAAGAATTTCACCAAAGCGATCAAGGCCATAATGCCAAAACTCGGTTAAAGGAATCGGTTTTCGAAATAAAACTCAGTCGGTAAAATACCGAAAGCCATTACAAAAGAACTCACGCAACGGATAAAAGAAATAAAGTCAAACATGCACAATCCAGCAACGCTACTCCTCATATGAACGAAATATGAGGGTCAAATAACCGCATATCAAGAAATCAAAATCCATAAGAGGATTCCGTCACTGAACAAATAATCATAAAAATAGCTCGTGTCACACGAGGCACAACACAAATAAGGGAGACTTACAGCCACAGGTCGCACAAAGATGATGATCGCCCCACGATACTAATCACGACCAACAAACTCAAACGACGCATCGCGACACGACTCAGTCAGATAAAATCCGATGAAACAAGACTCAAACAACACGACTTGAACCGACAGCCTAGGTTTCCTCAACCCAAAGCTCTGATACAATTTATGTAACACCCCCAATCCGCTCGGGGATATTACACGCCGTAGAACCTTTCCTCAAGGATCTACCAGGCTGGTAACAACATAAAACATCTCCAAAATACCTTTAAGACTAAAATGACTTAGTATACCGATTTGGCCTTTCAATACAAACATACAACTCGATTACAACTCATGCCCACGCAGGGGTCAAAACACAACCACACCCGTACAACGGGAAAAATATAGCAGTGGAAAATAAAGTACAACTGAACCAATACACGATGTACGGTTCCTCATGTGATTAGTATCGATCATCTTTCATCATCCTTCGTGCCGACCTTGTGTTATGCTCCAAAACCTGAATGCAAAAACAAACATCCACCCCCCGAATACTCGAGGGTTAGCAAATACAACATGATGAACACTTCCCGAGGCAAGAGTTTGAGTAAAGACTCCCCAAAATTTCAAGATCGAAATATCAAGGGAAACAATTTATAAAATGATTTGAAATACCATCGGGAGTTTTAATAAAAAACAATTTAGGATTATCAAATCCCACTTTTCAAAACCCAAAAGACAAAAGGGGTCACCACCCCAAAAGTTTACTTTCCGTAAAATAACCTTTACAAAACCGTTGGGAGTTTAGCCCCAAATCTCATCAACTCACAGTACACGAGAACGACAACAAGGTTCGTCTTCCAACATCAAAATCCACAATTAAAGGATTTAACACAAACAACAAAATACTCTAGTGCCATCCTAGCCATGTAAGCCAAACGAACACTTACCTCTTACACACTTAGTCGATGCATGCAATCATGAAAACCGTTCAAAAGCACTCATTTCCGGAAATGCCATAATCAAATCACATTTGTAAAATGCACCACAATTAACCGTCGATCCACGTCTCTGTGTACCCCTACCGAGACCCGTCGGATCTAACCCGTAGTGGTTAAAAGCAAGCTCTTCGATCCACGTCTCTGTGGACCCCTACCGAGACCCCGTCGGATCTAACCCGTAGTGAGCATACACACACACACACGTTACTCATGCAATACTAATATGCTAAGAATGTAAGTTCATCAAGAATACTTACTAGAGATGGCCACTTATCCGACACCATTATCAAACTCTTCAAAACACAATAACAAGATTAAACACGGAATACACGATTCCATACTTTAAACAACAGGGGTATCATCAAAGCCTTCAACGTTCAAAATAATCAAATCATAATCAATTCCCAAAACACACCGTTCACAAAACACACGCGTTTTGAAAGAAAGCCTTTAACGAGGCCAAACCGAAATCTTTTGAAACTTCCTTTCAAACAACCAAACAAACACACCAAGACGATCACCGATCATCATATCCACAAAATAAGAAATGTATGATCAAGATACTTGCCTCGAATAAGAACAACGCGGGGAATCGACCCAAGTAGGTTGGCACGAACCGACTACGAACCCGCCGACTCCACCGAAAGCCAACTTGCGATAATAAACTACGAAGGACAATAACAACAATGAAAATGAATTCCATAGCACGACTTAAAGCCGTTGAATTCAAAGAATGAATGACGAAAGTTCGAGTGTTTCCCCCAAAACGGCCAAGAACACGATTCGTCCCGACAAAACACGAAAATGGAATTCCAAGTTGAAATATGGATATACAATCCATAGAATATGTTTAACAACATCATTTGACAACAATTGGTTCGTCAAAAATGGATAGAAAACGAAATCAAGAACAAAACTCCCAAAAAGTCAACTCTAGGGATTCAAGAAAAATACCTTGATTCGGTGAAGAGCAATGGATTAGATGATGTTATAATCACCTAGGATGCTCTAAAACACTTTGGAATGGACGAAAATTAGCTCAGGTCGCGAACCCTAGTCGCCACGTCTCAAACCCGTGGAGGAAGAAGAAGAAATGAAGAAAATGAAGATTAAAGACTGTTGTCCAGTTTTTATACTGGACAACTTAGCGTGCGCTAATCTTACCTGATTAGCGTGCGCTATCGAGACGTCAGAACAATCATTCTGCCAAAAATGCACTGTTAGCATGCGCTAACCATCAAGAGTTAGCGTGCGCTAACGAATCCTCCAGACCCAGTCCAGTAGCCACTGGACTCCCTCGAACTACTAGTTAGCGTGCGCTACCAAACCCGTAGCGTGCGCTAACCACAGCACTGTAGCGCCTGCTAATGACCTGCCCTTAGCGTGCGCTAACGGCCTAATTCCAGCTACTGACTTCAGACCCTGCTGTTCGATAGCGTGCGCTAAGGATATCCCTTAGCGTGCGCTAATGCACCCAGAATTACAGCAGTAGTACTCTCAAAGCTGGTTACAACAACGGACCCCTCCGATCGAAATACCAAGATCAAGATACGCACGGGAAACTCCAGAATAAGTTCATACTAAGGGTTTGAGTTACAATCAAACTCACACGCGACCATAAAAAGGGTCGAGATAACAAATACGTATACGGATACCCATAACTTTGGGTAAATTACAAAATGGCCCAAAACACCCGAAAATCACGATACGTGATCGAATAACCAAACCGAAGTTCACAACACGTCTAACAAAGTTAAACGGACTTACGGGAAACTCGAAATAGCAGTTTCGAAGGAGATTCGCAAGAATCGAACTCAAGTGCGGAAAAGTCGCTAAAAATCACGGAACTCAACAAAACGACACCGAAACGAACTCGGATGACAAAAAGTGCAGAATTAATCATTCTCAGAATGATGAATCGGCCCCAAGCGAGTCGTCAAAACGGACTCTCACCAAAAAAAGAAAATCACCGAAATCCGAAATTGCGGATATTACACGTTAAGCCCCAAACCGGCTTAAGAGGGTTGGTTTGATATAAATTGAAGATTTGAGGCATAAAACCTCATTCTCCTCATTCGGGCGTCCATGGCTTCGGGGGAACTTCCAGGAATCTCAAATTCAGTCCAAATCAAGTGTTATAACATATATTCAGCCCCAATCAAGTGTTCTAAACATATATTCAGCCCCCAAGATTCGTAGAATCAACATATCTACAGTCGATTGCAGTTATTTTGGGTAAATCAAAGGTAATTCAGTGTAAAATCCTAAACTTGTTCTTTAAGATCTTTACGTATTTGTTGTTCGAATTAGAAATATGATTATATACGGAGTATCTAGGGATTGTTCTTATCAATTCTAGCAGAACCGAAATCAAAACTTCCGTTCAAATAGTCGTAATCCAATATCGTCCGCGAAGTAATCGATAAAAATCTCCTTAGAGTATGGTTTTGAATTTCAAGTGTTATATTGATTAAATCAGTAGCTCTGATATGAATGTTGCTATATTTGATCATCTTAAGTTTGAAAATTGGGTTTGATAGCCTCCTGTCCGAGTTTGCCAAACTAGTTAAACCGTCGAATTCCAGGCGAGTATTTGATTATTGTTGTTACCCAAAATATTATTCGGAATGATTTGCTGGATATGGCTACAGGTGAGTAACAAACAAAATGCAAGAGCACGTCCGATGGAATGAAAATAACACAAGATTTGCCGGGGTTGTTAGTCCCGGGCTTGAATGCTCTCGCGAGATATTATTAATAGAAATACTGCTTTGGAGTACAAATATTAATGTTAGAGTACAATTACAATGAATGTAATGACCCTAGTTATCTAGCTCTTGAGTGCTGATGATTGCCGGAAGAACCAGAGTTAATGCTCTGTGAGTTCTTGTTACAAAAATGAAGTGTTCTCTGTATTTTTCACTGTGTTAGACCGTGTGCTTTCCAAATGTTGGAGGTCTCCTATTTATAGAAGCGGAGGTTGTTGGGATGTATTAGTCCCTAACGGACGATCACCTATCCTACATTAAATTAAACGGGCGATCGTCTCAGCACGTGGGCCTGTTTCCTTAAAGTCCACAGCTGCTGCTGGCAGCCAGATGTAATATCCGCAATTTCGGATTTCCGGTAATTTTCTTATTTCGGCAGAGGTCCATTTCGACGACTCTCTTGGGACCGTTTCATCATTCTGAGAATGATTAATTCTGCACTTTTTGTCATCCGAGTTCGTTTCGGTATTGTTTTGTTGAGTTCCGTGTTTCTTAACGACTTTTCTGCACTCGAGTTCGATTCTCATGAATCTCGTTCGAAATTACTGTTTCGAGTTTCCCGTAAGTCCGTTTAACTTTGTTAGACGTCTTGTGAACTTCGGTTTGGTTATTCGATCACGTATCGTGATTTTCGGACGTTTTGGGCCATTTTCGTAATTTCCCAAAGTTTGGGGTAATTACCTTCCGTTGTCGAATTTTGAGCCTTCGGGTGATCGGAATCGTGTGTTCTCTTAATGCTCGAGTTCGTCTTTGTGAGTAATTCGTAACCGTATCTTCGATTCGTATTCAGGTTCGGGTTTCAGGGTCGTTCGGGCCGTCGGAGTTGGCCCAGTAGTCATGGCCGGCGATCTAGGCCGGGCGCAGCCGCCGAGTTACGGCCGTTAGTGCTCGTCGATTCGTCGTAAGGCGATTCGTCGACGTAAGGCCCGAGCGATTCACGTACATAACGGGCCGACAGATTTGGGGCAGTGCCTCGGTTACGTACGTAAGCCTTGGCCGGTTATGTACGTAACTCGGCCGGCATGCAACCTATTTAAGGCCCTGCAGTCGGGTTTTTCACCCATTTTCTCATTCTCTTTCTTCTCTTCTGTGGCTGGAGGCATGGTAATCATGGAAAGATATTGTTGGACAATCAATCCATGAAGTCTTGGAGTTCATATCATCAATCATCCATCATATAACATCCTTTGATCGAGCGAATCAAGGTTAGATTTCTAGAAATCTACTTTTGGGGAAATTGGGTATTTTGGTTGATTTCGTCCGTTTAATCCGTTTTAACTAAGGATTATGATGGATTGATGATTATTTAGCTGTATTATATCATTTACCTTGTTATTCCATGGTTGGATCGTATCGATTCGTTGTTTTGGTCGAGTTCTTGATCGACGCCGTGAAGGTGTCCGGTAGAATGTCATAGAGGGGTTTTCGGGCGTTCTACGATTATTCTTCATCGTATGATCGTTGATTTATTAATTGTATGATGTTAGGGTGGTGTTTCTCACGAAGAAACCGTGTGGAACCCTTCCGTTCGTCGTCTTCTTCAAGCTTTCCGATCGTGGGTATATTCATTGTCTTCGCCGGAGAATTGTAGGTGTTCGAGGTTTCCGGTTGAGCCGTGTTCTTCGGAGTGTCCGATATAAATTGTCGAGGCAAGTATCTTGTCCATACATTACGTGTTTTGTGGATATATTAGTTGGTAATTTACGATACGTGATTTATGAATGTCTATAATTAACTTTCAAAGGAATCGATATGCTTTTCAACACTTCCTTAAAAGATGACTCGTATGATTTCGTTGTTAAATGTGCTTGTCTAAGTATGTGTAGGGTATCGTTTTGTGTGATTATGACGTTGTAGATTTATAGTTTAACCTTTCCTTGAGGTATGTGTGGAACATATGCGTATTAATGATCCTTTGACATTGTGTCGTTCGGCGTGGTTGGAAAGGTATTTTCCCTCGTTGCTATGTTATTGGTACTAGCTGCATCGTTGAAATTCTAGCATGAATCGTATCATTACTTGGTCGTGAGTATATGTTGGATGAACTGGCCATTCTAGTAAGGTACCTCGACTATGTATACTGTGATTGACCTTCGAAGCTTGTGGTTTCCAACTTAGAACTGTGATCTTTTGGGTGTGTAAGTTGTTGTTCCTTCCACCCGGAGCGTTCGACGGGATGTCTGGGGGTCGATACTAAGGGGTACGGCCATGGAAGTGGACTTGGGTGCGTGTGTGGTTGATCTTCCACCCGGAGCGTTCGACGGGGCGTCTGGGGGCCGATACTAAGGGGTACGGCCGCGGAAATGGTTTCCCACCCGGAGCGTTCGACGGGGCATCTGGGGGCCGATACTAAGGGGTACGGTCGCGGGTTACCAGGTGTAGTTTTCATCTTGAGGATGATGTGATGTTTTCGTTAATTGTGATATTGTCCGAAGTATCACAATGCTTTGTGCTCGGGGTCGAGAGACATTATATATCGAGTCTTGGTGCTTGGCTAGAATGGCATAAGATTAATGTGTTATGTGTAATGTGTCCTTGTAAGTGATTTGCAGTGGATGATCGGGTCGTAGGCCCCGTGTTTTGTGATCGAAATGGTCGGGCCGTGGACCCCGTGTTTTGTTAACGGATTTGTATTTTGGAAAATGAACCTTGGGGCTGTGACCCTTAATGACTTTCGAGGAATTAAGAACTTTTCAACTTCTAATGTTTTCAAAACTTTCGAGATTTAGAAATATTTTCAAAGTGCTTACTTGCTTCGTTTCTACTTTCAAGACTTGAACTATTTTTAACTAAATATATCTCGGGAAGTCTTTCGTTGTATTCTCGGAATGTGTTGTGTATGGCTTGTTTTTGCACTTTATACTTGCACTAGCGAAACAGTGGAGTTTTGCTAACCCCCGAGTAATCGGGGGGTGGATATCTGTATTGTGTCCAGATTCATGTAGGTTTTCGGGAGCAAGACACAGGATCGGTACAAGGGATGATGAAAGACGAATGATACTAATCACTCGAAGGCCAGTTTTGGAAGTTAGTCGAAGTCCATTGTATTGTCTTTTCCGCTGTCTTATTGTTCGTTGTTGCAAGTATTTTACCCTTGCATGGGTACGAGTCTGGATGAGTTTATGTATTTTGATTTGTAAGTCAGTGACGAAAGACCAAATCGGTCTATTGGTTCGTTATTTTGATTCGTCGGTATGTAATATAATGTGTTGTTTTGATGTCTAGCCTGGTGGATCCTCACGGAGAGGGTCTGCGGCGTGTAATATTCCCGGTTTGATCTGGGGGTGTTACATTTATGGTATCAGAGCTTTAGGTTGAGGAAACCTAGGCCGTCGGGCCGAGTTATGTGTTGTTGAGTTTTGTATTGTCAGATTTTGTCTGACTGAGTCGTGTCGCAACGCGTCGTTCGGATTGTCGGTCGTGATTAGTATCAGGGTGCAGTCATCATCTTCGTGCGACCTGTGGATGTAAGTCTCCCTTCTTTGTGTTGTGCCTCGTGTGACACGAGCTATTTTTATGATTAATTGTTAAGTGACGGAATCCTCTTATGGATTTTGATTTCTTGATATGTGGTTATTTGACTCTCATATTTCGTTCATATGAGGAGTAGTGTTGCTGGATTGTGCATGTTGGACTGTATTTCTTTTATCCGCTGCGTGAGTTCTTTTGTAATGGCTTTCGGTATTTACCGATTGAGTTTTATTTCGAAAATCGATTCCCTTAACCGAGTTTTTGGCATTATGACCTTGATCATTTTGGCGAAATTCTTATGACGGTATTTAGTATTTTATAAATGGCTTTTGTGAGTTTTTAAAGTATTACCGTCATCGGCCTTTTTGGCATTTATGTATATGGTTTTTAGCCTGGTGGGTTCCGGCGCGGGACCCACGGCGCTATAATGTTCCGTGTAATTACCTGAAATTTTTGGGGAGTTCTAGCCCATTGAATTATCTTTGAAAACCTTGAGTATCTTAGAAAATAAATTTCGAGAGGTACTTTTAAAATGAATTACTTTCTTGTGGTACATCCAAGGTGCCACAATATGTTTCAAAATTCTTCTACCTCGAGGACCAAAATGTTTTGAGATATTTTCAATGTTTTAGAAACACTTTTACTTAGACCCGAGGGTCGAATATTCTGAAGTTTTTCACTAAGAGAAAATGTCCTCATTTTTATCAAATGCGAAATGATTCTCCAAAGTCTCGATAACGATGTTTCACGTTTGTACTTTTTGAAAGGTGATACTCAAGATCAACCGGTGTTTTCTAAATTATTTTCAAAAGGTGGTTTTCGTTTTTAAAACCCATCATTTCCTGCTTGTGGTCGGAGAAGGTGTGTATGATGTTGGTATTGTTGCTAGGGTATTAGCTCTCCGAATTGTGATTGAATTGGTGGTGTGAACGTTGAGTCGTTCGCCACGCATATGATTTGTTAGCCCTTTGTGGGAGGTGTGATGACGATCTTTAATGTTGTCATTTCGTGGTGGCTTGTGTGTTATCGCACCTGTGTTAACTGTTAAAGCTTGGATTTTTGTGCGTTTATGCACATGGGTGATTGTTTCATGAGGTTTGTAATTATGTGTTGGTTATTGTTCGGGCTGTTAAGGTCGCCGAACGATACCGTCGTCGCTGTAGTGTTTGTGTGTGTATTACTTTACGATGGTAATCGTTGTATATGATATGTGTTATGATTCTTTGTTGTGCTGAGTTCGCATATCCGGTATGTTGTTTTGCGGTGTTATGTTCCATTGTATCTAACATCTGTATCTTCGGTATGCTGAGCCGAGGCATTTCAAACGTATTGTGTCGGGGGCATGTACGTGCAAATTGTCCTTCTCGTCAGTAACGCTTTTCAAGTGTGGACCCGAGAGACACAGGATGCAGTTTTGCGAGTTGGGTTCCGAGTCTTTCGGGGCGCGAACTTCAGTACAGATATGAGGATCGGCTCTGAGAGGCCCATGGGAGATGTTTCTGTTGTTTGCTTTTTGTGTTGTCACCTTACTCCCGTTGTTGTGAGTTGTGGGAACGACATTTCGTTTATAAGAGGTCGAATGTAATGCCCGTATTATTTTTGACTTCCGCATTTTCTCTCCCTCAAGTCTATCGATTCGCTCGTGTTCGTTGATACTTTCTGAACTTGTTCTGTATTTCGATTTCGTCGTTCGAGCGAGCTGTGATCTTGTTTTGGGTCGATCTGGTTATTGCTATGACCTTTCCGAGTCCGGTTCGATTCTTGTGAACCTTGTTCGGAAGTAACATCTTTTGGTTCTACTAGTTCTTTTATTCGAAGTGGATCGGATTTTGAACTTCTGTATTTTCAACTCTATCGACTCGTTTATGTTCGTTGACATTTTCTGAGCTTGTCCTGCCCCTTGCTTTTGTTGATCGAACGAGTGTGGTATTGTTTCAGAATAACTCGTTTGTCGTGGTGACTTTTCAATTGATATTCCCTTCCCTGTGGATCTTATGTGAATGTACATCTTGTTGTTTTCACCGGATCATATATTGTCTCGAGTCGAGATGTGAACCTTGGAGTTGTTGTTTGAATTTTATTGTTCTTCGTGATTCGAACATGATTGTTCGACTTTTGTTGTCTCGATCGTTGTGGTTCGATCGTTGATTGTTCGGTTTTTGTTGATCTCGTTTCGTGATTGTTGAACAATCAGACTCCTTCGTAATTCCCTTAAATTCGGGAAATTAGTCTCGTTTTCGATCTTCCAACCCTTGGGTGGTGGAATTCCGTATTTGTTCAGCGATAGGCTCGCGTTTTGATCGATGTACTGTTGGGTTGGTCAATCGTATTGATTTTCGTTCGTTGTGTTTTGTGAATGTTCGGATAATCGACTTGATTGTATTATCTGTTTGATGACACTTGTCACTTGTTGGTTTTATTATGTCTCTGCCGGTGGCGTTGTGTTGGTCGTCGTGGAGCGTGTTTTCACGCCGTGTATTCCTTTACGTTGCTTGTAACGTTTCGCCGTTGGGCGCGGTTTTTTTCGGTTCTTGTGCATCTCGTTGAGTTTTCCTGGCGGGATATTGATTCTCCCTACTTGATTTAAGTTTCGGGACGAAACTTCTTTTAAGGAGGGTAGAATGTAATATCCGCAATTTTGGATTTCCAGTAATTTTCTTTTTTCAGTGGAGGTCCGTTTCGACAACTCTCTTGTGACCGTTTCATCATTCTGAGAATGATTAATTCTTCACTTTTTGTCATCCGAGTTCGTTTCGGTATTGTTTTGTTGAGTTTCGTGTTTCTTAACGACTTTTCCGCACTCGAGTTCGATTCTCATGAATCTCGTTCGAAATTACTGTTTCGAGTTTCCCGTATGTCCGTTTAACTTTGTTAGACATGTTGTGAACTTCGGTTTGGTTATTCGATCACGTATCGTGATTTTCGGACGTTTTGGGCCATTTTCATAATTTCCCAAAGTTTGGGGTAATTACCTTCCGTTGTCGAATTTCGAGCCTTCGGGTGGTCGGAATCGTGTGTTCTCTTAATGCTCGAGTTCGTCTTTGCGAGTACATCGTAACCGTATCTTCGATTCGTATTCAGGTTCGGGTTTCGGGGTCGTTCGGGCCGTCGGAGTTGGCCCCGGCCGAGTCATGGCCGGCGATCTGGGCCGGGCGATGGCGAGTTACGGCCGTTAGTGCTCGGCGATTCGTCGTAAGTCGATTACGTCGTAAGGCCACGGCGATTACGTACGTAACGGGCCGGCAGATTTGGGGCTGTGACTCGGTTACGTACGTAAGCATTGGCCGGTTACGTATGTAACTCGGCCGGCAGGCAGCCTATTTAAGGCCCTGCAGTCGGGTTTTTCACCCATTTTCTCATTCTCTTTATTCTCTTCCGCGGCTGGAGGCGTGGTAATCATGGAAAGATGTTGTTGGACAATCAATCCATGAAGTCTTGGAGTTCATATCATCAATCATCCATCCTATAACATCCTTTGATCGAGCGAATCAACGTTAGATTTCTAGAAATCTAGTTTTGGGGAAATTGGGTATTTTGGTTGATTTCGTCCGTTTAATCCGTTTTAACTAAGGATTATAATGGATTGATGATTATTTAGATGTATTATATCATTTACCTTGTTATTCCATGGTTGGATCGTATCGATTCGTTATTTTGGTCGAGTTCTTGATCGACGCCGTGAAGGTGTCCGGTAGAATGTCATAGAGGGGTTTTCGGGCGTTCTATGATTATTCTTCATCGTATGATCGTTGATTTATTAATTGTATGATGTTAGGGTCGTGTTTCTTGCGAAGAAACCATGTGGAACCCTTCCGTTCATCGTCTTCTTCAAGCTTTCCGATCATGGGTATATTCATTGTCTTCGCTGGAGAATTGTAGGTGTTCGAGGTTTCCGGTTGAGCCGTGTTCTTCGGAGTGTCCAATATCAATTGTCGTGGCAAGTATCTTGCCCATACATTACGTGTTTTGTGGATATATTAGTTGGTAATTTACGATACGTGATTTATGAATGTCTATAATTAACTTTCAAAGGAATCGATATGCTTTTCAATACTTCCTTAAAAGATGACTCGTATGATTTCGTTGTTAAATGTGCTTGTCTAAATATGTGTAGGGTATCGTTTTGTGTGATTATGACGTTGTAGATTTATAGTTTAACCTTTCCTTGAGGTATGTGTGGAACATATGCCTATTAATGATCCTGTGACATTGTGTCGTTCGGCGTGGTTGGAAAGGTATTTTCCCTCGTTGCTGTGTTATTGGTACTAGCTGCATCGTTGAAATTCTAGCATGAATCGTATCATTACTTGGTCGTGAGTATATGTTGGATGAACTGGCCATTCTAGTAAGGTACCTCGACTATGTATACTGTGATTGACCTTCGAAGCTTGTGGTTTGCAACTTTGAACTGTGATCTTTGGGTGTGTGAGTTGTTGTTCCTTCCACCCGGAGCGTTCGACGGGATGTCTGGGGGTCGATACTAAGGGGTACGGCCATGGAAGTGGACTTGGGTGCGTGTGTGGTTGATCTTCCACCCGGAGCGTTCGATGGGGCGTCTGGGGGCCGATACTAAGGGGTACGGCCGCGGAAGTGGTTTCCCACGCGGAGCGTTCGATGGGGTGTCTGGGGGCCGATACTAAGGGGTACGGTCGCGGGTTACCAGGTGTAGTTTTCATCTTGAGGATGATATTGATGTTTTCGTTAATTGTGATATTGTCCGGAGTATCACAAAGTTTTGTGCTCGGGGTCGAGAGACATTATATATCGAGTCTTGGTGCTTGGCTAGAATGGCATAAGATTAATGTGTTATGTGTAATGTGTCCTTGTAAGTGATTTGCAGTGGATGATCGGGTCGTAGGCCCCGTGTTTTGTGATCGAAATGGTCGGGCCGTGGACCCCGTGTTTTGTTAACGGATTTGTATTTTGGAAAATGAACCTTAGGGCTGTGACCCTTAATGGCTTTCGAGGAATTAAGAACTTTTCAACTTCTAATGTTTTCAAAACTCCCGAGATTTGGAAATATTTTCAAAGTGCTTACTTGCTTCGTTTCTACTTTCAAGACTTGAACTATTTTTAACTAAATATATCTCTGGAAGTCTTTCGTTGTATTCTCGGAATGTGTTGTGTATGGCTTGTTTTTGCACTTTATACTTGCACTAGAGAAACAGTGGAGTTTTGCTAACCCCCGAGTAATCGGGGGGTGGATATCTATATTGTGTCCAGGTTCATGCAGGTTTTCGGGAGCAAGACACAGGATTGGTACAAGGGATGATGAAAGACGAATGATACTAATCACACGAAGGCCAGTTTTGGGTTAAGTTAGTCGAAGTCCATTGTATTGTCTTTTCCGTTGTCTTATTGTTCGTTGTTGCAAGTATTTTACCCATGCATGGGTACGAGTCTGGATGAGTCTATGTATTTTGATTTGTAAGTCAGTGACGAAAGACCAAATCGGTCTATTGGGTCGTTATTTTGATTCGTCGGTATGTAATGTAATGTGTTGTTTTGATGTCTAGCCTGGTGGATCCTCACGGAGAGGGTCTGCGACGTGTAATATTCCCGGTTTGATCTGGGGGTGTTACACCAGATGTGCGAACCAATGTGAAGCCAACACGTGCCTCATGTCGCAGTCTTGGGAGATCCCACCTAGGACCTTTCGGCGGGTCTGTCGATAGGTGAGAGGTTGTCCATGTCACCCACAGCTGTAGGTCACAAATCGTCCAGGAATAAGTCTAGAGGGGGGTGAATAGACTTATTGAGACTCTTAAACTCTTTTTTTCGAAAAGTGAGTTTCTCAGCTGATAAATATGCGGAAATCAGCTGATGACGAAAACAAAACTAATCAATGGAACAGTAAAGTATGAATGCAACAGTTAAGTATGAAGCTGAAAACAGTAAAATACGCAGGCAGTTATAGTGGTCTCAGAGGTGGAGTAATCCTCTACTAATCCACTTTTCCAAACCAGTTGGAGATGAATCCACTATAATTCTCAACCAGTGATAAATATTACAGTGATTCTTTTACTTAGCTACAACAACTTCCAACCAGTGGAAATCCCGTCGTTGCAACTCCTCTTTGACTGCCTAGCACCACTTGATTCTTCAAATAATCGGATGCCTATCAGTCTCGCAACTTCAACCAGTGAAGTACCCCGAACTCAGGTTTTAAGACAAGAGTGTTTGTCTTCTCCAACTAAGAGCTTTCTTCAAATAAGAACGCGAGTACTGCTCTTATCACAATGCTATATGATTGCTTTGATTGCTTTGATAACTTTGATCGCTTGAGAGTTTTGTTCGCATCGTGCTGCTCAACTTCAAATCTTCAGATATATATAAGTGTCGATCCTTGAGCATACTTCATAGCCGTTGCAAATCTTGTAACAAATCCGTCCGTTGGAGAAATACACTTCTTTGTTTATTTTTCTGAACGTTGCAAGGCTGGATTCCCATATTTTAATCCATCTTTCGACCGTTGTGAAGACTTTGCATGTGAGGCGCCGAATCTTTTAAATATAATAAAATTAAAGTCTTCAGTGGTATGTCTGGATGAATTATTTAATTCATATCTTTTGCGGGAATCTCTCCAATTTATCCCTTCACGCTTGCATGTGACTTTCCGTAAGTATTGACTATTCAACGCATGCTGACGTGGACTTGGAGTACTTGGCTGATCTCTTATAAGTCAAGCTGTCTGATGTCCAGTCAACTTCTCTGCAGTTTGGACTTCTCTGCTGATGACTTCTCTGATGTCCTGTTAAGACCTGCCTGATCAGATAACTTGTCTGAAGTCTTCTTTCTTTGATGAATTTTGACTTATCTGTTGGTCAGACTTCAGATGTCTTGGTCTGCTAATCACTCATTGCGATCTGTCAACCATCAGCGATGAACTTTTGTTTCTACGATTTAGGTATTGTGACTTGGCTTTACTGAGTTTTGGTTTACACTTATCTGAAGTACCTATCTGTACTTTTGTACTTAGCCGATTTTGAGCATAACTTAAATGGCCTATAGAAGATACTCATTTGGTTCTTCTTTACATTTTGCCAAGTATTTAACTTAACATAATGTGGCCTATGGAAGATACTCAACTGGTTCTTCCTTACATTTTTTGCCAAGTAATAAACATTTGTATTACAATAATGACATCATCAAAATCTAACACGTATTCCTAACAAATTACCCCTATTTTGATGATGGCAAAACTTAAGCAAATTATTCAAATGAACAGGTCTGCACTTGAGTGCTAGACACAAACTAAAATCAGTCTAGTTTTGAGACAACTGGGGATTGTCGTTCAAAAGATTGCTATATTAATTTTTCTGTATTGTTTTACAAGTACATGGCTTTCAATGATCAACACAAAAATAGGAAAATTACAAGTACAAAATTTACATCAAAAATATGAGTACAAACAAATCATCTGCCTCTGCCTCTGCGGATAGGCTGCTTGGCAGGTCTGAGAGGCTTAGCTCCAATTGGCCTTCTCTTGATGGGGGCTAGGCCTTATTTTCTCCTGACAACGAGGGCAGCAAAGTCTTGTTCTTCTTGTGAAAAGAACTTATGCTCATCGCACAGCTTCTTTATCTTCCTCTGCAATGCTAACTCATCCAATTCATTATTTGCTAAGGTGGGAGGATATTTAGGCCTGAAGGGAGGAATCATGGGGTATGCGTTATATCCCTTTGCATGTTTTAGTAGGACGGCCCAGAAATTTCAATGTGCTGTTTCCATGAAGTTAATAAAAGTATGTTGTGGGGAGCAATTTTTATCTTGGAGTAACTCCTAGATATAAAAATATCTGATGAACTTTTTCTTTGCATATCCCCACATAGGTGCAGCTTCGACAGGAAGGAAATCTTAAACATACCACAACTCTTTTCCTTCCCATTCTAGTGTTGGATCGTCCCCAATTCTGGTCCTCCTTCTTTTGGCTGCAGGCTGATCATCAGTCTGCTCTTAGTCAGCTTCTTCCTTCCTCTTTGCAGATGATGTCCCAGCTGTAATTAATTGGACATCTTGCTTCCTCTTCGTCCTCAGCTCCTGAACTCCTCTTACTTCCCCCTGCCTGCTTCCTTACCCCTGTAACCTCTCTTCCCCCTTTT
Source organism: Orobanche coerulescens (assembly GCA_033398695.1). Taxonomy (NCBI): domain Eukaryota; kingdom Viridiplantae; phylum Streptophyta; class Magnoliopsida; order Lamiales; family Orobanchaceae; genus Orobanche; species Orobanche coerulescens. The sequence goes on along the minus strand of CM065805.1, from coordinate 166,821,307 downwards.
TGCCAGCATCAACTAATAAAGTTAACTGCTGCTCCATTCTGTGCATCCAGTCAGACATGCCAAGGGGCATTCTGTTGTTTGTAGGAGGAGGTAGTTGAGGGATATTCCGCTGTAGCAAGGTATCTATCTTGGCATTAATGGACTGCAGGTCACGAGTGATTTGTGTGGCAAGTAGCTCTCCAACAGTGTCTTTCACAATTTGTCGTATCAGCTCAGTCATCACAGGTGAAATGTGTGATGTCTGCGGAGAATGTTCACCTGAGCCTTCGACGCCTGCAGGTAGGTGTGCGGATGACCCACCTGTCTGCAGACTCCTGTCTGCAGGTGGCTTACCAGATGGGGTCTGCTCTGGGGTCCCCGATCTGTCATCCTCAGCTAGGTCTGCGTCTAGGCTGGTATAGCGGGCAGGTGCCCCAGCCTTGCCTGATTCAGCTGTAACTTCTTTTTCTGCCTCTGCTTCTTTTTCCTTCTCTCCTTCTGCCTCTTTCTCTTTGTCCTCCTCTTTTTCTCCTTCCTCCTTTTCTTCTTCCTTTTCTTCCTCTTCATCATTCTCCTTTTCTTTCTCAGCCTCCTTATCTCCACCGTCATCCTTACCATCATCATCATCATCATCATCATCATCATTTTTGTCTTCATCATCATCATCCTTTTTATCATTGTTTTTATCATCATCTTCCTTTTCAACTTCTTCATCCTCCTGATCAACTTCTTCTCCTTCTTATTCTTCTTCATCCACCAACTCCACAGTTTTTTCGACTCCTTCTTCTCCTGATTGTTTTCAACTAAGATATTTTCTTCTTCTCTTTCTCCCTGTCTGTCCTCTTCATCCTCAACAATAATAAATTCTTTTTCAACTTCTTCCTCCACTAACTCTTCTATCCTTATCTCTTTCTCTTCAACTTCTCCTTCTTCATCAACAGATCCATCAAAAATATTGTACATAATAGTATGGATAAATTGGTCCATGTTGGTTTTAAAATTGGACATGAACCAATTTTCCTGAAGTAACAAAATCGCGTCTGACTCGTTGCAAAAGTGCGTCAGCGCTTCTTCAGTAGCCTGGGGATAATCCCACCTACTCACCTCAACGTAGGATTGCAGTTGAGTGAAAGAAAATGATTTTAAAATTTTCCATTCCTCATAAATATGTACAAAGGAATGTTTTAGAGCAAGGGGTTTTACCAATTTGAGCTGCTCTATGGACAGGTTGAAAGTATTGTTGTCAAGCAGGTTGAAGGTGTAGTTTTCTTCAGGCATGTGAATTATCAACCCTGCTTCTTCTTCTTCTGACATGTACTGGGGAGTGAGAAGAGGGACAATCTGGGTCTCCAGGCTGGCAGGAGAAGGCTGGTCTTCCATATGAATAGGTGACCTAGCTGCAGGGCTGAAATATTGCTCTGGCTGCTCCTCTCCGCTAAACTGCAAACGCATGGGCCTCTTCGGAGATGGTTCTGGGGAGGAGTGAATGACTGATGGTTCGCCGGGGGCAGGTCCTCTTCTTGTGAAACGGAGGGCTAGAGGGGTATTATCTGATTCCGTCTCGGACTTAACTGCAGGTGAGTCGCGGGCTGCAGTGTGGTCTGACTTGTCTGATATACACGGGTGTCTGTAGGGAGTTCGTCCTACAGGAATGTCCTTCAGCATTTGGGATGCTTTCCATTCTCCACCTAATCTCCTCAGAGTCTCTTGGTCTAAGTGACCAAGTCTTTTGTTGATGTGGAAGGGGTCAACACTCCCCTTTGCCACACCAAGCTTCTCTAGCATCCAACTGAGTTGCGTCCCGTACGCAAGCTTTGACTTGAACCTCTTCTCGTCATCAAGCCATTCGGCCTTGTTGACTTCTCGCACCAACTGTCTGTAGATGTAGTCAGCCCAGTCAATTGGTTCGTCATGAATTAGTGCTCCCAGCACTATGAACTTGGCTGATGACAGTTGGTCGTAGCTTCCTGCCATTCCCATTACTATTTTGTTGGTGATATTCAACGCATAGCGATATTCTTTCTTTAATTCGCTCCTCTTGGCAGTCAGCTTCAATTTAGATGGCTGGTCTTGGGCCTTGATTTTCATCCATGTGTCGGCTGCATTTTGTTTTAGGGCTTCGACCGCCACGCCATGGGACTCCATCCCAAAGGTTCTTCCGACTGATTCACGGGTGATATCCATTTGGACACCACAGATTGAACTCCTTATGCCCGATTCAAGAACTCGAGCCTCTCGATAGAACGTGATGACAGCCTCCTTGTAGAGATGTTGGGGGCTGATATCCAGGAATGGGTAGATCCCATTCGTCTTCATCGCTTGGATGAGGTAGCGCACGTCGTTCTCCAGATTGGATTCCAGCAATCCTTCAAAGTCGACGACCAGAGAGAAAATGATCTAGTCTTTCACCGCCTTGAGGTTCACTCCGTCAAAGTAAGATTCCATTTCTGCACAGTAAGAGATTTCTGAGTGTATGTAGAGTTCGTACGAATTTCTGCTTTGAAGAATTAGGGTTTTGCGAGATTGAAGAAGGTAAAGTGAAAAGGCTTTTCCCATCTTTAAAAAGAAAATGAAACCATGTTTGCAATTAAATATTCATTTATTTTAAATGGTGGTCCACCTTTTGAGGCTTTTAAAATTCAAATTTAGTAATCGGTGGTCTAGGTTTTGAGAATTTGAAAATGGACGGTTGGATTTTAATTGGTCACAGTGGAGGTTGATTGAACTCGTAGTTGCCACGTGTATTTTAAACATATAGTATTATGCCACTTGTGATCCAAATAGTAATATGATATTATACAAATTGCAGATAATAATATAATATTCAGAAGTCGGTCAGGTATAGAAAACTTAGTTGGTTGACTGTTTGACTCTTGACTGCTCTGCATCAGGTGAGTTGACTCATTTGACTTCTCGCCTGTGGTTTGATCAGCTAAGTTCCTTCGTCTGTCCTTCGTCTTCTTGTCTGCATCAGGTAGGGTCTGATTCCTGTGATCAGCTTAGTCCGTCCGTCGTCTGATCTGCTTCATCTAGCTTTTCCATCTGTACTAGATTCCCAATCTAGTAATCCAAGTTCCCTGCTTAGCTCCGAAAACCTTTCTTCTGGCAAAGGTTTGGTGAAAATGTCAGCAATTTGGTAGTCTGTGCTGACTCTTTCAACTCTGATTCTCTTGTTAAGCACGTGATCTCTTATGAAGTGATGCTTAACATCAATGTGCTTTGTCCTTGAATGCAATACCGGGTTGTTGGTTATTGCAATAGCACTATTGTTGTCACACCAAATTGGAACTTCATTGGCAATAATGTTGTAGTCTCTTAGCTGTTATCTGATCCATAAGATCTGGGCGCAACAACTACCTGCAGCTAGGTATTATGACTCTTTTGTGGAGATAGAGTTAGAAACCTGCTTCTTGCTAAACCATGATATCAGTTTTGTTCCTAGAAATTGGCACGTTCCACTAGTGCTTTTCCTATTTATTTTGCATCCTGCGAAATCTGCATCTGAGTATCCTGATAGCTCGAAGTTATCATCCTTAGGATACCATAGTCCAACATTGACTGTAGACTTAAGGTATTTGATTATTCTCTTGGCTGCATCTTGGTGAGACTGCTTTGGCTTGGATTGAAATCGTGCGCATACTCCTACGGCATAAGATATATCTGGTCTGCTTGCAGTGAGGTATAACAATGATCCAATGAGTCCTCTGTAGTGGGTTGAGTCCACTGATATGCCTCTCTCATCTGCATCTAGATGAGTGCTTGTGCTCATTGGAATTCTTGCTGGTTTGGTTGATTCCATTCCAAATCTCTTGATTAGATCTCGGGTATATTTGGCTTGATTGATGAAAATTCCATTTTCCATCTGCTTGACTTGTAATCCAAGAAAGAAGTTAATATTTCCCATCATACTCATCTCAAATTCTCCTTGCATGAGATTTGAGAATTTCTCACACAGCTCTGGGTTGGTTGAGCCAAATATGATGTCATCCACATATATCTGAACTAGTAATATGTGGCCTTCGTGCTCTACTTTGAATAGGGTCTTGTCCACTTTCCCTTTGCAGAAACCGTTCTTCTCAAGAAATACAGATAAGGTTTCATATCAAGCTCTTGGTGCCTGCTTGAGTCCATATAGAGCTTTCAATAGCTTGTAGACTTTGTCTCCTTTGACAAATCCTAGGGGTTGCTCTACATAGACTTCTTCTTCTAGGATTCCATTAAGAAAAGCACTCTTTACATCCATCTGATAGACTTCAAAATCCTTGAATGCAGCATATGCGAGGAATAGTCTGATGGCTTCTAATCTTGCAACAGGTGTATAGGTTTCATCAAAATCTATTCCTTCACACTGTGCATATCCTTTAGCAACAAGTCTGGATTTATTCCTAACAACAGCTCCATCTTCGTTGCATTTATTTTTGTACACCCATTTGGTGCCAATAACCTTCTTATGATGCAGTGCATGCATTAGTTCCCAAACATTGTTCCTTTCCATCTGATTGAGCTCTTCTTGCATTGCATTGATCCAAGAGTAATCTTCCAGAGCTTGATCTGTTGTCTTGGGTTCTATTTGAGACATAAAGCATGAAAACATTGCCATTCCTACGGGTAGAGTAGACTGTCTTGTCTTGAATCCATCAATCAGCTTCCCAATGATCTGTTGGATAGGGTGATCTTTGAGCCACTTAGGAATGTATTCTTCTTCAGGGTCTGTTCCCCCTGTAGATTTGTTTTGGTGGATTTCCTATCATGCGCATCGACTTGGTTACGATCTCCTTGATGCAATTGGATCGGCTACCGTCTTGTCATCTGCGAGGTTGGGATGCAGTGCAGTGCAGATGAGTCTTTATCGGCTCTGATTTGGTCTTTATCGGCAAGCTGGATCGGGTAGGTTTGGTGGTCTGTCGATCTGCGGTTGGGTCTTCATCGGCTACGAGATGGGTCTTGGTGAGTGCCAGTGAGTCCACCATTCCTGTGTCATGAACAATGACTTCTTCTAGTGTTGCGGATTTGAGCTTATCCCCAATTAGTTCCACTTGTTTCCTGTACTCAACGGTAGATTCATCAAATACAACATGAGGTGTTTCCTCCACAACTAAGGTTCTTTTGTGAAAAACTCTATATGCCTTGCTTCTTTGTGAATATCCCATAAAAAGACCGTCATCAGTTTTAGCATAAAAGGCATTTACTTGGGTTTTACCATTGTTGTGGATGAAACCCTTACAACCAAAAATGTGAAAATAAGCAAATGTAGGTGTTCTGCCATTCCAAACCTCATAGGGAGTTTTGCCATGTCTCCCTACTATCATACTCTGATACGAGTGTTGCATCTTGTGTTGTGACTTGACTAGAACCTCTTGGCGAATCTTACGCAATCATGGACCTGGCTGCTTCCTTTAAGGTTCTGTTTCTTCTTTCGGCAACACCATTCTTCTGGGGGGTCCTGGCTGCAGAGAGCTCATGCTGGATTCCATTCTGATCGCTGTAATCAGTGATCGCCTTGTTTAGAAATTCACATCCTCTATCTGATCTGATCTTGATGATTGAGAGGGATTTCTCATTTTGGATCCTTCTCAGCAGCTCAGGTAACTTGGTCAAGGTTTCACTCTTCTTATACAAAAAGATAATTCATGTGTACCTTGAGTAGTCATCTACTACTACTAGAGCATGCTTTCTGCCACTTAGAGTCCTTGGCTTGATAGGGCCAAATACATCCATATAAAGTAGATCTAAGATCCTTGATGTGAGAGTTGTAGGTTGGACTGGCTTGAATGATGCTGAGTGCCTTTCCTTTCGACATGCATCACGAGAGCTTCCTTCTTGAATGCTTCTTACGGAAGTCATTGACGACTTCCGAGAACTAATCTTGTTGATGGCTTTGAAATTTAGATGACATAATCTTTTGTGCCACAACCATCCATTCTCAGCTATTGTCTTAGATAGAAAACAGGTATTAGGGGTTCCTGTGTTCCAATCTATCATGTAGACGTCTCTCCTTCTGAATCCTTGTAGCTTCACCTCTCTAGATAGGACATCTATCACCATACATTTCTAAATGGTGAAGACTACTAGATTCTTTTCATCACAAAACTGGCTTATACTCAGGAGATTATACTTGAGCCCTTTGACATAATGAACTTTGGATATAGTGATATTTCCTCGGTGCAGTTCTCCAAAGCCTTTTGTTTGTCCTCTAGAGCTATCTCCAAAGGTTACGTCTGGACCTCTTTCTTTGGTATATTTTGTCAGCACCTTCTTGTTCCCGGTCATGTGCCTTGAGCATCCGGAATCTACAAACCATTCTTCACCTCCAATATTTGAATTCGTGGAGATGTGGTAGTAGTCCTTCCACCTTTTCCGCAATCATACAAGCAGAGATTTAGGTACCCAAATCTGTGTGGGTCCTCTGGGGTTAGATGGTTTCCTGGAGAATTGATTTCTCATTGGATTGTAAAAACTAGATTGATTGCCCCTATAAGGTGTGTAAGGTCTGGGCCTATATCCTCTGTTAGGATTGTGTACCGGATATGCCTCATAAAATTGGTGGTGTGGGCTATGCCTAAATCTTGGCTGAGACCATTTGTTAAATCTTTGAGGTCTCCACACTTGTTTATTTTGAAAATTAGGATAACCTTGAGGTTTCCATTTGCCCCTCCCATTTTGAAATATGTTTTTGGGGAGTTTTTGATAATAGTGGGCATGTTGTCTGGGATGCTGCTTCTGCCTTGGCCATTGCCTAGTCTCATGTCTAGGTGGCTGCCTTGTATACCTTGGCTGCAGCCTAGACCTGTGACTTGGCTGTTGCCTATTTTGAAATACAGGTTTGTATATTGGCTCAGCAATTGAGACAACTGTTTCTCCCTTGATGAAAGTGGTTTTAGAACTAGAGGGAGTGTGTGGGTCATATCCAAGGCCTGATCTGGAATACAATGGCCTTTTATTTGTACACAATACGTCCAGGGTTAGAGATGCCTTCAGGGAGGTTATTTCCTTCGCCTGATTTTTACTTAGTGATCGGTTTGCAAACTCAGCTTTTACATGAGCAAGTGCAGCTGATTTTTCACTATTTAAAATAGTTAATCGTTTTATCTCAGCTGTGGTATTATCAGCCTGGTTTGTGGAGTTATCTGCAGCCTGTTTTTCAAGATCAGCTTGGGTTTTATTAAATTATAGGCTGAGTTTTTCAAAGTCATTTTTCATTTGCCCATTCTCATCTTGTATTTGGGTCCTCTCAGTGATCTGATTTGGTGTGCGATTTTAATCTCTCAAAATCTTTGAGAAGGTGATTCTGAGACTCGTGTAAGTCCATGTCTTGTGACATGTCTGAGCTGTTATTATTTGAAACTGAGGGTTTAGATGTTACCTCTTCATCAGCTAGGTTGGCCATCAGACAATCATATTCTTCATCATCATCAGAGAAGAATCCACTGCTTGATTCTATTCGCTCTTGATCTTCTCCGATGAGAGCCTTCCTTCGGTCTTCTTTTCTGCTCACCTCCTTCTTGAGATCAGGACAGTCAATTTGAATGTGTCCTGTCTTGTGGCAATTATAACATTCCACCTTCCAGCTTCCAGTTTTTTGATTTCTCCTGGGGTTCTCCTTATAATTCTTTTTGTATTTGGAGTAATTCTTTCTAAAGTTGCTGAACCTTTGCATTATGAACACCATTTCTTCCTCAAAATCAAGTGGATTTGGAGGTTTTACATCAGATAGGCTCTTGGCGGGGGACTCGGCTGCAAAGGCTATTCCCTTCTCTGCAGGCTCGGTTGATGATGAACTTGGAAGCTCAAACTCATAAGCCTTCAGATCAGAGAACAGCTCTTGGATCTTTATTTTGTTAAGATCCTTGGATTCTCTCATGGCCACTGCCTTCATACTCCATTCAAGATTGAGAGATCTTAAGACCTTCAGCGCCATTTCCCTGTTCCCATATGATTTTCCCAGGGAGTTAATTTCATTGATGATTTCAGTGAACCTTGTGTCCACTTGGTCTATGGATTCGCCATTCTTCATTTTGAAGTTGTCAAATTTTTGGGTAGCAATTGACAACTTGTTTTCTTTTATCAGCTCCGTTCCTTCACACATTAAGGCTAATGTGTCCCATATTTCTTTGGCGTTTTTGCAGTTCTTGATCTTGACCATTGTTGATTTGTCAAGAGTTTGGTATAGCACGTCTCTGGCCCGGTTGTCAAGGTTGGTCAGCTTTCTTTCTTCAATGGTCATCTCTGTCCTCTTCTTTGGGATCTTCTCTGGCTTTCCGGCTGCAATCTCCTCAGGAGTGTTGTCCTTCTCGAAGATGAAGGGACCGTCTTCTATGATGCACCACATGTCGTCATGGATTGAAGATAAGTGTGCCTGCATCCTTATCTTCCAAAGATCATACTCGTCAACTGAAAAAATAGGTAATATAGAATGCATGTGTTCCATTTCTAAAATGAGCTTAAAATATATCCTCGATATATGGATCTGGTTCTTGAAATATTGAACCAACCTCTCTGATACCACTTGTAGGTCACAAGTCGTCCAGGAATAAGTCTAGAGAGGGGGTGAATAGACTTAATGAAACTCTTAAACTCTTTTCTTCGAAGAGTGAGTTTCTCAGCTCATAGATATGCGGAAATCAGCTGATGACGAAAACAAAACTAATCAATGGAACAGTAAAGTATGAATGCAACAGTTAAGTATGAAGCTGAAAACAGTAAAATTCGCAGGCAGTTATAGTGGTCTCAGACGTGGGGTAATCCTCTACTAATCCACTTTCTCCAAACCAGTTGGAGATGAATCCATTATAATTCTCAACCAGTGATAAATATTACAGTGATTCTTTTACTTAGCTACAACAACTTCCAACCAGTGGAAATCCCGTCATTGCAACTCCTCTTTGACTGCCTAGCAACACTTGATTCTTCAAATACTCGGATGCCTATCAGTCTCGCAACTTCAACTAGTGAAGTATCCCGAACTCAGGTTTTAAGACAAGAGTGTTTGTCTTCTACAACTAAGATCTTTCTTCAAATGAGAACGTCGAGTACTGCTCTTATCACGATGCTATATGATTGCTTTGATTGCTTTGATAACTTTGATCGCTTGAGAGTTTTGTTCGCATCGTGCTGCTCAACTTCAAATTTTCGGATATATATAAGTGTCGATCCTTGAGCATACTTCATAGCCGTTGCAAATCTTGTAACAAATCCGTCCGTTGGAGAAATAGACTTCTTTGTTTATTTTTCTGAACGTTGCAAGGTTGGATTCCCATATTTTAATCCATCTTTCGACTGTTGTGAAGACTTTGCATGTGAGGCGCCGAATCTTTTGAATGTAATAAGATTAAAGTCTTCAGTGGTAGGTCTGGATGAATTATTTAATCATATCCTTTGCGGGAATCTCTCCAGTTTGTCCCTTCACGCTTGCATGTGACTTTCCGTAAGTATTGACTATTCAACGCATGCTGACGTGGACTTGGAGTACTTGGCTGATCTCTTATAAGTCAAGCTGTCTGATGTCCAGTCAACTTCTCTGCAGTTTGAACTTCTCTGCTGATGACTTCTCTGATGTCCTGTTGGGACTTGCCTGATCAGATGACTTGTCTGAAGTCTTCTTTCTTTGATGAATTTTCATTTATCTGTTGGTCAGACTTCAGATGTCTTGGTCTGCTGATCACTCGACTGCAGTCTGGTCAACCATCACTGATGAACTTTTTGTTTCTCTGATTTAGACTGACTATGATTTTGGCTTTACTGCAGTGTTTGGTTTACACTTCTCTGAAGTACTTATCTGTACTTTTGTACTTAGCCGATTTTGAGCCTAACTTAAATGGCCTATAGAAGATACTCATTTGGTTCTTCTTTACATTTTGCCAAGTATTTAACTTAACATAATTTAGCCTATGGAAGATACTCATCTGGTTCTTCCTTACATTTTTGCCAAGTAATAAACATTTGTATTACAATAATGACATCATCAAAATCTAACACGTATTCCTAACAACAGCTTGGTGAAAGGCTGGAGTCAAAAAAGCCTTTTCCTGCGGCGCCATTTGCGGATCTGCACGTGGGTCTTCATCCCGAGATTCGGTCTTCGTAGATTTGACGGATGTTTGGCTTTACACGTGGCATAAGGCGGTCGTCCTTGATCGGGCACTAGGGTCGATCGCTAGGTGCCAACAGACGATCGCACTGGACGTCGATCGCTCGGTACTTGATCTCGCTCTGGAACCTTCATTTGGTAAGTCTACCTTGATTTATTTGATGGTGACTTTGGTCGCTCGGCCCTTGTGCCGATCGCCGCTGAGGCGTATTAATCGCCGCACAACAATTGCCCCCCAGCTTGCTCCGATGTTAAAGACGTGGGGTGAGGAGGTTCTACTGGAGATCGCTTGAATTAGACGAGCGACTTATCATTTTATAGAATATACGATCGTCTCTCGAGCGGACTGATTCTGAATTTGGACGACCTACGTGGTCGCTGAAAAGAGCCAAAGTGAAAGCGGACTTGAAACGTCACTGGGGCACGTGTCGCATTCCTGATGGGGGAGTCCGACGGTTTGTCAGGCTTTGTCGTTTGGCGTGCCCTCGAAACGACGTGCACGCGGGATTCGATGGCGGCATTAAATGCGGACTTTCCGACCTTTGCGCTTCGGCCCTCGAAACTTTGTTTATTTGCCCAGAAGACCCTGCTCTCGCCTATAAAAGGGGTTAGGGTTTCTGGTTTATAACCCATTTGCACTTTGCGTGAGAAGAAAACAACACCGGATTCCTCTCAAGATTTGAGTTGCCGAGCGTCGTTCGACTAGACTTTTTAGGTAAGAAAAAAACTTTTTCTCTTCTTCCTTTCTTTTTCTGAAGATGTCTGGAGGACAACCATCGGCGTACGAGACGGGTAGCACCTCCACTGCCGGGACTTCGACCGCCCGGTATGAAATCCCCGCGGAGTTCCATATGGAGACGGCCGTCGAGGCTATTCGCGCCGGGATTGAACCCGCGGAAGTTGAAGAACTTTTTAATGAGGCTGATGTGGCCAGGTTGGTGGAGGCAGAGCGAAAGCGCTTGCTGGCCGAAGAGGAGGCGGCAGTGAAGGCGTACTGGGAGCAAAACAGTGCGTTCGGCAAAGCCTTTTCAGACTTTGCCGAACTTATGGAGAAACTAGCCGCACCGAAACCCAAGTTTAACTTCCGCGAGTACTCGGTCGCCCATCCCCATGAACCCGAAAGACGGACGCTGTTCCGGGCCACGTGCCGCTCCCCGTGGTCTCTTGGCCAAATTAAAAGCTCGGCGACCAGGAAGGATTTGGTTCGTTGGAGGGCGACGTTCCATGTCCCCTCTGACGTTTCCCTCTATGTGCCCGCCGAGAATGAACGTGCCGACCAACCTCCTGAGGGCATGGTCGCCGTTAATGAGGCGATTATGGAGGCCGGACTTCGATTCCCACTGCCGTTCGCCATGTCATATTTGATGACTGCCTGGAATGTGGCGCCGCTTCAACTGACGCCGAACGCCTGGTTGCAGATCGTCTACACCTTTACCCTGTTCGGCGGTCGCCGGCTGTTTCGTCTTCCTTCGGCGCTAGAGATGAACTATCTCTTCAAGATGACGGCTCAGAAGGGTTCAGTTGGCGGCTACCACATTCAAGGTCGCTCGGGCCGGGTGATTCTTGGGGTGCCGAACAAGGTCCGGGGCGATCTGACGAAGTGGTTTTGGGTCGGAGGTGCGTGGAAATCAGCCGTGAGCGACAATCCCACAGACGAGTTGGATATCCCCACCGACTTCCGGGAGAGGAATCCGAGTAAGGGTTTTGACTCTCCCTTTGTTCGGATATATTCTGAACTGATCTAATTTGGCTTCCTTTTTGCAGGTGTCCTTGTTCCGGCGGCAGGCGAGCTAGCCTTTGATTTTACGATCGTTTGGGAGCGGATACGCAGTCTTCCGGATTCTCATATCAACGCTCGCCGGATCAACAACGAAACCTGCTAGTTGGACGCTCGGCTCTTTCGTCTTCCTCACCACTTAAGAGTTCCAGGTACAAATTTTCACGATCTTCCTTTGCTTGACGATCGTCTTGATTTTAGGAAGGTGACTAACTTTTGTCGATCGCTTTCTTTGCAGAAATCCACTTCCCTCGCTTCCTAGAGCCCCCGGTAGAGGCTGCTATGTCGAACCCCGGGATCATGAGTCGTCTGCGCAAGGGAAGAAGACGAGCCGAGCTCCCCCTGCGATGCTCCGAACTGTCCCGGAGGCGAGGCCTCACCTAGAGCCGGTCGCAGAGGAACAAGAAACTCGGGAGGAGGGACTTCGGCTGAACCACAAGAGACAGAGGGTGGAGGATCCCTCGGCCTCTGCTACTGCTGATGCGCCTACCGTGGCGCCGCGGATCGTCGCGTCTCCACTTTCTGCGATTCCCCTGGAGGAGGGGTCCACGCCCTCGTCGGCTTTCCTGCATGCCATGGCGACCGTCGATGCCGAGACCCCGCGCGGGAGGCCGTTCTTCGGCCGCGACCCAGAGAAGGTTGAAAGGTATGCTTGGTCGCTCTGCCGAGTTATGTCACTTGTGTAGGAACATACTAACTCTTTGTTCTTGGCACAGGCTCCGTCGCAACGACCCGAACTGCTCGCCGCTGGTGTTGGACTTCTTCGCGAGCAGATCTCCTCGCGAGGCTTGCAATGTCCCTCATTACGTTGCTCGGGCTGTCGCCGCCCTGCCGAAGGCCTGGACGACCGACCTGGATGCGATCGCGCGCCGGCGATCCGCTGACGCGATGCAGACGACCCTCACCCTAGCCCTTCAGACTGCGACGATGGTTGCTCAGGACGTGAAGGACTATGAGGGGCGACCCTCCACTGCTCGTCTTCAGGCGGAGCTCGAGGCTGCTCGAAAACAGAACGCCGAGTTTGCCGACAGGCTCGTGGCAATGGAGAAGGATTCCGTGGAGGCAGCCAAAAGGGCGAGCGACGAGCTTGAAAGGGCCAGGGCGGCGACTGACCGGATGCGGGATAAGATGACGTAAGCCCGCAGGTCGCACGCGGCCGCGCAGAAGGAGGCTGCTGAACTGAAGGCAGTTGTCGACGGTTTACCGGCGAGCTGGCGTTGTCGAAGAGAGAGGTGGCTGCCAAGGCTGCCGAGCTCCAGAGCGTGAACCAAATGATCGCGGGGCTGAGGGAGAAGTTGGAGTCGACCGAGGTCGATCCCTATCTCAACGTGGAATACGTCAGCGAATTTGCCTATAACATGGCGTATGCTGACGCAATCCGCGCTATGGGTGAGTAATAAACAAAATGCAAAAGCACGTCCGATGGAATGAAAATAACATAAGATTTGCCGGGGTTGTTAGTCCCGGGCTTGAATGCTCTCGCGAGATATTATTAATAGAAATACTGCTTTGGAGTACAAATATTAATGTTAGAGTACAATTACAATGAATGTAATGACCCTAGTTATCTAGCTCTTGAGTGCTGATGATTGCCGGAAGAACCAGAGTTAATGTTCTGTGAGTTCTTGTTACAAAGATGAAGTGTTCTCTGTATTTTTCACTATGTTAGACCGTGTGCTTTCCAAATGTTGGAGGTCTCCTATTTATAGAAGCAGAGGTTGTTGGGATGTCTTAGTCCCTAATGGGCGATCGCCTATCCTGCATTAAATTAAACGGGCGATCGTCTCAGCACGTGGGCCTGTTTCCTTAAAGTCTGCAGCTACTGCAGGCAGCCAGATGTGCGAACTAATGAGAAGCCAACACGTGCCTCACGTCGCAGTCTTGGGAGGTTCCACCTAGGACCTTTGGGTCTGCCGGTCGGTGAGAGGCTCTCTATGTCACCCACAGCTTGGTGAAGGGCTGGAGTCAAAAAAGCCTTTTCCTGCGGCGCCATTTTCGGATCTGCACGTGGGTCTTCATCCCGAGATTCGGTCTTCGTAGATTTGACGGATGTTTAGCTTTACACGTGGCATAAGGCGGTCGTCCTTGGTCGGGCACTAGGGTCGATCGCTAGGTGCCAAGAGACGATCGCACTGGACGTCGATCGCTCGGTACTTGATCTCGCTCTGGAACCTTCGTTTGGTAAGTCTACCTTGATTTATTTGATGCTTAATTTGGTCGCTTGGCCCTTGTGCCGATCACCGCTGAGGCGAATTAATCGCCGCACAACAATTATGTTTATGTATTATCTTGTAATTTAAAGTATATAATGTGTTTTTGGAACTGAATTATTTGTGAAGTAATCGACCCCCACGATGGCCAATTTACATCCCCCCGGTGCCGTCGGCAAAGGACCGATGAGGTCGATGTCCCATTGGGTGAACGGCCACAGACTATACATAGAGGTGAGCTGGTCGGGGGAGAGCTTGATGTTCGGGCCCATTATTTGACACCTGTGACAAGATCGGGCGTAGGCGATCACGTCCTTTTGCAGGGTAGGCTAGAAAAAGCCTTGCCTGGTCGTCTTGTGGATGAGACCTCGCCCTCCCGCGTGATTTCCGTAGATCCCATCATGGATTTCGGATAAAACAAGTCGGCCTTCCTCCGACGTAATGCACTTGAGGAGAGAAAGGCTGAAAGCTCGCTTGTAAAGACGGCCGTCCAATAGGGTGTTTCTGGTCGCCCAGAGCTGAAGCTGGCGAGCCTTGACCCGATCTGTGGGGACCGTTCCGTCCTTCAAGTATTCAATGAACAGAGTCATCCAGTTCTCTTCGGCGATGGCAACTGTGGCGACCAGTATTTTCTCGGTCGCCGATATCGCCAACTTAGTGATTTGGATGTTATCCGACGATGCGACTTTGGATAGGGCATCGTCCTGGGAGTTGTGCTCTCTCGGGATTTGCTCGATCAGCACTTCTTCAAAATTTGTGCACATTTCGGCGACCAATTCTTGATATTTGACCATCTGTTCGCCGTGCGCCTCATATTCCCCCTTGACTTGGTTCACGACCAAGAGGGAGTCCATGAAGATGTGAAGGCGACGAATGCCCATGGCAAGCGCTAGATCGAGCCCACCTATAAAGGCTTCGTACTCGGCTTCGTTGTTAGTCGCTCGGAAATCAAAACGCACAGCATTTGTAAAACTCTGGCCATCGGGGCTGATGAGGACAATCCCCGCCCCTGCTCGTGAGCTGGTCGACGAGCCATCTACGAACAGTTTCCAGGCGGGACGGCCGACTTGGGTTGGGCTAGGCGGGAAAGTTAATTCCACCATAAAATCCGCCAGAGCTTGGCCTTTGATCGCCGTGCGAGGAGCATACGTGACACCGTATTGGGAGATCTCCAGTGACCACTTGAGGAGTCGCCCATTGGTGTCTGGACGGTGCAGAACTTGCCTTAGAGGGAGAGTCGTTAGAACCTCCACTTGGTGTTCGAAGAAATAGGCTCTCGGCTTGCAAAGACTCATGACAAGTGCGTAGGCGAGCTTCTCTAAAGGCGTGTAACGCGTCTCCGAGTCATGTAGTGCTTGACTAACGAAGTAGATCGGCAAGTGGGTTTGCCCCTCAGCTCGCACTAATACGGCGCTCAACGCGACCTACGAGGCTGCCAGGTAAAGGAACAGCTTCTTGTCGGGGATCGGTTTTGCCAAAATTTGGGGGTTAGAAAGATACTCCTTGATTTTGGCGAACGCCATTTGACTTTCCTTCGTCCATGTAAATATTTTATTCTTTATGGTGGCGAAGAAAGGCTTGCTTTTGTCTCCGAACCGGGAAATGAAATGATTAAGGGCTACCAAACACCCCGTGAGGCGTTGCACTTGCTTGACATTCCGTGGTTCTTGCTTGTCGAGGATCGCCTTGATCTTTGTGGGGTTCGCCTCGATCCCCCTTTGGCTCACGATGTGCCCCAGGAATTTTCCGGAGCTTACTCTGAAGTTGTATTTCTTGGGGTTTAGTTTCATGTTGAACCTCTCGAGGATGGCGAACGTCTCGGCAAGGTCCTTGAGATGATTTTCCTTTTTGAGACTCTTGACCACAATTTCGTCAATGTAAACCTCCATGGTTTTGCCGATTTGATCGGCGAACATCCCGTTGACTAGGCATTGGTAGGTCGCCCCCGCATTATTCAGACCGAACGGCATTCAGACCTAAAAGAACACGTCTTTTTCCGTATGGAATGATGTGTATTTTACGTCTTTCTCCGCCATTGGGATCTGATGGTATCCAGCGAAGGCGTCCATAAACGACATCATTTTGCAACTTGCCATGCTATCGACCAAGTGGTCAATATGAGGCATTGGAAAGTGATCTTTCGGACAAGCCGCGTTGAGGTCGGTGAAATCGATGCGTAACTTCCAGGAGTCGCTCGCCTTTTTGACGAGCACCGCATTGGCCACCCACTGTGGCTCGTCGGTAGCTATCCCGATTAGTTTTTTGTCGAGTAGCTTTTTGACTTCTGTATCTAGCGCAACATATTTCTCTGGACCGAATTTCCTACGTTTCTGGTGAATAGGCTTCCTTGTCGGGTCGATCTTCATATAGTGGCAAGCATGTTCAGGACTGATGCCGACCATATCTTGATGCGACCAGGCAAAGACTCCGATGTTCTTTCATAGTAAACTGATCAGGTCGTCTTTTAACTCGGGATCGACGCTTGAGCCGATCTGCACTTCCCGCTCCGGGTGAGCCGGATCGATTGTTATACTTTCTAACTCTTCGGTGGGGACGGTCGCTTCTCGTTTGAAGCGATCACCGGACTCGATCCTTGGATCAACATCGAGGCTTGGCTCGAAGCCGATCCTCGGTTCGATGTTGTCCGACGATTGATGAGAGATGCCGTCTTCTGAGTCAGGCTAATATGAGGTGCTTGGCTCATCCATCTCCATCGGTTGGTTGTCGATCGTCCCAGTGTTACAAATAGGACAAGAAACGTTTAACGGAAAAGCTACAACACAAGAGTAGTTCAAACATTTCTTCACCATTAGCTGATCTCCTTTTACAGTACCGACTATCCCTTCAGTAGTGGGGAACTTGATACAATAAAATAAAGAGGAGGCGACTGCCTCAAAGGTTTCTAGAAAGGGGCGACCTAGGAACCCATTATAGATGATGGGCATGTCTATGATTACAAAATTGAGGTTCCTAGGCCCTGTTCTTTTGAACTTATTTTGATTTTCGATTCGATTCGATTCGAGTCCATTCGATTGATTCAGTTCTTCTTCTTCTTATTATTATTATTAATCTTAATTATTATTGTTATTATTACTATTATCGTTGTTGTTGTTGATTACTATTATTATTATTTACCATTATTATTATTATTATTATTATTTACCCTTAATATATATTTGATTCGATTCGATTCGATTCTCAGTCCGATTCGATTGATTGATTCGATTCAATTAATTCGATTTAGTTCGATTGATTCATTCAGTCCAAAAGAACAGAGCCCTAGTGATCTTAACCTTAGGATCGTAACAGCAGACTAGCTCGACGGAGAGCTTGATCCTTCCATAGGCTTTGACCGTGTTATTTCCGAACCCTTGAAGCACGGTTTCGAACGGCTTGATGAATTTGGTCAGGTTGCCGAGCTGGTCCAAAGCAGATTTGAATATGATGTTGCAAAACCTCCCATTGTCAACCAGCATGCGGTCGACTGTTTTCCCGAGGATACATGCAGAGATCACCAAGGCATCCTCCTTGGGACACTGCACTCCTTCCCTATCCTTGTTGGAGAAGGAGATGAGTGCCACTTTGGAGATGGTTGGCTCTGGGGGCACCACAACGTGGACTCCGGCGAACGCCCTCAGCTCAGCCTTCCATTTTCTGCTTGACATGGTGGAAATCGGGGGAAGACCTCTGAGATTTCCACCTCCTGATTGGAGCATATTGACCCGGTCTCCGGGGTTGATCGGAGGGATCGACTCATCTAAGTACTCCGGCTCATTTTGCTCGATTCTGGCGACCGGATTGGGAGGTTGACGGTCGGCGTTCTGTCGACGATCGCGACCCCCGGTCCTTTCAGCCCTGGGCTCTGGCTTGGTTACCAAATTGTCCAGCTTGCCTTCCTCGAACAATCTCCAGAGTTGTCTGAGGAGGTCACGGCATTGGCTGGTGTTGTGGCTGGGATTTTTATGGTAGGCACAAAATTTATTGCGGTCCAGATGACCGTTGTCCCTCATCGGCTTTGGCTTGATTAGCCATTCTCGCCCCT
The DNA here is from genome assembly GCA_033398695.1 of Orobanche coerulescens. NCBI lineage: Eukaryota > Viridiplantae > Streptophyta > Magnoliopsida > Lamiales > Orobanchaceae > Orobanche > Orobanche coerulescens. The sequence continues at coordinate 166,803,212 of CM065805.1, read as the reverse complement.
TGATGGCGTTGAAGATATGGGCCGGAGATAGATTGAGGTTGCGGAGGAGGTGGACTTCCACATCCTCGAAGGCCTTGAACTCACCAGGTGGCATTGCGATCGCCCTTCTGGGTTTGGCGATCGCCTTCTTTGGGACGGGAGATGGCGCCTTCCTTTCTCCGGTTGCCCCCTCGCCTAGGCGAAGGGTGAGCAACCTCTGCCTGGCCAGGAAGTCGGCGGCCTTGGCGCGGAAGATCGCGTATGTCGGGGGGATGTCCTTCGTGAGGTGCCTTAACATGGGTGAATGACCATCGAATCCCCCCAGGACCGAGTAGAGGGCGAGCTCGTTGCTTATGGGCTCGCCGGTGAGGACTATTTCATCCACCCGGTCGATGTAATCCTCGTCGAACTCATATTTCCCCTGCCTGATCTTCATCATGCGGTGGGGACCTTCTGGCCGAGCGACCTTGGCGGCGAAGTACGACGTGAAGTCGCTCGCCAGCTTTTCAAAACAGTTAATTGAGCGTGGTGGCAATGAGATGTACCACCTATGGGCAAGATTGTCCAATGTTAATGGGAACATTCGGCATTTTGTCGTGTCTAATGCCCCACATCCGGTCATGTAGATCCGGAACCTTCCTAAATGAGTCTCGGGGACCGATCTCCCCTCATACAAAGGTGTTTGAGGAGGAGCGGTCTTTGGTTGCACGGGGGCAAGCTCGATCTGGACCGCGAGCGGCTCACTTGGTCCGGCGACCTTTCTCTTGGCGCCTGTCCCAGTTTCTAGGAGCGCTTTCATATCGTCGAGCTAGCGCTGCATTGCGGCCATCGCCATAGCCTGGATGCTCGCGGTCTGGATCTCGGAGCGGGAGCCGAGGTGATCATGTACTAATCTACTGGCTCCATTGTAGGTGATGAGGTCTTTGCTGCCGAGCTCGATTTTTCGATGAGTGGGAGCCAGATGGCTGGCCTACTTGCTGGGATCTAGGTATGCCGAACTCCTTGTGACGGATTCGGACTCCGACGTCTCATGGCTGGGGCCAGAATGCCCAGGTTGCCATGAAGGATCACTTCCTAGGCGGCTGAAGACGGAACTGTCCCGCCTTGCGAGCGCCTTTTCTTGCGACTCGGGGCTTTCTGACGATTTCTCGACATATAACCCCTTGAGCTTTTGTTTGCCCGCACGGCGGATGACTGATGGGGTAATAGTGGGGGCATCGCATGCTCTCCGTCGCTCTCTTAGGATGGCCATGGCCTCCTCGATCTGTTCCGCGGTTTGGAATTGATCGAGTGAGAGGCTTGGGCCGTCCCTCGGGGGAGGGGGTGAGAGTCTGGCGTCGCCGCGGTTGCCTTCCACTGTAGGTTGAGACTCGGTTTGGGCCGAAATAAGACGTCCGGCGGATCGTAAAGTGGCTCTCTTCGAGGTGGTAGCAGACGTCATTATCTCGAGGGTTTTCTTTGAAGAACAGTGAGTGTTTCTTCAAATATATGTTTCGGAGAATAGTGAGTGTTCTTCGAAACGGTCGGAGAGAAAATAAGGGTTAAACCCCCTTCTTCTCGCGCCAATTGTTGTTACCCAAAATATTATTCGTAATGATTTGCTGGATATGGCTACGGGTGAGTAACAAACAAAATGCAAGAGCACGTCCAATGGAATGTAAATAACACAAGATTTGCCGAGGTTGTTAGTACCGGGCTTGAATGCTCTCGCGAGATATTATTAATAGAAATACTGCTTTGGAGTACAAATATTAATGTTAGAGTACAATTACAATGAATGTAATGACCCTAGATATCTAGCTCTTGAGTGTTGATGATTGCCGGAAGAACCAGAGTTAATGCTTTGTGAGTTCTTGTAACAAAGATGAAGTGTTCTCTGTATTTTTCAGTGTGTTAGACCGTGTGCTTTACAAATGTTGGAGGTATCCTATTTATAGAAGCAGAGGTTGTTGGGATGTCTTACTCCCTAATGGGCGATCGCATATCCTGCATTAAATTAAACGGGCAATCGTCTCAGCACGTGGGCCTGTTTCCTTAAAGTCTGCAACTGCTGCTGGCAGTCAGGTATGCATACCAATGAGAACCCAACACGTGCCTCACGCCGCAGTCTTGGGAGGTCCCACCTAGGACCTTTCGGCGGGTCTGTCGGTAGGTGAGAGGCTGTCCATGTCACCCACAACTAGGTGCCAAGAGACGATCGCACTGGATGTCGATCACTCGGTACTTGATCTCGCTCTGGAACCTTCGTTTGGTAAGTCTACCTTGATTTATTTGATGCTGACTTTGGTCGCTCGGCCCTTGTGCCGATCGCCGCTGAGGCGTATTAATCGCCGCACAGCAATTAGGTTTATGTATTATCTTGTAATTTAAAGTATATAATGTGTTTTTGGAACTGGATTATTTGTATTTTGAAATTGACTAATGTTTATTGATGTTTTGAAATATTTTTGGGAATATTTTCCAAACAAATTAATGAGTTCTAAGGTTTGAAAAATAATAATTACAAATGATGTTTAAAAAGGATTTTCAAATATTTTTCGAAAAGAAACTGAAAGTGGTTCTTCAAAAACACCAAGGGATGACCTTCCTAAATCTATATCGAGATGATGTCATTTCATAAATATTTTATTGAAAACTATTTAGAGATATTGCTTTTGATTGTGATTGAAGAGCATAGTTGTAACGTTTGATGATTTAAGACTGCATCGTCAAAGTACGTGGCAACGGATTGTCAAATATGACATGAGATGATATTTTTGAAAAAGCTGCACCAATGTTGATATTCTTGAGACGTTTTAAGACTTGTGGACCGTGTAAAGCCTGGGGATTGCCCTGACAAGGGCTCTGGGGTATATGTTATTGTTCAGGTAGTTCGACCGACTCCTAAGTTGGTATGTACCACACAGAGGGTAATCCAGCCAGGGATGTTCCAACGGGGACTCTAGGGTATATATTATCATCCATAACATGCATTCGGACCTGGTATATACTTGGATGCCCAGTGATTTGATGAGATATGATGTGCATATTATTCCGAAATAATGACGTGGATTTTGCTGCCACTGTCATGATACTGTTGGGACGTTGGTAAATGATGGTTATTCTTTCCTATGGTATTTTTACTGTACTCAGCCCTATATTTATTGCTATTGCACGTTATATATACTCATGTATCAAATACCCGTACCGACTATTTGCTGACACCTTTAAGGGTGAATACCTTTTTGTGTATTCAGGTACAGGACTTCGTGATGACCAAGCGCAGGAAGAGCACGAGAACGATGAACAACAGTGATATTGTCTCGAGTTGCCGCTATGGTTTTTTTTTGTTATTTTGATCCTTAGTTGTTTATGTACTTGTGAGTACTGTTCTTATTGATGTTATGCCCGCTTGTGGGCTTAAGGAATTAATCTTTGAGTTGTTATCTATTTATTGAACAGATTGTATTTGTCGTTATGTTCGACCTTGTCGGTCGTAATTTTGTGAATGTGTTGCATTGTCGACCTTGCCGGTTGACGAGGGTTGTTTTTGTATTAGGTTCGATCGGATTGGTCGTTGTGTGTATGTGTGTCAAACAGGTTTTGCCTTGTGGATTCTCGAAATGTATCCACGGAGTTGTAACAGTTCCGACCCGGGCGGGGTTGTTAAGAAAGTGGTATCGAAAATCTAGGTTTCTGAATACCTAGGTCATCGGTTATTGGGTCTATCTTGTCGTATCGTTGTTTGTCGTATGTGTTGAGTAATATCACTGGCTGCCATCGTCTCGTGCGACCTGCGCCGTAAGTCTCTCTAATCCTTAACTTGTTTTCTGAACCTGTTCGAGTTCTGTTTTGAGATAAAGGGTCCTCTTGTGAACTGTATTTCATCAGAATCATGCCAATTAATTTTATTTTGGTCCGATCTGAGTCCCGCGAGGAAACAAGGCATTCTTTTTGTACTTCGACCTTATTGGACCTATCTTAATTAGTTTCCTTTCTTATAAGTTTGAGAAGTTTGTGCTTATTGGCGTATAGTGACGGTTACCGAGGCCGAAATTCCTTGAAAATGGGAATAAATTGCGTTGATCTTTTGCTTGAATCCAAAACCTACGAGGTGACGCCGGTTGGATTGGAGATATCCGACTGTGATGAGATAAGGCATGGTTATTCGGGATAGTGAATTTACTTTGGAGTTGAAAATAATCTGCGGTACTTAGGCTCATATATTTTATTTGAATGGAGTAATCTATTTTACAAATCATACTATTACTTTTCAAAATGGCAGCTTAAGTGTAATTCGAAGTCTTTTTAGTAAAATCAAGTATGTCATCTTCAAAAATAAATTTAATTTTGCAATTTTGATCCAAATATTCTTATGAAAGTCAGTAAATTTAATTTTGAATTTTAGATTCAGATGCGTAACGTAAAGATTTATCATACAAAATAAACTATTTTGCAACTTGATTTCGAGTAAATGTATAATGTAATTTTTGTTGAGAACAACAGAAACTGGGAAATGGCTCTGTTTTGGGAATAGGTCGGTATTTTTCAATGATGCCCAAAAAGTTTTTGCACTTTTCAAATCTAATATTTTCAGGTTCGAAATGAACGATTGATCTCTTTGCTCGAAACTCCTCGAAGAGAGTATGTATTTGTGGGAGTAATATATGATTATAAAAAAGTTTTTAAAAGACAAATACACGGGCCCATGTACCGTGAGTAAGAGTGCAGCATACCCGCGTTATGAAGTAAGTCATACGAATGGACAAGCACGAATTGTTTACGTGCGACATTGTTGATGCGTGACGTCCAGAAGAATGAGTTCGTAATTAGAATTTTGTGGTTTGACAGTTCCAATTGAGATTCGATATATTGGCATTCCAACCCACTGAGTACGATTTTTTTCATGCTTTAACGTCTTCTGGCAATTTTTCTGCGTGTGTAAAACATTTCTTTCTTTGTACCTGATTGGAATCTTTAAGCCGGGATCAACTTTTATTATCGTACCACTTATTCCTTGGTACAATTGTCTTGTGTGCATCGAGTTGAATATCGCCGGCATATTTTCTAATGAGACCTTTAATATGGGCATGTCAGGGAGAGATCCAATTATTGGGAATCGTGAGATTCGTGATTTTCCTGTACGAATCGGGGACCGAGGTTGGTTTCCAGATTCTATTGTCGTTGATGTGTCTGGCAAGGATTTAATCCATGATGAAGACCAGTTGATTGAAGACTAGTTGAACTGAAGGAAGTCATCATGAATCACTGATAGAAAATCATTTCGAAGATCGTGATAGCGATATCGAACGAATGTTTGAGAAAAGTAGAAACGGAGCATTTTTGGAGGAATGTTACGAGCTATAAAAGTGATGATATTACTGAGACGAAGCTGCGGTGGCTACTGATGCTACATGACGAGGTTCGAGAGTGGCAGAGCTCAGCTATCCTCGATTCCAGTCATGAGCGAGCTCTCAAACGTACTTCATGATGATTCATGAATGCTATCACCAAGTAGGATGTTGAGTTCACTATTGAGTGGAGAACTAATAAGTCGCTAGTGTCGGAAGCACTGTATTATATGGCTTCGCCAGTGATGCTTATGTTGAACAAGCAGTTAGAAGAACTGCTAAAACACGAGGCAGACTCGATTAAGCAGTTTTCCACGAGCGTACCAGTGATGGTAGTCTTAAGCAACGAGGCATCATTGTGGTGTGATGTATCAACTACCATGATGGTCATATAAGGTAGTAGTACGGATATTGCATTGTCGTATAGTGTCGCTCTATAGCGTGAAATCAATGGGTCCCAGACCCAAACGGTTATCGCTTTATAATATAATATATCAGTTTTGCCTAGTATAATTACGATTGTATATACGTAATAATATCATATAATCAATGTTGTTGCCTCTTACGGCTGTAACTATGTAGGTTAATCAAACTTTCTGGAGACAAGTAAGTCGGCTGTCAGAATAATCCCAAAGCCATGTTACAGTCGTTATACATTGCCTGTTATGACCGCAACAATAGATAACTGAGAACTTTAGAAGTCCTGTTACGGCTGTACTAAGACCTTGCTTATGGTCATAACAAAAGAACAAATTTAAAAATTGTAATGTCAGCTTCTTTAGGTCGTTATTTATTTCCTTTGATTTATCAAATTTCATTCAGTTGCCCTGTCTTGATGACCCACATCTAAGATATTTCTATCACGTTACGATGCTGGATATGAGTGTTACGAGTTTATGGTTATGTCTTTTGGCCTAACCAATACTTTGGCCGTATTTGTACCATTGTTGAACCAGACCCTCATCAAGTATTCCGCGAGTCCATGATTATTGCTTATTTCTGATTTCTTGACCTATTCAAAAAATGTTCGAACAGAGTTTCAAAGGATCATAGTAAAGTCTCTCCAAGGGCTACGGAAGAGCATTTGAATAATTCGAGGTTTTGTAGACCTTATCGATTATTATCATCAGTCTGTCGAGAGCTTCTAGGCAACCACGCAACCCCTTATGCAGCTATTTGCAAGAGATTCGTTTAAGTGTTTAACTGCCCCAATTCCAAGTGTATAAATGAATAATCGTGTAATATCAAGAACCACTTTAATAATTTATAACAATCCTCCAATCGACCTTCAACTTTATAACGGCAGATCAAATGTAATAACCGAAAGAATCTTGTGATAGGGAGGTCGTAGAAGTTGTGGCCATATGATAATCTCTATAGAGAACAATCAAAACATACATGAACATCCATTTCATACAGCGAATTGACCTTGAGATCTGAATAAGATAGACGTTCGTTAAGTACACAATTATGATCACATAGCCATGACTAGTGGCTATAATGATCCTAACCGATTTGAGGTTTGAAGCGGATGTTTGACCGCCAAATCACCATGGTAATGGTCGCCAAGAATTTTTCATTGCGACCGTAAGAGATGACCAACTTCAAGCAACAGCGCCGCCATAATAACGGGCTAAGAAACTTTTTTAGCACCCGCTAGGACCACCAACTTAAAGTCGGTTCAATGTGTATATAAGGCCCCCAAAATGTACTTCTGCAGCAAAACTTAAGACGTCCGCCGAATGAATATAATTGAGTGACCTTATAAGAATGATCCTGCCAAGCATACCTATTTCCTAGAGCATATCAACTATTTAGAGGCATTAGCACAATTTCATCAGGATGCAAGTAAGGCTATGCAAGAGGCAGCTGCACCGGAACACAAGCATGTTGTGCAGCTAGAAGCTCAACTGATTGTAGTATTGCGCACTCTTCAAGAGAGAGAGGCCCAGTACAATCAGGTAAGAGAGGCCCTCTAAGATCAGATATACCAAGAGAGAGTGATGATACGATCCTGCACGTAAGAGATTCTTGCTATCCTACCAGCGCCCTCAGTTCCGATAGTATAACAAGAAGTCTTAGAGGTTGAAGAAGATCCCAAGGAAGATCCCGAAGAGGACCCTGAAGAAGAAATTGAAGAATACCCCGTCGTCCTTAACCCATGAAGTATGCCTAACAAGGCATGCCATGGGCACAACAGACGAAGATGTAATTGTTTCTCATAAGTGTACCACTAAGAATGTGTTGATGTTTCCTTGCAGATATGTACTGATGTAATGTTTACTATTTTAAGAAGAGGTTGTCATTCCACCATAAGGACTCACTTCGACGCTACGGCGACCACTTCATCGGTTTTTGATGGTTTGAGGTTCGTTTTAGACCCGACGACTAAACCGCGACTTCCAAATGCACTATAACCGAAATATGACCATATTAAGCCCCATAACATACACTATGTAATATCCGTACCTTTCCATTTTTAGCAGTTTCCATTATTGGTGTATGTCTATTTTATCGACTCGCTTGTAACCGTTTCGACATTTTGAATCTACTTTATTCTTGGAGTTTTTCCATTTGGACGAGTTTCGGAGATATTTTTACGTAATTCCATTTTATGTTATGTTTTGCCGTATGTACGTTCGGTTCTCGTAAAACTCGTTCATTTTCATTTTTTCTTTGTTTACATAAGTCCGTATGGTTAGTTACTCATGTTGTGAGTTTCGGTTTGTGAATCTGACGTAGTATCACGATTTTCGGACATTTGGGCCATTTTGTAATTTCCTATAAGTTTGGGGAACTTTATCTTCTTTGTCGTATTTCGGATTCCCCGGTAGTCGGAATTGTCTTATCTTTCAGCGCTTAGCTTCGTCGTCATGAATAATTCGTGTTTATGTTTCTGGATTCTGGTCTTGCCTTGCGTTTCGATTTTCGTACCTTCTGCAGCAGTAGCCGAGCTGAGTAGCGCACGCTACTCGTTATTTCTTGCGTGCGCTATCAGTGTGCAGTTAGCGCATGCTAACTCATAGTGATAGCGTGCGTTAACGACTTCATCATCCTGAGCAGTAGGATTCTGGACTCGGAATCTTGAACTCTGACCATCAGGTAGCGTGTGCTAGGCTTTAGTAGCGTACTCTATCTAGTCGCATTTAGCGCGCGCTAAACTTGTATAGCACAAGCTAGCGACGCCGGGCAGCAGCTACTAGACTGCTTGCCACCCCCGTTAGCGCGCGCTATCTTTGATGATTAGCGTGCGCTAATTATGTCTGTTATATATAGGACAGCAACCCCCTTTTTCGTCTTTTTTCCTCTTTTTCTCATCCTTTGGGCGATTCCAGCGATCTTTGGGCAATTTGTGGAGAGAAATCCATGGAGTTTCATTGCAGACCGATTATTGTGATCCAAGCTTAGTACATCATCATCTTAATTCGTCTTCTCCACTTAAATTCAAGGTATCTTTGACTTAGAACCCTACTTTGTCAATTTTGGGGGTTTTTTCGGGTTTTGCTTATTTAAACTCGAATTGTTCAAGTATGTTGTAATATTCCTTACCGACTGTTGTTATTGGGTGATTCCAAATCCAATTCCGTCGAGTTTAATCCGTGATCTATCGATTCGGGGATATTTTGCGTAAACCCTCACCCGTTTCGATCGAACGTATATTATTATAGTTGCAATCGGTCGTGTTCCCTCCGGATCATTCGTAGTCGTTGTCCAATTCCGTTTCGTCGAAGATATCTCAAAGGCAAGTACTTTACATTTGTTTGCATGTTCTAGTATTTGGATTATGGCTTTCCGTGGTTGTTGTGGATGTATATGTGTATGTTCACCTAGGGACGATCTGACGGGGCCTCTAGGGATATGTATTGCCGTGAGTGTGCGTATCACGAACTAGGGGTTAACCACCCAGGGATGGTCCGACAGGGCCTATGCGGGGTATGGTGGCCGTGAGTCTCGTACCAACGGTTAACTTTGAAATATTTTGTTGGAGAAATGTGTTTTGTGCTTGTGCACCATAAATATTCCGGAATATAAATGATTTCTAAAATGATTTTTGGCGCATATTTCATCTGATTAGAATGGTTGTTAAAATGGGTTGTACTTGCACTAGTAGTTGTCGCTAACCCCTTAAATGGGGGAAATACTTTTGTATTTCAGGTACAGGTCATGGAGGCAAACGAGCATGCGAGCCGTACGAGGATGATGGGCAAGCGTGCTTCTGTTCAGTGGTTGTCTGTTGGTGTCTTGTCTTTGGAATTTATTTATTATGTCATTTGCTTAAGTACTCGAGTACTTCTTTCTTGAATTTATTAATGTTGTGTACCCGTTTTGGGGATGGATTTGATGTCGAATAGTATTGTCAAATTTCAATCTTTTGTTTTGAATGTCGTGGATTAAGAAATTGTCGGTTTGTTGATGATGTATGTCTTTGTCGAATGTCGGGATGGTACGTTAGCCTGGTGGATTCCAAAGTGTGGGGTCCACGGCGCTGTAATATGCCCTGATCATCTTGTGGGTGTTACAGAATATGGTATCGGAGCTTAGGTTTATGGATACCTAGGCTGTCAGTTATTTGTGTCTAGTTAAGTGTCGTTTTTGAATAGTATCGCTGCTACGCCATCATCACAGTACGCCAGTGCTCGTAAGTTTTTCCTTACTTGACTCGTTACGTTGTTCTGTTCTGTTCCTTTCTTGGTATCTTGTTGTGTTTTGCGTTTGAACTGTACTCACCCGTTACTTCTTCAGAATACCTGCTGGTAGAGGACGCGGGCGCGGTCGCGGACGCGGTAGGAGACGTGGCACAGCCCTTGGGGCGGCCATGTCCGATAACTCAGGAACTGATTCAGCAATGCCTTCCTTGTCGAACAGTGTTCCACCCAGTGTCAGGGGCCAGCAGGATCAGTCTGCTAGCTCCGGTAATGCTCATGAGAATATCGGAGTAGCGAATATTCTACAGCAAGTAGCGAACCAGATGACGCTACTGACTCAGTCCGTCTTGGTCGGCGAAGCTAATGGTAACCCGGTTCCGCCTACTGGATCCGGCACCGATAAGTTACTTCAGGACGTGATTCGTATGCGTCCTTCACAGTTTGATGGCACTTTCGACCCTTTCGGTTGGGAGAGATGATTATTTGAGATGGAGAAGGTGTTTGAGACGGCTAACTGCTCCGAGGAGAGGAAGGTACCCATCGCTCAGTACTTCCTCGCCAAGGAGGCAGCAACGTGGTGGCAAGCAATGAAACCACGAGACCGGGCAGCCACTTGGGCAGAGTTCCGAGAGTTGATGGAAGACGAATTTTGTCCATGGCCAGTAAAAGAGGAGAGGACCCGAGCCTTCTTTGAGGCTAAGCCCTAGGATGTTCCTATTTCGCAGGCGATCAAGGACTACAGCCAGCAACTTCAGTATGTGAGAAATCAGGTCCGAGATGAGCTAGATAAGATCCACCACTTTGACATGCGGATGAAGCCGAGGGTTCGTCACTACATGTCTGGTCTCGGGTGTACAACTTTGAAGGACTATCAGAACAAAGCAATGGCTTATGAGATGTTGTTTTCTGCGACAGAGACGGAAATCGAGGGTAAGAAATAGAAGACCTCCGGTTAGTTTTCGGGAGGTCAGTCTGGCGGGCATCAGAAAACCCAGTCTGGTTCGTGAGTCTTCGGGAATCAGTCCCCGTCATTTGGGCGAGTAAATGGTTCTAAGTCTGCTCCTACTATTTCCGTTCGTGGTCCTACCGACTTTAACTGTGGTCGTCCCAGACACATGATGAATGAGTGTGACAGGCCTCCGATTCAGTGTCTTACTTGCGGTCGGATGGGGCATCACGATAAGTATTGTATAGATGCGGATCGGGCACCAATTACTCAGGTGTCAGCCCCGGCTGCGGGAGAACCGAGCGTGAATCAGGCACCGATAGCTTCTCAGCCTCAGCAGAGTTTTGGTAGAGGTTGAGGTCGTGGGCAGCCTTCTAGAGAGGGAGCTTCTAGTGCGGGGTCTGCTCCGCCCCGTGTGTATAAGATGAGACGAGCTGGAGATTCTGACACAGCGGTGGCTACAGGTACCGTTCACATCCTTGACCATCCTGTTTCCGTGTTATTCGATTCTGGTGCTACGCATTCTTTCATATATCTGGATTGTGTGCATCGTCTGCATGTTGATTGTCTGGTTGCATGTGAACCATTTGTTGTTAAACTGTATAGTGGGGATAGCATCGTGGGGGATCGTGAGATTAGAGATTTTCCTGTGAGTATTGCGGGGAGGGATTGGCCTTCTAATCTGATTGCGGTAGATATTAAGGATGAGGATTTGATTCTTGGTGAGGATTGGCTAGACCGACACGGGGCGATCATGAATTATAGAGCGAGAACCATTTCGATGTTAGCCTCTGACGGTACCAAGTATTCTTTTGTGGGGTGTAAGCGGAGCAGTCAGAGATTTCTGATCAGCGCTATAAAAGTGGTGAGACTTCTTCGAGGAGGTTGCACTGGTTACTGGTGTTATGCTTTGAGATCGAAAGAAGGGGGAGTCGAGCTCTTCTCTATTCCGGTGGTGTGTGAGTATCCTGACGTCTTTCCAGGTGAGTTGCCGAGTTTGCCGCCAGACCGAGAGGTTGAGTTTACTGTTGATTTAGAGTCGGGTGCAGCACCGATTTCTAAGACGCCATACCGTATGGCGCCTGCCGAAATGCTTGAGCTGAAGAAATAGTTGGGAGAGTTGCTAGACATGGGTTACATCCGGCCGAGGGCTTCGCCTTGGGGCGCACCGGCCTTGTTTATAAAGAAGAAGGATGGGTCACTTCGTCTATGTATCGACTATCGAGAGTTGAACAAAGTGACTATCAAAAACAAGTATTCGCTCTCGAGGATTGATGACTTGTTTGACCAATTGCAAGAGGCAACCGTGTTTTCGAATATTGATTTGAGATCGGGGTATTACCAGCTCCGAGTGAAAGATTCTGATATCCCGAAGACGGCCTCTCGGACGAGATACAGTCACTACGAGTTTGTGGTTATGCCTTTTGGGCGAACCAACGCTCCAGTCGTGTTCATACAGCTTATGAACAAAGTCTTTATCGAATACCTCGATAAGTGTGTAGTTGTCTTTATCGACGATATCCTGATTTACTCGAGGAGCGAGGAGGAGCATGCACGTCATTTGCATATCGTGTTGGGAATCTTGAGAACTCAACGTCTTTTTGAGAAGTTCTCAAAATGTGAGTTTTGGTTGCGAGAGGTTATGTTTCTCGGTCACGTGATCTCGGCCGAGGGTGTTTGTGTAGACCCACATAAGATAGAGGCAGTGTTGGATTAGGCGCCGCCCAAGAACGTGAAGGAAGTCCGTAGTTTTCTGGGTTTGGCAGGGTATTATCGTAGATTTGTCGAGGGGTTCTCTAAGCTCGCTCGACCACTTACTCAGTTGTTGCAGAAGTCATAGAGGTTTTTGTGGACCGACGGGATACAGAAGAGTTTCGAGGAGTTGAAGAAGCGGTTGGCGACCGCTCCCGTCTTGGCCTTACCGAGTGGTAATGAGGGTTTCTCAGTTTATATCGATGCTTCAGGCCAAGGGCTTGGATGTGTACTCATGTAGCACGGGAAGACGATTGCCTATGCTTCCCGTCAGTTAAAACCATATAAGTTGAATTACCCTACCCACGATCTTGAGTTGGCCGCAGTTGTGTTCGTGTTGAAGATCTGGTGTCATTACTTGTATGTATGGCTCGTCATGTCAGATTTTCACCGATCACAAGAGCCTGAAGTATATTTTCACGCAGAAAGAGCTAAATATGAGACAGGGAAGGTGGTTGGAGTTAATTAAGGATTACGACCTCGAGATCCTTTATCATCCGGGCAAGGCAAATGTGGTGGCATATGCCTTGAGCCGGAAATCGGTATCACTTCGGGCACTTGAGTTACTTACGGTCCAGTCAGGACTCCAGCGAGAGTTGATGAGGTTGAGTATTGAGGTTGTTCTACCAGGGAGTGTCGGGCAGTTGCGCACTCTTGAGATCTCTTCATCTATAGTCGACGACATTAAATCGAGGCAGTTAGAAGATCAGATGTGTATTCAGCTCCGCGAGAATGTGGTGAAGGGGAAAGCCCTGGGATTAGTGGTATATGAGGTGTAATATCCGCAATTTTGGATTTTCGGTAATTTTCTTTTTTTCGGCGGAGGTCCGTTTCGACGACTCTCTTGGGACCGTCTCGTCATTCTGAGAATGATTAATTCTGCACTTTTTGTCATCCGAGTTCGTTTCGGTATTGTTTTGTTGAGTTCCGTGTTTATTAACGACTTTTCCGCACTCGAGTTCGATTCTCGTGAATCTCGTTCAAAATTACTGTTTCGAGTTTCCCGTAAGTCCATTTAACTTTTTTAGACGTGTTGTGAACTTCGGTTTGGTTATTCGATCACGTATCGTGATTTTCGGACGTTTTGGGCCATTTTCGTAATTTCCCAAAGTTTGGGGTAATTACCTTCGGTTGTCGAATTTCGAGCCTTCGGGTGGTCGGAATCGTGTGTTCTATGAACTAAAGGATTTTGGAAAATTTCTGTTTTGCAAAACAACTTTGGCTTCCGTAAATTAGAACGTTATGTGTTTATATATTGAGGTTAAGTCGTGCAGTGAGTTGCTATATTATTATTCTCGTCAGAAAATCTGGGTTGTATGCCCAAGTGGCGGGATACGTTGTTAGGTATCGTTCCCCACTCTAATGACCGAGGTATTAAACAAAGTGTTTTCAAAATTTCATCCCAGCAAAATCTTTCAAACTCGTGAATTTTTTTTTTTTTTTTATATTTTCATTCGAACAAATACCTCGATAAACTTTTTTTTTTTTAAGAATATTATCGGTGTTGGACCACAATGGTATGCTTAATGTTTTAACCGTGTATGCTGAGGTATAGGTCGTACATCTTTGTCAATGTGAACTTGTGAATATTGCATTGTGCTGCTGATTGTGGGCTTATGCCGATTATGTGAGGTTTGTTTTATCTTGTTATTCTGATTGGTTCTCCGTTCAGTAAGCTAAGGGGTTGAGGTCGAGGCCGTGGCCGTGGCCGTGGTCGTGGTGGTGGTCGTAATCGGGAGCAGGAGAGGGCGACTCCCTCCTTGCCGAGTACCATTCAGCTCAGTACAGATCAGGGACATTCGACTAGCGTTAATGTTGACGTTGGCGCCGCCACCATCCTTCGTCAGGTGGTTGACCAGTTAGTGCAGATGAATCAGGCCGTACGTCGGGATGAGAACCCAAATAGGGATAACGGAACTAGTAAGTGGTTGCGAGATGTGATGAAGATGCAGCCACCCCGTTTTGTGGGTTCGTCTAACTTGTTAGGTTGGGAAAACTGGCTCTTCCAGTTGGACAGAATATTTGATGATGTAGCTTGTCCGGATGATAGGAGGGTACCCATTGCTCGATGCACACCTTTCGACAAAGAAGGCTGGGTGGTGGCACGCCGTAGTGCTGCAGATCGTACACCTACATGGGCTGAGTTTAAGGCGCCATGGAGGCAGTATTGCCGTTGCTGTTCGTGAATGCGAGAATCGTTGAGTTTTTCTCGCTACGCCTGGGATGTGTCAATATCCCAGGCGATAGTCGATTATAATCGACAGTTGGCTTATGTTCGGGATCAAGTGAGAAGTGAAGTGGACAAGGTCCGATATTTCAATATGCGCATGAAACCCCATATCCGTGAGAGTATGGCTCCGCTTATGTGTACCACCCTGAAAGAATATCAGGACCGAGCTTTAGCCATTAAGATGGATGTTTCTGTGTCGGAATCTAGTTCAGAGAGTAAGAGACAGAAGACCTCGAGAAATTTTTCAAGAGGCCAGAGAAGTGAGATCCATGAGCCTGTTGCTACGCATTTTCCTTCTGGGAGCACTCCTCGTTCAGTTGACCAGTCTAAGAACCTTACTCCAGAGGCGAGTAAGACGATCGGTGTGAAGACCTGCTTTAACTGCAGTCGTGTAGGCCATGCGAGACAGAATTGTCGTTCGCCACCGGTTAATTGTTTTAAGTGCGGCCAACTGGGGCACCAAGCGGTGCATTGTGAGACCGTTTCCAAGATGTTCGGGAGGGCCCGGTGGTGTCCAGTGATGTAGTGTATCGTACTTTGTGCTGTAATTCGTGTAGAAATTGATATTTGTTGCGTGAACTTTTTGGTTTTGTTTGTATTCTATCATGATGTTTTATTTTAAGTTTCGGGACGAAACTTAATTTTAATAGGATAGAATGTAATATCCGGTATTCTCTTTTTCCGTTATCTTGAATTGTTTGTGTTTTCATGTCGGACATTTTCTTGTTGATGAGAATCGGAATGATTTCTATCGTAATACTCTATTTGTTTCTATCACATAGCCGTTTTAGTCGGGTGCGACTTGTTGTCGCGTACGTTTCTTTGATTAAATGTGTGCATATGATGTGGTATGTGATGCGTCGTTAATTTATCGTTATTGTTTTGAATCATTGCCGGTGGCGTTGCTATGGTCGTCGTGGGGCGTGTTTTCACGTTGTATATTCTTTCGTATTGCTTGTAACGTTTCGCCGTTGGGCGCGATTTTTTCGGTTCTTGTGTATCTCGTTGAGTTTTCCTGGCAGGATATTGCTTCTCGCTACTTGATTTAAGTTTCGGGACGAAACTTTTTTAAGGAGGGTAGAATGTAATATCCGCAATTTCGGATTTTGGTAATTTTCTTTTTTTCGGCGGAGGTCCGTTTCGACGACTCTCTTGGGACCGTCTCGTCATTCTGAGAATGATTAATTCTACACTTTTTGTCATCCGAGTTCGTTTCGGTATTGTTTTGTTGAGTTCCGTGTTTATTAACGACTTTTCCGCACTCGAGTTCGATTCTCGTGAATCTCGTTCAAAATTACTATTTCGAGTTTCCCGTAAGTCCGTTTAACTTTTTTAGACATGTTGTGAACTTCGGTTTGGTTATTCGATCACGTATCGTGATTTTCGGACGTTTTGGGCCATTTTCGTAATTTCCCAAAGTTTGGGGTAATTACCTTCGGTTGTCGAATTTCGAGCCTTCGGGTGGTCGGAATCGTGTGTTCTATTAGCTCTTAGATTCGTCTTTGCGAGTACTTCGTAACCGTATCTTCGGTTCGTATTCAGGTTCGGGTTTCGGTGTCGTTCGGATCGTCGTTGTGATTCTTCATTTTTGTGCCTGGAGGCTGCTGGCCTGACCTGGGCGAAACGGCCCTCAAAACGGTGCTGCCGAGCGCCGTGTCCTGCGCTGGGTCAGCCAGGACCGGCAGCCTGCCGAGACACGGCCGAGACACCCGGCGCTGGTGTGGGCCGTTTGCTGCGCCGTGTCCGGGAGCAGTATAAATATGGCAGAGCAGTCGGGTTTCACTCATTTTTTCTCACTCGTTTTCTTCCATTCCGCGGCTGAAGCTTGATCAATCATGGAGGCAAGTTGTTATACAATAAATCCATGAAGTTTTGAGGTTCATATAATCAATAATCCGTCCTATAACATCATTTGATCGAGCGAATCAGGTCAGATTTTCTAGAAATCTAATTTTGGGGATTTTGGGTATTTTGTTCGATTTCGTCCGTTTAACCCGATTTAACTTAGGATTGTGATGGACTGATGATTATTTAGATGTATTGTATCATTTACCTTGTTATTCCATGGTTGGATCGTATCGATTCGTTGTTTTGGTCGAGTTCTTGATCGACGCCTTGAAGGTGTCCGGTAAAATGTCATAGAGGGGTTTTCGGGCGTTCTACGATTATTCTTCCTCGTATGATCGATGATTTATTGATTATATGTTGTTAGAGTCGAATTCTTGTCAAGAACTCGAGTCGGAACCCTTCCGTTCGTTGTCTTCTTCGGTGTCCGAGCTTCCCGGTCGAACCGTGTTCTTCGGAGCGTTTGGTAGCGGTTATTAAGGCAAGTATCTTATTATACGACTTGTATCTTGCAACTAGTAATTACGTATGATATGTATGATGATTTTGCTTGCCTTTGTAATTATGTTCCGTTTGAGTTGGTTGTGTTTTCCGTAATTTGAAGGCTTTGCGATAATAGTGTTATATTAGTATACGTGTTAGGCGTTGTGCCATTTGTGCAGGATTGCGACGTACATATGGGATGTTTGTACACTCGGTTGTGCAATGTATTGTGTACCAAACGTGTGTTATGTTGGTTATGTGTCGTTGATTGACGATAGTTGTTGCGAGTGTTGAGATTGTGTTATGTGCGTGGGATGTACGATTTTGTGGTGATCAATGTAATTGATTAATTGTGCTCATTGTTGTATGTAATGTGAATGTGAATATGAATATGTGTGTGACCGCTAAGTTCACTCGTGTTGGTTCGACGGGACCTACGAGGATTCGTGGCAGTGGACTACGGGGTCAGAACTTAGTGAGGTACTGAGGTCCAATCGTGCTGGTCTGACGAGGCCTACGATAACACATGGCAGTGGACCATGAGTTTCGGACACAGTACGTCCAACCGGGTGAGCTCGACGGGGCTTACGGTGACACGTGGCAGTGGACTACGGTGTCAGGACGGTGTGTGTGATTGTTGTGATTGATATAGTCTGTGCGGGTTGTTAAGCCTACGGAGACACGTGACAGTGGATCACGGTGTCGGAATTGGTTATGTCTGGTTAATAGTCCGTGCGGGTTGTTGAACCTACAGAGACACGTGACAGTGGATCACGGTGTCGGAATTGATTATGTTTGTTTAATTGTGCGTGGTGTAGTCCGTGTGGGTTGTTGAACCTACGGAGACACGTGACAGTGGATCACGGTGTCATGAGCATGATTATTTTCAAATCAAAGTTTTTAAAGGAAAAGTTTTATGAAAATAAACGTTTCCCGTATTGTAAACTGCTGAGTTATGAAACAAGATTTGGATTAAGGCCCTAAAGTTTTTCGAAAGGTTTTGTGAATCAGGACTTGAGGTCTTAAAGGTTTTGAAAATCTAAAAAAAAAAATTCCCGAGATGATAATCTTATTTTCGAATGCTTCATAGCTTATCTTCCCTTGTGAAAACCTCCCGGGAATATTTTGATACTTGATTATTATATTGGATTCACGATTATTATTTGCTTGTTACATTTCGTATGATTTGATACTTGCACTAGTAAAACAGTGGAGTTTTACTAACCCCCGAGTAATCGGGGGTGGATGTCTGTTTTGCGTCCAGGTACATGCAGATTCAGGGGAGCAGTCACAGGATTGGCACAAGAGGATGACGAGCTGCGATACTAATCATGAGTCGAGAGTTGTTTTGATTTTTGTTGTGTTCTCAAAGTTGATTTCAGTATTCCACTGTATTATATTTCGACCCCTGTGTGGGTAATGTTATTTAAGTCAGTTTTGTCGATTGGGTTGTGTGACCTCATCGGTCTGTGTATTCACGTGTAAGTGACCATATCAGTCTGTATCATTTTATTGTTTGACCCTGGCTGGGCAAGCATTTGGTTGTTTATGGATGTTTAGCCTGGTAGATCCTTGTGGAAAGGGTCTACGGCGTGTAATATTCCCTTATGGTTTTGGGGGTGTTACATGAGGATGGTGTGTTGAGATTCCAAGGTCGACTGTGTGTTTCGAACGACTTGAAATTGAGACAGGATATTATGCGAGAGGCTCGCGCGTCACCTTACTCAGTCCATCCGGGCTCGAGTAAAATGTATAAGGACCTTAGGAAGAGTTTCTAGTGGAATGACATGAAGAATGAGGTAGTTCAGTTTGTGGCTAAGTGATTGATTTGTCAGCAAGTCAAAATCGAGCATCAGCAGCCAGCCGGGTTGTTGAAACCACTTCCCATCCCGGAATGGAAGTGGGAAGATATCTCTATGGATTTTGTCACGAATTTGCCGAGGACGAAGACCGGAATAAATATGGTGTGGGTGATCATAGACTGACTGACTAAGTCGACACATTTTCTGGGCATCAAGGACACTTAGGTTCCAGAAAAATTGGCTCGTATTTTTATCGCACAGGTCGTGAGACTTCATGGTACGCCGAAGACTATTATTTCGGACAGAGATGGCCGATTTGTATCGCATTTTTGGCAGGCGGTACATAAGGCATTGGGGATGCATTTTTGAGCACATCTTTCCATCCTCAGACCGACGGGCAGTCCGAGAGTACCATTCAGACGTTCGAGGATATGTTACGCGCGTGTGCGTTAAACTGGAGTAGTGACTGGGAGGAGCATTTGGCTCTGATAGAGTTTACTTATAATAATAGCTGGCATGCGTCGATTAACATAGCACCATATGAGGCGCTTTACAGCCGACGATGTCGATCACCTATATGTTGGGACGAGCCGTCCGATTTAGTTGGCACCGAGTCGGATCTTGTATTGGAGACGAGGAAGAAAGTTGAGTTAATTCGAGAGAGGATGTTGGCAGCTCAGAGTCGACAAAAGTCTTATGCGGATGCTAGGCGTCGACCTTTAGAGTTTGAGGTAGGGGATCATGTCTTGTTGAGAGTGTCTCCGTCGAAGGGAGTTTTCCATTTTGGAAAAAAGGAGAAGCTCAGTCCAAGGTATATTGGACCTTTTGAGATATTAGAGAGGGTTGGTGAGTTAGCGTACCGTTTGGCATTACCTCCGTCGTTGAGTCATGTGCATAGTGTATTTCATGTCTCTCAGTTGAGGAAGTATGTTCTGGACCCGACTCATGTTATTGATTTTAGGGACGTGGAGATAGAGAAGGACGTTACGTTTTAGGAGAGGCCCGTTAGAATTTTAGAACGTCGAGATAAACAGTTAAGGCACAAAACCATTCCTTTGGTTAAAGTGCAATGGTCGAGGCATGGAGTAGAAGAAGCAACGTGGGAGTTGGAGGAGGATATGCGTTCGAGGCACCCCCGAGCTTTTTGATTCTAAAGTGTTGGGACGAAACTTCTTTTTAGAGGGGGGGAATGTAATATCCGTACCTTTCCATTTTTAGCAGTTTCTATTTTTGGTGTATGTCTATTTTTATCGACTAGCTTGTAACCGTTTCGACTTTTTGAATCTACTTTATTCTTGGAGTTTTTCTATTTGGACGAGTTTCGGAGATGTTTTTACGTAATTCTATTTTAAGTTATGTTTTGCCGTATGTACGTTCGATTCTCGTAAAACTCGTTCGTTTTCGTTGTTTTTTTGTTTACATAAGTTCGTATGGTTGAGTTACTCATGTTGTGAGTTTCGGTTTGTGAATCCGACATTATATCACAATTTTCGGACATTTGGGCCATTTTATAATTTCCTATAAGTTTGGGGAACTTTATCTTCTTTGTCGTATTTTGGATTCCCCGGTAGTCAGAATTGTATTTTCTTTCAGCGCTTAGCTTCGTCATCATGAATAATTCGTGTTTATGGTTCTGGATTCTGGCCTTGCCTTGCGTTTCGATTTTCGTACCTTCTGCAGCAGTGAGCCGAGCTGAGCAGTGCTGAACTGCCGCGTGAGTAGCGCACGCTACTCGTTATTTCTTGCGTGCGCTATCAGTGTGCAGTTAGCGCATGCTAACTCATAGTGATAGTGTGCATTAACGACTTCATCATCCTGAGCAGTAGGATTCTGGACTCAGAATCCTGAACTCTGACCATCAGGTAGCGTGCGCTAGGCTTTAGTAGCGTACGCTATCTAGTCGCATTTAGCGCGCGCTAAACTTGTATAGCACACGCAAGCGACGCCGGGCAGCAGCTACTGAACTGCTTACGACCCCCGTTAGCGCGCGCTATCTTTGATGATTAGCGTGCGTTAATTATGTGTGTTATATTTAGGACAGCAACCCCTTTTTTCGTCATTTTTCCCTTCTTCTCATCCTTTGGGCGATTCCAGCGATCTTGGGGCGATTTGTGGAGAGAAATCCATGGAGCTTCATTGCAGACTGATTATTGTGATCCAATCTTAGTACATCATCATCATCTTAATCCGTCTTCTCCACTTCAATTCAAGGTATCTTTGACATAGAACCCTACTTTGTCAATTTTGGGGTTTTTTGGGTTTTGCTTATTTAAACTCGAATTGTTCAAGTATGTTGTAATATTCCTTACCGACTGTTGTTATTGGGTGATTCCCAATTCAATTCCGTCGAGTTTATTTCGTGATCTGTCGATTCGGGGAGATTTTGCGTAAACCCTCGCACGTTTCGATCGAACGTATATTGTTATAGTTGTAATCGGGGTTATGGGCGTATTCCATTCGATTATTGTTATCGTATAGGACTAAGTGGTGTTAATCCTTCGTTTAGGATCGGTCGTGTTCCCTCCGGATCATTCGTAGTCGTTGTCCAATTCTGTTTCGTCAAAGATGTCTCAAAGGCAAGTACTGTACATTTGTTTGCATGTTTTAGTATTTGGATTATGGCTTTCCGTGGTTGTTGTGGATGTATATGTGTATGTTCACCTAGGGACGGTCTGACGGGGCCTCTAGGGATACGTATTGCCGTGAGTGTGCGTATCACGAACTAGGGTTAACCACCCAAGGATGGTCTGACGGGGCCTCTGCGGGGTACGGTGGCCGTGAGTCTCGTACCAACGGTTAACTTTGAAATGTTTTGTTGGAGAAATGTGTTTTGTGCTTGTGTACCATAAATATTCCAGAATATAAATGATTTCTAAAATGATTTTTGGCGCATATTTCATCTGATTAGAATGGTAGTTCAAATGGATTGTAGCAGTTGTCGCTAACCCCTTAAATGGGAGAAATACTTTTGTATTTCAGGTACAGGTCATGGAGGCAAACGAGCATGCGAGCCGTACGAGGATGATGGGCAAGCGTGCTTCTGTTCAGTGGTTGTCTGTTGGTGTCTTGTCTTTGGAATTTATTTATTATGTCATTTGCTTAAGTACTCGAGTACTTCCTTCTTGAATTTATTAATGTTGTGTACCCGTTTTGGGGATGGATTTGATGTCGAATAGTATTGTCAAATTTCAGTCTTTTGTTTTGAATGTCGTGGATTGGGAAATTGTCGGTTTGTTGATGATGTATGTCTTTGTCGAATGTCAGGATGGTACGTTAGCCTTGTGAATTCCAAAGTGTGGGGTCCACGACGCTGTAATATGCCCTGATCGTCTTGGGGGTGTTACACATTAGGCCCCTTACCTAACGTTAAGCCCCCAACCGACTTAGGTGGGTAAGTTTGATATAAGTTGAAGATTTGGTGCAGAAAACCTCATTTCTACTCATTCGGGCATCCAGGGTTTCGGGTGAACTTCTATAAACTTCAAATTCAGTCCAAATAAAGTGTTATAAAGATATATTCAGCCCCCAATATTCGTAGAATCAACATATCTACATTCGATTGCAATTATTTTTGGAAAATCAAAGGTAATTCAGCGTAAAACCCTAAACTTGTTCTTCAAGATCTTTAATTGTTTGTTATTCAGATTTGAAATATGATTATATACGGAGTATCTAGGGATTGTTCTTATCGATTCTAGTGGAACGGAAATCAAATCTTTCATTCAAATCGTCATAATCCAATACTGTCCGCGAAGTGTTCGATAAAAATCCCCTTAGAGTATGGTTTCGAATTTCAAGTGTTATCTCGATTAGGATCAGTACCTCTTTTATGAATCTTGCTATATTTGATCATCTTAGGTTTGAAAATTGGGTTTGATAGCCACCTGTCCGAGTTTACCGAACTAGTTAAACCATCGAATTCCAGGCGAGTATTTGATTATGTTTATGTATTATCTTGCAATTTAAAGTATATAAATATGTTTTTGGGAGTGAATTATTTGTATTTTGAAATTGACTAATGTTTATTGATATTTTCAAATGTTTTTGGGAATATTTTCCAAACAATTAATGAGTTGTGAGGTTTGAAAAAAAATAATTCCGAATGATGTTTAAAAAGGATTTTCAAAAGATTTTTCGAAAAGAAACTGAAAGTTGTCCTCAAAAACGTTAGGGGCCAACCTTCCTAAATCTATATCGAGATGATGGCAGTTCATAATTATTTTGTTGAAAATAATTTGGAGATATTGCTTTTGATTGTGATTGAAGAGCATAGTTGTAACGTTTGATGATCTGAGACTGGCGTCGTCAAAGTATGTGAAATGTGAAATGACATGATATTTTGATATTCTTGAGATGTTTTAAGACTTGTGGACCATGTAAAGCCAGGGGATTGCCCTGACGAGGGCTCTGGGGTATATGTTATTGTTTAGGTAGTTCGGTCGACTCCTGACTTGGTATGTACCACCCGAAGGGTAATCCAACCAGGGATGTCCCGATGGGGACTCTAGGGTATATATTATCATCCAGAACATGCGTTCGGGCTGGGTATATACCTGGATGCCCAGTGATTTGATGAGATATGACGTGCATATTATTCCGGAATGAAGACGTGGATTTGCTGCCGCTGTCATGATACTGTTGGGACGTTGGTAAATGATGGTTATTCTTTTCTCTGGTATTTTTATTGTACTCAGTCCTATATTTATTGTTATTGCACGTTGTCCATACTCATGTATCAAATATTCGTACCAACTATTTGCTGACCCCTTCAGCGGTGAATACCTTTTTGGGTATTCAGGTACAGAACTTCGTGATGAGCAAGCACAGGAAGAGCAAGACAACGATGAGCAACAGCGGTATTGCCTCGCGTTTCCACTATGGGTTTTCTTTTTCTTTTTTTGTTATTTTGATCTTGATTTGTTTATGTACTCGCGAGTACTGTTCTTATTGATGTTATGCCCGCTTGTAGGCTTGGGGAATTAATCTTTGAGTTATTATCTGTATATTGAACAGATTATGTCTGTCGTTATGTTCGACCTTGCCGGTTGTAATGTTGTGAATGTGTTGCATTGTCGACCTTACCGATTGACGAGGGTTGTTTTTGTATTGGGTTCGACTTGATTGGTCGATGTGTATATGTGTGTTAAACAAGTTTTGCCTTGTGGATTCTCGAAATGGATCCACGGCGCTGTAACAGTTCCGACCTAGGCGGTGTTGTTACACCCATGCCTGTGTCATGCCACTCTTTTTTTCCACTTGCTCCACATGCTCGTGCCTTGTCTTGATGTTTGGAGTTGAGACATCTTACTTTGTGCCAATTGGGAACTAATGAATAATGACGCAACATATTTGTATACATTTAATCTCGACAAAAATATTTAAAATATTTGCAAAATTATATGTTAATAAATTTCCCCAAACTTATATATTGATCCTCTTGAGCAATGCATCTAAACCCAAAATCTCCAGGACAATTCAAATCTCAACTCACCTCAAAGTATTTGTGAAAAAATTTTCACAGTGCATCAAGCAATAAAGTCGAGTTCCTAAAAAAATTTATATCTCAACGGTGCTTCCTTGGCATCATGGCTCGCACTTGGAAAATACAAACCTTGCCGGTCAAGTGGCACGACGATCGCTGTAGAGTCGGACATCCGATCATCCGCTGTGAATTTCTTTAGGACTCTGCTTACATCCGTTGGTGATGTTCTCGTCCCCCCGGATGACACTTGTTTTCCCTCTATCCCCTCTTCTTTTGATTTTGATAGTTTGTGTGTCCCACCCTCTCCCCAGGAGATTCGTGCTGCGGTATTTGACATCGATCCTCACAGCGCTTCTGGGCCTGACGAGTTCTCGTCTTTATTTTTTCAGCATTGTTGGGAGATTGTATCTTCCGACGTGGAGGGGGCTGTGCTCGAGTTCTTTGATGGTCATCCCATGCCTCCGGCTTTCACGGCGACTACGGTCGTCTTGATCCCGAAGAAGCCTGTTCCGAGCGGTTGGTCAGATTACCGGCCTATTAGTATGTGTAATGTGACCAATAAGATTATCACGAAAATCCTTAACGCTCGGCTTGCTACTCTCCTCCCTCTTATTATCTCTTCGAACCAGAGTGGATTTGTTCACGGGCGGGTTATTACTGATAATATCCTTCTGGCCCAAAAACTTATTCACGACCTCCACGTCGCGGACATTCATGGTGTCCTGAACCTTGCGCTGAAGCTTGATATGGCTAAGGCGTATGATAGGGTTCACTGGTAGTTTTTACGTAAGGTCCTGGTGAGGATGGGATTCCCGTCTAGATGGATTATGTACATCCGTCATTGCGTCGAGAGTTGCACGTTCTCCATCTTGGTGAACGGCAGTCCGGCCGGCTATTTTGCCTCTAGCCGGGGTTTGCGTCAGGGTGACCCTATTTCTCCGTCGCTCTTCGTGCTTGCCGTTGATTATCTATCGCGCTGCTTGGATCGATTCATTCGGGACCATCCTTTGATGAGGTATAGGACGGGCAGACGGCCTTTCCCCATCTCGCCTTTATCCTATGCCGATAACATCATTATATTCACACGGGTTGTGGATGATGGTCTTGTTGACCTTATGCGTCTCCTGGATCACTACTCTACGGATTCTGGCCAGATGGTTAGTATCCAGAAGAGCACTTTTACTCTCGCTCCCAAGCATGCGCCTCGTTGGCATCAGAGAGTTCATGATCTTATTGGTTTTCGCCAGGGCGATCTCCCCATCGCCTATCTAGGTGTGCCCCTTTACAAAGGCTTTATGAGAAGAGAGCTCTTTGCTGGGGTGCAGCAACGGATGCTGGATAGGATCTCTGGTTGGTCCCATCGCCACCTTGCTTTTGGGGGACGCTTGGCTCTTATTAAGAGCACTCTCTGCACGATTCCTGTTCACCTGCTTCAGGTTTTGGACCCTCCACAATACATCATCCAGGAGCTCGAGCAGGTCATTGCGAGATACTTCTAGGGTGCTGTTGGTCCGAAGAGGAAGACGCACTAGGTCCGATGGCAGCAAATTTGTCATCTAGTCTATGAGGGAGGCCTCGGGATTCGGAGCCTTTCGGATATGGCGAGGGCTTTTAGTTATAGGCTCTGGTGGCGCCTTCGCGCGGGCACGTCTCTGTGGGCGCAGTTTATGCTCCGCAGAAACTGCTTTGCTGGCCTTTCTACGCCTATGCGTACTGCTCTTAAAGCTCATGCCAGCCACCCTTGGCGACGTCTACTCCGTGTGAGTATTGAGGCTCAGGAGTTCATATGCTGGACTCTTGGTCGTGGCTGCGGGGAGGTTAGCTTTTGGGACGATACTTGGATTTGGGATAGGCCGATTTCTTCTTATTGTCAGATTATTGGTAGACCCCATCTTAGGATTAATGAGTTATGGGTTGATGGGACGTGGGACATGGGTAGGTTGGAGTCTAATGTTGGAGAGGAGCTAGGATTTACCCCTCAGTTCATCCAGGAGATCTCCGCGATTCCCATCGCCGAGGAGGATTCGGATAGTATGTGCTGGACTCTTACCTCTTCAGGTGCGTTCTCATTGTCGTCGGCTTGGTCTCACATCAGGGTGAGGGGTCAGGCTAATCTTATTTACGGGGCCATCTGGACAGCCTTACTCACACCGACTATTTCGGTGTTTATTTGGCGACTTCTCATGCGACGGATCCCGACTGATGACATTCTACAGAGGAGGGGCGTTTCATTGGCTTCTAGATGTTTGTGCTGCTCGCATTCCCTTACCCAGACCTACCATACCGAGACCATTGCCCATCTTTTCTTGGAGAGTGATGTGGCTCGTGACGTGTGGGAGTTTTTTGGCGGATGGACACATTTATCCCTACCCCATACTCAGAATATTTTTGAGCTCCTGAGTTTTTTCGCACACGGCACACACTTTAGGCACGCGACTTTCATTATTCCTTGTCTGATCCTTTGGTTCATCTGGACAGAAAGGAATAGTGCAAAGCATAGGGCGATTACTTTTCTTTCCTCTCATGTTATTGTGCAGGTGGAGCGCCATGTTGCTTTATTGGCTGCTGCGGGGCTGATTTCCTCTGAGTTCTGGGCGGGGTGCTCGCCACCTGATCGTTTTCAGCGAGCCTCATCTTCACCCGCTCAGACTCGTCGCCCCGTTCCGGTGGTTTGGCTTCGACCCGAGACCCCTTGGATCAAGCTGAACACGGATGGTTCGTTCGATAGAGATACTCAGATTGCGGGTGGGGGAGGTCTGCTTAGAGATCATCACGGAGAGCTCCTTCTTGCTTTCCACTCCTCTTTTCAGGCCTCTTCGAGTTTTGATGCAGAGATCCAGGCACTGACGATTGGTTTGATTTTAGCTTCCCAGAGATCGAGTCATGTTTGGATTGAGCTTGATGCTGCTGCTGTGGTGACCCTGCTATCATCTGGCCATCGGGGCTCTTGGCAGGTTCGTCACACTCTTATGCGTATCCGACACATTCTCCGAGATATTCAGTTCAGAGTCACTCATATTTTTCGGGAGGGCAACAGGCCGGCCGACTACCTCTCTGAGCTCGGCATGTCGTCCCTCGGTATTCAGACTTATACTTACGATACTGCTCCTCCGTTTCTTCTCTCCCTTATACGAATGGATCAGCTTGGTTATCCTTCATTTAGATTTAGGTAGGGTTTTATTTTTGATTGATTGATTGATTGTCTATTGATCCGCACATTAGCCCATGGTATCTATGGTGCACCTTGTATTGATCTAGCGGGCCGTAGGCACTTTACATTTTAGGCTCTGGATTATGGCCCTTTTTTGGTCATATTTCAGAGTTGAGTTATTTTGGTCTACGGGTCCGCACATTAGCCCACGGTTTTTGTGGTGCACTTTGTATTTCTTTAGCGGGCCGTAGACTTCTTTGATGTTTGGACCCGAATTATGGCCCATTTTGGGTCATAATTCGGAACTGATACTTTGTATTTCTTGATTTCTTCTTATCTACATGTTGGTGGATCCCACCTCAACCCCGTCCACACTGGACGTTTTTTTTTTTTAAAAAAAAAGTGTATTTACTTACCCTCAAAATATATGTAGGGACGTGTATACGCTCAAGACTCATTCATAATAATCCCTATACGCTTATTAATCGTCTATATCTCTACCATTATTTGTGCATGCAACTTCGTGAATCATAAAAGACTTTCTACCTGGTTGTAATGTAGGCTTTTCTGGTCGAGGTAGGATAGATCTTAAGTCGCTTAGACTTGAGCAAGTTAAAACTAAATACTAAAATCACTTTGCCCTTTTTCATACTTAGAATCCAGAATTAGAGTTTGCTTCTTTTATCCATTAACTTAAAGAAATTATAAATGGAAGTGAGAACCGCAACCTTACACTACAAGAAAAACATAAGTTATTCGAAATTTCCATCGGCACAAGCTACAATGTCCATCGGTAATGATGTTACCGACGAAATTACCGATCGAGATTTTCTATCTAGAAAGTGCTGGTCGGTAAAAAGTTACCGACAAATTTCTCTTCTGTCGGTAAATTACCGATAGAATTTACGACAGATTTTAAAAAAAAATCCATCGATGAACCTACTCAAAGAGACGAATCTTGAAGAAAATATCCGTCGAAAATACCGTCGGAATTTCCGTTGGTAATTTCTATTGGTAGTTTCCGACGATTCTCTTAAACCCGTCGGCATTGCTGAGAGAAATATTGTCGTATTTATAGATGGAAACTTTTCTGTGGGACAATTTTTGGCAAACTTAGACGGATTTTTTCAGTCTGTATTTTCCATTTTTATTTCTTCTTTTGTTTTTCTTTGTTGTACTTGTTTACACATGTACCATAAAGTTATACATATATACATAATATGATAGAACACAAAGAACACTGATTTAAAATTACAAAAATTAACCCAATATAATAACGTAAATCAATGTTTGAAATCAAAATCAAAAGATACAAAAATAATCAACTATGTAGAGTGAAGATCATTCCATGGTGGTAGTCGAGGAATGGGAAATTGTCCCTGCTGTCGTATATCCTCCATCAGCTGTGATACGATCTGCTGCACCTGCGTATGCATCTGCTCTCATCTCAGCCTGCGACTGCTGAAGCTGCTCGACCTGCTCCCTCAGCTGCTCATGCTCTGCCTGCGCTGATGAAGATGTGCCTCCATCACCCTTCTGGGTGAAGATGCCTGATATGCAGCCAATTCCATAGTAGCGGTCCTTTTTCGGACCGCCAATGACATCAAGATAAATCCAGTTGATGTCTAGAGTCTAACCGTCCGTATCCATGAAATACATCGCACGACCGCCTCCTATTCATTCAAGTACAATTTACGAACATAAGTGTACAGAGGAAGCAACTAAAAAAGGAAATAAAAATTTAATTACCATATTTCTCCGGAAATATATACATACAATTACTAACTACACAACTAAAAGAGATACTTACAGAAGTGGACCTTGACAGCTGGTTGATATAATCATTGTTTTAAAAAATGCGAGAGGCGTACGCCTCGAGGTGCGCCTCAACGCGAGGCTCGGCAAAAACGCCTCGGGGCGTTGTAATTCGGACTAAATCTGAGGCGACCGCCTCAGTCGACCGAGGCGGCGGAAGAAACGCACGCTTCGAAGCGTGCGTTTGAGGCGCAAGAGGCGCGGCCTTTTTCTTTTTTTTTTTTTACGGGTTGTTTAAAAACCTGACCTTTAATAACTCTCACCCACCAAAAGAAACCTCACCTGCCTAACCTAACCTTCAGCGCCGAAAAGAAAAACCGCCCGCTACTCAGGGAATATCAGCAGAGATAGCGGCGAATTTCCGACCACGCAGAGAATTTCCGACCGCGCACAGAAGTTCCGAAGCGGCGACGGTAAGCTAAAACTAGTTTTTGACTCATTTTTTATTTTCAGTTTTTTTTTTCGCAAAACTAGTGTTTGACTCATTTTTTTTTTAGTTTTTTTTTCGCTATACCAGAACCAGATTGTCTCACTATTGTTTTTAGTGTTTCAATTTTTTGGTGTAGATAGTCCAGTTTGTCAAATTTTTTTGTTAATCTTTTTTTTAGTTATCACAATATTTATTGAATATTGTTCTGAATGTTGTTTTTAATCGTAGTGATTTGTGCTTTATGGCTGCTCGAAAGGATCCTGCTTGGAAGTATTATACTGAAGTGTCGGAAGGAATGGATGGGAAATCGTACAAGTATGTAGCTTGCGACTTTTGTCAAAAACCAATTAAGGGGGGGGGGGGGTAATTAGAGTGAAAAATCACCTTGTGGGCAATCATAAAGGTGTAGCCCCGTGCGTTAAAGTGTCGGATGAAGTGAAAAAAGAAATTATAGAGTATTTACAAAAGTTTGAAAAAACTAAGATGGATACACATAGAAATAGAGAAGAAATAATTGATCATTGCGCCTACTATCAATCTCAGAAACCATCTTTAGGAACTTCAGGTACTGGTAGTGTTACACGGGGAGTCAGGGGTCCAATGGATAGATTTGTTGTGGATTTGGATGGTGATGGTGATTGTGTTGGTTACGCACGTAATGCAAAATCGGGAAATGAGAAGGAAGCTATTAAACAAGTGAAGTTGGACATCGGTAGATGTTTTTTTGAGAATGGCATTCCTTTTAACGTCGTGAGTAGTCCATCGTTTATTAATATGTGTCGTTCCCTTGGGAATTTTGGTCGTGGTTTTAAATCACCTACAGCTTATGAACTTAGCACGTGGATACTGGACGAAGAGGTAAAGACCACACAAGCTATTGTCGATGAAGTCAAAAAAACGTGGTCTCAAACAGGGGTATCGATTTTATCGGATGGGTGGAAGGATATAAGAGGGAGACAATTAATAAATTTTATTGTTAACAACCCACATGGCAGTGTTTTCTTGAAATCCGTCGATGCATCTGATGCAGTTAAAGATGCGAAAATGTTGTGTGAACTTCTTGATGAGGTTATGATGGAGGTTGGAGAGGATATTGTAATTCAAGTGGTGACAGATAATGCAGCAAATTATAAGGCAGCAGGAGACTTACTAATGGCGAAGAGGCCACGTGGACACCATGTGCCGCCCACTGCATAGATTTGATGCTTGAGAAAATCGGAGACTTGCCGCAACATAAAAATGCGTTGACAAAGTCAAAGAAGGTATAATTTCATAGTATATTACTGTTTACCTATGATCGTTAGATTGTTTACTTTGAGTTTTAACTATTTTTCAAATATTTTTAGGTGTCTTATTTTATATATAATCACGGATGGGTATTGACATTAATGCAAAAATATGCTAATAGAGAGTTTGTTCGCCCCGCGGCCACGAGATTTGCTACGACTTATTTGACATTGGAAAGTATGTCTATTTCAAGAGAATCTTTAGAGCGAATGGTCACCTCTCCAGAATGGGGTAGGTCTAGTTGGGCTAAAAATCAAGAAGGGAAAAGAGTGAAGGACATCATTTTGAGGGACAAAAACTTCTGGGGGAGCTTGACATATGCAATCAAGTCGACGAAGCCTCTGGTTGGTGTATTGAGAGTGGCCGATTCAGAAAATGCCCGGGATGGGATTTCTATATGGTGCCATGGATAAGGCAAAAGAGGAAATAGCAAAAAATTTAGGAGGTGGAGAAGGAGCTTACAAAGAAATTTGGAGTATCGTTGATACTAAGTGGGACTTTCAGATGCATCGACACTTGCATGCGGCTGCGTACTTTCTTAATCCCTACTATCAGTATGATGACGACTTTTCGACACATCCGAAAGTATTTATACTCGATGTTTTAAAAAACGCGAGGCGAGTTTGAGACGTTTTGGTTGGACGAGGCGAGGCGTAAGCCTCGAAGCGCATTGAGGCGTAAGCCTCAATTAAAAAAAATACATATAAATCTCACTAAAATATCATATTATCCACCGAATTTACTAGAGAAGCAATAACAAACTCAAATCATCACATAAAACATCATTACATCAACATAGAAATCGATGGTCATCACACAAACATAACAAAGTCACCACATAAAAAAAGTCAGCGAGAAATAACAAAATTACTACATAAATAAGATAATAATAATAATTTTATTTTGCTAGTAAATCAAGTGAATCTGTATTCAGTGGTCTAAAATACGGATCATATCCAGTGGCATCTCCATCATCATCATCATCACCACTTCGAATCAAGTCATTAGTCAATTGTAGATCTTCTTCTTCACCATAGTCCTCCTCATCTAACTCCTCATCAAATAATTGCAGTCCTTTTCCTTTTTCTGTAACATGAATATATGAGAAGTGTTAATATTAATAAAAAATATCTAGTGAATTACTATACGAATAGCAGTTGTGGACACTAACCTAAAGTCGTTATCTTTCTCTTTTGTCCACATACACGTCCACGACCACATCCACAAACACGTCCACGTCCACACGTAATCTGGGAGTCGCGGCCACGCCCAAAATCCCCATCTTCACTACCTTCATTACCATCCACATCATCTCCAAATTCAACATCCACTGTATCATCAAGATTGACAGTCAACCCCGATGATCCACTAGCATCTGATAAATCTTCGTCAACAATCCATTCATCATCGGATGGCAAATGATCAAGAAGTAGTGGGACGTCATCCTCCTTAAGTGGCGCTTTATTCAACCACCTTAATTTCAATCTTTTGTTGTACAATACATAAACTAACTTATTCAGCTTTATCGTAGACAAACGGTTCCTTTTCTTCGTATGTATCTACATTTATATTTACAAAAACTAGTCATTATTATCCAATTATAAAATAATTTTGTACACCTAGACTAGTAAATTAATTTAAAATCTAAGTAAGATATCAACATATACCTGATTAAAGGTACTCCAGTTACGTTCACAAGCTGACGATGAACATGTGAGACTCAAAATTCTAACCGCAAAGCCTTGAAGTTCGGGTGTTTCGTCTCCATATTGAAGCCACCAGTCAACTAAGGAATTTAGGAAAGTAAACAATAAAGAACTGCAAGATTAAGGGAAGTACCGGGACTGCGTTTTTTACATGTTCTTTTTGCTGCTTCGAAGCCAAATAATCCTTTTCTACGCCGAAAAGCATCCATTTGAAGATCAATTTTTTCTTGAACTTCGTGGGACTGGATAAAGTTTTGTCATACAAGTTAAAAGGCCAACCTTTACTTCCGGATGTGTCGAAAAGTCGTCATCATACTGATAGTATGGATTAAGATAGTACGCAGCCGCATGCAAGTGTCGATGCATCTGAAAGTCCCACTTGGCATCAATGATACTCCAAATCTCTTTGTAAGCTCCTTCTCCATCCTAAATATTTTGCTATTTCCTCTTTTGCCTTATCCATGGCACCATAAAGAAATCCCATCCCGGGCATTTTTTCTGAATCGGCCATTCTCAATACACCAACCAGAGGCTTCGTCGACTTGATTGCATATGTCAAGCTCCCCCAGAAGTTTTTGTCCCTCAAAATGATGTCCTTCACTCTTTTCCCTTCTTGATTTTTAGCCCAACTAGACCTACCCCATTCTGGAGAGGTGAACATTCGCTCTAAAGATTCCCTTGAAATAGACATACTTTCCAATGTCAAATAAGCCGTAGCAAATCTCGTGGCCGCGGGGCGAACAAGCTCTCTATTAGCATATTTTCGCATTAATGCCAATACCCATCGTTGATTATATATAAAATGAGACACCTAAAAATATTTGAAAAATAGTTAAAACTCAAAGTAAACAAGATTATTCTAAGGATCATAGGTAAACAGTAATATACTATGAAATTATACCTTCTTTGACTTTGTCAACGCATTTTTATGTTGCGGCAAGTCTCCGATTTTCTCAAGCATCAAATCTATGCAGTGGGCGGCACATGGTGTCCACCACAGACGTGGCCTCTTCGCCATTAGTAAGTCTCCTGCTGCCTTATAATTTGCTGCATTATCTGTCACCACTTGAATTACAATATCCTCTCCAACCTCCATCACAACCTCATCAAGAAGTTCACACAACATTTTCGCATCATCAGATGCATCGACGGATTTCAAGAAAACACTGCCATGTGGGTTGTTAACAATAAAATTTATTAATTGTCTCCCTCTTATATCCTTCCACCCATCCGATAAAATCGATAACCCTGTTTGAGACCACGTTTTTTTGACTTCATCGACAATAGCTTGTGTGGTCTTTACCTCTTCGTCCAGTATCCACGTGCTAAGTTCATAAGTTGTAGGTGGTTTAAAACCACGACCAAAATTCCCAAAGGAACGACACATATTAATAAACGATGGACTACTCACGACGTTAAAAGGAATGCCATTCTCAAAAAAAAAACATCTACCGATGTCCAACTTCACTTGTTTAATAGCTTCCTTCTCATTTCCCGATTTTGCGCTACGTGCGTAACCATCACCATCACCATCACCATCCAAATCCACAACAAACCTATCCATTGGACCCCTGACTCCCCGTGTAACACTACCAGTACCTGAAGTTCCTAAAGATGGTTTCTGAGATTGATAGTATGCGCAATGATCAATTATTTCTTCTCTATTTCTCTGTGTATCCATCTTAGTTTTTTCAAACTTTTGTAAATACTCTATAATTTCTTTTTTCACTTCATCTGACACTTTAACGCACGGGGCTACGCCTTTATGATTGCCCGCAAGGTGATTTTTCATTCTAATTACCCCTCCCCCCCCCCCCCCCCTTTTAATTGGTTTTTGACAAAAGTCGCAAGTTACATACTTGTACGATTTCCCATCCATTCCTCCCGACACTTCAGTACAATACTTCCGAGCAGCCGTAAAGCACAAATCACTACGATTAACAGCATTCAGAACAATATTCAATAAATATTGTGATAACTAAAAAACGATGAACAAAAAAAATTGACAAACTGGACTATCTACACCAAAAAATTGAAACACTAAAAACAATAGTGAGACAATCTGGTTCTGGTTTAGCGGCAAAAAAAAAAACTAAAAAGAAAAAAATCAGTCAAACACTAGTTTTGCGGGAAAAAAAACTGAAAATAAAAAATAAGTCAAAAACTAGTTTTAGCTTACCGCCGCCGCTTCGGAACTTCTGTGCGCGGTCGGAAATTCTCTGCGTGATCGGAAATTCGCCGCTATCTCTGCTGACATTCCCTGAGTAGCGGGCGGTTTTCTTTTATTTGCCAAGGTTAGGTTAGGTTAGGCAGGTGAGGTTTCTTTTGGTGGGTGAGAGTTATTAAAGGTCAGGTTATTAAACAGCCCGTAAAAAAAAAAAAGAAAAAAAAAAAGAAAAAGGCCGTGCCTCTTGCGCCTCAAACGCACACTTCGAAGCGTGCGTTTCTTCCGCCGCCTCGATCGACTGAGACGGTCGCCTCAGATTTAGTCCGAATTACAACGCCCCGAAGCGTTTTTGCCACGCCTCGCCTTGAGGCGCGCCTCAAGGCGTACGCCTCTCGCTTTTTTTAAAACATTGTTTATACTGTAAAATGACTACCCAGGAATTTAACAAAGTAATATTCCAATCACAAACACGATAATCATAAGTTCAAGATATATAATTCCGGAAAAGACAAACATTATATGGATGATGTACTCTCGAAAGAAGTGATTTTATTTTGGAAGCCAAAAATTGACTGTTATTTTACCAAAGGAGTGTATGCCCCTAAAAAAAGTGATCGTCAAAATTTATCTTCAAAGTAGCTGCTTAAACAACAACCGGACTTCACTTCACATGCCTCTTGGTTCGAAACTGAACATTAGACACTTAGCATTTTTCACAAACAAAAATTTGTGCACATGCACTGATCATAAATACGGTTCTAGAACAGCATAGGAAGAATTAGGGGTCGTAGTTTATGTCATTAGAAAGCTACGAATGTCTTTCCAACCCAACTTGCGGATCTCAAAAGTATTAAAACAGCAAAGAGTTATGGCTAATTTGGTAACAGTTGACAGGTGCTGGCAGATTTGCTTCGAAAATGAAAAGCGATAACTTAGCTTTCGATACTACCCATGTAACTCCTAATCATGCAAACCTTATTGTTTCATATTTTTTTTTTCTTTGCTACTGTCCGATTATCATGGCAAATTATCTGGGTAATCCATTTATGATCCTTCATTTAATAGAAAACACCATTTTTCTAACATTTTTTCTCCCTTCAAACTTATTTTGTAATATTACATGAGCCAACCCAAACTTAAAAATTAAAACAATCTTCTCCAATTAATTCTAACAAAACCAATTATAGGAAAGAAGGATATAAATGAACGGAAGCTCAATATGTGGCTAAGAAGAACGTTTCAGGCTCAAGTAGACTAGCTAGGGAATTAATAATTATCGGGTGGGCCAAAAAGAAGGATAGGCTAAATCAAAAATCGCCTAAAATTATTTTCACTAATTTGCACACATTTGTAGTTTCAAATGAGATACCAAGGCAAGTTCGAGAGTCTTAAAACACGAATCGTACACACGGCAATAAAACATACATATTCATCTATGCATAAAGGCTTAAAAGCTCACAAGTTAAAATTTATTCGTATTTTCTACATATTAAACCACTTAGATAATTCCACAACATATCAATCGCCTAAATTTTTCCCTAGAAAAATTTAACTCAAATTACACATCAAAATAGCACAAAGATCCTCAAGATAAGTAAAATGAGAGTTCATCCATCGAGTTTGTTTCCAAAATGCAAGAAAAAACAATAACACATCAAAAACTAGACAAATCAAACAAACTAAAATATGCTAAAGCAATAAACCTAAGATGCAAACTATATGAAAATATATTTCTTGACCCACAACATCACCCCGAAACTTAAATTAAATAATATGCTAACCATCAGGGAATTATAGAATTTAAGTACAAAAAGGTCAAGCAATACTCACAAATCCTCACTGAGAGAGGGGCGGGAAGTGGCCCTGCTATACATACAACCTGTGCATCTGTCAAACTAGGCGCAGCAACTCCTCTTGGCGGCTTCCGGAAGCCTCCAATCTCCAATTTGTCTCATCTCGGAAGGATACAAATTCGGAGTATAAGTCTCTCCGAGATGTATGTCTCTCTTCAACTTGCCTCGACGACTCGGGGTGATCGTCATGAGATCCGCGCAAATCATCACTTTCCGTCCTTTGAAACTCACTCTCCGCTTCCATCTCCTCATCATCCCCCAATAGTGTATCTTCTCTGGGTCTCACATTCCTTCACATGAGCGTCTGGTGTATTTGCAAATTGGCCAAGTCATGAATGTCACTAACCGTAGTTAATGGAGTATTAGGCAATGAAAAATGGTCCTTGTACTTCTGTTGGAACATCAAATTCCCATTGACATGTTTTATGAATTTCATTTGACGCATAAATGGCATAGAAAGAAGCATATTACCCACCAAAGGGGCTCTCATCGAAAAGCCGGTGTCGAAATAAAGGGCTAAGTGATTAATCCTCCAATCCAAATTCCCCCTCTGTCGGTCGCAGCTAGTTGGCCAAAGTGCTCTGCTATAACGGGGCCTGTGTTCGGATGGGTACCGATCAACATATGATGTAGAATTAAGAGTTCCCTGAGCGTGACCGTCTCTATCTCATGACGTGCAAATACGACCCTTTCTGCATTTTTATCCTACATTGAAATGATGCCCGCTTCCCGGATATTCGACTAGGATCCTCCAAAACTCGGTCATTGGGTTGCGGTCAATGCAAAAAAATCTCCATCCTGAGGGACTTCAAAAGTTTTAGGCAAATCTATCATTCTTAGCTCATGTCTCATGTCCCTTGTTTACCTTAACTCGGTTATGTTCCATCATCCACTTCCACACGATCTTTTCAAACAATTTAGCCACGTCGTCGGATATCCCTACCTCATTCATGCATTCTTCGTCAGCCCTGCGCATGGGCAACATCTTTTTGCGGTCGTGCATCTCCCATCGGGTCCTTGAGACGCCATAAGAAATCGGATTCCGTATACGCTGGCGTCCTCCACATTTACACTTGTCATTGATTCCTACAAAAGTTTCATAATTTAAATTCCCACTTGAAAGTACAATGACATATAATTCATCAAAATCACCCGATATTTAGAAAAAAAAATTGAACTTTCCATCTTAAAATCAAATTAACTCAAAAAAATTAATACACACTCCAAATTAGCCATGAAATTCATTAGACATGTGGTTTTACATTGCCCAACAATTAATTTTGAGAATAACATTCAAGAACATCAAGTTTATTCACACCCATAAAGAGTTCAACAAAATTCCCAAAACAAAACTAACAAGAACAAGTAATTCCAATGATCAAACATTAACACCGATACATCATAACCATTAGATATGCAACAATTCAAAGATAAAGAAGACGAAATCTTACCACAACCGGAGAAAATTCGAAGCAAATAAAGGTTTGGGTGTTCTTGAGCAAAAACTCCCAAAATCCGTAATTTAGATGGATGATTCTTGTTAGGAGATGTTGATTTTTGATAGACTGTGTTTAATATCTCCTAATTTGCTTGAAATCAGATTTTTTTGAAGCGGGCGGATATCGGGCGAGAGAGAGTAAGAGAGAGTTGGGAGCTAGGGAAATGAGCAAAAAAAACCGCTGGAGGTCTATTATTCTTGCCCTGACACGGTCATGTCCGGATGCGAGACGATCGTGTCTCACCGAGCACTAATTTGAGATACGCGCTGGAGAGTGAGACGACGGTGTCACATATTGACACGACTGTGTCCGGTACAGAACTGTAAATTATGACCTCTGAACACGTTTATGTGCATTCAACCCCAAATACCCAGTTAGCCAAGATGCTGAAAGTAAAATAATAAAAACTAAAGATTCAAACTAAAGATTCTAAACTAAGCAAATTACGAAAATAAAACTAAAGCAATAAAAACTGTTAGGTTGTCCCCCACTTAGCGCAAAGTTTAACGTCTTCATCCAGGACGCCTCTAAACGGAAGTGTTTATGGCTCAATCAAAGTCATAATAGACACCTTCTCCTTTTGAATAGGATGATAGTAGTGTTTGATCTGTTGTCCGTTGACTTTGAATAGTTCATCATCCCTGCTCATTAGCTCGACCACTCGAGGCAGAAGTATTTTCTTAATCACAAATGGACCCGATCACCTTGATTATAGTTTTCTCGGGAACAACCTAAATCTCGAATTTTAAAGCAACACTTGTTTCCCCAGCATAAATTCACGTTGCATGGTCATCTTGTCGTGCCATCGTTTTGATATTTTCTTATAAGTTCGAGATTTCTCGTAATCATCCTGAAATTCCTCCACTTCGTTTAACTTTAGCAACCTTTTCTTCCCAACAGCCTTAAAATCAAAATTTGTTTTCTTTATTGCCCACATCGCTCTTTGCTCTAACTCTAAAGGTAAATGGCATGACTTTCCGAATACGATCTTGTAAAGGGGACATACCCAAGGAGTCTTGTATGTGGTGCGATAGGCCCAAAGAGCCGTCCAGCTTTGACGATCAATCCTTCCTAGATGTACTCATCGCCTTTTCCAAAATTAATTTAATCTCCTTATTTGCTGCTTCGGTCTGCCCATTCACTTGTAGATGATATGATAATGAATTCTTATCGAACTCCATACTTATCAAGAGCTTATCCATAATTTTATTCACAAAGTGTGACATTTATCACTAATTAAGGCTCTCGGAGTTCCAAAACGGCTGGAGATATTTTCTTCAGGAATTTCATCACAATATTAGCATCATTTGTCGGAGAAGGAATCTCCTCAACCCAACGAGATACATACTCGACTTCTAGTAAAATATACTGGTTCCTAATGATGAAGAATGGCCCAATGAAGTTTATGCCGCAAACGTCAAAAAGCCCAACATTGATTTTTTTAGTCATGGGAATCTCATAGCACCTCGATATATTTCCCATCATTAGCATCGATCGCACTGCTGGATGAAGAGATATCAATCATTGTATAAGATAGGCCCAATAAAACCCACTTTATAACACTTTTGCAATAGTCCGAGTTTCTCCAAAGTGTGCTTCAGTTGGCGAAGAATGGCATTGCTGAAGAATTCTCTCCCACTCTTCTTATGCACACACCTCATTATCATGTCTTCATATCTTTTTAAAAATAGCGGGTTCGTCCTACATATAGAATCCATCGGATCAAGCGAGGCTTGGAGTCCTTATATTTAAAAAGTAATTGATGGCTGCGTGTAATACCCAGTTGTAATTCATTCATTTTCATTCAGTAATTATCAGTCTGTAATTTTCACTCAGTGTATTTTCACTCAATTATAATCATTCATCAATCATGTTCTTTCACCGTGTTCACCGTTCGGAAAAACTTCGAGTTGTGTATCGTTATTGTTCATTGTTTCAACTTTCCTCATATGAGTTCGACTTTGTTAGATCACCATTAATTTTTGGTAACTCCAAAAATTCTAAATCTTTTCAATATTATAGAGCATCGAGATAGCTTTCCAATGGTTCAAACGGTGAGTCAATCGGAGTCCGGACGAGAGAGTTATGGTCGTTTTAGCTCACCCGCTCATTTTTCAGCTTTTGGCCGATCACTGCCGACCGGACTCGGTCGTGTCGTCCGACACGGCCCGTGCCGTACTCGTCCGGAAAATGCCGATGTATCTGCCCACAGGACTTGACCGTGTCGTTTGGCACGGCCGAGTCGAACCCTTCCGGATAAGCCAGGATCGTCTGCCCAGCACGCCCGACCGTGTCGTCTGGCACGGTCGAGTCATGCCGAGTCGCTGTCGGACGGGTCACTGTCGGGAGGCCCTCCGCGCCGCGACCGTGTCAAGCAGGACACGGTCGAGTCCCTGTCGGCCAGCTGTCGGCCAACTGTGCGACACGACCGTGCCGATCGGCACGGGCCGTGTCCGGCAGGGTAGTCAACCCCTATAAATTCATTTTTTGAGCATTTCAGCTCATTCTTTCCAGTTTTTTCCACCTTTTACGAGAGAGAGAAGCTTGAGGGAGAGTTTTCTTCATCAATTATCATTTGAGTGTTTGATTTTCTTCATTTCCTTTCGATCGTGAAGCCCGGAAAATCAATCTAACGCGTGTTTTTCGGATTTTAGTACTTGAATCTTCAAGAGGTAATTCCTTCAACACTTTGGACTTCGATTTTGTGTTGAGATATGATGTTTTGGACATTATAATCATGTTATATGAAGGGATATGTATATGATTATGAGTTTGTATAAGGATTCATTGGATTATTGAGGGATTATTCAAGAACACCTTGAATATCGAGTTGGAATTGGGGATTTTCGACTAATTGTTGTTTTAATCACATTTTTGGATATTCATAACGGATTATTGATCGTATTGGAGTTGTTTTGTTGGTTTGAAACACTTCTTGGGGGATTTGATATTGGTATATCGAGGTTTGATTGTAAACAATCGGAGTTTGGATACTACGTGTTTGATTTAATGCCTCTATGGACTTGGTTTAGTCGTATCGACGTTTTGAGTTCGTTATATTCGTGTTTGATTCGTATATTGAACGG
Source organism: Orobanche coerulescens (assembly GCA_033398695.1). Classification (NCBI taxonomy): domain Eukaryota; kingdom Viridiplantae; phylum Streptophyta; class Magnoliopsida; order Lamiales; family Orobanchaceae; genus Orobanche; species Orobanche coerulescens. The sequence goes on along the minus strand of CM065805.1, from coordinate 166,761,723 downwards.
ATTGTTGGTAATTGTATTATTTAAGGTTGTTCGAGCGACGATATCTCAATTAGTACGTTGTTCGTGGACGGACATTCTTCATCGTTGTTGTGTAAGTTAATTCTTACTCGGTTAAAAGGATATTCATACCTTTTGTTGTTGATCAATCATAATCATAACTCATTCATCATTGTATTAATCATATTAAAACTTGTTATTGTCAATTAATCACTTGATCATAAGGAGCAGCGGTTCCAATCTTTTCGTTGAGCTATCATTAATTTCATTTTTACTCTCATCTCGTTGAGTCATTCTTGACTTTGTCTGATTATTATTTTTTCATTTATATTCATTACGGTCATTCTCGTTCATATGACCTTCCGGGTTCATATTGCGTGGCGGGTGCGGATGTGTGGAATTTTTAGTCGGGCACGTTATGGCCATGTATTGGGAGTGATACATTGGAGTGTGCACACGATGCATTACCTCCGTGAGACTAATTAGGTACAAGGACGGGTGTGTCCGGTCATTCGTCTTGTACACTTGCACGAGAACTACGGGCGTACTATGATACCCCTCTTCAGCGTAATTCATAACTAAGGATATTTCATAACTTGTTAAATCATGATTGTGTATTTTTCAACCCTTGAGGATTGTTGTTACGTATGGCCCGACCCGTTTGGGGATTTTGTGTTTCAGGTCTTGGCAAGGCAAAGGCACGGGAGAACACGCCGACGTCGAGGAGTCGGTGATACTAGAAGGGGCCCCGATCTGTTGATCACTTATTCGATCATTTAAGTTTCCTTTATTTATTCCGCTGCAGACATTCCGTTTGAATACTCGTTTCATTCAGTGTTGTGTATTTTATCGTCACATAAGATACACATGTATTCTATTTTATCCTGGGTGTGTTGTATGAAACTCCTAATCGGAGTAATTGATGTTGTAATGTGGTTCGGTACTACATTTACCCTGTGAAATTCATTTTTTTTCATTCGCCTGGTGGGTCCCAGTCGGGGGTCCACGGCACTGTAATATCCGCCTAGTTTGGGGTGTTACAGAGTTGGTATCGGAGCGTGGTTTTGAATACTACCTTCCGAGTCATGTCTCATTTGAAGTCATCGTCATCAGACTAGTTTCATTGGACTTTCGTGTCACGTGTGACCTGTGCAAATGTCGAGCCAATCAGACCGAAAGAACTGTAAGATTTCTAACGCCATGGTATAATTTATGGCAATAATCATTCATTCATCATTCATCAATTAACAATCCTCAAACATTATCATTCATTATGATCAGGACGATCATATTAACTCATTAATCACTTAATTCATTTCAATACTCAGTTAATGATCAGGACGATCATATTAACTCATTAATCACTTAATTCCTTTTATTACTCAGTTGTCGATCTGGATGGTCATATTATCAATCTTATTAAGTTATTCAAGATAATCACTTCAATAATTTTATCAGATAATCATGTCACTTCAGTAAATCATTCATATAATCACTAAGTTAGAATATGTATACTCATTTTCATCATCTCATGACATAATCATAACGTGATATTCATGCGGGGATTATAATCATCATGTTACTTTCCTACTTCGGTATGGAGAGAGCAAGAAGAGGACGCGGAGGACGAGGCCGTGGTACGGGCGAATCCGAGAACTCGTGCGAACACACGTGCGACGCGAGGAATAATGTTAACTCATCTAGCGGTGACGCGCCACTCATTCACCGGGCGTGATCATTCACTTTCGGGGAGTCGTACTCGGGACACGGCTCGGTCGAAGGTGTTCGGATCGATCCACTCGCCTTTATGCAGGGCATGATGGCCCAGATGACTCAGATGACACAACTAATGGAGACGATGCATAACTCAGTCAATCAAAATCAACAGGCTCCTCCGCCGCCACCTCAGAGGCAAGAGAGGAACGTGAGCAATATCATCGGCGACATCTCTCGCCAGAGGCCACCTACTTTTGAGGGCTCGTCTGAGCCGGCGGATATTATTCATTGGCTCGAGTATTTCGAGAAGTTGTTTGCTATGGTAGAGTGTCCCGAAGGACACAAAGTTTCTGTTGCGGCTTACTACCTGGGTAAGAGCGCACATTCTTGGTGGTTGTCGTTGAAGCCCACCGAAGGATCATGTACTTGGGAGCGATTCAAGACTCTCATGATGGAGAGATATTATCCGGCCCCACTCGGAGAGGCCAAGTGTCGAATTACTCACTCCCGACCCCTCAACAGACGAGGATGTTCTCGCCATTGCCGAGAAATTTCAGGAACATCTTCCGTTCGCCTCATCAAACATTCATTCCGAGGCGGATAACATAAAGTATTACAGCAAGAGGTGAAATCCCGTATGAGATTACAATTGCTTAATCATAATTGCACCACGTTGGCGAATTCATTGAGAAAGCTCTTACCTATGAGCTTACCGCTAAAGAAATTGCTAAGCGGCAACCTTCGTCTGCTATCAAGAAATCGAAGAATCGTAATCGATCGAAGGCGGCGACAACCTTCAAGAAACCTCGTGCGGGCTCTGCTTTTACGGCGACCTCTGTGACGTCTAAATCGCGGAATCTCGGTCACGAGCGGCGAGTTCGGCCATCACTGTTATAGCTGTGGGGATCTTGGTCATGTCGGCACCAAGTGTCCGAGACGATCATCACGTGTCATAAGCGTGGAATTGTTGGGCATAAGGCCCGTTTTTGCCGTAGGGACTCCAAACCTACTCAGCGTCATCTCGAGCCCCGGCGATCGGCCGTTCGAGAATCGAGGCCACTCAATCGGCGTCGTTTAAAGCAGCGGGAGCGACTAAAGGTGGAGCCTATAGTCGTGAGACGGAGGCGTCCGGTCACGGGACTAGCAAACCCGGATTTATGAGATGAAGAAGACCGATGATCCCGAGGCCCAAATGATCTCGGGTACACTCGATATTCTATCTCAACTTTGTGTACCCTTTTTGATCTTGGTGCATCGCATTCATTCATTTAGAATCATGTTTGAGTAGACTACGTGCGGGTAGTGCTACTAGTTGTGAGCCTTATGTCATTGGTCTACCCGATGGTAGACGAATTATCGTGTCGTGAGATTCGGGATTGTCCTATTCGGTTTCACGGTCGTGTATGGCCGTGGACCTTATCGTGGTAGATTTGCCGAGAGACGACGTCATCTTGGGTATTGATTGGATGGATCGTCATGATGCCATCATTAGTGTCCGTAAGCGTATGATTACTATCATTTCGACGATGGGGTTGAATGTGTATTTCGGGAGGTAATCCTACATTGCAGTAAGGTCATTAATTTGATGAAAGCGGTGCGATTACTCGATCGAGGATGTGTCGGTTATTGGTGCTATATGACCAAAACCGAGGAATCATCGATAATGTTGTCGGATATTCCGGTAGTAAGGGAATATGCCGATGTATTTCAGACGAGTTACTGGTTTGCCTCCACAGAGGGATGTGGAATTCACGATTGAGTTGGAGCACAGCACGTCCCGATATCGAAGGCACCGCATCGAATGGCCCCGGCCGAAATGCGAGTTGAAGAATCAACTTGAGTAATTGTTCGAGAAAGGTTATATCCGACCGAGTGCGTCCGTGGGAGCACCGATCTTGTTTGTCAAAAAGAAGGATGGTTCTTTTCGCTTGTGTATCGATTATCGGGAGTTGAATAGGGTGACAATCAAGAATAAGTATCCTTTACCCCGTATCGATGACCTTTTGGATCAACTTCAGGGAGCTTCAGTATTTTCCAAGATCGACTTAAGATCTGGATATCATCAGCTACGGATTCGAGAGTCGGATATCGTGAGGACGGCGTTTCGAACACGCTATGGTCATTTTGAGTTCGTAGTTATTCCGTTCGGGCTAACTAATGCACCTGCGGTATTCATGGAACTAATGAATCGGGTCTTCATCGACTTTTTGGATCGATTTGTTGTTGTCTTCATCGATGACATTTTGATTTATTCTCGTAACCGAGAGGAACATGAGATTCATCTTCATCAGGTTCTCGACGTGCTGAGACGAGAGCAACTTTATGGAAAGTTTTCCAAATGTGAGTTACGGATGTCCAGTAGCGTTTCTCGGACATGTAATTTCATCAGATGGAGTGCGTGTTGATCCTCAGAAGACGGAGCCTATCCAGGATTGGTTACCTCTGAAGAATGTTAAGGAAATCCGAAGCTTCCTCGGATTAGCCGGTTATTATCGGAGGTTTGTGGAAGGATTTTCCAAAATTGCTCAACCATTGACGAACCTTTTGCGGAAGGATAAGAAATACACGTGGTCCGACGCGTGTCAACGGAGTTTTGAGGAACTCAAGAGCCGGTTAATGTCGGACTGTACTTTCCTTGCCGCAGGGACGGAAGGATTTGTGGTTTATAGTGATGCGTCGGACGGTCTCGGATGTGTACTCATGCGAGCAGGAAGGTTATTGCCTATGCTTCACGGCAGTTGAGACCTTACGAGGTTAATTATCCGACACACGACCTTGAGCTAGCGGCCGTAGTGTTCGCTTTGAAGATTTGGCGTCATTACCTTTATGGCGTCACTTGTCGATATTCACCGATCATAAAAGTTTAAAGTATATATTTACTCGAAGGAGTTAAATATGCGGCAGAGGCGGTGGTTAGAACTAATCAAGGATTATGATATTGAGATCCTTTACCACCGGGCAAGGCGAACGTTGTCGCCGACGCCTTGAGTCGTAAGTCCGTTCGGAGCGGATGCTTGCTCGTTTAACAATTCGAAGGAGCTCCAACAGAATTCCTTAGACCCGAGATCGAGGTGCAGCCGGCGAGTTCGGGGACGACTTTGTATGTTAGAGATTTCATCATCTCTTGAGAATGCAATCGGGGAGAATCGGGGTTCGACCCATCATTGTTGCGCATTCGTGAGGATGTGGCTCAGGGGAAAGCCCTGGATTCGTGGTCCACGAGGATGGACTTTTGAGGTTTAAGAACCGGATGTGCGTGCCGTGAATGACGAGTTGAAAAACTCGATTTTGAGAGAAGCTCATGCTACCCCTTATTCGTTCACCCGGGGTCTAGCAAGATGTATAAAGACTTGAAACAAAATTCTTGGTGGAGTAATATGAAGCGAGAAGTCGCGAATTTGTTTCGAGATGCTTAACTTGCCAACAAGTCAAGATTGAACATCGGCGGCCGTGGGTATGCTGAAACCTCTCCCTATTCCAGAGTGGAAATGGGAAGACATTTCTATGGATTTCATCACGAGTTTGCCGACGAGTCGTCGTGGCATGAATACGATCTGGGTGATTGTGGACCGCTTAACTAAATCAGCTCATTTTCTTGAGATTAAGGATACTTGGGGTCCCGAGAGACTTGCCCAACTATTCATCAAAGAGATAGGGAGACTGCACGGTACTCCTAAAAGTATCGTTTCCGATCGTGACGGACGGTTTGTGTCACATTTTTGGAAATCAGTTCATCGTGCTATGGGAACTCAGCTTAATCTCGATCGCCTTTCATCCTCGGTCAAACGGACAATCGAGAAGGACTATTCAGACATTAGAGGACATGTTGAGAGCTTGCGTCCTCGATTGGAAGGACGATTGGGAAGCCCAACTACCATTGATCGAGTTCACGTATAATAATAGTTGGCATGCTTCCATTAAGATGGCACCTTACGAGGCCTTGTACGGTCGTCGTTGTCGCTCTCCTTTGTGTTGGGATGACTTGTCAGAATCAATCGGCACCGAGCCCGATATGCTTATAGCCGCCCGGGAAAAGGTAGCTTTGATCAAGAGTCGTGTGTTGACCGCTCAGAGTCGACAGAAATCATATGCAGATAACCGTCGTCGACCATTAGAGTTCGAGGCTGGTGACCATGTGTTGGTCAAGGTATCCCCGAGTCGTGGTATCTTACGTTTTGGGAAGAGGGGAAAGTTGAGTCCGAGATTCATTGGACCGTTTGAGATTTTGGATCGAGTAGGCGAGTTAGCTTATCGGTTGGCTTTACCTCCGGCGTTGAGCCGAATTCATAATGTGTTTCATGTCTCTCAGTTGCGAAAGTATGTTGCCGACCCGAGTCACATACTGCAGTTCGACGATATCGAAATCGCCGACGACCACTCATATGAGGAGCGTCCTATACGAGTCTTAGAGCGGCGAATCAAACAGTTGAGAAATAAGACGATTCCTTTGGTTAAGATTCAGTGGTCTAGACACGGAGTCGAAGAGGCCACTTGGGAAACCGAGGATAGTATGCGGGAGAGTTATCCCGAGTTGTTTGACCCTTAGTTTCGGGGACGAAACTCTTTTAAGGGGGGGTGTATGTAATACCCAGTTATAATTCATTCATTTTCATTCAGTAATTATCAGTCTGTAATTGTCACTCAGTGTATTTTCACTCAATTATAATCATTCATCAATCATGTTCTTTCACCGTGTTCACCGTTCGGAAAAACTTCGAGTTGTGTATCGTTATTGTTCATTGTTTCAACTTTCCTCATATGAGTTCGACTTTGTTAGATCACCATTAATTTTTGGTAACTCCAAAAATTCTAAATCTTTGCAATATTATAGAGCATCGAGATAGCTTTCCAATGGTTCAAACGGTGAGTCAATCGGAGTCCGGACGAGAGAGTTATGGTCGTTTTAGCTCACCCGCTCATTTTGACTTTTGGCCGATCACTGCCGACCGGACTCGGTCGTGTCGTCCGACACGGCCCGTGCCGTACTCGTCCGGAAAATGCCGATGTATCTGCCCACAGGACTTGACCGTGTCGTTTGGCACGGCCGAGTCGAACCCTTCCGGATAAGCCAGGATCGTCGCCCGGCCACGGCCGTGTGTCGTGCGCGGTCGAGTCATGCCGAAGCCGTCGGACGGGTCCTGTCGGGAGGCCCTCCGCGCGCGACCGTGTCAAGCGGGACACGGTCGAGTCCTGTCGGCCGGTGTCGGCCAATCTGTGCGACACGGCCGTGCCGATCGGCACGGGCCGTGTCGGCAGGTAATCAACCCTATAAATTCATTTTTGAGCATTTGCTCATTCTTTCGATTTTTCCACCTTTTACGAGAGAGAAGCTTGAGGGAGAGTTTTCTTCATCAATTATCATTTGAGTGTTTGATTTTCTTCATTTCCTTTCGATCGTGAAGCCCGGAAAATCAATCTAACGTGTGTTTTTCGGATTTTAGTACTTGAATCTTCAAGAGGTAATTCCTTCAACACTTTGGACTTCGATTTTGTGTTGAGATATGATGTTTTGGACATTATAATCATGTTATATGAAGGGATATGTATATGATTATGAGTTTATATAAGGATTCATTGGATTATTGAGGGATTATTCAAGAACACCTTGAAGATCGAGTTGGAATTGGGGATTTTCGACTAATTGTTGTTTTAATCACATTTTTGGATATTCATAACGGATTATTGATCGTATTGGAGTTGTTTTGTTGGTTTGAAACACTTCTTGGGGGATTTGATATTGGTATATCGAGGTTTGATTGTAAACAATCGGAGTTTGGATACTACGTGTTTGATTTAATGCCTCTATGGACTTGGTTTAGTCGTATCGACGTTTTGAGTTCGTTATATTCGTGTTTGATTCGTATATTGAACGGATTGTTGGTAATTGTAATATTTAAGGTTGTTCGAGCGACCGATATCTCAATTAGGACGTTGTTCGTGGACGGACATTCTTCATCGTTGTTGTGTAAGTTAATTCTTACTCGGTTAAAAGGATATTCATACCTTTTGTTGTTGATCAATCATAATCATAACTCATTCATCATTGTATTAATCATATTAAAACTTGTTATTGTCAATTAATCACTTCAGTCATAAGGAGCAGCGGTTCCAATCTTTTCGTTGAGCTATCATTCATTTCATTATTACTCTCATCTCGGTGAGTCATTCTTGACTTTGTCAGATTATTATTTATTCATTGATATTCATTACGGTCATTCTCGTTCATATGACCTTCTGGGTTCATATTGCGTGGCCGGGTGCGGATGTGTGGAATTTTTAGTCGGGCACGTTATGGCCATGTATTGGGAGTGATACATTGGACTGTGCACACGGTAACAGATTACCTCCGTGAGACTAATTAGGTACAAGGACGGGTGTGTCTGGTCATTCGTCTTGTACACTTGCACAGAACACTACGGGCGTACTATGATACCCCTCTTCAGCGTAATTCATAACTAAGGATATTTCATAACTTCAGTTAAATCATGATTGTGTATTTTTCAACCCTTGAGGATTGTTGTTCTGTGTAACTGACCCCGTTTGGGGATTTTGTGTTTCAGGTCTTGGCAAGGCAAAGGCACGGGGAGAACACACTGACGTCGAGGAGTCCCAGTGATACTAGAAGGGGGCCCCAGTCTGTTCAGTCACTTATTCAGTCATTTAAGTTTCCTTTATTTATTCTGCTGCAGACATTCCGTTTGAATACTCGTTTCATTCAGTGTTGTGTATTTTATCGTCACATAAGATACACATGTATTCTATTTTATCCTGGGTGTGTTGTATGAAACTCCTAATCGGAGTAATTGATGTTGTAATGTGGTTCGGTACTACATTTACCCTGTGTAATTCATTTTTTTTCATTCGCCTGGTGGGTCCCAGTCGGGGGTCCACGGCACTGTAATATCCGCCTAGTTTGGGGTGTTACACTGCGTGGCCCGTATGTACTATTATCTTTGTCCCAGTTAAGTACGATCAGGACTTATCAAAGCCAAAGACCATCACGAGCATCTCTTTCTACATATTGATGTAGTTTTGCTAGGCTCCATGTAATGTCTTTATTGCATAATAAATAGCTCGAAAAAGCTTCTCGCGATGTTGTCCCAGCATAGTTCCAACAGCAAAATCACTTGCATCACATATGATCTCAAAAGGTTGAGATAATTCGGTACTACGAGGCTAGGAGCATTTACTAATACCTTATTCAAAACTTCAAATTCCTGCAAACACTCATCATAAAAAATAAAAGCAGTATCTTTTTCTAGAAATTTACTCAAATGCTTAGTAATTTTAAACAAATCACGAATGAACCTCCTATAGAAACCGGCGATACCTAAAACTCATAATGGCTTTTTCATTCTTTGGAGGGGGGAGTTTCTCTATGGCGATAATTTTTGACCTGTCCACCTCTAGCCCTGCAGTAGAGACACTATGTCCTAGGACAATGCTCTCACATATCATAAAATGGCACTTTTTCCAGTTAAGCACTAAATTAATCTCTTCACAGTGCTGCAACAGTAAAGTTTGATTTTGCGAACAATGTTCAGAAGATTCACCAAAGACAGAAAAATTATTCATGAACACCTTCATAATTTTTTCAATTAATACATGAAAAATAAACATCATACAACGTTGAAAGGTGGTTGAGGCATTACATAAATTGAACGACATCCTACGATAAGTATAAATTCCATAAGGGCACGTAAAAGCGGTTTTTTCCTTGATCTTCCGGTGCTATATAAATTTGATTATACCCCTAATAGCCATCAAGAAAATAATAAAAGCCATGCCTCGACAACCTATCTAACATTGATCGATGAAGGGGGAATGGTCTTTACGTGTTTCCGCATTTAAGGACCTTTAATCAATACACACTCGCCAACCTATAACTACTTTAGTAGCAATTAATTCATCTTTTTCATCCTTAGTAACAACCATTATCACTTTCTTAGACACGACTTAGTTGGACTCACCAACTCACTATCTGATATTGTATAAATAATTCATGCATCTAATAATTTTAGGACCTCATTGTTATCTACCTCTTGCATAATAGGATTTAATCTTCTTTGATTTTGCACTTTAGGCTTAGAACTTTCTTCTAAGAGGATCATATGCATACAAATAGACGGGCCAATGCCTTTTAAATTAGTAATAGACCAACCTATGACAGAGTTCTAAGCTCTCAACACCCGAAGTAATTAATCAAGTTGAGTATCGGTAAAGGAAGGAAAGACAATTACCGGATCTTTGTCATTCGTGCCCAGAAAAGCATAAATAAGATCATATGATAGAGGTTTTAGCTCAGAAGTCGACTTCGAGGGGTCCGACAGGCATTGATCATGCGTTCTGATGCGAGCTATCTCGCTGACATGGACATTGACACGCTCGGGTGCTAGGACACGTGCCGCAACACGATTGTGTCCTGATCGTGTCATCCTCCATAAACCTTTTATTTGTGTCTTTGGTTAGACACACGATCGTGTTACTTACGGACACGGTTGTGTCCTTCTGCTGCTCCTTTTCTTGCTACGTTTTTTCCTTTAGTTCTTTAAACATCTCCTTCCGTGGAGCCTCCTGCATATAATGCAATGCAAATATATCCTCAATTAAATCCAAATCATTTAATTCAAACAAATAACATAAATTAACAAGTCCAAATTCCAATGAACCATGCGTCAATAATGCTTAACATGTTTCATAACGCGTAAATCAACACTGGCAATCACTTTACAATGTTCTATTTCATCATGAATTTCATAGCTTTATGATAGGACTAAAATAGTGTGCTAAAATCATTGGTAATTATAAGGTTTTAATGAATTTTATGTTGGCACACTTGGTTATTTTCTTCCTATTTATATTTTGGATACAATTTACTTCACTTGGCAATTTGTTGTTTAATTTCGGTGTTTGATGGAGTTTTTAAGCTTAAGGAATAATTTGGGCCATCAAACGGACCAAGCCAAGGTGATTTGGACTTTAATGAAGAAACTGTCGCGTGACAATGGGTGGTCCAGTGCCAGTTGGGTGACCCAGTGTCGGCCCTGTTCCGAAAATAATCTTACTTGGGGCCCAAGAAACGACTCCAATCCGCTCCAATCAGTTCCACAAGGCATAAAAATCGGCCCCTGGGCTGGGGAAAGGAATTTAAATAGATTTGGAAAGAAAGACTCCAAAAGAATTAAAACTCAAGAATGATAAGAAGGAAGGAGATCCAATTAAAGAAGAAAACTAATAGATAAGGGACTATTATAAAAGGAGGGGGATGAGATTATTATTCATTATCATTATCATCAGCATCATCTTCACGCTGGAACACGAGGAGCATCATCTTCACGGCTGGGCAACAGAGGAAAAAGGAGAAAAACCGAGCAGCCACCGACGCGCGAGGAAGAAGACTACACCGTTTGAATTTATTTCTTCTTATGTCTATTATTAATTTGCTGTTTTCTATAGCCAATATGTCCGGCTAATTTTCTATTTCAGTTCTTAGTAAAGTTTGAAACTGTATTTGAATTATTCATGTTTTAATCCCGTAGCGTATTCTCAACTCGAAATCTCTTGAATTACTTTTGTGTTATTGAATTCACTACTATGCCATATAATTTCTTGATTTGGTTTGGCCAACTAGATTAAGGGTTTTATGTCTTATGCTAGAAATTGAGTTGTAATCCGTAATTGTAGCAATTTTAATTTCACAAGTAGCAAACAATTGAATTTTCTCAATTGAGTAACACGAAATCAAGATCTCTTAAGTCGAGCTTATGAACTTAATAGCTTTCCTATTTCATTATTTTGGTTTTTAAAGCATCTAATGAGCGAGATTTGAAGAGCTTGTTTTGAATCCACCGTATAGATAGGTTTAATTAAAGAGCTTGTTTTAATTAAATATACCTAAGAAATAATTGGGGTCAAGAGAGCTTGTTGTTGGCTTCGGAATAGGAGTTCATGAGATTAGAGAAGAGATAAGCGATGCATTGAAGTATGAATTAATTCGAAACGGTGGATAACGGAACTAAGAACTAGATTATCCTTTAATTGATATTTTTGATTTTTATTTCCTTTGTTTATTTTAATTTATTTTACGCAAATTATTTTAGTTAAGATCAGAAACTAAAATATCCCCCTCGTTTTATTTTAATTGCTAAAAGTATTTAATCCTTAAAAAGCACAATTGATTTACCGTTCTCCGTGGGATCGGCCCTTACTTGCCGATACTACTAGTTAGTAGAAGTAAGCCAAAGAAAAATAAAAATAACTAATTTTGACGCGTCACGACAGCGCGGTTAAAATTTTGGCGCCGTTGCCAGGGAACGGTGTTAAATTAATTTTACTTATTTTGGGTTAAAAACTTTCTGCAATTTCGACACTGGGTGACCCAGTGTCGGTTCTGGAAATTCATTATAATTGGCAGTTGTGCATTAATCCATTTTGTTTTAGTTTTGCATGAATACAAGGTCACGTGGGGATAAAAACTTGAAGTACTTTCCAAAAATCACCAAACGAGATCGAGTTTTCAGGCGAAAAACAAAAGAAAATAGAGAACACTTGGGCACTTACCATTTTCTTTCGAAACATCACCCAGTGAATCGGAGAACGAGAGCGAAATCATGGCAACTAACGCTGAAAAGACATTGAATAGCCAACCCGGAGCTACCTCAACAACCAATGTGCATCACGATCCCGGCTATTGACAACAACACCTTTGAATTAAATTCGGGATTGATTCACTTGTTACCTGCATTTCATGGTCTATCAGGAGAGGATCCGCATAAACATCTCAAGAAATTCCATGTCGTTTGTTCAAGCATGAAGCCAAACGATGTCACCGAAGTACAAATCAAGCTTAGAGCCTTCCCATTCTCATTAAAAGATTCGGCTAAGGATTGGTTATTTTATTTACCGCCGGCCACTATCACAACGTGGAATGAGATGGAGATCTTATTTTTGCAAAAGTATTTTCCGGCCTCTCGAGCAGCCAACCTAAGGAAAAATATATGCGGTGCAAGGCAAATGACCGGCGAAACGTTGTATGAATATTGGGAACGATTCAAACAGTTGGTATCTCAATGCCCGCAACATCAAATTAGCGAGTAACTCTCAGTTTTTTACGAAGGACTTAGTCCGATGGAGCGAAATACGATAGATGCAGCAAGCGGAGGAGCCCTAGTTGACAAAACTCCCATGGCTGTAAAAGCCCTTATATCCAACATGGTGGCCAATTCACAACAATTTGGTTATCGCGATTCACCGATCAGGATGGTGAAGGAGGTGTATGACTCATCCCTTGAGGAAAAATTGAATGAGCTAACTACTTTAGTTAGAAAACTTGCTGTAGGTAATAGCACGCCAGTCGTATCCTGTCGCATTTGCAAAACCATGGAGCATACAACGGAGAATTGTCAGATTTCGCTTGATGAAATCGAGGCGCACGTCAATGCAATTGGAACTGGAAATTCTTATGGGAGGAAGAACGATCCGTACTCAAACACATACAACCCAGGATGGAGGGATCACCCTAACTTTCGATGGAAAAACCAGCAAGAGGCGCCTCCACAAAATAGGGGACAATTCTACAAGCAGCCCGCCGAAAATCCGACACCATCTTTGGAGGAGATGATGAAGACCCTTGTGGCAAACACTATACAATTCCAGCATAAAACTAAGTCGAGTATCAAAATTATCGAAAATCAAGTGAGTCAACTAGCCACCACTGTGAGCCGTTTGGAGAGCCAAAATAGTGGAAAATTGCCATCCCAACCTGAGCCGAACCCAAGAAACGTGAGTGTTGTAACTCTAAGGAGTGGGAAGAAGCTTAAGGAACCTAAAAAGGTGGAGGAAGCTGAAAACGAGGAGGAAAAACTCCACTGAACAATTCGACACTGGGATACCCAGTGCAGAATCAACACCCAGTGCAGAACAGCCGGACAACAAGGTAAATTCGTCTAAAACTACTCCTTTTGAGGCTAACGAGTTACCTTTTCCATCTAGGGTAAAAAAGGCAGCGGTCGTGAATAAAGAGAAGCAAATTCTAGACGTATTTCGAAAGGTTGAGATCAACATTTCCTTACTCGACGCAGTTCAACAAATTCCAAAATACGCAAAATTCCTTAAGGACTTATGCACCAACAAGCGGAGATTAAAAGGGAATAGAAAGGTGATAATGGGAGAAAATGTGTCTGTTGTATTCCAAAAGAAACTGCCACCAAAAAGGAAAGATCCAGGTATGTTTGCTATACCATGTCGAATTGGAAATATGGGTTTTGAACGAGCTATGCTAGAATTGAGAGCATCAATAAATGTTATGCCACGCTCTATATAAACCTCCTTAAATCTAGGACCTCTTCGGGAAAAAATGATAATTATACAATTGGCGGATCGTAGCCTTGTGTATCCCGAAGGGGTAATTGAGGACGTTCTTGTCCAATTCAATAAGCTCGTATTTCCATCCGACTTCTACGTTCTTGATATGCAAAACGAGTCATCAAATTCAACACCTATTTTGTTAGGAAGGCCATTTCTAAATACCACCAATACCAAAATAGATGTTCGTGAGGGATCTCACACGATGAAATTTGATGACCAAATCGTACGGTTTAATATTTATGATGCTATGAAATTTCCTGAGGAAGATTGCTCTCTTTTTGCATTAAGCGTGATTGACCCTCTTGTCGAGGAAGTGTTTGAGTTGCATTGCAGGGGTAGACTCGAAGTGGTGCTTACTAAAAACTTGGAGGCTAATAAAGAAAATGATTTTGTGGAGCTTCAAAGAGAATTACAGCCAATATATGAGGAATTATATGGAAAAAGTGAAGCAGAGTTAGCCTTCGATAAGCATCTCAAGGGAGTAAAGTTTTCAATAAACACTCCGAGAAAGTTTGGTGTGGTTCAAGAAAACGAGTCATAAGTCGTACATTTATTGAGACCCATACCAAAACCTCCTTGGTGTGTTCACTAAAAGGAAAAGATTTTCGTCGAGCCAGCGACGTAAAAAAAAAGGCGCTTGTTGGGAGGCAACCCAATTTTTTTAATTTTCGCATTTTTTTCTCTTCTTTGTTTTTTTATTTGCTTGCTAGGAGTCAGTTTTTTTTTCAGTAATCTTTTCTTATAAAGTAGAATATTATTCTGCCCCTCTTTTAATTTTCTTAATTGATTATTTCCTTTAAAATTTTATTTCCTTTATTATTTTTCCACTACTTAGTTGTTACCTTTATTATTAGTTATTTCCTTTATCCTTAAATCACGTCCCTTTCTCCCTCCTTTCTCTACCCTCGCCCCCGCTCGGTATCAGAAATCTAACCTCCATTCACTTCTCTTCTGCAGCCCAAACACCACACATCGCCGACCGATCGCGAACGAATGGACGACCCGCAACCTACGGTCGAGCAAGAAAATGAGGCCGAGGCCGAGCAGCAGCACGGCTTCACACAAGAGCGCAGGCATACGGTGCAAGCACAAGCCGAGCAGGAGATTCGGCTATGGAGGCCGAGCTGAGGCGCCGGATCGAGCAGCTTGAGGAGGGGCATCGTGCACTTAAAGCCAATAGTGGATCGGTTGACTGAGCAACTGGAAGCCCTTCTCCCTCATTAGCCCGGTGATTCCTACTCTAGACTTTTTACTATCTTTTATTTTTCTTTTTCTCTTCCTTCCTTT